>OZ059844.1:15111935-16497674 GCA_964057195.1 Orthosia cruda
TATGCCGAGTATTCTTTTTTAAAGTCAACATTATTTTTAAGATCTATGATAGCAGTCACGTGTCCAAAACGTACCAAAAATGGAACACTTTTAAAAATTGACTTTTAGAGATACGTAGGGATCTTTTTGCGTTGTTAAACTATGACAGAATGTCTGTTTGTTTTCTTGTCTGGTGCGTAAGGTTCTAGTTTCGCGGGTTCCGTGTTGAGGGCGCTGTAGTCGACGGGGAATGGGGGCTGAGGGAGTGAGTCCCTTGGAGGCACGAGCACCCATTGTCCAGGTCCATTGGGGTTCTTCCCCATCAGCCAGTTGGTAAAGCAGTGGACGTAGGTCCCGTAGTCCAGTATTAGGTAGCCGTTCTGTTGAAATAAGAATTAAATAGGAAATTAAAGTGGTCGGTAGACAGTAGTCTTCTATCTAATAAACATCAAATAAGTACTGGATTGGACCAAATTCAGAAAAAGTTGGGCAGACATTATGAAAGGACTATGAAAGGTTGTCTATAAGAGATTGCCCTGTGCGATAAGACCGCCCATTGTACACTTATCTTTATACATTTTTGGTCCTGTAATTATTTAAGTGGTGTACAATAAAGTATATAATAAATATACACCAATGGTTTTTAGATTCTAGAACAACTTATTTTCAAATTGAAATCAAACTTTCCGAATTCAGAACATAATAGTTCAACTTTAACTGTAGAAAAATATGAAATTACTGTATAAACATTATGATTGAGTATAACGAATATTTGTGGGAAAGTTTTAGCACATTTAATCGTATATATTAAAGCTTTAGCGGCAGAAGATAAGAATGAAGAATATAGTGAGTAGGAAACTCACACTAGTCATCCGATCGTAGGCAGTGTCTATGACCTCTTCCACTCTTGCCGCATTTAAACCTATCACGGACCGGTAGAATGCCGCCAACGCCTCTTTCGTAATAGCACCTGTACCTGAAAGAAAAAAACATGTATTTGTCGGGTTTAGTCAATAGTACGGACGTCAAAACAAATCACAAGCACGCCCCTGGCGGCAAATCAAGAACAACTACGCATTTGCGCGCTTTTCTAACCACTTGCGTGGTGGGGACAGCAGAATATGGCAGTTTACTACTGACCACCTTACAGCTAAGACGTCGTAGAATCACTGTCAATCCGTGATATTAATAAGCAAGATTGTAACTGTGAGTTGTGACTATTTGAATAAACCCATTGTATCGAATAATTTGTGTGATTTCATTTTCACTATTGAACCCATCTACCTACCCACACACGAAGTCTTAACCTAAGGGAATACATCCTGACATCCCGATGGTTTGCATCTATCGGCCACCCTTGATGCGACATATTTTATAATGGCAACACATGGCCGCAACCCAAAAAGAGGCCGTTTTAGATCTATAGGTACACCCACACATCCGCTGTTCGACATTCCCGGGATTGGATCCCGTGTGATACCGCGACCTATTGATATTTATTATTATTATTATTTATTTACTTCAGATATGAAATCCATAGTTTTGTTAGTACGTATAAATTCTTATATACTATGTTAGTCACTTAAAATTAGATACACTTACAATACATACACATCATGTCAAAAGTAAAGTACACTAAAATCAAAACAAAAAGAAAAATCAATTTATGCATTTTGGTACACTGTATGTAATATCATTTAAAATTAATGTCAATAAAATAAAAAAAAACACCGGCACTGTAACCGGGCACTGTTCAAAATTCGGTTTGTCAGAAATACCGTTAAAAATACAATTATG
Organism: Orthosia cruda; assembly: GCA_964057195.1. Taxonomy (NCBI): domain Eukaryota; kingdom Metazoa; phylum Arthropoda; class Insecta; order Lepidoptera; family Noctuidae; genus Orthosia; species Orthosia cruda. The sequence goes on from OZ059844.1 coordinate 15,113,712, forward strand.
GCCGGTTTGGGGAGTGGAAGCGTCATCAACATGTAGCAGCCATGTTTGCAATCTGCTTTATTAATAAAACTGCCAAAAGAAATGTGTAGTACTGTAAAAACTCACGTTATTATCTATACCAATAAATCCCTTCTAAGGTTGTCTGTAAAATACCGCTTTTAGCGATAAGATCTCCCACCCTAAACTTAAAAGGCCTTCTATGTAAAAAATTCGACTGTGCTCAGCAAACGTTTTACAAAAAAAAAAAATAGAATCTTTTAATCGTTAGTTAAACACAGATGCGAAATTGCTATTGTTATAGTTTACAGTAAAGGAAAGAGATATTTCTCTGTCTACACCAGGTAAAATTTAATTAATTGTCAAATGATTTTAGTTGACTATTCGATCAACAGCCGAATGTTTGCCGAGTGTGTTTTTATCTCAGATAAATAAATATACGATTGTGTACTAAACAGGTACAAAAAAGACTGACTGTTTGGTGGATAGGTACTCAGATGCAAGACTTTCGTTTCAGTGTTTGCTAGATCATCATATATTCTTCCAATATCAACGTCAACCGTAGGTTAGGGGTATTAATATCATTTAGTTTTCGAAAGATGTCCACATATTCACAAGTACTTACTTGTCCTATCGACCACATGGAACAGTATCTTGCAGAGGTACTGAAGGTACAGCGGTAGGTCAGTGAACCTCTTCATCTCACTGAGATGTAACGCCCACCGCGCCAGCCATCCCTCCAGAGTCGTCCGTCCCGGTATGTTGATGCCGCTGGACTCCGGACCACACACCCTTCTGTAGTACGGCAGCTCAGCCCACCTAGCAAAAGGCCACAACATTAAATTACGTACAGGTAACAAGAATTTAAAAGATAGGAAAACCACAAATAACCGAAGCGTAAAAAAAAAATTTGGGTGAAATAAATGTCACTTGATGGTGCGATATGCATCGATTTGTTACTGAATTGTGAGTGAGATAATTGAGTATTAAAATTGTATGTTCTTGTTTAATCAACTCTCGTAAGCGTAAAATTGTGGAATATTGGACGTTAAACGCATCATTTAAAATTGATTCCAATAGATGGCGTGGTTTTAAATTCCTGAGGCATTAATCACATTTTTTTTTAAGTTTTGGAAAAAAAAATGTCGCGATTAATAAATTCTTATCCAAATTTAAGGTTATGAAAATATAAGGGTATTAATACGGCCATTTATGATTTAATGAATATGATATTAAGAATCGTCGATAGAAAGTACCAGATTGCGCAATTTTATCTGATATAACCAGGGCTTTCAACTGTGTTGACCATGAAACTCTGTTAGAAAAGCTAAATATCACAAAAAAAAAACAAAAAAAAAGGTATCAGATGAAATATGAATAATCTCTTAAGATCATATATCATATAGCAACCGAAAACAGTACACAGAAATTTCAAAAATATGTTTAAAAACAAAGCGTGAGGAAAATACTTATCGGAGCATAGATTTATTAGTAATGGCGTACCACAGGGCACTGTGTTGGGCCCTTTATTAGATCCCTGAATAAAGTTAGGAATATCGTTTAAATCCCAGTATTCAACATATTATGCTCTGTTATATTCATATGACATCTACTGGATTTTTTGTGTCTTGGAGTGACGTCAGAGATAATGATAACAAATCCATTTTCCTAGCAAGTCCATTTATGTTTTGATGAAGTATATTAATGTTTTTATACACGAAAAACATCTGATTTCTTTGGGGTATTTAGAATTCCAGGATTCGTTTCAGTTTCAGGAATTATATGATTTAAAATGTAAAGTAAAGTCCATAATTTGATATTTAAAATTGTCAAATATTGTTTTCATTCCACAATTGTTCAATATACCAGTGTTATTTGAAAACATAGTACATCATTTAATAGGTTTAGTTTAGAGTCAAATATTACGGCATAGTCATAAATTTGTATGTCATGATATAGTAAGCTATTGAAAATTTAAATTCTCCGGTTGAACATACTAGAATAATCATTGCACTTATATGTGGGCAGAAATAGAATTATATTTGTGTGAGATAACATTAAAAGGTTTTCCCTAATGTTGCAAATTAGTTCTGAATAGTTTTTAGTTAATGATAAATGATAAATGATTTTATTTCTGTAAGTTGGTTTGTACAAACACTTTTACATGTCGAACATATTTTTAAAACTAGATGAGGTCGGCGTTTCCTATCTGACTACTCTGAGAAGAAAGGCCGAAACAAACTCAGAGGTCACAGTCTCTTTTAAAGTCCTGACAAAATCTTGATTAGATCATGTGAAGACCATGTAGACTGATGTCTGAAATGGTCTTTTGAGGAAAGAACCAGCCAGATTGAGTGGACCTGTCCAGTCAGTGCACGCATTTGTCAATAATCGAGCAGCTCAACTCAGAATTTAAGGAGCTCAACGATTCGACGAACAATACCAAAGAAAGGACATTCGGGTAGGCCGCATAAACTACTCAAACTGCCAGACCATGATTAAAAACTAAGATAAATTTAAATAAAAAATAAAAAAAAAATATCCACATAGTCTTCACATTCACAATAATTAAAATAAAATAATATAATACTTTAAAAAGTAAATATTCTTGACATTGCAAGAAAACCAAAAAAATAAAAATAAATATTTATAATAACAAAATGCATAGTGCAAAATATAATAAAAAAAACAAAATTAATTGGAGCAGCTCAATCCCAAGCCTTTTTGTCCTCAATGTAATCTTTTGTTGTATAAAACGCTTTCTGGCACAACTTACGTTTAATGAAAGACTTGAATTTATTAAGACTTAGATCTTGCACGTGGCTTGGAAGCTTATTATAAAAGCGTACACATTGACATCTAAACGACCCACCTATTTTCTTGAGCCTTGTTGTAGGTACTACAAATTTGTGTTTGTTCCTAGTATTTATGTTATGGATATCACTGTATTTTTAAACAATTTTATATTTTTATGGGCATATAAAAGATTTTCATAAATATACTGAGAAGGCACAGTCATTACATTAATGTCCTTAAATTTCTCTCTGAGAGAGTGTCTCGGGCTTAATTTATAAATTGATCGAACAGCTCTTTTCTGCAAAACAAAGATAGTCTGGATGTCGGCGGCATTTCCCCACAACAGAATACCGTATGACATTACACTATGAAAATAACTAAAGTATACTAAACGGGCTGTCTCTATGTCAGTTAAATTACGAATTTTTCTAACAGCATATGCTGCGGAGCTTAGCTTCTTTGACAATTTATCTATATGTGGGCCCCACTGAAGCTTAGCATCCAAAGTTAAGCCTAAGAATACTGTGCTATTTTCAGGATTCAATTCTTCGCCCTTTATCAACACATCGGTTTTCACCTGCCTAACGTGAGGTAGGGTAAACTTAATGCATTTGGTTTTTTTTTCATTAAGAAGTAAATTATTAACATTGAACCAGTGAACTACTTTTGAGATCGCGCTATTTACATCGTCAGTAACCAGCTGCTGACGTTTAAGTTTAAACAAAAGTGAAGTATCATCCGCAAACAACACTATATCATGGTTATCCTTTATGAGGTAAGGCAAGTCATTAATATAAATAAGAAACAAGAAAGGACCAAGAATCGAGCCCTGCGGGACTCCCATTGTTACCATAGATCCAGAAGATCTTTTTCCAGTAACGTCAACGGTCTGAATCCTATTACTCAAATATGAAGTAAGAAGATCCAGAGCGCTGTTCCGGATCCCGTAGTGGCGGAGTTTCCTGATTAGCGTTTCATGAAAAACACAATCAAATGCCTTGGACAAATCACAAAAGATTCCCAAGGCATCGCACTTATCTTCCCATGCATTATAAATATGTCCTAAAAGCTCAACACCGGCATCAGTAGTTGAACGACCCCTTGTAAAACCGAACTGTTTGGTATGTAATAATTTATGTTTATTAAAAAATCTTTGCAATTGCTCTAAAATTAATTTCTCAAATATTTTGCTAAACGTAGGTAGTACTGAAATAGGTCTATAATTTGTAGGGTCTGATGTACTACCTGATTTAAACAAAGGTATTATTTTACTATTTTTCATAAGGTCAGGAAACTGTGGGGAGTTTCCTCGATACAATTATTAAAGATAATAGCTAAACTAGGTGCGACAATGTCAATAATAGACTTAGCAACTTCTACAGAATGACCCCACAGATCTGCAGTCTTTTTAACATTTAAAGTGTGAAAGGTTTTAATTATGTCTTTACAAGTAATATGTTCAAAACGAAATTCCGAATTGCAAACATTAACATTTTCTTTTAGCAAAGACTCAGCAACAGAAGGTGATGAGTTTAAGTATTTAGTAGTTGAAATGGGAATATCTGAAAAGAAATTTTCAAAGGCCACTGCGACTTGTGAGTCTGATTTTATGATGTTGCCATTAATAGACAGGCCGTAGTCAATATTTCGGTTACCAGATCTTCCCGTTTCACTATTAATAATATTCCAAGTCGTTTCAATAACACTACTACTGTTTTTAATCTTCGAGCTCAAATAACGCGACTTGGCCAAACAACAAACTTTTTTAAATAATTTTGAATAATTTCTGACATATAAATTAAATTCAGCAGTGTTTACATAAGTCCTTTCACTGTACAGCTCATAAAGCCGTGTTCTACTTTTATGAATACCAATGGTAGCCCAATCACTGAATGATGCGTTACTATTAACGGAGATAGTCTTGGGAATAAAGGTCGAATTAAATTGTTTACAGTATATACTAAAAAAATCATCATATTTATTATCATATATAGATTAGGATCAGCATCAATTGACAAAATTGGTAATTTATTAATGAGTTTAACTTTAAAAGCTGCCAAGCGACTTGCAGTTTTGGGGTTAACAGTGATATCCTTTTTAGCCACTTTGTTGCTTTGGTTTGGTATAGTAATCCTCTGCCCGCAATGATCAGAATCTAGTAAATTTATAATTTCTTTGTGGACTGGTATAACATTAGTATAAATATTATCTAAGCATGTAGCACTAGTTGGGGTTATTCTTGTGGGCTCCAAAAATAGGTTTACAAGATTGTAGGACTGAAACAGACTTATTATTTTACTACAAGAAGCTGAGTTTTCTAATAAATTAACGTTAAAATCACCACAAGTGATAATGGATTTATTCGAGTTACAAATCTTGTGTAACACTTCATCCATTACCTTTTCAAAGCAGTCATACAATCCTGAAGGCGGTCTGTATACGCTTAATACAATAAACTGCTCCAATTCTATACAAGCTATTTCAACTGTCCGCTCAACAGATAGGCTCACAATATCCTTACGGTCTTTAAATTTAAGCTGGTTACTTACTAAAATCAATGAGCCACCATGTATAGCATTAACTCTGCTGAATGAACTACCAACCTGGTGATTATTTAAATTGAACAATAACTGGTGGCTTTTAAGCCAATGTTCTGTTATACAAAGAATATCAATACTGTTAAAGTTCATAAATAATTATACTTCTAAATCTTTGTTCATAAATCCTTGAATATTTTGATGCACCAGGTTAATACTATTTACCGAATTTAAACTTTTATTTGATTTTATTTTGCAATTTTTATTCTGTATAACTTTGCAAGAGGTTGTCCCTATTGTCCTAATTTCTAATTTAAATTATTATCAATATCAATTGCTGATACCAAATCATTGGCTGAATTAAATAACATTCCTTGGCATTGCTCAATAGAAGCAAGTTGTTTAGCCAAATTCTTGGCTGTAATAGAAAAATAATATGATAGCGACACAGCTATCTGTCTTTTATAATACTTTGAAAGAAAGTACCTATCCATGAAAAATTTATCTTTTGTCAAATAAAAGTGATTACCAACATAATTGTTAGTGTCAATTAAATGGAATAAATTACTACTATATGTTAAATTATGTAATGTCCTATTCAATTCGTATCTAAGATTGTTTTCTTCCTGTGGCAAACTTTGGCTGTATGGGAAAGTGAACATCACAATTTTTTTTATACTAAGGTTGCACAAAGTTCTATAATGTTGGAGTAATTCTCCTTTGTTCACATTACCCCTATTAACAATAAATATTAATAATGTGGTATCCTGGTTAAAATTGCATTTTATAACTTTTTTCATTATGTCAAATAAAGAACAGCCAGGCATACAGTAGTTCATTATTGAGTGTCCTGGATATCTATTTGTCAACAAGTGGCCTAAATCCTTTCCAATTTCATCACAAAATAATACTATTTCTGTATTTACTTTCTTTTTAGTCAAACAGTTAGTAATTTCTAATGGCAAACTTGCACTAGACTGCGGTATGGTGGCATCACATATTGTCAATGAATGGTCCGGTGTGGGTTCAACAGATGGTGGTTGACAATGATCACATTTGTTAATTTGTGAGCTTACCAGCTCATTCATTGCCAATACATATTCCCTCATTTGGTTTTCAGAGGCTGTATATTTGATGGTCATAGAAGTAAGTTTCTCCTGTAGATGGTCAAGTTCATACCGCAAGTCTTCTGTGTCAGTTTGGTATTTTCTAGTACTTTTTTCTAAGTTAAATGAATACATATCTAATTGTTTAAGTAGATGCAACCTTTCTCTATTAAGTTTTACATTTTTGATGAAAAACCTTTGTTTTTTGATCATTTTCTTAGTTTTAACTATGTATTTGTTAATTTTAATGTATTTTTTTATTTTATTTTTACTAGTAACTACCCTCAATGATTTAATTGATTTTGAATCATCATGACCTGTTAAATCTAGTGTGTAAGAGGGGTTTATTGCAGTAACCATTAACGGGGTTACATTAAAATCTTCATTAACTATTAGAATTACACAATAGTCTTGCATAGTACAATTAGTTTTGTATCTAGATTACTAACAAGCGTACTTATTCCACAGTTAGTTGTTATATAATGGCTTATCTGATGGTTCGGCAAGGCGTTGTGTGCTATGGATAATACTAAGTTAGTTTTATTACTACTTTTACTATTTTACACAGTTTATTTTTCTTGGCTTGCTGTTGAGACGAGTTGTTATCATTTTTCTGATGACTTCCAATAGCTTCTTTAGCAAACTTCAATGCAGGGTGGTGACCATAAGCTCTTAGAGCAAGGTCATTTTGAGTGTGTGTAAGGGACAGATGTATATGACTTGTATACATCTGTCCCCCTTGTTTTACATTCGTTTGATGATATTTTTGACACGTCGTGGTTCGGGGGCAGTTGTTACTCTATTAGAAGTAGATCCTCCTTTGTAGCCTTCTTGTACGGTATTTTGTCTAAGATCCAATTGAGTTTAAGAATGTTGTTCTTTGTAGGGAGTAGGCAATCTCACATTATTTTTTGGAGTTCCAATTTTACTGGTTAACTTCCTTGTTGCATTCTTCAGTAGTTGATATTTGTTATGGAGGCAGGAGGTAAAATGTATAGGGACTGTTCTACAAAAACAACATCTAATCTGTATACCTAAATTTAAAAATATAAACAATTTAATTTATTCATTCATGGCAATCGATTTTTTAAATTTGTATTGTTATACATTTTGGTACAATGAAACTGTAAAAACATGCAAAAAATAGTATAATACAAATCGTGAATTTATTTACATGAAAAATATTGAAGAAGCGAGTGAACTTTTACTTGCAAGTCACTGCTAACACCGTCTATCGCTGCAGAACGGAACCGAACGCGATTATACGTCAGCATGATTTCTTTGTATGGGTTGAGGCATCTCTATGTAGTATTATATTATCTGTGCCAAAACTTAGGAATCTGACAAAGGTTGTACGAATATTACAATCAGAGAAAAACATGAATTTTGTATATCAGATTTTCCACATATTTTTCTTACACAGAACAAAGGTACTAGTGGACATATATATCATTGCAAGTGTTTAACAGAGACTTACTTGGCCGGCAGCGGATTGATGAAGTTGTCTATAAATTCCCGCTTGACTTCAAGCAGTATGTGGAATTCCGACGAGTTTGGCGACCAGTCTGCGAAATGCGCCAGCCTCTGTGAAATACGAGGGAAAACGAATTTAATTATTCCCCTTCATTCTCTGTTAGTTATGTGAGGTTAAACTTCATGTTGAGTTTTAAAAGCTTCATTTGTTTAATTTTTCCTGGTAAAGCTCTTCAGATTCTCGCCCTGGAGTTGTTTTGATTTCGTCTCAACTCGAGGGCTTTTAAGATATAACTTCGTTATTTAATTCCGTTGGACTTTTAACTGAGTTATTTGTACTGTGCCGAGTTAATTGTATTTAAAGTACGGACTGTTTATATTTAGAGAAATCCGGACTACGATTGAAGTTATTAAGACTAATTTAATGAACTGTTGACTACGAAAGTTGTTTTCAAATCCCAGCATGAATAATTCAATTGCAGGTAATGAAAGGTAATCCTGTTATTGATTTTACCTAATGCTAACAACAACGAAACGTAAACATACACTTTTAAAATAATAATGGAGGAAAACATTATAGACACTACGACATTTCCGGATCGATGGAAGGCAATTACGCGGCCTATCAACTTCGAAAATCAGATTTATTAAGACAAGATGTGACAAATTTGATACCTTCCTACCTCGAAGAATTGATCGAAATCGGTGTCGATGATGACGTCATCTCTATCGTGGTCGAGGAGTTCTGTGAAGAATAGCGTCATCTTGTCTGCTTGCATGGAGCTGAGCACGGCGAGGGGCTGTTCGTCTTCTAGATCCAGGCATTCTAAATCTTCGCTGCACCGGTTGACCCATGTAGCTGTGAAAGAAGTTAAAAGTTAAAAAAACAAACAAAGAAAGAAACTTTGCCGGTATTAGTTTGATGTCCAAAGTTATATGATACAAAAAGGTTGGGTATTTTGGCGTCCGCAGCCATTTAACCCTTTATTGTTATCGTAAACCCTTTCGCTTACCTCACCAGACTCACACGAAATAAGTAAAAATTGTATGGTTTCCGCCAAAGAAAACGATAAACCCGTTTTCTTCTGCGGGTACATCGTAAAAGGCGACCGTTCTGAAAGCCTATTTATTCAATTTTGATCTATTGTAAAATCTTATGACAAATGATCTCATTGGCTGTGACCTTTTTCTGTGAGCCATTCGTCACCGTTATGATTGGATCATCATAATCACCTTACTGCCCGTTTCGTAATTTTTTTCACAACGTCCTGTCCACAGTCACGCTATCACTGACTCCCTTATAATTCGATAATAATATGAAATTCGATTTAATGATTACAGTATAGTCAAATCCGGAAGTTCCCGAAGTGCCTATTATCCAGCCGTTGCACTTTTAAGGATCTAATAAATGCCACTGGCTGGCCACAACCTGCGCCTAAACTATATCATTAATATCATCGACTCGACAAAAAGAAGTAGAAGCTCATTTCCAGTGCTTGCCTAAGACGGCTGAAAAAATAAAATAATAGTATATTATGCACTAAGAGGATGAAGCAGTGTCTTGCGTCACGGGCAGCGTATTGAACTCTGAGCGTAACGAGAGGTTCAAGCTGCCCAAGACTTTACTCTACTTTTCACAACTTCTGCGAGACATTAATAAGTCAGGACTCTATTTCTGGGTATTTATTTTGTAATTATTAAAAATCAAAAGTTAATATTTTGTTGGACACATTAGTACAGTTATGGAAGGATTGAGTATCATTTTTATGGGTACATTTATGGAAGTTGTGGTGGAATTAATTTCAGTACTCAAAGGACAAACACAGTTTTATGATTCATATTCTTTGTAATTGTGCCTTTTTTTGTTTTCTTGTTTTAGTGGTGGCAGGTTCAATTTTCGAACAAACCCCTTTACAGTGCTGTATGATATTTTTTTACTTAGACTTTTCCACAAGAATTTGACGTTCCAATTACAAATCATTTTACTCCCTTGTGATTTTCATACAACTTTACCTCCCTTAAGATATCTAATGCTTTACTTTACGTTGATAGTGTTGTTCCCGAGGCGGATACTACTTTGATCTCCCTCTATGAGAAGAAAAAATAAGTAAGTGCAATTCATGAACAGGAACGTTACGTTTGAGCCATACGACATAACATAGAAATATTTAGAGGCTAATGTTTATATGAACAATTATGGCAGTGCATCGTAACAATGTTATTAGTACCATCCGTTACAGTTGTAGATTATTTTTTTAAATTGGCTTGCACGCAGTTTTCCAGACAGTCACTTGTTCAATACTATGTTCCCGTGCGGTCCGAAATATAATTACAATCGCTCATATCCCTCATACATTCGTCGTAATCGATTTTGGCGATGTAATCCTATTTTGGACCGATGGTTTGTGATGCATCTCTTTACTGAACGGAACATTTACTTACAATATGTATGAATTGAAATCACTTTTAGTCCCTAGGGATTAATGAGCTATATAATTCCCCGTTTACGAAGAATAAACCAGCTCTTTTTGTAAGAGATGTGATAAAAATCAGCAATAGATGTGATAAAAATATATTAAAACCTTTTTTGCCTAAAACGTGACTCTAACTTTAAAAGCTAATTTTGTTAAAATGTGGAACTATCGATTTCTCGATTGAAATAGAATGAAACTACGACTATGTTCATCTCTCGAGAACGGGGCTCGCCGCAAATAAAACTTTGACCGTGCATGAATTTAGTGCGGAGTCAAATAGTCGGCTCATATGAATATGTTCAAAGCTATTTCCAGTCTGGGGCCCTCTTTTGTGTCGGTGCTTTTAATGCAGATTCGATGTTTTAAACTAGATACGTATTCTTCTAAATGTGGTGTGCAGAGAAATGGTATTTCCTACTGAAAATGTACAAGTAGTTATAAGGTTCTTCCATACCAAAATGGGCCCGAAGCAACATTTAGGTAATAGAACAGATAACATAGTTAGGCTCTAAGAATCCATTGGGAACTGCCTAGCTACGCCTGAATAACTGACGAGCCTCCATTACGACCTAGCCAAGCTTCTTTGTAATAGAATATTACAGTCTTCTTTCTTTCTTTTCAAAAATCATTTTTTTTTTTTTTTTTTCACATAGTCCTACATGGGCACTTATAAAACGTCGACAAAAGGTGCACGGTTCGGGTTGGTCGTTTTCTATGGAGAAGAACCGCCAAGAAACTCCATGGTTACTCTTTTAAAAATGGTTTGGTTTTACAATATTTCCATGTTACAGCATTAGTACTTAGATATGGGGGGACAATGCAGGCCCGACTTATGACAATAAGTCGTAAGAAACTAAAAAAAAGATTATATATTAAATAAAAAAGTTAACAAATTTTAACTAGCATCAAGAAGGCCTACAATGTTCACACATTCACAAAACAATCGGTAAAAGAATCTATACAAAAGTAAAAAAAAAAATAAGTATAACAAGACTAAATTTAACGTGTGGCACAAATGTTGTTATCAGTGCTGTAACTATTCTTAGCAAAGGGCTATAAAGATGATTGAAAACCATTGTAAAAAGTCTAATTAAAAGAAGGAAAGAAAAAATGAGATTGAGAATAGTTAGAGACATCCACTTATTTGTGCCGTTTACAAGTTACCACGGAAGCTGCATGCGCAGAAGGAGCAAAGGCCAAATGTTTTTATCTTCAACGTAGTCCTCGATTTTATAATATGCTTTGTTAATAAGGATACGTTTGATGTATTTTTTGAACCTTCCATCGGTCAGTTCTATAACTGACTTTGGCAACTTGTTATAAAAGCGTATACTGTTTACAAGAAAAGACTTGCTAGTTTTCGTTAATCTGAATTTGGGTATTACAATTTCGTGCTTACTGCGTGTATTTAAATTATGGAAGTCGCTTCTAGTTTTGAAAAGCCCCCGATTTTTACGGACATACAAAATACATTCCAAAATATAAAGTGAAGGTAGAGTCAGTATATCGATCTCTTTAAATTTTTCTCTGAGGGACTCGCGAGGACCCATTTTATAGATTGCGCGGATTGCCCTCTTTTGTAGGATGAAAATTGAGTCAACGTCTGCTGCTGATCCCCACAGCAGAATGCCATAAGACATAATACTGTGGAAATAAGCATAGTATACTAACCTAGCTGTAGCTACATCGGTTAGCTGCCTTATTTTCCTTACTGCATATGCAGCCGAACTTAACCTACCCGAAAGAGTTCTAATGTGCGCGCCCCACTGCAATTTTGAATCGATAGTAATCCCTAAGAATACAGTTTCCGTTATAACTTCAAGATTTTTGCCGTCAAGATTTAGGTTTAGGTCATGTTGTGGTACATTTGGTGAAGGGAACTTTAGACATTTTGTTTTTTTCGCATTCAGTAAAAGATTGTTAGCTGCGAACCATTTTGAGAGAACAATTAGACTTTGGTTGACATTTAAGACATCCGTATCTTGCCTATCCTATGCCTTGTTTAAAAATTAGCGAAGTATCATCAGCAAATAGAATTATATCCGATAATTTGGCCATCATAAAAGGGAGATCATTAATGTAAACAAGAAAAAGGAAAGGGCCGAGAATTGAACCTTGGGGCACGCCCATCTTGACTAGAGACCCGGAGGACGTCGCCCCATTAACATTTACTTTTTGCTGTCTGTTTGATAAATAGGAAAGCACGAGATCAGCAGTTTTTCCACGAATTCCGTAGTGGTGTAATTTACAGATCAGTGTGTTGTGGTCGACGCAGTCGAAAGCTTTTGAGAGATCACAGAAAATGCCAATGGCATCCTGGGACCCCTCCCAAGCCTCCAAGATGTGGCTGATGAGTTTTACGCCCGCGTCCGTTGTCGACCTACCTTTCGTGAAACCAAACTGTTGACTACGCAGGATCCCATTTGAATTGAAGTGAGACAACATCTGTTCCAGCATGATTTTTTCATAGATTTTACTCAATGCTGGAAGCACGGATATAGGTCTATAATTAGAAGGATCACTCTTACAGCCTGATTTGAAAATTGGTACTACTTTACTGTGTTTCATTAAGTCAGGAAATGTGCCGCTGTCCAAACATTGATTGAATATGCCTGTTAGGACAGGAGCAATTGAGTCAATAATATCTCCAAGAAAGGATATCCCCCACAAGTCTTCAGTATTCTTTATATTGAGACTTTTGAACGCGTTTTTAATTGTATCAATACATATTGGTTTAAATTTAAAGATTGGTATGTCTTTAGTAAAGTTTTTTTTAAGAAGAGCTTCAGCTAATTTAGATGAGGAAGAAAGAGACTTCGTAACCTCTAACGGAATGTTGGTAAAGAAATTTTCTAATGTCTCAGCGACTTCTTGCCTATCAGAAATGGTTTGATTAGATTCAAAGACAACTCATTCTGATCGCGTTGTTGTATCTTTCCAGTTTCTCTATTAATTAATTGCCACACAGTTTTTATTTTATTATTAGAAGCACTAATTTTGTTAATTATTATTAGAGATTTTGCTTGAGCGCAGACTCTTTTGAATATTTTGGAATAGTTTCTAACATAAGTGTGAAAAACTTGATCGGAAGTCAAAGATTTTTCGTAATATTAATTATATAAGATGCTCTCGGCTTTTTCTTATGCCCACAGTGGCCCATTCGCTAAATTTCGATTTGGAATTGTTGACTTTAACTGTTTTTACAGGACACGTTTTATTGAATTCTTGGCAAACTGTTGAAAACAACGTGCCGTAATTTATATTGGGGTCGTTTTTTTCGTGTGAGATGTGGCCACCTCTGGTGTCAGAGTTAATTAAGCGGCCTCTGGGAAACCCCACAGGCCTCTGACTTGGCTATTTTAGACTTACACTATAACTATATAAGTCCAGGTTTCCTCACGATGTTTTCCTTCACCGTTGCCTGTGATGTCCAAGATAAACTTAGAAAGTACATATGAATTTGAAAAAGTCACTTGCCCGGATTCGAACCTACGACCTCAAGCACGACAGGCGAGGTCTTAGCCACTGGGCCACCACGACACTTAATTATTACAGTAAAGATGAAGTATAATTACGTAGGCAACATTGCTGCTTCGGACAAAGTTAAAGTGAAATATAAAAGAGGAAGAAAAGAAATGAAAGCTTGTATTTTCGTTCGCCCGAAGTAATCATTCGCTGTGATATTTCTGGCAACTCCATTCGATGTTTCAATTTATTGAAAATATGTTCTGTGAACTATTTCGCGTGAAGTTTGCTGCAGGTTGAGTTTGCCTGACAACTACATGAAGTCGATATTTCAGGAACTGCTTTTTTATTGTAGCTTTCAGTTAGTGTTCATACTAGTTTTAGGCTGATATTGATGATGCCTGACTGTATCTAATACCAATTAGGGAGTAGCACAAGTTTTTAAACGCTCTTGACCTTATGAAAGTGTCAATGCCAGCATGACTTCATTATAACTCGCAAGTTCCACTTGTTCAGAGGGCATCGCGATGATGAATTACCCCGATGGAACCTTTATGTTGTGTCGTACTATACCCACATAATATGTTAGATTAAGCGTGCCAATGTGATATTCTAAACCCCACGGAGTGGTTAGAAAAAGGTATTGCTCCACGGTATAATATTGTATCGTTTCTGTTGTAGTTATAATATAAAGTAAAATATTAAATGTAGCTATTTTTATGGCAAGTAAACTTAGGTATACAATCGATTTTGTTTGACATAGTTTTGCTGTTCAGCCTGATTCAATAAAAAGAAAATACGTACATACGTTTTCAATAGCCACACGATCAATTCATTAACTTCGCCCCAACTTTTGAATTAAGTATTTGTATACTTCATAAAATATAGCTTGATCTCTGCGACAGCTGACAGTATCATTACAGTAACAAAAATGTATACGTCAGTTTGACATATGTCGCAGAGCTCAAGCTATCTTTTATGAAGTATAGTTGAGTAGTTGTTAAACTTTAATTTAGGCAAAAACCTATCAACATTTGGTATTAAGGTACCCTACCTTAATACCAAATGTTGACAGGAAACGTTCATAACTCAAAATACTCAGTTCAGAAACCGGCCCTATAATGAAAAATAACTACTAATAAATTTTAGTATGGCCTAAAACAACTTCGAGCAATCGCTTCCCAAGTTTTCATTCGACTATAAATTACTTCATCTTCATAAAAGCCGAAGTTTCCCGAAGACTTCCGACAGAATTCAGGTGTTATTTAATTTCAAGGTCTGCTTCCACATCACGATAAATTACCAGGAAAAGATCTTCAGTCCCTACGTGAAGATTACTTATTAAATTTGCGCGGTAAGATTCTTCTCGGTTTAAGGATGCTTTTCAACTAGAGATGCGCGAGGACAAATCCGTCAATGGGAACATTTAATTTTCCAAGCCTGTTCTGGTGGAAAAGGGAGGTAGGTATATGTTCATACAAAAAGAATGAGAGACGTGTGCCTGGCACACGATTGAGGAATATGTGTGACTTATTTGTGAGAGGGAAGTGTGTCAGGGACGCGATCGAGAGTCTGCTACGCATCCTCGCTTTACTTACTCATCTACAACATTCCACAGCTTCGCTACGCATCTTCTCTCCACGCAAACTCATCACACAGCTTTGGTGGAAGCAATCACACATTTTCACAGAAAGAAAAGAAAATATGCATCACAAGGGCCGCGCAAAACGGCCATCGCTCAGTATCGGAGTAACAGCACACGCGTTCAGCATTGATTATCAGCGATAAACGGTGACGCCGCTACACATCCTCGTACAGCCTAGCGACCTCGCACATCTCTAGTGGGCAACAACCCTAAGGGCTGACAAATTATAGCGTCGCACTGCGGAACCCATTGTGTTTTGACAATATCTCAAATTGGAGTAAACGTACCCTTTCTCTTCGGACAGTGTGCAACTTTTGTTTAAAGTTGCGGATTTAACTTCGTGGATAAATAATAATACGATATGTTATGAATGTTGACGTTTTTAAAGTTTGAGTTTGTTTTCGCGTTTCCGATGTCTTAATAAAGCGGACGTACATTGTATGAATGTGTTTTATGTAAGAATAGCTTTTTCCCCTAGCTTCACTCCCGTAACATTATTTTATAGGAACCGTGCGTTTATTTAGGTTTTTTTTTGTGGTTTTCTCTTGACTCTAGTCTAGGTCAGAGGTGTCAGAGACAATGTCAACGATGGAGTGAGCTTACCCTTAGCTTTCACACTAACTTTGAAGAAATTCGGGTTGAATGCGTTCGGAAACACAAACGCAGGCAGTGAATTTGATTATTTTGCTGAACGCATTATGAAGAATGTTTGGATACGCTTGGTGCAAATTGGTGGAATGGCTACTAGTTAAGGATGGGACTTGCATTGAGTCTAGATGTCCGATGTTAGAAGAGGGCCGGTGGGATGAGGTCATGGAGTTCAGTATAAGACAGACAAGCAGGCAACCTTGCGGCTATGAGCCATGCAGTGAAGCTTGGCATCCACCAGTTCAACGTCGCCAATGAGCCTCTTGGCTCTGCGTTCCATCGAGTCAAGCGCGGCAAGTTGATACCCATCCCAAAGATGGCTGCAATACTGATAAAGATGCGGGATCGGACTTGCGCTTTGTAAAGAGTTGAAAGCTGTCCAGGCGTAAAGTATCACTTCACTCTATATAGGATGCCTAGTTTTATGGCCACAATTTGGGTTTTGTACTCAATAGATACGCCGAAGTTGAGACTGGATGTCAACTCCATACCTAGGAGCTCGAGCCGATTAGTTATAGGAACAGAAAAGACGTAAACCAGAAAAAAACATGCCGTGTAGTTGGAGGGTATATAATCGCGAGCTGACTGACCAAAACCATATGATTGTGTGTGCGATATTTTTCTTAATAGTCAACAAGTCCCAATAATTACTTCAATGTTCTATATGAGAAACCACTTTTATAATCGAACGATTTAAGTCGGAGTAAGACTTGCCTACTCTTACTCTACTAAAATATCTTAGAGCAATAAACTGAGTCTCACATATTGTAGACAACATTACACGAACATTTACTAAACCAAACACTAAAATTAAAGTCAAGAAGACGTCAGACATTTTTATAATTTTCTGCAAAATTATTAAGTTGTTTGAAAACATTCTTGTCCTCTTATCTTTCATCTAAACTTTCAATTTATCTTCTAAAACATTTTGCAGTTTATAAATTTATATTATGAGTTCCTCTCTAGTTTCTGAAAGTTATCCTTTGATCGTAGAGTGAGTTAATAAGTTGTTTTCTGAATACTGTGAAAGGCAAGCGTTGCAAAAATGCCTTGGATGCTGTTCACAGTTTATAATTAGAACGGAAAGCCAATAGTTTTTTTTTTTATCTTTGCCCCTCACTAGGAATTTCTTCCTGTATTGTGGGTGCGTTTGCAAACATTTAAACTTACATACACAAGACACTCAGATCCGGAACAACTATCTGCAGGCCATACAAATATTTTTACCGCGCGAGAACACGCAGCGCTAAACCACTACGCCAAATGTGTCGTCACGTCGTGTCGTGTCGTCAGAAATGTGTGGTTCTTGCCTCTAAATACCATCTCAGACATTAATATGCATGGTCCTCGTAATTATAATGTGACCAATATAATATCTGACACTAAAAGAAACTGTGAACTCTTAAGTTTGTTTCGGTATTTCTTCTTAAAGTCGTCAGATAGAAAACACAGAGTTTATCTCATCTAGTTTTAAAATATCTATGTTGTATATGACTGGACGTGTAAAAGTGTTTAAATCAATTGACAAAAATAAATATTATTTAAAAGCCATCCTAGGCTGTCAGATAAGGTAGATTTTTATTAACAGATAAGAGGACTATACTGCTTTTTTTCTAGAATTTAATTCCCATAGACAATCATTACACATACAGGCTAGACCTAGTATAAGGGATAGAGCCTATATTGTGCTTATAGTGTGACAAATGTAAAATTTATAATCTACAATGTGCTCATATTTTATGTTTTTTCTTTTTATTATTATTATTAAAGACACAAAACATTAAATCAACTCACTCAGAACACAACCATTGGGAATCCTGTCGTACATTTTCAGTTGAGGCTCGCACACTATTGCAAATTGTCGAGATTCGCTGCCATATATAACCGCAGTCGTTAGACTGTTTACATTCGGATACACTATTATAAAGCGAAAACAGCTGACGTAGGAGATAAATGTAAATTGTAATCTTTGTAGTATTTACCTGTGGAATATGTCACACACGTTTCGCAAATATTATGTCCTTTGGGGGCACGGCTGTGTTTATTTGTGATTGCATAAAGTATCAGCTAAGTAGTCATAATCATATTACGTAAAGCTATATAAAAAACATGAGAGTTTTCAAATATTTAACTGCAAGGTTTTTACCAATCATATCTATTATGAAAGACTAGCTTCTGCCATCAGCTTCGCCCGCGTGAAAAGTGTATTGTCATCCCAAAGGGAACATTGTACCGAGATAAAAAGCCTATCTGCTTTTCCAGACTAATCTATCTCTGTGCTAAATTTCATCCAGATCCGTGATTGAGTAACAAACATACACACATCCAAACTTTTACATTTATAATATTAATTAAGATAAGATAGATAGGTAAATAAATAAAACAGAACAAAAAAAAAAGATAAGATAGTATATATTTATATATATAGTAAGATTTATTCGACCGCGTCATATAAAACTCTAAAGAGGGATTGAATTTATGATAGAATTCTGAAATATACCGTCGTATTGTTCAAACTCAGGCAAAGCGGTTTATTGCAAGCACATTAAGTTTTCACGTAAAATGACGTATATTTCAGGCGAGTCTATTATTTGACGTCGTAAACCGAGACTGTACCCTCGTATTTTTCCATTCAGACAGAGGTTTTCAATAAAGTTCACCGGGCCGTGTAGGTTTCTCGACGTGTTTCATGCATTTCCACTCCAAAGTTTTGTGGCAAAAATAAAAGAACTTTCAGATAAAATTATTTAAAGCACTTGAGCGTTGTAGGAAAATCTACATTGTTAACAAATTCAAAATTCTTGTAACTTTGTATATCAACAAACAGAGCTCTTATTTACATAGACTCCTCTCTCTTCGATGCTGGGTGGATGCTCCGATTAATATTTTATGAATGAAACACAAACGAATCAAACGTTAGTTCGGTTCCGATATTCCTTTATTCACTTCGGATTAAGAGCAAAAGAATAAAACATGGCGGGCGCGCCCAGGCCGGGCTGTTATCGGATTGTGTAATATTTTAACCAAAGCGGCTTAAAATCTCTATTTCGCATTTTTTTAGTGGCAGCTTCCTGTAGCATAATGTGTACACAAAGCTTATGTTTTGAAAAACGTGTTTTGTATATGAGATAATCATTTATTTAAATACTCAATACTGTGACATAGGTAGTAAATTTAAAAACGTGTCGTTTTAAGATTCACTGCTAAGCTAGCTAGCTAAGGGATATCGGGATCGTTTTGTATTAGCGAAACCTTTTAGCTTGATACATGGATATTACTTTGGGGACATTCCACTTTTCTTTGCTTTTTGCACTTTGAGTTTTGATTGTAATTTTATGTTACGTATCATCATATTCTTGAACTTGTAGAATCCCTTTTCTTTGATATTGCTCGACCTCGTGCGTTTATTGATTTGATTGAAGTTGGACGTCGAAGCTTTATTTACCTTGCCTTCGTTCTGTTTGCTTTGGTTTCGTTAACCTTTCTCCTTCCCCTTTATTTCCTGCGTCATGATTGCTAGCAGCCACCTTTATACGATAGCTCTACTAATTTGTTTAAAAGTCATTATTTAAATTAAGCCTACGAGAGACGTAGTATCTTGAAGTAGTCTGTGCCTACGGGATAGTTGTTTAGTTATCAATGTCAGAGACACTTGACGTAGTTAATTTCTTTTAAATCTAGTTGACTTATTTCAAGATTTTTAGAAAAAGTTTCGCAGGTTCTTTGAAGAGTGTTTTTTTAAGTTTTGATGAACATTTTGGGAAAACTATTCATCAAATTTATGTGTAATTTCAGGGAAGTCGACAAGGCGTAGGATTAAGTTCGAAACTTTTTGGCTGTAAGCCGTTAATTTTATAGATTCTCTCCTGCGAAGCTATTCCGTGTAAAATATCGCCTTCAGGAAGTATGCACTCTTTCATGTGTTAAGATAACTTGATCATCGCGATGTAATTTTTAAGGTATCGCTTTTTATTTTTCGGTCTCGTATCTTTCCAACTGAATGGTGTAGAGGAATCTAATACCGACCTACGTAATTACATTCTTTTAGAAAGCCTTTGTAAAAAACGTAAATTAAACTATATTCCAAAAGTGTTTCTCTCGTAAGATTCAAAACAAACTTACATAAACTCACGACTTTTTCCATGGGGATAGGTAGGCAGAAACTACAGAACCCCAACTGCTACGATTCTTACATACTTCTTTATCTTAATTTACGTTCATACATTCATAGTCATACACGCACGCTGGTTATGACTACTGCGTACCTGGCCTTTCTGAAAAACATCACCAATAAAATTTAAAACATTGCAGTAATATTATTAGCTTTCCAGTAAAAAGGCAATTTGCAGTTCTCGTCCGTTTGATATCAGAATTTCGTTTTCAGTACGCACTTCCGCTCATATTTTACTCCACCAATACGTTTGCGTGAAAAGAACCGTCCTCAGTTATTTCTTTTTTAAATTCAGTACATGTAGAGGTCGGAGCCTCCACCGAGAAAATAGTATACCTACTTTAGCAGTAAACGTAGGAAATAATCGATATAAGAATACGGGTGTTATGCGTGCCGGGGGGTCATAGTCGTGGCACAAATCACGGAAAACATGCCGCTTTGTTATTACTCTCAAGTTCTTTGTTATGCCGCCCGTAAACGCTGTAGTACAATAAAAAATGAAAAGGACGGAAGAAACACGCACGTGCGACTTAATTATTTATTTCAAAACAAGAACAGGATTTTTTATCTCAAGGGTTTTTATAAAAATTAGGTTAGAAGGCTGTACCACAGGCCTATTACATATCTTACAAAAGCAAAGCGATAGCGATTTTCGTACAATAATTGCTCTGATCGCAAATCCATATTATGTGTCAGCAATAGCCACACCATAGTAATTTTGCAATAGTGCTGCCTCTGTGGAACTATAAGTTAACTAAAATATGTCATTGGATTATTATATTTTCATTAAACGTTTGAGATTATATAAATGTTTGAGAGTTGACCTTTGTAAGTAGTTCTGAAATTGCCACCAAATTATTTTAGGCGCTAGAATCGTAGCAAAAAGTGCATATTAACAATCGGCGAACGATTAGAAAACTATATTTAGATAATACCGATTTTATGGACGCTAAGCAAATTATCGCGCGATGACTGCGCCATTCTTGCTGGTCGCGATTTCTACATAATAACCCTACTGTTCTCTTTACAGCAAAAAAATAACTAAACAGCGATCAATATTCCATTAATAAAATTGAAATCTTCTTTTTATGCATGCTTTGACTCTTCCTCCCGTTCTATAAAGTTTGTAATGAGTTTTTTCGATCAAAGAACAAAAGACCGGCCACTGCGGCCTGTATTTAATTATTTTCTTCCTTACAGAATATTTTTTTTCTACTTTGTAATAACTTATTATGATTCTGTTCTCTCCAGACTCGTAATGTGCGGTTTGTTCAACGTCTATACCTAATGCATATTTATGTTATTAATCTGTGCATACAAGGAATAAGCTGAAAGAAAAAAATCCTTTTCTTTTAAATTAAATCAAATAATCGATTTGCGTAGTAAGGTGTTACAAATAATATGTTCAATTAATACACTGTATTATAACCTAATGGTGTGCTAATTAATAAATGTTTAGACTCACAATATAAGTTTTACAGAAATGTTACAATAAATTTAATTAAAAATATTGCATCATTTAAATGCAAGGGGCGCATGGTTGGCGCAGTGGTTGAGCGATTGACTGCTGCGCTCGAGTCGCGGGTTCGATTCCCGCACGGAACAAATATTTTTATGACCTACAGATAGTTGTTCCGGCTCTGGGTGTTGTGTATGTGAGTTAATATGTTCGTAAACGCACCCACGATACAGGAAGAAATTCCTAGAGTAAAACAAATTAAAAAATTCTGATTAATTATTAAGGTCAAATTAAATTATCGTAGAATGTCATAATATCAGATTAATTATTAATATCATATTAAATTATCACAGAATGTCATAATGTCAGATTAATTATTAATGTCATATTAAATTATCATAGAATGTCAGTTTAATTATTAATGTCATATTAAATTATCACAAAATGTCATAATGTCAGATTAATTATTAATGTCATATTAAATTATCGTAGAATGTCATTTTGTCAGATTAATTATTAATGTCATATTAAATTATCACAGAATGTCATAATGTCAGATTAATTATGAATGTCATATTAAATTATCATAGAATGTCATAATGTCAGGTTATTTATTAAAGTCATATTAAATTATCATAAAATGTCATAATGTCAGATTCAAAATCAAAATATATTTTTTTATTTCACATAGGCCTACATGGGCACTTATAAAACGTAGACAAAAGGTGCACGGTTCGGTTCGGTCGTTTTCTATTGAGAAGAACCGGCAAGAAACTCCATGGTTACTCTTTTAAAAATGGTTTGGTTTTACAATATTTCCATGTTACAGCATTAGTACTTAGATATGGGGGGACAACGTAGGCCCGACAATAAGTCGTAAGAAAAAAGTTAACAAATGTTAACTACCATCTATAAGGCCTACAATGTTCACACATTCACAAAACAATCGCTAAAAGAATCTATACAAAGGTAAAATAAAAAGAAGTATAACAAGACTAAATTTAACATGTGACACAAATGTTGTTATCAGTGCTGTAACAATTCTTAGCAAAGGGCTATAAAGATAATTGAAAACCATTGTAAAAAGTCTAATTAAAAGAAGGAAAAACAAAAGAAACATGAGATTGAGAATAGGTAGAGACATCCACATATTTGTGCTGTTTACGAGTTACCAGTGAAGCTGCATGCGCAGAAGGAGCTAGGGCCAAATTTTTTATCTTCAACGTAGTCCTTGATTTTATAATATGCTTTTTTCATAAGAACACGTTTGATATAGTTTTTGAACTTTCCATCGGACAGTTCTATAAATGACTTTGGCAACTTGTTATAAAAGTGTATACTGTATATAAGAAAAGACTTGTTAGTTTTTGTTATCTGAATTTGGGTATTACAATTTCGTGCTTACTGCGTGTATTTCAATTATGGAAGTTGCTTCTAGTTTTGAAAAGCCCTCGATTTTTACGGACATACAAAATACATTCAAAAATATAAAGTGAAGGTAGAGTCAGTATAACGATCTCTTTAAAATTTTCTCTGAGGGACTCGCGAGGACCCATTTTATAGATTGCACGGATTGCCCTCTTTTGCTAGATGAAAATTGAGTCAACGTCTGCTGCTGATCCCCACAGCAGAATGCCATAAGACATAATACTGTGGAAATATGCATAGTATACTAACCTAGCTGTAGCTACATCGGTTAGATGCCTTATTTTCCTTACTGCATATGCAGCCAAACTTAACTTGGTGGGGTTCAATACCAGTTGAATCAATACAAAATATTGGTGAACACAGCCTTTTAAGGCATTTTTCGCGGTTTTAGTAATACTATCTGCTTTTGTTGATGTATAGTTGTGCCTCGTTCATTTAACGGTAATTAATAACAATCCAAGGAAAGAAGATATATTAATCAGACTCTTTAATATAAAGTTCATGGCTTAAAGTCGTCACAACATAAGTTTACGTTTCTCATTTTACATGCCGCGATAACTTTCTACGTAACAAACTGAAAAATCAAACTCATAATTCTAATTAATTACTATGTTACACATACAATATAACAACGAGTATCATTCGCAAGCACCAAGTTTAATTATTTTATTAATAAGTATTTGTATAGCTGTCAAAGCGGGCCTTTTATTTTTTGGCAACCTTATGTACCTTTGAAATAAACTAGCCATTTCGACGGCTTCGGTCCCATGACTTAGCATTTTTCGGGATAGGCACGTATACTCTGGCCAAGATGAATGTACAATATTTAATAACAAAGCACTGACAGCTCAATCAGATGACACCAAGGGTGAACATTTTTGATTCGCTCTTGTCTAATCTTCTAGTCCTCTTTTAATCTTCTACCTTGGATATTTTATGTCCTAAATCTATTTTACATCTGTATTAACTCAGTTAAATCGATGTACTACAGATACAAAATACTTTATCTAATACTTTTTATTTTTGTTGTTGAGTAGAAGGTAGACCTAAAAATATACTATTTTACTTGTTAGTAAACATTGTATCTTCAATATGGCTGAACCTATGTCACTCAGGGATAGTTTGGCTTTTTAGTAATGAAAGAATATTGTTATCATATCAATATTTCAAGAGATTACCTCAAACAAACAAATAATTTTACGTCTTAACAATATTAATTTAGACAGATAAACATGAGGGTCTGAGGTAAAACGACCAAGACATTCATCTATTATGACTGGTAATCATAGATCTTCTCGTTTTCCGAAAGGTAAAAAATAGATCTCCTATGTAGAAGTTTGGAACCAATCAAGGTCCTCTTGGCCTAGATACAGACAGGCTCTTCAACTATTCGCTTAGCGCCAACAATAAAGCTTAAGCGAATCCTTTTGTTGAAAGAACCGTCGCTATTGTCGAGATCTCAGTACGATTGATATTCAATAAGTAGTTCGCTTAGTAATGAAGGGATGTTTATAGTGAAAACAAGCTTTCTTATTAATAAAATATTTTTGTAAACAATTTTTTAATAAATAATTTTCACAAGAAACAGACTTATGTGTAAAATTTCAACTTAATCGAACACTGAGAAGCAGGTTCAATTTAAATTGCAAGATTTGAATACAGACACCGCACAGAAAAACTAATTAAAAGCTTGAAGATAATGATATACATTTTTCATATGACTTGACAGTTTATTCATAATTTCCCGCCTCCACTCTGAAGCGGGCACCGACAATTTAAATAAAGAACATGGAATGCCGCGCAAGCTATATGGTTAAAAGATCTATGGTTAAAAAAAGCAGGGAAGTGTAGCACGAAAAAAAGGCTTATCTATCCCAATGTAACAGGGAGATGGCCTTACTTAATTAATTTGGCACATTTCCAAACATCGGGCTTGCTGATAGGAATATTGCAATAGACGAAAGCAATCCCACTTAATTTGCACTGAAAATAGAGATACTTGCGACTACTTTGGTCCAGTTTTTTTCTGGTGACCTAACATACAGGTTTTGTAAAAAACTTAGTTTAGGCACCAGTCTTTCCACAAATTAATTATACAATTATATCTGTAGACTCCTTAATCTTTTGTCTGTAAATTTGTGGTAAGAAATAAATATTTTCTGCAAAACAAAGATAGTCTGGATGTCGGCGGCATTTCCCCATAACAGAATACCGTACGACATTACACTATGAAAATAGTTAAAGTATACTAAACGGGCTGTCTCTATGTCAGTTAAATTACGAATTTTTCTAACAGCATATGCTGCGGAGCTTAGCTTCTTTGACAATTTATCTATATGTGGGCCCCACTGAAGCTTAGCATCCAAAGTTAAGCCTAAGAATACTGTGCTATTTTCAGGATTCAATTCTTCGCCCTTTATCAACAATAAACCCCTTTTGATTGGCTTTTAATTTAAGCTATTATGGCAACATTCCATATCCACGTGGACGCACTCGCAAGCCAAGGGCCAGAAATACCTACGATGTGCTTCACCCTTTATTTTATTAGGTTAGGTTTATTGTAATAAAACGCCTTCATACGCTGTTAACGGGCTCACATTACTGATAACTGTAATGGTTGAAATGGAGTAAGATGGCGGCTCATGTTTGAACACTTAATAACATTTAACACCAGAAGGTAGAGGGGTAGAGTTTTATTCCTTTGTCTGTTCCATAGGCCCAGTTTTGGGAGAGAAAATGTTTGTTACATTTATGTAACAGGTCCTTGGCTTATGCCCCCAGTGGTCGATGCACCTGTGGCCGACACCCCCGATTTGGTAATTTTATTTCAAAGTAGTTTTTGATTAAATGTACTGTCAGGCACAAAAATGTTGTATATATTAAATCAATAATGATATATTAAATCATAATTATATTTATAACAAAGAAATGCTTTTATATTGGTTGTATCTTTTGAAAAATGAAAGTCTTAGTTATTTTTTATTATTTATTTATTTATCTCAATAAGAAATCTAGGCTTCTTCTTCTTAGTGTGTCGATGACAAACAGACTCCTTTTAATTAAATGCCTTGCCTGGCCCAAAATTCAGCCATGGCAACGCCCTCCGCTGACGCAGTCATAAGGTCCTCACGTGAACAGACAACAGGACATGCGGCACAAGACGAAAGGTAGGCCATGGTCTGTGGGGAGACACCGCACATGCACCGAAAATCGGAACCATCCGAGAACCCCCATCTATGGAGATTGTCTTTGCTGCGGCCGACCTGAGTGCAGAATCTGTTCAGAGTTTTCCAAGTCAGCCAAGCCAATGCGTGCCCAGGCGAAAGGGTCTGCGATGCCTCTAGATTAGGGAGTTTAAATTTCTCTCGCCAAAGATCGCATATTTCCGAGGAGACGTTTCCGGTAGATGGACTTACACAAACAAGAAAACTTTTTCGGCTTTTAAACCTCTGGGACACCGAGGTGTAGTTGTGCATTGGGTGTCGCGAGTCACTTTCTTGCTTTGCCTTTTCTATACGGCTTCCCATAGTCCTACGCACATCCGATGCCAATAAGTGGATACAACAATCGTACCGGGGTCGGTTTAAGGTATTTTGGATGGGGCTATGGGTGATTAGTAGCCTCTGCCATGAGATGTTGATTGTTCGACCCGCTTGTCTGTTACGGAGGTGGAAGGCGCACGACTGCGTTTTTGAGGGATTTGGTTTCAATGCATTTTCTGCATAATAGTAGCTGAGGTCTGAAAGTCCGATAGGAAGGGTAGTTTCAAGCCTCAAAATTGGTGGCCTTGAAGCGAACTAAAAAGACGTAAACAAGAAGAAAATCATGCTGTGCAATCGAAGGATATATATTCGCGAGTTGGCTGACCAAAGCCAGATGTATCCTCCCACAGATTTTGCACGCCATGATTTTCTATTCAAACATACATAGACTGATAGGATAAGGCAGGAATGGTTTTTTAGTCGGTAGGCATCTAGGTGAGACCGACACACCAGAGCTGGCTCGTATGTGAGGCAGCTTGGGCGTCCATGGGAATTCCCGACCAAAGCCGCAAAAAAAAAATGCCCAGTAACTGGGTAAAACGATACACCCTGGCAAGGCTACCTCTTCTTCGTGTGGATGATTCTTTGTTCTTTGT
This sequence comes from Orthosia cruda, assembly GCA_964057195.1. Classification (NCBI taxonomy): domain Eukaryota; kingdom Metazoa; phylum Arthropoda; class Insecta; order Lepidoptera; family Noctuidae; genus Orthosia; species Orthosia cruda. Next base: position 15,141,049 of record OZ059844.1, read on the forward strand.
TGAAGTTTTCTTTGATTAGTACTAATGCGTTGATAGCAGTTTGGCAAGTTAATGCCAGGTCGTCTGCATAATTCAATTCAATTCAATTCAATTTATTCACAAACAATTTACATTGTATTTGAAATCACAAAAATAATAACAAGTAATAAATAATGGCATAAGTATAAAACACATTCATAAAATAAAATCATAAGTCATAATTAAACATTAACAAAACAAAAAAAAAAAAAAAATATATATATTATCACACATAAAATACAAATTAAAATCATGATTGAAAAAGAATTATAAAAGAAAATGAAATATACAATTAAATTGGTGTAAAAATTCATGTCAGCTTTCTACGAAGGTCATTTAAAAATTAAAAACTGACAAACAAAACGGACAAAAAATATCAGTCGGCGCATTATCACAATTATATAGGTATATTACATGTCGTCAACGGAGTAGAGACATTTATCCAGTAGGAATGCTTGAAGCTTCGTTTTAAATGAAGACGTATAGATTAAGCTTTTTAATTCTAATGGTAACCTATTGAATAATTGCACTGCTTGATATTGTGAACTATGTTTCACAATGTTAAAATGAGGACTTATCTTATTTTTCAAATCTTTCCTACGTGTACTCTCCCTAACTCGTCTTTCCTCATCCGTCTCATACTCATGTATGTACTTTTTTAAATTAGTCAGAAGGACTAGAACGTAGAGACTGGGAACTGTAAGGATCTTTAAATTTAAGAAATGTGGACGACAACTCTCAATTTGTGAAATACGGACAATGGTACGTATAGCTCTTTTCTGAAGGACAAAAGCTCGTTGACTGTTATAATTATAGCTGTTTCCCCAGAATTGTATACTGTATCTTAATTTCGATTCAATCAGTGCGTGGTATACAATTTTTAAATATTTATTGTCAATTTCACCTCTAAGGGTTCTTAAAGCATAACACGCGGATGATATAGATGCATCAATGGCGGCTAATTCATTTTTCCAATTTAATGAGTCATCAATGTGTACTCCCAGAAATTTAGTTTCTCTCACGAGTTCAATATTGCCATCATTTAGTTGTATTGTCATAGTGTCTTTATTTCGGGCAGTTGTTTTGAATAAAATTACCTTGGTTTTTGCACTAATTAATTTTTAACTTATTTACAGTAAACCATGTATACAGATAAGATAACGCGGCATTAACTTTATTTGCAAGTTCTTTTGTATCTTTTGCCCCAATGATGGCATTCGTGTCATCCGCAAAAACCACAAGTTGTATGTCGGGTAGAATTTTATTTATATAATTGATTAAATCGTTGGTAAACAAAATAAACAATATGGGACCTAGTATAGATCCTTGCGGCACACCGGCACTTATATTATAAAAGGATGATTTATATGTTTGTCGTTGTCCATCTTGTATCTCACTGATTTCTACAAACATTTTTCTGTTTTTTAGGTAGGATAACAGAAGTTGAGAGGCTTTGCCCCTTACTCCGTAGTGACTTAATTTTGCTATAAGTAAATCGTGATCAACAGTATCAAACGCCGAACTCAAATCCAGAAATAAACCAGCTACTTTCAATTTATTATTCATTTTAACAACAACATCATTAACAAGAGCATATATAGCGTCTCGTGTGCCAACATTTCTTTGATATCCAAATTGTCTTCGATGCAGGACTTTGTTTAAGTTAATATGAAGTAAGAGTCGAGATTTGATAATTTTTTCGAATATCTTTGAAAGCGTTGGCAGCAAAGAGATAGGCCTGTAATTTTTGGGATCAGTCTTTGGGCCTTTCTTATGAATCGGTATGATCTTGGCAATTTTTAGTTGTTCCGGAAAAATTCCCTCTGTAATGCACCTATTGAAGAAGCAAGATAACGGCTCCGCAAGAATATTTAAATGATCTGTAATGACAGATATAGGAATTTCGTCATATCCACATGAACGTTTATTACCCATTTTTTTGACAATATCGCAAATTTCGTTTGGAGTGGTAAGAGTAAAACAAAGTTCATTTTCAACCCGCTGTGTACTCTGCTGCAGTAACAAGATCCCTTCCTCATTCGTATTGTTACCGGTTAGACATTTACTTGTATTATCAAAAAGTTTTACCAAGGTGTTAGCTACTTCTTGGGGATCATCAATCATTTTGCCGTCAATTTTAAGTAGTAGTGATTCCGTTTGCATAACTTTTGACCGATTTGTACATTTGTTAACAATTTGCCAGATTTCTTTGCTCGAGTTAATTGAATTATAAATTTTTTCCCCAACCGTAATTTTTTTGGCCTTCGTGATTACCTTTCTATAAATTCTGATATAGTTTCTTTTGTAATCCATAATACTAGATTCAAGACTATTTCCATTATAAGCGCATAAAAAACGTTTCATTTTACTAGATACTTTTACACCTTTGGTGACCCAATTTAGTTTCGTGCTTTTTATAAAATTAATTTTACGTTTCTTTTTCCTAAAACTATTTTTAAAAATATCTGAGAACTTATGTATGAATGTATTAATTCCTATATTGTTCCAGTTGTGTTTCAAAATCCCCTGCTTAAAACATGAACCGTTTTTAGAATTGAACACTCTTTTGTTTATAACAAAATGCTGGTTGTAGTTACTTGACTTGCAAGTCAGAGATTCCAAACAAAATCTACCTAGGAGGCCTCCATGTCCATCAGCCAAACCATTATGGTCTACTCCACATTCTTTTACAAAAAATTCAGGCAGATTTGTCAAAATATTGTCGATGCACGAATACGAGTCATTTCGAATAAAAGTTGCAGAGTCAACAAGATACCTAAAATTATAACAAGTTAATAAACTAACAAATTCAGTGCGTTTCTTATTATCTAAAAGTAAATCTATATTAAAGTCTCCGCATATAATGCATTTCCTATTGAATAAATGTTCTAGCAATTTTTCCAAACGTGTCATAAAAAGTTCAAAATTATTATCATAAGGACTACGATAACAACAGCAAATGTACAGACCAGTATCGACATCTTTAGTACAACATATTTCAAAGCTGTCCATCTTATACAGTTTGTTAATAACATCTATATTCTCTACTTTTCTATCCACATGTCCCAGTATCAAACTACCCCCTCTAGTCTTTTTGCGTCTGGTGTTGTATGAAATCAGGTTATAATTGTCTAAAGAAAACGAAATGGTGGACTTGTCGTTTAGAAAATGTTCACTAATGCATATATAGTCTACCCTGAAATCAAGAGATTGTATATAAACATCCAATTCCTGCTTCTTATTACTAATACCACACAAATTCTGGTGAAATATATTAATATTTTGTAATCTAGGTGTGCTTATTTCATTTTGATTACAGTTAGTAGTTCTAGTTTTATGTAAGCTAGAGTCTTCCATTTTTATACATACGAAAAAAATCATCATCTTGCTGTACTGCATTGACACAAGTTTGTGTATTTGAAGGTTCCGAAATAATTTTCGGCAAAGGTTTAGAAATTGAATGGAAGTAATATGGTATAGTGTTTTTTCGGGGGATAGTTTTATTAATACTCCCTGTAGGGTTACATTTTTCGGCTTTCCAAGAAATTATATTTTTGCGCACTATATTGTTGCAGTATTTCCTGTAGTTGTTTCGATACTGAATTCGTAAAATTTCTCTTAAAAATAGCCGTGACTTAATTATGGTATTTTGTTTCTGTCCACTGTTAATAAATTCTACATGCTTCAAGTTGTCAGTTATAAGATTAAGAATACAATTAATTTTTGATGTGTCAATGTATCTTGCGTTGTGTACATTTCCAACGAGTACATTTGTGTGTGACATTTTAAATAAATTATAGTGTAAGAAGGATTGCATAGTAATCAGATTGTCATCGTTAGTGCCTGTCAATATTATTACAAAGTCATTTTCGTCAAAGTTTTTACATAAAGAAATACATGAGTTAACTATTTCATCTGTTGGTGCCATCGGTTTTATAAAAGACAGTACCTCATAATCCGCTCCTAAGTCACGCCGTAGCAGACCACCTATATCTCTTTCCTGTTCATCAGTAAAAATTAAAACTTTGTACTTCCTTTGGATGTTGGTTTCCTGCATTGTAGATGCTGGGATTGCTGGGTTAACTGCAACCTTTTTATATCCGTTAAAAGATGTTTTCTGTGACTTAGTTTGATAAAGTTGCTCAGTTTCAGTTAAGTTTTCTGATGGCCTGGTGGTCTTAACATTTTCTTCCTCGGTGTTTGTAATGTCGTTAGGTTTAAGAGGTGAAGCACAGAAACTGTTTGTCAGCCGACGTCGCACGCTCCTCCTAGAAACTGTTGACATGTTATGATTGAAGCCAGTCAACGGACTTCTACACAATTGTTTTAGTACGCCGAGCTCCTGATTCATATTTAATACTTGTTTCTTTAAGTCTATGTTTTCTAGAACAATGTTCTCCATTTCATTTTGTGTGCTTTCAAGTTGAGATTTTAATTGTTTTATTTCTGCCTTCAATTCCAACATGTACGTGGAGCATATATTTGAAGATAGGTCTAAGCTTCTCCCCAGTATTTCGTCACAAGACATTAAACTTGTGTCAATGAAACTGTGTTCCAGAGACTCCATTGATCGTGATTTAATTTTAGCCATTGGTTGCTGTTTCCTCATGGTAATATTATTTACTTGATTCATGTTGTGATTTTGTCATACGAACACAAACTGGTCAAGAAATAATGAAGATTTTAAAGCTTTCAAAAAGTACAACCAATCGCTGGGATCGAACTCGTTACCACTGATTCACCAGGCGAGCTGCTAACGTTCCGAACCAACTGGACAGTTAGCGTAGTGGTCGAAAATATAGGCCAGTTATATCGAGTTTTTGTAAAATTTCATTACAAAAAGTTAAATGTCGGTATTAGTTTTTTCTTTGTCAATGTTCTTTGTTCTATGTAGTACACAATCACTTTCTCATATTTTGTTATTGTTTTCGCACTTTTTGTAACTTTAATATTAAATTTAACACAGAGTTTTTTTGTATTTATTTATAATAAGTTTATGGTTTAGTATTAGATTCCACTCGCGTTGCTTAAACCAGAATTATGACAGTTTTTAAATCACGTACTTTAACACAATGATATCTTTATTGTTCGTTATTGTATGGCTAAGATAACACTTGCACAGTTAGTTCTCACTTAATGCTTCACTTTATTTACGTCTTTGGGAATATATTACACAGTTAAGTATTTTTTAAAAATAAATATGTACAGAGCTCGATGTTTACATGACCGGTGGCGCCCCGAATCTGTCTATCATACAGAAAGCGGGTCGTGTTAGGACTCACCGGTTGGTAAATGGTGTATATGTTAAACAGCAATGGAGCCAGTACACTGCCTTGGGGCAATCCATTCTTCTGGGTCCGACACCTACTTTTATCATCCAGAAGGTTCACTTGAAATCGTCGGTTACTGAGGAGCTCTCTAAGAATTCGAACAAACTTTGGATCCTCTGTTAGGTTGGTTACCTTCCATAACAAGCGCCTAATGTTAACGGTGTCGTAGGCTGCCGACAAATGCACAAATACTGCACCCGTCACTTTCTTGGTTTCGAACCCATCCTCAATATGTTGCGTGAGGTTAAGGACCTGCCCGCAGCAAGACTTCCCAGGTCTAAATCCTGATTGCTCCAGTATAAGTTTCGGGTCGACAAGGTTTGAGAGACGGGCCAACAGTAGTCTTTCGAAAAGTTTGAAAGTGTGGCAGAGGAGCGATATAGGGCGGAAGTTTTTGGGATCGTCGTGTGAATCCCAGGTTTGGGGATTGCAATGACTTCAGACCTCCTCCAAAGACGAGGTATATTCGCAGACTCCAGACAGCGGTTGAAGAGTTTTAGCAACCATGACACCGATATTGGGCTGAGGTGCTTTATTTGCTCAACTGAAACATCGTCCACACCGGAGGCCTTAACAAAGCTCAGTCTTTGAATGGCTAGGACGATGTCTGCTAGTTTTTTTTATATATATATTTTTTTTTTATTTATACAAACAAGTTGTCGTAAGGATTACACAAAGTACATCATTAGACCCCTGGGGTCTGTCTTAGCATGCCACGGTCTGGAATTTGATCAACGCACTATTAATAAATAAGGTGTAATCAGGTCGATGCAGTGTTGTTTCAGCTTGCGCTGCACATTTTTACTGTTCCTTGAGTCTCTGATGTCTAAGGGTATTTGGTTTAGTAGATTAGGTATTATGACAGATGCGGTGCGTCTACCATAAAAATTATATTTGCGTGGCACTTGAAAGGATTTTGTTTTTGCTTGTCGAGTAATCACATCATATCTTACTGGAACTTGAACATCAGTGTTATCGAAATGTTCTATGAGGAACAGGTACTCAGCGCGGGCTAGAACAGGTAACACTTTACAATGTTTGAATAGACCTATATAATTTTCGCTGTATTTATTTTTGACATAATTTGGTACTACCAGCTTCAACAACCGTGTTTGCAAATTATGTATTTTATCGAGGTAAGTTTTAAATGTGCGTCCATAGCTGGTAAGTCCATATGAGATTATCGATTCCGCAAGGTACATTTGAAGGAGGGTTCTTTAAGGTATATTCCACTTTATAATGGAAAATTTGGTGAGTATTGCACGCAACTTGCCGCATACAGATTCCACCTGATAACTCCAGTTGAAGCGATTATCAATTATAAGTCCCAAGTAGGTATGGTATAGGACTTGCTCAATAGTCGAACAATGGCAACAATGGTTTTGTGCCGACAATCATGACTATGAGCTTTGATTTGAAAAGAAAGGGAGGAATTTATATCACTTAAGTGTACGTGTAAAACTTTAGTTTTTTGTGGATTCAGAACAAGTCCCATATCATGGGCCCATCTGGTCATAGAAGTAAAATCCTTTTGCAAACATTCTGCGGCCATATTAAGGTCTTTGTTAGCAGAGACTATGCAAGTATCATCAGCGTATTGGTAGAGGGAACAGTATTTTATAATATTATCCAGGTCGTTGACATAAGCCAGATAGTGCAGGGGACCTGACACGGATCCTTGGGCTGTGCCTTGCGTAACTTTAACGGCTCTGCTTAGGCTAGGGCCGACTTTGACGTGATAACATCGGCTACGGAGATATTATTTACACCAGTCTAGTATTTTTTCTCTTATTCCGGTGTTTTCTAGTGTTTTTAATAGCGTATGTTTGAGTGTGTCAAACGCCTTACTAAAATCAATAAATATTAGTATCACATGCATCTTGTTGTCTAGGTGGTTGTTAACCTCGTCGGTAAAATTGGATAGTAACTGAGCTGTGGATTTCTTACTTTAGAAACCATACTGTGCTTTGGAAACTATGATATTGTTACGATAAAACGAGTGTATTTGGTCGCAGATATATTTTTTAACAATTTTATTAATGGCTGGTAATATTGTTATAGGTCTATAATTTGCTAAGTCATTTAATTTACTTTTTTATGAATAGGTCTAACTATACCGGTTTTAAAATCTAATGGATACTTACCTAGATCAATACTCGCATTTATTAGTTTAACTATAGCATTCATAATTGTATCGCCTATCATTTTAATATCTATAATTCTTATTGTGTCAAATCCAACAGATTTATTAGTGTTTAAGTTGTTTATGATTTTCATAATTTTACAAGATGTAGCTTTTTTGAAGAATATGGATTTATCTTGTGATTTCATATAATCAGACTCATCCAGCAAAGGTCTGTCACACCCAGGCACAATATTAGACACACTCGTTTCAAATTCTTTTGCGAAGTCATTAGCGATAATCATTTCATTATTTGAATCATTTAAGAAGGCGTTCGTTATTACCTCATCTACTGACTTTACTATTTTGCCCGTAAGTTTATTAAGTATTTCCCACAGTATTTTGGGATTCTTTTTGTTTTCTGCTATTTCTTTTCTGTAATAATTATTTCTAGTGTTTAGTATCATTTTATTTACTTTATTTCTAGTTTTATTATATTACAATTAAAGTGTTTTATTGTTAGGATAATGTTTCCATTTGAGGAAGAGTTTATCTTTATTAGCACAACTTATCCTTATTTTATTATTAATCCATTTTTCACAATTTCTTTTGCTAGAGTTATTTATCTTTTTAGTATATTTGCATTCATTGTAGTACTTTATAAAATTTTCTTTTATGTACTTATATATATCATTTGCGCAATTTATCATATCTATCATTTCCCATTCGGTGCTAGCTAAGAGTGTTTTTATTATCAATCGACTCAATAAACTTTGGATTCCTAACTTTAGGCATGGATGCAAGGGTGGCAATCTTCATACGATGGTCTGCCGAGACAGTCCCCAGAGCAGCAGAGTAGAGGTCATAAAGGCGAGATCTCAAGAAAATGTGATCTATACGGGTTTTAGAGACTATATTACCTTTGGTTTCAACTCGCGTGAAGTCTGAGATCGCACATTCAAGCCCGTACTCAGTCAGTTTATTCAAATAATAACTGATTACATTATTGGCAATTTTAAGGTCTATATTTATATCTCGCAATACAATAAGATCACTGGTCTTTACATAACTAACATTAATCAATCTGGACAATTCACAAACAAACAAATGTTTGCTTTCTTTAAGTGGTCTATACACTGCACAGATATACATATTATTATTTTGCTGCGTTGTTAATTTACCTAGTATGCATTCACAATATCTAGTTTGAATATTTATTGGTTGAAACTTATGCTTATTATTTACGTAAATAATAATTCTACCACCTTTCCTGCTCTTACGTAAAATACTGTACATTGTATACCCCTCCAATTGATACATAGATACAATTTGTTCCGATATCCCACTTCCGTAAGAACCACAATATCTATTCGTGATTTTACCGAAGCTAAACAATTCATAAGATTAGCTTGATTTTTTATCAACGATCGAATGTTAACATGCACTATATTTAAATTATTCGTGGTTTTTGGTAGCATACTAATGTAAGTAGGCAAATCGCTACAATCATAGATTTCGTTTACATTTTTTAATAAATCCATGGCACTTACTTAAATACACGAAAAATTGTTTGTTATTGTTTTTATTTTGTGACACACTATTTATTTTTAAGCAGATTATTTATGTCGTCTTCACATCTAATCATAGAAATCTTGTCTTTACCATTTTTGTCTACTTCGCCTTTTTTCACCAGTACTTTACCATTTTGAAACCAGATGTATTTAAATTTCTGTCGCAGCTGTTGTTTATTTATCCACACGAGTTTTCTGTTTACTTGAGATAACGCAAATTGCACGTATACCTTTACAGACGCATGTCTACTAGCGTAGTTAGACAATATATCAGCTGTTGTGCGAAACTTTTAGATTGTACTAATACTTGATTAAACTGCTTAGCGTAACGCATCCAGCGTTCCACATCTTTGGTGTTACCTGGTTCCAACTGTATCAAGTCTAGATTTTTGTGCAAGTTCGGATGTTTCACGCTTTTTATCACGGACTTATCTAGGCTCATTTTCTCCGCAATACTATTTGAGATCTGCACAAGTTCTTCATTTTGCATGTAAGGGATGCCAGTTATTTCAATAAAATTGTTCAATTTATCTTGGTCTGATTCGTTTAAGCGCTGTTCTAAAGAAGAGATTTTTGTTTCGTAATGGGTGACATTATTGCAAAGAAAGTTATTTTTGTTTTCCATTTCTTTCAGTTTCTGTTTCATCATTTTAATTGACTCCACAAAATCATCGATCTTTCCAGTGCAAAATTCAATTGAAGACTGTAAGGGCTCTTGCTCATTTTGAACAATTTTTTGAACCTCCTTTGAAATATTCGATAACAATTGCTTCATATCTATGGGAAAGTTAGACGATATAGTCGGCATTGTAGTTGGTTCGTCGACCTCATCATCATCGTCCTCCGGAACTATGAATGACTTCCTGACAGGAGAGTGTCGGTGACATTCGCTAGTATTTGGTTTTTGTGTGAGCCCCGAGCATGTTGTATTTGCATGTACGACTTTCCCACATTTGCAACATTCTAGTCCCGGGCTTTTAGTTGTAATTGTTTTGTTACAATTATCGCACTTTGGCATGGTGTTATTGTTGGTTCAGGTAGTTGTGTGAACGAAAATCGTACGTACACCGCTGCTAATAATGTATCGCGTTAGAAGCGAACGTCACGCCCAAAAGGTCCTAAGCGCCGTGCACAATCCGTCGCTTACGCGTTTAACACACGAACATTTGATGTTCTCACAAAACGAAGTTTTTTGTTTTGCTTATTTTAAAGTTGCATATTATCACCAGAATAGAATAATAATTATCAATTGTTTATAGTCAATGTTTTTGCAAATGTTGTATACTACACAAAACTGCACACAGATATTCGCAAAATTCACCGATTTTATTTATATAAGCGCGTTGACCTTCCCGAGTATACGGTTTAAAGTTAACTCGAACAAGTTGGAATGGGTCACTGGACACACTGATTCAAAATCAAAATATTTTTTTTTTATTTCACATAGGCCTACATGGGCACTTATAAAACGTCGACAAAAGGTGCACGGTTCGGGTTGGTCGTTTCCTATGGAGAAGAACTGGCAAGAAACTCCATGGTTACTCTTTTAAAAATGGTTTGGTTTTACAATATTTCCATGTTACAACATTAGTACTATGGGGGGACAACGTAGGCCCGACAATAAGTCGTAAGAAACTAAAAAAAAAGATTATATAATATATATAAAAGTTAACAAATGTTAACTAACATCTAGAAGGCCTACAATGTTCACACATTCACAAAATAATCGGTAAAAGAATCTATACAAAGGTAAAAAAAAAATATAACAAGGCTAAATTTAACACGTGGCACAAATGTTGTTATCAGTGCTGTACCTATTCTTAGCAAAGGGCTATAGAGATGATTGCGAACTATTGTAAAAAGTCCAATTAAAAGAAAAAAAACAAAAATAAAATAGTAAATATGAGATTGAGAATAGTTAGTGGATGTCTATCCACATATTTGTGCCGTTTATGAGTTACCAGGGAAGCCGCTTGCGCAAAAGTAGCTAAAGCCAACATTTTTATCTTCAACGTAGTTCTTCAACCTTGATTTTATAATATGCTTTTTTAATAAGGACACGTTTGATGTGATTTTTGAACTATCCATCGGTCAGTTCTATAACTGATTTTGGCAACTTGTTATAAAAGCGTATACTGTTTATAAGAAAAGACTTGCTAGTTTTAGTTAATCTGAATTTGGGTATTACAATTCACTGGAAGATGCCAGGTTGCCAATTTTAGGAGTTCAAAATCTAGTAAAAACATTGTATATAAATCACAGTTTTCATCACCCATATTCAAGAGAATCATTTAACTTAATTATAATAATCAGTCCCAGTCTTGCCAAGGGGTACCGTGTGTTACCCAGTCACTGGGTTGTGGAGGTCAGATAGGCAGTCGCTCCATGTAAAACAATGGTACTCAGCTGAATCCGATTAGACTGGAAGCTGACCCAAATATAGTTGGGAAAAGGCTAGGCCTCTGCCTAGCCACCACTATCTCACTCTCTAGAGATAATAATCAGTCTCAAATGTAATAAAATAAGATAGTGATTTTAAATAGTCAGTCTTAAAAATTACTGCAGAGCAACTTTTTACATAGTGAAATGTTATTTTTATCTTTGTTACAATAATAATTAAACATAATATACTATGAAACTCATACTATGAAAGTGTCAAAATGTAAGGGATTGATCACGTGATTTTTCGATATCACTTGTCAATCGCATACAATAAAATTTTGACATTTTGACACTTCGACTATCACCTTCGCTGAAGCCAAATGCCACTTGTCTAGGGCCTCTGGATGTTAGTTAGAAAATAACTACAAGGGATTTCAAATATCAATAGGTGTTATTTAAGTTACCTATCTTGGTCCTCTGAGCAAAAAGTAGTTTTTCAAACATCACTAGAATAATTGGATTGCAAACTGCGTCGTCACTTACCATATTGATTTTATTACCTCTAATTCTGAAAAGCCAATTCCAAATTCCACTCAAATACGGCTTACAACGAAAATTGTGGTTTTCCCGCAGGTCTGGTATTTTTAGCCAAACCGCACTTAAGCCATACATTTGTGGCTTAAATCGGGGGAATTCGACTTAATTCGGAGTATTGTTACTAAGTTCAGGAAATTGCAGTTTAATCCAGAGAACTTTAGGCGCAGGATCGGGGCTTAATTTGGAGCTTGAGGGTTCGCCAAATCCGGAATTGGTTGCATCTTGGATACTTTGGCGAGGAACCTTCGACCACGAAGATTATTATTGTGGCTCCTAGACAAACAGACAGCTCTTTGCGTTTGTTTGTAGAGCTATAAGTAGGCGCCGACTGAAATCCAAACAAGAGGCACGTTCGCCGGTCGCCATTAGCGTGCGTCATAAATAGGTGACAATCGATTTGTAATGTGACGTAGCCGTGATTTGTCGATGTTTATTTAGCTATTTCACGAAAGCAATCCGGAGAAAAGTCGCTTAGTCACAAGCTTTGGCATTAACGAAGGGTTTGACTGGTCCATAACTTCAAATACTCAATCCAATATCTAAACTAAAGCTACTTAGGTATTGATATCCTTGCTTCAAAAGAAATTGAAAATCATTCAAGCTGTTGAATTAGGTTGATGAGCTTTCCAACCAGATTTTAGACACAACCAAAAACGCTCTACTAAAGGAAGCAATACCCTAAGTTGTAGCACAACAGAATAAGCAACAATTTTTTCCATTGAAGTTGAATCGAAGCCCTTCTATAGAAACGACGGCGACAGTTATAGTCGAATGAACGGATTAAGTTCACGATCCAAAATTGATATCCTTTCGAGACGGAGAATGGAATTCATATACTTAAAAGTTTATTTCATTCAAGGTTTATTAATAATAATGGTTCCGCTTTAAAATCCCGGGACCAAGAAAATACTTTGAAGTGGAAACCAAAAATATTTCAGGGATTTTCAAATACCGTGATTTTACCACCTTTATCTTCCTTTTGAGTGACCACTCAAAGGAATGCCAAATTGATGCAAAAGATTTTGTTTATGAATACTTCAAAAATGTTTTAATATAAGAGGAGCTTGTGGCTAAATAACAGCCGCAAGCAACCGTTGCCAAGGTTGGACCGTGGATGGGTAACCATTCATTAATTATCGAAACTCCTCCGTGCCTTGGAAAGCACGTTAAGCCGTCGGTCCCGGCTGTCATTTTAAGGATATTTGACAGTCGTTCTGGGTAGTCAGAAGCTTGAAATCCAGTATCGCCTAGGGGTACATAGTGTTACCCAGTCACTGGGTTGTGAAGGTTAGAAAGGTAGGCATGCCATGTTAAATACTGGATTCCAGCTGAATCTGATCAGACTGCAAGCCGATACCAATATTTTTGGGAAATGGCTAGACAGACAGACTTCCAAAAATGTTTTAAAGTATCGTTTTCGACAGGCAGAGATTAGCGCATCATACTACCAGCCTCGTCCATCAAAAATGTATTAGGCTTAAAAAACCTCAACATTAAACTACGTACGAACATAGTATGTATGTACTAGATATAGTCTGCAAGGGAACATAATGTATATAAGCAACCCTTGGCTTTGCCTATAACTCGATTTGTAGCAGCTGCCAAATTTTGAAATTAATTTGATATTCTTATGCATCACAGTTATGTGGTGTTTGAGTATGCTGCAGTTTCTAAAAAGAATTAGGACACCCTTACGGTTTTATACAAAACTGTTAGGCTATCGATAATTTACGATTATAAATTATTGGGAGTCCGTAATAATGGGAGGACTTTTAGTTGTCAAATAACTGAGCATCCAAAATGTCAATGTCACTCAGACGTTCGACTCTTGCTATTGACTCACGGGGTGAACGCGGGGCGCCGCGCAATGTGGTCGTTTTTCATTTTGGGTGCTCAGTTATCTTGACCGAGCTATACTTCAAGGCTACTTTTCCTTTTTTTTAAACGTTGCCCCTCACTAAGAATTTATTTCTGTATAGTGGGTGCATTAACAAACATATAAACTTACATACACAACACCCAGAGCCGGAACAACTATTTGTAGATCATACAAATATTTGTTCCGTGCGGGAAGCGAACCCGCGTCACGCAGTGCAACAATCAATCGCTCAACCATTGCGCCAACCTTGCAAGCCAAGTTCTTTGTAAATATAGGTTTTACTGGCTTTTGTCAGCGGCTTCGTCCGCATGAATCTCAGCACATGCTTCTGGGATAAACAGTATCCTATGTCAAAATCTAAGCCATGGTTTACCCTTATTGTAAATCCGCTAAGCCGTGTTGAGGCGGTAATATTTAACTAACATACACACGTTCAAAACTTAACTCAAAGTTAGTCTTATAATATTATGAATAAATAATTGGTCGTGTTAGCTACTAACTCGGAGTTCCCCGCTGCCCCGTGGGTTCCCGCATTGTTGGGGCAAGGAGACTCAGTAGCTGTGGCTTGGTGGACACCCATGGTGAAGCGAAGAGGGAACCGAGGGGGGGCCGTTCGTCAGGACTTTTGCCGATAAGCCGACGACGTAGCGGCCAACAAGTAGGTTGCGGTGCCACTTGGGTGACTTCGCAACTGAGGCAGGCCACAATGTCGTATGGGGCCTCCCATACCCATACGATATCGCAACTGAGGTTTGCAGGCCGCGGCGGGAGAGAGAGTGCGAGAGCGGGCGGGTGTCGCTGGCTGCTAGGTAAAAGGAGTGTCGGTATAGCGTTCGCCGCTCTCCGTATCTCTTGCGGCCGAAGAGTGGTAACTGTGGCGGGGCCACTATTCTGAGCCGTCACAGGGGGACTGAGAGTGACATACTCGAGATCGTCTGGCGCCCATCTGCTGGTTTAGTCCCTGGGTTGGTCACGGCGTGCAACGTGTTCTGGTCCGCCGGTTATGGGGGTTTCTCCCCAAAGGAGGGTCCGGTGACGGACTTCCACGGCGGGTTCGCGGATGTATGCTTCCGTGTGCCCGTGTTCCCGCCATACGCGGCACAGGAAGACACCGTAGAGTTTTAATGGGTTGGAGTCCCACATAATTGCCATATCTCCCTATGGTAGCGCAGTATGCATGAGCATTTCTCCACGTTAAAAAAGAAAGAGTGGCGGAAATGGGTCTTATTACATATATTAGTCGGATTATTATGTTACGAGTAGGTATATAATTGCTCCTACTTGTATCTAGATATCACTTTATGTTTATGTAGTCCAAATTTGAAAATAAACACGTACATACGGTACATTCAACCATGTTCATTATTGAAAGTAGACATCTAATTTCAATATGGCTTCGCATGCCGTGGTATATCCTGACGTTTGAATTAAATTTTATTCGGTGTTTACGAACACAAGAGCTAGGTGGGAGCTCCATTTTGTTGCGGTTCCAGCTATTAACGTTATCAGAGTTATGTGGGAACGTTACCGGTATGGAAGTGGTTTTATTACATGCTTACAGGACGGTTAACGTGCGGAGACTAGGGTTCCATTTTTAGATGTCACCGTTAGAGATTTTGTGTCTTCCGTAGTTTTAACTTGAGATTTCTGTGGGTTTTATCGTCATTTCGGGGTAACGTGCTTCTAATTTCATTTCAGTTTCAGCATGTTAGATGGTAGCTATCGTTTTCTTCTTTATAATTGTGATTAACTCATTATGAGCTTAAACGTTCAATGCTGAAAGGGCTTTCTGGAGATGGGTGATGCTTGACCTAAACGAGTGATGGCTTAAGCATTCATATTACGAGCCCTAATCAAATTAGATTGGTACTTTCCAAGAACAAGAAAACCGGGCTTCCATTCAGTCGAATTCCAAACTAGTCTAAGAGCCAGGACTATCGATATGAATAGCAATTCGTCGAACCACTTTTGTTAGCGTATTCCGAGTGTCGATACTGACATAAATTATAGTTGCTTCCCCTTCAAAAGACTGAAAATTATACCACTGATTAAACATACTTTCGGGTACTTTTTGGAGTTGATTGATGACCAAATTATAGTTAAATTTGTTCCAAGACAGAACTTATCATTCGCGGGTTTCAATTCCGTGTAAATAGTGTATACGGACTAACTAAAACTAGAAGTAGCTTTTATTTAAAGATCAATAAAAGACGAAATGGAGGAGTGGAACTGTAAACTATCTCCAACGTAGGTTCACCAGCTTTAAGACGCAATACAGAGCAACATTAAGATTAGATAGTTTATTGAGACACATTTCTGAAAACACATAAAGCACATCTAACAAAATCAAAAATTATATCATTAGGAATAGAATGTCAAAAGGATCCTGAAGCAATCATCTAGGGTCTCATGATTTTGAAGTTATTGTGAGGTAATTATCCCCAAGGTAACTTAAATAAAAACCTCTTTACAAAAAATACAACCGACTGCCAAAAAACCACTACTGTTGTTGTTTCTTCGTTTTTTTACACGGTCAGCAATTGGAGTTATTTTTCACTTAGTAGTGTTTGAAGTCGGTTGTATTTTTATAAAAAAGGTATTCACTTTTTAATTGTGATACGTTGTGATCAGTTATAGTAAGATGCTAGAATAGATTATCCGAATAACATAACACTTGAACATAAGTGGTGAAATGAGAATGTGAATGAACTGTACACATGCACACACAGCGTACTATGATGTTATGTTATGAAATGGAGTAAACAATAAGCAGACATGCGATTGCAACAATCCCGAGAGATTTGTCGTTGTATATTAAAGAGTTCTGTTGTATATCGCCGAAATTCTTTATCGGATCTTCACCAAATTTAAATGGAACCACATGAGAAGCGCCAGCTATCAAATATAAAAAGAATCATCAAAATAGGTTCCCCTAGTTAATAAAAATGGAAATGCTCAATTCGACTGTATTTTCTTTTGATGTGTGTATCAAAAGAAAATACAGTCGAATTGAGCATTTCCTCCTTTTTGAAGTCGTTTAAAAAGAGAAGTAGCCTGTTTAATAAACTTTTAAAAATATTAGGTCGATAAGCACTCTAAAAAATTAAAGTCTCGAAATTCCTGTGTGTGATGGAGTGTATTAAAAAGCCCAAAGTTATCAAACTAGAACATCAAAAATGCCATGCTAGCTAAATTGAGAGGTGAACCTTGTAGTTTATATATCACGTCAACGCTAGCCTGGTAAAAATAGAAGACTGGAAGTCTATCTAGCATAGCCTAACTCGAACAGTGGGCTTTAATTGGAGCGTGATACTGAAATAGATGCTACAAGAAGTATTTATTTTAGTCGTAGAGGGCTTCATAACAGCATTATTGTTGGTCTAGTAGTCATAAGCGCTACTCTGGACTGTGAGGTCTTGGGTTCGGTGACGGGGTAGAGCTTCTTTAGGTGTTGTTAGATTTTTGCGTTTAGAATTTCTATGTAGCAGCTCGAAGTCAGCTTTTACACCCAAGTTGAGACTAAAGCTCGCCCCAATCAGATACATGAGTCTCAAATATAACTGCCGATAGAAATTGTACTACAGATACACCTCACCAATCGTTTGGGGAATACAGAACAGCGTACAGACTGATTTGATAACAAGAAATTCATTTATATTTATTATTATTCCTGAAATAAACAACCAAAAGTTTAAGAACAAGATAATGGATATAGTTTAGTTTTTTATTTAGGGCGCAGTTACGGCAAAAAAAACTGTTGAATTTTAGTGTGTATTCAAGTTTTTTTTTTTACTCTAGTCTTGCGTTTGACCACTATCTTGCCTGATGGTAAGCGACGATGTGGTCGACGGTGAAGCAAGCTTGCCTAGAAGTAACCTATTCATTCTTTACTTAAATACCCCAAAGTTGTAGCTATCAGGAAACAAGACTCCGGCAGGGAATTCCACTCCTTAACTGTGCGCACAACGAAAGTATTCGTATTTAAGTACTAATAATACTGTTTTGGCATAAACATGTAATTATATTGTATGTCGTTTTGTGTCAATTAAACACTTTTTCTTTCTTTCAATGCGTATTATAAAATTAAAATCCTGAAGGCCAGTGTCTGTGGTTAAGTACAACATCCTAGGCAATATGCGGTTATTCGACCGCACAATATGTATTTGCCCCTGAGAAAACCAGCGTGACGTCAGCTTATGCATTGCCGAGGCTCGAGACAGTGGGACGGACATCGAAATCCATTTAGTGGTTGAATCCATGATTAGTTCACTGCAGCATACGTATCGAAATCTAGCTGTGTGACGTATGAGAATATATGTACTACATAATAGGTATGTACTACATTCAACCGCACATCCAGTGGTTACAATTTGACTGTGCCTTTAGGTCTCAGCAGTAAAGGCGATTTTCAAAGTGCAAAGTCTTACTTCTGATTTCGGTTAACTATACGTAGTAAGTATCTATGTGTGTATAGTATAGTGTTGTGTATGTCATTGTATTGGATTGCAATCAGGAATGTGTGTCCTAACGCTTCCGTAGTTTCCATAGGTATCTAGGTCCTAATGAAGTAAGTAATTAACGACTTCATACTTTGGCATATGATGGGAATAATGCATGTTTCATCTAAGTGGGGGGCGGTTACAAGAGTCGGAGTAGATTAAAGAAATGAAGGATGTTTTGTGACAGACGGCAAAATTATGACACGGAAAATACTTGCCGCACCAAAGCCGGAATTGGAATATGTGCATGGACGAGGATGATGATAATAAGTGCTTGATTTTTAACCGACTTCAAAAAGAAGGATGGTCTTTAGTACTTAGGTAAACATAGCAGAACCTATCTGTATAGGCTATGCGGTAAATGGTTTAGTTGAAATAAAGTTTTGATTTCAGGTTTTAAAATACAGTTTAAAAAATAAAACTGGTCTACAATTGACCAAATGCGGGTGAAATTGAAGGAAGAAAGGGATGCCTTTGCCCTGCAGTGAAATAATTCGGGCTTAAAATAAATAATAATAATAATATATATAAATTTAGTTTTCAGGCTTTTTGCGCTTTGATTTCTATGTATCGTTAATACTTGATTTCATTTCTAGAATTAGTATGTGTGTATTTAGAAAAAACCATTTCTCTTTCATCCAGACTAGATAAACGTTCAGATTTCGTTACCTAGGTGGATTACACGTTCCCTTCAAGGTTTACTAGGTAAAGAATAACAAATACGATTACATTTATTTTCCTCTCTTTTATTTTCAGTAGGTGTTGTACGAAGTCTTTTGTATCAAAATAACTTATATTCGTTTTTTGTGAAGAAGCGTTGTTTTATGATCCCGTGGGAATATCCGAAACGTTGGAGTTCCTACTTAGGACGAAATATGGCTGAAAGCATTATTCTGATACGTCTAAAGTTGTAAGTAAAGTTTTTCATTTGGTTTGTTCTTGTAAGACTTATGTTAGCGTAGGCGGGTAATGACGTGGGATATATGTGTCTACAGTCAAGCTGTTTGAATCATGACCAGGCCGATAATTAGTTTGTAATCTTGAAAACATTGAAGTTTTCATGGAAACTACTTATAGTGCACTAGCTTTTGCCCGCGACTTCGTTCGCGTGGAATAGTGACTTCTGATGCCGACTCTTGACCAATAGATGGCGCTGTATGTCCGGAATAAATTTTATTTAATATTTTATTTTTTGTAATAAAAACTATCCTATGTCCATTCTCAAGTTCCAAACTATGTCTGTACCAAATTTCACACAAATCGGTTCAGTAGTTTAGGCGTGAAGCAAAGACAGACAGACAGACAGAGAGACAGAAAGACAGACAGACAGACAGACAGAGTTACTTTCGCATTTATAATATTAGTTTGGATTTAATACGTTTTCAATAAAATAAAAAGAGTGTTAATATGATTAAAATTGTAGTATGTTATATGACAGCGGAATGCGAAAAACTAATTGTCACTGTCTTATTAAATCGATAACAAGTTTTTTGCTAAGGAAATACATATATGTCGGGTTTAGTCAATAGTACGAACGTCAAAACAAATCGCAAGCACGCCATCTGGCGGCAAAGCAAGAACAACTACGCATTGGCGCGCTTTTACTAAGCGCTTGCGCGGTGGGAACAGTGGAATAGGGCAGTTTAGTACTGACCGCCTCAGAGCTTAGACTTCGTAGAATCAGTGTCGATCCGTAATATTAGTAAGCAAGATTGTAACTCTGAATATTTGAATAAACCCAGTGTATCGAATAATTTCATGAATACATCCTGACTTCCCGATGGTTTGCATCTATCGGCCAGCCTTGATTCCGACATATATTTAAACAAATTCGACCTAATTTTATTAGAAACTCTGTAAAAGAATTAGCTAATGGTGGGTCAGGTTTCAATCTGGTAAGTAATATATGATATAATTACGTACTTATGTACTTCACACGCTAGGAATCTGCGTTCGTCTAACAATCTTCTCTTGCTTTGTCCTTCTCATACTTCTGATTTTATTCATTCTTCCTTTCATATTCAGTCCATTCTTCTCTTGAATGCGCTACCTCTCGATATCAGGACGGCCACCAGTCAATATGCATTTAAGCGGAAGTTACGGCATTACTTTATACACCAATAGCAGAGTCGATTTATTATAGGAAATATATATGTATATTTATTTTAACTATTCTTCAATTTTTACTTTTATAATAATTTCTATTTTTTATGCACCTGCCATGTTATCTCTCTACCATCCTTGGTTGACTGGTAGAGAATGCCTAAGGCATTAAGTCCGCCTATGTACCTGTATGTTGAATGAAGTTTTAATAAATAAATAAATATAATTACAAAATTCATAAAATATAAGATATAACAACTGAATCTATAGTTTGTGTTTCAGTTATCTAAATTATCAATCATAATATGCTAAACTATTGATATAATTTCAAAATAACAATTTTTATATGCATAACATACATTGAATATAAAATCGTTGGATGTAACACTCAAAAGACATAAAACCTATTCAGTCCTATTACAAAAAGCGGTTTAACAAAAAACCCAGGTTTAAATTTCTATAAACTGTGGTTTACACAAAAATGATATTACAAACAATGGTTTAGCGATAAACCATAGACCAAATCATGGTCTAATGCTAAACCTCGGCGGCCTCTAGTTTAACGATGGTGTTCCGGCCCGAGTTTATATTTACTTGCAACACCGGGTTGGTGGGCTGTCAACGATTTTGAAAGCTGACACTAACAGTGTAGTTAGAAAATTTGGATTGAACACGCGAGAAATTCGGTGTCTTGTATTTTGATAAGCTAATCGAGCGATATATCGTTGATTTGTAATAGCTAATAGCTCCCTCCGTTCGCAATCGGTTAGTGGGACGCCCGCGCTGTCGGTTTTCTATATATTTCACGCACATCGAAGTGCTTTTGCGGGAAACGTGCTGCCACTAGGCAGCACGTTTCCCGCTAAAGCACTTCGATGGACGCCGGCCGGATTCTTTGGTCCAGACAGCCGTCAGTCTATCCCTTATTGTCCTTTATTATATATATATTCTCCTATCCCTAACTTCACGGCACGAGATTGATCGACCCCCAGGAGTCTAACGCAGGAATCTAAGGTAAGTGCATATAATATTACCGGCCAACCCTTGTGCCACCTTATACCCGTAGTAGGAACCAGTATATCTACCAATAAGTAGCAAATCCCTAGCTTTCCACTGCCGCGAACCGCGGTTTCGTGGGATACAGGTTCAGACAGGGTCCAGGAGTCCCAACGCCGCTATGGGCCCCGGTGTTTAACTCCTGGCTTGGGACCTACAGAAGACAGAAGACCTGTATTTAACAGATGGTCTAAGTCGTATCTGTCAAAGTTTCTCTTGTAGGTTATAGCATCGTTTTTATTGTGTTGTGTTGTTTTTACCCGAAAATGGATATTAACATGGTTGATTGAATTAATATTGAGGATACTACTTTTTCCTCGGTACTCCTATTCTCAGATCGTTTTTTTTTGTTAGTCCATCACAATATATATATTTATTAATAACAAAGAGGCAATTGTTCTATTAGAGACTTCGATAACTTAAAAATTCCAAAGCTTAATGAACTTTGTTCAGCTTGCGATGATTTTGTTTAATGTTATGGTTTCATATAACGCGCGAGAATGTTACGTTTCGTTACACGTACGTAGATGTATTATTAGTAATTAATACGAATTTAAGTAATTTGCTTAAATCTAAACAAAACTTTAATCGATAAATAACACATGTTTATATCCATGCAAAATAACAATGTGTCAATATTTTTAACACTGCTAAACATCATTTAATCCTTATCATATTATCAAAACGTTTTCTTTTCTGGGCATACGGAACGTTGCAATAGAATGATATTATGATGAACGAATGATATTTGTATTAATCTGTGGTTGATGTATAGACAATGGTTCAAATGACGGTACTAAGAAGACCACGGTTTTTGTGTTTTGTAATACGAACAAATTTAGACCATGGTTTTGCAGATAAGCCTGGACTTGATAGTACAGGTTTAAACCATGGTTTATTTCGTTTTTTTGTAATAAGACTGATTTAGTCTAATACGATAAATATGCCTAGTTAAAAATACAAAGCAAAGTTGCAATAATATACATTATAACTTAGTCATACTTAGTCAATCATTGATACATTTTTCATTAAATATTTAGATTCTTTCGGGTATATCAAGTTTATACTTTATATCATTTTATAATACATTTTATAAACTAGTCACAAAGTGATCATAACGGTATTGTTTTGCATAATTTTATGGAACTTTAAAGTTGCTTCTGCATCGCCTCCGGCTCTGCGGGAAGTCCAACCCTTTCACTCTTACCTAACAAAGGATAGGAACCCATGCTTACCTTCGCTGTTTCGACTTGCTTGTCGCCCAGCCTCAGCCGCTACGGCTCGCACGGGTGCCTATGCTTTATTATAGCGGTTAGGGGTTGCTCTCCCTCCGCGCCTCTAGTTTGTATACACTCTAGGGGTAGCGGCCAAGAGACTACGTGAGGTTGAGGTGCCCCGATTCGGTTTTGGAACAGATTCAACCTATTTTAATCATCAAGTGTCATGAACTACAAGAGGAACGGAATGGATGACATGTCATATCAGGTAACCGACACACAAAATGGCAGCAAACGTTCCGTTTCATGATTGTACTAGTAATTATTTTTTTATTTATGTTTTATTAATCTGATAGGACACCGATACCAATATATACCTATTTAAAACAATATTCCTAATGATTTTCGATTAAATAAACGTTAGGTCCAATAAAATGGTACGAAATAAGTTTTAGAGTATATAAATTTGAAATATAAAGAAATTATATCAACAGTTGGTATATCTCATGTTTATTACATATTGTGAACGTTATTGAAATGAAAATATACGAAATAACTTTATATGATATGAGACGCACCCGTTTCAATCTTGTTGGTTGTACATAATATAATGCTATTAAAATACATGTTATTTACTGTAATTACATTATGAAAACAAATTCATGGCTTCAAAATATACTCCAATCTCCAATGACAACAATAGGTATGATCAAAATCCATGCCTAGTTCGCAATGCGCCCGAAATATATGAAAACACATGAAATCCGCCAACATTGTTCCAGAATTCATTAGCATATATAACACTGATTATCATATTTCAACAGCAGTTCAGTGGAATCAGTTCGGCGGCAGAAATCATAGCCCACGAAATAACGAAGCAAGGCGTGATGACTATGATGTATTATTTAAATTACATTGGGCTCATTGTCCACTTTGTGCTGGATTTCTGGAGCATCATATCGAAATGTGGAAATTGGATTTGTACCCAGTTGATAGGATTTCGTAGACGTTGGGTAGAGGTGTCCTTGAGTGCAAATGTAAGGTCCGCTCTCGGGCTACGTGAAACGACGATTTACGCAGGGTGGCTGGTACCAGCTAAAGGAGAGTTGCCGAGTATCGAAGATAAATGGTGATGGCATGCGATTGGAGACGCGCATGTGGTGCAGTGGACTGCTGTAGATTGTTGATTTATTTATTTATTAGTTTATCCTCGCACTGGAACGCCTTACAGCAATTACACCAATGGAGCACAATCTTATAATAAACTCATTATAAGTCCAGGTTTCCTCTCGCTGGTTATTAGATAGGATTTTAACAGAATAGTGTATTTTAAAATTCCGCCTCTGCCGAACCTTTCGGGGAATACAACAATCGGTATTATGGTTTGTCTCCATAGGTGAGATATCGATATCTTTTTCATGATTGCGTTACTGAACCTTCAGTTAAGGAAGAATTTTACTTGAAGGGTCATCATCATCATTTAAACCGATAGAAGTCCACTGCTGGACATAGGCCTCCCACAAGTGTCGCCACATTGACCGGTCCCGTGCGTCTCGCATCCAGCGGATCCTCGCAACCTTCACCATCAGGTCATGGGTCCATCTAGTGGGAGGCCTTCCAACGCTACCGGAACTTGAAGGATAACTTTGTAGAAACAAAGGTTCTTGAAAGTTTTTCTGAGGCCATCACAAACAGGCCTGGTTTAGGCAGTTTTCATTCAGTATCGATTTGAAGCAAAAAATAAAGAGCACGTTCCTAGTGCGAAGTATTAACTATTCTCACCGGTCCATTGCACCGGATAAAATTAATATTCCGTGACCAAAGCCCCGAGCAAAGTGAGAACTAATGTAAATGTCCTATTTAGTTATATATATATTATATAAACTTGCTATTAAGTTATAGTATATTTCGGCACTCGCCCGGGGAACACGTTTTGTCCTTTATTCCGGGCATTAGTGATGTAACAAAGGGAAATATTCCAAAAAAATTCGTGCGGATACTCTTCTGTGTAAAGGTTTTGTAAGAGTAAATTATTGTCATTGTTTCGTTTGGGCAAACTATGAGGCTTCCTCGAAATATAGCGAAGATTTGAACCGTTGTTCGTTATTAATAGCCCTTTGTTAGGAAAAAAATGTATCCATGGTATATAAGCATTTGATATGATCCAATACCAACTCCTTAAGTATAAAATGTCACTTCTATTTACTTTTATATTCTACCTGAGATTATTTTATGTATTTCCACACTATGAACTTTTGATGAAAATTTTTCAGAAATATTAAAATTAAATTATTATTAAATTATATTTATTTCTCCATAAAATTGTACAATTTTGAACATTATGATTAAATTATTAAAGCTAATTACATATATGTCAAAAATAATAATGAGCAACTGCGCCTGAGCTAGGCCGAGCCTGTATTTCAGGACGCAGTTCACTTGCCAGACATTATGAACAATACAACAGTGGTTACGATTACATAATATTATATAACTTTAAAGGAAAATAACATTTTACAGCAGAAAGAGTGAGTGTTGTGTGTGGTGTGCTTGTGTTGAATGTGTTTGAGTGAGTGTTGTGTGCTTTTGTTTGATGTGTTTAATAGTTTAACATTATCTTAATGTTTTAAGAAGTTCTTCTGTAGTTTCATAATCACAGGTAATTAGGAAGTTCAACAGTTTGGTTTTGCATTCACGTTTACTTAAAGTATAGATATTAAGATTCGTATTTAATTTATTATATAGAAAAGCACCACTAAAGCAGAAAAACTTATTTGTAAATGAATGTTTAAATTGAAAGGACTGGGGAACTACAGCATTTCGTCGACGCTTATGATGAATATTCGTGTCAAGAAGGGTAAGGGAGTGTTGCTTTAGGATTGTAGTTATGATGTAAAGTTGGCGTACGGTCGGTAGGTTCCATGACTGGTATAAAAGATGTGTGGGGTAATCTATGGGTCGGAAGGAGCTAACTTTTAGAATTGCCCGTTGTGCAATTTCAAGTGGAAGCAGAGTGGTTTCGGCAGCTCCGCCCCAACATGAAATGCAGTAAGTTAGAAGCGATTGACAGAGTGCCCAGTAAACCTTTTTTAAAATTAAAATATCTGCTACATACCGTAAGTTCTTAAAAACATAGATGAGTTTTCTCAGTTTGGATTGGAGTAATGATAGATGTGCACTGAAATTCAGCGATGAGTCCAGTATGACGCCCAAATATTTAACCTCCGATTTTATGGTCAAACAAGGGCAATTACATGTAGTAGCATTTGTTGGGTGGGCATGAATAGAGTGTGATTTAAGTGTAAGCTCTATGGGGGGTTTAAAAGGACTTCACGTATAAAAGGGCATGTACATAGTCTTGCTTGAGTTCAGGGTGAGAATATTATGTTTCAGCCATTCTGAAACCCTGTTAAAACCATTCTGCGCCAACGTGAAGGTGTCTTCCCAATTTTTACCAGAAAATATCAAGGCTGTGTCGTCAGCATAGGCGATAATGATACCCTGCTCCATTTTCAGCTCACAGAGGTCATTGAGGTACACTAAGAAAAGTGTAGGTCTCAGCACAGAGCCCTGTGGGACACCAAAAGTGACAAGTAGATCAGTGCTAATGTGGGCATCCACCCTCAGACACTGTCTACGACCACTCAGATAGTGACAGTTTCAGCTGCAACCCTCTTATTCCAAGGCGCTCCAATTTAGCTAGAAGACGCGGGACAGACACCGTATCAAACGCTTTGGCAAGGTCAAGGAAGATGCCAAGTGCTTTGTTCCCATAATCAAGTCTCTTAATAGTCAGTAAGCTTATGCACCGCATCCTCCGTTGACCTCCCAGAACGGAAACCAAATTGACAAGAGGAAAGCAAATTGTTGCTTTCGAGATACTTAACAAGTCTATTATTAATTATTCTTTCCAAAATCTTCGAAATAGCAGGTAGTATAGCAATTGGCCTATAATTACAGGTACGGTGTCTGTCACCGGCCTTGTGGATAGGGATGATGATAGACAAAGGCAACGATTGAATAAGTGCGTTAGGGATGGCACAATGAAATCCTTTATATCTTTAAGTAAGATATTAGATGTAAGATATAGTTATCATGTCCGACTGCACTTGAACATTTTAAGCCGTTTATAAGTGACAGGATCTCGTTTTCATCAGTGTCCAGTAGTACGAACGAGTTGTTGGTTGTGTGGTTTGAGGCGGGAGCGTCAAAAGGATTTTGAGCCATTGATGGACATTTTAGAAGCTTATTGGCCAGTGAACTTCCCACACTAGCAAAGTAATCATTAGCCTGGTTCACAGATGTTTGAGGGGAATCACCAAGAAGGTCGGTGGCAACTGATTTGGTTTTATTTGTGTTTTTGATAACCTCCCAGAGTTTTCTATTCTATTCTATATTTATATATGGCAAGCAAAGCCGATGTCGACTATTCTGCCAATGTCTAAAGTTAAATGGAAGAGCAGGTATATTTAAATAACAATCTAAAAAGAAGGAACTGTAGACACAAACTAAACTGCTTGATTGATACAGTTGACACTTGTTGGGTTAGTACGGGACTGAAACAAACAGAAAAAAAAAATACATATATAATATAATTGTTAACACATTAAAGATACGTTGCCACACTTAAATAAATGGTATTTGGAAGTTTTGTGAGACTCATAATTTTATATTATTGTGGCGGATGAAAATCATTAACGCCACAAGGAGATCTGGGGAGGAATAAGTCAGAAGAGATGGGAAATTTATTGGGAGAGGGATCTTCAGTTTAGAGAGACGGCGGTATAGATCAAGTGAGGAGTCATTATTTGGACATTCAAAAAATATGTGATCCAAGGTACCCTCGCCTAATCCGCACTCGCAGAGAGAGGAGTCACGTATACGGATTTTATGAAGAAAGACAGGGGTACAGCAAAAATCTAAACGGATTCTGCAAAGGACAGATATAGCGGTTTTGGAGACCTTTCTAAAACCAAAGAACCATGGTTTTGGATTTATGACCGGTTGGACAGCATGGAAGAATTTGCCTTTCTTCCTGCTAGACATATTCCAATGTGCCTGCCATGAATCCTGGAGACTCAATTTGGGGAGGGACAACAAGTCATAACTCAGGTGAGTGTTATGTGAGATATCAGCTGTTACAGATGAACAGGCGTCTTTAGCCAATGCATCAACATATTCATTACCCTTGATGCCGCAATGACTAGGTATCCAAACTAGCTGAACATCTCTTTGACTATTAGCACAAGTTAGTAAAGATTTTTTGATTTTTAATATAAGAGGGCTATGTAATTTACTTTTGAAAGGACTTTGTTCCAGGGCCTGCAAACAACTAAGAGAATCTGTAAATATAACGGCTTTCTCAATGTTATTGTGTGACTCTATAAAGAGACAAGCTTCCAATATAGCCACACACTCGCCTGTGAATACAGAAGACTCCTTAGGACACTTGAACTGTAATACGATTCGAGAGCTTTGGAAATATACCGCAGCTCCGGTGTTGTTAAAACTATTTAATTTCGAAGCATCAGTGAAGAACAGTTGACAACCATTCCATCTCTCGCCCACCACCGCATTGAAGGCTGAATTAGCTGATGGGGATCTTTTGGATATACCAATATTATAGATAATTTTGGGGGTAAAAAATAATACTTCGTAAGCAAAGTCAAAAAGGGGTAATCTAGGATGCTGGGGAATCGGACAATCTAAATTTTGAACACTCCGAAATGCTTTTATAATTAATGGGATTTCTTTATTTCTCCAATAATTTGAGCTTCTGCATAACGCGTCTAGCTCATGCAATCTAACTATAAGGGGATGGGACGACCTAGAGATTAGCCTAGATAAAAAACGGGTGGCAAGATATTGTCGTCTTAAGGCAAGGGGGGGTTCGGAACATTCAACCTGCAATGCGTTAACGGGGGAGGACTTCATGCAACCGGAAATGATCCAAAGGCACTTGGACTGAACTCTATCTAACCCCGCCAAAGCACCTTTGTTACAGGGCATCAAGTGATACGTACCATAGTCCAGAACAGAACGGACTAAGGCGTTGTACACTAACTTCATGGTGTAGGGGTGAGCACCCCACCAAACACCCGCTAAAACTTTTAAAATTGAGATAACTCTTTCGCATTTTTTAATGAGGGAATTTATGTGAGGCTTGCCTGTTAATTTAGAATCTAAAAAAACGCCTAAAAACTTAACTTTATCTACTATAGGGATATTATGACCTAAAATGCTCACTGATATCTGAGGGAACTGTCTTTTGCGAGAGAAAATTACTGCCGAGCTTTTTGGTGCGGAGAGGGAAAGACCATGGCTTAAAAGCCACCGGCTCAGAGAGTCCAAAGAGAGGCATAGAGAAGAAGCCGCGTCAATGATGGAGGAATCTGTCACGTATAGAACAATGTCATCGGCGTATTGCAGGATCTGACAATTATTGTTTAGGCAAGACCCAATATCGGCCGTATACAGATTGTACAGCAGGGGGCTGAGGACAGAGCCTTGAGGGAGTCCCCTCCACGCCTGCCTCTTATCGAACTCCTCTCCCTGAACTCTAAGAACCAATGACCGGGACAAAAGGAGTTCACATATACACTGTATCATCTTTGCCGGTAAACTCAGCTGTTGCAATTTTTGCCTGAGTACAGGAAGAAGTACGTTGTCGTATGCGGAGGAGATGTCAAGGAAAGCGGCAACAACAGATTGATTTCTGGAGAGGGCCAAACGGATATCCGTGACTAGGACGCCAACACTATCCATAGTACTGAGCCCTTTCCTGAAGCCAAATTGGAAATTCGGCAGTAAATCTCTCGATTCGACTAACCACTCCAGACGATTTTTTATAAGGTGTTCCAGCAGCTTGGCTAGGACTGAAGATAAGGCTATTGGCCTAAGGCCATTCGGATCATTTGCATGTTTGCCAGGTTTCAGTAATGGAATGATGATCTGTAGCTTCCACTGATCTGGTACCCAGCCATGACTATAGCAGTTGTGTTTAAGAAATACATTTTCGCCTTGTCGCCAGAGTGAGAAATAAAAGAATATGGCACACCGTCAATACCAGGAGCTGAGTCCCGGACATGACGGAGTACCACACTCAGTTCTTCCAAAGTAAATGGCGCATCAAAGGGATCCGCTGCTGAATTAGATAAGGGAACATTCACACATTCAGAATAGAGGGGAACATATGGTGGTGCTATTTTGTCAAAGAAAAGTTCAGCTGTTTCCCTAGTTACTGGCGAAGTGGTAGAAGGGGAACAGCCTCGCCTAAACCTATTGACGCTTTTCCAGACTGCTGAAATTGGAGTAGAGGGGGACAAGGATGTACAAAATTGAACCCAGCCAGCACGTTTCTTCTTGCGAAGAAGACGTCTGACCCTGGCATTACCCTGGAGATAAGCCAAGAGATTACTGTTACTCATATCAGCATTGTAGCGCCTCTCGGCCTCATTCCTGGTTTTAACTGCTGAGGTGCATTCTGGATCCCACCACGGAGGTGAAGGGATTTTGTTTCTGGCACTGTTTCTTAGCGGAAAAGAGGAATCTGCACTCGAGGTAACAGCTGTGACAAAACCCTCATAGCAACTTTTGGCATGGCAGTGACCAGAAGGGTCTGATAAACATGAATTTAAATTTGGAAGAGAATCAATTTTTTCCTCCAATAGTGATACAAATTTAGTCCAATCTGGTTTGGACAGGTTATATTTCAAAAGTGGAGGAGAAGTTTTTTCTAAATAAGTTCTATTAATTAAAGATATAACAATAGGATAATGGTCACTACCATGCGACACAGTTGTACATTCCCAGTGAGATGATGCAGCCAATTCAACCGAACAAAACGTAAGGTCTACACAACTCTTTTGTTGACCGGGAGGGGAACGACGAGTTGGACAGCCATTATTCAGAATGCAGAGGTCTAGATCATCCAACAACTCAACCAGAGCTACACCGAAGGCATCACAGCGTTCAGATCCCCATCTATAATGGTGGCAATTAAAGTCACCCATGACCATCTATGGGCCTTGCACATTGGTTAAAATGTTTCTTAAAACAGCTATGAAATCAGGGTGAGGGTGTGCAATATAGATAGAAAACACTGTGATGCCCTCAACCCTTCCTGCTACAATACTCAAATTGCCCTCAAGTACAGGCAAAGAAAAGGGAGAAAGTGGGACCCGATTATTAACGAAGAGAGCCGACCCTCCGTACCCATCGGATCTATCACACCTAAGGATATTAAAATGTGGCATACGGAAGCTAAGACTTACGGTGAGCCAAGTCTCAGCTATGGAACAAGCCAAGGGCTTGTATTTATTCAGGAGGAATATGAGGTCGTGCTTTTTATGCCACACGCTCCTCACATTCCACTGGAGAAATATTTGGTGGGACGACATTTTTAAAAGATAATAGGAGAGATATAAGTTGATCGGCAACGTTGGACGGTATTTGTGAGTTACTAGAAGATGAAATAAGTGAAGGTAAAAGTTTAACTAAATGTTCAATGACTGAAACAGTATTATTGATGGGGACATTATCATTGATAGCACAGCCATTAGACTGTGAAGATTGAGGAATATTTACTATTTGCTGATGAGCAGCTTTATTATAAGATTGGGAAAGTGGGGCATGGGTCCTAGGCTTGAGAGTGACGGTTTTTCTGTATGACTGTGATTTAGTGACATTGGCATAGTTGCGGGAGACTGCTGGAATTGTTTTGCTTGCCTCAACATATGAGACTGATTTCTCAGCCATGACTGTCTTGATGGCTTTCTGCCTACCATGCTCGGGGCGAGACTTGCTATTAGCGAAGTGGTTACCCGAACAAAGCACACAGAATGCGTCGCCCTCAGAAATGTTGCAACCATCACCTGGGTGATCGTGGCCACATTTATTGCAGCGTGGATTCGACCTACACACGTTTGCAACATGCCCAAATCGACAGCATTTACGGCATTGGATAGTAGGGTAGATGTATTGTTCAACAGGGAGGGATGTGTAGCAGCAAAACACTCGTTTAGGTAAGGCTTGTCCGTCAAATGTGAGTACACAAGTCTCTGTAGGCTTCCACTCTACTATTCCTTCAGTCTGAACCTTCCGGTTGATTCTGCGCACTTTTAAAATTTGGCCAAAGCCAGTGGGCACAGCCAAATATGTAAGAGCCTCTTCTTCGCTTAAATCCGAAGGAACCCCTGTCACAACGCCCATTCTCGTAATATTAAATGTAGGAATTGTAGCTGTATAACCGTGTTTGGATAGCAAACCGTTAACTAAAAATGCGTTTGAGTCTTGAGGAGATGAAAACTCAACCGATACCTTATTTCTTCCGACTTTATTGACTCCGCCACGAACGATGTTAGCTATCTTGTTAATTATTAAAAACTTCCCAAAGTTCACGGGATGCTGAGTGGTGCCAGCATTAACCTGAGTCTCAACTCGAGAGACATGCACAATATATGGTCCCTTATCCATAACCGAGTATCTTACACGGCCAATTTGGCTCTTAGGCTGTTTGTTAGGGGATGTCAGCGTAGATGTTTCTGCGTTATTAGGACGTTTACGTGAGGTTTGCGAGGTTTCCATTTCGGAAACGCTGC
Source organism: Orthosia cruda (assembly GCA_964057195.1). NCBI lineage: Eukaryota > Metazoa > Arthropoda > Insecta > Lepidoptera > Noctuidae > Orthosia > Orthosia cruda. The sequence goes on from OZ059844.1 coordinate 15,173,422, forward strand.
AGACCACATCCGCAAACTGCGATAGAGGATTCGGCGAGGGAGTAAAAAGAGGTAAGGAAGCTGGGATGTCCGGCGGATCAGGGTCGGGCGGTTTATTCCTGTCCATTTTGAGCTAAACTAATATAAAAGGGGACAAACACAGTACCTACCTGTTAACAAACACAAGGACAACACACTTTTACACAAAAACAAGTCCAAAGATAGCAAACTTTAAAACAAAACCACAAGTACTTGGAACTACACGTGCTTTCCCAGAAACCTGTGGCGAGAATCCAGAGTTTTTTATTGTTATTAAAATTTTTGTCCAATTCATTCTTATCGTGTTGTCTTTTAAGTCTTTTCAATAAGTCATTACAAAAAATTCTATACCTGGTGTATGTTAGTTTTAGGGTTTGATTATCAGGTGTGATTTGTGAGTTTTTGTGCAGTCGATCCCTATTTTGTATGCATCTGAGCAATCCTGGAGTGATCCAGGGTCTTATAGTGCGTTTCTTCCGGGGAATTTTAACAATAGTGGTGTTTTCAGTTATTATGTCTTGTAACTTATTAACAAATTTATCCATGGCCTGATTAGGATCGTCGGTTTCTCCAATAAAATTGAAGTCTGTGTTATTCAGCTGTTCACGGATAGCAGCAACGTTAAATTTTGATACATGAGATGGCGGAAGATTTTCTTTGCAGGCTTCTACCAGGCCTAAAAAGAAAATACAGACAATACAGAGTAACACAGCATTGTGGTCTGTAATGGTAGAATTTAAGACGAAGGTATGAGATTTTAGCTTAGTTTTAAGAAGAACGTGATCGAGACAAATTTTACCATGCCTGGTAGGAAAAGTATGAGCTGGTAAGAATCCATGAAAGGCTGTCGTATTTAAGTATTCGGGTGCTTTGGTATTGCGTGATTGTAATGAGATATCAATATTAATGTCTCCTATTATAACGGCAGATTTTATGTTTTTAAGATTAGATAAAGTAGAATTGAGGGAAGTTAAAAAAGGAGTTAAATTTTTGTATGACGGAGATCGATACAATGCTATTATAGCTGTGTCATTATTTATTTTCAGAATCAGACAGTTGCTTTCGGAAAAAGGTGGTTCAATTACGTCAACATTAAGTGATTCTTTAGAATAGATTACTATTCCATCGTTCTGGTTACTATAATACTGTGTTGTATGAGACTTGTAGCCAGGTAGGTGAGGAATAGTAAGATTGCATGATAGCCAGCATTCAGTGAGGATTATAACGTCACATTCCATCTTTAGTGAGTGCAAGAGGACAATTAGTTCATCAAAGTTACGAGAAATACTACGTATATTCTGCGTAAGTATTTTAATGTTTGTTTTACTGCCTGAAATAAGGCTATAACAATCCGAAACATCACAGACCACAGACTCCGATACAGTTAAGTCATCAAGTTCTATGTTGGTGTTAGCCATTTAGAATAATATGTATTATAAAAGAAACAAGGAGTTGTGGACGCATATATGTATACGTACGGAAGTGCATGTTTACGTTTAATTCGGTAAAAGAATGCGAACCGCCAAAATGTGGGTAGGTAGTATAAATTATAACATTATTAGGTGTCAGTTTTGTATGCGTAGCTGTGTGTGATGACTGATAATTATTTGCAGTGAGATTTGTGTTGTGGCCATGTAGCTTATTATTTGTTATGATTATTAAAGACGAAACCGTGTCTGTTATAACAATGGTGATTAAGGGTGTGAATAGTGTTGTTATGTGCAATATGGTTTGTGTAGAAAGTGAGATTAAAACAGTTTTGTGCAGTAAACAATTGAAGTTGAACAGGTTATTATTTGGTGGAGCTGTGTTTATTTTAGAAGGTGAGTTGTGTTTTATGTGCAGAAGTAATGTAATAGTGTGACCAGTGGTGAATGGGTAGGTGTTTAGTATGTATAGTGTTTGTTTAGATTGTGTTAGGAGTACCGTAACAATGTCAGATTTCAGAGTTGTACAAGAATATTCATTAAATAACATTAAGCATTTATTATATTTATAAAATAGTAAAAATAATATTAGGGATGCAAGGTTAAACAAACATAAGCCAGGTATTAGCGTTAGGACTAGTCATTTATCGCTACTCTTTATTTCATTTAAGTGAGCTTCGTTCTTGACTGGGATATAAGGTTTCCCTTCAACTTTGCGAAGATAGATTTGCCCATTCGAGGTCCACACAAACTTATAATCAGCTGTTTTTGCGAAGTCTCGCGTAAGGAATAGGAGGCGCTTCATTTTAGCAGTGAGTAGTTCCAAGATGTAGATCTTTTGTTTTATTTTATGTATGCCCATATCGTTGGAGATAAGTTGGTTAAGTAATAATTTAGACTCGTTGTATTTTTTTACCGCTTCCAAAAAAGATAGTTTGGTAATCGTGTTTGTGAACTCAATCGCTACTGAGGAACTGCTTGAGTCTTTTTTAGACGGCATACGGACCACATCTCTTATGTCGTTTTTAGACAAATCCAGGTTATTCACGGACTTAGATGGATTCATGACGTAACCAAACAAATCCGGTTTCCTCTCTTGCTGTTGTTTGGGGACATTTCTAACCTCCACAAACGTTTTCAGACTATTGATTTCCTGTGAGTCAAGTTTTTCTTCCAAAACCGATATCCGCAATTGTATTTGTTTACGTTCATGTTCCAGTCGATCGATTTTGTCTTCGACAGCTTTAACGTTTATGGAGAGGTGCGAAACTGAGTGTTCGATGTCTAAATTAGATTTTTGTATGACTTTATTTTGCTCCTGAATAGAAATCAAATACTCTTCCAATTTGTCGAGACGATTGTTTTGAGAAACACGATTTTCGTTAATCATGGACAATATCTCTTCTTTAAAGGAGGTAAAGTTCTCACGCGTGCATTCCTCAAGTAAACGTGTTCTTTTGTTTTTCCGCTGAGATATTTTTGTGGGTGAATTAACGACCTCAGAAGAAGCCACTTTATTTAGTTCTGGTTCAAGAGTAGACTTTGATTTAGGTGATGTGCTACGTGTAGTCATTAAAGCCTACAGAGCCAATTCAGGTAAGTATTTAAAGTTTGTAGATCGTTTCTTGGATTTTGTGGAAACAAATAGATACTTAGCCTTGGGTCTCGAAGAATTTCTCATCCAGTGGTCAGCAGCGAAAAGTGAAGGTAGGTAGACGATCACCAATTGGCGTTACAGCGCTGCGTTGTTGCGATGTGCAACATATATCGGGCGAAAGCGGGGTGGCAAGCTGACTGCGGGGGCCCACTGACAAACATACGAAGACAGCGGCAGTTTGATACGACTTTCGAAATGTTTTTTCACTTTAACTTTTTAGCCAATGATTACACCTTAGCACGGTTTACTTTATTCGATTGAAACGTTAATTAGCCAACTAGTACAATCGGCAACACTCACAAAAATGCTACTTTTTGAATATTAAAATTTAAAAAATTTGGAGCACTGTTAAAACGAACCAACTGTTAGGAACGTTCCAGGTATGTGACTGTACCATCACTTTATGTCTATGAAGCCTGTATGTTTGTAAAAATCATCATGTTTTTGTATAAATCTGTCGAAAGTCAGCGGCGCTCAAAAATTTTGCTCCCATTAGGCACTAAAACCAAATTTATGTACACTAGTATTTATGCAATGGCTCCAAAACTTTATAACAAATTACCTGATCGAATTGTGTCAAGCAGTAACATGAATGAGTTTAAACGTAAGCTTTTTAAATTATTGAATGACAAGGCGTATTGAATAATGTCGTCGTCGTTGAATAATGTCGTAAATCGTTAGATAATATCTTATGTTAGCTGCGTCTCCAACCTACACCCCTCCAGAAAGCCCGGAGCATGTGATCGAGCCTATATAATCCAACGCGTACCGTGGCCAAGGGCAGCCTGGCTGGAGGCTAAGAGATTAGTCTCCACAGGTTAGCCCGGTTAAGCAGAAGACGGCCACATTGGTGGCACGAAGTAAAAAAAAAAAAAAGAAAGTGGCCATAGGCTCATTTCCGCATCCGGCGGCGCGCACTTTGTTAATTGTTTCCCTTGATTCTGTTCACTTGATTTTGTAACGTAAATACTAAATTTGTTAATTTTGTGTTAGTGTTTTATTAGATTACTTTTGTAAAACTTTGGATGGTTATTTCATTTCATTCCTAAAACTCAATGATAAATTAAAATAATATTTAAGTGTATGATATCTGTCTGTATAATAATATATTGCTCCCATATGATAATGGTTTTCTGACTTGACATTTTTATCTCAATTATTATTGTATTACGAAATTGTGACTAGTTACTATCTATTTGTTTATGTGCCGTCTTAATTTATTGACACATTATTATTAATTATTATTTTTTTGACATGAAATTGTGACATCTATTGACTTTATTTTTTTATTTTATTTTGTTAATGAGACATTCTATTACCTTTTTATGCCGAATATTTTGTATGCTTTCTGGCGGAACATAGTATGGAACAACATTTTTTATTGATAACATCTGTAATTTTACCCTATGTTCACAAAATTAATAAATTAATTTGAATTTGAATGAAGTTTCTTAGAACGAAATAAGTATAATGTTTCATGAATTTTTATATTTACAATAACTGAGTTAGCTATTCTCAACATTGGAAGGTGTTAAAGTAGCTGTCAAGACAATTCGTAGGGTATTATTTATTTTTATTTATTTATTTATTTATATCGGGTAAAGCAGAGGTAAAGAAATTTTAAAAAATAATCACCGTACCGAACTTCAGTCACGGTGACCAATTTCAACGAAGATTACCAAAGTACGCAGGAGATATTATAGATCACAAGTATCGTAGCGTGAACACAGATGTACTTTTTGTTCCTTTACTCTCATATTTCGATGAAAGAACGAATTGCCTCGTTCAGGAGTTGAGTCAAATCGATCTATGTGCTGCCTCCGACCATGCTGTGGAAGTTGCGAAGTAATGGACCAAAAAATATTCTCTTACCATCGTTACCAAAACGAAAATGTCCAAACAAAAGTAAGTATACAATCAAAGGAAACACTCACTCCAGACATGCACGCTCCACCCTCGATGCTTGTCCTCGTCGCTATGCCCTGCAGCCTGCATCGGAGACTCTGCTCCGTCAGACTCTGGCAACGTCCTCCAACGCTTCAACAGTTCCTTGGTCTTGTCTTTCGTCTTGTCACATGCCTGGCGCCAGTTTGTGAAGTACTTTCTCGAGACCTTTGGACTTGAGAGCGAGGTGGACTTCGAGTCTTGTCTGAGAACGAAATGGACCGGTTAGGTTGTCTTAAACAGATTATATAGGTAGTAGGTACAGTTGAAGGTGAAAATATGTACTTAGGTAGTTCTTGTAATTCAATTTGGATTTGCACCTCGTGACCATAAAAAAACACATTCAGTCAAAGACAAAATTAGGTTTATAAGTATTATGAATTGTTGCGCAAAAAGCAGAAGCACAGCAGTTTTGCAATATATCATCTTTATATCATCACATTTCGACGATGGGACCGATGGTTATAAAAAATATCAAACTCACTTTTGTATGCTTTTTTTTTGCTTTTTGACTGTACATCATTTGTTTGTTCTTGTGTCTTGAAAAACCGGTTCATTGCATTTTAATATGATTGCATCTTGACGTACCTATGCACACTTTGTCACGTGTCTTAATGATCTGTGAGGATAACATGTCTAATAAATGGTTGTTTCGTTTTAGTATAGCGATAGTTGTCATAAACCTTTCTCTAATATAGAGATATTGTAGGAACCCGAACAATAAACAGAACTATGCATTATTTCTCATTTGTAAAGATATTGAGTACAACATTTGTAGCGATTCAGGGCGGGTCAGTTCATTCACATTTTTAAATTAAGAATGTCGATTAGGTAGATCGATGATCGTTATTGCCATCCTAAAACGCAACAGCTATATAGACATCTACTCAAGTAACAAACTAAGTATGTATAATATAGTTTTATATGTAGGTACACAGTGGTACAAAGAATATTTCAAGAACTTTATTTGTGAACGTCACGGCCTCGTGTTTATGTTGTTGTATTGATTTTTCCCTTTTGAATATGTAAACAGCTAGTGACAATGAAAAACGCTCTTCAGTGAGCCATATTTTCACGTAGGTATATTTGTCGCCACTGAAAAATTGCCGAGCGATCTGTACCAGCCAACGAAAAGTGTTGTGTTTTTGTGAAGTAATTTACGATTCCATGGGTGCTGCAGTAAAAACTTACACAGTATGGCCTGGCCGTTTATGAGACTGGTAGAACAGAGAAAATAAGGAGATACTGCTAAGGTTTACTACAGTGTCATAACTTGTTGAGAACTAACAAATAAAAGACCGGTCGTTACTCTAGTTTCGTCTTCATCCCTTCGTTACACACTACACAAACTCTTCATTTAATTTTGATGACATCTCCACCCTCTAATATTCGGGTTAAGCACAAAATTATCTATTGTATGTGATTTTCAACGCATTGTTTTCAACTGTAGTAAATCTTGCTGGATTCGGCTAATAAATCATGAAGTTAAACGAGCAGGCTGTGAAACTATTGTATCAAGATGTAACTAAACTGATTACGAATATTTCTAGTCACGAAATATGCCAGTTATTAGGCCTTTCTGCTAAATACTTAAGCCATCGATCATCTGCTAACGTGATGGATTACGCGATACCTCTCAATTAAGGCTTCTCGACCCCTTTATTATGTTTTTGTTGATGTTATCGTTGATTTTGGGCATCTATATTTAGTTATTTAGTTTTTCTAATGATTGATTAATCTCTTTACCTAAACAAAATTTAATTTAAAATCACTGCCTTCAAACTAACTCTACAGTAACATGAGACGCTTCTTGAAAATGTTCCACCGACAATAAACCAAGAACTTTATACTCTTTGACCGCCATCTTGGATCGTTTGTGTCCAGTGTGCTCAAATATCTAGGTTATATTTGAAATATTCGCTTGTAATGGGGCTCGTAGGAGCATCGATGCACATGTCAAAGGAAGAACCGTTTTGCTGATATATACGAGCCAACAGTGCTATCACGTGTTATAAGTTGCTTGGCGGTCTATAGCACCTAGTACTTTTGCAGCTACGAGGTATTTGTACTCTTCACATACATCTTGTTTGATATTTGATTCCGATCTCGATATGTACTTCAATCAATAATTACCATCAATCTACCTGTGTAAGTCTTCGTAGGTTTTCGTTTCAGTACCTGCTAGCATTTCGCGATCTGTATTTTTAGGACTATTCTGATAAATTCTGATGGTGGCTTCTGACAATTACCTGGGCAAAGTATACTTTTAATTTTAACAAAAATAACTAAGTATAGGAATTATTATGCTTGTTACTCATTTATTCCCATCAGGAGGTTGTACTGGCCTAATGATGTGGCCGGATGTGTACTATGTCATATAATCCTATATGTATGATAGGAATAGATAGAAGAAACATCATAGCGACGTCTCTAGAGTTTCTTTTTTCGTCTCATCATCATCAGCCTTATTATGTTCCCACTGCTGGGACCCAGACATCCTCTCTGTGAGAGAGGTAATGGGCCTAGGTTTGAACTCACGACCTACGACACATAAGTCGGGGCCGTTACCACTGGGCCACCACTGCTCGGCTTCACTTTGGTCTCAATACTGGGTAATTTCTCCGGCTGTGGCCTCAGCTCCTTGTCGCATTTAACAGTACCGAATATTTTTTCTAGTGGAAAATCGATGTGAAGAGAGAAGAAACATCATACCTACCTATCTAAAGTCTCTTTAGAGCTGTCACTTGTCCTGGACAGCCTTCTTTCCCGTCTCAAAGCAGCATCTTCGCTGGGTGACTTTTCTGGTGGTAGCTTTAGTTCCTTGTCACCGCATCTACTGCTGGACCTGGAGGTCCTGCCTTCGTCTCCGCTGTCTCTCTTCACTGCTAGTTTCACGGGCGATAGGCTGCCGGGCTTTTCATGCTTCTTCACCTCCATACTGATGGGTGGGCGGCCGTCATCGTCGTCTTCCTGGAGAAAAGAGAAATTTATATTAGCATGTAAGAAGGTAACTAGTTATCTTTCTTCCTAAGTCTAATTTAGATCGAGTCGGTGAAGAGGCACAATAGTAAAACAATTAGACTTTATCAGACACACGCCTTTTATGGCGACACGACAGTTGAGGTGGTAATAGTACATTGAGTATTAAGGGCGGTAAGTAAGGAATTACGATCGAGACTCTAGTAGAAGCCCGAAGTCGAAGACTGAGGGCTTTCTGAGTCGAGGTTCGTAATTCCCGTACCGCCCGTGAAACATACAATGTTTTTCATCACATTTGCGAGTAATAATTATGAATTATAGCTTTAATACACAAGTCAGCACAGCTATTATTACGAAATACGTGATTTTTTTTCTAAGCGGATGGCGAGTTTTTGCCCACACCACAGATTATACAAATGTTTCGTTCAGAAACGTTAAGGGCAAATACTTACGTAGGTAGTCAGCCATGACGGAAAGTAAAAAAAAATCTACGTTTTGATACAAATAACTATTAAAATCGATTATTAAGAACATTAGTTGAGTATTTAAGTAACATGTAGCGAGATTGCATAGAAATTCCTGTTTAAACTAACTATTAAAATCGATTATTAAGAACATTAGTTGAGTATTTAAGTAACATGTAGCGAGATTGCATAGAAATTCCTGTTTAGATAACATTTTAAGACAATTTTTCAATTGCGTGTAAACTCCTTGCTTGAACTTGCATGACCTGTGTGCTGTGCCAGAAATTAAAAAAATATTACTTACCGCCCTAGGGTTTCATGACAAAAAGAAAGCCCGACGGTTTTATATGGGGCATTACGGCCAAGTTAACCTGTATGTTTAGATACATTTTACGTGCAAGTGTGATGAAAAGATATTTGCATCAATTGGGCACCTGGGCTCAAGCATAAAAATGTATACCTTACAAGAGGGGGTAATCAGTTCACAAACCTGCACCCTAATTGCGTCTCACAATTTATTCATCATCATTATCAGCCTTTTAATGTTGCCACTGCTGGGACACATGCCTCTTTTATGTGAGAGGGAATGGGCCGTTATCTACCACGCGGGCCCAGTGCGGGCTGGTAGATGTCACATGTCTTCGAATTTTTGGTTCTAGGACATGCCGGTTTCCTCACGATGTTTTCTTTCACCGTTTTGAGAACATTGGTGATGAAACAATTTACACAAAGTAAAGCGCCTGCCTGGGTTCGCACTCACGACCTACAACTTCACGACCGCTACCACTGGGCCACCACTGCTCTTCCAATTTATATTATTTATAACCAATAGCAATTTTAACAAAAAAACTAGTATATTGCACCATATTTCTCAGAAATTTGTCTCTTGTACAACGTAAATTGTGCAACTGATATTTTTGATTTGTCAAAATCAAAGACATTGCCCTAAATTTTGTGTCAAAGGATTGAACCGCTTTTCGTTTGATTTCCATTTCTATTCGTTGCCATATTGGAGTTACTTCCATCCTATCCAAATCATATTTCAAAATAGCTTCAGTTTACTAAAGCATTTTCCAGGATTTCAAGCTACAATTACCTCGATTTCCCTGATGAGGGTACCGAGCCTGCGACGACATAACTGCCTACGTAAAGGGTGCTACACCCATGCTCAGTTTGAGTAGTTTCCTCAATAATTAATTAGCTAGTTCACAGGAAAACAGTTAAAGAGAACAGTGCCTGTAGCCAATTTGACAATCTACAATCGATAACGCTAGAAGAAAACGAATCAATGTATGGGAATGACACATCTGAACGTTAAGTCACGTAGTCAGATCACACAAATAGGAAGCGTTAACGATTGTAGAAAGGGATTCGATATGAAACGTTTTTAACTTGGCTAGGGAAGCTGAATTCCTAGGTATAATATGTGAAAGAAAGAAAGACAAATGTTTATTTGTGACTCGCACAGTACAAAACTACAAACAACAAAATACAATTAAATGATCAAAAGTAACTCTATAAAATTACATGTGCGAGTTCAAAAGGGCACTTAACTCAATATTTGAGCAGGAACATGTAAAAAAAACAATTAAAAATGTATTCCCGTGCTTTTGTCACCCAAACCAAACCTGTAAAAACGCCGGCCAAGTGCGAGTCTGACTCGCGCACAGAGGGTTTCGTATAAACAGTAACATTCATGAAAATAAATTGGTGTAATTATTAAAGTTCATACACAATGAAAGTACCGAACATTGCTCTAACGAAAGGACAAAATTAACTTTGCCGTTCGAAATCTGTTGTCGCCATACATCAATATACAACATCTTGGTCGATTATTACGCGTAATATTGGAAAGACTCCTGTGATAGTTTTCCTTTTAATTCGTAATATGTATTATTTTTTCCTGGTTATATTTTATCACTTTGTCGGCTTGATTCATATGTGTGTCCATGACAAATTATAGCTTTCTAGTACTAACCCCTGGTTTCTCAACACTCGATTATCGGGCTGTTAACGTATTGGACGAATAATCGCCGGTTATCTGCTGTGATTGTCTGTTGAAAATTCATTCATCCAATCACAGCAGATAACGCGTGCTTGACAATTTGTCACATTAATTCTGCGATAATTTAGCGTTGAGAAACCTGGCCTAACTGCCGCACTCAGAGCCGATAACGGTTACTTAAGGCGATCCTTAGTATCGATTTTAGTACAAAATCTATACTAAGGAGCGGTTAAAGTAGCCGTTAAATGTTACTGAGTGCAGCAGTAAGAGTCTCTGAGCTAAGCTACGGACGTTTGGATAGACGGACATGGCAAATACTATTACGGCTATTTCTATAACTATAATGTTAATAAGGAAAATATTGAGTGGTATTTCCTCTTTCCTAGACACTGTCTGTATCTAGAATGTTGCTGTGCCCGACAGGGTCCATAAATGTTTCTGTATCTTTTATTTAACACCTGTATGTACATTATAGATGCAATAAATTTAATTTGATTTTACTATAATAAACAGACCAAAAATTATATTTATAAATCTTACCGGAATAATGAAATAATAGTACACAAGTTATAAGACATACATTTATAAAAACTAAAAACAAACTAAAAACTACAAACTTAAAACTAAAAACGCATAGATACAATGAGCGGCCTTATCGTGTCCGCGATCTCTTCCAGGCAACCAGGTATGGACAATAATTGTCAATGATGTCAAAATCTATATAAAATAATGAGAATACCCTTTTCCTATACGAAAAGGTTTTATGCTATCTTGGAAGCTTTAATTTTGTAAATTTTGTTTATCGTGAAACGAGAGTGTCATTTGGCACTCCGCCTAAAAATTTGAACCAGTTATGGTACAATCTCCTCAAAACTTCTGGGCCTAAAAGCATGAAATTTTGCACAAGAGTACCTTATAAAACGACAGTGGACACACAACACTGGTTTACATAACACTGCTTATCTGACTTCTTCAACCCAGTTGCTGGTAAGATTTGCTGTCAGAATTTTGGGTTTCTGACTACTCGTATGACAATAACCACAGACTAAAAAAAAGACAGGTTATCAGAATCTCAAGTAGTACAAAATAAGAGAAAAACGTAATCCGTATCTGAAAGCTTGTCTCCTTACATATATAACACTCTCTAGTTTACTAGAGAACATCAGATACCACTCACATGAACAGTGTCAGGCTATTGCCATGTCTAATCTTACATGCAGATTAGATTATATCTCCTCAAATGAATGCCTTTGCCATTAGGCTGAATTTAAACGTTTAGTAGAATATGTTAGTGTCATATTGGCTTTGTAGTTGCATGGGAGTCTACAAAGTGGATGTGGTCCTGTGTTTGGTTCTCAGGGCGGGCATCTGAGATGGTGATTTAAGATTGGCCAAACTTAGAAATTACCTATATATTTATTTACAGATAGAGACTATAAATGACATAGTATTTTTTTATTTGGGATTGCATTGACTTGACTCTTGTATAGGTCAAAGGTGACATTTATTCGCATAATATCAGATTCTCAAAATATTAGATTCCCTAAATATTATGTTCTCAAAATAGCTGACATTTGAGTCGAGAAGTGCATTTTATATTTATACTTAATTAATTAAGAAAAACAATGCATTTATCAGCTATTTCTCAGAATAAATGCCTTCTATATTTATAGACACGCATAGCCTAAGATCTCACTGCAAAAATCTGAAGCCACAGTTTTTGATTAAACTTAATTTGCATGAATAATGCTTGATAGTAGAATAGATTGCTTCAAGATTACCTACACCTACAACTATTACAACAAACAATATCATCATCCTCATCATCATGTCAGCCGAAAGACGTCCACTGCTGGACATAGGCCTCACCCAAATGTCGCTCATTGATCGGTCCCGTGCGTCCCGCATCCAGTGGATTCCCGCAACCTTCACCAGGTCATCGGTCCACCTGGTGGGAAGCCTTCCAAAGTAACGTCTTCCGGTTTGCGGAAAACAACAAACAATATAGACAACGTCTATACTGCTCCTCATAGTTTGGTTTAACAAAGAAACCAAACTACAGCAATCAAACTCAAGCAAGCATTTATAAAATAAGAAATTCACATAAACCAAAATAATAATCACCATCATCATCATCATCATCATTTCAGCCGAACGAAGTCCACTGCTGGACATAGGCCTCCCCTAGGCGTCGCCACATTGACCGATCCCGTGCGTCTCGCATCCAGCGCCTTCCCGCAACCTTAACCAGGTCATCAGTCCACCTAGTGGGAGGCCTTCCAACGTATCGTCTTCCGGTTCGCGGTCGCCATTCCAGAACTTTTCGGCCCCATCGGCCATCCGTTCTGCGAGCAATGTGCCCTGCCCACTGCCACTTAAGTTTGGCAATTCTTCGGGCTATGTCGGTAACTTTGGTTCTCCTGCGGATATCATCATTTCTGACGTGATCACGCTAGGAAATTCCGAGCAAGCCCTCTCCATTGCCCTTTGGGTGACTTTGAGCTTTCTGATAAGGCCCATTGTGAGCGACCACGTCTCGGTCCCATAGGTGATCACTGGCAACACACACTGGTCATAGTCTTGAGACACTGCGGTAAATTGAACGAGAAGATACCACGCAACTTCCCGAACGCCGCCCAGCCGAGTCGGATTCGACGGTTGACCTCTTTCTCGAAATTGGACCTACCCAACTGGACCGTTTGTCCCAGGTAGACATAATCGTCTACAACTTCGAGAGTAGAGTCTCCGATCTTGATAGGAGTGGGTGTTACATGGGCATTCACCATGATCTTGGTTTTGTCCATGTTCATTTTAAGACCCACTCTTTCGGAAGCTCTACTGAGGTCATCGAGCATTTTACTGAGGCTCTCCATGGTCTCAGCCATGACCACTATGTCGTCGGCAAACCGAAGGTGAGTAATGTACTCGCCATTAACGTTGATGCCCAGCCCCCTCCAGTCCAGAACCTTGAAGACATCCTCCAGCGCAGCAGTGAACAGTTTCGGAGAAATGACGTCTCCCTGTCTCACGCCGCGCTGGAGAAGGCTTGGTTTCGAGGTCTGATCCTGGAGACGGACTGACATGGTGGCGTTTTTGTACAAACACTTCAACACCTCAATGTACCGGTAGTCGATCTGGCACCGTTGGAGAGACTGCAGTACAGCCCAAGTCTCTATCGAATCGAAGGCTTTCTCGTAGTTCACAAACGCTAAACAGAGAGGCAGGTTATACTCTTCGGTCTTCTGTATAAACTGCCGCAGCGTATGTATGTGGTCTACGGTGCTAAAGCCTTTTCGGAATCCGGCTTGTTCGGGAGGCTGGAAATCGTCTAACCTGCGCGCGAGACGATTCGTGATGACTCTTGAAAACAACTTGTAGACATGGATAAGAAGTGAGATGGGCCTATAGTTCTTCAACCGGGCATTGTCGCCCTTCTTGAAGAAGAGTACCACCACACCCCTGCACCATGCCTGTGGCGTTTTGCCCTCGAGTATGACGGAATCAAACAGCTTCTGAAGGGCCCTAAGGACCGGTTTTCCACCCGCCTTCAGGAGTTCGGGCATAATTCCGTCATCACCCGGCGCCTTGTTGTTTTTGAGCTGTTTCAGAGCCATCCTAATCTCGTACAGGCTGACGTCCGGGATATCTTCGGTATAGTGTTGGGTCAATCTAGCTCTTGGGTCGTTTGCTAGACACGCAACGGGCTTGCTGATCGATGTGTACAACTGCCCATAGAATGTCTCGATCTCCCTGAGAAGCTCCGGTTTGGCGGATACGATCCTGCCATCGTCGGTCTTCAGTTTCGTGAGTTGGCTCTGCCCAATAGCCAGATCCCTTGAAAACACCTTGGAGCCTTTATTTGGCTCGATCGCGTCTTTAATACGCTCGGTATTGAAGCGGCGTTGGTCTCTTTTCAAGGATTTAGAGATCTGTCTATTGAGCTGCCGGTATTTGCACGCCAAATCTGAAGACTGCAGGATCATCTCACGCCTCTCCTTCATAAGCTTGAGGGTATGATCAGAGAGCTTTTTGTTTCTATCTGTACGACGGGTCTTGAAAAACTTAGACCCGACCGTATGGACAGCTTCCACGAACCCGTTGCTATATTCATCCACGGAGCTCCCTAGGCACTCGAAACGATTCTGGAGTTTGAGCTGAAAGTTCTCGGGGTTTTGGACCTGGATCTGTGCTGGCCGGAGCGTGGACTTCATCAGTCGAGACCTTTCAAGCTTAATATTAATGTTCAATGTGCCTCTTACCATGCGGTGATCGCTCCCGGTTTTTACCGAATTGATCACAGAGACATCATTGAACATTTGCTTCTTGGTTGACATGATGAAGTCGATCTCATTTTTGTTGCACCATCGGGGCTCTGCCAGGTCCACTTCCCGTGTTCACGCTTTTTGAAGAAGGAGTTCATCATATAGAGGCCCTCCTTCTCCATAAAACTGGCCAGTAGGTGACCCCGGTGTTTCCGTTGTCCAACTTCAAATTGCCCCACTTGCAGCTCATCCTCGTCTCGCTTGCCCAGTTTCGCGTTAAAGTCCCCCATGACAACGGTGAAGTGAGTTTTGAAACCATGCATGGCTCTGGAGATATCCTCATACATGGTCTCTACCTCATTGTCGGGGTGTGCCGAGGTTGGGGCGTAGACCTGTATGACCTTCAGCGAATATCTTGAGGATATTCTGAGTATAAGGTACGCCACCCTGGTCGACACACTCTTGATCTTCACCACGTTGTTCACTGACTGTTTGTGGACTGCCGGTCACCCTCTCGGAAATAGAGCAGGTTACCGGATTTGAGGATTATCGAGTCCTCCCCCTCTCTTCGGACTTCAGATTACCCTATAATACTCCATCGCAACCTGCTCAATTCCTCCTCGAGTTCGGTGACCTTCTCGTCGGTCCGAAGTGTGCGCGTGTTGTACGTTGCCAGGTCCAGTCTTCGGTGATTTTTGGGGTAGCCGGATCTCGTCCGGAGATTCTTAGCACCCCTTGCCATGCCGTAGCCTCGACCGCTACCGTAGTCGAGGGTAGGCAAGCTGCCGGGTACCAGGGGCCATTTTTTATTTGTGCTTTTCATTGGGGGGGTTTTGCCATAATCGCCACGGTTGGCAGGCGGGTTGGCGATCGCAGTATGGTTGTTATAGAAGCACAGAGAACGCTGCTGCCCATTTTCTGGTTTGTCCCTTAGTCGCCTTTTACGACACCCACGGGAAGACAAGGGATGGTGAAATTCTTTACGTCCGGCACCATACGGAAAATAATAATAATTATATATTTTTATATGCCTATTGTCTGAGCCTTGAAGGCTTGAACCAGAATCCAGATGTTTATACAGTTCGAGTTGTACCCTATAGTAAGGTATAAGGTAGACAAGTGGCCTTCGATGTCAGCAAAGGCGATAGTCGAAATATCAAAATGTAAGCGATTGATCACGTGATTGTTCGATATCGCTTGTCCATCCCATACAATTTTGACTTTTAACAATCGCTATCGCCACGCTTTCGATGATTTAATGTCACTTGTGTAGGGCCTAAGTTTTAAATAATTAAGCTAAAAGTGGCATATCACCTGTGTGTGTCTCACGCGACTGTAATTGGTGTAACACGACATAACTCACTATACAGTAGGTATAAGTGTTAGGTTATTACTTGAAAAAAAGCTTGCTTCAACTAACGTTATTTTAGTCAGGTTGATATATATATGTTTCAGTACTTACTTTTTACTCGTCGCAAATATCGCTCAATTCTGCTGCAAAGGCTTTCAAACATTATGTAGATAGATACAGTTTGGTGACTCAAAACTGTCAGCGATAATGATTGTCAAAAGTTCGATTGACAACGTGTTATTGACGTTGCGTATGATTGCTAAATTATATTTTTTTGTGACAATCGATAAATTTATTTATTTAAATTTCGTGTACAATGGTGACACATTATCATCAGCCTTAGAATGGGCCCACTGCTGCGAACAGGCATCCTCTCTGTGAAAGAGTTAATGGACCTTAATCCACCACGCAGGCCCAATGTGGGTTGGTGAATGTCACATGTCTTCGATTTTTTGGTTCTAGGACATGCCGGTTTCCTCACGATGTTTTCCTTCACCGTTTTAAGAGTAAAGAAAAAGTGATGAAATAATTTACACAAAGTAATGCGCCTGTCTGGGTTCGAACTCACGACCTACGACACGTAAGTCGGGGCCGTTACCCCTAGGCCACCACTGCTCTTACCCCTGGGCCACCTCTGCAATGGTGATACATAAGCGCACAAAGAAAAAACTCGTACAGCTCGTGACGGCACAAGAGTGGATTCGGATAAAATTTCCATTATGGGCCGTTGATTTGGAAGTTAATTTTTTTTTTGTAGGGTGTACTCATATATAGAAAGCTTTTTACAAATTTTCAAGACTCGGAAATTTAATGTTTTTTTGTATGTTTTTCATGAGGTAAAAAATGAGAATTAGTCCAAGAGCGAGCGAAGCGAGCTCGGGAGCTTAGGGCACCCCGACACGGACAGGTTAGGTTCGAAGAGATGACGGGCGCTGAAATGAGCGAGCAAAGCGAGCGAACTCAGCTCCCGTCATCTTCTTCGTGTTAGGTTACTTTAGACCCTTCAGACAGAAATAGGAGCCCCGCGCAGCGGGGCTCCGTCAACATTGTTGTTAAATAGTAAATGTAAAAATTTAAACCATGGATATCTCCTTAACCATGGGGTTCCGCGGGGTGAGGATGGTACAGTGAGGTAGCCCCACTACCCTCCACTTCCCAACACCCCTTCCCGCCCCAAAATTCGATGGACATTGATAGAAATTTTTATTCTTACCTAAAAACTTTAACCATGGATATCTCCATAACCATGGGGCTCCGAGTGGTGGGGATGGTACAGAGGTGTTGAAATACCTCCCCCCCACCCTCCCCCCTCCTCTCCGCGCCATAAATCAGCGGCCCATAAAGGAAATTTTAACCTTTATTCCTAAAACTAATTAACTTTGACACGCATTTTTGTGGGTACAAATATAGCTATCTGTGTTTTAATTAAGTGCGTGTAAGCTTACGTACTCAGAGATAAGGCGTCTCTTCCGCCGCCACACTTTGTTACAAGGACGGTGGAATAAATATCACTATCACTTTCGCTAGGTATTATGTAGACCTTTTATATCCCTGTAGCGGCATCAACGCCGCCAACTTCGAACTAATGACATGACGTCACACAAATCCGTTTTTGGCGCGATTTGAACGTATACAACAGTCCGACATGTCCGGTTGGAGGATCCCCCCTTTTCCATGGAGGTTTGTGGGACTTTAGACCATGTTCCACTACCTCCAAATCACTAAACTAAAAGCGTGTCATTTTATTTAAGCCTCAACAACAACAACTTAGACCTTAAAGTAGGATGCAAAAAATCCAGCCAAGTAACTCTTCCTTTCCTCATCCAACTTAAACAACAAACAGTAGATGTATCACACCGAGAACGCTTGATCCTCTATGTAAACAAAGTTCCAAGTACTCGTACAGCATTACCCACTTAAAACTTAGTTTATTTATAACTTCATATTGTACTTAGGTGCAGAATAATGCAACAAGGAACATAACTTGAACTCGTCTTTCGTAATCATAGGCTACCTCGTACATGAATGCCAGTTAATACAGCTGTTGACATCGAAATACAATATCCTATGCATGACTGAACTGATATCAATACCACAAGAACTACAAATTCAACGCCGCCGCGCCGGCACAATATGAAACTAAGCGACACTCGTATGTTGAGAAACCAGCCAGTCTGAACTGGCTGGAGAGGTAACTCTCCAGTCATTTGATGGGTTTTGACTGAATTCCAAAAGCCGTAACACCGAAAAGATGATAAAAGATAAAACTTAATTCTTCCATAGTTAAAAGATCTCTGCAAAAGACTAAAAAACAACAACATGTGGTTAAAAATACGTTCGAAGTTCGATATTTTTGCTGTAACAATATTCTTTTTTCTCTGACTAAATTTGAATGTCATTCCAATTTCAAAAAGGAAATCACAACGACGATGAAAAATAAACTAAAAACTTTTTGGTCTATTTAGAACAATGAAAAAGTTTTATTTGGAAGTAGGTTATATAAAAAATACAGGTCGTGATCAGTGTGTGAGTGTGATATCGATCGGTGTCGTGCCACTCGGTCACTAGCCCTACTGCCAACATATCGATTTTAACCACAAGCATTTAGACATCTACCATTGTTACCAACGACTAAATATTTAGCCGATAACGCGGTATGCGTGATTCCTGAATAGTTTATAGGTACTTTCTAGTTTGAAGGAATTTAATGTAGTAGGTTGTTAATAGCTTTCATTATAGTTAATTGTTTGTTAATGACATTGGAACATGATTTTTTAACCTTTGAGCTATTCAAGATTACCTACTCGATTTTATTGCCTAATTCACCATTATCATGCTTATAAAACACGAGATTCTAAATGTTACCTAAAAATATGAAGCCACAAAGAAGACCTGCCAAAGATTAATCCGAAATATTAAAATTGGTATGTCTACGAAGCTTATGTAATAAAAAAATATTGCCATTTTCCCCGTAAGAATCTCCAATAAAAATAGTTTGATGACGTAACATTATATTTAAATACAACCTGCGTGAAGGGAGCTCGAAACTAATGGTTGTTGCGGAGGCACCATAGCACGCGATTCATCATTTAGGAAGGGCTGCAACAAAAGAAGCCTTGATTTATTTAGCGGGATTAGTGGGAGTTGTGGGAAATATCCACACTGGCAACACTTATTAATCAGACGGACGGACATCACGTTTGCTTTGCTAAATGATACTTTGTTATTTCTTGAGAAAGTCGACTGCAATGGGGCGTTGGAAATAACTGCAACGGTAATGTCTACGCTGGCGGTTTCTATTTACTCAAACTATTTTCCTTAGGTACTATTTATTTTCCATTTAATCGAATAAAAACATATAGGTTTACGTATTTGGAATGAATTGACCTCTCCATTATTTGTGCAACTGCTGATGACATTATTCCTTCAGTAAATATAAGTATCACACAAAACGTTAACCTTTTAGGTACTTTCATATACAATTTTGTAGAGTTAAAAATGTTTTTACTGGTTCCTGTAATATGTTGCAACATAAAACATCGCAATCTCTTATTCAACTTAATTTATTGTGCACATACATTTAATTTTGTGAACACTACAGTAAGTATTATGACTACCTACGGGTTACAAGGGAATATCTTCACGAGTACGTTAGCATATTTTTACTACAGTCTAACTTAATAAAATTGCTTGTTTACTACATTTCTTTAATCCCTGAGAGAACAGCAGCCAAGATAAAACACTAGGTACTAAAAAGTCACAAAGTGTGAAAGATCTCCCTTTATGAGGAACAATATTTTATGGCGGCCATCAATGAGACCCAATCGGAATATTTAGCAGTCCTAATGCCCGTTCGGACGAAGATATCATGAAAATGTTCTAAGTTAATGGCGAATAAAATTGTGATGTTTGGTGTCGTTATTATTTTTAAACGTTTCATAAAAATGCTGAAGAATTCTCATATTAATTTTATGGCAACATTCCTTATAGCAACAAAGTTGTCTGTGATTAAAAAAAAGCTTCGAATTCCCGGGATCGGCATCAAGAACTATTCAAAACCCATTTTCAAATTTCGAACGTAAAAAAGAATTTTAATTGCATCACATTCCAAATATGAATTTATTTAAACGCTGCTGCTTTGTTTATTCATAAACGTAAAAACAATTGCGTGTAAATGCTCGTTTGTTAATCTGTAGCAAACTCGGATATACACGACTAATGGCCGCTATGGAAACAGGGCAGCGGAAATACGGAGAAAACTATTGTGAAATATGATTTAATAACAGATTTTTTCTTGTACCAACAATCTGCTGTATTTCTTACTGAATTTATGTGATAAATCATACCCAGTTGCGTTATTATTACGGTAAAGCTTATTCTTTGTTGCTTTTCCCCTTTGTATAATACTTACTAAATCAAGTGTGGCAAAAATCGTTTAATTTCAACAAAACTTTAGTACATTTTTGTTCAATTTACATGCCGCGCACTTGATACAATCATAGAAGGATCTGGTTTTATGTAATCTATTTTATCGAATCCTCTAACTAGCTATGGCCAATATTAGTTTACCATAAATCTAAACTTATTAGTTTTCTAAAAAGAGTTAAGAGTTTTAAGTCTATGGTATATAGCCAAACCTCTGCAAACACTGATTCGAGTTCTTTCAATTATATAAAGTAACATTTCCGTGAATATCATTACTATTTCAGGCTGATTTTATGCCGAGAGAATGTGCAGTTTCTATGGGATAGAGCTCAGAAGTGAAGAGGGAAAAACTAGAACATACCAAAAATGATAATCA
The DNA here is from genome assembly GCA_964057195.1 of Orthosia cruda. Taxonomy (NCBI): domain Eukaryota; kingdom Metazoa; phylum Arthropoda; class Insecta; order Lepidoptera; family Noctuidae; genus Orthosia; species Orthosia cruda. The sequence goes on from OZ059844.1 coordinate 15,194,330, forward strand.
AATATTTATATCCAGAATTGAAAATTTACTCATGCAAATAAATGAAATACTACAGCATAACTTCAACATCATCAGTCTGTTTAATGTTCGCACTGCTGGGACACAGGCCGTCTCTCTGTGAGAGGGAATGGGCCGTAATCCACCACGCGGGCCCAATGCGGGTTGGTGGATTTCATATGTATTCGAATTTTTGGTTATAGGACATGTCGGTTTGTTTCCTCACGATGTTTTCCTTCACCGTTTTGAGAGCAGTGGTGCTGCAAATAATTTACACAAATTAAAACGCCTGCGTCGGTGTGAACCCACGACCTACAACATATAAGTGACAGTCGATACCATTAAACCACCACTGCACAGCATAACTTTGCCATGTTCTATTACAAATGCCGTGAAAAATAACTGAAAACACGGGAGTGAATATTTGTCGATGAAATTAATTAAACTTTCAAATAAAGCTCCATTTCAACTTTTAGCTATTGATGTTTCATCGTTGGTGATTATAACTTTTGAGTTAAGTTCACAGCAATTATGTGGTGTTCAATTTTTAATTATAACTGAAAATAATTGAAAGAAACAATTAACAAATGAAACGAACTAGAAACTCCTGAAGAAGACTTTGATAATGAAGAACAATCAGTAAGTATCCATAAGATGAATAGAACCAGTGTCTGTAAGATGGACGACAACAGAAGGATTAAATATTAATTAGATTGCCGTTGTAATATAGTTGTAAGAACAGTGGTGGCCCAGTGGTAACGGCGCCGACTTACGTGTCGTAGGTCGGTGTAAATTGTATCACCACTGCTTTAAAAACGGTGAAGGAAAACATCATAAGGAAACTGGCATGTCCTAGAACCAAAAATTCAAAGATATAAAACATCCGCACTGGGCCTACGTGGTGGGAGGCCCATTCCCTCTCATAGAGAGGGCCTGTGTCCCGGCAGTGGGGACATTAAAGTGCTGATGATGATAGTAATTGTAACATGACCAGACTCTCAACAATGTTAGGGCTGGCTTCCAGTCTTACCGATGCCGATGATGCAATTCCTAGTATTTATAGAAAGAGTAAGCTTTCGAATTGGTCCCATTTAAATTTGATATGGATCTGATTAAGAACTTCGCAGATATATGACAGAACTCTAAATTTCCCGGAATTGCTGCAATTGCATGTCTGTTAATAGTCAACACATTTTATAACATAACATCACGCCGGTACACTCTAAAGGGGTACGCAGATGTGCATTATTCATCCTGGTACACTCTTATTCCAGTGGTTATGTTTAAGTTTCATGTTAATCAGGTAATCTATTCTGGCATCACTTTGGACGTTATAGGTAACTTACTATAGAACTTGTCCATTATGTCCCACAACAAAAAAGTGAAAAATATAAACTTCTTTTAGAAAAAGATATAAAAACACTTTCAGTAGTCGGTTTCAAAAAAACGAAGAAACGAAAACAGGAACACCGACTTCCGAAATTGAAGTTATTTTTCACATTTTAGTGTTTTTATTTGGAAGTCCGTTGTATTTTTTGTAATTATCCTCCATTGCTTCATCAATAGGAACACTCACCCATAACCAAAGTAATTAGCACTCGATGCACGCCAAACATGCACCATCAGCGGCCATTGTGAATATCACCATCAGCCATTGTGTGCTGAGGCCATTACACCTTAATGACGTCAGTTGGCCAACTTTATAGGCCACGCGTTTATTTTTATTGAGGCAGTTTCAGGTGTATTTTTGGTATCGTTTTATTTCAAGAAATTTTTTGCTTTCTTCCTTTTAGGTAATGTGATTTAATTTCGGTTTTTATGGCTTGTTGCCTTTTTGTATTAAAAAATGTATTTAAAATTTTAATTAAATTAAAAAAATGTCTTATAGCAGCTTCTGAATCTTTTAGAATCCGTGGATTCTGTAGTTCATCATCGGCTAAAATAAAAATCTTTAATTTATTTTCTCTATTTAGGATATGACTTGGTTAAAAATCCATACATAGTGCTCACTTCCGTTAAGTAATTAAGGAAATCTTGTACTAAAACGCGTGCTTTTAGGCCCAGTGGCAACCTGGTGAATGTTGCGGGATGCACGGGAACGGTCAATGTGGAGACGCTTGGGGAAGGCCTATGTCCAGCAGTGGACGTAATTCGGCTGAAATGGGCTGGAATCGTAATTGGGCTGGAAATCGTCAAACCTGCGCGCTAGACGATTCGTGAAGACTCTTGAAAACAACTTATAGACATGGCTAAGAAGTGAGATGCGCCTATAGTTCTTCAACGGGGCATTGTCGCCCTTCTTAAAGAAGAGTACCACCACACCCCTGCACCATGCCTGTGGCGTTTTGCCCTCGAGTATTACGGAATCAAACAGCTTCTGAAGGTCCCTAAGGACCGGTTTTCCACCCGCCTTCAGGAGTTCGGCCGCAATTCCGTCATCGCCCGGCGCCTTGTTGTTTTTAAGCTGTTTAAGAGCCATCCTCTCATACAGGCTGACGTCCGGAATGTCTTCGGTATAGTGCCGGGTCAATCTAGCTCTAGGGTCTTTTGCTAGATTCGCGACGGGTTTACTGGTTGACGTGTACAACTGCCCATAGAATCTCTCGATCTCTCTCAATAGCTCCGGTTTGGCGGATACGATCCTGCCATCGTCGGTCTTCAGTTTCGTGAGCTGGCTCTGCCCAATAGTCAGATCTCTTGCAAATACCTTGGAACCCTTATTCCGCTCAATCGCGTCTTCAATACGCTCGGTATTAAAGCGGCGGAGATCGCTTTTCAAGGACTTTGAGATCCGTCTATTGAGCTGCCGGTATTTCAACGCATCGTCTGAAGACTGCAGGATCATCTCACGCCTCTCCTTCATGAGCTTGAGAGTAGGATCAGAGAGCTTTTTGTTTATATCTGTACGGCGGGTCTTGAAAAACTTAGACCCAACCGTATGGACAGCTTCCACGAACCCATCGCTGTATTCGTCCACGGAGCTCCCTAGGCACTCGAAACGATTCTTGAGTTCGAGCTGAAAGCTCTCGGGGTTTTGGACCTGGATCTGTGCTGGCCGGAGCGTGGACTTCATCAGTCGAGACCTTTCAAGCTTAATATTAATGTTCAATGTGCCTCTTACCATGCGGTGATCGCTCCCGGTTTTTACCGAGTTGATCACAGAGACATCATTGAACATTTGCTTCTTGGTTGACATGATGAAGTCGATCTCATTTTTTGTTGCACCATAGGGGCTCTGCCAGGTTCACTTCCTGTGTTCACGCTTTTTGAAGAAGGAGTTCATAATATAGAGGCCCTCCTTCTCCATAAAACTGGCCAGTAGGTGACCCCGGTGGTTCCGTTGTCCAACTCCAAATTGCCCCACTTGCAGCTCATCCTCGTCTCGTTTGCCCAGTTTCGCGTTAAAGTCCCCCATGACAACGGTGAAGTGAGTTTCGAAACCATGCATGGCTCTGGAGATATCCTCATACATAGTCTCTACCTCATCGTCGGGGTGTGCCGAGGTCGGGGCGGTCAGACCTGTATGACCTTCAGTGAATATCTTGAGGATATTCTGAGTATAAGGTACGCCACCCTGGTCGACATACTCTCGATCTTCACCACGTTGTTCACAAGGGACTTGTGGACGATAAACCCGACACCACCCTGGGACTGCCGGTCACCCTCTCGGAAATAGAGCAGGTTACCGGATTTGAGGATTATCGAGTCCTCTACCTCTCTTCGGATTTCAGATAACCATATAATACTCCATCGCAACCTGCTCAATTCCTCTTCGAGTTCAGTGACCTTCTCGTCGGTCCGAAGTGTGCGCGTGTTGTACGTTGCCAGGTCCAGTCGTCGGTGATTGTTGGGGTAGCCGGATCTAGCCTGGCGATTCTTAGCACCCCTTGCCATGCCGTAGCCTCGGCCGCTACCGTAGTCGGGGGTAGGCAAGCTGCCGGGTACTAGGGGCCATTTTTTATTTGTGCTATTCATTGGGGGGTTTTGCCATAATTGCCACGCTTGGCAGGCGGGTTGGCGATCGCAGTATGGTTGTTATAGCACAGAGAACGTTGCTGCCCATTCTCTGGTTTGTCCCTTAGTCGCCTCTTACGACACCCACGGGAAGACATGGGATGGTGAAATTCTTTACGTCCGGCACCATACGGAACATTACATTACACAACAATTTACATTGTGTTGAATATATACCTACACATGCAGTTTACATAAAAATACAAAGAATTAAGAATTATTAATTAACATTCCAAGATAAACTTCAAATATACTGCCAAACAGTTTCAAATATAAAGTCTAGCAGTTTTGTATATAATGTCAACCAGTTTTAAATAATACGTCAATCAGTTTTTTTTATTTTTTTTTATTTACCTATGTACATTATTATTTACAAACTAATATTAAAACTTAAATAAGAATAAAAATATGTAAAATTACGGGGCGTCAAAAAATTCGTCCACATCGCTGTCAACTGGAAAAGTGCCCAAAAGGCAGGCTGCATTGCCACGTTGGATGGCAATGCTGATTCTTTTGCCAAAAAAAGGCCAGCCCTCTGGTCTCGTGAAGAGTCGACCAACCACTTGGCGATATCCCGAAATAATAGGTGTGCACTCGGACCCCATGGCCCTAGTGTTTCAACACCAAACGGCTCAAACACATAATTACCAATTTAGTTGTTTTATTTGCGCTGTTTGGGGTTTACAGCAACTGCAGCAACCGCCCCAGTGCAACCCACTAGGAAGATGGGATGGTGCAAGGATGTCGACGCGAGTTGCATCCCACATCAAAGACCTACCCAACTTCCATGGCATTATGGTCATACCATCTGGTCTCTTCCCATCGACGCGTACCAGGCCATTGGGTTCTAAGACAACTGGCACCCCGGCGGTGGCAAGAGCACGACGGATGAGATCATTAATGCTAGCGTGCCACGAAATCCGACCTGCACTCTTACTACAAGAAAGGCCATGGTGTCCGAGGCAGTCGACTGCTTCACCGCATTGACAGTGATGTGGAACCCCACAGGAAGCGCCCAATCGCAGGCATGTAGCGAGTCGGAAGGTTGTGTCACCTAGCATAGTTCCTATGTTAGGCGACGGTAGTGCTTGAAGCCAGAGGCCCGACTCCCACTCACCCACAGCCAGCTGGCGGGCACGCTCAGCAGTATTGGTAGACGTATTAATAAGGTGATTCCGTACCAACCTGCAGAGCGGTTCATCCCATTGTCTATGGGAAAATGGGTTTTCGGGCCAATCCGTATCCGGGCAAGCCACTTTCCAGGCGTCCTCTTCGTCTGTCAAGCATGGCACTTCCGAGTCAACCAGGGAAAGAGCTAAAAATTTTCTGGTTAGCTTTTCAGTGCTGGCTTTTCAGGATAGAAGACAGGAACGCTGGTAAGCTTACACTAGAAATTTTGCGGTCAATTTTGTCCAAAAGTTGTGGTTTCTTCCAAATAGGAGAAGAATAGAGAAAATACATAAAATTTGGTCCGAAACAGCAATATCTGATAAGGGTGAAAGCCGAATGTAAGTTAATTTTGGAGAGTCTGTCCGAAATATCATTAAAATTTTTGATTTTTCTTCAATGAAAGATGAAAAACTTTCTTCTAAAATAGGGGAACCTAGGAGGTGCAGGGAACTTTTTTCTAAGATTTTGATTTGCGGGGCTATTGCATTAAATTTATCTAAAGTCGATTGTCTGTCGGTAAGGTCAGAGAGTTAAATTTCGCACTTTGAGGGGTTAAGTTCCAGGCCAATAGATTCAAATTTCTGTTTGAGGAGATGCAGGTCATTCAAAACGGTGTCAACATCACCTCCAAGCGTTCCATCATCTAAATACCACACGTTAAATTTTAAATTTAGTTGTTGGATTATGGGATGTATAGCCAACTGAAAATGACGGGCCCGGGAGGGTCACCTAGTTGGCAACCAACTGCAGATTTTAAAATGTTGTCCTTACACAATAATTTTGATGGATGCCTATAACATTGCCACATATAACCATAAATTTCCGGTAGTACTTTTTTGACTTCTGCCAACAAAGTGTCCCAATTCACGGAGAAACAAACAAAAAAGTTTTAAATATAATGTAAACCAGTTTCAAATATGTCAAAATAGTTTTAAATAATTTATAAAACCACTTTCAATTTACTGCCAAACAGTTTTTAATAATATGTCGAACAGTTTTCAATAGATTGTCAAACAGTTTTCAAATGATTGTCAAACAGTTTTAAATAATAATATGTCCAAACAGTTTTATATATAATGTCAAAAGGTTCTAAAATTATGTAATGTCAAAATTAAAAAAACAAATGTAATTCAGCTATGTCGTGACATTAGTTCCGATATACTGTACATACATTTGTCTAATAAAAAGGCCTTTAATTTTGCTTTAAACAAGTGGGTGTTATAAATCAGGATCTTTAACTCCGAAGGCAACTTATTGAATAACTCTACAGCTTGGTATTTCGAGCAATGCTCTAATATGTTAAATTTTGGTACTATTAGTTGCTTAAAAAATTTTCTTCGCGTGCTTTCTCTAATCTCACGTTCTTCTTGTGATTCAAACTCATGTAGCAGTACTCCCTTAGCAAAATGACTAAGGAGGATATATATAGGCTAGGTACTGTTAATATTCCCAACTTTTTAAAGTAATCTCTGCATGAGAAACGTTGTGCAATTATGACTATCGTCCTTGTTCCCAGTCATTTGTAAAGATAATATAGAGAATATGTCCTAAAATTGAGCCTTGAGGTACACCATGTTTTACATACGTCATTTTTGACTTGTATATCACTTCGTGATTATTTTCGTCTATACTTTTAATTTCTACATACATTCGTCAATTTTGTAAGTACGATGTCATAAGTTGCAATGTCTTGCCTCTTATACCATAATGTTCGAGTTTAGTAAGTAGTGACGCGTACTTTGTAATTATTGTATTTAAGATTTTTTTGTTATTTTTATGGCATGCGTCGTGCCTGGCGCAAATAATCAATTTTTCTTTCTTTCTTTAAGTAGTAGTTCATAATCTATGGTGTCAAAAACGGAACTGAGGTTAACAAATAGTCCAGCTACTTTCGTTTAATTTACTATGTCATTTATTAAAGTGTCTATTGCATCCGAAGTACCAACGCCTTTCTGATATCCAAATTGTCTCAGATTAATAATTTTGTTAATACCTAAATGTATAATTAGTCTAGTTTTAATGATTTTCTCAAACAGTTTTGATAAGGTGGGTAATAAGGGTATGGGGCGATAATTGTTTGGGATCAGTCTTTGAGCCCTTTTTGTATATCGGAATCACCTTGGCTAATTTCAACTGGTTAGGAAAGATTGACTCTTCGATGCATTTATTGAAAAAAACAGAAAGAGGAGAAGCTAATATTTCTATATTTTCCTTTAAAATCAATATAGGGACGTTGTCAGAGCCGCAAGAATGTTTATTAGCCATTTTACTAAACAACTTTGCAATTTCATTTGGTGGTTTGAAAGTTATATCACTTTCAACTCTTTTCGTCAAATCCATCAAAAATCATCTTTATCTTTATTCGCTATAGATGATTTGAGTACAAAACTGTCGGTAAATATATTTGCAATATCCTGAGGATCCGTAATTACTTTATGGTCTACATCAAATCCAACCTAGGTGTTTCTTTGTTAAAAGCTTTTTAAATATCACAACAGCTGCGGTATAAGATTAACGAACGTAAATCTGGTGGTTAAGACGAGCTCATAAATTTAATACCAGCTGATAATACGGTGTGTCAAGTTATCTTTATGAGGTACCCGCTGTGATCGAGCCTATAAAAATGAACTATAACCATGTATACATTTAATGCTCTCACACATATTTTGATAGTATATTTGCTATCGGAAAATGTGTACACTAATATAACAATAATTATATAAGTCAAAAACTTGAAAAGATTTTCGTTTGTTTGTTACCAAGTCGATTACGAAATCTCTGACAGCACATATTAAAATTTGTAGTTTGGTCACAGAATAGATAAATGTATAGGTCTGACAAACGAATACATAATAAGGAAACAATTATTAAACACGAAATCCTCTACTAAAAAGTTACCTCAAAAACAAACGTAGCAAAAACATTACAAAAATGATTATTTTGTCTGACTGTTATATGGCCACCCACTGGGTCCAAATGATCTAAAAAAATAACAAAAGATACGAATAAAAAAGGATTTTACTTGAAATTGTATCGTCTTCTAAGCAAACATATTTATGAAAAATTTAGTTACATATGACAGTAATAACAGCTCGACTTACCCCGTGAGGGTCATAAACGTTGCGTGGCGAGGACATAATGTGATACATCTTGTACTTAAGCTCTTCCTTGTAAATAAACTAAGCAATAATAAAGTTAGAAGAGGCCAACACAAAGAATATAAGGATGAACATGCAATAATGATCTGTAATAAGAATGCATAAGTTTACTGTTAGAGGATGCTGTTAAGAAAAATAATTTAACAATAACGCCTATGTGAAAATACACTATTCTTCTTTATGCAATCAAAAATTTACAGATCGACATTAATTCGGAAACTTGCCTTTATTTTATACTATATGTTGCACACGACTTCGTCTGCGTAACATTAGCACTTGGAAAAGCCTAAGTTTTTATATCGCGCAATAATATTGTAGGTATATAGGCCGCCTTTCTTTAGAAATTATTAGTTTACCATACAAATCTGCACCCCCCCTCATTCCACTCCTTAAGGATGATTTCCAGGATAAAAACTATGCTATGTATTTTCCAGGGTTTCAATCTATCTCCATAGCAAATTTGATATAAATCGGCTCAGCGGTTAAAGGGTGAAAAGGTAATAACAGAGAGAAAGACAGATGACACTCTGCCTTAGAAAGTTCATTCAGACGTAAACAGTTTTTTACTGAAAAGACCTTACCTTAAAATTGTAGCAGCAAAATGTTGTTTAATGGAACTGTCTGTTACCCAAAGTGAGTGCGGACGTGCGGTGCAGAATATGACTCACATGCAGTGTCCTACTGCGCAAACGTTTTCGGTTCATGGTGGACATCCCACCCATAAGCACAAAACGTTTTATTATGCGTACAGCTAAGGAATGGAATTCCATGTCGGAGTCTGTGTTTCCTGACAGCTACAATCTAGGAGTCTATAAGTCAAGAGTGAATAGTTTATTTCTAGGCAAGTGTGTTTCACCGTCGACCATATCATATAGAGGTTCTATCCATAAAACTGGCCAGTAGGTGACTCCGGTGGTTCCGTCGTCCAACTCCAAATTGCCCCACTTGCAGCTCATCCTCGTCTCGTTTGCCCAGTTTCGCGTTGAATTCCCCTATAACAACGGTGAAGTGAGTGAATGTTGAAACCATGCATGGCTCTGGAGACATCCTCATACATGGTCTCTACCCCGTCGTCGGGGTGTGCCGAGGTCGGGGCGTAGACCTGTATGACCTTCATTGAATATCTTGCGAATATTCTGAGTATAGGGTACGCCACCCTGGTCGACAAACTCGATCTTCACCACGTCGCTCACAAGGGACTTGTGGACGATAAAGCCGATACCCCCCTGGGACTGCCGGTCACCCTCTCGGAAATAGAGCAGGTTACCGGATTTGAGGATGATCGAGTCCTCCCCCTCTCTTTGGACTTCAGATAACCCTATAATACTCCATCGCAACCCGCTCAATTCCTCTTCGAGTTCGCTGATCTTCTCGTTGGTTCGAAGTGTGCGCGTGTTGAATGTTGCCAGGTCCAGTCGTCGGTGATTGTTGGAGTAGCCGGATATGTGAGTGACAGCAATAGGGTTTCGTGCCCGAAGGGTCCAAATGGACCCTTTGGGTACCAAACCCTAAAAAAGACTTCACACAGATCACAGTACGAAATATGTTTGTTTCCAAGAGATTCGCAAACACAACTTCCCGTGCAAAACGTATTACTTTACCGACTATAACATGAGGATAACCCTCCACGTTACTTAAACACGAGTTGGTATTAGGATATTCCCCGCTTACTGGGTCAAGGGGGAGCTGAGAAAGTTAGAATTAGAAAATATGACGTCGCTCGCTGGAAGCAGTTTAATAAAATTGTCTCTTCATGCGTCCAAGATCTAAAGGTTAAGTAGTTTAAGATGGCTGAAGATCGTTTTCGGCAAAATGGATTGAATAATAGCAACCAATTTGTGATCAGGTGCTTACCTGAGATTTATTAAGACTTATCATGAAAAGATTCAAAGTTCGTCCGACCTTTGTTCTTAGTTCTTCGTTTGTGTGCTACAGAATGTCTATTATATAGCACTCATCTTATTAAATGTTACTTATAAAGAGCTGTTAAAATATTAATGATTCTTAAAGGTTTTAGTAACACCTGACGGAAAAAGAGTAGTGTTCTAAGTTTGACTTGTGTTTATGTGTATATGCGTACATGTGTATCTATCTGTAGCATCATAGCTCCTGTATGGATGCACTGATGTTGATATATTTTTTGTTTTTTTTTTTAAAGAAATTGAGCTTTGTTTGGTGAATTGGTTCAGCTGTTCAAAAGTTATAATTGAACAGTAAAACGACTGTTTAAATCGGGTTTTTTTTTAGCAAGATATCGTGTCATAATAACGTGTTCGATAGATTATCGATCGAAGCGTGTTTACTACGAGATGAATTATGTAGTTTAAAAAGCGTGAAATAAACGTGTGTCGGGGTATTTTTAATTTTTTCTTATTAGCCATAAGTTCTCATCCAACCCATTTCCAGAATTCTAAGCATTTTCTTCTTAAGTTCTGCACATACACTGTACTTGAAACTTTAAGATAGGTAATATTTATTCTAAAAAGAGAGAGAGAGCGAAAATTGACTGTAAGTATGTAGTTAGGTTTCCCTCTACCACAGAACATTGAAACAGTTTGGCGAATAGGTACTGCTAGAAACAGTATTGTCAACACTTTCGCCTCTTTGGCTGTCATTTGTAGACAGTGCTGGCCAAAATAAATGCTTTGTTAAATTCAAATATAAATTACAAAATGCTATCTGGCATGTATTTAAAATACGATATACATAATATTATAAGTCGTGTATTTGAAATACAAAGTACTGTACTTTGACTATTTGTATTTAAAATACAGTCATTGATAGGTTCTGTAAATACCGTTTAAGAATTAAAATGGCAATTGACAAGATATTTGACATACGGTACTGATGCAGTGTTGCCAACTTTAAAGATTGATATTTAGCGGTCGCTATTTTGCTTATGAAAGGTTCTGCAGAACGCATCCAATAATAAGATTGTTAAAATAAATGTATTTATGTTCAAATGTATTTTGAAGCCATATTTTGTATTTGAAATACCTACTAACTACAAAACACATCAGCGTCAGGTATTGAAATACCAATTACAATAGTACATTATGGTACAAGTGTGTAACGTTGGTGATTACCGCTGAGGCGCCATTGAGACCCGAGCCGTTAGGTGAGGGTCTTAAGAGAGCCGAGGACGGTAATCATCAATACACACGTGTATCATACGACGTTTTTCAACACACTTGTGAAGAAAATAATACTAAAAAATCATTTCCAACAGTGAAAACGGGTTGTGAAAATTGTTTCGCAATGGCGGGCAAAATTAATCAGTTTTCCTATGCGCGCGCATCTAACAATGGCGACCGCCCATAGACTAAAAAGAATGTTTTTTTTTTTTTGGCTTTTCGTGGATAGCGTTTTAGCCACGTACAAAATGGGGAATTTCAAGTTTTCTTTATAAAACAAAAATTATATTTGAGTGAAAGTTTTATTTATTAAACACGTACAAGTTGAAATTATCTATTCAAATACGAAGTTCCATGAAATGTGTTGCATTTGTACTATTGAGCACGATCTTTTTTGTATCAAAACTTTTTTAAGAACAAAGAAACTCAACCAATAAATAAAAAAAAAACTCTTTATCTCACATGTGAATAATAGTAATGAAAAAGTCACAGTTTGATAACAGGTGTCATTATGTGCCTAATTGCGGTGAAATTAGAGCCACTTTATGAGCAAGTGTGTTGAAAATTATATTATTAAGAAGAAATTGAATTAAAAATACCAAAAATACGTATTCGTATTTCAATTACGCATTTTAATTACAAGTAACTCAAATACTGCTCAACCCTGTTTGTAGACCATTGACAGTCCTTACAGGTAGTCAGAAACCAGAAAATTTTACACCAGTGTTATTCTTCATTTCGTGGTGTCGCTGGCACGACGGTAGTTCAAACTTGTTTGGCCTTAAACTAGGCACTCCCATGGCGTCGTCAGTGGCAGTGCATAGATCATCCTGGTTGCGTTTTGGGGCACAGAGGAGAGGACAGGAGGTGGAGCATGGTTTGCGACTTGGCACCACATGCACACCCTGCTCCTCGATATAACAGCTATGTCGAGGTAGCCCCATTTTGGGAGATTACACTGTGACACCAGTTTTACCAAGAGGGGTCGTGGATATATTTGAAAGAGAGTTACCGCGTCCCTGGCACAAACAACTGTAGGAACACGGGTGGGTTTTAGTCAGTAAAAGTTTGATACGCACTCCCGCTCCACCCAGAGCGGGAGAAATCATTGGATGATTTCCCAAACACAAAAAAATTAAGTGTTGGCAAGAGGTTTCGTGGTACCAAGTTTCTGGATTATTGAGGTCGGATAGGCAGTCGTTCCATGTAAAATCAGTTGTATCCAGTTAGACTAGAAACTGACCTCACCATAGTGGGCTAAATGCTTGGCAGGTTGATGGAATTTTCTTAGTACTGTCGTCTCTAATCTTTGCTGGGACGGCAACTCCGAGCTCTATAGTCTTTACTAGGCTACACAGACAGACGCAAACATTCTCAAACTTCTCATAATTCTAAGATAGATTGGATGTTGCTCCAACTAATGGATATCACTTTTAAGTAAAAGGCATTTGCTATTCTTTTATTAAATGGCATCTTGATGGATATGGTTGTCAAATATCACGACATTGCTTTTAATGGAATATTGATATTTTACTTAATAGAAAATATTGATTTATAAATCAGTCGGGGCAAAAATAAGCGCACGTTTTCAGTGTTTAGATCATACTAAGTAGGTTTTGTTAGCAATAGAATCCAGGCTAGATCCTGGTTGATATAAAAAGCAAGTAATCTATTTCAGTCAATTTTGATTAATTCATTACAATCATTGGCGTATTAAGATCCAACGCCTCTGCAGCTACTCAAGACAGCCCATTAGTACCTAATTGCAATCAACAGAACCTGGTGATTAATTAGATGATATTAATATTGCAAACATGAATTAATTGCCCTATTACCCACAGCACACTGAATACCTACCAGGAAAGCAGGATTGCAAAGCATTGAATCAAACATAAATTAATAGTTGAAGATGTTATGATTACCGCAATCAAGCAGTAAATAGAGCTTTCATTCCTTCATTAATTTCCTATGGGTATTAAATTCCCTTCAAAAGAAAATAAATAATTAATTAATATCCGATTAACATCATTAAATCTGATAGGTATTGGGCAGATATTTATAAAAAGAAGTCAATTATTAAATCTTCCAAACCTAGCTAGCAGTCCACAAAGTACCAGGAGTCTAGGAATGCAGGGCGATGTAACAAACAGAACGGATGAAGACGTCTGGAACCTCGTAAATAATGGTCAGTCTCTAAGATGTTCGTTGACGCGGAAGCGACGGAGACTTTAACTTGGAACGTTCGCATTATGTTGCCAAGTTGTTACCAGTCGTACGAGAATATCGTGTAAGAAAACTTTTCTTATGTGGACTTTGAAAATTAAATTAGAGATTGCCCATTCCATTCCCATTCTGGTCCTTATAAATGATTTTCCTATGCTTATTTAATGTGGTTGCAAAATGAAGTATTTAGATAAAATAAGTATTTAGATAAATTTTCGTAATACCGATTTTAGGCAAAACCCTATCAAGCAATTGTGTGTGTTTTCTATCCATGGAATCATTTAGTACGAGTATTAATTGAACATTATAATAATCGTCATAATTTACAAGCTATGTAGACTCTTTCTAAAATTAGCAGTTCTTTCAAAATCATTTAACGTTTACAGTATTAAGCTAAAATAAATAGAACCATTAATTACAATTTTCCTCATCTAAAATTCATTTGTTACATAAGGAGCGGGAATCCCCTCACAATCACATTTGCATAGCCACATTTCCCCTCTGTTTACGTAAAGGAAAATCTCAGCACAAAGACACCACGAACTACGCTATCAAGACAGGCGTACACTGGCGTATCAATGTTTAACGTTTAGCTATAAAACATGGGGTACACTTGGTGACACGGCCGTGCCTGTCGCTACACAATCGGCTATAGATAGGTCGGGAGGGAGTGTCTACCCTCACCACGACCGCAACGCAAGCTAAGCTAAGCGGACATAGCGTAGCGTGACAGAGGGGTACTTGGATAACACACGAATTCACGCAATCAATTTTAATTGCTTTAATTTCATCAATTTCACCGTATTCATTGCGTGTTTTACGTTTTTAAAAGTATGGATCAGGAATTTCATTGGGTTGTAATTGAAACATTAATTTATCTTTAATTATTAGGGTGAACCATACTCAGTCGGAAGTGCGCGTGATTTTGCTGGTATCCAGGACTCCCGACTCATGGTAGCGGTAGGAACTGTGTTGATTTAGTAATTTGGACTCCGTTATAACCCTCCTTTAGTAGAGAGCTAAAAATCCCCATCAAACACGAAGGATGCACTTCATGACGTACTTACGGGTGAACAGAGGCGACAGACTTCAACTTACCTAGAAAATATCAGGCATATTTGATACTTCAGCTAGCCCGCTTAGCTCTGTAGATCGAGGTGTCACCTTAGAGTGGAAAGTCGCCGTAACATCGTGAGCAAGCTAAGCATAACCTAGCTAATTATGTAGCCAATGCCTAACCCGCGTGTCCGCGACCTTTCAGTTACCAAGTCAAGGTTACAATAAATGCCGCGTTATAGTTCCCTTTGGAGCCCCTTAGATATTCATAGTGGTGGAGCAGATCGGAATGGGTATTAGGTACGAACATTTAATTTTAGAAATACTGTGCCTTACAATGGATCTCTTGAGAATAAAGATAGTTAAAGAGGTGAAATTAAAGGTACGATGCTTAATATTATATGCAAACAGCGTATTTTATTCTCCAGTTGGTAGGTACTGACTTCTCAAGTTATACAAAGACTGACTGGTCCCTTTCTAAAACTTGAAAGTCTGTATCAAACATATATTTCGTCTCAATGTAGGTAAGTTTATTTGACGTGTCAACTCGGTATTGTTTGCTTTGGACAAACCTCCACTTAATAGATTAATTATTCCATTTTGTTGACATTAGACGAAATTATGAAAACGAGAATCGTGTTACTACGAAAATCTAATTACGCTAAATTCATATTTGTAACCTAGCAAAGTGAAAATCCAGCGTTAAATTCCATTTACTAATGCAATTATTAGGAAAACAGAAATATACCGGTATTACCTTGCCAAAGTAAGTCGGTGGCAAACAAATTAGAAGGTGACCCGGTTTCCAGCCACTAAAACAAAGTTAGTTATCAAAAGAGCTCGGTTCACAGTTATGACCTTTTGGAATTAGGGAGGGTAGCCTAAAATAGACGCGACAACTGTTGACAGCGAGACTGTTTGATGAGACGAGACCGCAGCCCGACTGTGATAGATCTCTGGGTTACACGTAATTCATGTTAGAACCGGGCACTTTAATATGTGTAATTTCGAGGTAACACAACATCATGCAACCTTTACATGTTATCTCAGTGATATACCGAGTACTATTTTAAATCCACAATTTGCACGGGTAAACTCAAATAGGGATAAAACGGAACATACAAATTGGGTTAAAAAGGGTTCAAAACTTCAAACGCAACTCTGTACTCTCTCACTCGTAAAATGAACTACTGTAGAAACGGAAAAGAAAAACAAAAGACGAAATTACATATTTTAGAAACATTTTTTGAGCGTGATGATAAGCAAAAACGACGAGAAGAAATCACACTTTGTATGAAAAGAGCTATGTTTATTCCTCATAGAGTAGATGTAGAATTGGTTATGCTACGGGTTCTTGACTATAGAATGATGAACACCTTTGTAATATCGGCACGATCTATTTTGAATAGCATGCAGAGGTAAATCGAATTGCTAGACGGCAAGATTGGGCTTACTCGTACGTCTGACACTCTCAAGCAATTTCTCATAGGTAGAGTAATAATTCACCCCAATTCCACAGGCAAGCCTTAAAAATATTTGCTCAACATTAATACATGCACTTATTAGACACTAAACTTACGGAATGTGCCTATCAACGGTTGAACAACAACGAAATTCTTCTCCTCACATTATTAAACTAAGACAAAACGTAAAAAAAATTGGCCACTCACTGCATTGGCTAGAGAGCCAAGCCAGACATTACACTGTCTCATTGGCACATTTTACATTGTTTGTAAAATATAAAAGTGCCAAAATGTAGCTGTTTCGTCAGTGTAAGCTAGCAGCATGAAAAATCGCGTTTCGTCGCTGCAAAAATAAACTTTGCAATGATACGTCTTGTAGAAAGTTATACTTAAACGAAACTATCTTGAAAGCGTACTCCATACTCTCCTGATCTCGGGACACCAATAACAAATACAGCCATTTCTTTTAAAAATAACACAAAAACTTGTTCACACCAACTGTTCTTACCTGCCAGTGCCAATACGAGGAGTATTACAATCAAAGTAGATTCACAAACACGGTTCCCAATGCCCTGCATCTTCACTTAGTTTGGATATGAAGCACACGACACAAATGCTACACAACAGGCACTTTACAGTAAATTGGATCTACTGAGTGCACTGCAAAGGGGTTGCCAAGTACGATTCTGCGAATTCAAGTGTACCAAGCTGACGTACTTTAATCTAAACGCTTGAATTGCTCACGTAGGTAAACGTATAAGGACGCGATTTCACGGTAGGAAAACAACGAAATGTGATTATATAATGTTCGCAGAAAATCATAGGATATTCAGAATTGGTTACTGAATAAGAATACCTTTTGTTATACGGAATCATGTTAAACGAGGCTGAAATCATAACTTATTTCACTCCATGTACGCTTCACAATTTTCGTGGGCCCTAGGGAGTAAAACAGAGTTTCCATATTACACTTGGATTGCCGAATATGAACACAATCACCAAAATTGCTAGGATTATTCTTTTCTTCTTTTCGATTCGATGAAAACTCTTTAAATATTTTAAAGCCGGCCACGCCAATAGGGATGTTTCCTGGGTAGAAAAATTATAATTATATTTAGTCCATCAGTGAGATTATCAAATAATATTGGACACGTACGTTTTTGCTTCACCAAATCAATCAAAAATTACAAAGATAAATCGCAAAAAAGTTCAGGAGCGGAGTCTTATGACATCACTATGTCACCACAAAGTGTACTATCGGCGTGACGTCACACAATATTTCAACGCATCATATCGTCGTCACTTTATATTTACATGTCAAAAGAAAAATACGTGTCCAATATTGTTTATTAATATACCTCACGGACAAAAACCTAATTTTCCAAATCGTTCCAGGCGTCTTTGAGTAATCGGGCAAACATAAAAAAGATGGCGACGAATTGAGAATCTACACATTTTTTTTATGTCGGTTTGAAAAAAGAAATCCTCGCTCTCCTATAAACCGAACGATACTTAAAACACAGATAAACAATTCACAACCCTAGAAATAACTTGCAAACAAACATTAAAAACTACGCCGTAATATCCCAGAACGTTGTTACCTGCCAATGTAATATATCTGGGTATGAATTTAAAAGCTCTTTCGCTAATAGGGTGCCTATCTTTGTGACCTATTTACCTGTCCTATCGTGTTCATGACGTCATGAGCTGCAGTAGTCCAGGGTGATATAATTGGATGTTAATCACGAATGTAAGGATGGATTAATAAATGAGGTATTAATTAATTAGAGTACCTAGACTGTAGACAGGCTAGCCATAGATCATGACGTCATTAGGTTGATATCGGACATGCAAAGGTCGCCGCGATAATCCTACTATCCTACTCCCTGTTAATTAATTAATATTATAAATGCGAAAGTTTGGATGGATAGATGTTTGTTGAACGGCTGACTGGATCTGTATGAAATTTAGCACAGAAACCGGTTTTAGACAGTAATAGCAAATAAGTGTTTTATCCCGGTATAACGTTTCCTTGGGATAATAAAACACTTTTCGAGCGGGTGAAGCCGCGGGCAGAAGCTAGTTTCAGCTTAATTATTTAATTACCTAGGTGTTAGGGCCGGTTTTTGAATTGAATATTTGGGGTTAAGTAGTGCCAAGATGAAGAGAAAGTAACGGTGAAGGGAAACATCGTGAGGAAACCGGCATGTCCAAGAACAAAAACTTCGAATACATGTGACATGACCAACCCGCACAGGGCCTGCGTGGTGGATTAAGGCACATTCCCTCTCTCACAGAGAGGAGGCCTGTGTCCCAGCAGTGGGCACATTAACAGGCTGGTGATGATGACATGCCAAATACAAATACATGAATACAAAGGTTTTCAAGCTAAAGTAGATTGAAAAATACTTAGCAACAAAGTCATAACTCTTCATGTAGATATATCATTACGATAATAGCTAGAAGTAAAGCAGTCCACAATCTTGATTTGTTGCGCACATTCCTCAAGACAATAAATCTTCGGCTTTTGATAAGGGAGGGATAAAAAGCGTTTCTCTGTCAAGAACGATAGATTTGCCGCCGAAGCGTCACCTCTCATTCCTCCAAGATTCTGATGCCGATTCTTTCGAATATAAAATTGTGGAGCTCCTAAGCTTACATAAAAACGAATTTATTGTAATCGACAGGTATTTTAAATGGAAAAAGTTTCTTTATCCGATTAATCTTCTTTTAATCGATCGGATTTTTCTGCCCATTTCTTATTAATTTCTAATATATACTTTTATTTTTTACGCTTTCAGATAACCTGAAAACTATAGTATAAGCATATATTATAGTATAAGCATATTCAGGCGATATTCTTACCACAGCTGGAACTCCGGCCTCCTGTGAGAGGGAATGGGGCCGAAATCCACTGTGCTGGTCCAATGTGCGTTGGTGGATGTCACATGTCTTCGAAATTTTGGTTTTTAGACATGCCGTTTTCCTCACGATGTTTCCCTTCACCGTTTCAAAAACACTATGTAAAGCATCTGTTTCCCAGCAGAGGTACTATTAAGGCTGCGTTTCCAACAAAGATGTGCGAGAAAGCTGGGTGGTGCGAGGATGCGTAGCGAGGCTGTGAAATGGTGCGCAGATGGGTGGTGCGCGGATGTGTAGCGCGCCAGTGTTTCTGTTCGACATATAGAAGAGTCGCTAGTAATCTGAGAAAAATTCCTCTAGATGTGGGAAAATCCATTGTCCTTAAAATTCGCTAATGTCCCTAGACTGTCTAATTATGCAAATATATTTTTATATAACTAAAAAAATCAGCAAGTCCGCTAGTATAATAAAAAAGCAAAAATTGTTTCTTATTTATACTTTTATGACGTTTTTGCTGACATGTTTAATATTTTTATAACAGTGTTGCTGACACTTAAATTTTATCTTGGAAGGATTAAATTTTAATGATTTCATTATTTTTATAGCCTAATGGCTTTTTATTTTAACTTGAAAGATCATTTTTTTATGTAAAGCTTACGAATGTAATATAATGGACTACTGAGTCTGAAAATAAATGAATTGCATTATATATTTATAAAAACATATCTATTAAGCCAATTCACTGTTGTCTTTTTATTTATAATCAGTTACAATTACAAAAAAGCTAGTTTAAGTACTTGCACCTACATTTCGAAATCAAATGAATTGTCAACTGGATATTGTAACGTTACGTTAGCTTAGTCGAGCTCACGTTAGCTACGTTAATAAAAATAAATAATATAAAAACTATGGGCCGGCTTCGCACGACGCGACGTGGACAGCTAACCAGGCAGCAGCTCGGGCAGGAAGACGTGGAATGCCCGAGGTAGGCAGGTGAGTGGGCACCACAGACAAGCAGACGGGTGGTGGCCAGATAAGCGGGTAATCCGGCAGGTAGGCAGTGCAGCAGGCAGCAAGGGTTGATGGTAAAGGCAGGCAGGAAGTGGAGTAGGCAGCAGAACGGAAGAAGGACGGATAGATCAGGCAATCGGGCAAGTAAGTAGACAGCAAGAATTGTGGAGTAGCCTCCACAATTCTTGCTGTCTACTTACTTGCCCTTACAGCTATGATTAAATACGCCAAACAGTGAGCCCCTTGATAAGTTGCGATGGCCGAAGAGGATTATGTACCAGTAAAATGCACACACATAAGCATCAAACTCAATAAACTATATTTATTGAACTTCAAAGAATTATTAATATACACAAGCCGTATATATCACAGTTTAAAATATTTAGATACGATAGTACACTTGGTAGCCCAAAAGAATCCACCGACTTTCGGCGTTCAGTCCAGATCCAAAACTAAAAAGCTGACGCCCGTTTTTCATCGTTCTGTGTCATATCGTCTACATTTTAAATTCAAATTTCAATTAAGAAATAAAGACCAAAACGAATAAAAACGATTCACAAAGGGGTCAGTCTACGCTACCCTTATAATAATGTACACCTAGCTTTAAGCAGGTCTAGTCCATGGTACCTATGTTATGTCTGTGGCTTAAGAAAATAAAATAGACAGATAGATGTCAGATCAGATGAAAATGTCAGAATATAAAATATTCCAAAATTTCACAAATTAGCAATATAATTTAAGTTGTAGATATTAAAACTATCAGAGATAACTAAAAGTATGCTTTTCAGATAATAACCATAGAAAGAAAATATAAAAATGAATTACAAAAGTTGATACAATATCAAAAGATATGAAGGTATGGTTTGTATAGTGTTATGAATTGTAAATAGACTTAAAAATATGTGGTTCTGTTTAGCAGAATACCACAATATTCTGATAAAATATCACTGACACTAGAAGTTGCCTCTCCAATATCTCCACCAGCTGCTTTTAGACTTGGTTTGCCATATGGTTTAAAAGTCGCTAGAAGTCAGTGAATAGTTTTTGTCACTAACTCATATTTTTTTGTCGTTAACCACTCATGAAATCCGCTAGAACTAGCGACAAAGTCGCTAGAACGGCAATACTGCTCGCGTCTGTCCCTAGCACACATACCTCGCAACACATTACTCGCACACATCCTTCCATTGTTTTGTATGTAAAAAAACATAGCGCGGCTGAGCCGTTTCCACTAGACCTGCGCAGAGACAGGCTAGATAAATGAAGTGATTCTATTTGTTCTTAACAAACACATCCCTCGGTACGCATCCTTGCACATCTCTGGTGGAAACGCAGCCTAATATAGGGTGATGATGATGATGAAAGCACCTGCCGGGGTTCGAACCAACGACCTAGATTTTTTAAGTCGCGGCCGCTACCTTTGGACCACCACTGCTCTAGACAGCAGATAAATTAGTCAGCACCGCAAAAATTAAAGCAATTAACTTCAACCACATCCAACTACGCTGGGCATTAACATGAGTTATGACTAGATGGCCAGTCCGAACTTTACGCCAATATCATAGAACAAGGATTTATAGAAGTGGAGCTGTTGAACCGAAAGCGTTCTATGCCTACTCTCTCTTAGGTTGCGTAGCTGCAGATTTCTGACTCGATGTGGTATGGCACATCGAGTTTCATAAAAATGTAACTGGATACGGAAAGTATACATATTATTATAGAGATATGCCTCTATATGTATGCGTTTGCTAATCCAGTTTCTCTTCTGTCCTATTCGTATTCTATGACAACCCCCAATACCAGTGAAACAAGGGGCGCGTAAAATTAGTGGGTAACAACACACTAACTAATCCGAACGTGTCTGTCGAAACTTTATAGCAGTATCGACGAAACGTTCGCCTGAACTCGTCCGAATAGTAATTATTGGCTCCCGGAATAACTTTGGCTGAGCTGCCAATTTAAAAAAGTTGGAGATTATAATTTGTTAGGAAGTCGTAGAAGTAAATAGCGTTTAAGAGGTGGTCTATCACTTAAATGTCTTATGTGTGTTATTGTTGTTCGTGGTCATATCAAAATAATGACAAGTATCTTAAGTCAGCGTCTTAATTAGGGCTCTAGAGAAAGTGACTCACAAGACCCGGGGTTGTCTTTTTCCGCTTTAAGGAGCCAATTTCACCTGGCCTTTCCAAGTTGTAACCGTGCCGATACCTAATGGACTATCTTGAGCTTCTCGGCGCTACGTTTACATCGACCCTCAATTTTGGTACATTCATTGAGACAAAAGCTCAGCTGGCTGCCAAAAAATTGGGGATCCTTGCAAAGGTGAGACGGTACTTCACGCAAAAACAGTTGCTCAATTGTGTCAAACGAAAGTTCGATCATTCATTTAATACTACTCTCATCTCTAGGATGTATCTGCCAAATACCAGCTGGATGCACTTAAGTCGCTCGAAAAATGGGCCAAGAGGCTCATCGGCAATGAGATACTGGTCGAGTCTAGGCTCCAGAGCCTTAAACATCGGCGCATTGAGTTTCTAGCCTGTCAGTTTTAATCGGTTGCATTTCGGGGAACGTGCGATGGAATTGCATGAACTAATTCCTTCTAGCCCGTTCCATCATCGGACTACAAGACGTGTGGCGATGCGTCATCGGTATATGGTGGACATCCCACCTATATACATCAAACGTTTTGTGAATACTTTTATTATTCGTACAGCTAAGAAGAGTAAAATTTCTTCTATGTAAGCGTGCTTCATCGTCGAACACATCATCGCTTACTATCAGGTAAGATAGTGTTCAAGCGCGAGACTATAAAAAAGTGACTCTCGGTCAGCAACAACCGGCAACAATTATTTTTCAGAAGTCCAAAATTGTTAATATTGCCTACTTGACATATGAGTGGGATGTCAATACCATTTGTTTTGACTATCGTTATAGCTAATAGAACTTTGTCTAGCCCCCTTTTATCATTGCTTATCATTCAGCAGCCATTGATAGGGCCACGATAAGCATTTATTTTGTTTTTAAGTAGGGGGACGTACCTAAACGTCAGCACTGCACCAAATAACAGCACACAGGCGAAAGAACGAAAGTTAAAAATATAAATTACTGATATTATAACACTTTGCCTTTTTAATAATAGCAACATTTTTAATACGAAATCATTCAAGATGTCGTCAGTAAAGTGATTCAAAGAAGTCGTTCTGCAGTTACTGTAATTTTTCAGCCATTTTAATTCGACGGCGGTAAGGTCGTACTTCAATTTAACTATTTGTAGTGTTTTGTTGTAATACAATTGTAGTTTTAAATTGTTTTATAAGATATATTATGACCCTTTTTAGAATAAGATATTTTAAACAGGCTTATTATTCTGAATCGATTGCAGTCCACAGCTAATCAAAAGATGATCCCGTTCAGAGAGGGTTATTTGATAGTAGTACCCTTAATTTTTTATTAGTCGCAGCGTCAATTAGTGAGCAAAAGACCTTAAAAATATTGGTATAAAGACTTCTCTATCATTGTGAACAATACGCAATTTTAATGTATTATTATTTGAATCAATTTTTCTTAACTTTGTGTTTGTTAATGTTGTATTGTGATTGTGTCGAATAAATGCATTCTATTCTATATGTCATAATTTAAAACACATTATGCAGCTGAGCTACATACATAAGATATAATATACCTTAGACTTAGCGACAACACGGTCGTCGCGACACCGTGACAGATTTCAGCTGCCCGCCGAGAAGTGCCGTAATAATCCATTTTATGTTGTTGACATCTTGACATGGATGATACATAATCCTGTAATTTCGTGAAGGAGTGCCATATCGCGTTAATATAAATTATTTATGTGTTTCTTTATTTGTATAGTGTTATTTATAGTCTGATGTAGGATAATTTTGTCTTTGTAGTTTAGTATTCTTCTTAGTCGTTACGCTCTTGACAGAGCGGTCGTGGTCGTCATGAAGTATTGGTAGTATATGCGGCAGATGTAATGCGTATCGCAATCGCCATCTTTCCCAATTAGAAGTCACCCGGGTACATTCGTGCACGGGACCGCCTACAGCATACTTGATCTGGTTGGTCCAACGCATGGGTACCCTAACACGCGGTTTAGTGCCTGCCACGTTTCCTTGGACGACTAACCGTTCTATGGACTGACTGTCTCGCTTTGAAACGTGTCCGCAGAAAGTGATTTTTCGGGACTGTACTATTGCGGACAGACGCTGCTTGATGTGGAGTTTAATCTTATTGTCTCCGTAATACTCCTGAGATGGTAAAGGGATGACTAAAAATAATTAACAACACAATATTTTTTCGCTACTTTTGGAAACTCCTCCAAAACGACTTAGATGTTTAAAAATATTTGTACACAGAAAATGTGATGGCTATAATTTCACAACTGTCCAAAAGGAGGTTCAAAATTGATATTCTGGTTCCGAGTGGGCGCACGTCCAGTACTGCGTTAACATTGGGGAATACATACGCCTTAAGTCCTGAGCAGGAAAATCCTGGATGTTCATCGTAAACAACGACCTGATGGATCACATAAATATCTTGATCGTCCAGGAGAATCATCCATACGTCTGGCTTTCGCCAGACAGATAATTCCAAATAATGGGATAAGAGGCCCTAGACAACTGCTATTCTATCATCAAAAGCGTGGCGATAGCGATTAGAAAAATGTCAAATGTGTATAGGAATATCAAACGCTATCGAAATGTCTCGTGATCAATCCACTAAGCTGGCAACAAATTATCGGCCGCGGCTGAAGGTACGATAAGTTTGCACAGTCGTTCGGGACGCGGCTTGCGTTCGTCCGAGCGCTTATTCAACAAATATATGTTCACGAAGAAACATGTCAAGTAGTGAAAGTGAGGATGATTTTCTGGAATCAGCGGCACACTTGATAAGTTTACCTTGCATTTTTATTTATTACCTCCCACGCGTGTATGAGCTTTCGCGTAGTCTGAGTTGTTCTGAAGCCAGTTACGCGTCCCGCACCCTGTGCACACTATGCGCGGACGTTTTCGACTGACAAAAATATCCAGTGGACCAGATGTCCGAACGCCCAAGGTTACGTTCGTGACTTGCATCCGATAGTTTGCACAATTTATTGTACATTCATTACTCAGATACTATAAGTAGCGGCTGTCAGTCGCGTCCGTCAGCCAAGTCCGTCAGCCAAGTCCGTCAGCCAAGTCCGATAGTTTGTTCCAAGCTTTACATTTAGGGCTTTTGACAACGCCATCACTGACATCGGATTACACTTGTCTAGAGACTGATTAGGTATAAAGAGAGAGAGAGAATTTAATACATTTTTAGTAGAAATAAAACCAATTTTTTACAAGCTTTATAGCTAACCGTGCATGGTCACCCAAACCAAAAGTATATACAAGGTTTCAGCTTAATCGGATCAATAAAACAGTTTTAAATTTTAGTTGCAAGATTTGGCCCATACGTACTAAGTAACTTTAATAAAACCTTGTAGGTAATAATAACAATTCGAAAATATGCAAAAAACTTTGAAGTACAAACAAAGGAGCATATTTCATATAGAAAAATCCGTAGAAAATTGTTCTGCAAGAATTCTCGCACGCTCGTGTAAAATTGTAATCAAAATTATTATCAGGAGGCTAACTTTGTCCATTTGTTTCACTGTTCAAGATAACATGAAGATATTCCTGAACTTGAAACTTCTACAATTTGATAATTCATAGTCAACTTCAGGAAACTTGTTATCTGACGAGGAATTGTCTAAGCTGATGAATATTTTTGAATTAATTCTGACGGATAATAAGCTTGTTGATTTCAGTTTTGACGAGATTTATAAGATTTTGAATAAGTTATCTTTTCGCTTTGTATTTTATTTAAGAGATTTCTCAAGTAATAAACTTTTTTGGATATCTTACATTTCAAATGATTTATCGCTTGTTACCTTACAAGAAAGCTTAAGCTTATAATAAACGATTATGTTTAGAAATGGGTGAAAAATCACATAAAATTGCAATTTTCAAATAAATAAATAAATAATAAAAAAATAAAATAAAAACTATTTATTTCAGATTTTTGGAATCCATAAAATGTTAGTACAGTAAACAAAACAAACAAACAGGGTTAGTAACTAAAATTAAAGAAAACAAAAAGACATTTATTTTATCATGTGGGCCCTGACCCAGTGTTGGACGTACCGCGTGTCTATCCTATCCGCTATAACGGCCAGGATGCTGTTGGTGCTGGCGCGCAGTCTGCAGAGCGCCGCGGCGTATCGTTTGCGGAGCACGGCGTAAAAGCCGTCTACGTGCGCGTCCGCGAACATGCCCGACGCACTGCACCAGCGCGGCAACCCCACCAACACCTTGAACGCGTTGTTGTACTGGACGCGCAGAGCGCTGAACGATCGTAGCGTATAACGAGCCCACAGGCTGCACGTGTAAAGCGATGTACAGTGCGCTCTAAAGAGTGTTATTTTAACACTCGCAGCACAACGCTTGAACCTGTGAGCTATCATATTAGCCCTGGTCGATAGCGCCCTACGCTCCCTGTCCATGTCCTCGTCATCACGTAGGTGTTCAGTGACCATGTGTCCAAGATATTTAAAGCGGGTGACTACCTTCATAGGTATTCCGTTTAAAGTAACGGGAGGGACCTGCTCCGGTGACTTTGTACCCGCCTTAAATATCATGAGCTCACTTTTTAAAACATTATATTTGAGGCCATGCCTAGCTGCGTACATTTCACACACATTGACCAATTTCCTAAGGCCGCCGATCGTTGGGCTCAGCAAAACCATGTCGTCCGCGTAACTAAGATTGTTTACACATATGTTGTCGACATGGCAGCCGACATGAATGCTGCTGAGCCCAACGATCAGTGCATTAATATACAAATTAAACAAAAGTGGGGATGACAATCCACCCTGTCTCACTCCACATCGTAATCTATACGGATCTGATAACATGCCAGCCCACTTGACATAATTAACTTGACTGAGGTACCAAAACTTTAGGATAGCAATAATCTCACGAGGTAAATTGTTGTCTTTAAGCTTATCCCAGAGTTTGTCATAATTGACAAGGTCAAACGCTTTTGACAGGTCTAAAAAACAGGCATAAATAGGCGTTTTTCTACTGGTGTAATACTCAACAGTATGCTTCAGGCCCAGTATAGCGCTCTCCGTAGAAAGACCGGCGCGGAAACCAAACTAATAAATGATTTCAGTATTTTTTTGTAAGGTATGTGATTAACATAATTCGGATTCAATGTACAGTCGAGGGTCAATTGCAGTCAGACCTCAATGTTTATAGTTACCTGTACGGTTCGTTGCATATAATTGTGTGCGTGATGTTTCAACGCAAACAATAGGTCATATAGATATAGATATATAGAGAATATGATGATATATCTATGATATATCAATGATAATAATATGATATGATATATATATCATATCATTATTATCATCTATGATGATATATCTATATCTATGATATATGATATTGATATCTATATATAGCCATTGAGCCACCACGACAGCTTATACAAAATAGCAAAACAAACATACGGCAGGCAATTCGAATAATGTTTGTTTATTTAATTTTAAATAATCTGACAGAAAACTGGCTCCCATTGCATTAATATCACACATGACACTTTGAAGAGTTAATCAATTAAGCAAACAGTCAACTGAAATAAACTTATATTTGTCAGGTGTTTATCTGGCTGTGCAAACTGAGTGAGTGACCCTATTAACGGCGGCCAGACAAATGGATATAGGTCTCAATCCCCGTAGACCATAAACTAACAACGTACCTTTTACGATGTATTAACTTAATAGAAACGATGATGTAAACCACTTCGGACTTGTCTTGTGTATTCAAATGGACTTATGAATGTGAAGGTTTGAATTCAGATTATTATTCATTTGCTTTGTAAGTAAACATCTACAGTTTATGTGGGCATGAAATATAAATTTAATTTATTTTATCTGATTGTGATGAACGAAAACCGACACATAACAAAATTCAGGCTAAAGGAAACCCAAAGTCTGGATATTTTAGTTACTTGCCTACTTACAAAGACTCGTCGTTTAAGTTCTAACACTCTAAAAGCACAAATTATAAACTTTCCAAACTAAGCATCGAAGTGGTTCAATTATGAATGAAGTAGTTGGAACCACACTGTGGGCAATCAAGATTAAACTTTTTGCACTATCAACTTAGTTACATAAACAGATTCAACATTTGCGGTCAGATAGTGCATTATTTAAGTATAAATAATTATTGACCTTTTGGAATAAACAGTGATGAGTGACGTGCCCATTTCATACGAAAACGTTGAGCTGTTAATTAGTCTAGGGTGAATTGGAATTAAGCGCAAAATTGCAGTTACGATGCATTTTGAAGCACGTATTTGACTGAAAATGCAACGCGATATTCATTGAACAATGCGTCTGGTAAGGTAGGTGCGTTAAAATTATATTATTTGTATTTTCAAATGCTCTAACTATTGCTAATGCTAAGCTATTGTTTGATGAAAAATACCCATTTATTCTATGCCTAGATACTCGATCCCTAACATAGAAATCTGTTCAGTTGTTATAGCGTGGTTGAAAAAAACACAATCACCAGTATTTTGTAATTTAACTATGAATAGCTAGATCAATCAAAGGTACTGCAAAAGTCTGTAATAAAGTAGTTATGGCGCGGCACATTCCACCACATTGCCCCAAAATGCCTCATATTGCCCCAAAATGCCTCACATTGCCCTAAAATGCCTCACTGTCACATGCAATATTGGGGCTATAGTTTTAATGTGCCTATAATATATATGTTAATAAACTGTATACAAAGGTGTTCTGTTATTGTGTTTCCAATCGCAATGTTTCATGTGGTACAAAAATAAAATCGAACTACATTGCCTATAGGTAATTTAACATAGGTAAACAATTATTTGGAACTCCGGTTAATAATTTATCTATACTACGAGTATATAGAAATATCTGTGAGCAAAAAACAGATAATGGTTAGTGGATCTAAATGATAATAAAGCTTATAGTAGACTTTTTATAAAAATGATTGAAGATCGCAGACCTTGTATCCATAATAAAATAAATGATAAAACCAACATTTTATACAGTACGGCTAAAATAGACTGTACTAAATCTAAACTAGTCTTCTAAAACTTAAACATACAATTTTTCCTTTTTGTTATATTATGTGTTTGTAACCTCTGAATGTGAAAAAATCCTTTAACTGATAAAAAACTACACCACCGCCGTCTGTCTGTCCGTCTGTCTTTCCGTCTGTCTGTCCGTCAGCCTGTCCGTCTGTCAGTCCATCTGTCTGTCCGTCTGTCAGGCCGTCTCTCTGCCCGTCTGTCTGTCTGACCGTCTGTGTGTCCTTCTGTCTGACATATTGATAAATTGGTACGGAACTCTAAATCTACGAAGTCCGACACGTGTTAACCGGTATTTTTTATCTTACTTCTTAATAGTTGGATGGATGGATTTATGCATGTATGTTTGTTACTCAATCATGCCAGAATGGCTGAACGAATCTGGTTGAAATTTGGCACACAGACAGATTTAAACCTGAATTAATACATAGGATTTCATCCTAGTATAATGATCCCTTGGGATAATAAAATACGTTACACGCGGGCGAAGTCGCGGGCAGAAACTAGCCTCAAATAAATACACGGTACTTATAGAATAGGCCACGAAAAAACTAACAAGTGATATAATTTTAAATCTATCAGAAATAAATGAATGAAACACCAACATTTTTAAATGCAGAAACATAAAAACCAGCCAATCGCACTACTTCCCATTACGCCCCGTACTACAAATACAAAAGTATAATATCATGGCAATATAACTGTAATTGAATATCAAAGAATCGCAATATCACGTTGTTATATTGCACTCTTGCTACGAATACATATTGCCGTTGGTTTTCCAATAAATACATTATACAGACTGATTGGGTAAACGATGGATATGTCATGGACCAAGTGATATATGTGCACTAAGTATAATGCCTAGGGCATTATGAATCTAGTCAAGTCAAATCGGACAATGTAATGAATACTGATTTAAACTTCTATATTTATCACATGGACTGGTCATTATGAATATTGCTACTTAACGGTGGCGCAATTCGATAATTCTGGTCAATGAATTAGTCCAAGGGTGAGCGAAGCGAGCTCGTATTACTTTAGACCCTACAGACAGAAATAAGAGCCCCGCGTAGTGACTTTGCTGCGGTAATATGTCGGCAAGACTGCGCTGGATGTGAGATGCACGGGATCGGCCAATCGCGACGCCTTGGGGGAGGCCTATGTTCGGCAGTGGACGTCTATCGGCTGAAATGATGATGATGATTATTCCTATGTTTATTACTTTTGTAAATTATTTAACTTAATCACATCATACTAATATTGTAAAGGCGAAAGTTTGTGTGTGATTGTGTATGTACGTGTGTTTGTATGTTTGGTACTTCTTCATGCTCTAAGGGCTGGACGGATCTGGATGATATTTGGCACAGAGATAGATTATATAGAGATATATTATCTGTAGTCAGAAATAGCACATAGGGTACTTTATATCCCGGGAATAATTTTTGACTTTCTCGCGGGCGAAGCCGCTGGCAGAAGCTAGTGGTATATAACTCATACTATGTCGTTCAGGACTCAGGAGCATTTAAGTCTCTAGTTTAACAAGTCCTACTGTATTACAGCTAACGAATTCAATACCTCGACCACAGCCAGATTCGTGCACCGCGCCGATAAACGAGAATGTCGTGTACAAACCAATATTCAGTTAATTGTGGCTAGCCCGCGGCTTAAAGCAGAACTCATTAACTCAATTTTACAATTCTATTATCGGTAGTAACATGAATTCACTTAATTTGGTTGTCCACTGTTTCCAAGAGAGCTAGGTACCTAAACCTTGAACCTAGAATGTGACGCTTGTGAATTTCGGAAGCATATGTCAATTTCATGCATTTAGGACTTTTCGACATTGCTGATAGGTTTTCACTTAATAGAAGTCTATACCCTAAACATTAGTTTAGACACGGGGTCCCAGCGCTGAAAGAAAATTTGGTTTAAATAAATCTCACTAGATGGCGCGAAATGCACCGCTTTATTATTGAATTGTGTGGATTAACCTTTTCTAGAATTGAACATATTTTTTTTTATTCAACTCTCCTAAGCACAAAATTATGGAATATTGGGCTCTTAATTCACATTACAAAGAATATTTGAACGGATTATCTAAAATTGATGCCAAAAGATGGCGCAGTTTTAAATTACCAAGGCATTCCACTTGATTGTTTAAATTTGTATTGTAACACATTTTGGTGCATTGAAACTGTAAAAACGTGCAAAAAATACTATGAAACAAATCGTCACTGTATGTAAAGAAAAAAATATTCACGAACCTAGTTAACCCTTTTACTTGCAAGTTGCTGCTAACACTATCTATGTATCGCCGTGGAACGGAACCGGCGAACGCGATCAATGAACAAAAAATAATCAGACGAATGAAAAACGCTAGTTACGTCGGCACCGTTTCTTTGTATGGAATGAGGCGTCTGTTTGCTAGTATATTATATTATCTGTGGTTTAGGTAATATTAGTTTAAATGAGTTTGTGATATCAAAATTAGTTCCAGATTATGTCAAGTCGAAGCTCTATAAAATTTGTCGTTGCCCTTGTAATATGTTGATAAAAAATATACTATGTACTTATGTTCGTAATGATCTGCTTAGCGGTTTAAGACATGAAAACGTGTAGTATTCTGATTAACAGTTCCACATCTTTTAGTATATTTACGTTTTATTACACTATACAAACCACACCTATCTTTATATTTTGATATTGTATCAACTCATATATTGTATTGTGTGGCTCATTTTTATGTATTCTTTGATACTTTTAACAGCTTTAAAGCATATTTTTAGTCAACTCTGATTAATTTAATGTCCAAAACTTAATTTATATTTCTAATTTGTAAAATCTTGGAATACTTTATACTCTGACATTTTCATCTGATCTGACATCTATCTATCTATTTTATTTTCTTAAGCCACAGACATAACATACCATGGACTAGACCATCCTTATGCTAGTTGTACATTATAACAAGGGCAGCGGCAGAGGCTCTGGTTTGCAGAGGGGGGCCCTCTGCAAACCGTTCTTTATTCGTTCTTGTCTTGATTTTTTAATTGAGATTTGAATTTTAAATTTAGAAGATATGACAGAACGAGGAAAAATGGGAGTCAGTTTTTTTAGTTTGGTTCTGGCAGTTAACGCCGAAAGAAGATTTAATTTACCTAGAATTACTAAGTGTTTG
Organism: Orthosia cruda; assembly: GCA_964057195.1. Lineage (NCBI taxonomy): Eukaryota > Metazoa > Arthropoda > Insecta > Lepidoptera > Noctuidae > Orthosia > Orthosia cruda. Next base: position 15,226,779 of record OZ059844.1, read on the forward strand.
GTCATATCTGCAAACAAGTATGTATTACAACTAGTTGGTGTACATACATACATACATAAACTCACGCCTTTTTCCCATGGGGGTAGGCAGAAACTACAGAACGCCACCTGCTTCGATCCTTACATACTTCTTTTGCTTCACTCACATTCATGCATCTAGTCATACACACACGCCGGTTATGAGTACTGCGCACCTGGCCTTTTTGAAGAACATCACCTATAAGGTCTATGTATGTAGTTGGTGTATGAGTATATAATCACTGAAGAGCTTTAATTTTAATATATTGTATCCGTCCTGCTACTTATTCTACTGCCTACCTGCCCGATTGCCTGCCTACCGTATGCCTACGTAACTGCATGCCTACCCGTGTGACTGCTTGTGCGTCGAGGTACCTGTTCATCACCTGCCTACCTCGAGCATAGAAGAGTTCCTGTCCTGCTGCCTCCTTAGCTGTCGACCACAAGCAACGAACGACGTGTGAAGCCAGCCCTTAGAACTTCTATTCTCAATATCCTGTTTCTTAGTTTATTTTAAAATAATTCTTATTTTTACTAACGTGGCCTCGTCTGAGCTAAACCTATCGCTACAAACGTAACAAACAGACAGACAGACAAAGTTACATTAAAATTTGTAATACTCGTACATTCAACTCTAGACAAATAAACAAGTGACCGCAGCATACTCATATTATTAATTCATTATAACATCGGGCTTTCCCCTAACCCGTCTGCCATTAAGCTATGTCAAACACAAATTACAAATCCATTTAACAATGGATATCATACTATTTCCGATTCATGAAATATTAACGTGTCATTTAGTCAGCGGTTTACACATCATGTCAAAGGCTTAAATGGGTTTGAAGTGTTATTACGGTTATTAACATGGTGTGCGCAGTTCCAATAACCTAATGACATCGCAAATAACTCTGTTGGGATTGGTGTTATCATGTTAGAATATTCGTAAGTGGTGAGGGTGAATAGCTCAACAAACTCTGATGAACTGCTGAGCGTGTGATTGTGCAATGTGTCCGTCTGATTCAAGGACAAAGTTCACGTACTTTTCCACTTAATTTTTACCAATTAGTAGTGCACAAGCACATACAAATAAAGAATGGTCTAGAATGGATGAAGAAAAACCGGCCAAGTGCGTATCGGACTTCGCAAATTTAGAGTTCCGTATCAAATCGTAAAAACAAGTTGGTTTTAATAGAAAAATAGGAAATTACAAAGAAAAATCTGAAATCAGATTGATGAGATGTGTTTTTCTAATTTCAATATATTGGTATTTGTTAGTAAAATATACGCAATAACCAAATTTGATGTTCATAGTTCAATAGAAAGTTAAAAAATTATTCGGAACATAATTTTGTAAAAACGCTGGCTTTGGTGGCTTCTCATGCCTTTGTTTTGCAATATTTTTTAAAATAAGAAATACTGGATTGATCAACTCAACGAGCTCTAAACAAAATTTTTATGGGTTTGGGTTATCATGATTCTTATACGGTGAATATCGAAGACTGTACCTCCAACCGAGTGGCTGTAAAACCTGTGTGACAGATGACAGACATACGGATGTCTGAGAGACAGCAATATGGCTCCGTTTGGACCCTTCGAGTACAAAACCATAGTAACGTGCAAAATGTAGTTTTCAAACATATCATGTCACGATTTTGAAAATTATTTCACTGATAGAAAGCTACACTTTCACTGAAAAGCCTACGGGAGTGAAGCCGTGGGAAAAGCTAGTCTCGTATCAAAAAACCTTAAAAAATACAAAGATATTTTTTCTGCCTACTTTTTTCAGAACATCTTATTTATATAAAGCGTAATCTAGACAATCTTAATCTCCACTGGAGTGTAAGTCATAGCTATCATAAAAATAACTAGACCTTTGCCAAAAACGCGATTGTCTTAAACTCAGCGGACAGGAAAGCGTTCATTACAAGGTGGCAGTTAGGGTATGAATAAGATAAAGTTCAGGGTGGCTGTAAGATATTCCTTTGAATGGTTTACCTTCATAGTATTAATTCCATGACGCACTGGCCAAGACCGACCATGTCTTCACGCCATACTATACATACTGCTTAGTAAAATAACCACGTAACGATTTTTATTTATTTAAGAATTGATCCTATAGTGAAAGTGTTCATATACAAGGGTAATTTTACCCTAAAGATTGCAACCCTATTAAAAGTCACCCGTTAAACATAGATACAGGTACCATTAAGCATAGACAAGACGTCTTAAATTGTATTGGCAAGGATCATTGTTGTACATGAAACTGTCACTGGCTAATTTTAAGTTGACCAAAGTTTGGCAAAGCATCCACGATCAAACTGCATTCAAGAGATTGTTACATTCCTACCCTGATCCACTTCAATTGTGTAACTTGCCGCAGCTAACAAAAGCTAACGTTTTCTTCAGCTTTTGATTTCGATCGAGAAACTTGCAGCCTTTGTTTCCTGTTAACTTTGCTATAATCTTACTCACGAACCTAGATAATCTTTCACCGTTTACGATCTAATCAGGACCCTGTAACTTTTTAATGTGGGTTCCTAAGTAATTTTTAATGAGCATCCTATACTTATAAAAATATAGGTTTCGTAACTAGCAAAAGATTATATTTGAAGGCACTTTCGAGTAGGTGTTTCTGTCTCGTGGCTAAATTTAATTTGACTGGCTTAGTAAAATAAAATAAGTATAAAATAGTTCTATAGTCAAGCTAACATATTGACTCTCACAAATATTTTAAGCGACTACGATCCACACGATCCAGTAAAGAGATGTTAGTACCGAACACGACTTAACCCTAAAAAGCGCTCGCTATTTTTCGCCCTTACCGGCCACATCGCGATCTTAGAGTCGACTCGGGTCGTCGACGACGTAATTTCCGACGCGGGTCTAAACGACCTGCCTCAATGAGATACCGTTTTGATAAAACCCTGTATCAAGCGTGCTTGAGAGGGTTAAAAGGCCCCATTATTGGGCAGTTTCGTTGTAATTATCCAAGACTGGAAGTACATGCATGGTAATGTATGACACACACATTCTATGAATAAACCATGTATGGGGTAGTCGCTTATCTTACTAATTTAGATCGAATGAGTTTCACTTGTACGAGAACGTACAGGTGATCCTGTTGTATTGTTGTTTCAAGTTATCTATTGTTTGATGATAAAATTATGAAGATAAGTGATGAGGGTATACAAGACAAAGGTCTAATCGGTTTTGAATTAATAATACAAAAATGATATTAATATAATATTATAAAGTACCTTCTTCAAATTATTTCTAGTGCGTACCTAATTTCAAAATAACAGACGCCGACGAAGTTAAAATGTTTCACTCAAATACAAACGTGTTTCTTACTGCTACGCTAAGCTACGCCATTTGTCTACGCCGTAGTCGTTGCTACGCGGCCCTGCTACGAGGCGTAGCGGGATGCTTTGCAATGGGGTGGCATTTACTTACTTCCTCGATTTATTCCACATTGTATCCTTTTACTTACATATATTTTACGACATATGCAAATGCTACAAAACCTCCCCCATAATCGTAAAACATACAACATTATCACAGCAAAATACCAAGAATACGTCTGTTGAAATTGAAAACATAAAATAAGATAAGCATCCCACATTATCTCGGTTTTTACCATATACGTGCCGAGGGACAAACGGTATGCTTATGTAGGCAGGCTCAGCGTTAAAAGGAATGAGACGTGAACCTGCAAGGCTCATCTGTATTCTTCTAACGTCATATACGAGACGAGAGTCAAGAGTGACCTCACACGATATACCAATGCATAATGCATTGATATCGCACTTTATGTTTACGCGTCAAAAGAAAAAATACGTGTCCAATATTTTTATTAATCTACCTGACGGACAAAAAACTAATTTTCAGTAAATTACCCTATTACAACCCAACAGATGAACATCATCAATGGCACTTTGATCTCCTTCACCGATGCTCATTCAAACTTATTCAAGCAGTTACACCAGAACCCGAAACCCCGTGCACCCTCATCAGTATTCCTCAAACGCTTGTTACTTTTATTTTTGCCTACACAAGGGAATCAATAAGTTTTCTCCGATACTCCGATGACCTATAAACAGGCCCAAAGGTTCTGAATTTCCCCCCATTTGTTATTATTGCCCCGCATTACTCAAGCGTGTGGTCTACCAGCAGATTCCCACGCGAGCTATTAACTTGGAGGTCGGTATATCTTAACCTTTTTCTTATATTACCTACGTGTAATTTACTGGCTAATTAGGCGGAATTTATTCTCAAATATTCGGGTAAAGGGCGTTCTACACAGTATATCCATATTGTGGTACTAAATTGTTGCTTATAGACTCATATAATTATGTAGGACTAGCGGACGCCTCGCGGGTTTATCCGCGTAGGTACCGTTCCCGTGGTAATTCAGGGATAAAAAGTAGCCTATGTCACCCGGGGATAGTGTAGGTTCCCAACGGTGAAAGATTTTTTTGAAATCGGTCCAGTAGTTTCTAAGTTTATTCGTTACATACACAAATACAAATATTTCCTCTTTATAATTCACACATCTATACAAAACACACTGTACTTTCACACACTGCCATAAGCACGATCTTCATTTTTCTTTTTATTAGTTTAATAAAAATGTGTAACTTATACCTAATTAGCACAACGAAACAATTGTAATTAATCGAGGAAGAGCGAGGTTTATCCCATCACAAGTATCTTCGGATTACTTTCTGGGAAGCCCCGTCAACTGAATTGTATAGATTTAAGATAATAAACACTTTTTTTTTTTTTTTTTTTTTGTAATATTAGTATAGATGTATATTTCATCTTCATCTGTACCTCTATGATCTCTTAAAACAACTTATTTTGTAAGAATCATTTACAATAATTTTAATGGGGAATTAAAAAACCAGAACCATAGTAGTATAGAATTCAAACAACACACTATGCTCTTAATGAATCAAAAATTTCCCATAACTTAACTAATTTTAATCATGAGGGTTACAGCAGATATATCTTCCTTAATTATATAAATATCTAAAATTTTTAGAAAGGAGTTATATTGGTTGGAATATCGTATGCTGTTCATTTATTTCGATTAAGGTAGCAGTGTATACCCAGGAACGATCCTTAAACAACTTCTTAATAGTTTGCCTCTTCACATAGTAAAAAAGGGAGGTGGTCGTTTCTATACAACAAAAAAGAAACTTTTTGAAAAACGATAAAAACCAAGACGTACCAAAGACACCGACTTTTTATTTCTCTCTTTTTTTTATTTTGAGTACTTTGATCACTAAAAAGTGAGCAAAGATTATAGGTGTACTTAAAGGATTGACAAAATACCCATGATAACATAATTCACACATTCATGCTGTTAATCACTAAGAAGTTCGGTTGTATGTGCCATATCTTGAAAACTGCTGAATCGATTTTGATGAAACTGTTCCCAAAGTTGAGAGATACTTAATACAATAACAAAATAATGATCACGATTCTATAAATAGTTTCGGAGAAATGCGTGGCGAAACATACATACATACATACAAACAAACATACCAAAAACATACATACACTTATAAAATTTGGCACACGTGTTTTTAAACACGTATTATGTGAATATTGTGCAATTCCAACATTATTACATACATACGTGTCGAATTGATTACTTCCTTTTTTATAAGTCGGTAAAAAACATCCTTTTTTTAAGCCCCAGCCAAACATAAGAATTCCTGCACTCATTTACATCAAGATACTAAATTCTCACGTAGTCGGTCGTATTCACCCGGCCAATTAAAAAAGTTAAAATATTCAGATCATGAGTACTGAGCCACTCGCGGCGTCGAATGGAGTGGATACTTAAATTTATAATTGCCAAATTTAAAGCTGAATTATAAAAGAACCTGTGTGTGTGTAACTCATAAAAGACTTCAATGAAAGTACTTACGGTTTCAGGATTTTGAATCGAGTTTTTCCAAGGGTTATAGGTGACTTTGAATGAAGGGGATTAGGGAAATTCAAGTCGGTTCTTAAGCCCATATTTTAACATACTTAAAAATAATAATAAATAATAATAATAATAATTACACACTTAAAAATAATAATAATAAATAATAATGGAAGGAATGTGTAGCCACTTTAGAACTCAAAGAAGCTGTTATTTTTGAGGTATAATTATCCAAAGGCCACGAACATACGATTGATCAAAGGCATTTCCCAATCGTAAATGCCAATAAGCTTCATCAAATAAACGCAAATTGACAAAACATTAATAGGTAGATATTATGAACCCGAAGGTTACAGATATAATCAAGCTTAATGGCGGGCCGGCACACTCCGCGAGTCGTTGTATAGCAAATTCATGTGACAGCGTGGATAAGGGGAATGTCAAGTTAGATCAAGCAAATCCTACTCATATTATAAATGTGAAAGCTTGGATGGATGGATGTTTATTACTCAATCATGCCAGAACGGCTGAACGGATTTAGATGAAATTTGGCACAGATATAAATTATAGTCTGGAAAAGCCTTTTTCCGATAAGCTCGATATAATGTTCTCTTGGGAAACAGAAACAGATTTCACGCAGGCAAAGCCGCGTGCAGAAGCTAGCAACCTTAAAAAGTCACATAACTTTAGCCAACTCCTTTGTTTTATGACGAATAAATTATTGAGCGTGATTCCTGAAGTTCAGCGAGAACATTCGAATTGTTAGCGAATTGTTACCGTTTGTTGTAAACTCGCATTAATTTTGTCAATAGCAAACAAAAAGTTTAAGGCAAGGTTTTGAATTAAAAGTTGAAAGTATTGGTGATCGGGTTAAACATTCTTTACTTTATCTATTTACCTCTCTAACCTTCAGTTTCTGGAAATAAATTATCGAAGCCACACATATTATTAAAAGCAAGTCAAGCGATGGGCTGTTCAAAATTAAATCACACATCACATTAATCGGATGACGACGGTCATATTTATTTTATGATAATTTTCTTTCGCCTTGTAATCTATTTTTTTTAATACTTTGCCCCACATTCGGAACTTCGTGTGTATCATGGGTGCGTTTACAAACATTTAATCTCATATACTCAAGACACTCAGATCCGGCACAAATATCTGTAGGCCTTACAAATATTTGTTCCGTGCGGGCATTGAACCCGCGACACGCAGCGCAGCAGCCGATCGCGCCAACCGTGTCGTCAAATGAAAGACTTTAAAAATAGAAACTAAAGTGTAAAAAGTCTGTTCCTAATAGACATAATTGGACTTCTATATTTTTCATAAAGGGACAGGCAATAAACAATACAAAAGAATACATTTACAATTTCCGGCTCGTTTGCCCAAACAATTACAGGAATTTTCCGTTCACCACGTAAATAGCAGTTAGGCAGCGGTACACCTACAGTAGACTCACATTTTGCCAGTAATGTTTAAGTCCTATGTAATAGTGGGTGAGCCTGTTGCCATCAACCGGGCACAAATCCAGACTCTGGACTGCTACTGAGAAATTCCAGATGGAAAAATCCAATAACACTTTGCCTGATCCAGGAATCGCACGCAGGACCTCATGCTCAACAGTACCGCTTTCAACCTCTAGACCAACGAGACATAGTAATATAACTGACCATTTCTACATCATCATCGTCATCATTTCAACCGAAAGACGTCCTCTGCTGAGGGCCTACTTCCTAAGAACGAAGTCCGTAGTTTCGGCCTTAGTTACGGCGCTTGGTGTGGCAGAGAGGAAGAAAAATTGTGACTTAAGTGGTAGTGCACTTAAGTGGTAGTGCATTTAAGTCACAATTTTTCGAGGTATGTCAGTAACTTTGGTCCTCCTGCGGATATCCTCATTTCTGATTCGATCATACAAGGAATTATTTCTACATATTTAACAAATTATTCTCAGTAACGGTTTTGAAAGAGATATCGTTTGGAAGAATTTATTCGTCCCATATCCTTAAGATAGGCCATTTGCCCGAATAAAGGAGGTAATGTTCGCATTTTTGCCAGCGAGGACTTCGCTGCGCCGTCGTCGAGATTAGCATATCTACAAACGTAAGCTTACGACTCTGCTTACACACTAGGGAGAGCGCACACTGCAGAATCTTTACTGCCTCCTGTCCTTTACTTGTCTTGAACAAGAATGAAGTAGTAATGAAAAGCACCAGTACAAATGAGGTCTTCTTACATACTTGCACGAACTATATATAAATCTGCCGTGGTTAAAATGTTTAGGGTGTGCCGAGCAAAGAAAAGATAGGAAATACCAGAGGCCTCCAAACTATATGTTCGTACATAGAACTGATGAAATCCCCAGCTGTGATGTTCTTACAAAACCCACGTATGGAGTAGTGACTCAGTGGAAACGAAGTGAGTTGTAGGTCTTAAGTTCAGACCCTAGCACCTATGGCCCCTTCCACAGAGAGCAGGGATGTCAGCTGAAGCATTATAGGATGTTTATATCGCGTTTGCGAACAAGCGGAGCTGTTTTCAATTTTAAAGCTTCTATATCGATTCTATCAAAATCATTGGCACTTAAATGGTCATTAAAGAACAAAGGCCTCTAAACTGCTGACTGCTTCTCTATTATAACTGATCGTCTCCAATAAAATTGCCTTCTTGTCCAGAAATCCGGATCGCAATTGTTCCGAGTTCATAGACAACGATAGTTCGCAAATACAAAGATAGTTAGGAAGCATTTCCTGACACTTCCGAACTATTACAGCTGAGTAGTGTTGTGGAATTAAGGCAATCCTTCTTTGTCTTATACAGGGTGTAACAGAAATAGCTCAAAACCTGAATAGGTGTCATTTTAAAAAATAATTGAAAACACGCCTGTCTTGTCAAAAAGTGAAGTTGTTTGTAGTTAGTCGAGTTTTCAGTCATTTAGCTTGTTTTTAATTTTTAGTTCAATGTTTTAATACACTTTTTGACAAGTCAGCCGTGTTTTTATTTATTTTTTTATTATTTATTTCATACCTATTAGTGATGAAACAATATTTGTACAACGGCACACATTTTTATAAGTTTTTCTATGGGATATTGTAGTACCTGCTTTTATATTTATTTAATTTCTTTAGTTTCGTTATTAGTGAATGAATGCATAATGAATACTACTGTTATATATTTTTGTTATGTACTAAGCAAGCTCTAGACGATGATAGTATACGTAGTAAATTTTTTAAGAAAAAAATATTTCCTATTTTTTTCATGAACCTTGGCTCTTCGACCATCTTTTTTAATTTCATATACATTGATATCGGTTAAGCCGTTGAGAAGTTATGGTGGAATAAAAAAACTCAGAAACATACATGAACCCTGAAAACATAACACTCCTTTTTTGGGCAGTCGTGTAACAAATATGCTGTCATGGTGAACGCCGACAGTAGTGATTACTTAAAACTTGAACCCACGACCTACGACACGTAAGTCGGGTCCGTTATCAGTGGGCCACTACTGCCCCCTATTACTTGGACCTAAATATAAATGATGAAATGTGTATATATGTACCTACTATAGTTATCTACATCCCTGGCTAATCTCGCAGGGAAACAGCATTATCGCCATATCAGCCGAAAAACGACCAACTGCTGCCAAGCACCGCCACATTGACCAGTCCTGTTGGGCAATACATGGGTGATATTAAGTTTTTATAAAAAAAGGGAGCAGTGGTGGCCTAGTGGTATTGGTCGCGACTTATTTTGTATGTCATGCACGAAAACGAACAGAGGCGGACTTAATGCTTTAGGCATTTTCTACCAATCGACCTTTGGGTGATGCAGAGACAAATAGTGGTATGTGTAATACAGATAATAAATCAAGATTAGATAATATTTATTCATAAATACATACACTATATACAAAAAAAGTAAATACACGAATATACTTAAACAGATAATTGGAGAACATTAACGCTATGATGATACTACTGCCAACTTCTTACGAATGTACTTGAATTTTCACTTTGAATGCTAATCGATTGGGTGCCATCCTGATTTCTTGGGGGAGCGCAGACTTACTAGTTGTAGGTCATGGGTTCTAACCCAGGCAGGCGCTTTACTTTGTGTACATTATTTCATTACTACTGCTCTCAAAAACGGTGAAGGAAAACATCGTAAGGAAACCGGCATGTCCTAGAACCAAAAAATCGAAGATATGTGACATCCACCAACCCGCACTGGGCCCGCGTTGTGGATTACGGCCCATCCCCTCTCATAGAGAGGAGGCCTGGGTCGAAGCAGTGGGAACATTAATAAGCTGATGATGATGATGATAAACAAATAAAAGACCCTAGAGGTACACGATGTGTCCTCCCCGTTAGTATCTGTAACGGTTTGCGTGTTTATTAACTAGAAAACACGCGAACCCCTGCCACGCTGGTTATAGCTATAACCAAGCACGATGGTACCTAATGTCAGCAGAAGTAGAAATGTACAACCACCTTTATTCTTTAACACTTCGTTTGCGACTAAAGCATTCTTCTGACGAACTCGTAAACAAGCGGTTAACCTTTTTTGTGCCTTCCTTGAAACTTTTGTTTTTATTTCGTCAAGTGAAACTAATTTGTGGTCGCTACCTAAATTATCCTAGCCTGAGAAAAAATTGAGACAAATGAATTAAGATTGGGATCTGTTGTTAGTGTGTACAGTCAGTCCATAGAGCAGTTCGTCGTCCAAGGAAAAGTGGAAGGCACTAGACCGCGTGGAAGGTCATCCATGCGTTGGACCGACCAGATCAAGTCTGCTGTGTGGCGATCCCGTGCACGAATGTACCCGTATGACTTCTAATCTCGAAAGGTGGCGAGACATTGTGAGACGCATTACATCTGCCGCAAATACTAATAACACTTCATGACGACCACGACCGCTCTTTCAAGAGCCTAACGACTAAGAAGAACTATACATGATGGATTGAGGAATGATGTAATAAGACAACGTTGTGATTTAAAAGAAGATGTAGTGACAAAAATTTAAAAAGGTATGCTAAGATGGTATGTCCATTTTGAGAGGATGGATGAAAGGCGATTAACAAAAGTTATTTACTTCGCGAGTGGAAACGCTGGGAGGAGACGCCCTAGAAGGACATACATAGACCTTATTGGTGATGTTCTTCAGAAAGTTCAGGTGCGCATTACTCATAACCGGTGTGCGTGTATGACTAAATGTATGAACGTGAGTGAAGCATAAGAAGCATGTAAGGATCGTCGCAGGTGGCGTTCTGTAGTTTTTGCCTACCCCCGTGGGAAAAAAGGCTCAAGTTTATTTAAGTGTGTATGATAAATATTTTTATGTTTTAATTTATTTGATTAATTGACTTTTGGTTTTGCATTTATTTTTACATTGCTGATTTGATTATGATCTAATAAATCAAACAGAATTCTGGCATGCAATGAAGCCAAGTTGTTTTACTTACAAACATTACAATCATGCTAGTCAGAGTAATTTTCTCTGCAAAAATCAAAAACAGTTACCTACCCACACAAAAAATTTACGAGCATTAACAGACAAACAGAGTCAAGCTTCTTTCTATTCATTTCAGTGTCTATATTTGGAAGTTGGAGTGTTAGTTATATAGATATGCAAAACGCCTAGACGGATATTGATGCCTAGGTATATTAGTCTAGTCAACAAACGATTTTTAGGTCAAATTTTTTCGCCTTCTCCGAAAATTATGATTCATTCGATTCGGGAAAAATTATTAAACATCATTTTTAAGTAGCTTGTGATCATAAAAAAACGGCTCAATAATAATATTATAAGAAATATTTTTCTTTCAATCTTTAATGAAGCTTTATAATTTTTCACTTCAGTAAATTGTTAATAATAAAACGAAAATTTTTTTTTTCTTTATTTCCAACGGGAATCTATTCTAATCCCTTTGAAAAATTGCTCCACGAAAGGAAAAAATTCTCAGTTTTTTTTTATCTATTCTCTGTTTACAATCTGTCTCAGTTCTATTGGACATTAAGTAAATTTTTTGACGTGTTTAGATGTCTTGGTCGGTATGTGTCCTATGATACATCCTATTTACTTATGCAGCATATGTAGCTATGTTTGTCTGATGAAGTCTTGAGATATTATGTACTTAAGCCTTCTAGCCCCTGCCCCATCCATAAGGTGGCTTGCCAGGATGTTTGGAGACGCATAATTTGTTCCTTGTATGACTTAATGTAGTTCTTTACCTTTTCTATGACTGTGGGAATCGTTAAATCATGGTGTAGAGCCTCATTTGGTACATACCATGGCGCGTTAGTGATCTTTCTTAGGATCTTATTCTGAAACCGCTGTATGATCTCAATGTTGGAGTGTGATGCTGTTCCCCATAGCTGGATGCCATAGGTACAGATAGGCTTGATTATAGCTTTGTATAACAGGGTTTTATTTTGCAGTTGTAGCAGTGAATTCCTCCCAATTATCCAGTAGTACTTTATCTGTGTCAGTCCAAGTTATTTGCGTTTCGTGAAAATGTGTTTTTCCATGTAAGGCGCCTGTCAAGGTATAAACCAAGGTATTTAACATGTTCGGCTTGAGGCAATAGAACATTGTTCAGCTGTACCGGTGGACAGGTATCCTTTCTTTTAGTGAAAGTGACATTTACTGACTTGGTCTCATTGGCTTTTATCTTCGATTTCTTAAGCCAGAAGTCTATGTCGTCCAAGCAGGTCTGCAGCATAGCTGTTGCTACTTTGTGATCACTTTGAGACACCAGAACAGCTGTGTCATCCGCGAACGTTCCTGTAGTCGTTAGATTTGATATTGACAAGTCATCAGTATGAAGCAAATATAAAATCAGCCCAAGCACACTGCCTTGATGAACCCCAGCAGAAATAGGATATAGCTTTGAAGAAGCTTTGCCACTTTGTACGAAAAAATGTCTGTCCTTCAAGTATGAAACCAAGATCAGGCAGACGTCGCTTGGGAAACTTGTTTTGATTTTATAAAGGAGGCCCTCGTGCCAGACTCTATCAAATGCCTGAGAAATGTCAAGGAATGCAGCTGCACAATATTCCTTATCTTCAAACGTACTATGAATTTTAGTAACAACAGTAAGACTGTTGACTTGGTTCCGACAGAGACATGGAACAATAGATCAGAATAATAGTGTAACAATTATCTCACTTGGAATGTTGATGTTCGTACTACAAAAAAATGTTAATTAATTAATGGATAACTTAATGAAAAATCGCGATAGCAAAATATAACCACGGTTTATCTATCCTGCAGGCACCTGAATTTTTTCAATTTTTTAATTTTCGTATTTAATAAGTTTAAATAATATTAATTTATTAAAGGCCCGAAGGGGGCGTGGCTTGCGCAAGCCGTAGTATCCGTTTTCAGGCGTATTTTCAACCCTCTGGGAAAATTATAAATATAGGTCCTACAGTTCCAGAAATTTGGTTTTTTAGGAAATTTTCTCTTCTTTTTGGATCTTTTTTCAAATTTGAATTATCTTGAGTAGTTTTTGAGATATTGACGAAAAATCAAACCCTCGTTTTTTTTCACTTAATTGTTTATAACTATTGCAATTTTTGCTAACGGTCTTAGCATTTTCTCAAAAACTATCTACATGCCATTCCGAATCGAATCACACCTCAATCATAATTTTCGGAGAAGGCGAAAAAAATTTGACCCAAAAAGCACTTGTTGACTAGACTATATTGTGTTTAATCTGAAATTAAGAAGCCTGATTAACAATGTATGTATTATTTTATTAAACCTGCTTTCTCGTAACACATTTTGGCGAAATTGGAATCGTGAGCCTCGAGGAGGAGGCTCGTCAGCCTCCGCCTTCGATTCCAATTTCGGTTCCGATTCCGACTTCGGTTCCGATAGGCTTAAAGGTAGAATATATTATTCTGGTGGAACGCCCTATCTAGTCTCCCGGATGAGGCGAAAGGATCGATGTTTATCATCCGATCACACGGTAAAGGTGGAATGGATTTGGATTAATCTTATTATAAAAATAGAATATGAACACGTTACGGTGATTTACATTATTTTTGTCTCGTTTATTTTTTCGTATTGGCACGACCTATATAAGAATTAAGTAAATTAATAAAATATTGATTTCTCTTATACAACGTTTCTATGAAGTATTACATAATGGTGCAATATTATTTGATAAATCCTTTGCGGGAGACTGGTATCTGCACTAGGAAATCCTATCTCACAGATTACCAGGCCCCCCAACAAAACTGTGATTATTAGTCGATTTAAATACAATTATTAATACCTATGGTAAAGTACACGGCAAATAATGCCATACATATTATTTAGTGTTAAAAAAATATTAAAAAAATATTATTACTAAATTAAATTATTATTAGTATTTTTTTAGGCAAAAAAACGAGTTTCGGCGGCAAAACTACCGAAAATACGACTGAAACCGAAACTGCATTCGGGAGTTCTCGTGCTGTGATCGGTCATGTTCGACGCGTTAAATTCCATCCAAGCAAGTAAGCGACAAGGACATTTTGCCGCGTCCACGTGCCTAATCATGTTGTGACTGGCTTGTGTTTGCAGTCCGTTGTGTTTGTTTTGAGTATTAGAGTGATTTATTTTGATGAAGGTAAAAAAATAAAGACTGACTGATTATAATAACGTTTTTTTTTATTTTTCCTCAAAACATGATCCTTGTTAGGAAGTTTATGTTTCGGTTTCGGCCGAAATAGAGACTCTTGCCGAAATTCGGTTTCGGTTTCGGTCGTAAAACCAGTTTTGGTTGGACATTAAATGTGAGCCATAGTCATTAAGTTGTTTACGTGATTGATTGCCGAAGCGCCTATAACGTTGCCACTTATGGGATGCTCCTCTATTACATCTATATGAGAGGGAGTGGGCCATCATAATCCACCTCACGAGCCCAGTTAGTGGATATTACATGTCTTCGATTTTATGGTTCTGAACATAAACCGGTTTTCTCACGATATTTTCCTTTACCGTTTAGGTAATTATTTTCATCACCACTTTCCCAAAGTGGGGATGTAAATAATCACCTAAATAAATAAATAAAATTGCAAGCGAAACCACGTCCACAGCTAGTCTACATCAAATTACTTTCCACTTGACAGTGCATTCATAAAGTATGAGCCAGTGATGGATTAATCCATTTAGTAGCACTCAACCCGTCTCCATCGGAGCCCTGTTTGACTAGCTCGCTCCAGTGGCTGTGCAATGTTCCAGCACGGATATTTTTGTTGAAGCTACACTGGAGTTGATGGGGTTTCGTAGAATATATAAGAATATGCCTAGCTAAATACGTGTAAGAATAACGTTTCACTGTGCCTATCGACTTAGATTTGTCGTATTAATAATAATTATTTTTATATGCTTTATTACTTTTACTAGCTGTGCCTGCGGCTTCACTCCCGTCAAGAGCCTACCCTACCCTACCTGTCTACCCTACCTACCCTACCTTATCAACTCTACCCTACCTTACCTATCTACCCTACCCTACCTACCCTACCTTACCTACTCTACCCTACCTATTCTAACCTACCCTATTCTATCTACCCCACCCTACCTACCTACCTACCTACCCTAACCTACCTTATCTACCCTACCTACCTACCCTAACTATGTAGTTAGGGTAGGTAGGTAGGGTAGATAAGGTAGCTAGCCTACATAGGTAGGTTAGGTATGTACCTAACCTACCTATGTAGGTAACAATAACAAACACAACAAAAAAATAATTAGAAAATCGGTGCAGCCGTTCTCGTACAGCATTACCAGGAGAAATATGGGTTCATTTATATATATATATAGATTTAATAATTAATGTAAACACAGTATAATGCTTGCTTTGATTTCCCCCTTTTTTTTTTCCTTCTTATTCTTCTTTCGTTCTTTTTTAAAGAGCGTCAACACTTTAAAAAAGAACGAATATAGCAGAGGTCCCACCAGTCCCCTTCTTTTCATGATCATAATTTCAGTCAGACGCAGGCCAGATGCCCCAAGCATCATCACTTCGACTAGTGCTATGCTATCATGCGGTGGACTCACTTCCCTCCAGGGACAGAGGGCAGGTCAAGAGGCGAACGCTCAAAATAAACGAAACAAAAATACAGCCACTTCAGGCGGTCGTAGGATTGTACCCGCAAACATAGATAATGGACTGAGCAATGCCTTCACAAAAATTATACACCTCTTTAGAAATAGACAAAATGTCTGTGCGGCCAATGTCCCGTCTCTTTTTTGTAAGTCGTAGTCATATTCCAAGTTCGTTTGAAGGAACATCACTTGACTCAGTCAGCCATGACAACGGAAAACCCTTCATAATGCTTTGATATTCATCGACGGTGTTCGTATATAATATTTGATAACAATCCACAATTTCCCTAAACCGGGAGTATTGGAAGGTAGAAAGGGAGGCCTTTGTCCTGCAAAGGGATAGAACAGGCTGAAAATAAATAACTGTCATTTTGATGATTCGAAATGTACTTTTTTTTTATAACCTTGCCCCACTAGGAATTTCTTCCGTTTACAAACATTTAAATTCATATGCACAAGACACCCAGATCCAGAACAACTATCTGGAGGCCATAGGTACAAATATTTGTTCCGTGCGGGAATCGAACCCGCGACACGCAGCGCTGTAGCCGATCGCTCAACCATTGCAACAACCGTGTCGTCACTCAAGTTGGAGAACATGACTTAAAATATAAGAGTAACTCTGAAAGCCTGTGACATGGCCCAACTAGAATTCTAGAGCCGTGGATCGCGCTATCTCTCACGCTTTTTTTTTTTTCATGCCTGGCTAATGAAAGCTCCGTTCATTATCCACGTCTGTGCCAGTACCTCATCGAATCCTTTATTAACCTTTATATAATATTCTATTCTTATTGACACGACGAAATATAATCAAAGTGAGTTTTATATTAGAGTTTTCTTGAAAAACAAACAAAATACTGAACCGAATGACATTTATAGTGAACTTTAAACGTTTGGAATTCGATTCAAATATTTTGTGGTTGCTTAGGTTTAAACACAAATTACGTAACCGGCGGCGCGGTGTTTTAAATCTGGATGAATTATTGTATCTGATACACGGCATTGTGTGTTACAAATAAAATTTTATTTTCTTCTTGTTTACGTCTTTTAAGTTCGCTTTTTAAGCAGTCGGGTTTTTTTATTTTTGTTTTAAAGTTTTTTTACATGAAAGGAGTATGTAAGGAGTTCTGTAGTTTCTACCTATCCCATGAGAAAAGGGCGTGAGGTCTGTATATTTTTTATGAAAGATAGGTAAATTGTAGGTCGTTATTTGTGACATGCGTCGCACTAATGATACATCCTCTAATACCCTCCCCTGTGTTCTCAAATAACTAACAACCAGCAAATGGTTAGCTAACAGTTTCTTTGATTCAGTCTACCTCTAGTCTCAGCCCCCGGGACTCCTAGCTCTACCTCTATCTGTAAATCTGTAATCACATCAATTAGTCCGTGGATCTGAGGTTCGTTGTTCGCGCGGAAAATTGCCTTTACCTAATTCTTTATGACTTCGTGTTTCGTAGAGAATTGTTTATTAGTCTGTGACTGTGATCTCAGTCAATACTAGACCTGCTACTTTTTACTTACGACTGAAGAATTAAGTAATTCGAAAGATGTCCACTACTGAACATAGGCCCCGAAGTGTCACCGATCCCCCAAATGTGACGGACCGGTCACACTTGCGGTGCGTCTTGCAGATAATTATACTGTATTGCGATTTTCAACCCGCCTGCCAAGCGTTTACCCCCCAAATGACATGGCTGCAACACAGAAATAATTCATTTACTGAATAAAAAAATAATCTACTGATAAAACACACATCCTTCACCGCTCTCGCTGGGTGGAGTGGGTTTTCATGGGTTTCTTACAAAACGAAAGCGCGAACATAAAAGAAGTAGTTTTGAAAATGCACACCCATAATGGGGTTTAGGTTGGGACAGTATTCAAGTTCGTTATTTTCCAAATCCCATGTAAATTTAAAAATATCATCTCGTCTAGAATATAGGCAGCAAATTATTTTAAGGCTTGAATTCACCTCTGCTGAAATCTCAAGTACAACAGCTACGAATACAATTATAAAAAATAATATCCTGGCGGCATTATTCCACTCCTTTGAAAGTTTCAGTAGTGATAAGGTAGCAAGGAAGCAGGCATGCATAACACATGGGTTCACAAAAGTGCCGTGTTTGGTGCCCGCCAGTCTTCCTGACCGAACGTGCCTCGCCGGTGCCTTATATGTGGGTCAAGCTCGATAAAGTATCGTGGCACCATCTTGAAATAGTCTGGTTTACTGTCTTGTGATAGGTGGCTCGACCTTAATTTAAACTTATTTTAGAAAGAGGTAAAATTTATTGTTTGTATTTAGTAATCTCAGGAAAAGATATTTTCATTAATAGGAAGCCACACTATCGTTGAATCCCACATTACTTTTTATTCAGGAAAATTCATGGTTTCTGTGAAAGGCATGGGACCGCTAGTTCAAGAATAAAAGTTATATGGTCAGTTAAATAGCATCAATATCCAAGATGTTTTTAAAAATACACTTTAGGCACTACAATGAAATGAAGTTCAGAATGATGCCTACGCTCTTCTAGCAAAAAGAAAATGCATTTCGACGAACATTTCCCACGTTGTCTACTACGCTAAGAAAATTCGGCGAAACAGCATTACCCAGACGTTTCACAAATTAACGACATATGTGCAAAGGCACAAAGCTCTTCGCAAATCTACATATATCTCAACTCCAAATCTGTGTTCAAACTCCACGTATATTCACATTTACCTGTCTCAGCATACGTACATATGTACACTATTTTACAAGTTTACTGGTGACACGTCTGCCAGTGCCGTGGCGTGTTTGTCTTACAAGGCACAATACCTGGGGTTCGGCGAGCGGTGACAGAGCGGTTTTAACCCTGACACTGCCACATATATCTGTACATTACGTTCGGTTGCATAAATTGTCGGGTTTACGATCAGCTTGCGCGATTGTGGCTGAATATTGAAATTTCTTAGGCTAAGTCAATACGGAAACTGCAACTGGATTCACAGCCTGTATGCTTATGATTTCTAATCAATACTTGTTGGTTAAAACTTTGTCATACTTACGCCAATGGGCCCCATCAGAAGGCTTAACCCTAAGAGCAATGGAGAGAGCTATGCTCGGAGTTTCTTGCGTGATTGTATTAAAAGTTAGAAGAGCCAAGGATACCAACAGAGTCGAAGAATTGCCAAACTTATATCGCAGAAGGCATGGTATATAGCACGCAAAAATAATGTTCAATGGGTTTGAAAAGTTCTGGAGTGGCAATTGCATACAGCAAAACGCAACGTTTAAACGCCTCCCGATAATCTGGTGAAGACTGCGGGAACCCGCTCACTGTCTGCAAGACGCACAAGCCCTTTCGATGTCGTGACACTTAGAGTAGGCATTTATTCAACAGTAGACGTCTTCGAGTCGTCGACTGAAATGATTATGATGATGACCATCAATGGCTTACCTGTTTTTCGGTAAATGCCGCTAAAATCTGTCCCCTAAAATCGTTGTCTGCGGACTTTTGCAAGGCTATTTAATTTGAGCCTAAATATTTATTTAGTTTAGGAGAATATTAGAAAATCTCAGTCCAAAAATAGTGCCAGATTCTCGCCTAGACTAAAATATTCCAGCGCAAATTATTCCGAAACTCTAACAACTGACAAACTTCATTAATCTTTGTTCTACTGTACTGATCTACGAAGAATTTATATATTGTCTGGATGAATATTCATGGACAATAGCACAAAGGGATGCCCAGATGGTTTCGGTATGTAATAATAACGAGCAAATATTGTGTATTCTTTCCCTTGTGGTCAATAAAACTAAACTCGAGCAGAAAAGACTGAGTTGAACGGATTTGGTTGAAATTTTGCACTCACAAACATATTGTTCCCGGTATGATGTACCCTTGGGACAATAAAAATATTTTTCACGCGGCCAGAAGTTAGTTACTTTATAAGTACCATCCTTCCTTATCCTTATCCTTACATAGTATAAAACAAAGTTGCTTCCCGCTGTCTGTCCCTATGTATGCTTAGATCTTTAAAACTACGCAACGGATTTTGATGCGATTTTTTTAATAAATAAGGTGATTCAAGAGGAAGGTTTATATGTATAATAAACGCGGGCGAAGCCGCTGGCAGAAGCTAGAAGATTTATAAATTTGTTTCTTAATAACCAACATACAGCTTGCACCACACATACATGTAAAATTACTAAACATCAAAAGCAAAGACATCTCATCTCCTATCCAAACGTTGTTTTAAACCTGACCCGGGTTTACTCACAGCTAATTACAACTACCAAGTATGATCCTATTCACATACAGACAAACTTACAAGATATTCAAGTAGGAGCGAGCTATGAGCCACGAGCCACCCGGTGTTGCTAATTATTATCTGACATGAGGCCGGTGTTGCCAACTTAATTAAACTATTACTACCACGAATATTATACCTGCAGGATTTATACTAATATGTGACTTTATTTAATTAATTACGTTGCTAATTGTTAGCCCCAATTTAGGGATTATTATTTTAGGGCAGATTAATTATAATTTTGTGTCAGGCGATGTCAGCTACCAAGTTCTTGCGTTCTTGGGAATATAAAGAAAACTGTGTTATTCGTAGAGCCTGTTACTATAAACCTTTTTCTTAAAGGCAGTTAAGTTTACATCTAGTACTGCGCATTTTTTCAAGTAAAAGATCATTAAGGTTGGAAGCTTTTTTTTATTGTACTCTTGAACCCATTTGCATAGCAAGATCGGACTAAGTATTCGTAATAAGCTTGAAACCTTTTATTCCACCGCCTTATTCTTGATTCGTCCCGATATATTTTCTTGTACAACAAATTGAATTCGCAGAAACACAAAAGGGACCTTTAGATCTGCCTATTTTAAGATGGCTGAGACAGAATATGTCTGTATTACGTAAATGTTTAAAGAGGTAGCGACAGATTACAAGACGGGCTAGCTACCTGAAACTGAATGACAACTGAAGTGGAATGGAAACGGCGGCTACGGATAAATACAGCTTCAGGCTCTAGCCTAATTCTATCAATTATCATTTGATCGTGTTGATAAAGAAAATTAAAATAAACCTTGATGAAAAGTAGAGTCCGAACAGCTTTTCCTTAAAAGTTTTAAGGAAAAGCTTTTCGTACTCTAATTTAAAAAGATTAAAGTTCCAAGATGGTTTTCGGTTGGCGTTTGATGTTCTTTGTCAAACTCGAAAACGTGACGTGAAAACGAACTAACTTTTTACGTGTTAAAAGCTGAACATGATGCCTCGGAAATGGTGGACCGTTTTTTTACTATTCCACGAAACCAGATCGAAATTCACTCAACTGTTTTTCATTGATTGCACATACGGATGGACGGACTTTTATTTTTATCTGTTTATGCAAATGGTATCTATCGCCATGTTGAATTTATAGTAGGCATCTAGCAGTACTTCGTACGCTCATATATTCATTTCACATAAAAGGGAACGGTAGGTTTGTTCTATGAAATAAAAATGTTCCATCCTATATTTTCTGTCATCACACTCGCATTAATACCCTGAATTATTTATGCCTCTTCGGTTGTGTTAACCAGTAGAAGGACAAACATATTTACCTACGTTAATTTAGAAAATCAGAACCCAATTACTGCCCGTCCAAACAAAGGTTTCTGCTAAGGACAGCTCGCTTAAATCAGGGACGACCTTGCTTGTTTAGACATTTAAATAAATGAGATGATTGGAATACCTGAATAAAAGGTTCCAGTGTGTAAATATAATTTCAGCCGAAAGACGCGTTCTTCATTGCTGGAGTACTCCCGCAACCGTTGCCATATCGGCCGGTGCTGTGCTTTTTGCATCAAGCGATCTTTCAAAGCCCTCATTAGGTCAGGGGTTGGGTGGGAGACAGTTCAGTTTGGCTATTCTTTGGGCTATGTCGGTTACCTTGGATCTCTTCAGTTCCCATCTGAAGCCTGAAAGTCACCTAAAGGTCAATTGAGAGAGCTACGCTTGGAGTTACATGCGTTATCGAAACAGAACGAGTAATAAACAAAATAAATATGGCAGCCAAAGCTGTTAACCTTTAAATATTTCACAAAGACTGTAGGCGGTTTTAGCTATTCTCGCATTCCATAGAAAGCCCGTACTATGCCAGGCCAGATTAAGATCAAAATTTTAACGAAGACGTGCGGCTGAGTGTACCTGGTAACACCAAGGTTCCTGTATACAACAGCTTAAGTATAAAAATAACCACAGAATAAATTGGCTGCCGCATCGTAGCTAAACCCCTAAATATTTCACGAAGACGTACCTAACGAGCACAAAGATAGCACCGCAATAGTTCTACCCACCCAGCTATTATGTTACCATTCTATTGCCGTAGACTTTGCAAGAAACAGATAAAAAGTTAAGTTAATAGACAGTACGGCACTATTGATAGTAAAGTACTGCAAGTTTCCTTCAATTACAGCTGTCAAAATTTACGAATCTTCAAGAGCATCTAAAACAATAGATGCATATGGATGGTGAATCAAAAACAAATATGACGAGCAAAATATGAGGGGTTCACAGGTGATGGTAGTGGCAAGTGCCTACAGGCCGAAAAAAGAGGGCCTTATGAAACAAAAATAAACACATTTAAATTAGCCACCACATCGTAGCTACAAACCCCAAAATATTAAACGAAGACGTAATCTAACGAGCAAAAACTTAGCACCGCAATAATTCTACCCACCCAGCTATTACGTTACCATTCTATTTCGACTTTGCAAGAAACAGCAAAAAGAAATCAAGATAATAGCCAGTACAATACTATTAAGAATAAAGTAAGTACTGCAAGTTTCCTTCGATCACAGCTGTCACAATTTACAAATCTTCAAGAGCATCTAAAACAAACGATGCACATGGATGGTGAATCAGAAACAAATACGACGAGCTGAATACGGTGGGTCACAGGTGATGGTAGTTTCAAGTGCCTACAGGCCAAAAATAGAGGGCCTTAAGAAACAAAACTAAACACAGAATAAATTGGCTACCACATCGTAGCAACAAACCCCAAAATATTTCACGAAGACGTAAACTAACAAGCACAAACTTCGCACCGCAATAATTCTACCCACCCAGCTATAAAGTTTCCATTCTATCGCCATAGACTTTGCATGACACAGCAACAAATTCAACAGCAACTACAACTGAATGGACTCACGCCAAATGTAGTCCAGTTAAAGCCATTCATTCCGTTCGACCAAATAATTTGCTTTTATTAACTCCTGTAGTTGAAATTTGTATAGTGGATTGCAGTAATAAGCCGTTTTGTATTGCTAGCATACATTTCCATAGATAGCGTTATTATTAACCGTTGGTATTAGCAACGGTTATTATATTGATTTTACATACTGGCCCCGATTTTATGAAAATAACAGCAATCTTTTTAAGTGTTCTAATGGTAGTTCGATCGCTGTTTATGGTGCTTGGTTTAATTATAACATAAAATTAAAATGTAAACGTTTGTTTGTATATTCTTGAATTAGTATCAGTACTGCGGTTACCAATATGCCACTTAGGGCCTAATATTTTTTTAAGCACGCGTTGCATGTAAAAAACGCGACTTTGAAAATAAGGAGGTTATCAATTCGATATGTATGTATGGAATACTAGCTTATGCCAGCGGCTTCGCCCGTACGAAAAGTGTTTTTTTATACCAATGGAACATTATACCGGGATAAAAAGTAGCCTGTAAAAGATAAAATGTGCTATTCCAGACTATAATCTATCTCTGTGACAGCTTTCATCGAGATCTGTTCAGCCATTCTGGCGTGATTGGGTAACAAACATACATCAATCAAAACTTTCGCATTTATAATATAAGTAAGATTGTTGGAATTGCACAATATTCACAAATATTACTCTATGTGCTAAACCTGTGTGCCAAATTTCATAAGTGTATGTATGTTTGTTTGTATATTATGTATGTTTGTCCATGCATTTATCTGAAATTAAGTATCTCTCCAGTTAGGTCATAGTGCAAGATTCATCAAAAGCAGTTTGGCAGTTTTCATGATATGGAGCATACAACCGAACTCCTTAGCGACAAACAGCACGAATGTTTAAATTGAGTGGATTTGACGCAGAATGTACATTTCGCAAAATGTGCTCTTGACGCAAAATGTGCACTTCGCAAAATAGGCGCTTCTCAAAATGAGTGTGAATTGTATCACTATGGGTGAAAATAAAACCGTTTGCTTACAATATTATACAGAAATACAGTTCTAATAATGTTGTAACAGTGCCAATGTTCATGAAAAATATTATTTTCTTACAATTCTGTTGTAGACCACGAAGTGACCTCGAAGTTGTAGACCATTATGTCTACCTGGGACAAACGGTCCAGTTGGGTAGGTCCAATTTCGAGAAAGAGATCAACCGTCGAATCCGACTCGGCTGGGCGGCGTTCGGGAAGTTGCGTGGTATCTTCTCGTCCAATTTACCGCAGTGTCTCAAGACAAAAGTCTATGACCAGTGTGTGTTGCCAGTGATCACCTATGGAACCGAGACGTGGTCGCTCACAATGGGCCTTATCAGAAAGCTCAAAGTCACCCAAAGGGCAATGGAGAGGGCTATGCTCGGAATTTCCTTGCGTGATCACGTCAGAAATGATGATATCCGCAGGAGAACCAAAGTTACCGACATAGCCCGAAGAATTGCCAAACTTAAGTGGCAGTGGGCAGGGCACATTGCTCGCAGAACGGATGGCCGATGGGGCCGAAAAGTTCTGGAATGGCGACCGCGAACCGGAAGACGATACGCTGGAAGGCCTCCCACTAGGTGGACTGATGACCTGGTTAAGGTTGCGGGAAGGCGCTGGATGCGAGTCGCACGGGATCGGTCAATGTGGCGACGCCTGGGGGAGGCCTATGTCCAGCAGTGGACGTCTTTCGGCTGAAATGATGATGATGATGATGAATGACAATTCTGTAGGTATAAGTGAAAATTTTCGAAATGTAGAATTGACATGATAAATATTGTTTATGATTTGTAAGCGTTATCAATACGATTAGTTATAATAATGTTAAAATAATATGTTTATATGTTTACTAATTAAAATACAGATAGATGCACAGCCTATTACAATAAATGGCTGGAGTACTTATATTATGTGTATGAAAGTGAAAGTGATTACTTTTTACAAAGAATCTACTGTTATCGTGCTAAAAATCGTGAAAAAAAAAATTGTAAGCACACGGTTTTTGTTTTGACCCATTGGGATAAAATTCACACTCATTTTGAGAGGTGCTCCTTTTGAGAAGTGCTATTTTGTGAAGAGCGTATTTTTCGAAATGCACATTTTGCGAAGTGCACATTCTGCGTCAAGTGCACATTTTGCAAAATGCACATTCTGCATCAAACCCATATGGGTATATTGTCAATCCTTTAGGTCATTATAGGAACTTGCTCAATAGACTTCAAAAACAAATCACTAAAAAGTGCAAATAACTTTCGTTTCAGAAGTCGGTGTCGCAAGACAATAAATACATGAAGTACGAACCGTCCTTACCTTGTATCGTCTTAAACAAAGTGTTCATAGTTCCTGTGGCCAATCCGAGTGCTCGCGAGTACAGAACAATAAGCGTTAATGTTGTATGAGGCGTCAGGTCACCCGTCTGACCTACTTGCTGAGCATATTATTATTTCACCGGCTTCGCTTGTCACCTTGCCTTAGCTTTATCTAATCACTGGTAAATAACGTCTGGATGGCGTTGAACTTTGAATTTAATATTCATCTCGCTATATTTTGCGAGCTATCTGTTCCTTCGCGTTTGGTTTTGTAAACGTGCTTTGATTTTTTTGAACCAACGTTTATAGTCTTGTTATTTCCAAGAGACTGATTTCCAAAGAATTAATAAAAAATTGGGTGTCTCTCAACCAACTCATCAAATCCTTTCTACCATTTTTCATGGTTCTTTTTTAGGTTAGGTCCGTCTGTCTGTCCGTCGTCTGTTACACAGGTTTTACAACTAAACGCTTAGAGCTAGTCTTCAAATTTTCACAGTACAAGCATCTTGTTGACCAAAGCCATACAAATTGTTAAGAAATATTTTTTAAGGGAACGAAGGCGAGCGTGAAAAAATATTGACCTACCCTATCGAGTGGGGTTTAGAACTACTAATATAGAATAAATACAGTAGATATCAACTCAACGAAGTAGATCAATAATGTATTTTTATTTCCAAAAATATTGAAAAACCAAATAATGAGAATCTTCCCATTGACTTGAAGTTTAGTGATAATGTTTATAATTACGTATATTTTACCAACTAATACTAATATATTGATAAATCTGATTTTTTCATTGAAATTTCCTAATTTTTCCTGTTACAACCAACTTGATTTTGCGGTTTGGTAAGAAATGCTATATGTGCGGCAAAGTACGACACGCACTTGGCCGGTTTTTCGAAGTTCAGGCTGTGCGTTGTCAGACATCAGTCATCGATCTACTGACTGAAATCACGGCATTATTTTTTGCAGGGCTACCTATAGAATTTCTGTGTTGTGTAAGATCGAAGATTATAAGAAAAGAAGATACCCAACTTCATAACATAGTTTACAATAGATTTTGTCGACACCCTCGAAAAAGGTTTATCTGTCACGCTTCCCAAACGGCTTTAAGAATGATAGTAGGTAAATGCCTACACATCGGCTTTACACTTCGGATAACGGTGTAGGAGCTTGTAGTAAGGTATGTATGTAATCTCTTTACCAAATCTCAGCTTACAAAGATTACCTACCCTCAGAAAATGTAGTTTCGAAACCGAGATCGCAAAGTGCTAATGCCATCACTTCTTTGATTCTTATACAGAAATAGGTTGGAATTTACCTGCCCTAAACCAGTTGTGTCTCATCCCATACAAAGAAATTGTCCCGACGTACTGTACTGATTATACTGATTATTGTTTTTACATCGATCGCGTTCGGTTCCGTTCCACGGATATAGATGGTGATATATCTATCGCCGTGGAATGGAACCGAACGCGATCGATTTACAAAAAATAATCGGTATAATCAGATGAAAAAAGCTAGTTACGTCGGCACGGTTTCTTTGTATGGGATGAGTTATCTGTATGCTATTTGATTATCTGTGCCTAAACTTACCATATGAATATTGGCATGAACCTAACTGGACTAAAAGTAACAACTCTTTAACGTGTGGAAATCTTTATGGAAACCCATAGTCGAAGGCCCGTATTCCGCAGCATGACTCATGCTCAACTCGAACTCAAAATTGACTGTTATAGTGCCCGGCACGTAAGTTGGCAAGGATTTGGCGTAGTGGGGGTAAGTTCGCGCATATTCCGTGAACTGATCAACCACCTTATTGAGGGAGTAGAACGTGGACGCGACCAGATTGGTCAGTCGATCCTTGTGTCAACTGACCAACCAAACGCACGCTTGGAATGTTCCTAAACGTTCCCCGGGCCCCGCTTCACTACCAAAGATACCCAAAAAACTATTTCTGCGCATCTAACGACTCTTGCCAACTTACGTGCCGGGGATTATACGGCTAGTTATTTTTTGACATTAACCTAGGTTTATGCAGTCAAATGTTAATGAGTTTGGCAGATGATTTTTCCACTTTACTTATGATAACTCAAGTTTAGCACGTTAATGTTAATTTATAACAAGCTATACTGTCAATACGTGTGTTCGAATTGCAATTGAATATGAGTAATGCTGCGAAATACGGGCTTTAGCAGGGCGTTCTTAGCTTATGTAGCATCTCCGCATGTGCTCTGAAGCATCAAGTGGTAAGTACCAATAGCCTTTCATGTGCTCCAAACGCACATTTCTATATATTAACTTCCCTTAATGATTGATACGTGTCCCATCCTTCAAAGTGTTGCTCAAAGGATGGATTTAGATTGGAGACCAGCACCGTGGTTACGTTACTGTATGGACACCTCGCACGCACGCTCCCTTTCATTTCGACAGCTCAACAGTATTTATTGCGTGTTTTACACTGTCGAGAAGATAGATTTCTGAAAATGCAAGCAATGAATGGAAGCAAAACACGCGTACGCCATTCAAGAAGTGCCGCAATTAGGGTGCAGGAAAAACATACCCTTGAGTTACAATTAGATACCGGGTCCAAAATGCCCTGTCTCGACCTTACCTGGTTTTAATGCACCATCTATATGTTATTCCGGTTGCTGATGCTGAATCCTCCTGTTAATTAGAAATTTGATGTTCCTAGCACGCGGTGCAATAAACATGATGGAAGATCTGTTTATTCTCATGGCAATCGAATATTCTGGATACGGATCTAATATAGAGCCAAATGTAGGCCGTTCGGCGATATTGTGGTCATTATTGTTTAGCAATGAATTGTTATATTGTTTGTATCTATGTTTATTGAGTTTATTATAAGCTCTTACACTCTGCTTATGCTTTGCAACATGCTGCTCCTGCTCCATAATCTTTAGTGCAGACAAAATCAAATTTGTTAATTTATACCTATTCATAGTAATTGTATTCCTTTTCGTTTTAAGGCATTAACTCACACACTGTTCCGTTGTTGTTGAAATAGGTATTTTTGCAATATTTGTAAGTATGTTAGACCCATGTTCCTACTTTATTAAATGAATTAATTTACCGATTAAAGCTTTATGGTGAACATGACGAACATCAAACACTGTGTTCGTCAAAAATATTCGAAGCGATACAATTTGGTTGTCTTGCTAATATACGTCCACACGTACGAAACGAATGTTCCGTGGTCGATGTTCGTGTTCACCATGTTTTGTTCGTTCGTGCGTACACGTCTTAACACTTTTGTCTGGGGCCTCTGAGCCTCTAAACAAGTGATAGAATGTCAACAAAAATGGCGATAGCGATTGGAGAAATGTATGGGAATGTCAAACGCTATCGAAATGTCACGTGATCAATGATAAAAAATTTGGCATTCCGACCATCGCCATCGCTTACATCGAATGGCACTTGTATATACTATATTTGAAAGTTATTTCAAATGGAGTATAGACAAGTGGCATTTAAAAATTACAACCCCTTTTTACAGTCCGTTTTGTGTTCTATCCCGTAATTATAAGGATGGCATAAAAAGAATAAACCTGTTACCAAAACTAACTGTTTAATACAGCTGCCATTTGTCATATCATCAACGCAATAGAAGTCAAGATCATTTGAACAGGCTGTAAAATAGGCTTATTTAAATATCTAATGTTATCTCAAATGGAGTATAGAGGCTTTGGTTCTTTTGATGCTTCATGTCTGTATTTGGTTTACTCTTAATTCCTCAGTATAATGTAATTATAAGTAAGACAACATAATGAGCTGCGAATAAGCGCAAAAAATTGTCACTGTCAATTTCATATTTAAAACAACAGCAGCCGAAAATCTGCTGGATATTCTCTTTTATACAAAGTAAAAACTGCCCGTATTATTTATTAAATAAAATAAAGTCGAGTTCTGTCTTTACCTTCACAGGTAACATTTTAATTACACACGAGTGTAAAAATACTTCTTAGTTAATTAAGTAGTATCGTTTTGTGAAAATGAAACAAAATTAGAAACTTGATATATTAAGATTGAAGTAGACAATTATTTCAGCTCTAAGCTTATATCTACAAGTTAAATATTCAGGGTTTTTATTTTACACTAACTTTTTAGCACGGATTTGCTTGGCAAAATTAGAAAAACACAATTAAGAGTCAGGAATTTGCTATACCATAATACGTATGCATAGCAACTTGTATAGTACGAACACGAATAATGGTCGGCTGGTGCATTATTTTATAAAGAGTCTAAGTGGCCTTTACGAGATGGATTTAGCCCCTCGTGTTCTTTTCAAAGTTCAACAATAAAATTACATATTAATATGAGATACACATATTTCAAATTAATATGTTAAACCTGCACTATCACTTACTGAAATATGTGGCCGAAAAAATGCACTCTGCCATTTTTGAGACAAACCCGCCACACAATGCCCGACCACTGGAACTCCAGAAAACCAGAACCGATAGTGACGACGAAGCTCGGTGAGTCCCGGAGGAACTATACAACTGTCTTGGAACCCGCAACGAATATAACAAAAAACAGTGGAGGGAAAGAAGAAAAGAAAAATAATTTTGACGCGGGTGTATGTTAGACCGTGTGGGTGAGACCATGGCAGCGAAACCGCGAGGAAAGATAGAGTCACATAAGCTTTTAAGTTCAACCATTACCGTTAAACAAACAGACGGTCTGATTTTCCAAAGAACAATTCTTGATTACCTACAGTAATAACTCTTAGCAATAAATTCATATCTTATAATACAACGAAGAAATGTTTCGATATTTCGCACTTGCTAGTAATTTTATAACATCTATTTTCTGTAAATAAACGGTGAAGGATTAAATTAATTACATAAAATATACAATTTATATCAGTTGCCAATCCGAAAATCTTTGACCGATTGTGGGCTCAGGTTGGTCGCTGTAGAGACAAAACCTGGTAAAATGGGACATCCTTGACCCATCCCAAACATGGTGCTATTGTGGAGCCCCTTCACAGGATATGCGCCACCTCCTATCTTGCCCAGCATGCACAACTTGCACTTTTCAAGAATTGGACGAGGCCAAGACCACACACACACCACACCACATACCACACTCACCGCATACACACCACACACGCCACATTTTGATCCGATAAAATTTGAGTCAAATCGATTCTAAAGAAGAAGAGTTGGAAGCCGTATTAAAATTTTATACCAAAAACTTACAGACTCACCGAAAAATAATAATGAAGGAGAGCCTAATTGGACATACCTAATAATATGCTTATCAAACATATTTTTTTATAAGAAAGCAAAAATACACTACAATATTGAAAATAAAGTCCTGTTTCCCCGACTTTTGAACAATGAGATACCAAGTTCAGTATTGAATGCCTGAAATTTTTGTATCAAGCTTCGTTAGTGTAGTATCTGAGGCCGTAGGAGCTGTAATTATACCCGAATTACTTTCACAAGTGAGGGTACCAGCGTTGTTTTACTCCATTCTGTGGCAAGTAAGGGTACTATATTCATATTCTTACTTTTTAAAGCTCACACATACAATACACACACACACACATATACACACAGTACACGCACTACTACAAACACACACAAAATAACTACTACTATAGGTTCTGGGTCATATAAGGTGAAAATAACGCGTCACCCAAACGTCCTGGGGTGCGTACCCCATGGATGTAAAAGGACCTCGAAGGCTGGAGCACAAAATATCCCAAGACTTAGTCTGGCTAACTTCTTTGAAAAGGCTACATAATCATTGAATCGATGTGCAAGACATCTGAACACGTCGAAAAAGTAACTTAGCCGGTTCAGACCCGTAATAAAATTTACCGAAACTAATTTGTTTCGGGAACCGATAAAAATCCAGTGTATCTCGCGTTTCGTGCACTCAAGGGGTTAATGTTCTCGTGAATAAGGTGTGAAAAAAAAAAAAAAAAAATGTTGGCAAGGGCGATTGGGCATTCGCCTTTGCGTGATTCAACTTGTACATTTGCAGAGTTTACACTTTGCCACCAAAGGTGCAGAGCAGTGTCAGTCACCATTTTTCACTTTGTGCTATCTGAGTTATGTTAATAGGTAATAGAAAATTCAAGAAGTACATACACATACGTATAACATCACGCCTGCATTCCCCAAAGGGGTGGGCAGAGGTGTAACATTAGTACAACAAAATATGTATTAATACATGTATCTCATCGAATATCTTTATCTGTTCCTTCTTATAGTACATCTTGTTCTTCGAGTCGATGATTCTAATTTATGTATTCACGGCTTGACAGTTCTAGCGTTGGCCTCGCAAAGGTCGCTTATGGTGCTGGTATTTTTGCACAAGGATCAGGACAAAGAATTAAGTTAGTAAATCTTATTTATTTATTCATAAAACTTTATACACAAGTACAAAGGCGAACATAATGCCTTAGGCATTTTCTACCAGTGGTGCAGAGATAAAATATGACAGTTGCAGCTTAATGAAAAAACAAATAGAGAAAAGACACACACATAAAACAATTTAATATATATATAAATATATACTAAGATACATACATATAAATAATGTTATTGAGAAACGGAATCCAACAAATTAACTCTGTGATGATTCTGCAAACTTCTTGCCGACGTGCTCGCGTGCTTTCAATTTGTAAGACAGCCGACTGGTTGTCATCCGTCATATCCCTGGATAACAGATACAATTAAATTGATGATGCATTTGCAGAATGACGCTCTGACCAAGTACCGTAAAAATAAATCTGAGTCCAAAAAATCATACTACAAGCAGTTGAAATCTCTGGTGTTAAATGCCATATTTAGAGAAAAGGTTGCATATTTCAAATTTAATATTAATAGCCAAATAAAAAATCCGAAAGCATTATGCCAAAATTTAAGAAACACTAAATTGCCGGATAAACAAATTGATGACCTTCCTGCTCACCTCAGAGATCCAAACGAAATCAATAATCACTTTATGAGTGTCCCTGTTAATCCTGTCTGCAATATGTCGCAGCGCGCTTTCTTTGAGTCGCATCGTTATGGTGATGATAGCTTTGCATATGCATTACAACCAGTAACTGCTGATCAGATTTTGAGATACTTCCGCCAGCTAAAATGTAACGCCGAAGGTTGTGATAGGGTAACCCTCAATATGCCTTTGCTTACACTCCCATATACTCTGAAAGTCATCACTGACATTGTGAACAGCTCGATTGTCTCAGCAACCTTCCCTGACATCTGGAAAACTGCTATCGTTAGGCCATCGCCTAAAAAAACAAATTCGACTGAATTAAAAGACCTTAGGCCTATTAGTATTGTGCCTTGTCTTTCTAAAATTGCTGAAAAGGCGGTATGCCAGCAGCTTTCAAAATATCTAGAAGATAAAAACATTCTGCCTGAGCTACAGTCAGGCTTTCGCAAACAACGTGGTACTTCTACGGCTCTTTTGGATGTGACAGATAACATTCTGTCAGCACAGGATAAGGGCCTATGCACACTACTTGTCCTACTTGATTTTTCGCGAGCTTTTGACTGCATAAATATAGATCTGTTTCTATCAAAGCTTAGCTACTACGGATTTGACCAAAACACGATACACTGGTTCCAAAGCTATCTCACCAACCGACGTCAGCGGGTGGAAAAACCACTTAGCAATGGCTCATCTCTTGTTTCTTCCCTCACTTCTGTTTACAGAGGCGTCCCACAAGGCTCAATACTGGGCCCAATCATCTTTATTTTGTATTGTGCGGATATCATAAATTCCCTGAGGCGATGTAGGTACCATATTTATGCTGATGACGTACAAGTCTATTTTTCCTTTAAGCCAAGTGACTATGACATTGCGATAAAGAATCTAAACGATGATCTTGACAGGATAGCATGTTGGGCTGAAAGTAATGGTTTGGTACTTAACCCTACTAAAACCAAATACATGCTGTTTGGAACCAAGAACCAAATCAGTGCAGTGCCGACAACACTTAACGTTGCCCTGCTGGGTGAGTCGATTAGTCGAGTCAGTGAGGCCCGTAATCTTAGACTGAACATGGACGCTGGGTTGAGATATGAAGCACACGAGTCGGATTCAGTGCGTACTTGTTTTTACCGGCTTAAGGTCCTCTATAAAAAAAGGCCTTATCTTTCAGAAGAGCTGCGAATCCAGCTGGCTGAATCTCTCGTGCTATCTAAGCTTAACTATGCGGACGTAGTTATTGGCCCTTCGACTGCTGGGCAGAACTGATCGACTGATTCAGAGAGTGCAAAACGCCTGTGCTCGATTCTGCTTATCAATCCCACCTAGGAGTCACGTAACGCCATTTTTGAATAACCACTCAATCCTCAAGATGAAGTCGCGTCGTAAGTTGCACTTGGCATGCCTACTATTTGGAGTTATAAAGTACAAACAGCCGACCTAACTTTACAATAAACTGAGCTGGATAGCTAGTAGAAGAGACTGCGCAAGTAGATAGTGCTCACAGCAACTGTACACACACTCGCACAAGACAGCGGCTTTCAGGGGAAGTTTTAGATACGCCGCATCCAAATGCTGGAAAAATATTCCCCCGCCGATAAGGAATCTTAAATGCCTTGTAACGTTCAGAGTTCAACTGCGGCAGTTTCTTAGCACCTCGCAGAAAAAACTGGAGATGACTGTTTTGAACACGTCCATTATATAACTGTTATGTCCCGAGCCAATCTGTCTGTTTGTCTATTTGGCGTATCTCGTGGTCAAAAACTGCGAACAAAGAATATAGGCACTTGGTAATTGGTTAATTTACGTATATTTATTTTTTTGACAACATATTTATTTATTTTTAGTCTAGCCATATCGATAACCTTATTTGCACCTAAGCCATCATTTATGTATTAGTTATTTTAAGATTATTCATTATTTTATACATTATACATTTAACTTATCAAGTAATATACTTAATCAAGTAATCAGAAAGAATTTATAGCACCATCAGCACACCTAAAACTGGAGCGTTTGCCACTGGAAAACATTTATTGCAATAAATTAAAGTTGCGGGTATACTTACGTGAAATACTCTTCGCATAACACTTTAACAACACTAACATAATTATCACGTCTGCTTGGCGACCATATGTCACTGCAGGGATCCAGCAGAATATCAGCGTCAGATATATGCCTGACACGTGCTGAGCTGGACTCCCATTTGGTGCAACCTTGAGACGCTCACCGCACTGTGTTTTAATCGTATCTGAGGTATGTTACTATGTCACTTTTATTTCCTGTATGATTTTGTGTTTCTTTTTCTTTCTTTTGTATGTTGGCACCTTGTTTTTATATACCTCGTAAAAATTGAAAATTTAATTGAGATTTTGTGTTTTGTGCTGTGTCTTTTGTGTGCACTAAATAAATGTTTTATCTATCTACCCTGCTGTTCTGAGGCAGCGCATTCCAAAGGGAAATTTCCTGGACAAAGAAGGAGGAATGGATAAACCCAGAGCGATGAGAAGGACATTGTAGAAGACGTTTATTGGCGGAGCGAAGATTTTTACTGTGAGCAGAAAAAGTAATTGGGCATGTGAAGTCAGATACAGAAGAAGAAGAAATGGGTTTATCAATAAAATAAAACAGGGTAGTCAAAGCCCTCAGCACTCTAAGCTGTCGTATCGGTAACCATTTTAAAAGTGACCGATGTGCGGATACATGATCATACTTACGGAGGTCATACTACGGACAAATCGAATGCAGTTATTTAAAAGGAGGATCTTATAAATTACTCATCAACAAATAAGTCTCTCTATAAACATAATATCTTACTTTTACTACGTCCAAAGACAGACAACACGAATAAAACTAATCTCCTTGCAAGACAATTGCTTTAAACGACTACAGTTTCCTTTTAGTATCGATAACCTAAGTGTCGGCTGGCTGAAGTTTAAGTAACGAACTTTGACGAAGTAAGCCCAACTTGCCCGAGGGATACAATCAGCCTAAATAGTGAATGCTGATTGGCTCAAATTATTACATTATCTTCCATTCCATATTGAACCTTAGCTTTATAAAATGAGGGTATATTTTCGGTTTGATGTATGGTCGGTATAGTGAACATCTGTTACATGCCATGGTTTAATAGCGGCAGGGTGATTTTGTACGAAGAAAGATAATTTAAGAGTTCTTATTTACTTATTATTTTCGTACAATCATGAAAGTTCATCTGCGAAAAACAGCTGCTGTATAATTTTACTGCCGATCCTTGGGAAAAATGGTTCGCAAATAAATACGTATGTAGGTACCCCGTCGCTTTCTTTTTTTACAAGCTTTTGTTTAACTTACAATGTATGTATGTAAATGTGTTCGTATCAAATCATGCAACTGAATTTTAAAGCAGTTTTAAAATTCTAATTAAGATGAAATTTTGCATACACGTTTAGTTTGGATGACAATGCATGGTTGTGGTATTCTGATTTACAGATCCACATTTTTAAGTATATTTACAATTCATAACACTATACAAACCATATCTTTTTTATCTTTTGATATTGTATCAATTTTTGTAACTCTTTTTTATGTATTCTTTGATATTTTTATTACCTGAAAAGCATATTTTTAGTTATCTCTGATTGTTTTAATATCTAAAACTTAAATTATATTGCTAATTTGTAATTCTTGCAATATTTTTCTACTGTGACATTTTCATCTGACATGACATCTGTCTGTCAATTTAATTTTCTTAAGCCTTAGACAATTCAATTCAATTTCAATTCATTTATTTGTTCTCTCTTTACAATAATAAATCTCTTAAAATTAACAATATTTTTGGCTAATGCTATATTCCACCATTGTAAGAGACTGGTGCCTGAAGTAGGTTTTTGAAAAAGCCTGTGTTACAGGCCACCAGGGCCCCCCACAGCAAAACAATATAGTCAATATAGTAATAGTGTAGTAAAAGTTTAAAGAGGATGTGAACATCATTAATAGTACCTACCAAGAAGACTAAACAATAGTCTGCTGAAAATTAAAAATTATATCAAAAATTTAAATATTAAAAAACAATAAAAATAAAAATTGACAACTGTTCATACGAAACTGGTTATTTGTAGTGTCCTGTATGCATGCATGTTAGAGTGTTTGAAGGTATGTTGGAGTGTTAGAATGTATGTTGTAGTGTATGAATGTATGTTAGAGTATTCGAGAGCGAGTATGAGGTGTAAATCAGCCACGGGAGTAAGGAAAGAAGGAGAACTATTTGAGAACCGTTGTTCGGTCATATACCTATAAATGTATGTCTTGCTCATTAGAGTAGTTCGGAATAAATCCTCATACAGTAAAGACGTGTGTATATTTTATATGAAGTCCTACATTCAATATTGAACCTTAATCACATCAACATATGGTCCAAACGAGCCGAATAATTAGAAAAATAGATAAGGACGACCCAGCGATCGGAGAACAATAGGCCGCATTTATGAGCCATTTTTTTGCACCTATTTATTTTTGCAAGTCATGTTGGTTCTACGAGCTATATAACTAGTAAACAAGTTATAACGTTTTGACTTAAAAGGTGAATTGTGAGTGCTTTTGTGCTTTGAAACTATCATAAGACGAAGTAGCTATATAGAACAATGAGTGTTACATTAATTAGTGAACAGCAACAGTTAGTTAACTCGTTGGAAGATACTTATTTATTACTACAGAAGACACAAAGTAATTTAAAGAAATGTCCGAAGCAAAGATTGACGAGAGGTTATAAAGAAACGAAGTTACAAAGTATCGAAGGATATATGCGGACGTTTAATACGACACATCAAGAATTAGTGAAGTGTACGCCTAAATGTAAACGAAATGATGTGCCGTATTTCGTAAACGAAGATTACTTTCTGGTCGAAGATTTATACTCATGTTTATTAGGCGATTTAAAGGATATGTTGTCGATGTCTTCGAAATCTTCAGACAATCAGATACAAACAAATGAAGCCTCGTCGCCGCCGCCGCCACGAGTAAACTTACCACGCATCGAGTTACCTTCTTTCAACGGGAGCTATGAGGACTGGCCTATGTTCCGAGATATGTTCACGTCGTTGGTACACAGCAACACGTCTTTATGTAACGTCGAAAGGTTACATTACCTGAAGTTGAGCCTGGTTGGTGAACCCAAAGAATTGATGAAGCATGTTAACATCACGGACATTAATTATGAACAGGCATGGAATACACTTGCACAACGGTATGGAAACAAACGTTTAATAGTTCATTCTCTACTCCAGAAGTTATTTACTCAAAAGAAAATAACCAATCCATCGGCTATCCAAATAAAGAATTTATTAGACACAACTTGTCAGTGCTTGAATAACTTGAAAAATCAAGACTTACCTGTCGAGTCCTGGGATCAGCTGATTATACACCTAGTTGTGGAGAATTTAGATATCGACACACACACAGCCTGGGAAGAAGATTCTTACAAGGAAAAGACTGACAACCTACCATCTTGGGCAGAATTAAAGGCTTTCCTGGAAACCAAATACCGGACAAGGGTTGGTTAACCCTACAGCTAAAAAGGAGCAGTCGAATGTTAAGGCGAAGTCATTCCATTTCACCGCACCGGAAGAGAAGTCAGTTACATCGCCGACCAAGTCATGCAGTTTGTGTAACGCGGAGCACTCCTTGTGTCACTGCAAGGAATTTTGTAAGTTACAACCGAATGAACGCAATGAGTTTGTTAAGAAAAATAATTTATGCTTCAATTGTCTGACGTCAGGACATTCTGTCGGGAGATGCCGCAATCGAATGATCTGCCGAAGATGCAACCGCCGCCACCATACCTTATTACATAAACCCAGCAGCGGTCAGTCAGACAATGTGAAAACACAACAAAAACAAACTGAGGAAGAACAACAGAAAGCGGAACACAGTGACAATCCTAAGTTAGCATTTTCAACGCACTTTGTGTCAGAGAAGTCAACAGCGTTGCTTGCTACAGCATTAGTGCAAGTAAGAGATGAAGATGGACACAGTACAATTTTGCGAGCATTGGTGGATCAGGGCTCGCAAGCAAACTTTATTAGTGAGCGAGCAGCGCAACTGTTAAGAGTCAAGAGATCGCAAATAAAGGGAACAATCACTGGTGTTGGAGCAACACAGACTACAGTCAATCACGTGATACAAGTCGAGATTCGTTCAAGATATGATAATGATGTCATGATTGCTGTTGATGCCTATGTAATGCCAAAGCGATTAACATCACACTTGCCATCGGAAACAATTACTGGTACAATGCACACCTGGCCGCACTTAAAAGGACTTACCCTGGCTGACCCGAGCTTTCGTTCACCGGGGCGAGTAGACATGCTGTTGGGCGTAGAAGTTTGTGCTCAAATTTTAAAGGCTGAGATAATCAAAGGTCCACCTGGCTCCCCATGTGCCCAAAAGACAAGCTTGGGTTGGATCTTATTTGGAAAGATACAAGCACAAACATCAGAACCACAGATACTAGTAATGCATCATAAGCTTGATCTAGATGAAGTTTTGAAATCTATGTGGGAGGTTGAAACAGATGCGCAAGGACAACTTACCAAAGAAGAAAAGGACTGCGAGAGAATATACAAAGAGACATACACGCGAAATAGTGAAGGGCGTTACATAGTGAAGCTGCCATTTAAAAAAGAAAACCCACAATCACCGCATGGTAATACGAAGGAAGGAGCTATAAATAGATTATTTCACTTGGAAAGACGTTTCAGCAAGAATGATAATCTGAGAAAGGAGTACACTAAAGCAATTAATGAATACAACGAAATGAAACACATGGAGGCAGTTCCAAGTGATGAAAGTAATAAGCCAGCTGTATACCTTCCTCACCATGCAGTGGTAAAAGACGAAAGTGAGACGACTAAGGTCAGGCCAGTATTTGACGCCTCTCACAGAGGCTCAAATAACATAGCACTCAACGATGAGTTACTTGTTGGACCGCAACTTCAGGAAGATATGAGATCTCTCATCATGAGATGGCGTCTGAAAAAGATAGCATTTGTAGCCGACATTCAGAAGATGTATCGACAAATACTCGTTTCGGAAGAGGACGCAGATTATCAAAGAATTGTCTGGCGTAACAGCCCTAATGAACCTGTAAAGGAATATCGGCTTCTGCGAGTCACCTTTGGCCCGGCATGTGCACCATACCTTGCCGTCAAAACTCTACACCAGGTGGCGAACGATGAAGTCGAGAATCATCCTGGAGCAGCAGACACAATTAGACGAGACTTTTACATGGACGATTTGATGTCCGGTCAAGATACAGTTCCCGAAGCAGTTGGTGTAGCTAAGGATGTAAAGGCAATTCTGAAGAGAGGTGGTTTCATCCTACAGAAATGGGCGTCGAACAATTCCGATTTCCTTACGGAATTTCATCCAGCTGAGCTCAGCTCTCATGTTAACATCGATATCAAGTTAAACGGCTTGATAAAAACACGGGCTTATCCTGGAATATGGGAGAAGATGTACTTAAATATAACCTTAAGCTACCACCCTTGTCGGAAACAGTCACTAAGAGAAAAATATTGGCCGAGGTTCAACGACTTTTTGATCCTCTGGGATGGTTAGCCCCAGCACTGGTACCTGCAAAGATAATGATCCAGAAATTATGGCTTCAACGGATGCACTGGGATGAAGAACTCTCACCTGAAACAAAAATGAATGATTGAATATTAGACATAGTTTTGAAGATATTAAATTGATGGAATTAAAGAGATGGCTGTTTACTACTCAAGAAACGTTGAAAGATGTTACTATTCATGGTTATTGTGACGCTTCAACTAAGGCGTATGGAGCTGTTGCTTACCTGAGAGTTCGAGGAGACAACGGAGACTATCAGACTGGAATTATAGCTGCCAAGACAAAGGTCGCTCCGGTCAAGGCATTAACCCTTCCACGGCTGGAATTGTGCGGTGCAGTTCTCCTGTCAAAGTTACTAAAGCATATCAGTGAGGCGACACGCATCCCAAAGAGTCAAATATTTTGTTGGACTGATTCCACGATAGTGTTGTCATGGCTGCAAGGAGATCCAAACAGGTGGCACACATTTGTAAGAAATAGAGTAATAACTATTCTTGACAGTATTGGAAACAAGTGGATCCACATACAGTCACAACAAAATCCAGCTGACGTCGCATCGAGAGGAATGTTGGCATCGGATTTGAGAAAATATACACTCTGGTGGCACGGTCCGGAACACCTGAAACAAACAGAAATACACATGGAAAAATTTATTAATGAAGAAACTGACTTAGAAAGAAGAAAAACTATTAATACTTACCTCACACGAGAAAGCGAAGAAAATTCCATGTACAGAAAAATGGAAATTTTCGATGACTTACCGGAATTATTGAAGACTATCACTTATGTTAAAAGATTTCTAAGGTTAAAACTAAATCAATATGTACAGTCCCCGATCACTACTGAAGAACTCGAAGATTCGCTGCAGACCTGCATAAAAATCATACAAGATGTTATATTTGTAGAAGAAATTAGAGACCTATTAGAAAGGAGTCAAGTAAGAAATACAAGCCGTTTGAAGAGGCTCAATCCTTATCTGGATGCTAAAAAGATACTCAGGGTGGGCGGAAGGTTACAAAACGCTTTTTATTTGGAACACGACCGTCTACATCCTATAGTCTTAGACCATAAAAATCCACTCACCTCCTTACTCATTGCTGATGCTCACAAACAGACGCTACACGGAGGAATTCAACTGATGCTAAATTACCTGAGGTCAAGATACTGGATTCTGAAAGTTAAGAGTTTGGTAAAGACATACATTCATAAATGTTTTGTTTGTGCAAAGTTAAATGCCAGAGCTCGAACGCAATTGATGGGCGAGTTACCGAAGGTGCGAATAACCCCTGCACGACCATTCCTTCACAGTGGCGTTGATTTTGCGGGCCCTTATGATGTCCTTATGTCCAAAGGCAGAGGTGCAAAAACCAACAAATCCTACATCGCCATCTTCATATGCATGTCGACAAAGGCAATTCATTTAGAGCTTGTGGGAGATTTGACGTCGGAAGCCTTTATCGCAGCTTTTCGGCGCTTTGTATCACGACGTGGAAGATGTAGTGATTTGTGGAGTGATCAGGGACGGAATTTTGTTGGAGCAAACAAGTTACTTGCAGAGGCTTTTAAGGTGGCAAACTTTGAATTTGGAGATCACATGTCCAACCTCCTGGCAGCAGACGGCACTCAGTGGCACTTCATTCCGGCTTATAGCCCAAATTTTGGAGGCCTCTGGGAGGCCGGAGTAAAATCAATGAAGTTCCACCTCAAACGCATCATGAATACGAATTTGACATACGAAGAGATGACCACCGTATTATGTCAAGTTGAGGCATGTCTTAATTCCCGTCCTCTTTGCCCTGTTATTGATTCAGATTTGAACAATTTGGATGTACTTACACCTGGCCACTTCCTCATTGGAGAGTCTCCAATAACTATACCCGCACCTTGCTTGAAAGATAGTCCCCAATCAAGCTTATCGCGGTGGCAACACTGTCAAATTTTTGGCATCGCTGGCAATGCGAGTATCTCTCAACAAAGACCAAAGTGGCAAAAAAGGCAAGAAGAGTTTGATATAGGCCAGATTGTCTTGGTCAAAACAGAAGGATTGCCACCTGGCAAATGGCCTTTAGGACGGATTGTGAACAAACACACAGGATCTGATGGAATCACTAGAGTTTATAGTGTAAAGAGTGGTACAAACATTGTAAAAAGATCAATCTCTAAACTCTGTTTTCTACCAATCTGTAATAGTAGCGATAGCAGTTCTCTATTGCAATAATTATGTTTATTTCCTTTTTTTTAGTCTGTTAAACTATTTGATGAATGCAGACTGTATTTTATATTTCTATGAATGTTAAATAATTGTTCAAAAGACTCCCAATTTGTTTTGAAATATAAACTTATGTTGTAGTCTATCTGGAACGTTATATTATTTGTTCATTAATCATTTACTAATATTAGATGAACCTAATGTCTAAGTGCATGCTTTGTTTGTTAATTTATTTAATGGTACTTAAAACCTCAAAATTGAATTGTAAAAGGAATTAAAAATCCCTTTTGGTGGGCGGTATGTTCGGTCATATACCTATAAATGTATGTCTTGCTCATTAGAGTAGTTCGGAATAAATCCTCATACAGTAAAGACGTGTGTATATTTTATATGAAGTCCTACATTCAATATTGAACCTTAATCACATCAACAACCGTTAAAAGATTCTCAGTTTTTTTGTAGTCAAGGGTTTTAAGAAATGTTTTAACTGATTTGTGACAATGAGAGATGGTTTTGGGATAAGGATTAAGTGTAATATTTAATTTGTTGTACAAAAATTGACCAAGGAAGTAAAAGAATTTCTGAGGGAGTGAAGTTTTGAACTGCAATGAGGGGCAGACTCTTCCCTTCCGTCGTTGGTTATTTATTAATTTGGGGTCAAACTGTAGCTGGGAGTGTTTTTTAACTACCGTAAGCAGGATAAACGTTTGTCTGACCGTAAGGATGTCCCATTCCTTGTATAAATCAAGAGTTGGAAAACGAAAATGGAGACCAGCACCAACCTTAAGTATAGCGCGCTGTGCCCTCTCTACTTCGATAAGATGAGTTTTGGAGGCACCATCCCACGTTGTGATACAGTACTCAATTAACGGTTGGCATAAGGCAAAGTAAACCATTTTAATGGTATTTCGATCTGCAGTGTGTCTTAATGATTTAAATATATAAATAAGTTTGCGGATCCTCGGAACAAGTGCATCAAAATAAGATTTAAAAGAAAGGTGGAAGTCAGTAATGATCCCTAGGTACTTTATATTAACAGTCCGTTCGAGTGTGGGACAAGTACACCCGAGGTTTGGAGAGCCACACGTATGTACCGAAATAGAAAAGTTTGACGGAGGAAGAAGGTTAGCTCTATGAGCAAAGGTTACATATTTAGTTTTCGTCACGTTAAGTGTCAATAAATTGTTTTGCAACCATTCACTGACTGTGTTAACGCCCAATTGAGCAGTAGCAAAGACCTCATCCCAACTATCCCCACTGAAGAACAGTGCCGTATCATCTGCAAATGTGGCGATTTTTCGTTTCAGGAGAGGAGACCGGAAGTCATTAATATACACCAAGAATAGCGTTGGCCCGATTATACTACCCTGGGGTACACCAAAATTGACAGTCAGCTCGTCACTTAAGCTATCATTAATTTTTACTCTTTGTTTTCTTCCAGTGAGATAGTCCTCCAATAATTTAAGTGGAATTCCTCTTAAGCCAAGCCGATCCAGCTTTTTTAGAAGATTCGGGATTGAGACTGTGTCGAACGCCTTTGCAAGGTCCAATACCGTTAGAAATTTCATCCTATTGTCGAGACTGCCAACGATGGAGTTAACCAGCTCATGGACAGCATTGTTGGTACTCTTACCGGTTCTGAAACCAAATTGTGAAGGAGAGAGCAAGTTGTTGGTTTCCAGAAACCTGATTAAGCGTTTATTTATTAGGCGCTCCAGGA
The DNA here is from genome assembly GCA_964057195.1 of Orthosia cruda. NCBI lineage: Eukaryota > Metazoa > Arthropoda > Insecta > Lepidoptera > Noctuidae > Orthosia > Orthosia cruda. The sequence continues at coordinate 15,270,874 of OZ059844.1, forward strand.
TCTTGGAAAGCGCTGGCAGAATGGAAATAGGTCGGTAGTTATTCACAGAGTCAAGTTTCCCGGATTTGTGGATTGGATTGATAGGAGCTATTTTAAATAGCTATGGGAAGACCCCTGTAGAGATTGACAGGTTACAAATGTGAGTCATGGGAGAGGTAAGGAGATTTGCGTATCTCTTGATTATCTTACCACTTATAAGATCGATACCAACTGCACATTTATCCTTTAACCCATTGATATGAGTGAAAATCTCTTGCTCGTCCGTGGGAAGGAAGACCATTGAATTTGGGGGAGCGTTCGGTAAGTGATCTTTGCAGTAGGTGAATTGAGCTCTTTAGATAGACATAACGTAGGTACCATGGGCTACCTAGACCTTCCCTTAAGCTAGTTGCACATTATTGTAAATGCAGCGCAGAGGCAGACTGCCCCGCCTCTGTAAAGCAATTTTTATTCGTTCTGGTCTTGTTTTTTTTTTTGATTTTGATTAGATTAGATTAAGACGCGCTTAGACGTGGAGTTGCGGACACCATCCGCAACTCCACGTCTAAGCGCGTATTTTGCGTACAAACCAATTTGAAATTTAGTTTTGAAGCTGGACCGAACGCCGAAAGACTGTTGACTTCTTAATACTACCAAGTGTACGACCTGTGAATGTAATACAATCTTTGAAGTGCAATTAATAAATATATTGTATGTGGTTCCCTAAAGAGATAATTATTTCTTGGAACCTTACCCTCAACGGTCATCTCTTGGCATCAAAGGCCTCGCTGTTTGGCTTATTGAGTCATAGCTGGCCTCCACTATCCTTGGTGCCAACGTACTAATCCGTTTGCCTGTCTATCCGTCCTGCTACCTATTCTACTGCCTACCTGCCCGATTACCTGCTTTGACCATCTACCGTGGTGCCTGTTCACCACGTCATCCTGCCCGACCTGCTACCTGGGTGCGTACGCTGAACTCGATGGTACACATCTCGCGGTAGCGCCGTCCCATCACACCGTGCTACGTCTGCCTGCCCGACCTGCTGTCTGGTTAGCTGCCCACCAAGCACCAAGCTGGACCTTACTTTTTTACTCTATATCCTTTTCCTTAATTTTAATTTATAATTATTTTATTTTTACTAACGTAGCTAACGTTAGCTCGACTGAGCTAACGTAACGTTACATGGTTAGCTAAGTGACGTCATTCTAAATCTAATATGGCGGACGGCCCAAGATGGCAGACTAGTATTTTTTTGTGTACTGCAATGATGGGTATCAAATAAAAGGGTTTGCTGAGAAAAATACGAAAAAAAGCTTGTTTCAGAAAAAAAAATTAAATTTATAATTTTATTTTTTAAGCCTGTATTATCGCCTTCTGTATGACCTCCTACGTTTCATCTACAAAATCTAATCCAATTCAAAAAACTTTACCTTTGTTTAGTGCCGCAGTCGGTTAAGAATACACATACTTATACTTATTGCTTATCAACCATCCGGGCGAGCACGGCCTCTGTGGTAGGCTTTATTCACGCATTTTATCACGGTTTTTGCTCGCAAACTGTGATAAAAATGTGTGACTCAATTTTGTCACAGAAGGCCGTGCTTGCCCGCCAAATAGACACTATTGATTTTCACGAATAATCTGAAGAGTCCTCAGGTGTAATAAAACAATACCATAATATAATATCGGTCTACAAAAAGCCGCTACAATAATTAAGACTTTCCAAAGAAATATTAAAACGGCCTGCTGCACCAAACCGAGCTAAAACATAACTCTGTCGCAGCAGCCACATATCAACGTCTCCGACTAACATTCCTCTCGCTAGCCGAAAACTTAACCAATTATATAATCCTAGCTTCATAACAAATGCAGTAGCGTGTTGCTGCTTACAAATGGGGTAAGTTATTTGTGTTTTTAACCGACGTCAAAAAAGGAGGAGGTTTCTCAATTCGACCTTATATATATATATTTTTTTTGTTGTTTGCGGATAACTTCGTCGTTTATGAACAGATTTTGTTGATTCTTTTTTGTTGGAAGGAGATAACCCAAGGGTGGTACCATGTTAAGGAAACCAGAAAACCTATCTGATGATGGGATCCTAGAGAAATCGAGGGCACTCCTCAAATATTATAGGCATACATGTAGTGATTTTGGATTTTCATCAATAACGCAATCATATGCACTCAGAAAGTATCATTTGGTGAAGTGGAACTGATGTAGAAGACCACAATGGCCACTAGAACTCGGAAATAAAACAATGTATCCTATTCTTTTCAAGTTTGGGCTTATTGGAATCGTATTAAGATGTACTTTGGCTATAAATAGGTTTCATGTTAATTGGAGGTACCTACCAAAACTAAAAAGAGGAAAATAAAAAACTTTTTGACAAAAAATCAATCACACTTTCTTTTTACAAAACAAGTCTTTTGTACCCATTGTTTTCCTTTATTCGACACCGACTTCGGAAAAGAAAGTTCTTTTACACTTTTTTAGTGTTTTGTTTTGGAAGTCGTTTTGATTTTCTTTTAAATATCATACTGAAAAGTTAGAAGTTAAAATTAACCTTGGCTCAATTTCGGGCAAACAAAAACTTCTTCATTGCAAAAAGGCACGTTTTGTTGTTGCACCGAGCTACAGTGTTGAAGATCGAATCCAGAAAATATCCTAATGCATTCTACATCCTCACAATAATATACATATATTTTAGGCCAAAAGCTTATTGCATTAGAACACACTAATGCAAAATAAATGCGGTATGAGTCAAGATCTCTCCCAAACTAGGTCACTGTCGCAGTATTTTTATTCAGCCTACGTAAATCACAACCCTCCATGCCTCCCATAAAGGTACATAGTCATAAATTATATTGTCGTTGCAAAAATCTCTTATAGCTATTTATGCAACTGTTACGTTATGGACGGTCTTTTAATACGAGTGCCATTTTTCGGTACAAGCGTAGCGCGTACCGAAATAGGTGGGCACGAGTTATTAAAAGACCAATAACGTACAGTTGCATACAAGATTTTATCTACGAAGGAAGGAATAAAACACAGATATAGACAAATAAGTATTTCAGGAAGTGTGTTTAAGTATTTCATTTCTCATATACATGTCTTGATTTTTCTAGTAGTAAATTATTTGTAGCCGCAACTGCTCTATTTGTTATATCTGGTGGAATATTTTCAATATCACTTGATGTTGAAAACATTTTAATAAAATTTGGTATAAAATTACACTCAGAAATTTTTGCCCGCGTCCACTTTTTATTTTATTTTTTTATTTAGTCTTTATATCCTTGAAAATGAGTCAAAAAAGGACCGGGAGTACATTAGTTTATTGGAGGACAAAGTAGAAGGCCTCCAAAGGCAATCGCGCAAGACCTGCGTTGAAATTAAAAATGTCCCTAAAAAGCCCCAGGAAACCAGGGATGATTTGATGCAGATGGTTGTAAACCTCTCAAAAACCATTCAATCTGGTTTAAATGGATGCGATATAAGCGACATTTTCCGCCTGAAACCCCGAGGAGATGGTGAGAAGAAACCTACAATCGTGGTGGAATTAAGGTCAGCAATACTGAGATCCGACCTCCTGAAAAAAGTGAAAGACTTCAACCTTAGAAACAGGACTCGACTACAGGCTAAACATCTAGGTCTCACAAGCAACGAAGAAACTCCTGTTTTTATAACTGAACAACTTACTCCTAAGGGGGCTCGTCTGTTTTTCTTGGCTCGAGACCTGAAAAAGGCTGAAAAATATAAATACTGCTGGACCTCTTTGGGAAAAGTTTTGATCCGGAAAGATGACACGTCTAAAATTATCCATATACAACACGAAGCACAGGTGCAACAACTAATGCAAGAACAATGACTAACTATGGGTATATATATCTCAAAACTGTTTCTCCTACTTAAAAAAGCTTTCCTAAGCCCATCACCTAATTATTTAAATAATATGTTCAATGTCTACTATACAACAAATCCTGCACAGAAATCTACACACAAACTTATACACAATTACACACTTATACACGTCTACACACAATGTTGCATTTGTCAAGCTAGGTATGGGTTACCTAGCTGGATAAAAGTAATATCAAATGTCTACTATATATCGGAATTCTCACAGAAATCTACTTACAAACCCTTACATACCTACACACCTTTATACCACAATCACAATTACCAACGTAATATCCCACATTTATATCACTTGATCTCTGACAAAAAACATAAACACGCTCAATATACAAACATATCAACACACTTACACGCCGTCTACAACCCCAGATACAATAGCTATAAACATACATTAGTAGAAAACCTATACCACTTAGATTGTAAATATACAAAGTGTTACCCCCTGTTTTCCTCTATACAGAATGTTGAATTCGTCCGTGTGTACTTACACTTTCTAAAATCTGATCCGCTATTTTCCATAACATCTAACTACCCTAGTTGCAATCCCGAGAGTACTAACTTGATATGTTTAAATGGATAGTTTCGATACACTAAAGGAAATTGATCAGATTAAACCATCGGAATCGAAAAAGTGTAATATAAAGGAACTAAAATTAAACACGGGTAATTCTCCACACAATTTAATTATTTTAACACAAAACATTAGAAGTATATATAAAAATTTTGATGACTTGCAACTCACCCTATCACAACTAAAATATGAAGTAGATATTTTGATTCTCACAGAGTGTTGGTTAAACCCTAAAAAAAATATACCACAATTAGTTAATTACACATCGTTCCAAACAAAACACCATATTAACCAAAGTGACGGGGTAGTTGTATACATCACAAATAAATTGTCAGTAAATTTTAAAGAATTAAACCTTGTAAATGCTACCGGACTCGAGTTAAATATACCAAATTACACTATCTTGGGTATTTACCGTTCCCCATCATTTCTACAAGCAGGTAACTTCATTACATCCCTTAACAATCATCTTGATAATATTACTCCTAGTAAAAACATTCTAATCTTGGGGGATATTAATATCGACTTAATTATTTCCCCTACTGAAACAAACAATGAAAGAAATAATAGACTAACCTACTTAAATATGCTATCAACGCATGGACTTTTACCATCTCACAACCTACCCACGAGGGGGGATGGATGCCTAGATCACGTCTTCCTGAGTCTTGATTATCAAAAAAACATAGCTTTTACAGCGGTTTTAAATACAACCGTAACAGACCACTGCCTGATTTTGTTATCACTCGAGAACAAATATTGCTATAATATACCCAAAAAGCACAAAACAATAGTCAACTACGAAAATGCTCATAATAGTCTAAAAAATATTGATACCTCCTTTTTCAACATCTTCAAAGACCCTGATACATACGCCTTTGCGCTTATAGAATTGGTCAAGACGGCTTTACTTTCGAACTCTAAAAGTGTAATTATCACGAACAGCAAAAGAACGATTAAACCATGGATAACAACAGGTGCCCTACGGTGTATTAGACTAAGAAATTCAATCTACCTTAAACTCAAATCAAACCCACATAATCAAATTCTAATAATTACATATAGACGATATCGGACTTTCTGTGTGAACCTTATAAAAAAACTAAAAAACAAATTCAACAAAGATAAAATCAAAGCATCTGCTAAAAACCCTCGGGCATTGTGGTCAGCCATTAATGATATCACAAATTATAAGCCACCTAGGAGCTCAAATTGCGACCTACTTAAGATAAAATCACGTCCCCTAGACTCAGTCAACTATGTTAATAATTATTTTATTAACATTGGTCAAACTTTAGCTCAGAACATCTTAAATAGTTACGTACCCCCTACAACTGGTAACACAGACAGCCCTAATCTATCCTCCTTTGTTCTCCTAGACACCTCTCAAGAGGAAGTTGAAAATATACTAATGTCACTAGACTCTGGGAGTGCACCAGGATGGGACGGAATTCCTACCCTTTTCCTAAAACAGGCCAAGGACATCTTAGTCCCGCTGATCTGTGACCTGGCCAACCTGTGCTTTAACACTGGTATCTTCCCCTACCTTCTTAAGCGCTCCGTTGTTACCCCTGTGTATAAGAGTGGAGATAAAGGCGACGTTAACAACTATCGGCCAATTTCTGTGTTGACCTCCATTTCTAAAATCATTGAGAAGCTCCTGAACTGTAGAATAGTTAACTACCTGACTAAGTATAACATCTTATCTTCCTCTCAATATGGTTTTAGAAGGGGGATGTCGGCCCAGGATGCTACGGAGGAACTAGCAACTGTGATAACCAAGGAAGTAGATAAGGGGAACAAATGCCTAGTGGCCTTTCTTGACCTCAGGAAAGCCTTTGATACCGTCTCTATCTCTAAACTTATACACAGGCTGGAGAACTTAGGATTTCGAGGTTTTGCTCTCTCTCTTCTCAGCAGTTACCTTCAAAACAGAAAGCAGGGGGTAAAAATTGAAAACCATGTTAGTGACGAGGAGAACGTGACGTATGGCGTCCCACAGGGCAGTGTCCTCGGCCCGACGCTATTTTTGATTTACATTAATGAACTCTGTAACCTTATTATCAACGGTGCGAGGATACTGTCCTACGCGGATGACACCGCTATTATCTTCTCTGCTAAGACCTGGGACAAGGTTAGGCTGGAGGCTGAAAGGGGACTCGCCAGAGTTAGTGATTGGCTAAGGGAGAATCTACTTACCCTAAATACCCTAAAAACCAACTTCGTCTGCTTCACTAAATACGCAAACTCTCAGCCTGCGCCTGACTTTAAGATTAGAATACATTCCTGTCGTACCCCAACCCAATCTACCTGTAGTTGCCCTGTAATTCAGAAGGTAAATTCCGTCAAGTACCTAGGTATTATAGTAGATCAAAGGTTAAGCTGGTACCCACACCTCGAACTAACTATAGGGAGATTAAGAAAACTCATATGGGTTTTCAAATCTTTGAGACACGTTATGAGTACAGAACTTCAAAATAAAATATATATCGCACTGGCCCAATCTGTAATCATATATTGTGTCTCGGTATGGGGTGGAGCAGCTAAGTCGTATTTTATAGAACTAGAGAGGGCACAAAGATCCTTGATTAAGGTCATGTACTGTAAGCCCTACAGGTTCCCTACTGAAACTTTATACGCAAGCTCTAAGCTACTCTCCGTCAGGAAACTGTATATATTACACATGGTACTAAGATATCACAAAATTCTACCCTTTAGCCAAGCCAAACTTAAAAAAAGACGGTGGGATATAGTAGCCCCAACATACTCAGCACGCTCAACTTTTGCTAGTCGCCAAAATGTAACTCAAGCCCCACTCGTTTATAATAAAGTAAATCGCATACTTAAAATTTACCCTATGCAGTTGTATGAGTGTAAGAAGACATTGACGGAATGGATCTTCACACTTAACTATGATGCCGTGGAAGGCATTTTGGCTACACTGGGTTGAACGTCATGTATACACATACACACACTCACACACACTCCTACACGCACACACACACACACCCACACTCCAACACTCATTCACACATACACACGCCCATTCACTCACACACACCCACTCATACGGACACGCATACGCAGAAAATATAAAATATACATTCACACATAAACATACGTATGAACACACATCTATACAAAACACACTGTACTTTCACACACTGCCATAAGCACGATCTTCATTTTTCTTTTTATTAGTTTAATAAAAATGTGTAACTTATACCTAATTAGCACAACGAAACAATTGTAATTAATCGAGGAAGAGCGAGGTTTATCCCATCACAAGTATCTTCGGATTACTTTCTGGGAAGCCCCGTCAACTGAATTGTATAGATTTAAGATAATAAACACATATTTTTTTTTTTTTTTTTTTTTTTTCTTTATTAGGTATAAGGCAAAGATCATGTAGCCGCAACAGCCAAATAGTATACGATACTTTTGTTCTAAACTTGTTCCATTTTTAAAAACATCATTTACATTGTCTCGATTTCGAAGTAATATTATAGGTACCTGGCTGTTTGTTCAGAATGTCTTTGCTTGTGTTTTAGAATTTATGACGATTCGCATAATGCAACCCGGTGTCGTTATGGGTATCATAATGCAACCGCTGTCAATTTTATAATTCGAATATAACGAAACCGAAGTAGATAAAATATATTTTTTCAATTTATTATAAGCAATTGAAAATCAAAAAAAATTCAAAAGAACCACCTGTCTACGAACGGGGCATGATTGGTCGCCATGTTGGTGACGTCATAACGTTTAAGGAATTTTGTACTACAGTGTCAACTACACGTGAATTGACTAAAATATCCGAAAATTTGTGCAAAAATATTATTTTATAACAGCAAATTTTATTTAGTCATGTGTGATAAAGGATTCTTAAAGGCTGATTTCGATAATATACCCACGTGATGGACGTTTTGAGCATAAATAAAGTAGTGGTAATGAATATTACGTGTTAGTGGACCGGTGTTTGTTATTGTTGTTTACCAGGTACATTTAGAAACAGAATTGTCATAACGTAATGGTTTTCACATATGGGTAGGTGATATAGGTGTAAAATAAAAAGAAAACAAACACGATTGGCGTGAAACTTCGACTTTGGATATCAAAAAACTTCATTAAATACCACTAAATATGATACAACCCGAAATCTGTGTAGCCTTTATTTATAATAATTTTTTACACAAAATCCTTAAAATGTTCGGTAATTCCCATTATTTACATATCTCTTAATAATATTAAACACTAATATCTATATTATATATTTACAAACACTAAGAAACTTTGTAGAACAAAAACGTGAAAATAATACTTGGAAGATTTTTTACACTAATTCTTCAGTAAATATCTCTTAAATGCGTTGACCGATTTTCACAATTCAAACAGAAATATTAGTTTTACGCCTATATCTATCATTTGAGAATAAAATAATGAATATATCCCCATAAACAAAAAATCATGTTCTCATGTTACGTAATTATACAACAATGTCAACTTTGCACGAAAGTTCCCATAAAAATTTACTTATCTCAGTGTGTAATGATCAAAGTAAGATATTAATACGAATCTAATACTCAATTAGAACAAGATAACATAATAATTAACTCATTCTAGTTGGATTCTAGTAAGACATAGAACATTTCTTAAAACTTTAGTAGGTATAGATTGCTAGGTACTTGGCTATTGCGCGATTCACATATAATAAGGATTTTTTTATAGTTCTTGTACGTAATGGTATGAAGCAAGCACGATAACATTTAAGGATCAATATTTTTGATCAATATATTTGATTTTCATCAATATATTGACGATAATAACAAGATTGAATCGGTTAAAAGTCAAAACACTGTATCAGCTATGTGCTACAATGAGTAAAAATGAACGTCGTGACGTCACACGGGCTCGGGTTTGTTCGGGAACTGTCGAGGTGTTTTCGGTACTGGATTCAAGAAAAAATTTTCAATTTTAATTTATTACTTTGTAATTACAGCGAAAAAAGAAACTAAAAATATTTTTGTCTTAAACTTATGTATGATCTTTCCATTTGTAACAAAAACAAAAATTGGTTCAACAAACCAATTATGAAATTATTAGACTATAACAATAAAGACGTAAGCTAGCTTTCTTTTATAAATAATACCAGTCTGTAAATGTCTCAGGCCAGCTGCGACAGCGGACAGGCAGCGGGGGTGGTGTGGCATGGCCTTTTCTCACGCAAGCGTGGTGATTAAGACGACGATAGTCACCAACGACCACTCGTTTGAGGGAAAATGCGCACTCGTTTCACACCCGCGGAACCCAAAATTCAGTAGTTTTTTTGTACTTTCCTTATTATTCTATGACTTTAAAACAAATGTCTCAGATCAAAATGTAGATAGTTAAATTGTCTTTGAGATGGTGACAATTTCATTGACCGCCCGGGCGGTTTTGGTGCGATTGTCGTTTTATTGTTCGTGTTAGACTTATATTTACAAATTAATTACGCTATGTTATACGAATAAAACTCAAAATTTTCTTTGATCAAATTATTAAAAAAACGGTCTTATATAACATATATTATTTTCAAAAAATTACGACAAGCCGTTTAGAAGTGAAAAAAAAAACAGCTACTGAGGGGTATCTGCATCTTACTTGCTTCCTTTGATATTAATAGGCATAATTTTAACTAATCTAGGTACAAGGATTGTACTTTGATAAAATATAGTCGCAAAATATAGCCATGTACTGCCTACTCCATGTAACACAAACACGTCGCCGTCAGTCCCTTAATCTCACGCGAGTCGACCGCCACTGACACGACGTCAGGTATCAATAATTCAGAACGCAATCTGGCCGCTTCGAATATTATTTTAATAAAACAGCTTGAAATAAAAGAGACACGGACCTTGTTATTCTTGTTTATACCATGTATGGTCGGGTGTCAGATATAATAAAACATCCCAAAATGTGGTGTAAGACTGCCTTTATTATGTTGATACTATGACTTATATATTGGTTACACACATTGAAATAGAGGTTGCATACGTACTACATCACACCTCCCAAGGCAATAAAAAAAAAAAATATTCTTTGCATGGATACTTTTTTTTTTTTTTATATATATAAAACTACGTAATGTGGTTACAAATTTAATGTAAAATTACTGTTTATTATCTATGAGTAATGGTTATGCGTTTGAGTTACTCGCAGGTTTTTTTTTTTTTATAATTTTTTTTTTTTTTTTTTTATATAAGTATATTAATAAACAACTTATAACTAAGATTACAGTTGTTGTATCGCTTGTGTTTACAAACAAGCGAATTGCTTTTTTTTTTTTTTTTTTTTTTTTTTTTTCCAAACTTATACCTAAGATTACAGTTGAGTTCTGTGTTTACAAATAAAACATGTAAGTACTTTTTGTTGGCACCATTCATTCAGGGCATCACGAGTGCATATCATTTTACAGCCACGATCGCAACGAAGGTCAGTAACCTAGGTATTGTTGCTAAGTATACAATATATTATGACTTTATGAGTAATACAACTTCGTTCTGTTTTTATGAATAACATCAATTTTTCCATTAATGTTTACCTCTACATTTGGCGACAAATCTCTAATAACAGTGTAGGGACCAGTATAAAGGTTTGAGAGCTTATTACCAGTTTCATTTTTAATCAATATTTTATCATTTGGTTTATATTCTACAGGTCTTACATATTTATCATATCTGTTTTTCCTTTCTAATTTCGAGTTAATCAAGTTTTCCCGTGCTTCTGTTTGTGAAATCTGTAATCTATATTTAAGCTCAAGGGGATAACTGTCATAATTGTATAGTGGTTCTACTGTTCTTAAAAGGTTACTTGGTAAGTTACATTTCTTTCCATACACAAGTTCGAAGGGAGTAAATTTTGTCGATGAATGTACTGTGGTGTTGTATGCAAAGGCCCAAAAAGGTAACCATGAACTCCATGAGTCTGGTCTTTGATTGATGTGCATTCTTAAAAAGGCCCCTAGGGTTTTGTGAGAATTCTCCAGTGCACCAATGCTCTGGTGATGATAGGCTGTTGAGTTCAGTTTGGAAATATTAAGAATTGTACATACCGCTTTGAATGTCTCTGACATAAACTCCGTTCCTCTGTCAGTAGCGATTTCCCGAGGCACACCGTGCACGAGGATGAAGTTGTTGACGAACACACGAGCGACTTCAGCTGCTGTTCTATTCACTAGTGGAAAAGCGCATACATATTTTGATAGTTCACATTGAAGTGTTAAAATATACGTGTAGTTATAGTAATCTCTATCAAGAGGCCCTACTATGTCTAAAAATATCTTCTCAAATGATGATTGTGCCGTTGTGGTTATTACCATGGGTTCTTTTACCATAACCGTATACTTTTGTTTTTGACATATAGGGCATTTTTTAACATAGTTATTTATATCCTTTTCGAGACCCGGCCAGAAATAATATTTTTTAATGTTGTTAAACATTCTTTTTGTGCCTGCGTGGCCACTTGTGGGTAATAAGTGAAAGTCATTTAAAATGACTCTCCGATCTTCTAAGTTATCTACTTTTTCTATATTATTTAAAATACACAATCGCGGTCCTTCCCATTTAGTATATCTTTTAACCTCATTAGTTATTTTTCCTAAGAATAAGTTATGGGATTTATTTTTCACGAAACATATTTCATGTATATCATTAACTTTACAGAAATCGCACATCGCTCTCACAAATGCGGCTGGCGTCAGTTGTGATCGAGCAGATGGATTTATATACAACATCATTTTTGCTTGATCATATGAAAATATATTATTTCCCTTATATATTCTATTCGTTTTTTGTAGCCTGTTTAGACTTGTTTTATCAATGAATTGCAGCTCTACTGCATTACTAGGCTTGTTAATTGTTCCCACAATCCTTGCTTGATCTTCTTGATCCGGGACACAGTTGTCTGCGGTATCTTCCGGAATATGAGAAGTTTGTTCTAATCGTTTTATCTGTGCTCGTGTCATTACAAATAAACTTTCGTGCATGTTCTTTAAATCTTTCGATGATATTGGAATTCGAGATAAAGCATCGGCGGCTGCATTTTGTTGACCTTTGACATATTCTATTAAATAGTCATATTCTTCTAAACATAATCTAAATTTGAGCAGTCTACTTGATGGCTCCTTTAAACTAAATAAATATACCAGTGGTTTGTGGTCAGTTACTATTTTGAATGGACGACCATACAAATAGGGTCTATAATGTTTTACGGCCCATACTATAGCCAGGAGTTCTTTTTCAATAGTCGGGTAATTACGTTCAGCTTTGTTTAAACTCCTACTGGCGTAAGCGACTGGCCGACCATTGCCGTTGGATAAAACCGCTCCTATCGCGTACCCTGACGCATCAGTTTGTACAATAAACTGATTTTTATCTGATAAATCCGGATATTGGAGAACTGGTGGTGTAGACATACATTCTTTAAGTGTCTGAAATGCCTATTGTGCGTCGCTATTCCAAATGAATTCTACATTTTTTCTACACAAAATATTTAAACTGTTTGCAATTTCAGCAAAATTTGGAATAAATTTGCGATAATAATTCGCTAAGGCTACAAAACGCTTTACTTCATTTGTGTTTTGGGGAATTGGATAGTTTTGTATAGCACTAATCTTTTCTGGATCGGGTAGTACACCGTTATCTGTTACGACGTGGCCTAAATAGAGCATTTCCTTTTTAAGAAAGTCGCATTTCATCGGATTTAATTTTAAATTGACACTGCGTAATCTTTCTAGTACTTCGATTAAATTTTTGTTATGATTTGATAAGTCCCGTCCCATTATAATTAAATCGTCCTGATAACATAAACATTTTTCATAATTAAGGCCCGCCATTGCCATTGTCATCATTCGGGCAAATGAGTTAGGGCTTGTCTTAAGACCCATTGGCATTCTAGTCATTTGATATTGACCTGAATGAAAAGCTGTAAATTTCCTACTATCTGGTTCAAGTTCCACGTTATAAAACCCTTGGCTTAAGTCTAAGTGCGTAAAATAAATGCAACCAGATAGCGAGTCTAATATCTCATGAATATTTGGCAGTGGGAATTTATCATTTTGAACACAGTTATTTAACTTTCGGTAATCAATGACTAGACGCCATTTCTTCTCTCCATTTGATTTCTTTGGTACTAATAGAACGGGACTAGACCATTCGCTATTACAGGGTTCTATTATACCTTGTTCGAGCATGCGGTTAATTTGATTCTGTATTTCCCCTTTTTGTGAATGTGGGAGCCTGTAAGGTTTGCTGTAACTTGGTCTAGTACCGGGTTGTATTGTTATTGAATGTTTATATATAGTTGTCGTAGTGAGTTGGTCTCCTTCGAGATAAAAGATATCGTTATACTTTGCGCATATGTTCCTAATGCTGATTTTTTCCTCCTTATTTAGATGATCTAATTTTAATAAGGGAAGCAGTTTTTTGACTCGTTCTGCATGTTTCTTTGGCTTGTCAAATATACAGATATTATAATCTCTTGCTTTATGTATTTTAGGATTAATGCTATGTACATAAAAATCGTTTTCTGTTGTGTTCAAAATTCTTATTGGTAGCTTTCCGTCCGCGGGGCTTGCTATTGTACTTGCTAAAAATATTCCGTTTCCTATCTGCTCTGCGCAAACTACACAATCTTCTGTTATATCGGTCGTAATGTAATGTGTGCTTTCGGACCTAGCGGGTATAGTTAGCGTCTCGTTATGTTTGGTAATAGGCACACAAATTTCTTTATTGTTATTATACATAACTAAGGAGTAATTTTTGAAGTTAATAATCGAATGATATTTGCTCAAAAAGTCTTGGCCTAAAATGCCACTTGCCTTACAGGGTAAGGATTCAAATACGTAGAATTTATGGCTTAGAATTTGTTCACCTGCTCTTAATTCAAGATAAACAAAACCGATCGCTTCAATTTTTCCCCCAATACCATTTACAACAAGTTTTCCTTTTTGGATGGGTTCATTCAACTCAGCAATGTGTTTATATTTTATGGCCGATATGGATGCACCGGTGTCGATTAGCCACGTATATGTAAGATTGTTATGTTTAGAGTGTAATGAAATATGATATATGCTACTACATGACATCATAACGCTTTTATTCACGAAAAAACTCTTCTGAATTATTATTATCATTGTTATTTTCAGATTGATTTTCTCGCGGATTTGAATCTGTCAAAATATGCGTATTTTGTTGCTGTTCCTGGTGAATAGTAGCTTGGTTAAAAAAAATCCTACCTTTAGCTCCACGGTTAAATGTGCCGCGGCCACGAGATCTCCATCCACCGCGACCTGTTTGCGATATTCGATCATCCCTCCGTTCCGCCGGTGGCGTTGATTGTCCTCGTCCTCGTGACATCCCCTGGCCTCTGGAATTCCTATATTGGTAGTAATTGTTATTACGACGCATAAATAAAATGTCACCTGACGTGGACGGTGTTGAAACTTCCTCATCGATGGCTGCTTGTATGGCATCACTTAAAGATGTAAACTGTCGTGCTGCTATTATTGTGCTTAGTCGACGATTTCTTAATCCGTCGGCAAAACTTTTAATGGCTGATTTTTCGTTAATAGGCTTCAATATATCGAAGCTAGACTCATTGCCTTCAGATTGGGAAATCGTCAAGTCAACAAACAAATCAGTTATTTTCTTACCGTAGTCATCTATAGTAAGATCATTTTGTTTCAAATTGTACAATTTGTGTTGTAGAGCTGTTGCTGATTTTTTTGGTAACAGACATGTTTTCATAGCCTTTACTAACTCATTAACACTGTCATACTTTGCATTAAGTTTAAGTTTAGCAGACTGCGAAAGTCGACTTTTTAAAACAAAATTTATCAATTTAATTTGTCCGTCTACGTCAAGTTCCGTTTCATAGTATTCTACGCCATCAATGAGCTGTTTCGTATTTGTGCCGTCGTCATTTAGAACTGGTAATAAGCTCAAGCCGATTTTTAAATCGAATTTCGCCATATTTTGTTCAATAATTGACTCTTCAGTCGACGAATTATTACACAAATCTAAAATATTGTCATACAGGTTAACAAAATCTTTGTTTAATTTATTAAATTTACATAATTCCTCGTCTTTTAATCCGGTTTTAAGTAGCCTTAAATGGTCTAAGCTCTCATTGAAATTACTCAGCAATTTATCGGCCTCTTTTAGTTTTTTCAAAACAATTTCACCCTTTCGTCTACTTGGTCCTATTTTTATTAAATATATTCTTATCTTACCAAGGTCATTGTATATCTGTAACAATTCGTCATACATAACTGTCCATAATTTTATAGTTCATATACCAAATGCAAGTTCATATCGCGACTATGATTCCACTGTTGCACGCATACACTGCCCATGTTAGAATTACCACACTTTCACATTCATTAGAACACGGAACTCACAAGAACACTAGCCGAATTGTATGATTTGTTACACGCCTCTGTGTTGTCAGGGTTTCTTGTTGAAAGCGTGGACCCGACGTTCCTCGCCTGCAGACACGTTACAAGCACCGTCGCGACACCTTCTGGATCGATCCACAGAACGCCTTAAGATGTGTCTCGTTATCTGCTCTCGCGCCCAGGACTCATGACATCTTTTGTAAATTTTAAAGATGGAGTATAGTGCACCGATGAATAATATCGTGCAAATTATTGTTAACACGATACTTATGGCCGATAAATGAAATTTAAATTCCTCTACCGTCGCTGTGTTTTTAGCGGCGCTATTTTGATTGAGAAAAACCTCCTCATTAGTTACTTTTGAGTTGCACATTTTTCAAAGTCACTTTTAATATATTTTTCACTTAAACAGTTGCCACACTGAGCAAAACCGATACTAATCGCGTACATGATTCAAGCCCTGTTTAGTGGCAGGGTCGCCATGTATGGTCGGGTGTCAGATATAATAAAACATCCCAAAATGTGGTGTAAGACTGCCTTTATTATGTTGATACTATGACTTATATATTGGTTACACACATTGAAATAGAGGTTGCATACGTACTACATCACAACCAACTGGGACTCTGCATTTGTTAGAACTAATTTTATGGGAGTATTTTTCCTGTAGAATTTATGCTGCTCTGTATTTCCAGTGTTTCGTCAAAATTCTCTCTCCTTGGATTTTTTTATATCTGTGTTATTCCCCAGAAGGAAAAGAATACTCAACATTTCGCAGTTGATTTTATTTATTCTCTGCTTTCGTCAACACGATTTAAGAGGAAAGTTCGTAATCCTACTTAATATTCGAAATGTGAAAGTTTGTATGTTTGTGTTTCAATCACGCAAAAACGGATGAAACTCGGTGTGATGATTCCTTGGGATAATAAAACTCTTTTCGCAGGCGAAGCTGCGTGCAGAAAAATTGAGATAATTAACTTTTCAGCAGTATTTTTTCAGAATTACATAATAATATGTATATGTCATATCAAGGGTGGCCAAACCATCGGGCAGTCAGGATGTATTTATTCCCTTAGGTTAAGACATCGTGTGTGGGCAGGTCGGTGGGTACAATCGATTTGTTTTGACTTTTTGACGTCCGCACTATTGTTAGCGTTTCACCAAAAATTTCTATTTTTGAAAATTATAAACACTTCCCAGTGTTATTCCCCAAGAAGAAAAAAATCAACTGCAAAATGTTGAAAATACTTTTCATTTTCAACATTTTGCAGTTGATTTTATTTAGTCTCAACTTTTGTCAACACGATTTACGACAGAAGCTCGTTATAAAAATATTATTCAGTCTGACAAGTTGGTAGCAGAACTGACTACTGATATACCTAGCTACTTTTAAGTTTTTCGTGACATCAGGGGGGTGACCACAAGCTCTTAGAGTAAGGTTATTTTGAGATCGAGTAAGTGACAGATGTATACACGTCATATACATCTGTCCCTTACTCGATTTCAAAATAACCTTACTCTAAGAGCTTGTGGTCACCCCCCAGCAAGCAATTAGTTGACTCTTCACGTGACCAAAGTGCTGTCTTTTTATTCTAACGAAAAATCATTATCATAAAAAAATACAACCGACTTCCTAATAAAAACACTAATAAGTGAAAAATAACTCTAATTTTGGAAGTCGGTGTCAAAAAACAAAAACACTAAAACAGTAACACTGACTGCCGAAATTGAAGTTGTTTTCACTTGAAAGCCGGTTGTATTTTTTAGGAAAAAAAAAAAATTTATTTTGCACCTTGAAATCGGTGAACATACACAAAAAGAAACGTCCTCCATTTCTGGTAAGTCAGTTGATAAAATAAGCATTGCCATTCACCGTGTTAATCGTTTCGTCACTTTTGCCGTTGACAGCGCCGCGGACAATTTTGTTTACTCCGAATAAGATATTTGCCTCCTCCTTTTAGTACCCGTTTGCATAATTATTTAGCTTTCTCCATCGTTGACTTTGTCTCTGTCCTTTATTCGCATAATATCACATTCTCAAAATAGCAATTCAAAGTTAAATTTTGTAGAAAGGTGTACTTAAATATAGTTATCTGATACAGACGAAGCTTTATTTTATTACAAAGAACTTTCCAACTAAGCGTCAATTCATTTAACATTCACATTATTTCCATAGCCAAGTAATGTGGTTTACTACATATATGCATTGCATGTCAATCAACTCTGCATAGCTAAATGTATTCAAACAGCTTTGTAAGGGATGCAAGTGGTATATCACAAATGTGCAGTCCGCGTTTAGCTAATGAGCGGATGTTAGAATGTGAGTGGACAACAAATCGATTGATTGCTGTTAAGGGGCTGTATTCGAACAGTTGACAATCGACATCTGAGGTTCTAAGCCACGCCCACTGTCATTGACAGCTTAGGGGAAAACTTAAATTGGAGCGAAAAGTATTTGAAAATTAAATGCACAAGGCCGACCACAGAGGCCCATATCATAAACGGACTCTTCCGATGGTTTTTTACAAAAATATAACCGCGCAAGTTCTTATTTCAAACTGGCTAGCATCTGACATCAGATCGTTCACTGTTATTTTGCCTATGAATGCAACCTTATTGCTACGAAAATAAAGATCACTAAAATAGGTAATCTGGCTAGTATCATACGAGTCTTTGCCGTGCAAATTGAATAAATATTATAATTATGTCTGCTTCTATGCGACTACCACATATAAGAACACAGTACGTTACATTTTTTTTATATTGGTTTAATAGCTAGATAATTTTATTTATATTATTTTAATGAGTTTTACTATACTGAAATGGACTGTGCAATATTAAACTGAAAACTTTAAATTTGAATTGAGATTTGGTGCTTTCAGTAATCAATTTTATCATTATTTACAATAGGAAAGTCACATCAAATTGTAAAGACACCTTAAATTAGCAAATATCCAAAACTTACTAAGTTTGGAATTGTCTTTTTTAGGCATGTTTAAAATATGCAATAGAATGTATGACACTATTAGTATTATTTGTACAATTAGTAGGTTCATATTCCTTGTTTAGTATTCTCTTGAAATCTTAATATATCATTTAGTTACTAATACAAGATGACTTTCCGCTATCCTGGAATATAATAATTACAAAGCACTTACTGGGTTTTGATATACATCAGCCCTCTGTGGTGAGGTCACGTGGTGCCGCTTTTCTGTATATTAGAGTTAAAAAACAAATAGACTGGGCGCTAAAAACACGGTCATGTAAACTTTATCTATCTATATAAAAAAAAACCGGCCAAGTGCGAGTTGCACTCGCGCACAAAGGTTCCGTACCATTATCGGAAAAAACGGAAAAGAACGCGTATGTTGTAAGGGAGCCCCACTTAAATATTGATTTTGTTCTTTTTTTAGTATTTTTTGTTATAGCGGCAACAGAAATACACCATCTGTAAAAAAAAAAATTGCCTTGCTATCACGGTTCATGAGATACAGCCTCGTGACAGACGGACAGACAGTCAGGGAGATAGAAGGAACCCTAAAAATGCTGTATGTGATTGTAAGCGTCTCACTAGAGAACGGCTGAAACTATTTGTTGCTATTGTTTGTTATATATCAATCAATCAATCATTTATTTGCTATAAGTATTGGTACAGTGTAGGTGTTTAAAGATAATATAGAAAGAAAGAAAATGTTTATATGCGCCAGGCACAACGCATGCCATAAAAAAACCGGCTAAGTGCGAGTCGGACTCGCGCACGAAGGGTTCCGTACTTGTTAAATTGTGGTTTACGATTTATGACGTATTTAAAAAAAACTACTCACTTGATCTCGTTCAAACCAATTTTCGGTGAAAGTTTACATGGTAATGTACATCATATATTTTTTTTAGTTTTATCATTCTCTTATTTTAGAAGTTTCAGGGTTTTACACATTTTACCACTTTGGAAGTGTCTCTCACGCAAACTATTCAGTTTAGAAAAAAATATATTAGAAACCGCAATATCATTTTTGAAGACCTATCCATAGATACCCCACACGTGCAGGTAGGATGAAAAAAGAAATTGAGTTTCAGTTTTTTTCTATTTTTGTTTGAAAATCTTAATGCGGTTCACAGAATACACCTACTTACCAAGTTTCAACAGCATAGTTCTTATAGTTTCGGAAAAAAGTGGCTGTGACATACGGACGGACAGACAGACAGACAGACATGACGAATCCATAAGGGTTCCGTTTTTTGCCTTTTGGCTAGGGAACCCTAAAAAGGAAAACATAAATACTAAAAACAGTGTATGCCTCACAACCACGTATATGTTACTGTGAAAGCCAAACTGTTGTTTCAGTTTAAAAAAAAAACTATGATGAAACTTATTATTTATCGGTAAAACAGATTTACTAAGTCTTACCGGTAAAAGCCCGAAAACATCATCATCATCCTACCTGTCCTTGTCCCATGTTACTTGGGGTCGGCGCAACACGTTTTCTTCTTCCATATCGTTCTGTCCCGCACCACGCTATAATTGAATCCCTTTTCTTTAATATCACTCCTCACACACTCCATCTATCTTTTTTTGGCCATCCCCTCCCTCTTCATCCATCCCCAATTAAATTCATAAGAGTACACCACCGTCTAGAACCAGCCCTCACGGTACGCGTCCAAATCATCTCGGCACCTATTTCTGGGCCAGCCTCAACGGTGCGTTCCATCTTCAAGATTGTGGAGGCTTGCCCAGGGCTCAATTTGCATGCTACTAACGTGAACCGTAATGGCATTGGCCCATTTGAGCCGAACAGCCTTTTTACCCACGTCTATTATGCCCGTTTGGGAACAAAGCGTGTTCCGTATTCGGTCTGTTCTTTTTACATCCAGAATGCTGCGTAAATCTCTGGCAATCCCCAAGTGTAAGTCTTTTTGTTTACTCTCCAGGGCGATCGGCGGATTTTTTGTTAATAAATAAGAATTGTCAGTGCCGATTTGGCAAAATGATAAGATCAATTAATAATTAGCTTAACAATATTAATAGACTAACAAACTATTATTGTAGCTCGTTATTGCAATTGGGATAGTTAATTGCGAGAAATACAGGACTGATCAATGTGGTGATTCTTGGTGAGCT
Source organism: Orthosia cruda (assembly GCA_964057195.1). NCBI lineage: Eukaryota > Metazoa > Arthropoda > Insecta > Lepidoptera > Noctuidae > Orthosia > Orthosia cruda. Next base: position 15,291,892 of record OZ059844.1, read on the forward strand.
TTATGTCCACATGTGGACGATTTTTGGTTGAAACGACGAAAAATGCCAAATTCGTGAGAAATAGATTATTATTTCTCACGAATTTGAAATTTTTTGGTCAGTTCTAGGTGCCGTATGTTAGAAAGAAACAAAGATTGAAACAAATGGATACGAAGAATTTTATTAGTTCTGTCATTTCGAGACACTGCCAGCGTGGTTGGTACGACCATTCCATGTTCTGTGTTTTTTGCTTCTATTGTTTTCACATGAACGAAGAAGGTTAAAATAGTATTCGACCTCACCTATATTTTAAATATTGTTTAATTCAAATTGAGATAACATTTGTTGTATTTTCAAAGAGGTTCAAATACTTTTTAGTTATAGACTTAGTAAGTAAACTAAACGACGTTAGTCGTTTATAATACAACAAAAATATAGATGCCAGTGCCAAAAAATAAAAATAATACAGACTTTGACAATATTACTTGTGATTTCGTTAGTTCCAATTAAAGCCACCAGGCTACATGATCTGGCTGCATTATACCTGATATTTTTTTGACAGATTGAATTGACGAGAAATAAATTGAATATTATTTTTGCTTTTTGCGGAAAAAAGCGACATACGTCCACCTAGCAACTCCGCGAAGCGGTCACTGTCGAATTGCACTGGATGGAAAGAGAAGCACGATGGAATTTGTATAGACTTTTTTACAAAACATAATAATATGAATTACTTAAAAATAATGAATGAAACTTCAATATATAAGACAATGAAGTTTTGCGTCCTTTTATTATACGTTATTGTTGTTAATTGTACAAATGTACGCTGGTCAGTTTCACCGGAAAAATCTTTTGAAGATCACGGTAAGAGGTTACTTTGCCATTCAATTGTATCGAGGTTTTTGTGCGTAAACGTGTTTCGGCCACAACAAAGTTTTCGGAAATATAATCAAGATTAACATATCTTTTTTCCGCTGCCACATCTTCAATAGATTTGGCTAAAAAATGTTTAAAAGAAAGCCTATTTTGAGTATTCAGCCCCTTAATATAAAGCTATTAAACCCATGTAATTTAAAAGCTGAAGGACTTAAGTAGGACTGGGCATATTATGCCTTCTAGAAGCTATAAAACACATGTAATTTGAAAGCTGAAGGACTGAAGTAGGACTGGGCAGATTATGCCTTCCAGAAGCTATAAAACACATGTAATTTAAAAGATGAAGGACTGAAGTAGGACTGGGCAGATTATACCTTCTAGAAGCTATAAAACACATGTAATTTAAAAGCTGAAGGACTGAAGTAGGACTGGGTAGGTTTTGTCTTATGGAAGCTATAAAACTCATGTAATTTAAAAGCTGAAGGACTGAGGTAGGACTGGGCAGATTATGCCTTCCAGAAGCTATAAAACACATGTAATTTAAAAGCTGAAGGACTGAAGTAGGACTGGGCAGATTATACCTTCTAGAAGCTATAAAACACATGTAATTTAAAAGCTGAAGGACTGAAGTAGGACTGGGTAGGTTTTGTCTTATGGAAGCTATAAAACTCATGTAATTTAAAAGCTGAAGGACTGAAGTAGGACTGGGCAGATTATGCCTTCCAGAAGCTATAAAACACATGTAATTTAAAAGCTGAAGGACTGAAGTAGGACTGGGCAGATTATACCTTCTAGAAGCTATAAAACACATGTAATTTAAAAGCTGAAGGACTGAAGTAGGACTGGGCAGATTATACCTTCTAGAAGCTATAAAACACATGTAATTTAAAAGCTGAAGGACTGAAGTAGGACTGGGTAGGTTTTGTCTTATGGAAGCTATAAAACTCATGTAATTTAAAAGCTGAAGGACTGAAGTAGGACTGGGCAGATTATGCCTTCCAGAAGCTATAAAACACATGTAATTTAAAAGCTGAAGGACTGAAGTAGGATTGGGCAGATTATACCTTCTAGAAGCTATAAAACACATGTAATTTAAAAAATGAAGGGCTGAAGTAGGACTGGGCTGGTTATGTCTCCTGCATACCGTCTAAGCCCGTATATCACGAGGGACGCCATTCATGGGTTTTTCGTAAATTGGCAAATTGGGACCATGTATGGCTGGCACAAGCACAAACAAGTAGTGCTATTCTGCTATCTCGACGTGATAACTTAAATGAAATGTTGTTGTTAATCCGTAGCATCAATTGAAATAGCGGCTTACTTCATGTTCACTTCACCTAACTTTCCACGGTATTATTTTACAGAAATGGCCGGCAGAAGTAGGATGAATGGGCGTGGGAGGGAGGGAGACTTTTTCGCAAGAGCGGGCTGGCAAAATAAATGTAAATCATTTTGTACGTCTATTTACGAAAGTGTACAATTTGTCAGACATTGTCATTTGCCAGTTTTTTAATGGGAAAACCTAATAACACTATGACGGACTCGAAAATCGAACTCAAGATTCCAAGCTCTCCAGTTTTCAGCTTGAGGCCATGTAACCAGAGAAGCAGCCAGCAGATTCAGGTCAAGTTCTTGTAATTGAAATTGATAGCGTAAAGCAAGTGTTTTAAGTAGCTTCGGTTTCAATTTGAATACTTAATATTTCGCTGGAAATACGACCTTCAGTGACTCGCCTTCAAAGGTCCTCAAAAATTAAGAGTGTTTTAATTTTAGTCTCCATTCAAACAAAACGCAAAAATGATAGAAATTAAGTACGATTTCATAGTATTAAAAAGACAGATCTAACTAGATGACGCGATAGTATGTACTTCAAAAAATAGAGTAAAAGTAAGATCAATAATGGTACTTTGAGCTGTTTCATTAAGTATTATCGGCACCGGACATCCACCGAAATCTCGAAAAATGCATAATTATGCCATATTAAGTTGTAAAAACCTTACAGAAATAAGTTGGCCGAGATAATGGAAATATTTTCTTTCGGTAACCAAGTTTGTTCTTAAATTGTGTGTGAAAAAGTGGCACGCTTGGTTTCCATACAGATGGAGGGACTTGCGTTATCTAGTTATATTTGTCTGTGATTAAATTTTGTTTATTTATTTAAACTTCATACAGCAGGGTGGTGGAGAGATTCATGGAGGAGGTGGAGACTTATTCCGACCACCGGTATATCCAGTTCGAGGTCTCCGCCCAGACCTAGAGCGCGCCGGCCCGACAGAACCCCAGTGGTCAGCGGTGGGCGCTGAAGCAGCTGGACCGGGAGCTCCTCCTGGAAGCCTCAATCGTGCAGGCCTGGGTGTCTTCACCGGACAGGCCTGCTGACATCAACGACGAGGCAGAGTGGTTCCGGGAGGCCATGTCCGAGATATGTGACGTGGCAATGCCCCGGGTCCAGCCAGGACGCGCCCGGCGCCAGGTGTACTGGTGGTCGCCGGAGCTTACGGCTCTGCGCCAGGCGTGTGTTTCTGCGCGACGCCGGTACACCAGGCACCGCAGGCTCCGTAGCCGTCCTCCAAATACGGAAGCCATTGAGGCGGAGCTGTACGAGGGTTACAGAGTGGCGAGGACCACCCTCCGAGTGGAGATCAAACGCCCCTACAAAATGGTGCGGGATAAACTCCGCCCATGGGCTCCCCCGCTGTCGCAGAGTCTCCGGCCGCAGCTCGTGGAGAGCGTGGTGAGCACTCTGTTCCCTTCGCAGGGAGAACATACTCCCCCGCCCATGGCTCCACCTCTTGCGGTGCCCGATTCGGACCACACCGACGACGACGATGCTCCGGAGGTGACCGAGGTAGAGTTGAGAGTGGCGGTACGTAGGCTGAATGCAAAAAATACCGCCCCAGGACCCGACGGCTTACCTGGGAAAGCCTGGGCCCTGGCTTTAGAGGCTCTCGGGCCTCGACTAAGGGGGCTCCTTAGAGCATGCCTGGATAGGGGCCAGTTTCCACTTCGTTGTAAGACGGGGAAACTGGCCCTCATTAAGAAGCCGGGGCGCCCTGCGGACTCTCCATCCGCTTACCGGCCCATCGTGTTGCTCGACGAGGTGGGCAAGCTCTTTGAAAGAGTCATAGCAGACCGCCTCTTCGGTCAGCTGGTACGGGTGGGGCCGGATCTGGCGGAGAGCCAGTTTGGTTTCCGCAGAGGGCGCTCTACGGTGGACGCCATCATGCGCGTGCGAGCCCTAACGACGGGGGATGCAGTGGCCTGGAGTTGCATCAGGGAGGCACTCCGGTATCACCGGATGCCACCCTACCTCTGTCGCGTGATCGAGGCCTATTTGACGGACAGGGCTGTCATCTACCCCGGTCACCAGGGAGAGTGAAACCGGCGAGAGATGTCGTGCGGTGTCCCACAGGGATCGGTCGTGGGGCCATATCTGTGGGACATCGGGTACGACTGGGTGCTGCGCGCCGACCTCCCTAGCAGCGTCAGCGTAGTTTGCTACGCTGACGACACGCTGGTCCTGGCGCAGGGGAGGTCGCACCAGGCAGCGGCTGAATTAGCAACACGCGGGGTTGCGACAATCGTCGAGAGGATCCGGCAATTGGGACTCGAGGTGGCCTTGCACAAGTCCGAGGCCATATGTTTTCATGGTCCTCGGAACGCGCCACCGCCGGGTTCCCAAATAACGGTAGGAGGGGTTCACATCGGCGTCGGGTCGACGATGAAGTATCTGGGACTCGTCCTCGACAGCCGGTGGAATTTCGTGGAGCATTTCCGACGTTTGGCTCCCAGACTGGAGCGGGCCGGGGCTGCCCTCAAGCGGCTCCTGCCCAATCTAGGGGGTCCAAACGCCTCCTGCCGGAGGCTCTACGCGGGGGTCGTGCGGTCCATGGCCCTTTACGGGGAACCAGTGTGGGCGCGTTCCCTGAGGCGGTGACCAGCCCGCCGGTTGAACGCGTCCCAAAGGGTCATGGCAATTCGGCTGGTCCGAGGATACCGCACGATCTCCGGTGAGGTAGCGAACCTCCTTGCCGGATTGCCGCCATGGGATCTGGAGGCAAAAGTCCTCGCGCACATATGGGAGTGGTGCGAGGAGGCGAAACGCCGGGGTGAAACACCGTTGCCGCGACAAATTACGGCTCGGCGGTCAGAGCTCCGGCAGGATCTCATGGCGACATGGAGAGAGCGATTGTCGCAACCCAGCGCTGGTCACGCCACAATTGAGGCGATAAGGCCCCTCTTTGAGGAATGGCTTGAAAGGCGCCATGGCGTCCTCACCTTCCGCCTGACGCAGGTCCTCACCGGACATGGATGTTTCGGGAGGTTCCTGTTCAGGATAAGGCGGGAGGAAACGCCCGGGTGTCACCATTGTGTGGATCGCCCGGAGGACACGGTGGAGCATACGATGGAGGTCTGCTCCGCTTGGGCGGAGCACCGCCGTGTCCTCGTGGAGGCGATCGGCGGTGGTGACCTCTCACGTCCGGCCCTGGTTCAGGCCATGGTACGGAGCGAGAGGGCACGGGAAGCCGTCACCTCCTTCTGCGAAGCAGTAATGCTCGCGAAGGAGGAGGCGGAACGCGTGAGGGAGACGCAACGGAGACGCCCTCACGCACCCAGCCGCCGCAGGAGACGTCCCGGGCGTCGGGCGTCGCAAGACGATTTCCGGCCACCGTAGGCGCGGGCTTGCGGACGGCGAGCAGCGGGTAGCTCGCCGTCCGAAAAGGACCAGGCCCGAGTCGACGGCGCGTAGTGTTCCACGCGCGCCTCAAAGAGATGTTAGCAAAACTGACGGGGTCCGCTAGGGCCGATGCCTGTCTGGGTCGCGGATAAATTTGAAAAAGAGTTACCGCGGCCCTGGCTTAAGCAACTGAAGGAACACGGTTGGGTTTTAGTCAGTAAAAGTCTGACACGCCCTCCCGCTTCACCCAGAGCGGGAGAAGTCACTGGATGATTTCCCACGCAAAAAAAAAAAAAAAAGGATGGTGGAGAGATAACATGGCGGGTGCATAAAAAATAAATAATTATTAAAGTAAAATGTGTGCACAAATATTTATAATATAAAGTTAATAAAATAGACATACATAAAGGTATAATACCCATAATAAATACCTATAAATAAATATATACAGTAAAAGAAAGGAGTTTTATTGAGACGACTCTGCTATTGGTGTGGAAAATAATGCCGTAACTACCGTTTAAATAAAAATAAAAAAAATGCATGTTAGCTGGTGGCCGTCCTGATATCGAGAGGAAGCGCATTCCAGAGAAGAATGAACTGATTGTGAAAGGAAGAATTAATAAAATCAGAAGTATGAGAAGGACAAAGCAAGAGAAGATTTTGAGACGAGCGCAGATTCCTAGCGTGTGAAATACAAAGATATTGAAAGAGGTATGAGATAAGAAGGAGGGGTGGGAGATTTGAGAAGAGAGAAAAGGTTGTTGAACGGGCATCCATTTGAGCTCCGTTCTGCAGCTCAATACATGGTCATTGACTTACTTGACTTAAGATCCTATGGCCCCTAGCTGGAGCAAGAGGGCTTCCACAGTAATCCTCCATCGAGACCGGTCTTGAGCTTCGCGCTTCACATCGCTCCACGCCATTCCGGTACTCGTCGCTTCAGCCAATACGGTGCGTCACCAGATTTGACAGGGACGGCCTCGCTTCCTTTTTCCTTGAGGATTCCAATCCAAGGTCTGTTTAGGAATGTGATCAGAATCCCTCCGGAGCGTGTGACCAATCCAACACCATTTACGCCGCTTGATCTGGCGGTCGATCGGGGTCTCGTGGCATATCTCCAACAGCTCTACATTAGAGATGATCTTGGGCCAGTAAATTCCGAGGATACGACGAAGACATCGGTTGACGAAGACCTGGATTTGGCGTGAGATGTCCTTTGTTACCTTCCACGTCTCGCACCCGTAGAACAGCACGGATTTGACATTGGACTCGAAGATTTTGAGTTTAACCCTTCGGGTCAGTTTCCGCGATTGCCACACAGGTCTCAGCTGTGCGAAGGCAGGTCGCGCTTTGGCGATCCGTGAAGTGATATCCTCTTCAGTTCCTCCAGTCTCTGACACGACACTCCCGAGGTACGTGAATTTGTAGACGCGTTACACAACCTCTGTACCGATTAACATCGGTTAAGAATTCCTCACACCTGTACGCATCTCGGGTCTTCCGGATGTTAATTTTGAGCCCAGTTTTCTCCGCATCATGGTCATATTGGTTGGGTTAAGCAGGCACAAAGTCAGATTCAGGTATCTACTGATAAAATCCAGATGGAAATACCTTAACACATTTCACGACCAGATAATCAATTTAATCAAAACCAGGACCTCAAATCCAGCTCTTCAGACTAACGACAACACGACAACGAGACTGTTAGCATAATAATATAAAACAACTAAACATACGTCATTTTTATTTTTGATATATGGAGGACCCTGGGGTTCCAAGAATCTCAAAGATACCTGACCTTTGAAAGGCGTACGAAGGGCTGAAACCAACTCACAGAGACCTTGTTAGAAATATATGATGAAATGTGACATCAACCGGCGATTATCCCTGTATGCACTAGTCAGTACGTAAGAGCACCCAAGGATAATCTCCGGCAGGTGCAGGACTATTGCAGAATATGGAGATAAAACACACACTATGGGTTTGGGAGGATCGATTACCTAAAACTATAAAAGGACTATTGGCCCCTGCCTGATCACAGGTTATTAAATGGCAGGGGATGACTTGCACACCCAATTAATGCCCCCACCCATAAATGGTTGCTTGCACTTTAGTGACGTAGCACCAAGGGGGCAACATATACGAAGGTGCTTGAGGAGTACCTATGCCACGGCTATCAGGACAATCCCGGAAATACGGTCAAGATTCCTACCAGCATCTTACTGGGCTAATTTCCTTCCTCCGAGCACGTTTGCTCTTGCGAATCTCCATTCAAGCCAGCCAATTAAGGCAAGAGAGATGTGGGAGATCTGTTCTCCGTTAGTGTTCACACCGACCGGCCAATTAATGCTCTGGAGATCAGGTCCGTGGGGTTACCACTGCCCACCAGCTCGCCATAAAGCTGCCCTGCAGATTGTATCTCTCTTTGTCTGGCCTCTCACCCTAAGCATGTTGCGGTTGGAGTACGCACGCCCCACCACAACGTCAACGTAGAGATACTGCGGTGGGGTTATTATATTATTAAGATGTTTAACCTGAAGTTAGAAACAGTAATTTAGGTCAAACATATAAATTTAACTTCGTCGACAGATTAATTTGAACCTGCGATCCAACCGTAATTTTAACTTTAACACCGCCGGCCGCTGTCACAAACCAATTGTCTAATTCAATGAATTCCATTAATTCAATTTGCCCGAAACCAATTAATTGGTTTCTACAGTTAATTTTGATTTTAGTGCGACGCTGTGGACAATGGGAGTTGGACATCAAATTGATGACCGTTTCAGCCATTAAGACTATTAATTTCAGAGTTCTATGTAGCTATTATACCTTTACCCATTGTACCTCTATGGTATGGGGTAAATAGGCTACATAGTATAATAGTTACCTTCAGAAATTATACTGTTATCCCTTAGGAATCTTAAAACTACTGGTACCATTTATCTTTAAGTTAATATTATAGGCACATTATATTTATTTATAATTAATGTACACACAGAAAATACATACAAAAAACATATCATGACAGAGGAGTACAAAGGTACTCCTCTATATTATGAAGAGTAAACATATATGTATTTAGAAGATTCCTGAAACCTTCATATGTTAACAAACTATGAGGTTAGCAAACTGGTACCGATTTTTTTAATTACGATAGGCTCGCGCTTGACCACTATCTCATCTGATGGTAAGTGATGATGTGGTCGTTTTGTCATGAGCTGGGTTTATGTGGAAATAAAACTTTTAAATCTTTTGAGCAGTGGTGACCCAGTGATAATTAACGGCCGTGATTTACAAATTATAGATCGTGGGTTCTAACCCAAGCAGGAGCTTTACTTTGTGTACATTTTTTAATCATCACTGCTCTTAAAACGGTGAAGGAAAACATTGTGAGGAAACGGCATGTCCTAGAACCAAAATTCAAAGACAACTTGTGACGTCCACCAACCCGCACTGAGCCCGCGTGGTGGATTACGGCTTAAGCCGATGATGATGAAATTTTTGAATTCAGCTGTTTAACACTCCTCATTGTAGACCTATTGTGTTATTATTCACGCGCGGATAAAGTGATATAGTCTTTAATAAAAATAAGGATACATTTATTACGTAATCGTAGTAATAAATAAACAAGATATTCTAATTTTGTTCCACTAACGGTAGATCTTTCGATCTGTGAACTAATCTAAAACTGTCTTCTTTACTTATTGCTTGTACATCACGCGACTTTTCATGCGGCAAAATAAGCCGCTATTTTCAGGGTTGCCTTTTGAGTAGGTACCTACCTACGCACCCTCTTACGCAACACTTTAGCTTAATGTAAGTATCATTAAACATCACGCTCATTATTCGCCAAGGGTACACGCAGTGATGTGTTTTAGTATGCTTAGTGTTTTTAACCAACTTGGCAAAAAGGAGGAGGTTCAATGTTCGACATTATGTAGGTTTTTTTTGTTTTTTTCACGCATATCTCCGTCAATTTTGAGCCGATTTAAAAAAATCTTTTTTTTTTGAAAAGGTATGTTTTGAAATTGGTCCCATTTTAATTTGGTGAAGATCTGATGAAGAGTTTCGAAGATATACAACAGAACTCTTCAATAAATTACGGCAAATCTCTCGATCTCTCGGGATTGCTGCAATCGCATGTCTGTTTATTGTTTATACCATTTCATAACATAACATCACGCCAGTAGAGCGTACTGGGGTGTACGCAGATCTCTCATTTCAAGTTTCGTGATATTCGGGTAATCTATTCTGGCGTTATAGGTACCTTACTAAACAACTTGCCTATTAGGTAGGTACAATTAAAAAAAAATTTACAAAAATTACTACGGACTTCCAAATAAAAACACTATAAACTGAAAATAACTTTAATTTTCGAAGTCGGTGTCCATAACGCAAAAAAATGTTACCTACGAAAGACGCCGACTTCCAAAATAAAGTTATTTTTCACTGTATAGTGTTTTTATTTGGAAGTCGGTAGTATTTTTTTGTAAAAAAGCATTCTATTGATGGCAGATTAGGTTTCAGAAAATAATTTATAGAAATCTTGGAGATGAATACCCATATAACCCTGTAGTATGGTCAATGGTTTGGCATCACAGGACGTATGGCCTTAGGACTGGACATGTAGATTCAAATCTATTGGCGGCTCGGGACACACACACATGGTGAATTACAAACATTAGCGAATTCACCATTGAGGCATGATTGATTAGCAAACATCCAGACTTTCGCTATAATTTTATTAGGATCAAATACCGACGATAAAAGTTTAGACCTAAGTTCCCCGGAGTTAGGCAACTAAGTTAAACTAAGCTGATACTGTTGCCATGTCTACGCAGAACAATAGCACTGTTATTCGGCCTAATGGCTTTGATCGACGGCGTTCAATGGCAGCTAAATATTTAAGTGCTGACAATGGCTTCGTTGATGACGTTGTTGGTAAAATGAATAGATTTGTGTATATCAGGTAAGGTTTATAGTTACCTAGGCAAAATAAGCCTTGTCATTACTAGTCAAATATCTTTCTCTCCAGAAAAAAAAGATTGGACCAGAGGTTCTAGCTAATGCGTCATTCAACCAGCGATGATGGTGATCGACAATAAGGATTGATTACGTTATATTTTATTTATTTATTTAATCTTCATGCACAAAGGTACAATGGCGGACTTAATGCCTTAGGCATTCTCTTCCATTCAACCAAGGGTGGTGAAGAGTAAACATGGCAGGTGCATTGTTCAAATCGTGCAAAAAAAAAAAATGAATGCTTTTTTTTTATTGTGTTTTGTTGTCGTTGTGTATTTTGATAGCGAGGTTACCACCGAGCGACTGAAAGCGGCAGGACGTCCGGTACTGAAAGAACTTGGGGAGCTCTTCAATTATGTCCTGCCTGATCCCTGGGAGAACTCTAGAAGCGTGGCAAAGGAGCGTGGTCATTCTGTGATAAGACCCTTTTGAAGAATTACAGACCCATTTCGCTTTTTAGCCATGTATATAAGAGTCGTCACGAATCGTCTAGCACGAAGACTCGACGAGTTTCAACCGGAGCAGGCCGAGTTCCGAGGAGGATACAGCACTATAGACCATATCCACACAGTGCGGCAAATTATACAGAAGTCCGAAGAATATGATGATGATAGCGCGTGGCATTCCCATACACATTTTACTTTTATCAATCGCTTTGGCGACGGTTCCATAGATAGAATGTCAGTTGTCCATAGCCTCAGTACTGGACAGCTTTAAAGCTGTATAGTTTACAGTTTTATCGGCTGCACCATCATTTTACATCAAGCGAGATGCAAGCGTATTATAACACATCAAACAAAATATTATATAGTCAGTCTATGGAAGTTTAGCCCCAAGTTCCTCGATGTTGGCCAACTAAGCTGATTGTGTTGCCATGTCTACGTAGAACAATAGCGCTGTTATTCGGCTTAATGGCTTCAGCTAAATATTTGAGTGTTTGCTGGCAATGGCTTCGTTGATTACGTTGTATTGTATTGTTTCAGTAGTTTTCAGTTTTAATTTGGTTCTATCATCGTCATCAGCCTATTAATGTTTCCTCTGCTGGGACACAGGCCTCCTCTCTGTGAGAGGATGGGCCGTAATCCACCACATGGGCCTAGGGCGGGTTGGTGGATATACGATGAAGAAAATAAAATAAGCAGTAGTTTTGTGCTCTTCAATCTGTATCTTTCTTTTTTCTGTAAAGTGTTTTTACATAAATAAATAATATGAAGTTGGATAAAATAAAACTTGTTGTTAGAAACAAATGCTTTGACCAATACTAAACAGCCTTCAAGCTGTACAGTTTTCAGATTTAATTTTAGTTGCACTTAGCTTTTTGTACAAAACATATTGCAATTACGTACTTGCCTTGCGTTACTGGGTCACCGCATTATCAGAAGGCTTAAAGTCACCCAAAAGGCAATGTAGAGAGCTATGCTCGGAATTTCCTAGCGTCATCGAATCAGAAATGAAGCCATCCGCAAGAGAACCAGGGCTACCGATATAGCTCGAAGAATTGACAAACTTAAAAAATGGCAGTGGGCAGGGCACATTAAACGCAGAACGGATGGCCGTTGGGGCCGAAAAGTTCTAAAGTGGCGACCGCGTACAGGAAGACGCAGCGTTGGAAGGCCGACCTCCAGGTAGATCAACGAACTGGTCAAGACCGCAGGAGACCGGTGGATGCAAAAATCACAGGACCGTTCAGTGTGGCGACGCTTGGGAGAGGCCTAAGTCAAGCAGTGGACGTCTTTCAGCTGAAATCTTAATCATGATGCCTGGTTCATCTATGGGTGGACCTATTGTCATTGGAATTACACGGCAAGATCAGCCTATAAGCTTCTTATAGCTTGGACACATGCCTCTTGTCCTTGAGAAGGTCTGGGCCGCACCAACATTAGATCGGGGATATGATGTCTTACAATTCAGACCTTCTCATGGAGATGACGCCTGTATCCCAGTAATGGTAAAGTTATAATCCAGACTCCAAATTGCTACGAAAAATGTTCTCGTAGAAATTACCTTACCACACTGACTGACTTGGGGATTAAATTGGCAGACAGACTAATAGATTAGATAGTCGGTCACTTTTGTAAGTAAAGTTTAAGTTCGTAATCAAATTATCATCAGGCTTATTCTGTTCGTCAAGTTTGAGCTTTGGACCTCAAATAGTTGGATAGTGTTGTAACTTTCGACAGTTTATTTCTAACACAAAATAATTAATTTTCAGGCAAAAATAAGTCTTAAGGTTCCCCTAGTTGACGGCACGAAATATTTTGTGCGCGGGGTTAAAATGCATGCTATCTCATCCGACAACACGTGCGAAAGAGATAGATGCTGTGATGAGCAGTAAGAAGGTAGTTCGCGTACAAATACACACTTTTTCAAATTTGTAGTGAAATGGATGATGATTTAGGGCGAAAACGGCCGCGTGAAATTTTAGTAACAGACCTTTGGGAGTATGGATGTCATGAAAAAACTACCAAATGAATCTGTTTAAAATAAAATTATTTGCATTGTTAAACTATTAATCTATTCCTGTACGGTGGCTGTTTTGCAATTTACCTTCATATTATGGTATTTATTTGCGCCCAAAGATGCGTTAAAATTTGTGTTGAAATATTGAACTTTCGACGCTCATATCTTTCAAATAATTATATATTTTTTCCTTTTTTGTTTCCATACTGGGCTAGATAATGAGGAGACAAATTGATATCATTCTTTGTTTTGATCGTACACTGTCAAACAGTGGCATAATTGGCATACTACGTTTGTATGGAATAATGATCTACTAGGGCAACCTTAAAGTGGCGTGACAAGTGTAGCTAACGTAACAAAATAAATGGTAAATCAATACCAGTTATATAAATATCGCTGGAGAAAAAACAATGAATTCTTGAGGAAATAGTCAGTGGATAAGTATTCCACTTGAATGAATCAGGAATCGGATAAGGTTTACTATATAAGAGAGAATGGATTACTAGCTATTGTTGTGAAAGCAATCTAAGAATCTTTGTGTTTGGTTTGGTACGAGATAAATATATAGAATAGGTGCCTACTTTATTCTTCATAAAAATTGTTATACATCTCTTTACTAAAAACTATCCATTAATGACATCAGTTTAATAATAAGTGCGTGGGAACACAACATTAGTATTTGACCCTAATTTTGCTTTGTGAATAACGGATTTTGTCCTTAATGATACCAACCTACATTGAAAAGAAACAAAGAGCGCTATTCATACAAAACTCAACACTACTGAAAAGCAGGTTCTATATTTGATTTTTTTTATAGAGAATTTGAATTAAGAACTTGCTAATCAGTTGCTAAACAGTGTGGAGACTTTTTTTAAATAAGAGTCTATTTGCTTATGGCTACATCATTATTTACTAGTTTGTACCCATTCAAATAATATTATCTTTCAAATATATAGTAAGTAATAAGTAACTTTATACTGCTTATATAAAGTTGAAAATACCTCAGCGTTGATATTATCATAAACCAAACTTTTATCATAAAAACTTTTCCAACACCTGTCAAGGAATTATCGACCTTGTCTGCATAAAGCCGTTTAACCATGCCAACACCAACTTAAAGGGGTTGACATGGGTTATACAGGGTGTTTGGAAGGGAGCTGTACATACGCCTAGGGTAGAAACTAGGGATAGTCTGCTACCTACCCCCGCCCATTATATTGACCTTGGCCTCAAGGTTTTTTTTTAATTTATTATTATTTTTTATTTGACTTTTTTATGATTTTTTGACTAAAACTACCTGTAGCTCAAAATCTATCCATGGGACCGGTCGGCTAATGGTCTTGTTTTAATCGTTAGAGTCTTAGGGTCCTGCAAAAAATTATTTTACACCAGAAAATTGTGGAGAAGAAAAGTTATGGGGCCTGAAGTACCGTAGTAAGGTAAAGAAATAATTTTAAGGGCAACTTTCTATGGGGTTTAAAAAAAAACTAACAGGGTTGGAGTTCTTCTGATTTTTTTAAAACATCCTCAGTCCATGCCCTTTCTAACGATATGCTAAAAGTGTAATTATCACTTTTAGTTTTAAAGTTATTAATTAATTTCCGCAACTATCCGACTATGCAAGAAGGGTGGAGTTTTGCCGCCACTTGCTCCATACGGACGTGGAAGATATTAATTTTTTACGGAGTATTCTCTGGACTGACGAGTCCAAGTTTGACAAGGAAGGAATTGTAAATTACCACAATCTCCATCACTGGGCACCCAGAGATCAAAACCCGAGAGTCAAGAGGCACAGAGGTTTTCAACGAAGGTTCTCCGTGAACGTATGGGCAGGCGTCATCGGTAATCGGTTGATAGGGCCGCACTTTTTGCCAGACAACCTAAACGGGCAAAACTACTTAGATTTCCTCGAAAACGATTTGCCTGATTTAGCGGAAGAAGTGTTTGACGAAGATCGGCCCATAGTCTTCCAGCACGACGGCTGTCCTGCTCATTGGAGCCTAGCAGTGAGGGAGCTTCTGGACAACTGCTTTCCTAATTCTTGGATTGGTCGGGGTGGGCCAATTCCCTGGCCCCCAAGGTCGCCTGACCTTACCCCACTCGACTTCTACGTCTGGGGAAGGGCGAAAGAGTTGGTGTACGCAGAAGAAGTACCAACAAGGGAGGTTCTAATTAACAGGATCCACGCCGCATTCGATACAATGCGCGAGGAACTGCTGCTTAGAACGGTGACCGTGGAGATGAGGAAGAGGTGCCGAGCATGTTTACAGGTCAATGGTCATCAATTTGAACAAAATTTGTAATTAATTAAAATTAGTAATTAATTAAAATTTGTAATTTAATGACATTAGTCATTACCAAATTTTTTGTTTCATTTGCCATCCTTTTACGATCGAACACATTTAATTTTCATTAGTTGAAATTTTTGCTTGAAGTGCCCTAGTTGCGGAAATTAATTAATAACTTTAAAACAGTGAATATGTGTATAACTATAAAAAGTGATAATTACACTTTTAGCATATCGTTAGAAAGGGCATGGACTGAGGATGTTTTAAAAAAATCAGAAGAACTCCAACCCTGTTAGTTTTTTTTTAAACCCCATAGAAAGTTGCCCTTAAAATTATTTCTTTACCTTACTACGGTACTTCAGGCCCCATAACTTTTCTTCTCCACAATTTTCTGGTGTAAAATAATTTTTTGCAGGACCCTAAGACTCTAACGATTAAAACAAGACCATTAGCCGACCGGTCCCATGGATAGATTTTGAGCTACAGGTAGTTTTAGTCAAAAAATCATAAAAAAGTCAAATAAAAAATAATAATAAATTAAAAAAAAACCTTGAGGCCAAGGTCAATATAATGGGCGGGGGTAGGTAGCAGACTATCCCTAGTTTCTACCCTAGGCGTATGTACAGCTCCCTTCCAAACACCCTGTAGAACGAAGTGACTTACCTTCCAACTTTAAATAGTCCTAACTGCGAGGCGAAGAACAATCCAAGTTTACGTCACAACACTCATTTGTTTTTAAATCGTCATCACACAAAAAAAAAACCTTTTTTATTTGAAAAAATCGAACGTCATAAAGTTACGAAGTCTTTTTCGTCGATTCTCGCGAGGGTTGGTACAGACGCGTCGTGAACGCGACCTCCCTCGTCTGCGGTCGCCACGCTACTGAAGCCTAAAAATTTCTTGCCGTAATGCCTGTAAGCAGCTTTGCGGTTATTAGTGGAAGGGTTAAAACTTAAGGCGTAGGAAAGTAGTGCGATAATAGGTAATCAGTGCGTGTAAGGTTATATGGTTTCTTTTAATTGTGGTTAGTTTGAGACGTGGCTTTGCAAGTGTGAAATTTCTGAGTGTTAAAGCTTCAGTTGTCAAAAGTTATTTAACAAGTAGATAATAGAATTATGAACTACTTAAGAGCTAGCACAGGCACGTTTTCCTTAGGGATGCTTCTAAAGAAACTGTTGCTAATTTGTGTTAAGTGCCGTTCATTCATATTTTTTATATAATAACTAGCTGTGCCCGCGGCTTCGCTCCCGTCAACTGTCTACCCTACAGTACCTATCTACCCTACTCTACCTACCGTAACCTTCTTACCCTACCCTACCTACCGACTCTACCTACATACCTACCCTAACCTACTTAAAACCTTACCCTACCTTACTTACACTATCCTACCTACCTTATGCACATACCTACCCAACCCATATACCTACCCTACCTAAATAATATACCTACCCAACTTACCTACTATTTTTTTTTCTTTATTTTTCTATTTAAGAACCTAACCTAACCTAACAATAAAAAAACAAACAAAAAAGAATTAGCGAAATCGGAAAAGCCATTCTCAAGTTATAGCGTGGCCAGGAGAAACAGGGGTTCTTTTTTATATAATATATGTGTACTCCTGTCTAAAGCCCAGTTTTTGATGCGTAGATAACTCAAAATATTTAGTAAAACGTGTTTATTCATCAATTTATTGTTGGCATCACAAATGGTCAAAGAGGTTGAAGAGTAAATTATTTTTTCCATTTGTTAGACTATAAATTGAACCAATATTTGAAATCATTGGTTAGCTAGCATATTTAACCGTTGGTTGAGCTAACTACGGATCAAATACCGGGCATTAGTCTACAGAAGCTTTATTAGCTCTTAAATATAACTTTCGAGTTTATTTCGTATGAGCAACTACTAAAACGATATGTCAGTTATATTTAATTTAATTTCCAGGAAGGGCAGATCCCAATTCCACGAAGCCCGCAGTTTAACAGAATCAACATGAAAATTGAATTCCGACAATTAACTCTCGGGGAATGATCACTGGAAATGAAAAGCAAACTATAAACCGAGACTAAAACGTTGAAAATAAAAGTAAAAAGTTAACTGAAAAATTAATTTGGCGAGTGTATTCAATTAAAATGTTAATTTAGTGGGAAGATCATATCTACCGGGTTTTTAGGTCGAATGCTTCTGGGTTGGACGGAACCCCTATCATGTGAAATTCCATTTATTTTTTCAGAGAATTTCATTCTGGGATTGAAGGGGAGAGCTTGTACGCTGTTTGCTTTTCTTTGAACGAGTGAAGTTGGCAACTTGATGTCCCAGAGCGTAGAAGTAAGTCAAGTATACGTTATACGCTATTGTTGTGCTGTAATGTGAACTCTGGAGCTCTGGGGTAGTTTGGGACCGTCTTCGGGGTATAGGAGGCTATTTAAGTTGGTTTACAGCCATTAATAAAATATTTATATAAATGTAAATACACTGTGAATAATTTATAGTTCACATGTTGTAGTAATGCATAAATGTCTTGTTACGTTCAAAAAGTATTTCGAAGAAATCTTTGTGGACTAAAAATAACACATCGACACCAACGGAAATAACATTGTCAGGCATTCTTTTATTTTCTTCAGAAGGACGACGATGTGTTTTCAAATAGAGTATTTTCTCACAGGAAAATAATATCTGCTTAAACTAAAAACAAACAACTATGGACTAGAATTATGTCTGAAATAAATAAATAATATTATCAAAAAATCAATCAAAATCAAAATCATCTTTATTTTTCTTCCACAAATAACACTTATCAACTAAAAACTCAAAAACGGAAAAATAATAATAACGATATGCCACATAGTTATTTGCGGGAGACTGGTACCTGAGCTAAGTCGTAACCTGTATTTCAGGACACCAGAGACTCCCCCCTAAAGGCAAATATTAAAAAAAAAAAAACAAACTATACATATCATCAAAATCTACTATTATAGCTAGAAAATTCTTAGCAAAAGTAATTTATTTTTATGTTACAAGTGCAAACATTTAATTGGAAGGTTTTATTTCTTATTTATTTATTTTTAGGAACACCAATTTTCAGATTAGATATATTTCTTTTTTTTATTATGTGAAGTAAGAGTGGCGGTGTATGTATATGAGAGTTTGTGTTTGTGTGTGTGAGTGTGTGTTTGTGTGTGTGGTGTTGAGAGAGTGATAAGTTATGTGAGTGGGTTCAAAAAGTATGGTGTGGTAGGATATATTTACGTTTTTATGACGAGCAGCTCTTCTGTTTTTGTGTAGTCCAACTTTAGTAGCCATTTAGTTAACGTAAGTTTACATTTAGATTTATTGTAATGGAAAAAATCTAATTCTTTATTTAATTTATTATAGAGTTCGGGTCCTCGGAAAGTATAAAATTTTTGGGCAAAGCCAGTTTTACATTTAATGGTGCTACATACGTCGTAATGCCTCCTAGTGGTTAATTTAGAAAGAATAAAAGAGGGTGGATCTGAATGTTGCCGGAGAACAGTAAAGAGGACGTAAAGCTGTCTGACAGTTAAAACCTCAGCTTCCTGATATAGTGTGGTAGTGGGGTAGAGTCGTGGTTTAGAAAGGCCAACTTTTAGAATCAGCCTTTGGGCCCTCTCTATTTCCAACATTTTAGTTTTGACGGCACCTCCCCATGTTGTTACACAATATATCAAGATAGATTGAACAAGGGCAATGTATACCATTTTTTGTGTTTTACCACTTGCTACATGTCTAAGCTGTTTCAAGATATAAATAAGTTTTCGTACTCTTTTAGATAAGTTGTGAATGTGTTCGTCAAAGGACAATCTTTTATCAATGATTACACCCAAGTAACGAATACTTTGTGTTGGCTGTATAGTTGAGCAGCTACATTGATTCAAAGGAGGAAATGAACACTGATGAACATAAATGGGAGGCTTGTCTTGTAAGAAGGTTTCAGCGCTCCTTATTGCAAAAGGTATGTATTTTGTTTTATCTGCGTTAAGTGTGAGCGAGTTTGCAGCGAGCCAGTGGCAGACCGTGTTCAGGCCTTTTTGAGCTAAAGAATATACTTCTTCCCAAGAATTTCCCGTGAAAGTAAGAGTTGTGTCATCTGCATACGATATTATTTTGCAGTTTTCAAGATTAAGCTGACATAGCTCATTTATATAGCATAGAAACAAAGTGGGGCCAAGAATACTTCCCTGAGGAACTCCATACTCGATAGGAAGTTCATTACTCAAGTGGTTACCGATCTTTACTTGCTGTGTACGAGCCGATAAATAGTCAGATATTAATAATAAGTCGTTTCCCCGTATGCCCATATTATTTAATTTACGAATTAGGGTGGGGATAGAGACTGTGTCAAAAGCCTTGGCGAGATCGAGAAAGATGGTCAGACACTTTTTGTTATTGTCTATGTTTTTTACCACAAAATCAGTAAAAGTGTGAACAGCCTCATCAGTGGATTTGCGTGCTCGAAAACCATATTGTGAGTCGGCAAGTAATTTATTTGACTCTAAGAATTTTATTAATCTATAATTAATCGTGCGCTCGAATACTTTAGACAGTGAAGATAGAATAGAGATGGGCCTATAGTTGTTGACACAGCCTGTATCTCCTGCCTTATATATGGGGCTTACAATTGATTTTTTTAGTGCTTTAGGAAAGACACCTGTATCAAAGCAACGATTTATGAGATCAGCAATAACTGGAGCCACAATATCTACAACACTCTGCAATAACTTGGATGAGATGGTGTCCCATCCAGGTGAGCATTCACTCCTCAAATTCAAGATAGCAGCCTTAACTTCCACAATATCAGTTTTAAGTAGTACGAATGAGTTGCAAGGAGAGGTGTCTTTGTTTACACCGCTGTTAATGAAAGGTGAAATATTCGAAGGAATGCGTTGAGCTAGTACTCTTCCAATTGTAGAAAAGAAGGTATTGACATTATTAATAGACGATTGAGGGCTTTGATCTGTATATAGAAGTTTATCAGAAGATTCATGATTTTTATTATAATTTGCAGGGACTGAATTACCCAAAAATTAAGGTACCTTAAAATTTCGGTATGACGTCATACCGTTAAATAAGGGTTACCGAAATATTTTGATATTGTTATTTTTTTCAGTAGCGGAATTTTGAGGTTTGAAATGCATACCGGTATATTTCGGTAGAAGTACTATAACCTTTTATAAATATTTTGGTAGCGGTACCTTACCTTAATAAATAGGGGTTTTCTTTGACGCACCGCCTCGCCACTCTGTCTGTCGACTTGTCGTGTTATTATAACTCAGTCGGTATTGGTTTTTATTTCCGATCGGAAGGACACGACTGTGGCCGGACTAAGCCGAGTGCCTACCTAAGGTTTTCTTACGTTTCTCTGCTTTCTTTTGATTTGTTTCTATGCTATTTTCTAAAATGCATATTAGTTAGGTACCTACACTACCTACGTCCCTCTAATAGGTTAATTTAGCAACATTACAATATTGGAATACATGACAGTTACATGCCTGTAACTTGTATAAAAGTGTGCTAGTAGCTTGCATGCCAATGTGCCATAATAACTTCTGTTTGGTTAATGTCATATTGGCATATATGCAAGCTACTTGCACATATTTATGCCAGATACAGGCATGTGTATTTTTATCCATACTCTATTAACCACGTCGGTAGGTAGTTGATTTCGACTAGGTACCTAACTAAGAGGACCCATAAGCAAGCTTACCTACTGGCAATTTGCGAACGTTGGCGTGGCATGTGGTTTAGTAGGTAGGTATATAATGTAGGTAGGTGCATTTATCTTACAAAGGTCACAACATGCATGACAGGCCCGCGGAGCGCCCCGGAGCCGGACTCCAGCTTCATTTCCCTTAATTTTTACATCTTTAAATATTTTGGGCCCAGTAGGTGGACACGCCAAGCTAGGCCTAGCTAGGTGCGAAACCGGTTGAGTGCTGCTCTATGGGTGCGAAACGTGGAAGGTCACAAAGGATACAAAACAAAACATCTAACGCCAATTCAAAGTTTTCGTTTTTCAACCACTGTCTTCGTCGCATGGTCGCATTCTCGGTATTTACTGGCCCGCGACTATCTCCAACGTAGAGATTTTGGAGAAATGCCACGAGAGCCCGATCGACCACTAGATCAAGCGTCGCAAGTGGAGATAGATTGGCCACAAGCTCCAAAGGGGTCTCGATCACAGACCCAAACAAACTTTGGACTGGAATCCCCAAGGGAAAAGAAAGCTTGGCCGTCCCCATCAAACCTGGCGTCGCACCATGTTGGCAGAAGCGACGAGCGGAATGACGTGGAGCGAGGTGAAGCGCGGGGAGGAGTAGCCTTTGTACATGTACTTTATTATCACATGTATGTAATGTTGTTTTTAGTATACAATAAATAATAAAGAATCGTGAAGCTCAAGACCAATCGCGATGGTGGATATTTGTAGACGCCCTCTGCCCTTTTTTGTTAACCTTCAAAAAGCGCCAGGACTGCGCAGCACGTGATCACTGTGCCACCGTCTTTCCTGGATTCACTTGGTGGGTGGACAGTCTCCAGTCTGAGCGCCCATGACCCCGGAATCCCGCGTGCTTATAATGCAGGGAGGGTTTCGACGTTTTAGGCATCGGGGCGATTGGCTTTCCGGCTCCTTCTTTTCCGAGTGGGATCGGCCCTATCACGACCCCGCTCGGCGGTTTTCTTCTGGACCATCACGGTCTCATCGAAGGAGGCCATTTTCCTTAAGTTTTCTATCTCTGCCAGCATGACCCACACCACTGCTAGAAAAGACAGGTCTCGCCCGATCCTGGCGACTAAGAACTGCCGCTCAGAGGCCCACTGGGCACTCCTCGAGCATGTGCTGTGCAGAGTCAAGGTCGCCTCCACAGTGGTGGCAATTTGCCGTGGTGTCTCGCCCAGTCCTATTCAGATATTCACCGAAGCAACCGTGCCCGGGCAGTACCTGGCTGAGCCTGTAGGAGATGCGTCCCTCTCTTTTCAGCAATGCTTCAAAGTGCGGCAGGACGGCTTCGACAACGTGCTTGTGTAAAAATTGCAGCTGCTGTAGCCGCTCGCACCACCGCTCGAGTAGCGCGTGTCACTGTTCCTGCCGTCTCTGCCTAAATACAGCGATTTCTGGCTAGCGCGCCAGAAATCGCTGTATTTAGCAGAGTCACAATTCTGGCGGATGCCGCAAATTCGGTTGTAAACCCTCGCTTCCATATCCGCCAGAATATCTAGCAGAGGAAAGCGTGCCAGGAGTGTTGCCGCCTCAAAGGATATCTTTCCGTAACCTCATGCGATACGAATGACCATTTTCCGCTGCAGACTATTTAGTCCTGCAGCGTCGGACACCTGACAGTCTGCTTGACCAAACAGGCGTCCCATTAAGGGCCATCGATCGCATGACACTGCGTAAAGGCGGTGAAATTCTTTTCAAGGTCCCGCTAAGTTGAGTAGTAGTGTCGCGTATGCAAAGCACCCACTGCCTTTTCAACGCGAGGGACTTGCAGGCGCTGGAAATGCTCTTCGAAGCCCCACCAACCATCCAGGGTTAGGCCAAGACAGTTAATGTATCAACCCACCTGGGCTTGCGCATCTCCAACTGTCACTGACAAGCTGGGCAGCTATCTGCCCCTCTCCAGTTTATGGAAACATAGCCTCAGTTTTATGAGGCGCTATCTACAAACCCAGCTCGCAGATCGACGCCAAGACTGTTGCCACCCCGAGCTCGGAAAACTGGATGGTCTCGTCGAAGATGTCCCTGCCGGCTAACACCAGGGTTTTGTCTGCGTAAATAACGATATTAACGCCGGTCGCCGGGTCGGTCCACACAAAGGATCAAATCGTATGCAAGATAGTCATCGTCATCATCATCGTTTCAGCCGTAAGACGTCCACTGCCGGACATAGGGTTATGGATGTCAAATAGGCAGTCCTTTCATG
The DNA here is from genome assembly GCA_964057195.1 of Orthosia cruda. Taxonomy (NCBI): domain Eukaryota; kingdom Metazoa; phylum Arthropoda; class Insecta; order Lepidoptera; family Noctuidae; genus Orthosia; species Orthosia cruda. The sequence goes on from OZ059844.1 coordinate 15,315,138, forward strand.
TAAAATACTAGTACTCAGCTGTATCCAGTTACACTGAAAGAAGAGCCCAACCTCTTCTTTCTTTCTATTTAGTTGGGAACAAGGCATTTTTCATCTCGCCTGATGGCAAGCTATGATGTGGTCGACGGTGAAAAACGTTTGCCTAAAATTAACTTAAAGACCACAAGGTTGCAGCTTTCAGGAAACCAAGACTCCGGCAGGGAATTCCACTCCTTAGCTATGCGCATAATGAAAGTATTCGCAAAACGCTTTGTACGTATGGGTGGGAATGGTGGGATGTCCACCATGTACCGGTGGCGCATTGCCGTACGTCTTGTTGTCCGATGATGTAAAGGGCCAGGCGGAATCAAATTGTACAGTTCCATCGCACACTCTCCGAAATGTAACCGCTATAAAACCGACAGACTGGCCACTCGGCGTCGATGTTCAATCCTCTGGAGCTTTGAGGCGACCAGTGCATCGTTGCCGATAAGCCTCTTGGCCCGTTTGTCAATCGACTCATGTGCATCAAGTTGATATTTGGCAGATCCGTCCCAGAGGTGAGAGCAGTACTCCCTGCATGACCGAACTTGCGCTTTATAAAAGTTGAGCAGCTGTTCAGGCGTGAAGTACCGTCTCACCTATACAAGGATCCCCAACTTTTTAGGAGCCAACTGAGCCTTTGCCTCAATGAATGGACCAAAATTGAGGGTTGATGTTAACGTAACACCAAGAAAGTCGAGATGGTCCGTTATCGGCATGGTTACACCACGGAAAGATGGATTCGAGTGGAATAGGCTCTTTTTTGCGGCAAAAAGACACGCCTGAGTCCAATCAGCATTGAAACTGTCTGGTTTGGCATCGCCCCATTCGGAGACTGCCTCCAAAGACAGGTTCAAGCGCTCAACCAAGGCCTCCCCAGTAGCCCGTGCGCCGGACACGTATCTCTCAGCAACTCCTGAGTGACTCCTGCGTTAATACCTAACTGACCGGACGAGTAGCCATCGATAACCACTCGGATGGACCGATTCCTCAGGAAGTCAGCAATCCAGTCACACAGACCACTAGGCAGACCGAAGGAAGGAAGTTTACCAATAAGGCTCTCATATCAGACCCTATCGAAAGCCTTCGAGATGTCAAGGAAGACAGCAAGCACATCCCCGTGCCTCTCGTTGACCTCACTACAGCCCAGTTGACCGATTTCGGCGGAAGCCGTATTGGTTGTCACTGAGGATGTCGTTGTCTTCTAGGTATGGAAGGAGCTTATTGTTCAGCACATGTTTCATACTCTAGGCTAGACAGATTGATTGATTTCATGTCAGTAAACATAATTAAATAATAATTTAATTTAACTCAAACATAGCCTCCGATAACTATTAATCCTATTTTCTGCCTTTGCCTAGTGTGGCGGACCACACTCGCAGACAGCGCAGTTTAAAAAAAGTCCCAGTAGTTTTTTGGGTCCCAGTCCAACGCTGATTTAAGTTGATGAACAATCAGAGTATCAGCGATCTGTTACACGGCCGACCCCATAGAACTTTAAAAAAAAAACTATTTTCTACCAAACCACTTATTTATTCACAAAAACCCACAATTACACTTTTGATTAAAGTTCTATTTAATAGTACACGAAAATACACCAACCGAAATAACGACTTTCTATAATCTCTTGTATCTCTCGAGATAAGTCTAACGAATTTGGGTTTACGCGACGGCTTCCAGAATCTAACTAACTAAATTAATATTAAAATTCCGCTAATGTGCGATAACTGCAATTCAGCATTGGCTTTGCAATGAAAACTGAGACTTTAACTAGAGAATGCAAAAGTCGGCTATATTGCCTCGTAATAAGGGTTGTAACAGATCGACAAAATAAAAACGTATTGCGCGGCACACAGTCGGCAACGAACATAGAGTTGAGTAAAAGAGTAGATTCAGCAAACAAATTGTACACTGTTCTAACGTGTTCGACATCCCCGCGCACCCGCGCCGCGCCCCTCGCATATTTTTCTGTACCGAAATTATTTTAAGGTTAAACCGTTATTTAGCTCTACCTTTATTTATAAAGGTATCGGTATAGCTCTACCTTTATTTTAAAGCGGTACCGATATTTTTTGAGGTATCTTAACCTATAACCGTAACCGCTTTCAGTCCCTGATAATTTGTTATAGTTTTAATAGAGTCCCACAACAATTTGGAGTTACCTTTAGAAATATTTAGCTGGTTCTGCTCATATTCTCGTTTTATTTTTTTAAGAAGATTGTTGCAATAGTTCCTATATCGTTTATATGTTAAACTTAAAATTTCATTATCTGGTTCCTTTTTAGTTTTAATATGCATCCTGTCCCTATTTTTAATGCATCTTAGTAGTCCTGGCGTTATCCAGGGTTTTAAGGTAGTTTTATTTCGCGGCATCCTAATGATCGACACATGTTTCATTTTTAAGTTATATAATAATTCTATAAATCTATCGGTCGCCAAATCCAAATCATTTTCAGCATAAATTAGACTAAAATCTAATTGTGAGCAGTCAGAAATGATCTCGGCCCAGTTCACCTTCCTGACTTCTCTACTATTTAAGGGTTTCTTTGAGCCCCCGTGCTTGAGACAAAATAGAATAGCGTGATGATCAGTTATTGAGGTTTGAAGATTAAATGTATAAGCCTGTAACTTACTTTTAACAATAACATGATCTAGGCAGCTATTTCCTCTAGTAGGTAGGTTATGAGCCGGAAGTAGACCATGAAATGAAATGAGATCTAGATATGACGAAACATTAGAATCAACATTCAATATATTTACATTTATGTCACCTACTATTATTATATTTTGAAATGATCGCAACTGTTCAAGAATGTTGTGGAGTGACTGCAGAAAAGTATCTAAATTTTTGAATGACGGTGACCTGTAGATTGCCACTATAACTGTGTTTGTCCCAAATTTAATTAGCAGACAGTTGCACTCATAAAGAAGTGGTTCTTCTATTGTGTAAAAATGTTCGTTACTGACCATGACCACCACTCCATCGTTTTGATTAAAGTTACTGTTCGTCTTATAAGAGTTGTATCCATTTACAGTAGGAAGATCTGATACCTGACGGAGCCAGCACTCTGTTAATACTATAACGTCGCATTTGAAGCTAAATCTAGAAAGTAGCACTGAAATTTCATTGAAATTGCAATTGATACTACGTATATTTTGTTGTAAAATTTTTAGGTGGTTGGTAGCAGTTGTTATGTATTTGGAACAGTTCTCTGGGTGACAGCTAAGTGAGACAGATACATTAAATTGGTCTATATTATTTAATAAGTCATTTACCATCGCGAATGTTGTAACGTAAATAAACTCGTAGGATAATTTGGGTAGGAGAAAGAAAGATTTAGATTTTAAATATTATTACGAATAAAACATGAATTGTATGTAACTCCGAACTAGCGCACCTATTTGGTAAACATGAGCATAGATTTATCCAAAGCAGTGTACATTGATAATAGCAAATTAACCCTTGAAATTTCTGTATATATCTACAAAACCAAAACATGATTTTATGTATGCATGGATGTATGTGTGTATGTTGTTTGTTTTCGTTTGTATGATTAATTTTATGTAGTGAAAATAGGAATAGAAAGATGTGAATGATGTGCAGTGTGTTAACATAAGTTCTTAGACATATTTTAAAAACAATAGCAAAAACCTCGAATGAAAGCATGACAAGTCACATAATTCCATCCAAATCCTCAGTACCCTTAATGTGAATGGGTGAATCACACCTCTTAGTGAGCTGTCTGGACAAGTAAAATAGGTGTTGTGTCTTTACTGTTAGATGATCAGATACATAAATATTCTGAGGGGCTCCTTTAATCTTAATGTCGTTGGTGTTTAATGGCAGTTCTTTTTTTACTTTCTGTGACTTATTGTATTTGAAGACCAAACCAATAATTTCAGATTTCCTAGCGACAGTTGTAAACTCGACTACAATGGCCTCAGTTTTAGATTTTGTTCTGTAAATGTTACGTATTTCCGTTGTGTTTACATTTGACTTAAGTTGAATCGCCGAGCCCAATTCCTTAACCATGCCTATGAGTTGTTGTTTTGTCTCCAGTTGAGTCTTAGGAATATTGCGTATTTCGAGGGTCGAGGCATTCAAGGCTTTTTCACCGTATTCCAATTTTTGTTCTAGAAAAGAGATTTGTTTTTTAAAGGACTTGTTTTCTTGTTGGAGTTGTTCAATTTTCGACAAAGTTTCATCATATTTCGCAGTCACAAATTCAACCGACTTTTTTAATTCAGTATGCAATTCCTTGATTCCGTTTATTGACTGGTTAAGGACGTCAAATTTCTGGTTTTGTTGATCCTGAAATGAAGTGAACATTAACTTCATTTGTGACGTGAAGTTCTCGAGACATTCCGAATGTTCGTCATCAAGTCTTCGTTTGTATCTTCTCGTGACATTTACCTGTCCTTCAACATTATTTAAATCAAAAAATCAAATCAAAATGTTTTTATTGTAACTCGTACATCATACAGCATTACATAGTTGGAGGTAGCCCCAGTAAGTTATAAATTATACTTGTGTTGGAGCTATCTCGCTACTTCCCGTAGTGTCTATTATATAATGTTGAGACCATAAAATTAGACAGTAAAATTAAAGTTAATTTAAATTAAATTAAATAAAAATGCAAGAAATAATAATAGCAATAATCAAAATTAAAATAAATGAATGAATACAATTTTTATGAATACATGAAATGTCAGCTTATAGACTGAGTGAGCGTGAGTATGTGTTCGTGTATGTAACTGTAGAGGGTATATGAGTGTTTGCGTGACTGTGTGTGTGTAGAGTGTATGAGATGGATGTGGGTAAATTAATGTGAGCAATCAATTTGTCTAACTTAATCTAACTAAGATGGATTCTACTTCCTCATACGAAAGAGGTTTTAGCCAATCCATCAGGGTTTTTTTACTGTCATGAAAAAGCATAGGGAAGATATTTAGTATGTCGTTTAGTTTATTATATATATAGGCTGATTGTTTGTCGTATTGACGTCTGGCAAAAATTGTACGGACCATTTGGGAGGGAGCAACAATACCTTTGCGTCTTTTATTTAAATTTATTAATTTGAAGGACAGCGATTTATGTAGGTTTAGGGTTATGTTTAAGACATATAATTTCCTTACTGACAGTATTCCACTGATCCTGTAAAGGTTTTCAGTGGAATATCTGTAAGGTTTGAAATACATCACCTTAAGTAGTGATCTTTGGGCTCTCTCTAAGTCCAAAAATTTCACCTTAGTGGCACCTCCCCATACAGCAATGCAATACGAAATGACAGACTGTGCAAGGGCCACGTATACTTTATTAAGTAGCTGCGATGTCATAACGTAGCGCAGATCTTTGAAAACCCAAATAAGCTTTCTAATTCTAGTCATAATCACTTCAATATGGGAGTGCCAGGACAGGCTTTGATCAACTATTAATCCCAAGTATTTAGTTGATCGGACTTGTTGGATATCCTTACAGTTGCAAATACTGTTCCGCGAATTCGCACACCCATGTATCCTGATCCGAAAATCAGTGCCTGGCTGACTCCTCTGACTCGGGGTGAAACAAATAAAGTTTGTTTTTGAGATATTGAGAGTCAATAAGTTAGCATTTAGCCAATTAGCCACCTCTGCAAGACCAAGTTCTGCGGTAGCATGTACGGCGGCCCATGATACCCCGGTAAAAATTATAGCGGTATCGTCAGCATAGGAGATAACCCGTCCGCCACTGATCAGAATGTTACATAGGTCATTTATGTATAACAGGAAAAGAGTCGGGCCGAGCACACTCCCCTGCGGCACACCATAAACCACATATTCCTCGTCGCTTTCAAGGTTATTAATTTTGATCTGCTGTTTTCGGTCTCGAAGATAGCTTTCAAAAATGGAAAGAGTGGCACCTCTAATACCGACAGCTTCAAGCTTGCGTAGAAGGATGGGGACCGAAACTGTGTCAAATGCTTTTTTTAGATCTAGAAACACTGTAAGACATTTATCTCCTTTATCTACACTACCTACTATCTCAGTTGTCAATGCCAACACAGCATCCTGTGTAGAACGTCCCTTCCTAAAACCGTATTGGGAGTCAGACAAGATGTTATTTTTATTTAAATAGGTAACCAGTCTGTTATTCAGTAGTTTTTCGAGAATTTTTGAGATGCAGGGTAGCACAGAAATAGGTCTGTAGTTATTGACGTCGATCGCATCCCCACCCTTGAACACAGGAGTTACCACAGATCGTTTAAAAGCGGAAGGAAATATTCCCAGCTTGAAGCATATATTAGCTAGCCGACTTATTAATGGAACAACTAGATCTCTGGATAACTTGAGGAACTTTGTTGGTATACAGTCCCACCCAGGTGAGCTGCCGGAATCCAGTCCCATAAGTATGCCATCCACCTCCTGGGGATCTGTTTCAAGCAGCACGAACGAAGCAACCCGAGACTGTATGACAGAAGTAGCATTCGCAAAACCACAGTTATTGACTATGTCCTCGGCTAAAGTTTTACCAACCCCAACGAAAAACTGATTGACGCGATTTAGTGAGTTAAGAGGGTTAGGTGTAATATTTAAGAGGCAACTGTTAGAGGATTTGAGTCTTTTAAATTGGGTGATCTCATTAATTTTTTGCCACAGTTGTTTTGGCTTGTTTATTGAGTCAGTAATTTCGTTTCTCTGGAATTGTCTCTTTAATTTCTTAATAAGATTTGAACAGAATGTACGAAAACGTCTGCATGTAATTTTTAGAATTATATTGTGTGGATCTTTCCTGGACTGCAATTGCATTTTATTTCGGAGTCTAATACATCGCAAAGCACCCAAGGATATCCAAGGTTTCCGGGTTCTCTTGGATCCTGAGATACATTTTATTTTAGTATTAGAATGTAATGCAGTCCTGATCACATCTATGAACTTGTTCGCTATAAGGTCGGTGTTTTCATATGTGTCGAAGAATGAAAAGTCTGTATTTATTAGATCCCTATAAGCAGTATCAAAATCTATAACTGTTTTATACTTGTCGCAGCTCTTAGTTTTATCAATTTTCAGTATGACATGATCAAGGCAGTTATGCGCTCTAGTTGGTAGGCAATGTCCCGGTAAGAGGCCGTGTCCAGCCAACATATTTAAATATTTCAACCTATTATTTCGCTGCTGAGATGTTTCTTTGTCCGTTGAAATCAAGTTGATGTTTATATCGCCGACAATTATTATGTTTTTGTGTGTTATGATACTATTTAAATGAAGGTTTAAGGAATCTATAAAGTTATCTGCACAAACATTCGATGGGGAACGGTATATGCCAACAATGGTGTAGTCCGAGATAGAAACCTGAATTGCAGATGCATGTTTTAATTTAACTTCGGTTACCCGTGGTTGTTGATTGTTCTTAGTATACGCAACCACGCCATCATTTTGATTGAGCTGATTAACTGTGTGGTGAGAAGTGTAATTCGTAAGAACTGGTAGTTGTCTGGTATAATTAAGTCTACATTCCGTCAAGATCAACACATCTGAATCATATCTCAATTGTGACAAGTTTACCTGTAAGTCATCAAAGTTAGCGTAAACACTTCTTATATTTTGTGTCACAACTGTAAAGTTCGAGTTATTTAATTGTGGATAATTTTGTATTTGTTCAATATTAATCATAGCAGAATTCGCAATCTCAGTATCATCCAATTCCCTTAGTGTATCCAGATTACTATCCATGTTCGATTATAAATAATGTAAGTTGCTGCTTTAATATCCATTTGTAAACAACCAGGTGTACAAGAAAGCTAAACAATGTATTTGTGTGTGTTTGCATGTTTTGAGTAAGAGCAGTTATGTGTGTTACGAGTTTAGAGTAATATTTGAGAAGTGTATAGGGTGTAAGATATGCTATGAGTACAATGCAGTTAGGCTGAACATTCCTATATATAATGGTTTTACACAGTGAGATAAATCCTAATACTATGTCAAAAATACAATTATTTATATTGTGAGTACATGCATAAATTAAATTTAATAAAAAGCAAACAAAAAAGATTTTCGCCTTATTTAGTCACAAGCTTGACAGCAGATGATGAACCTGTGCTTCATTCTTAATAAGAATACCCTGGGAGCTTTCATCTTGCTTGATATATACTTCTACTCTACTCTATTTTGTCTTCAAGCACACAAATGTACTCTCTATCTTTTTTCGACTGCAACTCAAGTGATTCTATCATTTTTTGGAATTCCTCATGCTGAGTAGATAAACGCTGGATAGATGTTTCTATAGTATTATTTGTAAGCCGGAGTTCTTTGAGATTAGTGGTAATTTCTTGGAGTTCCTTTCGCGTCGAAGTTGTGAAAGAAAGGAATAACTCCCTCATTTCCGCTTTGAATTCACAAAACTCTCCAGGTAAATCTTCATCCCTCATTCTTTTACTCCTAAAGTTTGGGAGAGTACAGTCAACGTCTTCTTCATTGATTTTATTTTGAGATTGAGCAGTAGACATGGTGTACTAGGCGGTAATGAATAGCAAGGCGTAACTACTGCTTTCGTTGCGCCGGTGGGTGGAGTTTTTAGATGTTTGTAGGAGTGAAAGATGATTAGCTAATTAGGTCATTAGCCGACAGGGCGTGACCTACCCGCAGTTGGGACCGTCTACGAGTGAAGTTTATCCAAGTTAGTAAATAAAAGGCGTTACCCGAGGTGTGGCAGGCCAGGTACCAGGATACTAGAAGCACCGAGGTGGTGGCTGGGTTAGCAGGATCGGTGTATGTAGACGTCGCACGCTTGATATCGCCAACAGGTAGCTCTTCGAACCTTATGCGCTCCTATTTTATTTACTGAATTTAATTTGTTTATAATTGTTTTTATTATTATTTAAAAAGAATAGTAACAGGTCAATTTCACGTCTGCTCCTTATGGAGGTCCGGGGGAAGAGGATTATTAGAAAGATTTAATGCCGAATTCGAGTATGACTGCGTCATACTTAAATCAACGAATTTTGGAGGTGTACGCTGTTGCTGTTCCATAATTATGTATTTAGAAAAACCAGAATCAACAATTTAAAGATTCACAAAAAGTGCCGCAGGAGTTGAGACTCGAACCACCGCAATAATACGTCGCGGTCAAGGTATTTGCCACTGGACCAGCAGGTACTTAACTAGATGCCTTGAAATAATGGTACCCTTGCAAAGTGATATACGTCACTGAGCGTAATTATGGTCCAAAGGTCAGTTCTTTGTTTAAATAGTTCTTTGTTTCACTCCACGTGTTTTATCACTTTTGAAAAGCACTTTTTATAAGTTTTGGTAATAAATACGGTCAGATTACGGTTGCTTTTAGATGAACGTATTATTTATATAAAAGTCCGTTATCTGTGGATGATTTTTACTGCATTATAGTTTAAATGTAGTGTTTGGGTCCAACTTGTCACTTGCACTGGCACCGTTTAAAAGATAAGTTTATATGTTTCACTTCAAGAATTAGCTTTTGCCCACACTTGCACTGTTTCCTTGTTAACATATGAGAATGTTTGTCGTTTTTTCACTGTGTAATATTGCCACTATGATTTATTAACACTAAAAGATACAGAGCTAATGTTCGCGTGCGCGATCTCTAGAGGGGAATGAAAATTATATACAAGTTGTGCCCGCCGCTTCGCTCCCGACAACTGCCTACTCCTACCTATATATTTACCTAACCTACATACATATAACTACCTTCATACCCACATACCTACCCTACTTAGGTATCAATTTTATTTTAGGGTCATTCTTCCGTGATGAATCTTAACACCGCCATTCAGAAAATGACGTCACATGCACAACGCCATCTATCGAATACGGTTTTCAACTGTCCGAGTATCTGATTTGCGTGTGTTGTGATATTTTACTTCTTGAACACTTTAAATTCATATAACAGATTGCGATGAAACAAAAACTAAATGCGATGTGTGTTTCATCGCGTTAAATTCCCGCGATATATTGTTTTTCAAAAACTAAATGCATTATTTTTATAATTTAATGTTATCAACATTGGTTACATACATTTTACGATGATGCCTGCACAACTAAACAGACAAACAGGCACAAAAACAACCAGACAATCAGACAAAAAATCCAAATGCTGGAAATGGGTTATATTGGTTATCCTCTAACACCCCGGCTTTTTTTTTGGAAATATTTTCGATATACAAAAACGATTTTGAGATATATATAGACAGATTTGTTGCATGTATTGATATTAATTGATTATTATTATATTAAACTGGAAAATCTTTCTAAAGCTAAGTTTCTACTCACTCGTATAATGAATACCGTCATCATGTAGGCATTTTGCGGATAACAGCCTCCCTATTACTGTATAGAGATATATCTCTACTCAACCCGCAAGGGGCATGGCAAAGCTTCCTACATTCATGTCGCTAAGCTTTGCTTGCTTTATAAAACACGAAAAGCTCATAATACCAATTTCTTATTTCTCCTACCGTTTGAGACCTAGGTATCAGCATGAAAATAGATGTTTAGTAATATTCGGTCTCATTGTCTTTTGCTTTACTATTTATGTAAGTCAGATTTTTCTAGTAGGTAAGTTAAAAGAGTATTGTTGACATAGTTCATAGATATGCAAGCTGTGGGCTTAGTGCACTGACTTCTGACATACAAGTACGCTGGACTTCATACTATTGATGACGAAATGAAGACATTTGGTGCTGATAGCAACGTGGCTTAACGTGAGCGTCCATGGAACTAATATTAGAGATGGGACACAGCCTTCGGTAAAAAAATATTTTTAAGGAATTTATCGATCGGACTTCGATATAATCGAAGTCCGATCTATATGACTATATTTCTGAGGTACTGTTTAGATACAACCAAAATGTGCGCACGCGCAGGGTGTCGGCGAGCTAGTCGTATGTGGCCCGATGTGACGTCAGGAACAATAATGTTATTATTCTTTTGACGAATACTTAAGTGACGACTTAATTTAGAATAACAATTATTGTATAAAATATAGACATTAAATTATTTTGACATTTTTAATCATTTTGACATAGAATTTTCGACATTTTAATAACTCCTCATTTAGGTCTGACATATTTTTTAATAATAATTAATGAATTAGCTTAGTAACCAATAGGTACCATAAGCCAGAACCATTTATTTTCTTGGAAACTGGATCCTTTAAAAACAATATTGAGTTTTTTCGTCAGTTAAACTAATCATAACTGTCTTATTAAATTGTTATCTGAGAATTTTCTTGCTTAAGAAATTTAATTACAATTCGATCTAATTATCTTTAGAAGAATTAGCTTATGGTGGGTCATGTTTCAAATTTGTTGATTGTATCTACATTCATAGTATCTAATGAATGGTCACCCATCTACAGTCCGATCCCGGCAACCATTGCTTAACCTTGAAGAACGAACTATGCTGCTATCATTTTTGAGTCACGAGCCCGAATCTATATGTATTCCGACTGTGTCTTCCCTGTACATTGTTATCGCGTAGTTTAGCATTTGCTGTGGTCACACATAAATTAAGAGGAAATTACCAACAGTAAACTGACCACCAACCAATTCAGTTAAATCTGTATGACTTGCACTTACAACACGTATATAAATTAATCATATGTGAAGTGTTACTCAGTGATTGAAAATAACCAAAACAAATATCAATTTAGTTAAACTAAGTGTTTAATTTGTTTTAATTCAGAAGAGTGCTTTAAGTCGTAAATATGCTAAAGATCTTTTGTTTATTTTTAACACTTGCTGTTAGTGTAGCAGAATTTTGTGACATTTACGTTTATAACAGCTTTCTTAATTGTAAGTATCATTAGCAACTCATTTGGCCTATATAGGCCCAGCGCCGGCATGGTTGCTAAAATACATCCGTAAACATCATCATCATTATCATCATCATCATCAACCTATAGTCCACTGCCACTGCTGGACATAGGCCTCTCCAATTGCACGCCATTTGCTTCGATTTTCGGCAACTCTTAGCCAGCTGCTACTAGCCACCCCGCGAAGATCGTCACTCCACCTAGCCTGAGGGCGTCCCACCTTACGTTTACCAATTCGCGGTCTCCACTCAAGAACACGTCTACCCCAACGGTCATCGGTTCTACGACTTATATAGCCGGCCCATTGCCACTTCAGCTTACTTATTCTGTGAGCTATGTCGACAACTTTGGTTCTCTGCCGGATCACCTCGTTTCGGATTCGATCCCTTAGAGAGACTCCGAGCATAGCCCTTTCCATAGCTCGCTGAGCAACTTTGAACCGATGAACCAGCCGTATTGTGAGTGTCCACGTCTCGGCGCCGTAAGTCATAACAAGTAAGACGCACTGGTTGAAGACTTTGGTCTTCAGGCTCTGTGGGATACGTGACGAGAAGACTCGACGAAGTTTCCCAAACGCCGCCCAGCCCAGCTGTATTCTTCTATTACCCTCCTTCTCAAAGTTGTTCTTACCAAACTGCAGAGTTTGCCCGAGGTAAACGTATTCTCGAACAACTATGAGAGCACCGCCATTGACCACAATCGGTCCCGGAGTGACGTGTGAATTGAACATAACCTTTACTTTTACCTTTACTTTTTCCGTAAACATGCAAAAGGAGAAATACTTAGAGCCGATTTCACTAATGAAACTAATCGCGATTAGTTCAACTAAACTCAGTTTATGCGAATAGAGCGTTCGAGTTTCATTGGTGAAATCGGCCCTAAGTCTTAGGCAATATTGAATGACAAACTGGCGACCTCGTATAAGCAACTAACTCCGAGTTAAGTTTTACGTGCATTTGGGCCTTATTTTAAGTTTTAATTGTCCTCGGGTGTATAACATTGTCCCAGCGTCCAGGTATAGGTACTTACGAATAAAACAGTATTTTGTTCTGCAAAACTGCAACAATAAATCATTATTAGTATTCAAATGCCTACTTTTTCTTGTTTCAACGTTATACAACAGCTTGACGATTGGTTATAATATTTTCACACCTATTTAGATAAGTTGAAAAGTTTAGTTTAACTGTTTTACATTTCTCTAGTCTAATGTCCGCTATGGTAGGTCCACACATCTTTTACAATCTTTGGTCAACTTCTATATAATTTTGTCTGTGCACAGCAGATACACATACAGATGTTACAGTATCAGAAATGATGGCTAGTCTAGTTAGTGAATAATTTTCGCATATTTCAATCATTATTTGTTTAACGATTTTGTTTTTTTTATTTTTAGATGATAAAAAACAATATCAAGAGTGTACACTGAAACATCCGTTTGAATTTGGCTACCACTTAGAAGATATTTTAAAAATGCATATAGTTTTAAAGCACAAACCCGAGAATGTTTCCGTTCACATTCATTCAAAAAATCTAATTGCAATAGGTAAGTCTGTGTTTCTGGCAATGTACAACGTACGGGAGAAATGCAGAACATGTTCGTTTACATCTACACCGTCTCTCCGGATATGATTGCTCAAAAACCTTATCGCCTTTTTTCCACGTGTTTTGGAAATTTAATTATTTCAGATTTATGTTCCAGATGCGAGGATAAAATTTATGCATGGACAAAATTTTATGAATATTTATAATGTTTTGCCGTCCTCCACAGTAGCAATTGCACTTGAACTTTCGACAAAAACTGGCTTATGTTACAGGAAAGAAATTGTCAAAGGAACAATTTTTACAAATGACACAGAATGTAAGTAGAAGAAAATATGATGCCCTTGTGATAAGCAAGACAGCTTTACTGGTTAAGTGGTCGCAAGCGCGACTTCATCTTAGTTTCATCCCCGGGTCGGGCTGAGTTAATTATTTATTCATTGAATTTTCCAACAGTAACTTTAACGGTTAATTATGCCTATTGTTATATGGCATGAGGGTATGTGATCACTTGGCCACTTCGTTCGCCCAATCCCGAGGAAATTTTGAAAGGACCCGTTTTTAATTCGTCAACATCATAAACGAGAGATACCTCCATCGTGTCACCGGAATGATGCCAGATTCAGAATCAATGATTGAGTTGTCAGGACTGATTATCTAGCTGACCCATGAGACGTAGCCCTACTCAAATTCTAACTAATTAGCCAAATATGTGCAACCGTTCAAGTTCAATTTACATGCATACGGCAATTGATTTTTTTATACGTATAGATACATACAAAGATATTCTTTTGAATAAGAAGCAAGCCAATTGAATGTTTTAACATTTTTTTTAGATAACGACATTTGTTTAAAAGATGGTCTCTGCGTATTAGAAGTGGACTTATCAAATAACGTATGTGAAGAACCTAAGAAAGGTAAGTGTGTCAATCGATTTCCTCGGCACAGATATTGCAGAATAATACTACTAGGATAACATAAGCTCGTATATTCGACTGCGCAGCAGCCGTTCGTAACAAGTATTTATAATATATGTCTAACTACTTATTTCTTTATTGAGGGTAGGTAGTACCCACATAACATCCCTCCACCTTATCAGAAGAACTTCTTATAGTCAATAGCAGTTCTATTTCTTTTCGACCGAATGTCTCGTTCGGGTTCGATAGAGGGAGCTGCTGGAAGCACTTCCTTTTCAGTGGAATCGTTGCCGTGAACAAGCGCTGATGCCGGCGCTTCAGACTCCACAGGTGCTTCCTCAGCAGGGACTTCGGATGGCTGCTGCCCGGAGCTAGTCGAGCTTGAGGGTATTATAAATGCGGGAACGATCTCTTCGCATGGCCCATCTTCCCTCCCTCTATATTTTAGCAACTGATTAGTGTGTCTTTTAATAGTTCCTTCTGATGCACTCAGTTTCACTAAATACACTGTTTTCCCTATTTTTCTAATAATAGTGCCGCGTGACCAATATTGTTTTTGGTGATTATACAGTTTTACTAAAACTTGGTCACCCACACTGAACAAAAGTTTTCGGTTTCCACGATAATTGTTAATCTGCGAACACTGTTTCTGTTTAACTACTGTGTCGGATGGCGTCGTGGTTGTTGGTGTCAGGAGGTCCAATCTACACCTTAAATTATGACCGAACAATACTTCAGCCGGAGATCTGTTTGTTGTCGAATGTTTAGAATTCCTGTATCTCAGTAAGAACTCCAATAATTTTATATTTAAATCTCTTAAAGATGTACCTGTTAACAAGTAAGATTTTATTGCTTTTTTTATAATTTTAACGTAACTCTCAGCTTGTCCATTGCTAGCCGGATTATATGTAGGTGAAGTAAGATGAGTGATGTTGTTCCGATTACAGAACTGTTTAAACTCATACGATACAAATGAAGTTCCGTTATCTGAGCAAATTGTATGAAATAAACCAAATCGTGACATTACTTCGCATAGCTTTTCAATTACCACTCGCGAAGTGGTACCCGACGAAACATCAAAACATTCCACCCATTTCGAATAAGCATCTACAATTATTAAAAATGTTTTGCCACTAATAGGTCCTAAAAAGTCTATGTGCACACGGTGCCACTGCTGGGCTGGATAAGGCCACGGAGTTAGGGGTGAGCGCGGGGGCGCGGCGCGCTGCGATGCACACACGACGCACGCGCCTATGTGATTTTCGATAGCCGCTGAAATACCCGGCCACCAAAATCTATTGCGTGCCTCTTCTTTCACTTTTGTGATTCCTAAGTGTCCTGAGTGAAGTTCTTTTAACACTTTTACTCGTAGACTTTTAGGAATTACCAATCTGTGACCTCTCATCAGACAACCATTTTCTATGGATAATTCTAACCGATGGCTATAATAATCCTTAATTAACGGTTCACTAATTTTACTCGGCCAACCATTTGTTAAATAGTCGATGACGGTTTTAATAATATTATCCATTTTTACCGCATCTTGGATGTCTGTCAGTCACAAAAATCTCTCACCTTCGTAAACAAAACGTACATAACTTGATTTATCTATTAGTGACTCATCACGCTCGCGCTCAGAGCGTGTGACGTTCGTTTTTAAGTTGTCGGGTACTGATCGACTTAAGAAATCTGCACAATTATGAGCACTGCTTACATATTCTATTCTATAGTTGTAAGCAGATAGAAAAATAGCATAACGCTGTAACCGATTAGCTGATATCTCTGGTATTGTCTGGATTAAAAATTGAAACCAAAGGTTTATGGTCTGTTTTTAAAACGAATGGTTTGGTTCGACCATATAAATATTCTATATATTCTGCTGCATTAAGAGATCGAGACATATAGGAGATAGGTTTTTCTACACCACCTTCTACCTGTGATAACACGGCGCCTAACCCGCTCGGTGAGGCGTCAACCGTAACTATTAGCAAAGCTTCTGGATTGAAATGTGCTAAAGTGGTCTCTGAAACTAATGCCCTTTTTATATTTGATACTGCTTCTTCATGTCTCCTAGTCCATGACCAAGGCACATTCTTTTTTAATAATTCATGCAGTGGACTTAAAATTGATGATGCGTTTTTAATAAAATTCCGGTAATAGTTGACCATACCTAGAAAGGATTTTATTTCTGAAGTATTGGTAGGTACCCGGCTTTGCAAAATGGCTTTAACTTTCTCCGGTGATTTATGTAATCCATCACGGTCGATAACAAAACCTAAGTAGGTTACGGATTCCTGGAAGAAGGTGCATTTTTCTATATTTAACACAAGGCCAGCTTCCTGTAACCTACGGAAGACTTCATTTAACCTACTCATCATCTGATCTTTGTCCTCCCCACATACTAAAATATCATCAAGAAATAAAAGAGTACCATTTAATCCTGACAGCAGCGCTTCCATGTTTCTCTGGAAAATGGCCGGCGCACTAGCTAGACCAAACACTAGGCGAGTATACTTATACAAGCCTTTATGTGTGTTTATGCAAGTGAGCATTTGTGATTTCTCATTTAGACACAACTGATTATATGCATGCGATAGGTCTAATTTACTGAAGTACTTGCCGCCATGTAGTTTCGAAAACAGCTCGTCATATCTTGGTAATGGATATTTATCGACAAGTAACTGTTTATTGATAGTCACGGAGTAGTCGGCACAGAGACGTATGGAACCATCCCGCTTTAATACTGGTACTACTGGACTGGCATACTCTGCGTATGTTACGGGTACTAACACACCTAAATCCTCCAGACGGTCAAGTTCTTTCTCCACCTTTTCCCGAAGCGCAAAAGGTAAAGGCCTTGCCTTATAAAAAATTGGTTGTGCGTCTGGTTTTAATGCTTTAAAACAACCTAATTTATTTCCAAATAATAGTGGGTATTTGGAAGAACTACCTGATAAAAAATCGTTACAGTTATTTATGGAACATATTTGCAAGTTAAATCGTGTAAAAAAATCTCTGCCTAATAAGGGAGGCCCTCCATTCCGTACGACATAAACACCTATTGTAAATGATTTTTTGTTATACGTAAACAATAGTTTTATTTTACCTACAATATGTAACTTATCGCCGTTGTAACTATGCAAAATAACGTCACTTGCTTCCAACTTTATTGTTTTAAAGTGTTTAAGGTACGTTTGCTCAGAAATAACGGTAACTGATGAACCCGTATCTATTTCAAATATTAACTTGTTTCCATTGACACAAACAGATTCCCGCATCGGTTCGCCGCGAATGGAGCGAATATTACAGCACACATGCTTACCATCATCGCTAGCATCCTCACAGCACTCGACATAGTGTTGCTTATTCACATTTTAATTACACATTCGCTTAAGATGTCCTTGAACGCCGCACTTTTTGCACTTATAGTGCACAAACCGCCACGACGACGCCTGATGGCCTGCGTAGCCGCAGGCGGTGCACCCACTGCCGCCACTGCCGACGTGAGCGCGCTCGGCGCTAGATGTGGAGGTCGCTGCTACCTGCCTGCGCCACGGCGCGCTGCTCATGCGCGCTGCGCCAGGCTGAGCATCCATCTTCATTACTTAAAGTGGTGTACCCATGTCCGCTTGCCGCATCGTTTCTTGTGCCCCCATGCGAGCACTGCGTACGCCTTCTGCTATTTCCAAGGCCTTGCTCAGCGTCAACTCCGACATCGCCTTGGTAAATAGTTTTTCTCGTTCCGGTCCAGTTGCCATGCCCAGCACGAAACGGTCGCGAAGCTGTTCGTCTAGATTTTGCGCCACGAACCCGCAGTGTACTGACAAACCACGTACTCGTGCCGCCCACTCCGGTAGCCCTTCGCCGACATGTTGCGTGGCACTGTGGAACTTGTACCTTTCATCAAATGTGCATTTCTTTAATTTGAAGTGTCCATCCAACAAATCCACTACTTCTTTATAGCTTAAGGTACCGACTTGCTTCGGTAAAGCTAGATCGCGAATCAACTTGTAGCTTGATTCCGAGCAGTTACTAAGTAGAATAGCTCGTCGTTTGCAACCAGCTTTATCTGCATCTACCCCGATTTCGTTTGCCAGAAACCACTGCTCCAGTCTTTCCTTGTAAAGTTGCCACTCTTGATGTTCGTGGCTGAACACTGTTAAGGTGCCGACCGAAGTGGATACTCTTGCCATTTTATTCAAATTGAAATAAATACGCGTGCGTCGTACTTTTTCCTCGTCGCCAATTGTTAAGTCCGGAAATGGGGGTTGCAGAATAATACTACTAGGATAACATAAGCTCGTATATTCGACTGCGCAGCAGCCGTTCGTAACAAGTATTTATAAGATATGTCTAACTACTTATTTGTTTATTGAGGGTAGGTAGTACCCACATAACACTAAACAAGTAAAATTTTAAAAACACCCGACATATTTTATCGCATGCTACATAATTTATCTAGTAGTAGGTGCGCTTCGATCAACAATCTATTAAACACGTAATTATTATGTACTTTATTTCCTTAATTTCTTATTTATCTATATTTTTAAAAAAATAAATTAAAAAAACAATGAAAAATATAAAAAAATAGGGGCCCGGACCTGTATCGGGAACAGGGTCCATGCTACCGGCGGTCAGGGCTCCAGAGAGAGGAACCTCCTAACAATACGAGCCGTGTCCAGCAGTACTGCTTTCTGGATCAGGCCCTTGTCCCAGCTGCCTAACGAGATCCTCTTAAGGTGTTGGTCGAGGCTCGTGGCTATTAAGCCATAGGCTGACACGGTCGACAACCTCGCGAACCAAGTCATGATACTTGATTTGCTTATCTTTCTCGGCTTTCAGGAGGTTCCCGTCATGCGGTACAGTTATGTCAACAATCATTGCACGCCTCTCGATTCGGTCCACCACCAATATATCAGGGTTATTAGCGATAATAGTCCTGTCAGTGATAATGGACCGATCCCAGTACAATGTGATATTGCACTTCTCGAGAACTGGGTCGGGCACATACCTGTGGTACGGCACCTCCAATTCCACAAGATTGTATTTAAGAGCAAGTTGCTGATGGATAATCCTGGCTACAAGGTTGTTTCTATGCAAATAGTCTCCGTTAGCTAGACGAGAACAACCGGAGATAATGTGACGGATAGATTCCCCCGGCGGTGACATGCCCGACCAATGTCAACCGTGCCGTCCATCACAATGTATTTCCGGAAGTTGTTCGTCATCATAACTTCATAATTAATCGCAAAGACAAAACCTTCGGTTTTCCCCTAAAAGATCACCAAATCGCAGCCAGGCTACGGACGCTATAAGATTTATATCGGACCCATGTAGGACCCGGTAGAAGCGTCCGTGAAGCTCCTTGCTCTGCCATACCTCCCTGCGGTCATTAGTATCTAATAATATAGGTTTGCGCCAGTTCTCGTTAGCCAAGGCGAACGGGTTGAGGCACTTGTCCACCGCTACCACATCTCGTTGCATACCCACGTCGGCGGTCTGGAAGTATTCCCTAAGACTGCATACGTCGCGGTTGTGCAGGGTCTTAGCATTTAAAAAGCTTCGACCCCCACACTTCCGCGGGATACACAGTCTCATGACCGATGACCATGTGTGATGCATACGATTTGGGGTTTTTTTTTTTTTCAGGCAACTAAGGCCCATAGATAAAATACACAAATCACACATACAAAAATAAACCAATACATCATTCTTATCAAAGTTAGCAAAAATCTATTTAGTACGTTGGGTCGGCGACGTATTGCGCTGAGTCCTGGTGTCAAGTAGCCTTCCGCGGAAACGCCGATACACAACACCCGTCGGCCATAATTCTTCCTTCATGAAGGTCTCCAAATGATGAGTTGGAACCCGCACCACAAAAGATTTGAAATTAATCTTGTGACGCGACTCCAACTGCTTTACTCTCAGAGTGAATTTGGTCTTGATGTTTCTTTTCGATATCTTGCGAAAACACCCCGATCCAAACAGTAAAACGCCCATAATTTTTAAACGGCGAACCGATTTTCATCAAACATAGCTAATAACTTCTTCTTAGTCATTGTCTTCATTTCTGAAGGTCGTGCCCGTCTTGAAAAGCCTTGACGGAGTCAACGACGAGCTGCTTCCAAGCCATCCTGTCTACGGCTCTTCTCATAGCATTGGTCACAGTGAGTCCCGTAATGGCCCTGATCTGGTCAGACCAGCGAGTAGGTGAACGTCCGCGTGGTCTTTTTCCATCCACCTTTCCCACTACAACCAGTTTTCCATGTTGTCTGGCTGTCTCCGGGCGATGTGACCAAAGTAACTTAGGACTCGTTGGTAGCAGATCGTGGAGAGTCTGGTTTTGATGTTCAACTGGTCGAGAATGGACTTATTCGTGCGCTTCGCTGTCCATGGTATGCGCAACATTCTTCTCCAGCACCACATCTCAAAAGCCTCTATCTTTTTTCGATCCACCGTGCGAATTGCCCAAGATTCCGAGCAGTAAAGAAATATCGAGAATACCAGAGTTCTCACGAGTCTCTTCTATGTGTTGTTGGAGACATTTCTATTCTGCCATATCATCGACACCTTGCTCATAGCAGCCTTGGCCATCTGCGTACGCCTCCGAATCTCCCCGTCGCAGCCTCCCCGATCACTGATCATGGAGCCCAGGTACACAAATTCACTCACAAACTCCAGATCCGCAAGTCATCTCGGTCGATGATCATCACTTTGGCTTTCGATTTGTTAATCGACAATCCTACCATCTCGCTTTCACGCTCCACTCTAGCAAATAGTTCCGCGAATTCGCGCTCTGAGGATGCAAACAAAGTGGTATCATCTGCGTACCGGAGATTGCTGATTTTGTTGCCACCTACCGCGATGCCTCCCTCCCACTCTTCTAAGGCTCTCCTCATTATGTATTCGCCATATATGTTGAAAAGAAGAGGGGACAGAATACATCCTTGCCGTACTCCTTTTTCTGGCTTGAAAAGTCCCGACACCACATTATTGACTCTAACCATCGACTCTCCATCTTCGTACAGATATGCAATCAGTGCTGTCAAGTGCGAGGGTACTCCCATTTCCTTGAGTATACTCCACAGGCAGTCCCACCTCACACAATCAAACGCCTTGGAGTAGTCTATAAAGCACAAGAGCATTGGAACATTAAACTCGCGGCTCTTCTCTATCATTTGCCTCATATTCACAATTTGCTCTCTTGTGCCTCGACCCTTTACAAAACCAGCCTGCTCACTTGGTATTTGTCGCTGTAGGTAAGATTGGAGCCGTCCGTTAATTATGTAGAGCATTATCTTGCTAGCGTGGGATATGAGTGCGACCGTCCGGTAGTGCCCGCAATTCCTTGTTGACCCTTTCTTGTGCAATGGTGGTTCTTAGGCCATTTACCCGTTCTCCATAGCTGGTTACATAAATCCCGTAAAAGCCTAACACCTTTGTCTCCAAGACTTTTCAGCTCTTCGGCGAAGATGCTGTCTCCTCCAGCTGATTTATTAGGCTTCAGCTTTTTCAGCGCACTTTCCACTTCGGATTCCAGGATCTCTGGCTCTAGGAAAAGGTTTTACATCTGGGTTACCGGCTCATCAGATCTCCTCGTGTCCTTATATAGGCTCTCGCAGTACAAACGCCATCTCTCCGTGACCTGGTCTATTTCCGTCAGTATGGTCCCCTGTTCATTTTCAATAGCCCAGGTCTTAGGCCTGAACTCCCGGGTAATACTCTTCATTTTCTGAAATAGATCTCTTGTATGCAGAGACTGCGCGTGTTCCTCAATGTCCTGGCATACTGAGTTAAGATATTGGTTGTAATCTCTGCGGCATAAACGCTGAACCCTTGCTGATAGGAGCTGATATTGAGCTCGGTCAGTGTCGTCTCTGGCTGTCAGCAGGTGTTTCCTCTCCTTGATCGCCGTCCATGTGTCGTCAGTAATCCACGTCTTCTTTCGACGATCAGTGTCCTGACTTTTGACTTCTGACCGAGATTGGAGTATCATCTGTTTTACTCTAGTCCAGTTTGTGTCAATGTCAACACTGGGGTCCACTTCAAACTTTGCGGCTTTACTGCTGAAATTTGCTTTAAAAGCGGAGAGTGTCGCCTGGGAGGGTCGATTTTGCTGCTTGACTGAGGTTCTCGGACACTTCTTTAGTTTGATGGTCGCTTCTGCCACCAAAAGCTTGTGATCACTTCCGCAGTCGGCACTAGGGTATGTCTTGGTGTTGGTTATGCAGGATCTCCATCGCTTTGCGACTGCAATATAGTCGATATGATTTCTGAAGCGATCTCCTGGCATCACCCAAGTATAGAGACGTCTTGAGTGGTTCTGGAAACAGGTGTTCATGATAGTGAGAGAGTTCTCCGCGCAAAATTGCAGCCACATCTCACCTCTATCATTCCTATCCCCAAGACCATACTTGCCTACTACTTCTCTTAGATGGTCCTCCCGATTTGTTGAACCAATCTTTGCGTTCAGGTCTCCCATTAAAAGAGTGATGTCTCTTCTAGGGCAGCTTTTAATAGTGTCCTCTAGCTGTCTATAAAAACCCTCAACCTCTGCTTCAGATGACTGAGAAGTCGGTGCATACACTACGACCAGGTTCATGCGAC
Organism: Orthosia cruda; assembly: GCA_964057195.1. Lineage (NCBI taxonomy): Eukaryota > Metazoa > Arthropoda > Insecta > Lepidoptera > Noctuidae > Orthosia > Orthosia cruda. The sequence continues at coordinate 15,338,043 of OZ059844.1, forward strand.
ATGGTTTTGTGTTAATTCGCATAGTCATTATCCGGTCACTTACTGGATTGTATCCGAGGACAGACCTGTTGATAAGTGGAGACACACTGACGCCCACTCCATTTTTACTTGCGCTCTCTGGTCCGGAAAAGTATATGGTATGCCCAGAAGCGGTGGCATAGAAAACTGAGCCTCTCATGTGGGTTTCTGTAATCCCTAGGATATCCAGGTGGTAACACTTTTGCTCATTGCCTATGATCTTCACTTTTCCGGGTTGAAGCATGCCCAGGACATTCCATGTCCCAATCCTGATATTCTGCCGCAGTTGTGGGCGGTTAGTTCGGGAAGATGCGTTGATGTCACCAGTAGCATCCAGTCCGCACCGAGCCTGATGAGTCACTACAGTGGAACCAGTAGCATACTTCACACCATGCGACCTGGAATCGACATGGCGCCGGGTGGTAGCCGGGTCGCATGCCATCGCTCTCTCTTTATTAGACATTTTCATACAGGTTTAGCTAATAACACTATCGATAAATTCACCGGTCGGTAGATACGAAACGGGGCACTATGAAAAAATTACTAATTTCACCAAAAACCATCGCCTAATCAATACTTCTGGATCCAGTGGGATGTGGGAGTAGAAGGGTGGGTGGAACATCATGGGACACCTCTAGGGCATTGACCTTGACTTAAGGCACTATGACCTTGATGTCAAGGTCTAAATTCCAAAAGTTAAGATTCTCAATTCACAGGTCCAAAAACCGGTTAATATTCATGGTTAGTGACGTTGAGGTCAAGTTTAAGTGCTTTTGGAGGTCATTCCACCTTTGACGTCAAGGTCGAGCGAGCTTAAAGGTCTAGGTCGAGAGACCTTGAAGATCTAGGTTGAGTGACCTTGGAGGTAAAGGTCGACTGACCTTGGAGCATATGGCTAAGTGACCTTGGAATTCCAGTTCTCTGACACTAACAACACTTAACTTCGAGAGCAAAAATTTTTTTTTTCATTTTTAATCGACTTCATAATAACCGACTTCCCAAAAAGGTTCTATGTTCGACATATTGACATACATATTTTTGTTTTTTTTTTATGTTCACCTATATCTCCGTCAATTGTGGACCGATTTTGAAAATTCTTTTTTTGTTTGAAAAAGTATGTTCCGAAATTGGGCCCAGTTTAATTTGGTGAAGATCTGATGAAAAACTTCGGAGATATACAACAGAACTCCGTCTTATATAAACGGATTTGCTAATATATTTTTTTTGAAGAATTTTAATCCAAAATGGTGCCATTTCAATTTGGTATATATCAGATGAAGAACTTTGGAGATATACTTAAGAACTTTTCAATAAATGACGGCAAATCTCTCGGGATTGCTGCAATGGCATGTCTGTTTATTTTTTGACATCATTTCATAACATACAATCACAACAGTATGCTCTAAACAGTTACGCAAATGTGTCCCAGTTCACCCTGGTACACTCTCATTCCACTGGTTATGTTAAACTTACATGTTATTCGTGTAATCTATTCTGGCAGCCTTGTGGGCGTTACAGGTACTATAGAACTTTTCCATTATATACCACTAAAAAGTAAAAAAAAAATAAAAAAAATTACCAAAAAAAAACAACCGACTTCTTAATAAAAAAACCACCAAGTGTAAAAATAACTTCCTTTTGGAAGTTAGTGTATTTGGTGGGTAGTCATTTTCATAAAGAAACGAAAACAGGAACACCGATTGCCGAAATTGAAGTTATTTGTCACTTTGTCATCACTCGATGCCGATGCCGCTCTACCTCTGTCGCGTGGTTGAAGCCTATCTGACGGACAGAGCAGTCATCTACCCCGGTCACCAGGGATAGTGGAACCGGCGATAGATGTCGTGTGGTGTTCCACAGGGATCGGTCGTGGGGCCGCATCTGTGGGACATCGGGTACGACTGGGTGTTGCGCGCCGATATCTCTAGTGGCGTCAGCGTGATTTGCTACGCTGACGACACGCTGTTCCCGGCGCAGGGGTGGTCACACCAGACGGCGGCTGAAATAGCTACACGCGGGGTTGTGACAATCGTCGAGAAGATCCGGCAATTGGGACTCGAGGTGGCCCTGCACAAGTCCGAGGCCATGGGTTTTCACGGTCCTCGGAACGCGCCACCGGCCGGTATATAAATAACGGTAGGAGCGGTTCACATCAGCTTCGAGTTGACGATGAAGTACTTGGAACTCGTCCTCGACAGCCAGTGGAATTTCGTGGTGCATTTCTGACGTTTAGCTCCCAGACTGGAGCGGGCTGGAGCTACCCTCAGACGGCTCATGCCCAATTTAGGAGATCCAAACCGGCCAAGTGCGAGTGGGACTCGCGCACGAATGGTTCCGTACCATTATCGCAAAAAATCACGTTTGTTGTATAGGAGCCCCATTAAAATATTAATTTAATTCTGTTTTTAGTATTTATTGTTATAGCGGCAACAGAAATACATCTGTGAAAATTTCAACTATCTAGCTATCACGGTTCATGAGATACAGTCTGGTGACAGACGGACGGTGGAATCTAAGTAATAGGGTCCCGTTTTTACCCTTTAGGTAAGGAACCCTAAAAACACCATGATGTTTTTAGCCTTATATGTCAGTGTTATAAACGATATAATCGAGAAAATAACGTCTTGCGCTAAACAATAAAAAAGTCGATCAGCTAGTTATTGATATATCATTTGACACTATTACCCCAATAGTGTCAAATGATATATCAATAACTAGCTGACCCCCGCGGCTTCGCTCCCGTCTACTGGCTATCTATCTACCTACCACTACCTACCTACCCTACAAAGAAACAAAAAATCAAACTCTTCAGCTTTATAATATTAGTATAGATGTTGTTATAACTCCTTCGAAAATGAACAAATTTGATTACCATGAAAAAAGGTTATAGTGAGTCAATCTTAAAAGATAGACAGACACATGCTTCGGAAAGAAGAACAATTCCGGCAACGGTTTAAGTTACGCAAATATCATGTACCTTAAACCGTTTGAGTGAAAAAAATATTTTTTTGCACTCGAATTTAAGTGGTTGTTATTTATTTATTTATTTAAACTTCATGTACAATAGTGGTACATAGGCGGACTTAATGCCACAAGGCATTCTCTACCAGTCAACCTTTCGGTTAAAAAGAACCTATAACCTTTCGGTTGTTAGTATCCGAGAACTGGAATTCCAAGGTCACTTGACCATATCCTCCAAGGTCACTTGACCATATGCTCCAAGGTCGTTCGACATTGACGTCCAAGGTAGCATGACCTCCAAAAGCACTTAAACTTGACCTTAAGGTCACTAACCATGAATATTGACCAGTTTTTGGACCTGAGAATTGAGGATCTTAACTTTTGGAATTTAGACCTTGACTTCAAGGTCATAGTGCCTCAAGTCAAGGTCAATGCCCTAGAGGTGTCCCATGGTGTTCCCCCACCCTACTACTCCCACATCCCACTGGATCCAGAAGTCTTGATTAGGCGATAGTTTTTGGTGAAATTAGTCATTTTTTCATAGTGCCCCGTTTCGTATCTACGGACCGGTGAATTTATCAATAGTGTTATTAGCTATGTTAAGCTACTTACCTCGTGGTTGCAGAAGTTAACGTATGTTGAGACTGAGAATCTTATTGCTATCATAACTTAGAATCGAAATGAATAAATTTTTGTGTATATGATTGGATTATCCGTAGAAATAAATTAAAATTAAATTTTAATGTATTTTTCATTTTAATATCAATGTATTATTCAATTTAATGTTCAATGTAGTATTCTATTTATTATTCAATATATTATTCAATTTAATATTCTATATCTTATTCAATTTAATGTCCAATATGGTATTAAAATTATTGTTCTAATTCAATGTATTACTTAATTGTATCGTTAATCGTTTATAATGTTTTGTGTAAGTACTTGCATGATTGTCTATGTTGTATGATCATTTCTGGAGGAAAATTGGCTCCTAAAACACAGGCCCCTGGTCTAGTTTAGGAGGCTGCAGTTCGCCCTTGTTTTTGTCTCTCTGTACAACATTAATTAAAATCTAAATCTATGTTTGATGAAAATCGGTTCAGCCGTTTAAAAATTATGGACGTTTTACTGTTTGGATCGGGGTGTTTTTGCAAGATATCGAAAAGAAAGATCAAGACCAAATTCACTCTGGGAGTCGAGCAGTTGGAGTCGCGTTACAAGATTAATTTCAAATCTTTTGTGGTGCGGGTTCCGACTCATCATTTGGAGACCTTCATGAAGGAAGAATTATGGCCGACGGGTGTTGTGTATGGGCGTTTCCGCGGAAGGCTACATGACACCACGACTCAGCGCAATACGTCGCCGACACAACGTACTAAATAGATTTTTGTTAACTTATCAAAGTTAACAAAAAGAAAGTATCAAAGAATGATGTATTAGTTTATTTTCGTATGTGTAATTTGTGTATTTTATCTATGGTAAGGCCGATAGCCCATAGTTGCCTGAAAATAAATAAAAAACAATAATAATAATACCCCAAATCGTTATCCCGCGGAAGTTTGGGGGTCGAGGCTTTTTAAATGCTAAGACTCTGCACAACCGCGAGATATTTAAAAAAAGAACTACTGTAAGGCACTTTTAAAGAAGAACAATTCCGGAAACGGTTCAAGTTACGCAGCGCACGCAACGGAAGCTCTCAAAACGGAATCCTTTTCCCGTATTTGCCACATTTTTCATTTATGCTCCGCTCCTATTAGTCGTAGCGTCATGCTATATAGCCAATAATCTTCCCCGATAAAAGGACTATCCAACACAAAACGATTTTTTCAATTCCAACTAGCAGTTCCTGAGATTAGCGCGTTCAAACAATCAAACAGACAAACTCTCTCTTTATAATATTAGTATAGATGTATAGAAAGATAAGACAGCTAACGAATGTAGAAACCGCGCGTTTGGTACATTTAAGTTACTTTCACAGCATTATGTCATACGGTATTTTGCTGTGGGGTCCAGCGGCTGACATTGAATCTGTATAATATAAATTGTAAATTGCAAAAGAGCCATATATAAGTTAAATCATCAAGAATCTCTTAGGGAACTTTTTAAAAAGATTTATTTGATGACAGTTTCTTGTCAATTCATTTATGAAAATATTATGTATGTAAGGAAAAATATACATCTTTTTAGTAAAGTTGGTCATAGACACAATTGTAATACTAGAAATAAAGATAAGTTAGATCATCCATCTTATAGATTAGCTAAAGTACACATTTCTTTCATGGGGTACGGTGTTAAATTCTTTAACAAATTACCTTTTCATACATTAAAAATAAATAAAAGAAAATTCGGGCAATCTTTATTGTAGAGAATATTAACCTGGTTAATCAATACAATATTTATAATTATAATATTGTTTCTTTTTCTTTTCTTTTTTTAAGAAATTTACTCGCACACTGTTCCGTTGTTGTTGAATTAGGTAATTTACCTATATTTGCAATATTTTAAGTATGTAAGAACAACGTTTCTATTTATCAAATGAATGAATTTATCTGTTAGTGTTTGAAATAATTTATATATATACTAAATATTTATATGTAAGAGTTCAGAAAAACAAGTGAATAAAATGTTAGGTAGGTGCTAAGCCGTCGGTGTCCGTCAGAAAAGAGAACGCGAGCCTCGGTGCAATATGCGAGCGATATCGAGAGCGAGATATATCATAGATAGCGAGAGATATCATAAATGCATGAAAAATTGAGATTGTAAATTTGTGTCATTTTCATTCACGATAAGTATTAATATGATTAAAACACAAAAACAATGGTTGCGGTCGAAGCGGGCGGACGTGGCGGCGGCATACGCATGCAAACTCGTTTGTTCGGTACAATTTCTTCTTAGATGCGAAGCGTTCATAAATAAATAACATACCTATCATATTGAGTATTGATTGACTCTTATCTTCGCTACGTAATTAACAAATTGTAACCGCTTCGAATTTGAACCTGAAAGCGGTAGGTTGGTAGGTACCTATGCAGAACCTACCTACCGCTTTTTCGTTATACTACATCTCGATATCCCGCGCCCGCTTCGGTTAGATAGTGTACAGTCAGCAAGGCAAATAATACACGAAGTAAAAAAACTATTAGATATTTTTGTTGTGTGATGATAGTGATTATTTGTGTAGTTTTATTTCAGCACGGTCTTAAAACAGTCTGCTTTTCCGTCATTTCTTACAATGCTAGATTATATGTACTTTAAACATCCCATTGCTTTAAGGCGCCGATTCCCTTGAGTAGCTAATTTTAAAATGAGAATCACGTCTAAACGGCTGGTCGTAATTTTTTGGAAAAATATGTTACATAAGTCCATTTTATTAATAATTTGATCTAAGAAAATTTTGAGTTTTATTCGTATAACACAGTGTAATTAATTTGTATAAAATTATGTCTAAAACGGACAAAAACACGGCAACAGCACCAAAACCGCTGGACGTATTTTAATGAAATTGACACCATTAAAAAGACAATTTAATTATCTACATTTTGATCTGAGGCTTCTTTTTTTTAAGTCATAGAATAATAAGGAAAGGGTTGCGCGGGTGTGTAACGAGACCGCGTTTTGTTCCCTCAAGGTCGTTGGCGTTAGTCGTCGTCTTAACATTTACTGTATGTAACTTCCAGTATCCACATATCAACACCCAATATGAGTAACATTGTAACTTTAGTTACACAAAAGTACAACTTTATGTCATATTAAATCAGCAAGAACAGATCTTTATTTCTGCTTCTTAACCGTATTTCTATGACGAAAAGAACTTGATACTTTTGTAAAATGGAATAATTTCATTGTAATTAAAAATGAACAATGTTTCTAATGAAGTATACTTGTAGATCAAGTGCACAAAAGTTATGGTAACAAGGGTTTCTTTGTATTAAGGTCATTTAAATTGACATACAATGTAATACATTTTAAATTTTATTCTATTTATATTTTACCATATTTTAATTTTAAGTTACAATGCTTCTCTTCTTAAATCTAAACTGTTAACTTAAATGTTATCATTGTAAAGAAAGATGCAGTGTTGACATCGAGTATAGGTTTTAGTACATCATTTGCATATAGAAGTATCAGCATAAATGGTCTTGGAGAAAAACTAAGAGTAGGGATTTAATAAACATGTTTTTAGACTCATTCAATATTACAGATATGTGGGTAAGGAGTATAATACAAAAAAAATGTGTAGAAGTAATTGCAAACGATAGGCGTCGTAAGCATTAGGATAGGACAGGATAGATGGACCCCTTTTTTCCGAACTTAGAGTCCCATTTGGTCCATTGTGCGTTTAGGCCTCCCGTCTGTAAGAGGTAATGGCCCGAAATCCACCACGCGGGCCGAGTGTGGGTTTATGGATGTTACATGTCTTAGATTTGCATTGCAATGCAATGCATTTTTACTTCAGTGTTTTGAGAGCATTAGTGATGAAATAATTTACACAAAGTAAAGCGCTTTCCTGGGTTCGAATCCACGCCCATACTTGTAAATTGTGTCCACTGGGCCATCACTGCTCAATGTTCTACTATCCACTGCGTGGTAAGCATTGCAATAGGGGGAATGCATTTTTTTTTATTTGTTAGGCTTGCGCTAGACCACTACCTCAACTGATAGTAAGCGATGTCGTGGTCGACGATTAAACACGCATGCCTAAAAGTTACCTATTCACTCTTGACTTAAAGACTCCTAAGTTGTAGCTATTGAGCAACACAGACTCCGGCAAAGTTTGCCACTCTTTAGCTGTACGTATAATTTATTTATATATACTTTATTGTACACCAAGATAAGACAATACAAAAGAAACATTAAAATTAAAACAAACATACAATAGGCGGCATTATCGCGCTCTGCGATCTCTTCCAGGCAACCTTGAATGGATAGAGATAGCCTGGACACGACATGGGGTTGCACTTGGTGCCAATTTAAAATCATACAGGTAAAACAAACTACTAAAATTAAATACATACATAAATCTAAATAAACAAACAAGAAAACAATACAGCTTAAACAAGGACATAATCACAGATACAGGTAATGTTCCTTTATAAGTTTTTTAAAGGCAGGCAACGACTGAGCACGTTTTATTGGGTCAGGCAATGCATTCCACAAATGAGCAGCTTGGACAGTGAATGATTTATCCAAAAATGTAGTGGAATGCATAGGCATTTTAAGTCGCAAGTTTTCTGATGACCTAAGAGATTTCGTGTGGGAATCGCAGATAAACTGAAAATGATCCTTGAGGTAAAGAGGGGTGGAAGGAGTAAAGAGGACATTGTACAAAAGAGAAAGAATATGAGTATTCCGGCGAAGGTGAATTGGCAACCACTTGAGCTTTACACGGAATTCGGAAACGTGGTCATATTTGCGCAAACCAAATATGAACCTTATACAAACATTTTGAAGTCGCTCAAGTTTATCGAGTTGTTCTTGAGTAAGGTCAAGATAACTGGCATCAGCATAATCAAGGATGGGAAGAAGAAGAGATTGTGCAAGCGCAATCTTGGTGGCAGTCGGAAGAAAATGCCGCAGTCTCCTCAAAGTTGCAGCAGATGCAAACAACTTGCGGCTAACTTCCTGCAGTTGGGCAGTCCATGAAAAGTTTTGTCGATGAATTTCCCCAAGTTTTTAACTTTCTCACTGAATGGAATAACAGAATTGTCAAAAAGTACTTGGGGAAGAGACGTCCAGTCGATCTTTGAAACCATTCTAGAACTGCCCACTACAATAACCTGCGTCTTTATATGGTTGACCATAAGCCCATACCTCCTGCTCCAATCACAAATGCGAGCCAGATCAAGGTTTATGGTTGCGATGGCCTCGGACAGCTTGCCCCTCGTGCCCGCGAGTACAACTGTAGATCGTCTGCATAAAGATGGTAGGAAGAAATAAGTTCATTGGAGATTGAGTTTATAAAAACTGCGAAAAGTAAAGAGGATAAAACGCCACCCTGTGGTACCCCGGCAGAAGTACTGCACCAGGAAGACAAGTTCTTTCCGATACATATAAGTTGCCGGCGCCCGAACAGGTAACAACGAAACCAGTCAAACACCGATGGAGATATATTAAGAGAGCATAGAATACCAAGCAAAACGTCGAAATCAATAGTATTAAAAGCATTACTGAAATCTAGCAATGCCAAGACCGTCAGATTACTGCTTTCCATGGCTGACTGTATATCGTCCGTAATGTTGAGAAGAGCTGTTGTGGTGCTGTGACCAGGACGAAAACCAGACTGGAAGGGATTGAGGAGATTGTTTTTGGATAGGAACTTGCTAATTTGATTATGGACTAACCGTTCTAGGACTTTGGATAGGAATGGTAAGACGGATATTGGACGGTATTCAGAAAAGGAGGTGGGATTGGACTTTTTAGGTAAAGGAATTATTTGCGCATCTTTCCATGAGCACGAAAAGACACCGCTGGACACAGAAATGTTAAGGATGTGGCAAATGACAGGAAGGATAATGTCCAGCACCGGGAGTAACATTTTACGGCTGATACAATCACATCCTACTGCATTGGAAGTAATTGAAAGTATGCTCTTCTTAACATCACATGCAGAGAATTTACTAAAAGCATATGGAGAATAACTGGGAGTCGGAAGAGATGAAAGATAATTCAGTGTATTCAATTTAATTGTCCTATCAAAATCGGACGAAGCTGTAAAATTAATGTTCAATGCATTGATGTCTAAATCTTTAGGGATTGACTCTTGTCGGGTTTTATCGACTCCCAATGATCTTAGAAAATTCCAAACTTCGGATGTGTCTTTGTTTTGGACTGAGTTATGAATATCTTGGCGATTAGCATTCCCACACACCTTATTGCATAGGTTGCGGATAGCGGCATATTTGTCTCTATTAGCATCGGTAGGCCGTCGCTTAAATTTGGACTTTGCTGCAACTTTTTTGTTAATTAATCTCTTTATCTCATCCGTCAGCCACGGTGCCGGCAAATATCTAACTTTAACAGCTCGAACAGGTGCATGGACATCATAAATTTCGACAAGTTTAGCCGTGAAGACATTCACTTGCTCATCGACCGACAAAGAGGCAAACAGAGGAGACCAATCTATACTGCTGGCGTCCCCGCAAAGACTGTCAATGTCCATACCACCAAAATTGCGTTGCATGAGAATTTTGGCTTTAGCCTTAGGTGGACGAATTTTATAAGAGAGAAAAATCAGGTCATGATATGAAAAGGCATCGGCTGAGCATTGGCCATGCTGAGCGACGCGATCAGGAGAGGAGACAAAAATCAAGTCAAGAAGCGAAGGAGTACAGTTTGGAAAATGATGAGTTGCACTAAGCGGAAGAATGGAAATATTACTAGAAGCCGAAATATTTGTCAGGGAAGACGAACGATGGTCATTCTTCAGGAGACAAGTATTAAAATCACCCATGATTATGCTATGACTGTAAGAAGGGATTAAGATTTCTAAGAGCTTTTCGAAAGATGAAAAGAAATTGATGCGTAAAGAGGGACAGTAGTAAACACCAAGAAGTAATTTTGAATGATTTAGCTCGACCTCAAGAAAAAGATGTTCACCAGCATTTGATGGCGGTGGCTGCGCTGACACATTGACAACTGAGAATGGAATGTATGCGCGGAGATATATGGCAACACCACCACCACCACCAACCGCCCTGTCATTTCTTATGAGCACGACGCCGGGAAGAGAGTAGCTAGTTGAAGGGAGACAGGGTTTAAGCCATGACTCGGAAATAAGAATAGCATGTATGTTTTCAAAGTCAAAACTTGCCAGCATATCGTGGAAATGAGCCGGAATACTCTGAGCGTTGATATGGATAACGTTAAAATTCCTAGGAACATCAGAAAACTGCGCCCCAAGACTATCTGAAAGAGAAGGCACGCTCACAAAACTGTCATCGCTTCCTGTCAAAGAACAAAAACTAAAGTTGGCACTGCTGTCATCAGTAATAGACATAAATTTTCCTATTATAATAATAGAAATATATAAAATCCTATCTTAAAACTAAAAACCAATAAACAGTAAACCTGCCGGTTGCGTCATTAATATATAAGAATAAAAAACTAGATGAGTCCGGGCAACATTAACAGAACTGAAATAATAAAAATAAAAACAAGAAATTTTGCAGCAAGAAAAATATATAAAATACAGATTTGAAATTATGACTTAAAACGGAACGCACCGCAAAGAACGCATGACATTAAACTGACAGTAGTGAAGTGACAGTGACAGTTGAAAATACGTCTCACGTAAAAATGTTAGTAAACAATTTGGATGTTACAATTTTTAAGAAATAACAGTAAGTGAAGGTGAAAGGAAACCAAAACAAGAAAATAACACCACCCGGACCTTCAGTAGAACATTGCTAAGAAGGAAATCACTTTTTCACAGCAGCAACACGCTTTAACCTTGCTGTCTTCATAGCAGCAGCGGACGGAAGGGAGTCTGGCACTGCCGCCCCAGGAACAGACTGCTCCGATTCCCTGGAAATCGGCGCAATCTTGTTCAAATCGGCGAGTGACTCTACCCGATGCCGCGTATCGTTCGGACCAAGGACATACACACAGCCCGCCCTAGTCCAACTCTTGGAAACGCCGAGTCTTTCCCTCGCAGCTAGGAACAAGTCATGCCGCCCCTTAGTTAAAAATTCAGACATGGTGACGCCTGAACCTTTTAATTTGGTTTTAGCAAACCAGACTTTGTCCCGGACTGCGAGGCTGCCAACCTTGAACAGAATAGGCCGGGTCTTGTTAGGCACAGCTCTTCCCATCTTGTGGCATCGGCTGATGTCAGCAACAGAGAATTCCGATTCACCATGTACCGATTGCACATCACCGTACGTCTTATAGTCCGATGAACGGAACGGGCTAGGTGGAATTAGATCGTGCAATTTCATCGCACACTTCCCGAAACTGAACCGATAAAAACCGACAAGCTTGCAACTCGGCGACGTTGTTCAAGGCTCTGGAGCTATGACTCGACCAGTGCCTCTTTGTCGATCTTTTTGTCCCATTTTTTGATCAACTTAAGTGGATCAAGCTGGTATTTGGCAGATCCGGCCCAGAATTGAGAACAGTACTCCATACATCATTTAACTTGCGCTTGACACAACTTGAGCAATTGTTCTGGCGTGAAGAACCGTCTCACTTTTGCGGGGATCCCCAACTTCATGGCAGCCAGCTGAGCCTTTGCCTCAATGTATGGATCAATATTGAGGATCTGTAAAACGTAACGCCAAGAAGCACAAGATGATCCATTATCGGCACGTTTACACCTCGGAAGGAAAGAGCCGACTAGAATTGGCGCAATTTAACAGAGAAAAGACATGCCTGGGATTTAGCAGCATTGAACCTGACAAAATTGGCATCGCCCTCACACCTCACAGCGTCACAAAGGACAAGGATGGACCAGTACCTCTCCAGTCAGCAACAGTGCTGTCGTCTGTATGCATACCCAAGAGCCAAAGAGGCAAATAAGTTTGCCTTCTCCTTAGCAAAGCGGGCCAGTGACCTGTCGGGTTTTAGCAGTGGTGGTAGGTCTGCGGGTACGAAACTTGCGACGGCCGGAGCGACGGCGGGGCGGCGCGACGGCGATGTAATCAAATGCATTAAAAACATTAAACGCTGTGTACGAAACGGGCGACGGTGGAGCGGCGCGATCGAGCGATGCACGGGCGGCGGTAGAGCGGTGGCGGCGCGGAGCGACGAGAACAAACTAGTTTGGTTTCGCCGCTGGCGCGAGTACATAGTGTTGCATTTTTATCACAGTAATAATATGGATATTATGGAAATTGACAATGAAGAGTAAATATCTTTTATTTTATCAATCCCAAACTGCGTAGTCGTTGATTTATTGGATGAACACCATCTCTAGGTAATAAAAATTCTCTCATTATGAGACTGGGCTCGAATAGTTCTCTTCGACATGAATTCATGTTTATCACAACACTACGTGAGCGCGACTGCGCGGAAGTTTGTTTCGTACACACGCAAGACACCGCTATCTCTTCGCCCCGCGCCGCACCGCCCCGCCCCGCCGTCGCTCCTGCCGTCGCAAGTTTCGTACCCGCAGACTGAGGGATGGCAGAAGTTCGACTCAACCGACTTACCCAGGGACCAAAACGCTTTACTACCTTTTGGGTAAGAAGCAAGTTATGTCCCTATTCGGCCAATGTGGTCGAACCGAGCCCTTTGCAGGACTTGGCAGCACTGTTAAGGCCTTTTTTAGGCTTCCGTAGCCAAATGGCAAAACACGGAACCCTTATAGATTCGTCATATCTGTCTGTCTATCTGTCAGTCCGTCCGTATGTCACAGCCACTTTTTCCAAACTGTAAGAACTATGCTGTTGAAACTTGGTAAGTAGATGTATTCTGTGAACCGCATTAGGATTTTCACACAAAAATAGAAAAAAAACAATACATTTTGGGGGTTCCCCATACTTAAAAACGAAACTCAATTTTTGTTTTTTCATCAAACCCATACTTGTGGGGTATCTATGGATAGGTCTTTAAATTTTTTTTTTTTCTAAACTGAATAGTTTGCGCGAGAGACACTTCCAAAGTGGTAGAATGTGTGTCACCCCCCGCTGTAACTTCTATAACAAGAGAATGATGAAACTAAAAAAAAAATATGATAGTGTACCCATGTAAATTTCCACTAAAAATTGGTTTGAACGAGATCTAGTAAGTAGTATTTTTTAATACGTCATAAATAGTAAACCACAATTTACCAAGTACGGAACGAACGTTCGCGAGTCCAACTCGCACTTTCCGGTTTTTCTGACATACGTCACTCGCAACCCCAAAGTGAAATTATCAACACAGAGTATCGGCCTGGATCTATTGTCAGCAGAAGGTCCAAGCAATTAGCCGTGTGCGAATCAACATCCCCCACTGGTATGGGAATTGAGCCACGTTATTCCTGGTGGTGAGCATTAAAGTCGCCCCGGATCACTAATTGGGCAGAAGGGTACCACTACTGTGCCGCATCAGCCGCTTCACTGAGGTAATCTGTGAGCCTGCTTGTCTCCTGATCTCCGCTGTGCGAACGGTAGACACAGGCATAGATAATTTTATCCAAACCTGTGTCCACCAGAGCCAAAAGCGTTGTGAATAATAATTGAATTACAATAATTATTAAAAAGCGAGTTTTATTAGCTCTTCCATAGTACTTTACATGTCTTTTTATCCGAATATAAAATTGACACACATTGTAATTGTTGTTTACAACAATATTTATCAAAGTTTTTTTGTCGGTATAATTGGTAATCGTACAATAATATTCACAGAAAAAATCTTTCAAATGTTTTCAAGACTCTATCGTTACAATGTTTTTCATATTAAAAATGCTTAAAATCTGTAAATTGTAACATTGCAAAAATCATACTTGCATTGGTTTTATCAAAACTGAAAGAGCAATTAAAATTAGTAAAATGAAACCTAAAATTTTACAGAACTACTTAAGCCTGCAGCTGCAAATAAACAATAAACTTTACAAAAAAAGAAAATAGCTGTGTTGAAAACCATGCCATATTCAGCTACAATATTATTCATATTGGGTGTCGATATTAGTATATTGTGATACAAGGGTGGAAAGTGTGATACACACCCGTGTATCACACGACGTTTTTCAATACAGTTGTGGGAAATAGTAAAAACAAATCAAAGAATTAAAAGTGTTTATTTCAACATACATACATAGGTTAATAGTAAAATAACAAATAATTAATTCTGAAAATTGAGAGTAAAATTCGAGCAATTAGTAAAATTCAGTGAAATTTGCTGTTGTGCACGGGATGAAGATCGCTTAAATCGTATAGACTCAGTAGTTTTTTCAGTGGTATTTTTCTCGAAACATGTAGTGTCACTGAATTTTAGTTGTAGCGAGGGCGGCGCGGGCGGCGGCAGCTCTTCCCAAGATTTTGATTGACTTGTCTCGAATGACGGCTCTTCTCGAGACGTCGACGGACGTGCCTCCGTTTGATTTATTTTTTAAAGAATCTGCGATTTGATGGGCAATTTTTATTTTATTTTCCACTGAATCTTCTATGTAACCCTCTGCTACCGTAGCAGAGCGCCATCCTCCGTGACGCTTTAAAGTAGTTACATCTGCTCCTGCATTTGCCAGCAAAGTCGCAGAAGTTCTGCGGAAGCTATGGCCAGTATATTTCTCAGGGTTTGGCAGTTTAAGGAATGTAGCAGTATCTTTAGGTATGGACCCTATTTTATTTACGCCAACATTCTGACGGATACGCTTTCCGTGTTGGTAATTTTGAAAAAAGCGGCTGCTGTTTTGCATTGTAACACGCAGCTCTATGTATTTCTTCACAATTTCACAAAATTTGCCATATATTGTGAAGGTCCGGAGTATTTTATTTTTTGTGTTTGGTACTTTAACCAGAAGCATTTCGCCATGGAATTATATGTCACTCATGTTCATATTTGCTACCTCCTGTCGTCTCATGGCGCCAGTTATGCCAAAAATCAATATAACCTGAAAACAAACAAATACGTAGGTCAGGTAAATATTGTACATAACTAAATTCCGTCCGTTTTTAATGACACGAGTTAGCAATAACCTACACACCCGCGTATCACACAACGTTTTTCAATACAGTTTCAGTCAGTTGTGTGAAATATTAAAAAACAAATCAAAGAATTAGATTTGTTTATTCACAAAAAAAAAAACAGAAAATGGCGCGTTTTTGCAACTGGTCATATTTTTTATACAACACAAAACAGCTTATATAGCCTATTCGATTTTTGACAAATGTTGATAAGAAAATAATTAAATTAAAACTGGTATTTAAATATACTAAACAACCATTTAATAGACTTTCGAGAATCCAATGCTAAAACTTACGGAATCATTCATATGTCCTGGTATAAAATCTATACCATTTTATTCTATGTATGAAAACTCCTTGCTACTAAACTATTTAAATTGACTTATAAATTTAAAACTCAACTGCAAAAGTAATTATCGAGCTCGTAAACATAAGTCACGACCGCGTAACAGAAAGATGCCTATGCGAAAAATTTAATTTTCAAATCATAATTCTAGCCTCTGAAAATACGCCATGTTTAACAACTGTACTGAAAAACACATTTATTAAATTCAATCTCCATTTTAGTCTTTCACAGCTTCATACATAACTAACTTTTAAGGCCCACTTGCGCAAAAAATTTACTCAGTTGCTAAGACTAGGTTAGATTGACAGTTTGTAATACAATATTGTCAATTTAACCTCGTGTTAGCAATTAATTCTGAGTTAAGGTTTTCGTGCAAATGGGCCTTAATTAACCAAATACATCATAAATAACGCACGCACTTTTTGTTGCAACTTGCAAAGACAGAATGTAAACAAATAAACGCGCCGCGTGTCTTGCTGGCCGCTTGCACCCGCGCTTATCCCCGCGCTCGCCCTTCGTGCGAACAAGTCTAGTATATTTTTTTAAATAATAAGATTTCGTGGATAAAAACGACACAAATTATGATTAGTGTTTTGACACACCATATTAATGAAAAACACATTTATAACTAATAACTTATATTTTCTTTTGTGGATTTTACAGGGTGCTGTAGTAAAAAAATAAAATATCTATAAAAGTCGTGGATGAATTCGAAACCAAATATTTCAAACAACAGATATCAGTACTATAAAACGCGTAACACTTATTTAACTATTGTAATATTTTTTCAGAGCTAGTTGGGCTACGTGTTAGGTACTGGTTAAGTATAAAGATTCTCGTGGACAGAGATGACACAAAATGCCTATGTACATCAGTTACCATTTCGTTATTATCATGAAAGTAAAATTTTCGTCTCTAATTTTCTTTTCGTCCAATACTAGTCGAAAAGACAAATACCTAGATTTCTACCTATGCAAATACCTAGGATGACACAAACTAAGGTATTAGGTTGGGCAAATGGTCCGGAAACTATATGCGAAACACAAACAACTTTAATATTTTTGAAACCTCAAAACCTAGCGCTATCGGTCTATAAATCGAAATTGCAGTACAGGCCAAATACATGCGAGCAGCGGCCGGAAAAAGTTGTATGAAAATCCATATCTGTCGTTTGTAGCGGCCAAATAAATTACATAGTAATCTCATATCTGTCGTGTAATTTAAAAATGGAACGATCTTTTACTCCAAATCATGGCAACCAAGGCGGTAACTTATCATAAGTTTTATTTAAATTTCGAACTGGCTTGCAAATAGAAAGCAATTTATTGAAAAAAAAAAACAATTGAACACTTTAAGGCTTAGCACGCACTGCGATTTTTGTTTGCGCGGATTTTTGTAGTATTATTCCCGTTTGTTTTTTTTACTGCAACGCGTGCGGCTTCATACAATTCCATAGGCCGCAGAAAGGGCGGAAAAAAAATCGCGCGAATAAATATCGCAGTGCGTGCTAAGCCTAACGCGGGCATAATTATTGTTGTTCGTTGTTCGTCATTGATTTTGAAAAGTAATTGTATTTGACAAAATGAGTTCTAGGTACTACTTAGTTTTAATTTCCGCGCATTATTTGAGAAAAGCACTATACAAGCCTTGGCCACAACTAGGCATTGATGGACTTACGTATGTGTGCCTCGGCTTCGCCTCGGCCCACATTTACACGTTCGTCAATCAATGCCTCTTGTGCTGGCCGCTGCAGTAATGTACTATTCTTGACAGATTTTGGTAAAGTTAGATTAATTTTGAAAATATCTTAAAAAGGAATTGGGGGCAGTGGTCCAACTGCTCTGTACAACTAGTTGGACCATGGGTATTTACTAGGGGCAGTTGTCAAACTTTAAAAATAGTTGGTCCACAGCACCTTTTGTGAGTTCCGTGGTTCAATTAGTTTAAAAAATAACTTGCCAACTCTAAAAACCACAACTTCATCTTTATGTGTGTATGGCACCTACTGGTTTACGGTTATATTAAACCTCTTTGCAGTAAAATAGCAAAATTAAAGTCGGGTGACAAATTTTTATAAACTTTATTTTTTTACAATGTTTTACAACATTCAACGAAATGTGTCTAAAGCATGATAGTAATATCAACAAAAATCAGTTGTAGCTGAATTTCTCGTATATAATCATCATTCTCAATTTGGACCTTACGTCTTTTGTGTGCGATTTCGCTTGATAAAGTTGAAAATTTTTGTAAAACAATATACGTAACATTGTAACATTTTTGCATTTATGCGCCGACTCAGTTTTGCATGTGAGCTTTCTGAAATGTTATTAGACCTATGCCTCTGGCTAAATACGCTTAGCTAAGAAAATTCATCAAAATTTTCTTTAATCCAATAACGCTCTATATATTGAATCATAGTGGCCTAATGCATTGTACTATAATTTTCATCACACTTGCACGTAAAAAGTATCTAAACATACAGGTTAACTTGGCCGTAATGCCCCATATAAAACCCTCGGGCTTTCTTTTTGTCATGAAACCCTAGGGCGGTAAGTAATATTTTTTTAATTTATGGCACACGCAATTGAAAAATTGTCTTAAAATGTTATCTAAACAGGCATTTCTTTGCAATCTCGCTACATGTTACTTAAATACTCAACTAATGTTCTTAATAATCGATTTTAATAGTTATAGTATGAAAACGTCCAAATTATTTAATTATTTTTACACTCCGTCATGGCTGTATACCTACGTAAGTATTTGCCCTTAAAGTTTCTGAACGAAACACTGTATAATCTGTGGTGTGGGCAAAAATTCACCAACCCCTTAAAAACAGGTTCACATATTTCGTAATAACAGCTGTGCTGACTTGTGTATTAGAGCTATAATTCATAATTATTACTCGCAAATGTGATGAAAAACATTGTATGTATCACGGGCGGTACGGGAATTACGAACCTCGACTCAGAAAGCCCTCAGTCTTCGACTTCGGGCTTCTACTAGAGTCTCGATCGTAATTCCTTACTTACCGCCCTTAATACACAATGTACTATTACAACAAGCAGCCAGTACCTACTTATTTAATGCAAAGAGTTTCAATATAACCGTAAAGTAGTAGGTACCATACACACATAAATATGCAGTTGAGGTTTTTAGAGTTGGCAAGTTATTTTTTAAATGAATTGGACCACGGAACTCCCAAAAGGTGCTGTGAACCAACTATTATTAAAGTTAAGACCCATGGTCCAACTAGTTGGACAGAACGGTTGGACCACTGCCCCTGACTCTTAAAAAGCAGCCCACGTTTTATTTAAAATAATTTTTTTTTTGTTTATCACACTAGAAACTGTGAATGTTAACAACACTTTTACTACTTATGGCTCCACATCGCGAGATGATAACTTCGAAATAACAACTAAAAGTAATATACCAGCTGATGCTAGTAAGTATTATCCTCACTGATTGACCCATGTTATTATCTGTGCGTGTTTACGTTAAGCCGTTGGTCCTGCACCTGACCTCTCTGCAGCCCAGTCGGATTACCTAAGAGGTACCATACTATGAGAATTTGAGTGACTGGAAAGATTAAAAGACAAATTATAAATTTCAGGTAAAGCAAAAACAAATAACACGGCTGTGATTATAATTTCAACGTTTGTAGTGGCTTTGATCTTACTTGTTATTATAATTGCCTTTTGGAAACGTTGCTGGATTCAATGCAGACCTGAAGTCACCTCCGGATTACCATTCAACCCCGTAAGTTTGTCTAACTACGCAAAGAATATAAGGATGTCAACTTGTTTTTTTTTCATACGTTTATGTTTTCATATTTAAGTCTAATCTACTGAACTTATTACCAAATATATGTGTGCCTGTATCCCGGCAAATGCTTGAGATTTAGTTTTGCTCTAAGTCTGTGGGATGGGCCGCGTGACTAGAGCTGCAGGTATAACTAGCTTTTCTAGCGGCTTCACTGTTAAATTATAAGATTACTAACGAGAAGGTACTACTAAGTTTTCTATATCCGTATCGAGGTCTTGATTTACTCGTGTGCCAAGTTTTATATTTATGTGCGAAATTTTAATAAACTTACAGACTTAACATTAACAGTGGGAGAACCATGGACATGGTACCATCGTTAGTGTCAAGAATCCTATTTATCAGACCATCACAGCTGCCTTACGAGAGCCTGAGAGATGGTGGTGTAGACTTCGGCCATGAAGCCATTGGATGTTGCAACAAACCATTGTTATCGTTAACATATGACTTATTGTATTTTTTCAGCCCAGTGAACCGTTCTATCTAAATATGCTCTTCCGGAGGGAGTGCGATGAGGAGATCGCACAAATAGAGCGACACGACTATGAAGAAATTGCAGAACACCAGTATGATGAAGTACAATGTCAGTATGATGAAATACAAAACCAGTATGATGAAATACCAAACCAGTACGAATAAATTCGTAGTCAAGAACTGGTGATCGATTGAGTTGCTTCTACTTCTTCTTTTGTTACATACCAATTCCTAAATATCGGCCATCTATTCCGATATCTTCTTGTCCATTGTGAGCTGGAACAGCTCAGCAGCACTCGTGACTCCGGTCCACTCACGAATGTTCATCAACCAGTACACTGAGTGGAGGGCGAATACTCACAAACCAAGCCATATCTAGATTAATTTGTTTTACTCTTTCAATTGTTTTAAAATATTTTTAATTAAGTATGTTTAAATATAGTAGATAATTAATTTATTGTGTTTATACTGATATGTTATGTGTGGTTATAATGGCAAGCCACAATGGTACATTTGCAAATATTCTGCAAGGTACATATTCATACTTATAATATGTACCAGCCAAAATTCTCCTTTGGCAACGCATTCCTTCTTGCCAACCAATACTTTACGAAGGTGGAAGAGCATCCGTACGAACAGATGATCACATTTCGGATAGCTTCCATCCCAGTGCAGGTGCAGGCCACCAGGCATGTATTATGTCGTCACTCGTATTTAACGCCTACACCAGCTCGTGCATACTCGTATCATCCTCGCCGATAGACCAGTGTTCAGCACATGGGTGAACTACACTTAAAGATGGAGCGCGTGAGTCTTACGTTGGGACTGAGGATTACAAAGAAGACTTGGTCGCAGTATGACTAAGATAAGGATTGTGAGCCGTAAAAATTATATCGTTAGAATTCATTCCTATATCTATCTATATAAAAGCGATAGATAACTCGCTCACAAATCACGAAATACCGAAAACCGCTTGACGTATTTAGATGAAATTTGGCAGGGAGGTTCCTCAAGTGACGTAAGTGCGCACTAAGAAAGGATTTCAGAAATTCCACCCCTAAGGGGGTTGAAAGTCTGTATGAAAAATCTAATTCCTCGGGCCAAAATTCATAAAACTTGGCACAAATAGCAATCTAAGTAAATGATAAAGGTTGTCATTATTAGTTTTTCGAAACTTCCCCCAAAAGACGATTTGGGGGTGTTAAAGTTGTTTTGAAGAATCTTATTTCTTGGGTTAATACATTTGAAAGTTGACATAAATAACAACAAAAGTAAACAATAAAGTTTGTCATTATTTGTTTTAGGAATGTACCCCCAAAAGATGATTTAGGGGGTATTAAAGTTGTTTTGAAGAATCTTATTTCTTGGCTTAATAAATTTGAAAGTTGACATAAATACCAACAAAAGTAAACAATTAAGTTTGTCATTATAAGTTTTTCGAAGCTACACCCAAAAGTCGATTTAGGGGTTGTTAAAGTTGTTTTGAAGAATCTTGTTTCTTGGATTAATAAATTTGAAAGTTGACTTATATACCAACAAAATAAACAATAAAGATTGTCATTATTAGTTTTTCGAATCTACCCCCAAAATATGATTCGTCGGGTGTTAAAGTTTGCTAAGAATCTAGATAGGGTTTCGTTTTTGATATGGGGGTTATCGAGCATTAAGAAGGCATTTTCGGAAATTCAACCTTTCATCATCATCATGATTTCAGCCAAAAAACATTCCCTGCTGGACGTAGGCCTCCCCCAAGCGTCGCCACACTGATCGGTCCCGTGCGTTTCGCATCCAGCGGACTCCCGCAGCTTTGACCAAGTCATTGCTTCACCTAGAGGGAAGCCTTCCTGTTGAAGGAATAAACTAGAAGTGACTAGAAGTAGCTGGTATTGAATTTTATTTAATAGAATCAAAAATAACACTACAGTTTTCTAAGTAAGAAAAATATAGATATGTGACAAGAAGAGACTAAAGAGTACAGGACCATAACTTTTTGTAAAAAGGTAAACACCTAACAGTTTGAATATACAACACTTCCTACGCTGCGTCTTCTGATACGCGGACGCCAACGCGGTCAACCTTTAAGGGGGGTGAAAAGAGGGAAATTTGTTTGTATGTAAAATCTTATTCCTTGGGGAGAAAGAACCGCCCAGATAGGGTTAAGGGGTATTGAAGTTTGCGCAACGTAACTAACATAAACGAAAAAAAAAAACTGAACAGGTGCGGGTCGGACTCGCGCACCGATGCTTCCTTATAAACAGCTATATTCAACAAAATAATTAGACAACATTACTGACGATCGTAAACAATGAAAGCACAGAACAATGCTCTAACGAAGAGACAAAATTGACTTTGCCTTTGCACATACATACATCGACGTAGGGCGCGGTCACTTTACCATTTAAAATAAGTTTTTAATTTTTAAATATATTTACAGCCCTCAGATTTTTTTCCTTTACTTGTGCTGTAAGACAATGCTTCTTGGAAAAGTTTATGATTTTAGGTCAACGGGAAGTACCCTGTAGGTTTTGGTTCCATTGCGATGACTCAAATATGCGATATAAATAGCCGTTCTCTTTTGATTACGATAATTTAGAATTTTGTTTTTTTTTTGCGTTGAGAAATGCTCATGCATACTTCGCTACCACGGGGAGATAGCGCAGTTATGTGAAAGTCTAACCAAGTAAAACTCCACGGTGTCCTCCTGTGCCGCTTATGGCGGGAACACGGGCACGCGTTAGCACTCACTGCTAACCCGCCGCGGCTATCCGTCACCGGACCCTTCTCTGGGGAGTACTCCCCAACATCGGCGCACCAGAACACCTGTGCGCCGTGACCACCCCAGGGATCAAACCAGCACATGGGTGCCAGACGATCCCGTGTATGACACCCCATATGGAAGACCCCATACGGCATCGCGGTCCGCATCCGTTGCGATGACGCCTAGGCAACACCGCAACGTACATGTTGGCCGCTACGTCGTCGGCTTATCGGCAAAAGCCCTGACAAACGGCCCCTCCTCGGGTACCTCTTCGCTTCACCGTGGGTGAACAAGCCAAGGTAACTGAGCCCCCCATCTTGACAATGCGGGAACCCACCGGGGGGAAGAGATTGCAGACCTGAGTATATCATATTAATTTCAACTTGATACCTCAAGGCGTTCCTAAGAAAGATGTCTTGACACGGACAGACAGACAGACATACAGACAACGAAGTGATCCTATAAAGGTTCTTTTTTTCTTTTTGAGTAACGGAACGGAGATGAAAATAGTGAGTAACTAAGGTTTGTTAAAAGCTCAAATATGAGCCAGAACCGGCTATATCTTTCGATCGCGTTAATTTAGAAGTTTGAATTTTTTACAGCTTCAAGGGATTGCGGACCAAAAAATATCATATTAATTTCAACTTGCTTCCTCCAGGCGTTCCAGAAAAAAAGATAGACAACAATGTGGTCCTATAAGCGGTGATATAAATTATTATACTATACAGTAGAGAAAGAATATGAGATGTTGCAATAATGCTGATTTTAGTATGTATCTCAATCATAATAAAAATAAACTCACCGTTTCAATATGAGAAGATTGCTTAGAGTAGTCTAAGAAGCGGCGGTGACATTCGCTGATATATTCTTGAGAGTTATTGCCATAAGTAGGAAATCATTAGAACCCAATAAAATAAAATTTTACGGATTATTAACAGTCACTTTTTTTCCTGCTGGAAACAGGAATTAATTGGCAACTCCATCATGATTCATCACGTCCTATATCCATCTCTCTATCGCCCACTGTGGAACTATGATAGTATTGATACGTCACAGTAGGTCCCTGAACAGACTAATCTTCTGCGTATGCATTTTATTTATTGCTGCGTTAAAATCTTTTTGACTAAAATACAATTGACTTTCAAATAAAAACACTATAAAGTGAAAAATAACTTCCATCTCGGCAGCTGGTGTCAAAAAACGGAAAAACGATACCAGAGACACCGACTTTTAACACCGAAATTTAAGTTATTTTTCACTTATTAGTGTTTCCATTTTATTATTTTTGTTAATATTTTTTTATAATTAAAACCTGTTTAAAAAAACTAGTTTCTACTTTAGATATTTCAATTTTCGCCAGTCTGATGCGTATCTGTACTATTGCCTAATTTATTGTTTTTCCTTCTATTTGTGGTGAATCATAACAAAATTAACGTCAACCTAAATTTAAACTAATATTATCAACAGGAAAACTTTTACCTTTACTGAATATTGATAAGTATTTTAGTTTATAATATAGTTTGATATGCGCCTAAAGCATTTTTGCAATTGGAATTTATTCAGTGTAACAGTATATTTTGATACAAAAACTATGATTAACTTTTCATTTTTATAGATAGATAGATAGATAAATCATTTATTTAGTACATACAAAATCTTAATTAAATGATTACAATTTACATGTTTGTTTAAAATCAAGATGCCAACATAAAGAAAAAGGAAACCATACTTACAGAAATAAAACTAAAAGTGACACCAGTAACATTAGGTATGATAATCAAAATACAGTGCGGTGTGCCTCTCAAGGTTACACCAAATGGGGGTCCAGCTCAGCACGTGTCAGGAAAATATACCTGACGCTGATATTCTGCTGGATCCCTGCAGTGACAAATGGTCGCTAAGCAGGCGTGATATGTTGGTGTTGTTACAGTGTTATACGAAGAGTATTTCACGTATGTACACCCGCAATTATTTTTTTCCTTCCTTGTGCAGCATTAGGTCATATTTTTCTGACTATAATCCAAAACTTCAACCTCACTGATTTGCCTGAATTGAATGAGGAAGCTGAGATGACGTCAATCCAGCTAACACATACTAAACGACTCTTATTAACGAAGTTTTTGTGGTAGCTAAATTAAGACTGGGAACTTTGATTGCAACTATTATGCCTTAAATTTTGGCATAGGTAATATTATTTTACCACATATGAGAAAGCTGGAGTTACGCACATTCAGGTTAGACTGGAAGCCGACCTAGACATATTTGGTAAAACGCTAGCCAGAATGATTGATTACATAATCTTCAATTAAGCAACCTTTTGAGCAATATCGCTGGCGCAGCGTTGGAAGGCCTCCGGTTAAAATTTCCATTATGGACCGTTGATTTTTGGCGCGGGGAGGGTGGAGGGAGGAAGGGGGGAGGTTTGTCTACCCCCCCTGCACTATCCCCACCACTCGGAGCCCCATGGTTATGGAGATATCCATGGTTAAAGTTTTCAGGTTAGTATAAATATTTCTTCTCTTAATGGAAAGTTCTTCCAGGCCTCCTTCTAAGCTAGGTGGACCGATGATCTGGTTAAAGCTTTAGGAATCCGCTGGATGCGAGACACACAAGACTGTTCGATGTGGTAACACTTAGGGGTGGCCTATGACCAGCAGTGGCCATCTTTCAGCTGAAATTATGAAGATTGTGGGCAACGTCTGTGATCTCTGTTCACGAAGGTTCAAGGTCAAAATAAAAGTACTAAATATGTTTGAATTTTTGTATTAAAACTAATTTAGACATGATACACAAGTACAATTATGTGTAAAGTAGTAGGATTGGAATACAAGACACTACATCTAACACCACAAACCAACGTTTTGTAAGAAATAATGATTAGAACTTAGGTTTCTTTCCTTCTTTAGATAACTTATCCATATTATAAGTGTCTAAATTATTTGTCAATAAATCAGTGCGTAAAATTACCCTTGAATAGGAACCTACAATCTGGGATTTTTTAAGTCAAGAGGGCATACGTTAGCCTGCTTCACCGTCGACCACATCATCGCTTACCATCAGGTAAAAGGCAAGAATATAAATACACATATCAACACGGTCTAGGGATA
The DNA here is from genome assembly GCA_964057195.1 of Orthosia cruda. Taxonomy (NCBI): domain Eukaryota; kingdom Metazoa; phylum Arthropoda; class Insecta; order Lepidoptera; family Noctuidae; genus Orthosia; species Orthosia cruda. The sequence continues at coordinate 15,364,131 of OZ059844.1, forward strand.
TTTCATACTCAATTAAATAACTCGAAAAGTACTGGCCGCATTGGAATCTTTTATACACTGATTTGTTTGTAATTTATCTCAGACTAATTCCAAATTCAAATTTTTGAAAATTCTTTTGTTTCGGTGGCATAAAAATGTCTTGATGTGTAGGAGAGGGAATTTTCATTTGTGCGAAATTTAGAAAACAATACGAATTACGTTTAGTTACAGTTTTTTTTCATTTTTAAACGAAAGATAAAGTTAAAATTGAGGTATTGTAGCCATGCAACGCCAACATTTGACGAGGGCGGAGATGTTACGAGCTGGGGGAATGCTGGAAGCTGGGTCTGTTCAGCGTAATGTTGCTGAGGCCATAGGGACCCACCAAAATGTAATTTCAAGATTGTGAACACGCTATCGTGCCACAGGTGAAGTAGCGGTGAGGCACCGGGGGCCAAGTCACATCACTACCCCCAGACAAGACCGATTTTTGCAAATTACTGCGCGAGCTCAACCAAATGCAACGGCGACTCAATTGGTCCAAAGGCTGCGAGTGGAACACCAAGTGCTTGTGAGTGACCAAACTGTAAGAAGGCGACTGCATGAAAGCAATCTACGCTCTCGTAGACCACTCCGGGTCCCACCTTTACGGAGAGGCAATCGTGGACGACGATTAGAATGGGTTCGGAACCACGTGGACAGGGGCCGTGAGCAATGGTCCAATGTGCTGTTCACGGATGAATCCAGGTTCGGCTTCCATCCAGATTCACGAAGGAAGCTTGTTTGGCGAGTTCCTGGACGATGGAGCCGTCTTCAGAACCCTCAGGAAGTTCACCCATACCAAGGAGGAACAATTATGGTTTGGGCAGGAATTCGTCTTGGAGGACGGACGGATCTCGTTGGGGTGCGCGGCAATATGACGGCAGAACGATACGTCCAACAGGTGCTGGGGCCCGTAATCTTGCCCCACAGAACACAAATGGGGCAAGATTTCCTGCTCATGCACGACAATGCCCGGGCACACACGGCGAGAACGGTAGCAGCTTGGTTACATACACACAATGTTAGGGCCTTGGACTGGCCTGCTCAATCGCCAGATCTAAATCCCATTGAGCATGCGTGGGATATGCTGCAAAGAAGAGCACTGAAGGAAGTTCCTGAAAATCTGGCTACATTAGATCAACTTTTTGCGCACCTCAGAAGGACATGGGACAATATTCCGCAGCAAGACATTGACAACCTTGTTCTGAGCATGCCGAATCGTTGCCGATGTGTTATGAACATCATGGGCGCTTTCTCAGACTACTAACTTCAAGTTTATAAACACAAATTAAATGATTTTTCTATTTTTTTCAGTTTTTACTCATAAATTAAAAGTTAATTCATATACGGTTTCCGTCTATGCTTCATTTTTTTCCATAAAATCCTGAAATTTTAATCGAAGTACCTTAACCATTATTAAAAAATGGTAGAATATTAAATAACGTATCTTTTAAATATATACATGTCATATAAATAATTAACAGATTGATAGTAATTCGTTTTTTTTTAAATATGCCTAGACCGTGTTGATGTGTTTATTATAAAAAAAAGGCTTCGAGATCAACTCGGAACAAAACGGGGATTTTATTTTTTATGTATTCAGGGTTTGACTAATTTGACAATGAACTAAAAACTACCCTGTATAAAATAGATAACTTATCAAAAGAAAGAAAGAAATCGGAGTTCACATCTATCTTTCTTTTTTAAATGTTTTATAATCTGGTGTTCTAAGAATAACTGTTTGAGGTGCGTTATAATACCTAAAAATGCATTATTGCAGCAAAGAGCTGCTTGAAGTAACATTAATATTATTATAAAGATTCAATTAAATTAACCAGCATCGCCTCCGAAACCTCGTTTTCAGTTTGCCAAACCGGCTCGAAGCTGTAACCAGAGCCCGAGGAGGCAGGCAATACCAATTATTAATTGTATGGCCTAAAACATAATTATAAGTTTTGTTTGAGTATTGGCCAGTTAGTTAAAAATGGTTATTCTTTAGTTTTTAACTTTTTTTAATGAATATCATTACTCATTTATAATAAATTAAATGAAATTTTGATTAGTTTAAATTAGGCATTATACAATGCATATAACACAAAAAATACTAAAACGAAATATACATGAATTAGACAAAATAAAATATACCTATATAAATAAAAACCAAGTAAATATAAAACACATGATATAACAAAAAACATAGAAGAAAAATACAAAAAGAAAAAAAAAACAGAAAATAACAGTAACAAAAAAAAACCTTACAGAAGTAAAAATGGACAAAGTATACCTATACAATGATTTACTAATCTATCTTTTATCCATCTTCTCACAAAAACTTAAGCATTCACGACACACATCTATCCATGTCCCAGCAAACAGGTCACACTCCGGTGCTGAAGACAAAAGGGCATTTGGCATCGTGAGCGTCTGAACTAGAGAGTAATGTTCCCACTACCCGGGACAAAAGCCTCTTCTCTGTGAGAGGGAGTTGGCCATAATCCACCAGTGCTCGTCGTTACTACTGATCCATAACTTCATTATGGTCCTCTTGAACCTGAATTTCAAGGTCACACTCCCTCCGGAAGAGCATATTCTTGTAGAACGGTAAATTAGGATGAGGCTGAAAATAAGTATTTTTAAATCAAAAACATAAGAGATGTTCAACTGAAGATCCTCCGCTCAAAATGACAATCTGTTTCGTTTCAACAATCTACAAGTGGCATTCTATCAACGACAAACATGTACGAGAGAAAAATGTCAAAAATGTACGATGCCAAGCTCTACTGAAATGTCACGTGATCAATCTCTTTCATTTTGGCATTCCTATCATCGCCTTTATTTATTTAGACTTCATGCACAAAAGATACAAGGGCAGACTTTATGCCTTAGGCATGCTCTATCAGCCAGCCGTCGCTGATATAATGATACTGTCTAGAGCCTATTAATGATCCGTCGCTCATGTTTTTATATTTCAAAAGAATGAAACGTACGATTTTTACAATCAAATAAATAAACAAGAAAATTTGATATACGACTTCCAAAAAATACTTTTTATAAAAAAACAAAAAAACAATTTCTAAAAACTCAAAAACAATCATAAATAACTGTCGTTTCGCTAGTCGGTGTCACAAAACGATAAAAATAAGAGGTACTCAAGACACCGACTACCGAAAAAAAAGTTATTTTTGCTCATTTTTGTGTTTTGCTTTGGAAGTCGGTTTATATTTTTGTGAACAAAACTTTTTTTACAAGTAAAATTAAAAAAAAACGTAACACCGGATGCATTTTTATTGCAAGCTACATTAATCATAGTAGTAAACGCGCTTCGATTGACAATCTATTGAACACGTATTTATGACACGATATCTTACGAAAATACCACGATTTAAAAAGTTAAACGTCCATAACTTTAGAACGGCTGAACCGATTTTATCAAACATAGCTAAGAACACTCTCGATAAAGAGACCTTTCAAACAACACAAACTTAATCAAAATCAGTTCATCCGTTTAGGAGCCATGATGCAACAGACAGATACACATATACACAAACACACAGGTACATACGTCAAACTTATCCCTCTTTTTCAGTCGGGGGTTAATAAAAAGTATTTTATGTCCTTCTCCAAGGTACAATTTACAGTAGAGCCTCGTTAATCCGGACTCCTACTTATTCGGTGATCACTGTACACCATCTGGACGATGGTGGTCATGTTTTTAAAATGTAGGGCAAAAATTGTAAGCAGAAGAGTAATCTAGTAATCTTGTTGAGAAAAGCTAGGCAGATTGATTGGCAGAACGAGAATGTCATGCAGAGTGTTTAATCAGGATCAGTGACATTAAAAGTAATTAAAAACTTACTTCACTGAATAAGTTCTGTCTTGGTATTTGGAGTAACGGTCGCTGGGATGTTTCTCGTTGATTCATTTCTCTCTGGTATCGTTTCTTCAATACATAAACCAAAACTGGAAGGGCCAGTATACTCGCGGATACAGATGATTTTTTGATTGTTGTGTTGTCAATGGTAACTGCATCTGTAACGTCACGAATATTTTGTCATTTATTATTTATTGCCATAAATCAAGTGTTTTGCCGTTCTTATGGTGATTGGACGAGCGTTGTTCCCTCAAACTTGAAATATGAGCAACGAAAAACATACAATCTTTTTTGTAGGCTTGCTTTGTTGACAGGCTCGCATTATCTCAATGATGTGGACGATGGTGATGAACGCCTAGAAGCTTCTTAAGAAGAAGAGAATTCTACTTAAGGTAAATATACTTTAATGCAAATTCAACCTAAAACGCAATGTTTAAAGTTGCATTCACAAAACTATGTACAAAGCAATAAAAAAAATATGAGCTCAATACAAATTTAGTCTTACACGCAAGTATTAAAGTCTAAATTACAATGTGCCAAAAAAAGCAATTCGAAATTCGAATTTTCAAATTTATGTTGGAGGTCGCTGCTTGGACAAGGAATGAATGGAGTCGAAACGTTCAATTATTTTTTTTATATCATCGATCTATAAAAATACTAGATTAAGAATCTGGAACGAAAATAAGTTGTCAAATGTTTAAGTAATATTTCTGTATTATAAAAATCAATTGCTGTTCGTTGGTCTCGATAAAACTCAAAAACGGCTGGATCGTTTTGAATAGGTAATTATTTTTTTGGTTTGTTCGCTCGAAAGAGACAGTTTAATATATATATATATATATATATATGTGGGCGGGTAGCTAGGGTAGGTAGGTAGGATATTTAGGTAGGGTAGGAAGGTAGGTAGGGTATGGTTTGCTTGAAAACTTGAAAATTAAAAGTCAGACTAGACCACATCATCGCTTAACATCAGTCGAGATAGTGGTCAATCGCGAGACTAAAGATGATAAAAAAAAGGTTATATGTATGTACAAAAATATTTATTATAAAATTAAACTTAAAATTTCAGCAATAAGGTTAAAAACACTATGTAGGATTTCGGGGTTACTTTATTTCGTTTTCGATCATTAGAAAAGCTAAAAAAAAAAGCTTTGCAAACTACTCTATGCATTCTCTGTTCCAGAACAGTCGATGTTTGTTACAATAGTTGGCGCGTCCGCCTTTTCGACGCAAACGTTGGTCAAACAATCATAATATTTGGTAATTGATTCATATTTAAAAACTCAACGTTTTTGTGTGTTCAAAGTGACTCATGTGATTGTGAGAACAAAGAAACTCATTAGTGACGAGGATATTGCAAGTCATCGACAAGTAAAAGTTCAGAAACGGTTTCAAAATTCGACAACATTTGTTAAGTCACCGTGGTCGAGTGGTATCGCGGCAGGTTTTTGAGTTACTACGGCTGCGCGGCAAGTCGCTGGTTCGGATCCGGCCAAACGCAATTCTTTTTCTGTGTTAAAATCGTCATTATTTGAACAAAGATTGCTTGCTAACCGTTCGTCTCCAGAAAATAAAAAGTTGCATTCGAAACTACCAAATGGCAGCTGTGTCGGAAGTAGGCGTCGAACAATGCGAGCGTCGAACAAAACGTAAGAAGCCGGATAGTGACTGTAGTATGGCTATTAATGAGCTGTCCTCGGAATTTAGGGATTTTAAGAATTCCATAAATGAATGGCGACGGGACATGGAAATAAGCATTAACAAAATATCTGAGAATGTAGTGTCAATGAAAAGAACGAACTTGCTTCACTCACTCAGGTAACATCGGAAATAAAAAGCGATATTAGCTCCCTTCGCTCTGAGCACTTACTTGTGCGACAGAGAATCTCAGAGTTGGATGTAAAATATAAAGATATGACGGAACACATCGATTCTGTCAGGGACTCTGTGAACTTTGTTACTGGCGAACACACCGATCTCAGCAAAAAAGTCAACAACCTTGGTAAACATTTTCAAGAGACCGCAGACCTAAAGCCTTTAGTTGTGGAGCTTGTAGCAAAGATCGACAATCTGGAGCAGAATGCTCGAAGTTGTAACATAGAGATATGCAATGTCACAGAAAGCCGAAATGAAAACCTTCCATCCATATCGGGTCCGTAATAAAGTGTAATATTCAGCAGAGTGAAATTCAACCCCCTAAACACGCAGTCCAGCAAAGTAACAGGCCCAAAAATATAGTTGTGAAATTAGCATCACGTATATTGCGTGACAATGTCCTTAGTTCCCATCGATTAGGTAAGGGACTTGCCACTGACCAACTTGGCATATCAGGATCTTCCCTGCCAATATATTTACCTTACCTTGAAGAACAAGCATTTATTTCGTGAGTGTCGAGATGCTGCCAAAAAGCACAATTATAAGTTTCTATGGGTTAAGCACGGAACCATTCTTGTTCGTGAAAAGGAAGGGGCAAGGGCTTTTGCTATCAGAACCTCACAAGACGTAAAAATCAAGCCTGGCTTCTCATCGCCGATTGACAACAGGGGCGCTGCACGAGTCGCTTGATGTTTTGCTTGATGGTTTTGGATTTGCACAGCTTTCGGAATTTGCAAATGTCTTGCTCATTGATTTCCTATGTACGTTTAATTATTTCTATCTGCTGAGAGTAAATTGTTCCAAGGTCGAATTTATTTATATTTTTGTAAAATACTGTTTTGCCTGCGTGAAAGTGATGGCTAATTTTATAGGCAGTTTTATGCAAACATTTGCTAGTAGTTTTTTGTTAGGCGGCAACATGTTTTTTGTTTTTATGGTACTAATTTTAGTCAAAGATTGTGTGTACTGGCTGGCGTATTGTTTGTTGTTATATTCGGTCTATTTTATTGAGCTATGCTTGTTTCCTGTACTTATTTCGTTCCATTTTGTTGCTCTGTTGGGCGTAAATATTGCGATTACATTTATAACGGCTAATGCATGGGTGACTCCTATTTCTCGTAGTGTCCAACACGAAAATGACTGATAAATTAGTAATATATTATCAAAACTGCAGGGGAATCCGCACTAAATTGAATATTCTTTATATGAATATCTTAGCTAACTGTTACGACATAATAGTTTTGACTGAGACCTGGTTGACGCCCGAGGTATATAACAAGGAGTTCATTGATGAGCGTTAGCTCTGTCATTTGTCTATGGTTTTGACAAATGATCATTGAGCATCGCGGACTTTTTACATAGGTTAGGTTAGTAGGCTACCTACATTTAATATGATTTTATTTATAGATCTGTATCAAACTTACACATAATTATAATATACATACTTTGACCCACCTTCTGTGTTTATTCTATTTTGTTTGGTATTTATATATTATTTTATTATTTAAGTATTTTCGGTTTCCGTAAGTGTGTCCGTGGCATCAACAGTGAATGGCCAGTTAAACGCCAGAAGGGGTCAGTTAAACGCTAAAAGGTCCCCTAAATTTAGGTGGCTAAAATTTGGGCACATAAACTGGCACATACGTAAGTGATCTCTCAAACAACGAAGATGGACAGTAATTTATTTTAATTTGTTGAAAATTTAGTAACTGTTTGTACAATATTCGACGTAATGCTACTATTTTTATATTTTAAATGTTTTTTTATGTAATAATATTTAAAATGTAAAAATATGTACAGATAATAAATGAAATATTAATAAAAATCGTATATTTAGGTAACTTAAACCCTACATTAAAAATAAAATCAGTTTAAAAAAAAAGGTTAAATCACAATAAAATAAAAATAAAATACGTATACTTAATCAATAAAATCAATTACGAGCAAAATTTAAATTCATAATAAAATTAAATAATGTCAATTCATACAAAAATTAAATAAAGCCAATCAAAAACTAAAATTAAAATAAAATCATACAATTATAAATAAATGTAAAATAAAAAAAAACAATTTGCATTAAAACCAATGCAAACGACCAAATTTCATCTCACGTCAGTGCAGTTCTACACTTATGTCACAAAAGAGAAGTGTTAAATACAAATACCACAGATAGCACGCGAAGTTTCGTGATAATACATAGAGTAAGTAAGCGAGATAATATGAAATTAATAAAAAATATGAATTAAATAATATTTATTATTGCTATAAAAACATGATTAATAACAGTATAAGTGAATACTTTAGAGAATTTAATAAAAATCTGTCTTGTTTTAAAGTATCGATAAGTTCAAAGAAGAAGCAGTCACTATTATCGAAAACAAAACGTCACATAGCTATGTGTCCCCCAGTTAGGTGACGGAAATAGTGGTGAAACGAATTTAAACTTAGGGGCCAGTTTAGGGGAGCTTTTAAGCTAAAGATCCCATACGTAGGTGGTAGTATAGGGGATGTCGGTGAAAACGGGCATGAAAGCCATGCATTACCGTTGTTTCCGCGCGTATTCATCCTATAGCGATCTTCTGAACAGGTACAGGCTACAAAATCTTAAAGCCAGACGTATGTTTTTGGAGACAATGTTCTTATTTAACCTTTGCAATAATAAATTTGATTGTATTGACATTGTTAATAAAATAAATTATGTAGTACCTAGAACAACCATTAGTCGTGGGGTGCGCGTACGACCCCTTTTTGCCGTATCTTCTAGTCGTACGAATGCAGGTTTGCGAGCACCTTTACGTCAACTTGCAGATCAATATAATAGTTTCTTTGTCAATATTGATATCTTCGCTGTTTCCGCAGGACAATTTAGACGCCTTGCTTGTGAGACAATTAATTCTGTTGACATTTGACAGTTGTAATTGTAGGTTTTCCTTTTGTTGCTTTTTTAATCATTCATAATAATAATATTGATAGTGACTTAATAATAATAATTTAATTAATGTTTTTTTTTATTGTTTGACATTTTTCTGACATATTGAGTTTTTAAATTATTTTGTTATTCTAAATTTTTGTTATTTTTTGTTTATCTAATAATTTAATAATAATATTGACATAATAATAATATTTTTTTTTGTATTTTTATATAACTTGTTGCTTTTCTTTCTTTTTATGCATGCCGTTTTTACTTTACTTGAAAATAATGTACTTTTTGATTTACTATGATATGAATTGTTAGCGCACGTCGTATTAGTTTTGTAAGATTAATAAATATTCTGTGGAAAACGTCGTTGGTTGTACATTTGTCACACTATTTTGTAATTTTTTATTTATACTGCAAAGTGTAACCGTTTGTTTTTAATAATAAATAAAATAAAATAAGAATAAACTTACCGAAAAAAAGATATTCCTTACAAAAACAAGGTTTTACGGTGGTTATTTGCACATTTTTTGAACGCACATTGCGGCATTTTTAACGTATTAATGTTGGCTATGATTGGACCATACTAATTTGAAAAAGTGCCACAACCGTATTTGTGGCCATATTTTTCGGCCCGTTTTTGAAGCGCTGACCGGGAATCTAGTGTATTCTTCATCGAAGCCTAGAAGTGACCAATTCTCTCTTATCTTAAAAGAACCTTAGGTTGTAGCTATCAGGAAACCCAGGCCCCGGCAGAGAATTCCACTCCTTAGCTGTACGCATAATGGCATTATACCCAAAACGTTTAATGCGTATGGGTGGGTTGTCCAGCATGTACCGATGGTACATTGCCGTCTTGTAGTCAAATGATGGGTGGGCTAGACGGAATTAGATCATGCAATTCTATCGCATTATCTCTGAAATGTAACCGATTTTTTGACAGACACAACCCAGCGTCGATGGTCACTTACCTGCGGGCTTGTGAGGCGTCAATTTTTTGTGCTCGTACGTCAATAAAGTCTTGCTTACTTATGTCAAAAACGTGTTCTATGCACTTTTTTTTCATCTTTCATTGCCGGATATGCGTAGTAAAGAAAACACAGAAAAGATCCATTGTCTGCCATCTTGAATTTTACCTTGTTTATTGCTGTTTTGTATAATGTTTGTATTTTGTTCTCCGTTGTATTAACAAGAGCTACGGATAAATCTGCAAAATATGTTAAATTATAAATTTTGTGAAGCAATGATGTGGTGGCCCAGTGGCTAAGACCTCGCTTCTCATCCTTGAGATCGTGGGTACAAATTCGGGCAAATACCGATGAGTTTTTGTACATAACGGTAAAGGAAAACATCGTGAGGAAACCTGGACTTATAATTGATATAAGTCTGAAATTCGCAACCAACCTTGAGCAAGCGTGTTGATTAGTGCTCGTTACAGGCTGGTAAGATTATAGCTTCGTATACATCAAAAGGACGTCCGTAGGGTGCTGCGTAACCTTGACGTGAACAAGGCTAGCGGCCCTGACGGAATACCAGTACTTGTTCTTAGAACCTGTGCGCCTGAACTGTCTCCGATCTTGACACGCCTATTCCGTCTTTCGTATGAGGCTGGAAAAGTGCCGAATGCTTGGAAGCAGGCTAACGTACAGCCCGTGCCCAAGAAGGGCAGTCGAGCTGACCCGGCCAACTACAGACCCATATCTGTAACGAACGTGAACGAAACGTCTGAACGTGTACTCAATACTAAGCTCCTGGCATACCTAGAAGCAAACGATATCCTTAGTGATCGCCAATACGGCTTCCGCCGAAATCGGTCTACTGGGGATCTTCTAGCGTATGCCATTCACATCTGGAGTGAGGCCATCGAGAGGCACGGGGAAGCGCTTGCCGTCTCCCTAGACATCTCGAAGGCTTTTGATAGGGTCTGGCACGAAAGCCTTATTGCTAAGCTTCCTTCATTCGGTTTGCCCGGTGGTCTGTGTGATTGGATTGCAGACTTCCTGAGAAATCGGTCCATTCGAGTGGTTATCGATGGCTGCTCATCGGACTACTTGGATATTAATGCCGGGGTCCCTCAGGGGTCGGTACTCTCGGCAACTTTATTCTTGCTGCACATTAACGATCTGCTAAAACCCGGCACCTTTGGGTATGCAGACGACAGCACCGTTACTGAGAGATACTTGTCCAACGCTCGTGCTACCGGGCCTCAGATCCAGTCTCTCCGGGAGGCCATGGTGGAGCGCTTAAACCTGTCCTTGCAGGCAGTCTCCGAATGGGGCGATGCCAATCTGGTCAGGTTTAATGCTGCTAAAACCCAGGCGTGTCTGTTTTCCGCAAAAAAGAGTCAATTTCACCCGGCTCCAACTTTCCGAGATGTGACCGTGCCAATAGCTGACCATCTTGAGCTTCTTGGCGTTACGTTGACATCGACTCTCAATTTTGGGCCATACATTGAGGCAAAGGCTCAGCTGGCCGCCAAAAAACTGGGGATACTTGCAAAGGTGAGAAGGTATTTCACGCCAGAACAGCTGCTCAGCTTGTATCAAGCACAAGTTCGATCATGCATGGAGTACTGTTCTCATCTCTGGGACGGATCTGCCAAATACCAGCTTGATGCACTGGAGTCGATCGAAAAGCGGGCCAAGAGACTCATCAGCGATGAGGCACTGGTTAAGTCAAAGCTCCAGAGCCTTGAACATCGTCGCCGAGTTGCCAGCTTGTCGGTTTTTTATCGGTTACATTTCGGGGAGTGTGCGATGGAATTGCATGATTTAATTCCACCCAGCCCGTTCCATCATCGGACTACCAGACGTACGGCAATGCGTCATCGATATATGGTGGACATCCCACCCATACGCACTAAACGTTTTGGGAATACTTTTATTATGCGTACAGCTAAGGAGTGGAATTCCCTGCCGGAGTCTGTGTTTCCCGATAGCTACAATCTAGGGGTCTTTAAGTCAAGAGTGAATAGGTTACTTCTAGGCAAGCGTGCTCCACCATCGACCACATCATCGCTTACTATCAGGTGAGATAGTGGTCAAGCGCGAGCCTATATTAGATAAAAAAAAAAAAAAAAATTGCTCATCAAGTTTATTTTTGGGAAGGGTTTGTAGACAATCCCTTTCTAAATCTTTCTTTCTAAAATGCTCTATATTGAAATCCAGGTAAACTTCACTGTACTAACTTTTTTAATAGATAGGTTCACGTTTGACCACATAATTGTAAGCGATGATGTGGTCGACGATGAAGCATACTTAGCTAGAAGTAACCTATTCACTCTTGACTTAAAGACACCCAGGTTGTATTAACTTTAAAACTTTCGCGTTTCATAATTGAAAAACGTATATTGTTACCTAGGTTGTAGTTATCAGCTACGCACAATGAAAAACTTGACATTACTTACATTTTGTACGAGACCTTTATTCTTCACAGCTAAACTGAACTTCAGTTTCTTCAGAATATTTCAGTATTACAATGTGCTTTTTAACTAAAAACAAATGAAAAACTTAGTCGTGTGAATGAATAACAATGCAAGCCGAAACGAATCGCATCCAAAAAAAAAGTAAGGTGCCGTGGAAAGAAAGAAACAAAATATTTCGAATCGCATCCAAAAAAAAAGTAATGTGTCGTGGAAAGAAAGAAACAAAATATTTTATTCTTTATTTAATTTTTCTTTATAGCGTCGTGATTGATCTGATTGGATCGAAGAAAATACATGTTAATAAAAGACTTTTTTAACTTAAGGATGATATTTTCGTGTGCATCGTTGGTTAAGTGAAAGAAAATATTATTCATTAGTTTTAATGGCAGAAGCGAAACTAGTACGGAAAAGGGAGAGGCAAGCCTTTGCCCAACAGTGGACATAACAGGCTGGTTATATAATTAAATGGGCGTATCCGTTCCGTAACTGCGGGAAACATTGCAACTAAAGAATAAATAAGAGGAAAGAGAGACACAGAAGAGAGAGGTAAGAAAGAGAGAGAGAGAGAAAGAAGAAGACAGAGATTAGGAATAGAAAAGCAAAAGAATTTCCCTTCACATACCGACATCTTTCTCAGTCAAGAGTATTTTGTCTGACCACTATGTTCAGACAAAATAATCTTAACTGATATCTCTTTGATGTACAGACGCTTCAACATGTACAGAAGTGTTGTTATCAAATAATTCTGAATCAATTATCATCTTCGTGTTCATCGCAGAGCTATCTAAAGAAACGCCAATTACAGTCCTTGTAAATAAAAATTGTTACAAATAAGTAAAAGATTTAATGAAATAACTAATGAAGGGATGGAACACTCCCGCTGTCAATGATTCTGTCTAGCCTTTTCACAATTATGTAGGCTGTCAAAGATCTTCAAATGACAGCCGGGTTCACTTTTCGAGGAAACGAAAAATATCGCTATGTAAATATGGTCATCCATATTCATATTCTTCATTGTTCACAAATCATACATATACAAATACAGTAGGACAGCTTTTGTACAAAAGCAAACTTAGCAAGCGTTGCAGATCTTGAAGATCGACCCGTGTGGTTGTTATTATTTATTTAAACTTCATGTACAATGGTGATACATAGGCGGACTTAATGCAACTAGGCATTCTCTACCAGTCAACCTTTGGGTAAAAAAGGACACAACAGTGGTAGGAGTACAGAATAAAAAAAATATTAACAATAATTAAAGTTGGATATTAATAAACTATCTAACTAATAAAATACATAAATAATTTCTAAAACAATAGACTAATAAATATCTATATTATATTATATATCAAAAATAATTAAATATCTATTTTATATGATATATCAAAAATAATTAAATATCTATTTTATATGATATATCAAAAATAATTAAATATCTATATTATATTATATATCAAAAATAATTAAATATCTATTTTATATGATATATCAAAAATAATTAAATATCTATATTTTAACAATACCTATATTATTTATCCACGCGCTCGTCCTCCTACCCTCAGTTACATGAAAACTCATGGACATGAGGTGAGGACTCATGGAGTGAGGGTGGGAAGGATACACCTTCCCACCCTCACTTACGGAGCGCAAACTTGGTCCATTACAAATCGTCAAATGTCCGCGTACCGTGCCTAGACAGCTGCTGTGAAAGTACAAACCAGGAAGACTCTTGTATCGCGATGGTATTGATACTGTATCGCGATAGTAGGGATGTAGAATTGATATTATGTGGGTGAAGGTATAAGGCCAGTCGGATCTGTATCGTGATCTTTTTGCGATCGCTGTAAAAGTTTCAATTAAATCCCCGGTTAGACCAAGTTAATCCTCTATAAATATCGAGGTAAATGTGAAAAAAAAGAACAGACACGGACAGACAAAAAAGAACTCACGGACATATCGCACACCCAGAACAACACTGCATTAAGTCTAAATCTCAAAATCGACTTTTACCTATCAACGAATAGTCAACATTTTTTAGTTAAATGTAGCTTTCCATAGGTGAAAGACTTTTTGTAGTCGGTCCGGTGGTTTCGGACCCGATTTGGTACAATCAAACATGCAAAAAAAAATCCTCTTTATAATATTGGTATAGATATAGCTTATATGATGCATTCTATGATACGGAAAGTCAGACTAAGGAATAAAATAAAAAATCGGTTCTGCACTATACAAAAAAAACATAGATAACTTGTTAAATAGTAGCTTTATCAAAAAAAGTTCCACTTCATAAAATATTGCTCTTCACTATAGAAATACTTTGGAATGATTAGTTTTTTCAAAATTAGGTAGACAGTTCTAGTACTTACCAATGTCGTAGGTTTGGTACAAGTTGTACGATTAAATTTTTAACATTTTTCTTTTATTAAACGTACAAATATATTTTGTTACGTCGAAGGAACTTTTGAAGTTCTCTGAAACAATTAATAAGTACAGATTTGATTGCTATTCATCGTTAGCCTCGTTGTGATTTGAAACTCGATGAAACGAAAAATCGACATGAATACAATATTTTTTATAATTTACGAATCGTGACATGTTGTGTATCTTAAGCTAAATTGTAAGGAAAAATGAGGAGTCGAACCCGAAGTAATCGCTGCCACAACAAGCTCGTCGTCTGCTATATTTTCCAATCTGGAATAGACTAGCATGTTCACTAAGCGTGTGGATGCCGTTTTTGTGTTGGGTGTTTGTGGTCAGTGTTCGGCACGTATTTGCTGTTCGCCCTGTTTGTGGCAAACAGTATGCTTGTGGAGGCGGCATTACATCTTATGCCGCCTCCACACGCTAAATTTGACCACCACTATTAACTCCGCGCCGCCCGCAAGCTCGCGCGTACTACAAAACTGAACAAGCGTGTGGATACATCTCAAACATGTTTGTCGAACACCCTTTGATTTGTGCATAAAAACCGACACCAATGCCAAACAGGGGCGAACACAAACAAAAACAGGCGAACACAATCAAACGCCCATCCGTTCGTGTCTGTTGTTTGTTGTTCGCCAAGCGTATGGAGGCGGCATTAAATGTTTTCTCTATCTATCAGAGCGGTTGTAGCAGCTGGATGAGAGTTGCCAATAATTGATATGAATGGCATAAGATGGGAAATACCTAACAAACAGTGGACTGCTACAAACTTTTGATGATGATGAATGAATTACAGTGAAGAAAAGCGTAAGGAAATCTTTTCAAGCGTAGACGAGTCTAAGAGGTGGTATTTGCTATATATAAACTCAGTTATTGACGTAGATTGAAATGCTTTTAATGTATTTACAGTAAGCAACAAAGTCCGTGAAAATTGAATCAAATAACTATTGACTACTACAATTGAACCAGTTACCGAAATGGTCAATTTCTAGCAGCAGATTAACCTTTCATGTATTTGAAACATGGATCCACGTTTTAGGCACTCCAGGGGTTAAGACCTATCGAAAACAAATATAACCTCATTCTATTAACAATACATAGTTTTTTATGGTACCTATTTAAAGACTGCAATGGAAATCGATGTAGAAGAGAATTGGATTGTTTCGAAGCCAACTTGCCAGTTCTTTGATCTTTCAATCTGCATAAATTAGGAGTTCAAAAAGATTCTGTCGGGGTGCATAGTAATTTATCTGCGGATCAATGATTTGCACGAGAACAAGATTTGTAAAATTGTATTTGAAATCTATTTAGATTAGATCGGAAACAAAGAAAGAAAATTATGTAAGCGATTATTTTACCCGACTGCCGAGGAGGGTAATATATTTATCAGTTTATGTATGTATGTATGTTTGTTCCTATTTTTTTTGTTTTTTCTAGAGACCAAACGCGTTGGCCGATTTGACGATTCTTACGTCAATCAATTCGTCTTAAACTTGCGAGTGTCACTAAAATTGGAAAATAGAAAAATGGCGGCTTTTGGATGCCATTTGTTTTTCTTCCGCGCCCATCGTGTGGGGTATCAAAATACAGGGTTTTATTATTTGTTTCGTTTCCTATTTGGGTACAGCTTAGTAAGGATAGGTTTTTTTTAAGACTTAAGGTTTATTGACCTACCTAAACGATTATACTTCATAAAAGATAGCTTGATCTCTGCGACAGCTGTCAGTAACAATAGCGCTTGACAGGCTAACAATAACGTTTAAGTCAGTTTGACATATGTCGCAGAGATCAAGCTATCTTTTATGAAGTATAGGTTACACAGTCAACGCTTAACATCAGCCTTATTCGCCACTTGCGTGAAAAAAATAACTCAGAGTTAGTTGTTAACACGAGGGTATATTAACAATATGTCATACAATATTGTCAAATAAACAGATACAAAAGTTTAGGTAGGTAGGTGGCTTTCTCTGAATGTCTTCAAGAGGAAAATCAAGGATCATTTTCTTTCGGAATGACATAATATTAGTAGTATATGGGTATATATATATATATATATATTGTACTTATGTATGTATATTTATTGTATATTATTCTAAAATTGTACACTGGACTACTTCTCTTCTTCCTTTTTTTTTTTTTTAACTCTCTCTATCACTCTAAGGTTTGCTGGTAGAAAACTCTTCTTACAGTTAAGCTCGCCTTTGTACATCAACTTTATAACCACTCATGTTGTATGTGTAATTGTTTTTGTGTACAATAAAGAATTAAGAATTAAAGAATTAGGTTTAAAAAGTTTGATATCTATAACAGTGATTAAGTAATTTACACTTTGAAATCGTTTTTAAGTAGAAAATACATTTTAATTAACGGACATAATCTTAACAAGATTAAAAATATAATTGCTTAACAAACCCTCAGAAAAAAACAGAACCATTTCAGAGATCCCAACATGACAGCTTGCGGTTTTCCCGACACAGCTTTTTTGTGACTACTCGTATAAATCAAAGTCACCGTCTGGCTGAAATATGTAAAAAATGTTAGAGCCTGCACAGATAATATAAATGCATAAATCTTTCAGTGCCCTGTCACATGGGGAACTAATAACGATGAATAGGATAACGTTTGTCAATAACGTTTTTTGTGAAACCATCTGTCATGAGCTGTCATGAGCTTCTGGAATGTGGTATTATTACGCTGATATTATTTGGTAAGTAGGTACCTAAACTATGATTTTTGATTTCGTAGACACATTTTTTTTAAATGATGCTGGCGCCGAACATAGTGTTGTAGGTAAGGCTCAACGAATCAAAGTGTCATGATTCCTCAATTAAATTTTACTAAAGGATGTAAATACATGTTTCATGAATATAAAAGAAATATATTTAAATATAACACATAACACATACACTTTTATTGTAATAAATAAGAAATCAACAATAAAATAAATGTGATCGATAAAATGACATAAATAAGTAGAAATTAAATAAGTGCCGCAAGTCTCTTAACAAATGTATATTTTAGCCGTGAAATAGTTAAATTTTCGTTCTACTTCAATTTTCGATCATCTTTCGATCACTCAGGATACAACACTTTTTTTTTGCAACGATAATGTTAGTTTAGTTTACGAAAATAAAAAATCAGAGTATACTTGATATATTGTCATACTTTGTAATGTTAACATTCAATCCTTGACTCTTTTCGGTTTTCCGTCGTTCCTTTTTCCAGATTTTTAGTTCGTGAATTGTGTCAATAATCGCCGAGTAAAATGGCTAAGAAACGTACTGACAGACGAACGGTTAGCTGGACAGGATGACAGATGAAAAAGTTGAAATCTGTGCTCGAATAAACATTTGGCCACGGAAATCTGAAAATGAAATATGGAGAGCATTTTTCTATAACTAATTCATCCACGTTCAGCCTGGAATGAAATAACAACAGTGTGTAAGTAGCTTTGTCGTCTTGAGCATACCGTTGGTGAAGACTGGGGTAAATTGTTAGATGTACTGCACATAATGCCTGCAATCTCCGGAGAACATACCACAGTGTTACGTCAGTGTAAGGCATTGTGTTATGTGTATTATCGTTACGGATTAATGTTGCAAGGCATCTGTATTAGTACCTACGAATTAGGCTTACCGCTGAAATGCATGGCACTTTTTGAATACCGAAATTGTGTCCTCTTTGCTTTTTCAATAATAAAGTGAATGGTAGATAATATGAAATAGGTGGGTCGCGGATAAATTTGAAAGAGGGTTACCGCGGCCCTGGCACAAGCAACTAAAGGAACACCGGTGGGTTTTAGTCAGTAAAAGTTAGACACGCCCTGCCGCTTCACCCAGAGCGGGTAAAGTCATTGGATGATTTACCAGCCCAAAAAAAATAATTAAAAACAAGATTTGTAATAGGTACATTATATACAAGTTGTTGATCAAATCGATTAAGAATCGTCTTTCAATCTCATGGTCGTGAAATAACCACATTATTAAATTGACTTCCTGTACAAAAGTTTTAAGAAATTGATCGAAGAATTTTAAATTAGCTTCAGGTGCGTAGGAGAAGCATGTATTCAATCTTCTGATCCAAGTCCTGATCTATCCTAGTGCCAAGGTTGATTCAAACCTGTTCAGCTGTTGATACGTGACGAATCTATGACAAATTGTTGGAAGAACGAACATCTTTACTACTTCGTAGATCTAAAGGCTCTATAGAAAAACTATAGGTGCATGGTGAACATCTCCATACGCACTAAACGTTCTTGGTATACTTTCATTGTTAGTACAGCCAGCTAAGAAATGGAATTCCCTGTCTGAATTTGTGTTTACTGATACCTACAACCAGAGTGTCTTTAACTCAAGAGTGAATACGTTACTTCTAGGTAAGCGTGCGTCACCGTCGACCACAATATCGACGCTTACCATCACGTGAGATAAATGGGGAAACGTGACCCTATCAATAATACAAAAGTATTTAGGCATCTTAGGTAGAATAATGACAAAATAAAGGCAACAAAGAAATGTGCTTTACTCAATGATATTCAAATAAACAGATATGTTATGAGCGCGCGCATTTTGAAGACTCGAATAGGTCACAATTGTGACCTTTAATCTTTAGTTTATGTCACGCATGGCGAAGAGCGATAGGCTTTGTTGAAACAAAAACAAAATAAAATAAATGCCATCGTGTGTATTTGTAATTTATTTATTTATTGATTAAAATAATTATTTTTTAATGTTAGATGAATGAAAAGTGTGTATGTGTGCTGCCGCTATTTGCGGCACACTTTTTTCAATTGTTTTGTGAGTGTATAACGTATCTGTTTATTTGAATATCATTGGCTATACTACTATCGTACAAGAACACAAAAGAATATCGAAGTGCTATTTTTAAAACCATTCAAAGATGTTCCGGCCAATTTTGTTGAGCAAGAAACAAATGCATGAGAAAATAGTTCTAAATCGAAAAAGTTTCGATAGAACACGTTAAGAATGTGGTTGTTCGGATGCAGCTAGGGATATCTTTCGAATTTCTGTCGTCTAAACGTATTGGACTTGAGAAAGGCATGAATCTTTTAAGACAAACTTTTTTTTATTATTGGTCGGCTCGCGGTTGACTACTATCTCGCCTGATGTAAAGCGATGATGTGGTCGACTGTGTAGCACGCTTGTCTAAAAGTTACCTATTTTTTTTTATTCACTCCGATGTTGTAGCATAATTTAATATAAAGAGATCGAAATACACATTTTCTCTATTTGAGAATATTTGCTTAGAAATTTGAGCATTATTATGACAATCTTCGTCGAGATAAATCGAAATTTCTGTACTAGCCAAATACATGCGAGCAGCGGCCGGCAAAAGTTGTATGAATATCCATATCTGTCGTGGTTTAACGCCAAATAAATTACATAGTAAACTCATATCTGTCATGTAAGTTGTCAAACATTTTATTTAAATTTCGAACTGTCTTTCAAATACAAAGCTGTTTATAAAAAAAAAATCTTTTACTTTAACGCGGGCAAAATTATTGTTGTTGGATGCTCGTCATTGATTTTGAAGTTTACAAAATGAGTTCTAGGTAGGTACCTACCCAGCTACTACTGTAAGATTTATTTACATAGATACAAATATATACCACTGTAAATACTTGTATCTATGTAAATAAATGTAATCTTTTTGTAGTCTTAGTTAATTAGTAAGTAAAGTATTTTATACAGTTACAAAATTTTTAATTAAGCAAGACTACATACATATATACATTTAAACCAAAAACTGATCACTAACTAAACCTAAAAATATATTAAACTAAAAAATGGCGTCGGAAAACTCCTCCACTTCGTTGTCCACTGGTAATGTGTCCAAAAGACTTGCCACGCATCTTCAAGCATTGCCACGTTTTATGACAATGCTTATTCTCTGACGAAGGTAAAAGCTACTACTTAGTTTTAATTTCCGCGCATTATTTGAGAAAAGTACTATTTCTCAAACATGCTTGGAAATTTGAGCATTATTTTGACAACCTTCTTCGAGATAAATAGAAATTGCAGTACAGGCCAAATACATGCGAGCAGCGGCCGGCAAAAGTTGTATGAAAATCCATATCTGTCGTTTGTAGCGGCCAAATAAATCTTTTATTTCGAAACATGGCCACCAAGGAGGTAACTTATCAAGGAAAATTTAAATAAAAATTTAAATTTCGAACTGGCTTGCAAATAGAAAGCTGTTTATTGAAAAAAAAAAACGAATAAACACTTTAAAGTTTAGCACGCACTGCGATTTTTATTTGCGCGAATTTTTGAAGTATTATTCCCGCGTGATTTTTTTACCGCAATACGTTCAGCTTCATACAATTCCATAGGCCGCAGAATGGGCGGAAAAAAATCGAGCGAATAAAAATCTCAGTGCGTGCTAAGCCTAACGCGGGCATAATTATTGTTGTTCGTTGTTCGTCATTGATTTTGAAAAGTAATTGTGTTTGACAAAATGAGTTCTAGGTACTACTTAGTTTTAATTTCCGCGCATTATTTGAGAAATGCACTATACAAGCCTTGGCCACAACTAGGCATTGATGGACTTACGTATGTGTGCCTCGGCTTTGCCTCGGCCCACATTTACACGTTCATCCATCAATGCCTGTTTTGCTGGCCGCTGCAGTAATCTATATATATAAAAGAAGAAACTGACTGACTGACTGACTGACTGACTGACTGACTGATCGATCAACGCACAGCCTAAACTGCCAGGCCTAGAAGAATGAAATTTGGCAGAAAGGTTCCTCATGTGGCGTAAGTGAGCACTAAGAAAGGATTTTTGGAAATTCTACCCCAAAGGGGGTAAAAAGGGGGTTAAAGGTTTGTATGTAATTTCTACAGTTTGTAAGTTGGGCACGTGAAATTTTAAATTTACGCTCTTGGTTGATAAAAAGAATTAATGTATTTATTATTTTTTGGATATTCGACCCCTAAGGGGGTAAAAGGGGGTTGAAAGTTTGTATGAAGTTTTTACAGTTTGCAAATTGGACATATGAAATTTTACATTACGCTCTTGGTTGATAAAAATAATTAATGTGTTTATTGGTTTTTCTAAATTCCAACCCTAAGGGGGTGAAAAGGGGGTTGAAAGTTTATATGTAATATCTACAGTTTATAAGATGGACACTTGAAATTTTTGATTTACGCTCTTGGTTGATATAAAGAATTAATTTATATATTGGTTTTTGGAAATTCGACCCGTAAGGGGGTAAAAAGGGGGTAGAAAGTTTGTATGAAATTTTTACAGTTTGTAAGTTGGACACGTGAAATTTTAGATTTTCGCTTTTGGTTCATAAAAAGAATTAAAATATTTATTCGTTTATCGAAATTCGACCCCTAAGGGGGTAAAAAGAGGGTTGAAAGTTTATATGTAATTTGTTCAGTTTGTAAGTTGGACACGTGAAATTTTAGATTTACGCTTTTGGTTCATACAAAAAAAAAAAAAAAAATTGGTTTTTGGTAATTCGTACCCTAAGGGGGTAAAAAGGGGGTTGAAAGTTTGTATGAAATTTTTACAGTTTGCAAATAGAACACATGAAATTTTACATTACGCTCTTGGTTGATAAAAATAATTAATGTGTTTATGGGTATTTCTAAATTCCAACCCTAAGGGGGTAAAAAGGGGGTTGAAAGTTTGTATGTAATTTCTACAGTTTGTAAGATGAACATTTGAAATTTTAGAATTACGCTCTTGGTTGATAAAAAGAATTAATTCATATATTGGTTTTTGGAAATTCGACCAGTAAGGGGGTAAAAAGAGGGTAGAAAGTTTGTATGAATTTTTTACAGTTTGCAAGTTGGACACGTGAATTTTTAGATTTACGCTTCTGGTTCATAAAAAAAAAAAAAATATTGGTTTTTGGTAATTCGTGCCCTAAGGGGGTAAAAAAGGGGTTGAAAGTTTGTATGTAATTTCTACAGTTTGAAAGTTGGATGAAATTTTAGATTTAAACTCCAGATAGATAAAACAAAACCAAACAAACCGTATTTATTAGTTTTTGGAAATTCTACCTCTATGGGGATAAAATAGGGGTTGTAACGTTATATGAAATTTCTTCGGTTTGGAAGGTAAAACTTCTAAAATTGTAGGTTTTCGCTCCTGATTAATAAAAAAACAATAAGTTTAATTATTTCCGGAAATGCCACCCCTAACGGGGCTAAAAAGGGGGTTGAAAGTTTGTATGTAATTTCTATAGTTTGTAAGTTAGAGTTGGAGTTGATAAAATTAATTCATGTAATTATTAGGTTTTAGAAATTCTACCCCTAAGGAGAATAAAGTAGGGGTTGAAACTTTATATGAAATTTCTTCGGTTTGGAAGGTATATAAATATCTAAAATAGTAGGTTTACGCTCTTGATTAATAAAAAAAGTAATGAGTTTATTGATTGCCGGCAATTCCACCCCTAATAGAGGTTAAAGGTGGCAATTTTTTGGGCTTATATATTTGAAACTTGGCATCAATACTAACAGCAAATATTTTATATTTTTTTTATTGATTTTAAAGTAAAGGTTGTCATTACAAGTTTTCAAAACTACTTCTAAAATACGATTTAAGGGATGTTAAAGTTTGTATAGAAAATCTCATTTCTTGGATTAATAAACTTGAAACTTGGGACAAATACTAACGTAAGTAAATAATAAAGGATATCATTATTAGTTTTTCGAAACTACCCCTAAAATATGATAAGGGGGGTGTTGAAGATCTTGGTTTAATAAACTTGACATTTTGCACAAATACTAACCTTAATAAATAATGTGGGTTGCTATTATTTATTCGTTTTTCGGAACTATCCCCAAAATACTATGTAGGGGGTGATCAAGATTTTTGAAGTATTTTATTACACATAGCTTCTTTTAATGATGTAGGTGAGCACTAAGGAAGGCGTTTTGGAAATTCAACCTTTATAGAGACATTTAATTCTATAAAAACTTTTTACAAAAAGATATTACTGACCTCCAACTAAAAACACTACAAAGTGAAAATATTTTCTTTTTTCGAAGTTGGTGTCTTTGGTAGGTACTATTTTTTTTCGTTATGGACACTGACTTCGAAAAAGAAAGTTATTTTTCCTTTTGTAGTGTTTTTAGTTGGATGTCGGTAGTATTTTTTTGAAAAATAGATGTTTTGTTTTCACTTTTTAGGTGGACCTAATAGGCAATTTGCCTTTAGTAAGGTACTTAATTATTTTTTGTGTATGTTCACCGATATCTCCGTCAAACAACACTGTTCAAACGGTCCAGTTCGGTAGTTCCAAATCGAGGAAGAGGTCATCTTAGTGCCGTAAGATTCTTCAAAAAACCGTTGACACACCTAATACATCTTCTGGGGGTAATTCTGAAAAACTAATGATGGCAATTTATTATTGGCCAAGGAATAAGATTTTAACCGACTTTCCAAAAAGGAGGAGGTTCTATGTTCTCTAAATCCTAACTTAAACCGTAGATATCTACGATATCCCATTTATAATTGATTTAACAATAGCTTATTTTTGATCGCCTTCACTAACTGCACATAATTTAGTTGAATAAAATACAAAATCATGCGAACGAAGTCGCGGGCGGAGTGCTAGTGTACTATACAAGCCTTGGCCACAACTAGGCATTGTTGGACTTACGTATGTGTGCCGCACGTACGTACATACGTAATGTACCATACGCTGCACGTGCGGCTAAGGTCCTCTCACCGGGGAGATAAATGGGTCGTGGATAAATAATAACAGCATCCCGAGTCGGTCGTCTAGTTTAAGCAACGCGCTCCGAGCTCGGACCTTGAAAATTAACATACCGAGATTCCTCCGTTCCATGAAAAGCATGTCACAGCTGTCGTTTGTACATTTTTGACAATCGTTACGGATAGACAGAAACCAAGAAATCTGACACAAACCCTGCTGTATGTAATAGTAGATTATTAACCAATAGGGTAAAGCAGTGTCTTCTGTCGCGGGTGACGATTTAAATCGCGAGCGTAACGAAGGACCCGAGGTTTACTCTCGAGCGTAGCGAGGGTGTTAAAAACTTAAATCACGAGCGAAGCGAAGCGAACTACTAAATAAACTTGACCGCCTTCTAAATAACTGAATTCGATTTGTCTTCAACCTCCGGAAGTACGATCATGTATCTCCACATCGATCCCTTTTAAAATGGTTACCCATTCGTCAGCGTAGAGCGCTGAGAGCCTTGACTACCCTGTTTTATTTTATTGATAATCCTACTTCTCCTTCTTATCTGCCTTCTCACGTTCAATTCCTTTGCTCTGCTCACAGTAAGAATCTTCGCTCCAGCAATAATCGTCTTCTACAATGTCCCTCTCACCGCTCTGGGTTTATCCACTCGTCCTTCTTTGTCCAGGCAATCTCACTTTGGAATGCGCTCCCTCAGAACATCAGGATGGCGACCAGTCGGCTTTCTTTCAAATTGAAGGCACGTGAGCACATTCGCAAGAAGTTTGCAGAATCATCACAAAATTTATTTGTTCGTTTCGGATTCTCTATAACATTGTTTATATGTATGTATGTATCTAAGTATATATTTATTCTTCCTTTTTTATAATTATATACTCTTTTCTCTATTCATCCTATCATTTAGTTGCACCTGCCTTGTTTTATCTCTGCACCACCCTAAGGTCGACTGGTAGAAAATGCCTAAGTCATTAAGTCCGCCTTTGTACTTATGCATAAAGTTTTAATAAATAAATAAATATAAGTCTATGGAACGTGCCTACGTCAAGTCGGTTCAACCTCAGGACCCCAAATAAATTAACTTATAGATTCATTTCGTACAGAGTCCATAAATAAGTGCTGTAAGTCCTCGACAACTCCACACTCCACACAATTAGCATATTGACACTTTTTTCATCAGGAATGCAAAACTTTTTACATGGAATGTGTCCAGATCTGATTCTACAAGCAGAAACAACAAATTTTCAACTTAAAATATTATTAACAAACCAGGGCACATGAAAAGGCTGACCCTGTATAGTTTTATACCAGATACCTTTTTCTAAAGAACCTAGCACTTATTTTTAAATTTAGTTAAAACTTCTGTATTATTCAGCGTTATTCTAATTTCTTTTTTATTTTTAGCTAAAATGTCAGCCTTTTCATTGCCCTGTAGCCCAATATGCAGTCTCAATTTAAATCCCTTTACAATTAATTCATAAATCTTAGAATAACATACGTAAGTAAAATACTTGTGTAATGTATTTAGAATATAAGTATGGCAACACAAATTGAATCTATGTTCACAAGCCGCTTGGTCTAGGCTAACATCCGAAAAACCAACCATCTTGGAAGCCACCAACTAAGGTCATATATTTTAATAAAAATATTTTAAATAGCTATGAAAGCATTCTCATTTTATTGAAACACTCAAACAAAAGTGTAAAGACACTTCAAAATGGCGACGAGAACATCGAACTTCGTAATAAATCCTTTTGAAGAAGGTGACGACATAACGTGTTTCCTGGAACGCCTGGAACAATATTTTATTGCAGCTGAAATTGAAAATGAGCGAAAGGCTTCAACATTAATAGAATCACTGCATGGAACTACATATAAAATATTAAAAAGCATATTGCATCCGGCACTTCCCTCCACCAAATCATTTGATGAATTACGAGCCGCTCTGAAGCTTAGGTTTAAACCCAAAGTCTCATATTTTAGAATACGAATTGAATTTGGATGGAAGATGGAAAAAGTTTTACAGGGGACCAAAGGAGTAGTTAATTTTATAGATGATGTTTTGGTAACGGGTGCCAATGACAAAGAACATTTAGAAAATTTAAAAGAAGTTTTAAAAAGATTTGCAAATGTTGGAATTAGATTAAACAAAGATAAGTGTTTATTTTTTCAGTCCGAGGTTAAATATTTAGGACACATTATTTCAAAAGAAGGTTTAAAGAAGGATCTTTCGAAATTGGAAGCCATTACCAAAGCACCTGCACCCAAAAATGTAACTGAGGTAAGATCATGGATTGGAATGGTTAATTATTACTCTAAATTTATCCCCAATGTTTCTATAAAACTCAAACCAATGTAAGAGTTATTAAAAAAGGATAAAAATGTAATTGTCAACAAAGTTTTGATAATATTAAGAAAGATATAATTTCTGACAATGTCTTAGTACATTTTGATCGGTCTAAACCATTAAGATTAACTTGTGATGCATCTCAAAATGAAATTGGTGCTGTACTGCGTCATGTTATGCCCGATGGTACGGATAGGCCAATTAGTTTTGTTTCTAGAGTATTGAACAAAGCAGAAAAAGGTTACTCAATGATAAACAAAGAAGCGTTAGCTATTTATTGGGTAGTACAAAAATTTTACCAATATCTGGTTGGGACAAAATTTGAATTGTTGTCAGATCACAAACCCCTACAAGCTTTGTTTGGTGAGCATAAAAGTCTACCACAAATGGCAGCTGGTAGATTACAGAGATGGTCCTTGTATTTAGCAGGATTTGACTATACTTTTAAGCACATCAAAGGTTGTAACAATAATCAAGCTGATTTTTTGGGACCATTTGATGGTAAAATGATTTTAATTATAATTGATTCCTATTCGAAATGGCCAGAGGCCTTTATTATGAAAAATACAAATGCTTATAATACTGTGGAAAAGTTTAGGGAATGTTTCAGTCGTTTCGGATTACCTAAAATAGCTGTAACAGATAATGCAGCAGTATTTTGCTCCAAGGAATTTTCAGATTTTCTATCAAAAAATGGAGTAAGACATGAAACATCACCTCCTTTTCACCCTGCAACTAATGGGTTCGCAGAAAATGATGTAAAAATCTTTAAATTTTGTATGAGAAAAGCACTAAAAGATAAGAAAAACAATAATGTTAACTTTGAAACATTTATGAACAGATACCTTTTTCATTACAGAAATTCAATTCATACTATAACGGGTAACACCCCGGCTGAATTAATGTTTCAAAGGAAGTTAAGGACTAGATTAGATATTTTAAAAGAGAAAAAGACTAAAGATAAAATAAATAAGAATAATAATATGAGAGAAGAAATTTTCACAGAGAGAGAATATGTGTATTGTAGAGATTATAGAAATCCAAATAAGAAAGTTTTTGTTAAAGCTATTATAGATGAGGTCTTAGGTAAAAGAACCTATTTGTGTAAAATTTTAAATGAAGATTTGATTTGGAAAAGACACCTCAATCAGATAATACGTTCATTGCCTTGTGAAAACCCTGAAATCTCTAAAGAAATTCCTATTAATTTAAGTAATAATAATGCTTTTATCAAACCTAATAACTTTAAAGATCATGAGGCTAAAGATTTCAGAGATTTCAATAAGGAAATAATTGAAAGTAATGATAATTATAAATGTGAGGATTTCAAAGATGTAATTCCTGAAGTTATAGATAGTTCTAATGATGCTAGTAATTCTAGTTATAAGGATGACGGTAATAAGAGTGTAACTCAGGAGGCTCAACCAGTACCTCAATCCTCTTTGAGGAGATCTTCAAGGACAGTTAAGGCTCCTGAAAGATTAGATTTATAAAGGACCTAAGAGGGGGGTATTGTAATGTATTTAGAATATAAGTATGGCAACACAAATTGAATATCTATGTTCACAAGCCGCTTGGTCTAGGCTAACATCCGAAAAACCAACCATCTTGGAAGCCACCAACTAAGGTCATATATTTTAATAAAAATATTTTAAATAGCTATGAAAGCATTCTCATTTTATTGAAACACTCAAACAAAAGTGTAAAGACACTTCAAAATGGCGACGAGAACATCGAACTTCGTAATAAATCCTTTTGAAAAAGGTGACGACATAACGTGTTTCCTGGAACGCCTGGAACAATATTTTATTGCAGCTGAAATTGAAAATGAGCGAAAGGCTTCAACATTAATAGAATCACTGCATGGAACTACATATAAAATATTAAAAAGCATATTGCATCCGGCACTTCCCTCCACCAAATCATTTGATGAATTACGAGCCGCTCTGAAGCTTAGGTTTAAACCCAAAGTCTCATATTTTAGAAAACGAATTGAATTTGGATGGAAGATGGAAAAAGTTTTACAGGGGACCAAAGGAGTAGTTAATTTTATAGATGATGTTTTGGTAACGGGTGCCAATGACAAAGAACATTTAGAAAATTTAAAAGAAGTTTTAAAAAGATTTGCAAATGTTGGAATTAGATTAAACAAAGATAAGTGTTTATTTTTTCAGTCCGAGGTTAAATATTTAGGACACATTATTTCAAAAGAAGGTTTAAAGAAGGATCTTTCGAAATTGGAAGCCATTACCAAAGCACCTGCACCCAAAAATGTAACTGAGGTAAGATCATGGATTGGAATGGTTAATTATTACTCTAAATTTATCCCCAATGTTTCTATAAAACTCAAACCAATGTAAGAGTTATTAAAAAAGGATAAAAATGTAATTGTCAACAAAGTTTTGATAATATTAAGAAAGATATAATTTCTGACAATGTCTTAGTACATTTTGATCGGTCTAAACCATTAAGATTAACTTGTGATGCATCTCAAAATGAAATTGGTGCTGTACTGCGTCATGTTATGCCCGATGGTACGGATAGGCCAATTAGTTTTGTTTCTAGAGTATTGAACAAAGCAGAAAAAGGTTACTCAATGATAAACAAAGAAGCGTTAGCTATTTATTGGGTAGTACAAAAATTTTACCAATATCTGGTTGGGACAAAATTTGAATTGTTGTCAGATCACAAACCCCTACAAGCTTTGTTTGGTGAGCATAAAAGTCTACCACAAATGGCAGCTGGTAGATTACAGAGATGGTCCTTGTATTTAGCAGGATTTGACTATACTTTTAAGCACATCAAAGGTTGTAACAATAATCAAGCTGATTTTTTGGGACCATTTGATGGTAAAATGATTTTAATTATAATTGATTCCTATTCGAAATGGCCAGAGGCCTTTATTATGAAAAATACAAATGCTTATAATACTGTGGAAAAGTTTAGGGAATGTTTCAGTCGTTTCGGATTACCTAAAATAGCTGTAACAGATAATGCAGCAGTATTTTGCTCCAAGGAATTTTCAGATTTTCTATCAAAAAATGGAGTAAGACATGAAACATCACCTCCTTTTCACCCTGCAACTAATGGGTTCGCAGAAAATGATGTAAAAATCTTTAAATTTTGTATGAGAAAAGCACTAAAAGATAAGAAAAACAATAATGTTAACTTTGAAACATTTATGAACAGATACCTTTTTCATTACAGAAATTCAATTCATACTATAACGGGTAACACCCCGGCTGAATTAATGTTTCAAAGGAAGTTAAGGACTAGATTAGATATTTTAAAAGAGAAAAAGACTAAAGATAAAATAAATAAGAATAATAATATGAGAGAAGAAATTTTCACAGAGAGAGAATATGTGTATTGTAGAGATTATAGAAATCCAAATAAGAAAGTTTTTGTTAAAGCTATTATAGATGAGGTCTTAGGTAAAAGAACCTATTTGTGTAAAATTTTAAATGAAGATTTGATTTGGAAAAGACACCTCAATCAGATAATACGTTCATTGCCTTGTGAAAACCCTGAAATCTCTAAAGAAATTCCTATTAATTTAAGTAATAATAATGCTTTTATCAAACCTAATAACTTTAAAGATCATGAGGCTAAAGATTTCAGAGATTTCAATAAGGAAATAATTGAAAGTAATGATAATTATAAATGTGAGGATTTCAAAGATGTAATTCCTGAAGTTATAGATAGTTCTAATGATGCTAGTAATTCTAGTTATAAGGATGACGGTAATAAGAGTGTAACTCAGGAGGCTCAACCAGTACCTCAATCCTCTTTGAGGAGATCTTCAAGGACAGTTAAGGCTCCTGAAAGATTAGATTTATAAAGGACCTAAGAGGGGGGTATTGTAATGTATTTAGAATATAAGTATGGCAACACAAATTGAATATCTATGTTCACAAGCCGCTTGGTCTAGGGTAACATCCGAAAGAGCAACCATCTTGGAAGCCACCAACTAAGGTCATATATTTTAATAAAAGTATTTTAAATAGCTATGGAAGCATTCTCATTTTATTGAAACATTCAAACAAAAGTGTAAAGACACTTCAACTTGTACTTGGCTGCATCCGCTTAAACTGGAAGCGATAAGGCTTCGCAGATTGTTTGTAAGGAAAACAGACCATCCTACTGCGAATTACTAATATTTAAGTATTTAAACACGCCTAGAGTTTTAGAGATGTTTCTAAAACAAAGTAATAACTCGTTTAAAGTTTGCTAATACACAGTAAAGTTACACGTTGCTTGTTGTGCATGGAAAGGCGCTGAATGATTTGATGCGGTAATCCTCACGGAACTATTCAATACTGTAATTTGTGCGTGGGAATAAATACCTCATAATAGAGTTTTAGCAACTTATTAAGAGCAAGAAAAATTTCTAGAAATTGTTGTTTGATTATGGACACCCTTATTTCTCTAATGATCCAAAACTACTTGTACATACATAAATTACTTACTTTTATTCTTTGTTTATTTTTTTGTGTTTTTGACCAATTAATATTTTTTTATGTTTGTTAATAGACTAATTTTATTTAATAATTTAACTGACCTAAATATTGCTTTATGTAAAGTGATTGCCTGAAACACAAGTTTCACGAATCTAAATCGGGCAGGTCCTTACTAAAAATAGAAATTATTTTATAAAATGTTGCAGTTGTAAAACAATATTTTAGTTATAGTTTACATATAAGCACTATTTATTTTATAACATTGTTTTAAAAATAATACTACTGCGTCCAATGTTCATTTTTGTGAACGTACTTATCTACTTTTTAATAAATTATTCTTATTCTTATGGTGACCTCTACGATAACAGA
Source organism: Orthosia cruda (assembly GCA_964057195.1). Lineage (NCBI taxonomy): Eukaryota > Metazoa > Arthropoda > Insecta > Lepidoptera > Noctuidae > Orthosia > Orthosia cruda. The sequence goes on from OZ059844.1 coordinate 15,395,542, forward strand.
ACTACTCAGTTTTGATTTTAAAATAAACTTGATGAGAACACATAAATATTTTTTTATGTGCATTAAACAAAACTAGCCGACATAAATTGTTTTAGTGTGTCCTACAAACTGAAAATTGCTTGCAATTTACAAGCTCTATAAAATATGTTGAGTCGCAACACTTTGAAAGGATAGGATAGATGGACCCCTTTTCCGCACTTAGACTCGCCTTTGGTCCGTTGTGCATGCAGGCCTCCTCTCTGTGACAGGAAATGGGCCGTAATCCACCACGAGGGCACAGTGCATGTAGGTGGACGTCAAATATCTTCGAATTTTTGGTTCTAAGAAATGCCGGTTTCCTCACGATGTTTTCCTTCACCGTTTTAATAGCAGTGGTGGTGAAATAATTTACACAAAGTATAGCGCCTGCCTGGGTTCAAACCTACGACCTGCAACTTGTAAGTCGCGGCCGTTACCACTGGGCCACCACTACTCCCGTCGCAATACTTTATTCTTATAACTGCATTATAACTGAACCCATTTCAATAAAAATCGCAACATTAGTATGTAAATAGCTTCAAGTTTCGCAAGCCGTCGCAGAGGTTTGCCGGAACAAATAATCTGACGTCACCGTCGCACTTCATCGGGTTCAGGTGAAATTGTCTCATACGACTCATGATTAATTCAGATCGGTACCGCATTGTGAATATCCCGCTTTAGGTTCACTTACGTTGAGCCATAGACATAGAGAATTGGCCTGAGCATTATCGTCACAAACGTTAACTAACCTGCAGAGAGAGACAAAATGAATGTGCGGCCAATACCTGTCTTCTTCTCTGAAAGTAGTGATATAAATGACGTGGAGCAATCAGAGACAGCAACTGGCCGCACGATTACCTTGTCTCTGTCACACTTTAATGAACGCGTTCAGTTGATAGCCAGGAAGGAACTGCTTAATCCAAGTTCTCTTCATCTACGGGACAAGCTAATTTTATTTTGGCGCATTTTTCATTGATATCATTCAGCCGGGGTTAGTAAATCATGTGTGTTTAAATTTATTTCGTCTGCCTCAAAAGAGATACGAGTGTAAGGGATTATGTCAAGATGATGAATGTTCCCTTGTACGATAACGACACATCTCGACACGATTACGACTTACATATTTTTGTAAAGCTTAGTGTAAATGGCAGTATTTTCCCTGTATTGTTTGTTAAGTATAACTTTAAAATTATAAAGAAAAAGTGTTTATTTGCCACAAAAACGACACACAGCGATAACTTTCTACGTAAGAAATTTAAAAATCAAATTCATAATCCTAATGTATTACTATGTTATCCATACACTATAACAACGAGTATCATTCGCAAGCATCAAGTTTTATTATTATTATGTATTTTCATAGCTGTCAAAATGGACCTTTAATTTTTTGACAACCAATGATATTCAAATAAACAGATACGTTATACACTCACAAAACAATTGAAAAAGTGTGCCGCGCAGCAGCAACAGCACACATACACACTTTTCATTCATCTGGCATTTCACTACAAGTCGAAGGGGATGGCTTGATAAAACCAACAAGAAAAAAAGAGACAGCTAGTGTTTGTCACTTGCATGTGAATGTAAACAAACATTATTCTGACCACCAATATTGTTATCTTTTTCTAACCTCCAAATATCAGAATATTAGGCAAAATAATAAAAAAATTAGTAAATTGAGGCGTATTGCGTACTTACTTATGCCTTCTGTTTTATGAACTTTGGTATCACAATTGGTACAATTTCTAAATACACACGACGGCATTTTTTTTAATTTGTTGTTGTTTCAACAAAGCCTATCGCTCTTCGCCATGCGTGACATAAACTAAAGACTAAAGGTCACAATTGTGACCTATTCGAGTCTTCACAATGCGCACGCTCATAACATATCTGTTTATTTGAATATCATTGTTGACAACTTAAGTAAATGGCACACTCACACAAACATGCGCATCGGCGGCACGCAATACTGACAGCATCGCGACAACCGCTTTTGGATCTTGTCGATGAGTATGTTTACTACATCGTCGACCACATCATCGCTAACCATCAGGTGAGATAGTGGTCAAGCGCGAGTCCATCAATAACAGAAAAAAAAACTTACCTATCATTAAGGAGAACCAGTGACCTTTTTCGTCTTTTTAATTTGTTTCACATCACCTAATTATACTTTCTGAGTGCGAATGCTTGCCATGTTGATAAAAATACCAAAATCGCTATAATTGTGTTTGCCTAAAATACTTGAGGTTTTCTCTCTATCAGACTCTAATTTAGTGAAAATGGGAACACCTCGGGAGCATACCCTTTCATAAGTAAAAATAATTTTCAAAATCGGTTCACAATTGACGGAGAAATCGGTGAACATAAACACATCAACACGTTCTAGGGATATTTTTAAAAAAGCGAATTACTATCAATGTGTTAATTATTTATGTGGCATGTATATATTTAAAAGATACGTTATTTAATATTCTACCATTTTTTTATAATGGTTAAAGTATTTCGATTAAATTTCAGGATTTTATGGAAAAAAAATGAAGCATAGACGGAAACCGTATATGAATTAACTTTTAATTTATGAGTAAAAACTGAAAAAAATAGAAAAATCATTTAATTTGTGTTTATAAACTTGAAGTTAGTAGTCTGAGAAAGCGCCCATGATGTTCATAACACATCGGCAACGATTCGGCATGCTCAGAACAAGGTTGTCAATGTCTTGCTGCGGAATATTGTCCCATGTCCATCTGAGGTGCGCAAAAAGTTGATCTTCTGTAGCCAGATTTTCAGGAACTTCCTTCAGAGCTCTTCTTTGCAGCATATCCCACGCATGCTCAATGGGATTTAGATCTGGCGATTGAGCAGGCCAGTCTAAGGCCCTAAAATTGTGTGTATGTAACCAAGATGCTACCGTTCTCGCCGTATGTGCCCGGGCATTGTCGTGCATGAGCAGGAAATCTTGCCCCATTTGTGTTCTGTGGGGCAATATTACGGGCCCCAGCACCTGTTGGACGTATCGTTCTGCCGTCATATTGCCCCGCACCCAAACGAGATCTGTCCGTCCTCCAAGACGAATTCCTGCCCAAACCATAATTGTTCCTCCTTGGTATGGGTGAACTTCCTGAGGGTTCTGAAGACGGCTCCATCGTCCAGGAACTCGCCAAACACGCGTCCTTCGTGAATCTGGATGGAAGCCGAACCTGGATTCATCCGTGAACAGCACATTGGACCATTGCTCACGGCCCCAGTCCACGTGGTTCCGAACCCATTCTAATCGTCGTCCACGATTGCCTCTCCGTAAATGTGGGACCCGGAGTGGTCTACGAGAGCGTAGATTGCTTTCATGCAGTCGCCTTCTTACAGTTTGGTCTCTCACAAGCACTTGGTGTTCCACTCGCAGCCTTTGGACCAATTGAGTCGCCGTTGCATTTGGTTGAGCTCGCGCAGTAATTTGCAAAAATCGGTCTTGTCTGGGGGTAGTGATGCGACTTGGCCCCCGGTGCCTCTCCGCTACTTCACCAGTGGCACGATAGCGTGTCCACAATCTTGAAATTACATTTTGGTGGGTCCCTATGGCCTCAGCAACATTACGCTGAACAGACCCAGCTTCCAGCATTCCCACAGCTCGTAACATCTCCGCCCTCGTCAAATGTTGGCGTTGCATGGCTACAATAACTCAATTTTAACTTTATCTTTCGTTTAAAAATGAAAACAAAACTGTAACTAAACGTAATTCGTATTGTTTTCTAAATTTCGCACAAATGAAAATTCCCTCTCCTAAACATCAAGACATTTTTATGCCACCGAAACAAAAGAATTTTCAAAAATTTGAATTTGGAATTAGTCTGAGATAAATTACAAACAAATCGGTGTATAAAAGATTCCAATGCGGCCAGTACTTTTCGAGTTATTCAATTGAGTATGAAATATCCCTAGACCGTGTTGATGTGTGTACATAATTCGAACATAGAACCTCCTCCTTTATGAGAAGTCGGTTAAAAATTAACCAGTATCATTACAAAACCATGAATATTTTAAACACTTGAAAAACAACAAAACTTGCTGTTTCTTATAAATAAATAAGTTGAGTAGCTGCTTCCGTACGTACTTTACAAAGCTAATGAGTTTGTGTTGGACCGTTGCTGCAACGTTTCGTCATAATGTGAAGTTATTCGCGTGACGTTTGCTAGACTATGACGTCACAGGATGGTTTAAGTACCTACGAAACGTGCCTGTAATGTCGCAAGGTGATAATGGCGCATGATGGTGCAGTTTTGTCGCAAATTCATTGTGTTTTTTCTTCATTTTTGGGGGCTTCGGTTTTCATCATTAGGTTCTCGTATTACAGTAGGTTAATAGCTCGGTAATATAGTAACAATATTAGGTAGAACTAAGTATGATGGTAAGCAATGATGTGGTCGACGGTGAAGCACGCTTGCCTAGAAGTAACCTATTCACTCTTGAATTAAGGAACCATTTTTTTGTCTTCAGTGACTTCTTCCGCTCTGAGTGAAGCGGGAGGGCGTATCAGACATTTACTGACTAAACCCACCCGTGTTCCTTCAGTTGCTTGATCCAGGGATGCGGTAAATCTCTTTCAAATTTGTCAGGTTGTAGCTACCAGGAAACAAAGACTCCGGCAGGGATTTCCACTCCTTAGCTTCACGCACAGTGAAAGTATTCGCAAAACACTTTGTGCGTGTGGCATGTCCACCATGAGTCGATGGAGCATATACGTCTTGTAGTCCGATGATGGAAAGGGCTAGGTGGCATCAAATTGTTCAATTTCATCTCCGCCACATTGAGTCTAAGTCTGCCCTTATTTTTAATTGACATCCTTTGTTAAACCTCTTAAAAACCCTTCGAATTCTTGGAAATTTCCCTTGATATGTAAGGGATATTTAAGGAAGCTTAAATGAACAAGTTCGAATTACATACTGATTACTTACAGAAAACTGTACTCCACTCTTTTTATTATAACAATACCTACTTAATTTGATTTAATCGCCTTTTACAAAATCCCTTACGGTTTCAGGATTAAGCATTTCGCCCGAAGAAAAAATAAAGAAAAGCATTTTAATTGCTAAAGCGGTTCTTAATTACAGCCAATAATTTAGAAATAATGGGCTAGTCGAAATTATGCCACCTCTCGCCCTACAATTTTATTATTTCCCTGATTTGAATATAACCAACGAAGTCAAAAGCCCAAGAAATCGAAAGATCGCGTGGAAACCATTCATTTTCTGAATTAATACTTAAAGTCTCCACCAGATAACAACAAAATAAAAGTCATTAACACCTGTCTAACAATGTATGCCATTATTTCAATACAATACGATAAAAGTGTAAAGGCAGTGTCGCTGAGACAATCAAAACAAACGTATCGCGGTAAGGGGCTTTCTTGACACTTCCACGTGGCATGAAATTATTTACAGTCATTAGTTAATATCTTCTAAACGCGTAGACGGATTTACATGAATAAACGGATATAATGGTTCTAAGCCTATACCTTTCATTTGAGATCAAAATATCTCCGTAAACAAAGAATCATGTTTTCAAGTTACGTAATTATACTTTTTGGTACAAGTAGGATGGATGTCCTTTATTTTTATGTTATCTGTCAGCGACTTTAAGTGTTACTAAGGGCAAGTTATCTAAATAAACTATTTATTTACGTTAACTACTAGATTTTTGGTTTTCAAATTTAGTCGTATTTATTATTATACCCTTCCCAGATACGTCGTTCGGATACTTTTTTAAATCTTGTCTGTGTGATAAAAAAGCAATCGTTGTAATTGTAAAATTTAAATATTTTAGTTCGGGTTTAGTGAAGGCTCCTGAAAACAATTTTGGTAGAAGATGCCATCCCATTTTAATATAATGTATTTAATAATTCTTCGCAGTACATGAGTGCTTTACTTAACAGAGAGGTACTCCACCGTCCTAAATGGGGTACAAACGGCAGCACCTTTGAACTGTAACCGATAACATTACACTTACGCAGATTGTATAGATTTCCTCGTTGACCCGAAACCTTGCCGTAGCTCATGAACTTTATTAGGGGTCTGTGAGACCCCACTTCAGCGAGGTCATCTGGCCATGATAATTCACGATATATCGCTCCGATATCCTTTGGTATGTAAAATATTGGTCCGTTTTCCCTTGTCCGATTTAAGTGGAGGAAAATTGGAACACTGAACGTAATTACTTACCAATATTTTTTTAGTGATTGTCGAAAAAGAGTATGCATGTTTAGAAGACGTCTCATGAAAAGTACCAAGCAAGTTTACCAGTTTCGATTTCGAATAACATATTTTAGAGTACACGTAATTGTGGGTGATAAGTTCGACCTTTAAAAACACAAGTAAAATTTAAAAAACACTCCGATTCATTTTTATTTCATGGCACATAATTTATCAAGTTATTATGTCACGCTATCTTGCCAAGTCTCCCCGATTCAAACAGTAAAACGCCCATAACTATAGAACCGGTTTTCATCAAACATAGTTTAAAACACTCGATAAAATCAACTTACAAACAAAAAATTAAATCAAAATCGGTTCATTCATTTAGGAGCTATTATGCCACACACTGATACACAAACACACAGTTACACCCATCAAACTTATTTCCCCTCTCTTGTTTTCCGTCGGAGGGGTTAAAAACAAAACTGATTTCGTCCTATCACAAGTCAAGAATAAACACAACAAAACCCATCTAAAAATCTTATCAATCCACCTAGCCTTTGCCCTATTATGTTAATATCGGCTTCCAGTAACTGGATGCAGCCAGTATTTAGAAGAAGTGACTGCCTACCTGAACTCAGCAACCCAGTAATGGGTAACACGGCACACCATGGTAATACTGGTGTTTGATTCTTTGGCTCCTGTCAAAGACGTACAAACGAATGCTGCGACTAATATTTTAACGCGCCTGCCGCCAACGCTACGCGCGCGCGTGATTACGGGGGATATCGCGGTTTGTTAATATGGTCACCCATCCATGGTTCAGTTAAAACAGCGTCAGGCAATTCCTAGTTGTCTGGCATTTTGCTGAACTGGACCTTTTTGGCGTAGCCGCGGGGCTCACTATGTATGTAATTCTTTTAAAATGAAGTTCCCTTTTTTGTACCTACATATTGTGTATCTGTGTGTGCCAAATAAACTAGCTTTCTTTCTTTCTTTTTTCTTTCATTCTTGATTCTTTCTTTCTTTTTTATTTCTTTCTTTCTGTTTTCTTTCTTTTACATATCGATCTCGGTAAGCGTTGCTTTACCTTGAACATCGACCCGTGTGGCTGTTCTTATTGAGCCACAAGCTCTTCTGTCAATCTTAAAATCAGATGAAAGAAAATAGCCACATGAAAAGGCCCGCGTATTTTTAATACCGTAAAATAAATAAGATTAGAAAAATACAATCCACCGAAAATGTTACGAAGGAAAAAGTGATTTGAAAGGTGGATTTCCATCGGAAGGTGGGGTAAGAATAATAACGGGGTAACAAGAAAAGGTAGGCTTTTGTCTGCAACTTATATAATTTTTTCAGTTGTAAGGAGCGTCGTATCTTTCATCATAGAAATTTTTTCTTATATTAATATGCTGTTTTTCGGGCAGATGCGTAATTGTGAGATTGGTATGACTTAAATTGAAAATAAATTAGAAATGAGTATTTATACCTTTTGACTAATGAAGCATGGACCATGTCGTATGGGACATGGTCAAACACCGAATTATGATGGTAGACTAAGGCGAAAATGTTGGGGCAAACTCGAATCCAGGGATAAGTGTTGGACTGATCTAGCAAACAAGCTTTTATATCCTATCCTACTACTATTATAAAAGTGAAATTTGTGAGGATGGATGGATGGATCTGAACGAATTTTGATAAAACTTCACAGTTATACACCAGAATAACACATAGGCAAAGGAGGATAGTCAAAAGTCAAACAACATCTTTTTTTCTCTTGATTATAAATTAATATTAAAAATAGAAATAGTTAACAATTTTATAATTTAATGACATATATTGTTAGTTAAACGTCACTACCTGCCGGTGAAGTGTTATTAGCTCAAAAACACAACATTTATTATTATATATTTACATATCTGAATTTGAACATAATGGAAGCAATCAACCGCACCATCACTGAAATGAGTAATCTGTTTGGTGAGAGAATGTCCGCATTTGAAAAGGAATTGCAGAAGACTCCATGCACCACAGCAATCACCACCTCAACTTTGGCAGCGGAATTTGCCTCTTTCCGGACATTTGTTGTTCAGGCGCTGGGTGCTCTGCAGCAGCAGGTTGCGATGTTGGGACAGAACCTGGATACCATGGAGATGCGTGGGAGGCGAAAAATCCTGCTGTTGCACGGAGTACCTGAAGGGCAGGATGAGGTGACTGCACAAGTGGTGGCTCGAATTGTCAAGCAATTGGCTGCTTCCAGCATCAAGAGGTGTCACAGGATGGGACGCAGTACTTCTCACAAACCCCGACCAATCCTGTTCAAACTGTATGATGTGGCACAGCGGGATAAAATCTGGTTCGGCAAAACCAAGCTGAAGGGGTCTGGTTTCACGGTGTCGGAGTTCCTCACGAAGACCAGACACAACATCTTCATGGCGGCGCGGGACAGATTTGGTGTGGCACAGTGCTGGACGTCGGAGGGCACTGTATTTGTCCTGGACTCGAAGGGAGCTCGGCATCGGATCACTTCCTCTGACGACCTCAATAGGATCGCGCAGCGATCAGAACTGATGGCCGCCCAGCCGGAGCAGGTCTCTGGACAGCCGGAGCCGGGCGTCGCGCAGCCGGTCGCAGTGGGAAAGGTCGCCGCAGCAAAATCCAAGCGCACTGTGTCCAGGAAGTAGTTCTTCGAAGTTGTTCTTGGTAGTCCAGGTATTTGTTGTGTTTTTCAGTAGGCATTTATATGATTGATTAAGTTTCCTATAGTTCGCACTTATCTTATTTCATTTCTCGTTTGTTTTTAATAAACCGTACAGTTACGTGTTTTGATTTCACTTCGTCAAACACGTCAATGTCATCAGTCATGTCATGTCAATATTACAAAGTGTCAACTCATGTTTGCGTTCCAATCCACTGCATTGACAAATGTCATTCTTATACATTAAATTTAATATCGCTCTCAAATTAGATATAAGTGAAAATTCGGAACGTGTATATGTTCCGAATTTTCATTTGATTTGTTTTGATATAAACTTTTTTATATTATATGCCTGGACTACAGAATTTAATGATGTTTTGTTATTTTTGTTTTTCTCTCATGTTATGTACAACCGACAGGTGGACGGAAATTTATTAGCCGCGTAGTTTTTATTGTTTGTTTTGATATAGATATTTATTTTATATATTTTATATTTATGCTCAGTCCTAGCAGTGACACTGATTCGTTTCATTCGTTGGATAGTGATGCTCCTTCCTTAGCCGACACTCTAGTTTCACTTTTTTTCCGATGTCTCTAGGAACTTTAATGTAGTCCACATAAATACTCAGAGTATTCCGGCCCACTTCCCTGATATTCTGGCAAGCTTTGACTGTAAGAATATTCATGCGATTCTTATTTCCGAATCATGGTTAAAACCTTGTCTTCCCTCTTCCTCTTACTCCCTACCTGGATTTCAACTTATCAGGAATGATCGCGCGGTCGGTGGTGGTGGTGGGGTGGCCATATATCTTCGTACTTATATTCCTTTTTCCATAGTTAGCATGTCCACACAGCCGCCCCCGCCGAAAGCTGGTGAACATCTTTTCTTGGAAGTTGAATTACATCACACTAAGATTCTCCTAGGGGTTTACTACTGCCCTTCTCTTCGGATTAATTTCTTCTCTTCTTTCAAACGTATTTTTGAACATTTAATCCCCTCTTACAGTCACAGTATCATAATGGGCGACTTCAATACATGTCTACTTAAAAAAGATTCCCGCTCAAGAAGAGCTCTCGCCATATTGTTGAATCTACCAATCTTTCTATTCTTGATCTTGGTGCTACTCACCATTTTCCTAAATCTGTTCCCTCGCTTCTCGATCTTATTATTGTCTCATTCTTCGATCACGTCGCTAAACATGGTAAATATTGTGCCGACGCATTTTCCTATCATGATCTAATTTACACTTCCTATAAAATTCGACCTCCTAAGCATAAGTTCAAAACTCTTCTGCTTCGCAATTTTGATGGCATGGACGTTGGTCGTCTGCAAGAGGACGCCAGTAACATTGACTGGACTCCGCTGGTCACATCCTCGTCCGTCGACGAACAAGTTGATATCTTGACTTCTACCCTCATTCAGCTTTACGACGCACATGCACCTATTCGAGCAATAAGAGTTAAGCATCTTCCAGCGCCATGGTTAACTAATGAAATTAAAGCTTTACTAGGCAAAAAGGCGGCTGCGAAGTTTAAGTTTAAAATTCGGCCCAACGACGTCAACAGGGAGAAATACGTCTCAATAAGGAACCAATGCAGCAAGGTGTGTAGGAATGCACAACGCCAACATATCCATAATTCTGTTCAAAACGGTAACCCCACGGGAACGGGAACTACGCGACTGCTAGTAATAAATGTAATAATATAGAAGAGTTTTAATGTAATTGCCTCTTGCCTCTTAATTTATTTTATAAAATATTTAAAAATGTAGATTATAAAAAACATTTATTGACAAATGTTATCCTATTCATCGTTATTAGTTCCCCGTGTGACAGGGCACTGAAAGATTTATGCATTTATATTATCTGTGCAGGCTCTATCGTTTTTTACATATTTCAGCCAGACGGTGATTTTGATATATACGAGTGGTCACAAAAATCAGCATCGCCGTTTGTCGTGTAGTCCGATGATGATTCGCAACAAACAATCTTTAACTGAATGCGTAAAAAACAAAATGTCTAAAGTTCTCTTTACCAAATGTACCACAACGTGGCCTAAACTTAAATCTTGACCACAAAAATCTTGAAGTTATAACGGAAACTGTATTCTTAGGGATTACTATCGATTCAAAATTGCAGTGGGGCGCGCACATTAGAACTCTTTCGGGTTAAGTTCGGCTGCATATGCAGTAAGGAAAATAAGGCAGCTAACTGATGTAGCTACAGCTAGGTTAGTATACTATGCTTATTGCCACAGTATTATGTCTTATGGCATTCTGCTGTAGGGATCAGCAGCAGACGTTGACTCAATTTTCCTCTTACAAAAGAGGGCAATCCGCGCAATCTATAAAATGGGTCCTCGCGAGTCCCTCAGAGAAAAATTTAAAGAGATATACTGACTCCACCTTCACTTTATATTTTGGAATGTATATTATATGTCCGTAAAAATCAAGGGCTTTTCAAAACTAGAAGCGACTTCCATAATTTAAATACACGGAGTAAGCACGAAGTTGTAATACCCAATTTCAGATTACAAGAAAGACTAGCAAGTCTTTTTAACCGACTTCCCAAAAAGGAGGAGGTTCTATGTTCGACTTCATGTTTGTTTTTTTTTTTTTTTTTGTGTATGTTCACCGATTACTCCGTCAATTGTGGACCGATTTTGAAAATTCTTTTTTTGTTTGAAAAAGTATGTACCGAAATTGGTCCCATTTTAATTTGGTGAAGATCTGATGAAGAACTTCGGAGATATACAACAGAACTCTTCAATAAATAAGGGCAAATCTCTCGGGATTGCTGCAATCGCATGTCTGTTTGTTGTTTATAACATTTCATAACATAACATCACGCCAGTTCGCTCTTAAGGGGTAAGCAGACCTTTCATTTCACCGGTTATGTTCAAGTTTCATGAAATCTATTCTGGCGAAATAGTTCCCTTACTAACTTGCCTATTAGGTACGTACACTACGTACAACTAAAAAGTGAAAAATAAAAAAACTTTTTGCAAAAAAATACTACCAACTTCCAAATATAAAACTACAAAGTGGAAAATAACTTAATTTTTTGAAGTCGGTGTCCATAACGCAAAAAAATGGTACCTACGAAAGACACCGACTTCAAAAAATTAAGTTATTTTTCACTTTGTAGTTTTATATTTGGAAGTCGGTAGTATCTTTTTGCAAAAAGTTTTTTTCTTATATACAGTATACGCTTTTATAACAAATTGCCAAAGTCAGTTATAGAACTGAAAGATGGAAAGTTTAAAAACTACATCAAACGTATCCTTATTAAAAAAGAATATTATAAAATCAAGGACTACGTTGAAGATAAATATTTTGGCCTTAGCTCCTTCTTCGCATGCAGCTTCCATGGTAACTCGTAAACGGCACAAATATGTGGATGTCTCTAACTATTCTCAATCTCATTTTTTCTTTCCTTTTTTTGATTACACTTTTTACAATGGTTTTCAATCATCTTTATAGCCTTTTGCTAAGAATAGTTACAACACTGATAACAACATTTCTGCCACATGTTAAATTTAGTCTTGTTATACTTCTTTTTTTTACCCTTGTATAGATTTTTTTACCGATTGTTTTTTGAATGTATGAACATTGTAGGCTTTCTAGATGCTAGTTAACATTTGTTAACTTTTTTATATAATATATAACCTTTTTTTTATTTATTACGACTTATTATCGGGCCTACGTTGTCCCCCCATGTATAAGTACTAATGCTGTAACATGGAAATATTGTAAAACCAAACCATTTTTAAAAGAGTAACCATGGAGTTTCTTGCCGGTTCTTCTCCATAGGAAGCGACCAACTCGAACCGTGCACGTTTTATAAATGCCCACGTAGGCCTATGTGAAATAAAAAAAATGATTTTGATTTTATATTTTATGAAGTATAATCGTTTAGGTAGGCCAATAAACCATTAATAAAAAAAAACTTTTTATAAAAAAAACAACCGACTTCCAAATAAAAACACGGAGTCGGAAGTTGGAAGTCGGTTGTTTTTTTTATAAAATGTATTTTTTTATTTTTCACTTTTTAGTTGTGGTACATAGAGGACCAGTTATATAGGCTAGGTACCAATAATGCCCAAAGTGAAGCCAGAATAGATTAACCCAATAACATGAAACTTTAACAAAACCGGTGGAATAAAAGTATATCAAGGTGAACTGTTGACACCTGCGTACCCCTTTAGAGCGTACTAGTGTGATGTTATGTTTTGAAATGGTGTAAACAATAAACAGCCATGCGATTGCAGCTATCCCGAGTAATTTGCCGTCATTTATTGAAGAGTTCTGATGTATATCTCCGAAGTTCTTCATCAGATCTTGATAAAATTACAAATGGGACCACGTGACAAGCACCAGCTTTCAAATAAAAAAAGAATCATCAGATTCGGTTCATCCAGTAACAAGTTCTGAGGTAACACATATAAAAAAAAAAAAATACAGCCGAATTGCGAACCTCCTCCTTTTTGCGACGTCGGTTAAAAACACTTCTTTCTTTTAACAAGGAGTCTTTAAAAAAAGCTATCCTTGCTAAGCTGTACCCAAATAGGAAACGAAACAAATAATAAAACCATTTATTTTGATAACCCACACGATGGGTGCGGGTTTTGATTTTGTTGGTATATTGTCATACTTTGTAATGTATAAAGATATCTCAAATCTCTTAGATTACCGGCTCGCAGTTGTCTTGTTGCTTGATCCATATTTTGCAATACTCCTCGGTGCATCCTTTTCGGATTTCCCTCTTTCCTTTTTCCAGTATTATAGTTCGTGAATTGTATCAAATAGTGTCAATAGTCGCCGAGTAAAATGGCTATGAAACGTGCTTACAGACGAACAGTCTGATGGACAGAATGAAAGATGAACAAGAGGAAATCGGAGTTCGATTAAACATTTGGCTACGGAACTCTAAAATCGAAATATGGAGAGCATTTTTCAATAACCAACTAACTAGAACCACAGGACTAGCTAACACTATGGACACCTAATCTCTCCACGTTTAGCCTGGAATGAAATAACAACAGTGTATAAGTAGCTTGTCGTCTTGAGCATACCGTTGGAGAAGACTGGGGTAAATTGGGTTTCGTGTTAGAGCTGCACATAATGCAGCCAGGAGCTCCGGAGAATATACTACTGTGTTACGTCAATGTAAGGCATTGTGTTACGGATTAATGTTGCAAGCCATTCATATTTTTAGTACCTACCTAACAATTAGGTTTACCGCTGAAATGCATAGCACTTATCGAAAACCATAATTCTCATCTTTTTGTTTTTCCATTGATAAACAAGTTTTTGATTTAGTCGATAAAGAATCTTCTTTCAATCTCATGGTAATGAAATTGCCACAATATTAAATTGGCTTCCTGTACAAAAGTTTTAAGAAATCGGTCGAAAAATTGGAAACTAGCTTCAGCTCCCCTGTGGGAGAAATATTCTTTGTCTGTTCTGATCTATCCTAGTGCCAAGATTGAAACCTGTTCAGCTGTTGATGCGCGGGACAATTAAAAACATACAGATTTTCACATTTTTAATAGATGGAATAACGAACATCGTTACTAATTTGTAGATCTAAAGACTCTATAGAAAAAGGATAGGTATATGTATACCGATCCTTTTTCTATACCCATACGCACTAAAGGTTTGAGAATACTTTTATCGTGTGTACAGCCATCTAAGAAGTGGAATTCTCTGCTGGTATCTGTGTATAATGATACCTTAAGCCAGCGGGTCTTTAACTCAGGAATAAATAGGTTGCTTCTAGTCAAGCGTGTGTGACCACATCATCGCTTACCATCACGTGAGATAGATCCTATCAACAATGCAAAAGTATTTAGGCATCTTAGGTAGAAAGACGACAAAATAAAGGCAACAAAGAAATCTATCCTGTGTTATATCGTACAAGAACACATACGAATATTGAAGTGCTACTTTTAAAACCATCCAAAGATGTTCCGTCCAATTTTGTCGAGCATGAAACAAATGCATGAGAAATAGTTCTAAATCGGAAAAGTTTGGATAGAACTCGTTGAGAATGTGGTTGCTCGGATACAACTATAAATGTCTGTCGATTTTTTGTCGTCTTACGTATTGGACTTGAGAAAGGCATGAATCTTTTAAGGCAAACTTTCTATTTCTGTTTTTAATATAGGATGGCTCGCGTTTGGCCACTATCTCGCCTTGTAACGCTTCTTGCTGGTTTTACTACCTACTAGGTAGCTAGAGGGTAGCAAAGGAAAACCAACTGGATTTAACAAATTTTATTATACCTCAGGGTCGGGGTTGTCACTCGCGGTCCGAAGTGCGTTGCGTACCCACAAGATAGTGTACCACTGGCCTTAGCGTTATAGACTTCCGGCGATGTGCAGGTGTAGTACAGTTTCCACTCGGGGGTAGGTCCCGGGAAGCTGTGGTGCAGAGTAGATGCTAGGTAGACACGTAGCTCGGCGACACAGAGTAGGCAGCTAACAGTGCGTTGGAGTAGGCCAACACACGCGCTTGATAGTGGTGTGAAGCCAATCTGAAGCCGGGGTAGGAACCAGTTTCCACTCGGGGGTAGGTCCCGAGAAGCTGTGGTGCAGAGAAGATGGGTAGGTAGTCACGTAGCTCGGCGACACGGAGTAGGCAGCTAACAGTGCGTTGGAGTAGGCCAACACACGTGCTTGGTAGTGGCCTTGGCTTGCACATAAGCCATTGTGGTTTAAAGATTGGGTGAGTGTTCAAAATGAATAAAAACTAACTATTGTAATTTTAATCAGCTCAACTCACCATCAATCAACTTAGAAATTGCCTTGTGTGAATAACTAACAGAATGCAGCTAGTTACAGATAACAGAATTTTACAATAGAATCAATTGCGTTAGAACATTCACCTAAGTCAACTTGTTTTCAAAACTAACTATGATTCACGGCCAACCAGCACCAATGATAACCATTTAAATGCCAAAAGTTAAGCAACGTAATTCGGACACGAATGAACCATAAGTGGGCGCCAGTGTAGCGCTTCTTACTGGTTTACCTACCTACTTGGTAGCTAGAGGGTAGCAAAGGAAAACCAACTGAAGGTTAACAAATTTTATTAGACCTCAGGGTCGGGGTTGTCACTCGCGGTCCGAAGTGCGTTGCGTAGCCACAAGATAGTGTACCACTGGCCTTAGCATTAGAGGCTTCCGGCGATGTGCAGGTTTAGTACAGTTTCCACTCGGGGGTAGGTCCCGGGAAGCTGTGGTGCAGAGTAGATGGTAGGTAGACACGTAGCTCGTCGACACGGAGTAGGCAGCTAACAGTGCGTTAGAGTAGGCCAACATACGCGCTTGGTAGTGGTGTGAAGCCGATCTGAAGCCGGGGTAGGAAACCTGGAATTAATTTCCAGACGTCTTGGGAAAAGTACACATTCCCTATTTGATTGCGACATTCCGTCCTCAATGCAAAAGAGCAATGGTAACAAACAGCATGAAATAGTGATCGATGATGAGGCAGTCAAACAATTATATGTACATGAAAGGCAATGAGAATAAAATGTTTAGCACTAATTGTTACTAATTAGAACTTGTAGTTTTATGGCAGACAATAGTTGTTATAATTATAATTTTATCGAAACACTAACAATAGAACCAGTGGTTCCGCCATGTTAATGCACATCAACTTTGTTTACGTTTTAGTAAAATTTTATAACAATAAGAATATTCTATTTAGATGATAGCATACTATTATAAAAACGGTAAAAGTCTATACAGTTCTTACATAGCCATAGGTGATTATAAAATGTAACATTCAACAATATTTTTAGTGAGAAAATATGATGTGGGTAGTTGTGTGGGTTTATGAATGCGATTTAAAAGATGATCAATATGTGACCCAACCAACTACGGTGAGAAACAATAAAAGCAAAACAGTTTAATTACAAGACAGCTGAGTATTTGGCCGTTAGGTACAAAGTACAAGGCTACTCACCAATATCACCACTAAACATAACACAGAATAAGATTGAACACTCACCCAACACTTTGGGGTAAACTTCGCGTACTTATAAGATGTAAGAGTGTCAATTACTGTTGGCTTAGTTCTATTTTAAAATAATTATTTTGTATGGATGAAAATGTGAGTAGAATGACAGTGCAACTCCTCTGCTCGCTCACCGTCGATGCAATCAAAATCCTATCCTCGTTCAAGAACTTTAGTTCCAGGCGGCTCGTACCAACTTCACCTCGCTGCGTTCGGAAACTTAGTTTGCGTTGATAGATAATTAACTGTAGGGATTTTATTATAATTAGGATATTATTAATTACTTGTATACATAGGATTAGATTTATTTTATAAGTATTTAATAGTGAATTTAAGGTTGATTTTATTTGTAGTTTGATTATTTTATGTTATTAGTTTAAATTAGAAGAAGTTAAATTAAGTAAGGGCAGATTGTAACGAAACCGTCACAGCCTGGTGTTAAGCAATGATGTGATCGACGGTGGAGCACGCTTGTCTAGAAGTAAGATATTCACTCTTGACTGAACGACCCCACGTTACACGTTAGCTGCACGTACGGCTCAGGTCCTCTCAGGATTTATCAGGATAAATAATATCAGAAAAAGTGACCGTGAAAAGGTGACCATATTAACATACCGAGATTCCTACATTCCATGGAAAACAGGTCAAGCTGGTCCCAGCTTGTAGAATTTTGATAGTCGTTACGGATAGCCAGAAATCAAGAAATCTTAATAAAAAAATATTAATGAATCCTAATCTTAATCCCAGGGGTTTTTAAGTCTAGAGTGAATAGGTTTCTTCTAGGCAAGCGTGTTACACCGTCGAGCACATCATCTCTTACCATCAGATGAGATAGTGGTCAAGCGCGAACTTATCAATAAAAATAAAAAAACACTTATACTAATCTAGGTACCTTGATACCCAGATACAGGGTTTTGGAAATCAGAAGGGAGTCGCTGTATGTAAAATACTTGTACATAGCTGCATCCTCTTGAACTGGCAGCGATAAGGCTTCGCAAATTGTTTGTAAGGCAAACAGACCATCCTACTGCGAATTACTAATATTTGAGTATTTAAACACGCCTAGAGTTTGAGAGATGTTACTAAAACAATGTAATGCCTCCTTTAAAGATCGCTAATACACAGTTAAGCTACACGTTGCTTGTTGTCCATGTAAAGGCGCTGACTGATTTGATGCGGTAATCCTCACATAACTATTCAATACTGGAATTTGTGCGTGGGAATACTCTATAACAGAGTTTTAGCAACTTATAGAAAAAAAAAAAACCTTTTAGAAATTGTTGTTTGATTGTGGAATACCCTCATATCTGCTTATGTACATACTTAAAGTACTTACTTTAATTTTAATTTTTTGTTTCTTTTTTTTTGTGTTTTGGACCAATTTATATATTTGTTAATAGACTAATTTAATAATTCTACTGACCTAAATATAGCTTTATGTAATTTGATGTCCTGAAACACAGATTTGAAAGAATCTAAATCGGGCAGGTCCCTACCAAAAATAGAAATTCTTTTTCAACACACTTGCTCATAAAGTGACTCTAATTTCACCGCAATTAGGCACATAATGACACCTGTTATCAAACTGTGACTTTTTCATTACTATTATTCACAAGTGAGATAAAGAGTTTTTTATTTATTTATTGGTTGAGTTGCTTTGTTCTTAAAAAAGTTTCGATACAAAAAAGATCGTGCTCAATAGTACAAATGCAACACATTTCATGCAACTTCGTATTTAAATAGATAATTACAACTTTTACGTGTTTAATAAATAAAACTTTTACTTAAATATAACTTTTGTTTTTGTCTGTAATAAAGAAAACTTGAAATTCCCCATTTTGTACGTGGCTAAAACGCTATCCGCGAAAAGCCAAAAAAAAGATAACTCACTATTTTTAGTCTATGGCCGTTCGCCATTTTTAGATGCGCGTGCATTGGAAAACTGATTAATTTTGCCCGCCATTGCGATAAAAATATCACAACTCGTTTTCACTGTTGGAAATGATTTTTTAGTATTATTTTCTACACAAGTGTGTTGAAAAACGTCGTATGATACACGTGTGTATTGATGATTACCGTCCTCGGCTCTCTTAAGACCCTCACCTAATGGCTCGGGTCTCAATGGCGCTGGCGCCTTAGCGGTAATCACCAACATTACACACTTGTACCATAATGTACTATTATAAAATGTTGCAGTTGTAATAAAATATTTTAGTTATAGTTTACATATAATCACTATTTATTGTATACCATTGTGTTAGAAATAAGACTAGTGCACCCAATGTATATTTTTGTGAATGTACTTAATTTTTAATAAATTATTCTTATGCCTAAGGTGACCTATAAGATAACTGAACTACTTACTTGATAAGAACACATCAATATTTTTTATGTTCATTAAACAAAATTAGCCGAGATAAATTGTTTTGGTGCGTCCTGCAAACTGAAAATTGCTTACAATTTACAAGCTCTATAAAATATGTTACGTCGCAATACTTTTATTCTTTACCCATTCCGGCACTATAATGCGGTACACTAACGACCGTAATAACTGAACCTATTTCTATAAAATCTCAACATTAGTATGTAAATAGCCTCATGCACAGACATAAATCTAACTAGATAAAGCAAGTCCCTCCATCTGTATGAAAACCAAACGTGCCTTTTTTTACGAACCAATTTAAAAACAAATTTACTTACCATTGAAAGAAAACATTTCCAGTGCCTCAGCCAACTTTTTTTATACATTCTTTACAGCTCAATATGGCATATAAGGGCAATTTTGTAGATTTCGGTGGATTTCCGGTGCCGATAATGCTAAATGAAAAGCTCAGATTACGATTATTTATCGTAACTTTACTCCGTTTTTTAGCACGCGAAGTACATACAATCGCGTCATCTAGTTAGATTTATGTCTGTGGCCTCATGCCGTCGCAGAGGTTTACCAGAAGAATTCATCTGACGTCAGCACCATCGCACTTCATAAGATTCAGGTGAGATTGTCTCATACAACTCATGATTAATTCAGATCGGTGCCGCATTGTGAATAGCCCGATTTAAGCGTATGCCTACCAAACAATTCACTTACGACGAGCCATAGACATAGAGAATTGGCCTGAGCATTACCGTCACAAACGTTAACTTACCTACATAGAGAGACAAAGCGAATGCGCGGCCAATAACTGTCTCTTCTCTGAAGGTAATGATGAAAGTGTCACTAATATACTGGGAGGTGGACCAATCTGAGACAACAATTAGCCGCGTGGTAACATTGTCCCTTTCACGCTTTTTTGACCGCATTCAGTTGATAGCCAGGCAGGAAACGCTTAATCCAGTTCTCTTCAGCTACCTACGGGACAAGCTTATTTTATTTTGGCGCATTTTTCTTTGACATCATTCAGCCGGGGTTAGTAAATCATGTGCGTTTCAATTTATTTCGGCGTCCTCAAAAGAGATACGAGTGTAAGGGATTATGTCAAGATGATGAGTGAGAATGTTCCCCTGTACGATAACGACACATCTCGACACGATTACGACATACATATTTTTGTAAAGCTTGGTGTAAATGGCAGTATTTTCCCAAGATTGTTTGTTAAGTATAACGTTAAAATTAGAAAGAAAGACAGACAAAAATACATACAGTTGAACATAGAACATCGTCCTTTGTGAGAAGTCGGTTAAAAATTAACCAGTGGTATCATTACAAAACCATGAATCTTTTAAACACTTGTGAAACAACAAAACTTGCTGTTTCTTATAAATAAACAAGTTGAGTAGCTGCTTCCGTATGAAAACTTTACAAAGCTAATGAGTTTGTGTTGGACCATTGCTGCAACGTTTCGTCATAATTTGAAGTTATTCGCGTAACGTTTGGTAGACTATGACGTAACAGGGTGGTAAGTACCTACGAAACGAGCCTGTAATGTCGCAAGGTGATAATGGTGCATGATGGTGCAGTTTTAACGCAAAGTCATTGTGTCGTCTTCATTTTTGGGGGCTTCGGTTTTCATCATTAGGTACTCGTATTACAGTAGGTTAATAGCTCGGTAATATTGTAACAATATTAGGTAGAACTAAGTATGATGGTAAGCAATTTTTTTTTGTACTTTATTAATAAGAACAAAATTCTTAATAATTAATTACGATCTAGCGTAAAAGACTAGTAAGCAATTTAACTCTAACTTAAAATGCTACGTTTTAGATTATGTTAAAACTAAGAATAGTGTCCATTTGCACTTTTACACAAGTCCGTAGCACTTTCATAGAGTCTGATATATTTGTAAAAACACTATGTTCATGTGTTATATATAAAGCACAGCATTGTCACTATTATTTATTCAATTTGTACACTTATTCAAAAGGTTTAGTTATTTTTAGCCTACGCACTAAGTATGTATTGTCTAGCAGCTGGATAGCCTCAACATTCACGGGTCGACGAAGTCTGTGTTCGTGGGCTTCAGCAAATTTTTGGATGATGGTGGTGACGAATTCCATTTTAAGGTCACGGTGAAGATCGTCATTTCTTATGTACCAGGGTGCATTCACAGCATCCCTGAGCACTTTATTTTGGAATTGTTGGATTAATTTGACATTGCTTTGTTTAGTACAGCCCCAAAGTTGGATACCATACATCCAAATTGGCATCAGTATATGCTTGTATATGGTTAGTTTATTATGTATTGATAGACAGGATTTCCTTCCGAGTAACCAATACATACTTTTATAACGTATGTCGAGTTCCTGTCTTTTGATGATCTTCCATTTAAAAAATGGAAGATCAAACCAATTTGTCCAGTCATAAACTTTGTTCACAGCAAGTTGAACTTTTTCTACTGCTTCTCTGTGGCTTGATCCGGTAGCCATAATTGCAGTATCATCTGCAAAGGTCGCAATGGTGTTGTTTTCTAGTTCTGGGATGTCACATGTGTATAACAAGTACAGAATAGGGCCTAGCACACTTCCTCGAGGTACCCCAGCTTTAATAGCTTTTAGCTCGGAATATGCGTCTTCTTGCCGTATTTTAAACATTCTATTAGTTATATATGATTCTAGAATATCTGCAAATTCTGGTAACATGTGAGATGGTAAGCAATGATGTGGTCGACGGTGAAGCACGCTTGCCAATAAGTAACATATTCACTCTTGAATTAAGGAACCATTTTATTTGTTTCCAGTGACTTCTTCCGCTCTGGGTGTATTGGGAGGGCGTATCAGACTTTTACTGACTAAACCCACCCGTGTTCCTTCAGTTGCTTGATCCAGGGATGCGGTAACTCTCTTTCAAATTTATCAGGTTGTAGATATCAGCCAACAAAGACTCCGGCAGGGAATTTCACTACTTAGCTGTACGCATACTGAAAGTATTCGCAAAACACTTTGTGCAGCACCCATACGGGTGGGATGTCTACCGTGAATCGATGGCGCATTGCAGTACGTCTTGTAGTACGATGATGGAAAGGGCTAGGCGGAATCAAATTGTTCAGTTTCATTTCCGTCACAATTAAGAGTCTTCGCTTATTTTTAATTGACATTCTTTGTTAAACCTCTTAGAAAACCTTCGAATTCTTGAGAAGTTCACTCACATCTCAAATTCCTTAGTAATTACTTACAGTACGCTTGACTGCGCTCTTTTTATATCAATATCTATCTAATTTGAATTAATCGCACCTTACAAAATTCCTTACGTATTCAGGATTAGGCATTTCTCCCTTAGAAAAAAAAAAGAAAAGTGTTTTAATTGCTAAAGCGGTTCCTAATTACGGCCAATCATTTAGAAATAATGGGCTAGTCGAAATTATGCCACCTCTCGCCCTACAATTTTATTATCGCCCTAATTTGAATATTACCAACAAAGTCAAATTCCGAAGAAATCCAAAGATCGCGTGGAGACCATTCATTTGCTGAATAAACACTTTCGCCAGATAACAAAAAAATAAAAGTCGTTAACACCTGTCTAACAGTATATTCAAATATTTCAAAACGATACGAAAAAATTGTAAGGGCAGTGTCGCTAACACAATCAAAACAAACGTATCGTGGTAAGGGGCGCTGTAAGGGGCTTCCTTGACCCTTTCAAGTGGCATGAAATTATTTTTAGTAATGAGTTAATATATCTCCTAAACGCGTGGACCGATGTTCATTATTTAAACGGATATAATGGTTCTACGCCTATACCTTTCTTTTGAGACCAAAATGTCAAAATATCTCTATAAACATAAGAACATATTTTCAATTTACGTATTAGTATTTTTTGGTACAAGTCGGATTAATGACTATTGTTTGTACCAATTTTTTTCTTTTCTGGCCACTACTTTAAGTGCCTTACGAAGTGCAAGTAATCTAAATAAACTATTTATTTAAGATAACTCCTTGCTTTATGGTTTTCAAGTTTAGCAGTGCTTATTATTAACCCCTACCCAGATACGCCGCTTGGATACTTTTTTAAATCTTGCCTGTGTGGTAAAAAAGCAATCGTTATAAAATTTAAATATTTTAGGCCGGGTATAGTGGAGGCCCCTGAAAACAATTTTGTCAAAAGATGCCATCCCATTTTAGTATAATGTATTTAATCATTCTTCGCAGTATATGAGGGCCTTACTTAACATAGAGGTACTCCACTGTTCCTGAATAGGGTACAAACGGCAGCACCTTTAACCTGTAACCGATAAGATTACACTTACGGACATTGATATTGGACATTGTGATTTCCTTGTTTACCCGAACCCTTGCCGTAGCTCATGAACTTTATTAGGGATCTGTGGGACCCCACTTCAGCGAGGTCATCCGGCCATGATAATGCACGATATATCGCTCCGATATCATTTGATATGTAAATTTAGACAGCTCTCCTTTGTCCGATTTAAGTGGTGGAAAATTGGAACACTGAACGTACTACTTACCTGTTTTTTTTGACGTGATTGACGATAAAGAGTAAGCATGCCTAGAAGATGTCCCATGAACAGTACTAAGCAAGTTTACTGGTCTCGAATGACTTATTTTAGAGTATACGTGATCTTTGGTGATCTGGTGAAAGGACGGACGCTTTTAAAAACATAAGTAAAATTTAAAAAATCGCCCGTCTCATTTTTATTTCATTCTACATAATTTATCTAGTAGTAGACACACTTCAATCGAAAATCTATTGAACACGTAATTATGACACGATATCTTGCGAAAACTCCCCGATTTAAACAGTAAAACGCCCATAACTTCTGAACGGCTAAACCGATTTTCATCAAACATAGCTAAAAACACTTTCGATAAAGTGACCTTTCAAACAAAACATTGAATCAAAATCAGTTAATCTATTTTAAGCTATTATACCACAGACAAATACACCAACCATTTTTTTTTTCTAAATGGGTTTTCTACCGCGGACCTGGCACTCCGCGCTCTTTTTTTATCGTGTTTATTTGTTTGTTCCTTTATTATTTATAAAAAAAATACAATTATTGGACTCCTACTTCGGACACTATTTTAAGGCTTACTTAACTAACATAAGACTACGTGAGTTCATCCCTCACTGCATACTGTATATATATTTATGAAACTGAATTAATAAAAACTAGCAAAAACCCATTTAAAAATCGTAACAATCCGGTCAGCTTCCAGTGAGTGATGCAGCTGAATACCAGTATTTAGAAGGAGTGACTGCCTACCTGACCTCCACAATCCAGTAATGGGTAAAACGGCACACCTTGGCAAGACTGGTGTTTGATTCTTTGGCTCCCGAAACAACTGTCAAAGATATACAAACAAATGCTGGGACTAAAATTTTAACGTGCCTTTTAAATAAGTGCCTTAAAATTTTAAGGTACGGAGGAATCGCGGTTTGTTAAGATGGTCACCGATCCACGGTTCAGTTGAAAACCAGCGTCAGGCAATTCCTAGCTGTCTGGCATTTTGCTGAACTTGACCTTTTTAGCGCAGCCGCGAGGAATGTATGATAATATAATAATTTATGTATGCAATTGTTTCAAAATTAAGTTTCTTATTTTTTACCTACATTATGTGTATCTGTGTGTGCTAAATAAACTAGTTTTCTTTCTTTCTGCCTTACTTTCTTTACTCCTATCTTTCACGGACCGACCTCGGCAACCTTTGCTTTACCTAGAACATCGACTCGTGTGGCTGTTCTTATTTAGCCACAAGCTCCTTTGTCAATGTTAAAAAGCGAATAAAAGAAAGTCACAAGAAAAGGCCCGGGTATTGTTAATACCGTAAAATAAATAAGATTAGAAAAATATTATCCACCGAAAATGTTACGAAGGGAAAGAGTGATTTGAAAGGTGGATTTACATCAGAAGCTGGGGTAAGAATAATAACGGGGTAACAAGAAAAGGTAGGCTTTTGTCTGCAAATTAGATTATTGTAACAGTTGTAAGAAGCGTCGTATTTTTCCTCATAGTAGTGTTTTTCTTAGATTAATATTAATATTTTCATGCTGTTTTTCGGGCAGATGCGTAATTGTGTGATTGGTATGATTTATATTGAAAATAAATTAGATATGATTATTATTATTTTGACTATTGAAGCATTGACCATATCATACGAGACTTCGGATAAAAGAACTACCGAATCTCATTAGACGCTAGATTTTTGATCCCTAGTTAACTCCACCAGTAGTTAAATATGCTAATAAATGGTTTCAAATTTCAGTAAGACGCGTTTATTCGTTAATTGTTTGTCGAATATGATGGAACAAGCTCGACTCCAACGAAAAGGGCTGACCAACACTAACAAACAAGCTTTCATATTTAAAATTGTCACGTCAGGAGAAATGAACGTATGTGCAAAAGAGCAATGGCAAAATCTTAGCTGACTTAAATTTGAGCGTCTGAAAGTGAGTTATATACGAAAGACATTCTATTAATTGTCTACGTTTTTAAAGTATAATTGGGCTTAACATTAGAATCGGGATATTTACCATGTTTACTGTTTGTAGCGAGTTTCCGATATTTCGGCGCTGTTGCAAGCACCATGATCACGGATAAACTGGTTCAGCTGTGTAAACCCCGGTAAAGTGCCGAAAAATGTTCGCGAGCGGACACAGTGAGTTTCGTATGTCGGGAACAGAATTTTCCGTATATATTAGTTTACTCTTTGAACAGAATCGAGTTGTGAGTGACAATGGTAGCGGTACCGAGTGCAAAAAAACGAACAAGAAAGAGGGTAGACCGATATACCCACCCGCAATAACTTTAGTTTATCCGTGATCATGGTGCTTGCAACAGCACCGAAATATCGGAAACTCGCTACAAACAGTAAACATGGTAAATATCCTGATTCTAATGTTAATCTTAGTGACCATGACAGTTTAAAAACTTAAATAATTGGGCTGGTTTTAAACGGATTTAAAAACAAAAAAAAAGATTTTTAGTTCATTTCTTTAGCTTAGTGTTGCCATTATATATTTATCTGCTAAGTGACAAGTAGTAACTATTTTAAGTAATACTATAATTTTTGTATTTATTACAGAAAATGAGTTAAGAACACAGTTTATGTCTAAGTGTAGATGTTGCTTGCAGGTAGGTAAGAATATTGTAGTGTTGTAGATATAAATGAATTACTTTCAATTAATCATTGGCAAAAAGACTAGTACCCAAGTCAAAAAAAAAATATTGCTTGGTTGTTGACGACAATCTTTTGATACACGTCAAAGTCACTTAGTTTAAATAAATATACTCTTTCCAAAGAGTAAACTCGTAAAGAGTAAAACGTATATTACACATTTCATTCTGAAAAAACTAGGTAAGGGAAATACTAATGCGATATCCCCTTTTTTACTTCTACGAAATTGAATAATATTACTTAATAAACACATTATTAAAAGTTACCCAGACATAACCTCCAAAAGTGTATGAATTATTATCTATTATTCTCGACATTCTTGAACAAAAATTCTTGCACAAACTAATTTAGAACATCACCCTAAATTAAACCAGATACTTTTAATTTAATGACGTAGGTATTTAATCTCAGCTAAATCAATGTATGGGCACCTGCCATTGTTCTTTATCAATCAAACACCCGGGAAGAGGGTCCATAACTTTGTTTGTTTTCTGTTTTTATTTAGGAGTTTTTAAAACCCCATCATACCCTTTTACAAAATATCTACATACAATTTTTTTTTATTTATCTTATAATCTATTAATTATAATATTTATTATACCTACAAACAACAAATAAAGTGAATCATACAACAAGTATTGTCATTTACTCACAAAAAAAAATTGTATACTCTGATCATGGTAAAGATAAAATTGACTGTATTAAGCCTACATCTAACCTATTTAGTTTTAGCTCGATCATGATGACTGATTTACGTTCATCTTTATTTAAGACTATAGAGTATATAACTTGCAAGTTTTGATTACATACACACGGACACCGGGACAGGATACAACTAAATAGAAGCATGTAGAAACTGAATTTCGTAGAAATGTATAGGGCATAGGAACAAACGGCAAGACCTTTGGCCGATTATTTTTTCACACTATTCAGTTCTATATTTTTTTATAATATGGTCACGCTTGACTTTGACTATCTCACCTTATGGTAAGCAATGATTTGGTCGACGGTGTAACACGCTTGCCTAGAAGTAGCCTACTCACTCTTGACTTATAAAGTTATAAGTCACGAGGGGTTTATAGACTCCGAAATTGTAGCTATCGAGAATGACGGACTCCGGTAAGGAATCCCACTACTTAGCTGTACGCATAATGAAAGTATTATACACAAAAAGGATATGTAGGAAGGCTTAATCTTGGGAGCAGTGGGACTATATTAGGCCAGCTAGGTAGATACAATTTGATAAGACTAATCTAGCCCTTGCCATCATCGGTACATGTTAAGACAACCCACACATACGCTCAAAGCGTTTTGCGTAAACTTTCATTATGCGTACAGCTAAGGTGTAGAATTCCCTGCCAGCGTCTTTGTTTCTAGATAGCTACAATCTACGGGTCTTTTAGTCAAGAGTGAAAAGGTTACTTCCAGTTTGAGTTGAGCATGAGCATCTGGAATACCGGCCTAAGTAACTGTTGTCATCCTAGTTGATTGAATAATTCACTTAATTTTATTACCGTTTGCTTATCTATAGGCCATGTGTTAGTTTTATAGCCACTTCAAAAAGGCAATTACCTACGTTAAAAGTCAACTGTGACAAATAATTGGATAGTTGCAACTTACCTTTTATTTTAATGAAATGCAATCTTACAAAACCTATTATTGTTATTCTTTGATCTATTATGTTTGTATGTACCGGAGGTCTCTGCTAATAAGAAATTCTTTAAGCAAGCAGTCGTAACTGTGACCACGAAACCAACATGAGGCAATTACATTAAAGCTAAACCCTATAAGTACGACGTATCTAGAAAACTTAGCATAAGCATCATCATCACATCAGACAAAAGATGTCCACTGCTGGACATGGGCCTACCCCAATCGTCGCCAAATTGAGAGGTTCCGTGCGTCCCCGCAACCTTCAACAGGTCATCCGTCCACCTGGTGGGAGGCCTTCCAACGCAACGTCTTCCGGTTCGCGATCGTCACTCCAGATCTTTTCTGCCCCATCGGCCATCCGCATAAGCATAATCAGCTTATTATGTTCCCACTACTAGGAGACAAGCTTTCCCACAGCGGGGCTTAGGGAAGTCGCTTTATCACTCTCCCCGGGGATGAGCACTTACAGGTGTTGCAAAGAGGGATTTCCGGGATGGTCTTATGAGAGGTCACGAGGCCCGAGGTGCTGATGGTGATCACCGGAGTTTTAGTGAGGTAAATATCCTACTGTCCGTGGTATTTTCTCCAAAAGTCCAGCCGCCTTTTGAATGTTTCCCCCTATCAACAAAAAAGGCCTCCCCGCCGTGAAAGGTGTCCGTGCCCAGTCGACCCATTTAGACTCAACCCTAAGAATAATATGTGCATATTACTGTTTTGAAAGGCGTAAAATCGTCGATGTATAGTCAGGCAGAAAAGTGTTGATTTAACGCTTGCAACACATATAATGTAAAATTTTAATAATGTTTGGGTAAATAAATCAATAATTGAACAAGTACTTATCTTATTTTAAAATAGTATAGTATCCGCTTTGTAGTAAAATCACAGATTATTGTTAATTATCATTAAAATGTTATAGCTAGTGGCACGGTGATATTTATTGGATCAGTCTTTATACTTGATTATAATTATTAGTTTAATAAGTAGGTACTAACTTCTAAAATAGTTAAAAAAATATGGTAGTAAATCATTACCTAAATTATATTTAAAAATAAACATTAGGTATCTTAAAGAATACAGGACTAGGTAGGAACAGCACAATTAAAAGAATAATGTATTTAGCAATACAACCAACATTTAATAAACAATTTTCTATAAATAATCAACATTCAAGTAAGAACAGTTTCCATTACAAAATCAACAATGTCTCTCTATAAATAATCGACACGAAAAATATTAAAATAATTATATATTAATATATTTTTTCATTGGTCCATAATTCTCATACACCTCATTTTTAATTTTATCTAAAATTGAAAAAAATACATTTTCGGAAGTATCTGGTTCGCAATTCGCATTACGGCGAATGTGCACTGTGTATTTATAAACTGCCAAGGTCAAAAACAAATTTCATTTGACATCTGCACACACACAATGACCCACACTGTGGAATCTTATTTTTTCGGTGCAGCCGATATACATGACCGGCGTGTAATAAACTTTGGCCACGTTGTTTTGAAATGAATTCATAATTTTTACGTGCGTTTTTTTTTTATTTTCAGGGCAGACCTGAGAAGGCCATTAAACTGACATTGTGAATGAAAAGACCAACCATACATACTTTACTTTCTTATCTTAACGGCACCCTACATACTTGCATTTCGAACGATACGACGAGTTCGAACAATAGATATGAGCCGTTTCGTCTATTATTTCCAGAAAACCGGTTTAAGCGAGATAGGGTAGAGGCTATATATATAAAGCTAAATTTTTGAAACGACATCACTGACTACCAGTATAAATTAAGTACCTATCATAACAAAATATTAAATATCTATGCATAATAATTAATATATAGAATTAAATATCACTTGTCTGACTGTACAAATGGCACTGAATTGGTAGTAAAATATTTGGTATTATTCTTCGGGTCGAGTCTAATCGGGTCTAGTGGGCACATACCCCGTTAAATGATCTTCTTTTACTTTGTCCTTCTCATACTTCGCATGGTTGGCGCAGTGGTTGACCGATTGACTGTCGCGGGTTCAATTCCCGCACGGAACAAATATTTGTATGACCTACAGATAGTTGTTCCGGCTCTGGGTGTTGTGTGTGAGTTCATATGTTTGTAAACGCACCCACGATACAGGAAGAAATTCATAGTGAGGGAAAAAGTATATAAAAAAAAACATTCTTCCTTTCATATTGAGTCGATTCTTCTCTAGAACGCGGTTCCTCTTGATATTAGGACGCCCACCCGTTAATATGCATTTAAGCGGAAGATGCGGCATTATTTTTAAACCAAATAGCAGAGTCATCTTATTAAAACGCCTTACTTTTACTTTATATATGTATATAGGTATTTATTATGGTCAATATATACTTATGTTTATTTCATACTTTTTATATAATTTTGTACCCATCGCCGACATCCTACAGACAGACACACAGATACACATATACCCAGACACACAGACAGATCTTTTAAGTTTGACGTGTGTTGCTGTGCCTTTTTTCCAACTTTAATAATTATTTCTATTTTTATGCACCTACTATGTTCTCTCCACCATCCTTCTTTGACTCGTAGATAATGCCTCAGCCATTACGTCTGCCTATGTACAAAACCTGTATTTATTTCTATGGCATGTAGGTATGTTAGGTAGGTAAGTTTTGTTACTTTATTTACCTTGCAAGAAAATGCCATAATTTTTTGAAAGAACATTTCATCATCGGACTACAAGACAAACGGCGATGCGTCATCGGTATATGGTGGACATCCCACACGTACGCACTAATCGTTTTAGAAATACTTTTATTGTGCGTACAGCTAAGGAGTGGAATTCCCTGCCGGGGTCTGTATTTCCTGATAGCTGCAACCTGGGAGTCTTTAAGTCAAGAGTGAATAGGTTACTTCTAGGCAAGCGTGCTACACCGTCATCCACATCATCGCCTATCATCAGGTGAGATAGTGGTCAAACGCGAGCCTTAAAATAATAAAAAAAGAACATCAAATAATTAATCACTTAATTTAATTTTGTTGTTTGTCGTGTGAGTCTTAAATAAAGATTTTTCCTTTCTTTCTTTAAATAAAGCTACTCAGCCTAAGTAAGCCTAAACTATGCTGATCCAAGGCTCGATGGTAATGAAACTACATACAACTATACATTTACGAAATGCTTCATTTTTAGTTGCTAATTACGAGATTAAATTGACAATTTTGTATGACAATGTTATGTCAATTTTACCTCGTGTTAGCATTTAACCCTGAGTTGAGTTTTTCATGCATGTGAACCTAAGTTACGTAACTACAAACACAAATACAAATGGGGGGAGGCGTGGGTATTTTTATTTTAGGCAGTAGAGAACGAGACAGTGCGACCGAAAAACAAATTTGGGAACCGCTGGCTTAAACGAACCGTCTCTATGGAACAATTTTAACTATCTAAGTAAGTAGGTATAAACCACATAATCGATAGGAACTAAAACTAATACACTTCGTGTGCTTTCAAGTAATATCTCACGACCACAGAAAAGGGTCCGTTATCTTCACTCTACTAAAAGGTTCACTTCAATCAGAAAGCTATCCATTTCATGTAGACGTCCGGTAGCTCGTACAGAACCCATCACGGTAAATACGTATTCCTAATAGTTTTTAACTTCGGGCAATATTGATAATGGTTTGTCTGTAATGATTTATTTTTAAATAGAACGGCCAAAGCTAATTGCAACTATTTAGACCCAAAAATAATGTTTAAACTGGCTTCTGCCCGTGGCTTCGCCCGTGTTTAGTGTTATATTATCCCAAGGGAACATTATACAAAGCTTATCGTGATAAAAAGTAGCCTATGTACTAATCCAGATTATAATTTATCTCTGTGCCACATCCAGAACCGTAAAGCCGTTTTAGAGTGATGAGTAACAAACAACCATCCATCCAAACTCTCACATTTATAATTGTACTAGCTTCTGCCAGCGGCTTCACCCGCGTGAATGTAGAAAATTATGCCAAGGGAACATATTCCCGGGATAAAGAGTATCTTATGTGCTATTCCAGAATATAATCTATCTCTGTGCCAAATTTCATCCAGATCCGTCTAGCCGTTTCAGTGTGAAGAAGTAACAAACATACACATGCATACGCACACTTTATAATATTAGTGTAAAGTAAGATATCGTTTATGGCAAGTCAGGGTACGCGTGTGACTCAAATATCATCATAATTTCAGGAGAGAGACGTTCGTTTCTCATACGCTTCCCTCAAGTGTCACAAAATCAACTGGACCCTTACTTTCCGTTATTTTTAAAGGAAGACACAAAATTAATTGCAGATTGTGTGAGTTCGATCCCCAGCTTCATTCGTACGATTGAATAGATTCTGATCGTTCAGATGTTTTATGACATCACACAACTCAACCATATTGTCTATCCGGATGCAGCTAAATATATATTAGTGTACTAGCTGCCGCCCGGGTATACTTATCCCACTATCTTTATAAATTATAGCCTATGTGTTATTCTGATATATAAGCTATATTTCTGTAAAGTTTCATCAAAATCTGTTCAGTAGTTTTTCGTGAAAGAGTAACAAACATCCATCCATCCTCGCAAACTTACATGTTTATAATAGCTGTAGGATTATATGTTATTGAAACTAACTAATTAACTAATACCCCTTGGACTAAGACGTCTTGCCTAACTCGCCGTATATGAAATCGCATACCCTTTTAAGGGTTGCTGGATATGCGACACAACGGGGTCCAGCCAACTGTGGCCGTTGCTACTCTAACCTGCATACCTATCTATTAGGAGACTCCTGAGAAATTCCATTGTTTTGTTCAAACGTTCTTATATTACTTCGAACAAACTGGCACAGAAGAACACTTTCTAATACTTTATATCACTTGAAACATGGACACCACACTACATTTTTAGGCACTCCAAATTCATCAGCATCTCTGTCTTCAAATCAAAGGATAATCGAATATAAAAACCAAATTCTCACACATCTAACGACTGTAAGCCTTCATGGTACATTATAAACTAAACTTTGCTCCACCAAGCCAAGATAATGACTTTTACCGCTAGTTACTTCCGTGGCCTCCATTTTTTGCTGCAGCGCATTGACTGGAACGGCACGAAATTCAAATTGCGAATGTGGATGGACCAATGGGATTGCGAGGCCTGCATCGCGCAAGCAAAGTTTTCTTAGCTTGTAGCATATAAGGCGATGTCGGTGGTATATCGTCGGGAGGTCCGATGCTGTCGTTAAGACCGGCCGTGGCGAGGGGCCGGACTATATCCTCGCTGTAATGTATTGTCAATCCGACAGTAGAGTGGCCTCTGCTTCGTGTATCGCTATTGTTAATGTTAATCTCCCGTTAAATTAACTGTATGTATGCGTTAAGATTAGGTGCCCTCTTCATAACCGAAACCGGTCGGCAGCATGTTTGACTTCCTTTTGTTTCTTGGGACGACTATTTTGTTATTAATAAAAAGTTCATACAATTGAAAAAATTAACTTTTTCATTGACAGGAAGCCTGACTCCGAACAAAGGGAACATTATTGGTATAAATTATAATATACCAAGTGTAGTGTTGTACATTTGCGAGTAGGTATGGACGAGTTATAAATCAGTTGCTGATGTTTGTCTTGTTCAATGAACAGTTGAAATTAAATATATTTTGCTATTCCCATGGTGGTTAGGTTGTGAATAAGATAAGATGAAGGATTGATCGTGTACTCATTAGGTGCCTACTACCTTCGGTTCCGATGATTGAAAAATGCTGAACGTTGAAACGATATAGATAATCATAAATATGTGAACAAGATAACGCAAATTTGTTATCAGCTTTTGTTAGCATCTTTTGTTTACGTTGAGGAATGCAAAATATATGGATATGAATTTTTCTGACGCACATTTTAAAATAATAATCTTACTCGTGTAAGTAATAATATTTCTTTAATGGTAAAAATATTTTTTTATTGCTGCATTCTTCAAATTCGATATAAGTACATGAAGTATTGGTAGTATAAAATGAAAGGATCTTTGCCAAACAAATTATAGCAAAGTTTGTTTTAAAGTAGGTAATATACAACGTTAAGTTACAACGTTATTTTACGTAAAAGTGATCATGTCTCCATCAAAGTATTTTTTGTGTTTATCGACTATGATAATAATTCATAGTACAGCGGCTGAAATTCCAAGATTTACATGTAGTGCCGACGATACTCAACCAAATGTGCACAATTATTTGGTTATGTTAGAGATATCATATTTTGACGACTATGATTACCCCTCCACAGATTATTGCAGTGGATCAATTATAAACGAGAAATGGATAATCAGCGCAGCAAACTGTTTTCCAGATAAAATAACAAATGTCAAAATAATGGGTTCAAATCAACGCATCCTAGCGTTCTCAAGAAATATTGTAACTCATCCTTATTACATTCAGGATCCCAATTTCAATTATTACAATGGGCAAAATGATTTGGCCCTCGTCGAGACTGCGAAATCGATTCAATTCAATGCATTGACGCAACCTATTGGTCTGGCGCGAGTCGGTGCACTTGGGCAGCAAGGTATCATTGCTAGTTATCAGTATTATGATAGTATGGAAATGCCTTTAGAAGAAACTGGAGTGGTGACACAGTGCGAGTGTGCGCCGCATGACAGTAAAATGCTGTGCTCCCAGAATGTAGCATATACGGCAAGATGGCATTCAGGAGCAGCATTGACTACTAAAGATGGTCTAGTTGGCATCGAATGCGCAATCGTATCGTTGCCAACAGGTGAACAATCTGTTTTTGTTGATATTTCCTTATATTTTAACTGGATCCAAAACGTAACGGGAATGAAACTATACAACAACGGCACGGAATAAGAACTTTATTTGATTGAGTGTTATCGAATGTAAACGTTTTTATAAATCTTAAGTGTGGAGTTTCTTGTCCGTTCTTCTCTACAAAATCTAACTTTGTGAATGGACAGTAGAATCAATTATTTTATTATTTTTAATTTATGTTTTTGACTTTCAAAAGTGCCGCTTAGTGGCCTAATGGAAATAAACGATTTAACTTTGATGATGATTAAATTCGGACCATGAAAATAAAAAGTACTTTAGAGCTTTATTATGTGTGTATTTATTTCAATCTTTTACGTCATATTATATAAAACGTAATTCAACAAAAAAATAAGACTATTAGTTATATAACGTACCTATATACCAACTACATGTATACAAGTGAATATGAAAAGGGAGTGGAAAGGAAGCTCATTGCGCAACAAAAATTCGTCCACATCGATGTCAATGGGAAACCGGGCATCTTGCTACGTTGAAGAAAAGCCCAGCCCTCTGGTCACGTGAAGAGTCGTCTAACTGTTACTGATATCTCGAAAAACTTGATGAGAACTCAGACCCCATGTAATTTTTCAACCATACCTAATTGATTGATAAAAATATTGTTTTATATGTTTAGAATACATTCGGCTGATTTCTGATATGAGTATTTGACGGCAAAATTTTGACAGATTTTCAGGCTAAAGTACAATTTGAGAAATACTCAACTTCAAATTCAGAAATCGGGAGATTGTATACCTATACCTACATATATTATTTTGTTTAAAAAAATCTAACTGATTTAATTAAAGGAATGTCGAAAACATATTTGAAACAACTCTCAAATTAAAACTAGATATAGAACAAATACCTTGATAATATTACATTTCAGTGATTTTATATATTTTGCCAGTATCACTTGGATGCCATTACCCCATGTCACTTGGGGTTCGGATAACACGTTTTCTTGTTCCATTCTGTTTCATCAACCGCTACGCTATTCTATGATAGAATCCTACTATCCTACTAATATCATAAATGTGAAATTTGTGATAGATTGATGGATGTTTGTTATCCAATCACGCCAGAACGGCTGTACGAATCTGAAAGAAATTTGGCACTGATTTAGATTATAGTCTGGCATGCGAAGCCACGGGGGCAGAAACTAGTCATCATATTTCTCACTATGCCCTGTTAACTTAGAACTAATTTTTTTTTTTTTTTTTTATGGGTTTGCTCTTGACTCTAGTCTAAGTCATAGGTGACAGAGACAACGTCGACGATGGAGTGAGCTTACCCAGAAGAAGCCTGTTCACTCTAACTTTGAAGAGATTCGTGTTGAATGCGTTCGGAAACACAGACGCAGATAGTGAGTTCCATTCATTCGCTGTGCGCATTATACTCTATAATAGTAGTAGAATAGTTCCATCTATCCGCCATACATGGAACTTTTTCTTGCAGTGTTACCACTTTTTTTCGTATTTATTAGATTTTATTAATTGTTATTCTTGCTATTTTCATTAATTAGTCCAGTTACACAAAAATTTAAGATTTCGTAACATGGTATAAATTAATTTAAAATGTTTATTAAAATTTTGTATTATTAGAGATACTTTTACAATGATAAAATTTTACGAGTAGATTACTGATACCAAACGTTAGCACCACTGAGTGTAGCACGTCACCTGACGTCAGATGTTAATTTTCCAACGGTGTGTTTGCATGTTCTTACGCAATTTTCTTGTATTGTTTTTGTTTTACTTGTTATTGTGCTGTAAGAAAGTGTACTAATAATAATTTACTGTACTGTACTGTTCTTGAATATGAAATAATGCTTCATTAGTTAGCAATATCCTAGCTGGAAAGAGCTATCTTAATTTAGTCAGTGGGTCGTCTTACAAGCGATTTATTGAAAGTTTTGATTCCATTTTCCTACAGGCTCGAGAAGATTATAACAACACTTAGGGTACGAAACGAGAGAGGCAAACAGGGGTAGAAATAAATGTGCAATAAATTCATTAAATTTTGTAAAATTTTCTCATTCTCTTTACCCCATTACCCAAGATACTTAAACATGTGTGTAACTAAAAACTTTCATAAAAATATGCTAACTTCAAAACACAGTTTAAGTATCTAATATTAATTAAGTTAATGAAATATAAATAAAACTGTTTTCATACGTAAGTACCTACGAGTACCTTCAAATTTAGTTCATTGCTTGGCGTTCAAATGCTGGTCACTAACTAAAACCTGCTAAAACCGAAAATGTCAGTTGCCAGTCTATCTTATTCACACATATATGTTTCTCACACAATCCCCATCATGAGTTTCCAAAAAGGAGGAGGTTCTATGTTCGACACTATATCTGTTTCTTTTTGTGTATGTTCACCGAATTCTCCGTGACTTGTGGATCGCAAAAAGATTTGAATTCTCTTTGTGTTTGAAAGAGTATTTACCCGCGGTGATCGTGTATAAATTGGGCAACTATCGGATGAAGAACTTTGGATATATACAAGGAAATTCTTCAATAAATGGCGGAACACTCTAGGGATTGCTCGCATGTCTGTTTATTGTAAATTACTGTAGAACTTGGCCACTAGTTACCACAATTAAAAAGTGGAAAAAAAAAAATTGGACGTCGGTGTCAAAAAACGAGGAAAGGAAACCAGAAACACCGATTTCTGAAATTTAATTCATTTTTACAGCCTTCTTAAAAACTGGAGGTCATTAATTCGACACATATGAATGTAATTGTTGGAATTGCACAATATTCACATAATTATGTTACTCTATGTAAGATTTTATACACATGTAAATTTCACAAGTGTAGGTATTATAAGGACGATAGCCAGAATCTAATAAATGAAATACATTAACTTTTATATTTGATATATTTCGTACGAATTCCACAATATGCCTGCCTTCTGGGCGGCTCCACTAGAATTGACAATCAAAAGCTTTGCAAAAACATCTTCACTTATTTTTATGTTCGAATTTCATTTACCTTTCAAGTAATTCCAATTACCAGTGTTTTTATAGGCAAGTAGGTTGCCTTCTAGTTAAGCAGAAACCTCACATGAGCTACGCCCCTACGAATAGACGCGCAGAATCATATGAAGTGCTTCTATTCTATGTCTTGAAAGGTTACATGAATCCTACCTTACCCTAACCCGAGCATTTACCTAATAGGGGAATCACATTTACAATTGAGCTACGACCCTAAAAAGGGGAAGGCTTAATAATGACAAACGAGTTATCGGACGCTCCGATATGTGGTTTTAACTTCAGCTTCGGCACGTCGCACATACGCACTAACAAATCAACGCCGTCATGCTTGAACCTCCTTGGCCAAAACCCCTAAAAAAGTAACAAGGCGTCCTCCCAACACAAACAAGAATGATGCGATAACTCACATCGACCCGGATGGGGTTTAATCTCAAAAATTCAGATATGATACAATTTTTCGATTTCGTGCGTTTATCAGGCCAGAGAAGGAAAGGCTGGATCGCATCGAATTTCTAATCCTATTCATAGAGCTTGCACCAGGGTTTATTATTATAAGTTCATTTATTTTTTTAAACATCAGACAAACTGGACCAATGTTGTCAACTCGACATCCTTTCCAAAGGCTATGCCCCGTTAGCAAAATCGGTTTCAGTTATGACTATTACTTTAAGAAACCCACTGGGTTATACTAATACCCTGGCTTGTGCCTATGCCTTATTCGCATAACCAATAAATATTTCTTCGATGCATTGCCAGCCTTTTCTTCCCCCTGCGGCTCAACGGACCTCTTCCTATATGGAAACCTTAATAACCTTAACCTACTCATATATTCTAACGCTATGTCTACATTAAACGATCTTAACTTATTTACATACATCTATCCTAGGCCTAACTCTCCTATTCACCAATTTCTATCTATCTGGAATGGACCTTTTAACTCTACATAACTATTCCTATCTATGGTCCGGCCTAAATAATCTGTGGCTAATACGGCGCATAGAGTATAATTAAATTTAATTAAGGTGTGAGCACTGTGCTTATTAAGTTGTTTATGGCACTATATGTCAAACCAATTCTTATAATGAAAACTATGTTTTGCTTTTGACAAGGTTTTGACACTGTCCTTTTTTGTATTATCTGCAGGACTACGTGTCAAACCATTTCTTACAATGACATCTATGCTTTTAAAGCATTTATTTGCCTTAGGGGCTTGTAAGATTTTTCTATTAATTTTTGACTGTTTCTGACTTAGTCCTTATTATTTTCAATTTTATGGTTGAAATCAATGGGTTTCCAGATGGAACCACAACTAGTTGTTCCGACGAAATCTCATCATTGTTCTTTGCAAGACAAATGGAATTAGTGGAGTCAATTGGACTGGACCGATACATCACAATACCCTCGTCCGCGCACTCGCTGCTGGATAGGGAGTCCAAGTCATCGTCAGCCGGGCCGTCCGCACGCTCGCCCTGGAACACAGACTCCACTTCTAACTAGACATCGACGGTGCCGTCATCTCTGCTGGTCTGGTCACCATCGTCCTCGAACATGCAGCTCTCTCCGTTGGTGTCACCGCCATCGCCATCGATTGTGTCGCCTTCTCCGTCAATGTGGTCAACGCTTTTCTCACTGCACTGAATATTGTTTTGTGTTTATTAAAGAAAGAAAGAAAAAAAATATATTTATTTTTGACCCGCACAGGAGACACGAGAAATATGCATAAATTTAAACAATAATAAAAAATTAAAATAAAAACCCCGTGCGAGACCAAAAAGGCTCCTATCTCAGCATGTGCAGCGATATCCAAAAAGAAAATAACGCCGCGCTGATATTCTGATAGGACCCACTGTTGATGCCACGGACACACTTACGGAAACGGAAAATACTTAAATAATAAAATAATATATAAATAACAAACAAAATAGAATAAACACAGAAGGTGGGTCAAAGTATGTATATTACAATTATGTTTAAGTTACAAATCTATAAATAAAAAATCATATTAAATGTAGGTAGAACTAAGACTACAAAGTCCGCGATGCTCAATGATCATTTGTCAAAACCATAGACAAATGACAGAGCGCGCGGACCAAAGGGTAATGTATTAAATTTCTTAGAAAGGACCCTAAATCATGGAAAAAATAAATCTATGGTCGGCTGTCAAAAGAAATATGTTCATGTTATGAAATAGTGTAAATAAATAAGAGTAAATAAACCAGGCGAAAAGAATACATAGAATGTTCGCCCTTAATCACGATACTAGAAAATAAATGTGCATTAACATCCTCACACAACACACCAGGTTGTTTTTATCTGCTTTTATTTCACCAATTATTATGCGCTGTTCGCAAGCAATCGCATAACACTGCAAAGTCCATGTCATATTTAAAAATCATACGGTACAAATAATATGCAGCCCCCTGCAGGAATCCTCCTAAGATCAGGCTGTAGTCACTCTCTCTCCATTCATTTATTTCGCCCACCAACTTAAATTCGGTTAAGAATTCTTCTAAGCAATACCCGTTTGTGCCTGAGTAATAATTATTCATCATGCTTGCTTTATGCTCAATTACACAAAATAACAAAACCACTTAGCTTTATGCCGACTTTTTCTTATATTTCCATCCGCTTATGGGAGGGAATGAGAGGTAACCGCACTCTCTGTTATCATTTATCTCGCCTTAAGTACGCCGATAGGGCTTCGTGCACTGTATTCCGCCATGCACACGCGAACTTCTGTCTTTAAACACTTTTCTCGTTTTTTACTCACTTATACGTATACTGTACGCCGTCTACACGCGTATTTATTTTGTATATTTTCTTTTGTTACTGGGATAGTTTGCCCGGCGCAACTCCACCAAATATAACAACGATAGCCAGAGGCTAATAAATTAAATACATTAACTTTTATATTTGATATATTTCGTACGAATTCCACAATATGCCTGCCTTCTGGGCGGCTCCATTAGAATTAACAATCAAAAGCTTTGCAAAAACATTTTCACTTATTTTTATATTCGAAATTCATTTACCTTTCAAGTAATACCAATTGCCAGTGTTTTTTATAGGCAAGTAGGTTGCCTTCTAGTTAAGCAGAGTCCTCACAGTATGTATGTTTGTTTGTATGTATGTTTGTCCACGCATATCTCCGAAACTAGTACTCGGATCGTGATCATTTTTTGCACTGGATTAGGTATCTCTCAACTTAGGCAACAACACAAGTTTCATCAAAATATGTTAAGCCGTTTGTGTTCAAGATATGGTACATACAACCGTAAACCTTAACAATAAACAGTACGAATGTGTAAATTGAGTCATTAAGGGTATTTTGTTTGTCAATCCTTTAGGTTACCTTACTATAGAACTTGCTCACT
Organism: Orthosia cruda; assembly: GCA_964057195.1. Classification (NCBI taxonomy): domain Eukaryota; kingdom Metazoa; phylum Arthropoda; class Insecta; order Lepidoptera; family Noctuidae; genus Orthosia; species Orthosia cruda. The sequence goes on from OZ059844.1 coordinate 15,436,899, forward strand.
TTTTAGTGATGAATTTACATATAAACATCTCAAAAACGAACCAATATGTTCTCATTTTGGGCCAATTTTGTGTAGTTTTTCCCCGTGACTTGTTAAATCCAGTCAAAATGGAAGGAAATATCAACGTATACAGTGTAGGAACCACCAGGCGACGTTGGTAGCAACTTGCCTGGCCTGGTGGTTGTCCTTTAGTTTTCGTGTGAAGAAGGTCTGGTTGGCGTTTTATGAGCAGACACATAACGCCAACCAGACCTTCTTCTGTCATCACAGGTCCCTTGAATCCCCCATTTCCCCATATGCGTATATCTGGGTGCACAGCAAGCCACACCGCGAAGCGAAGCCGCTCTGTAAGAAGTTAGTAAATAGATAAAAGCTAGTAGTAACATTCTGTAAACATCTCACCGTGCAAGAATAGTGATCTTAAAGTGAACTGACTTTCCATTTGAATCCATTTAGGGTTGAATCTTAATTGAAACTTTAGTGGAATTTGACTGGAAGTCTCCGTGTTAAACCGTGGTAACAGCGCTAACAAAAAAATTGTTCAAGTAAATGTCACTAGATGGCGCGATATGCATCGATTGATTATTGAATTGTGTGTAAAATTAACATTTTCTAGAATTGATCATAAAAATTGTATGTTCTTTTTTAATCAACTATGCTGAACACAAAATTGTGGAATATTGTACTCTTAATTCACATTTCAAAGATTATTTGAAAGGATCATTTAAAATGGATACAAATAGATGGCGCGGATTTAAATTTCTGAGGCATGCCACTCGATTTTTTAAATTGATGTATTGTAACACATGTTGGTACAATGAAAATGTGAAATAAATACTATACAACAAATTTTTACTGTATTTAAAGAAAAAATAGACACGAACCGAGATAACCCATTTAATTGCTAGTCGCTACTAACACCATCTATAGCCGTCGAACGGAACCGAACGCGATCGAAGTACTTAAAAAAAAAAAACAGACGAAAAACGCTAGTTACGTCTGTACGATTTCATTGTATAGGATAATGCATCTGTATGCTATTATTATAGTATCTGTGGCTGAGATGTTTTCTGAACAAAAATAAGAACATCGTTAGAAATGTGCGGAAGCTGGAAAGAAGTACCCATGCGAAAGGTGACGGGGCAGATTGTAAAACTTGAGGTTCTTGGAATGTTTTTTTTGTGATACCGAACTTTGAATAAGTAGTCAAAATGGTCTCGAATAGTAATAATAATAGCTGCCATATTTGAGATTCAGATTTACTGAATGAAAACTATTTACATAATCATTTCTGTAAAATCAACAATGTTATACCAAAATTACAAATACAAATTTGTTACAGAAAAGTGTGGTATTTCCATGAAAATTATTAATTTCCATTATGAATAAAAAGCACGGGAGCCGGAGAGAAGGACACCTCAGTAACCTACTTTTCTTTCATATTTTTACTAGGTATTTTGCTAAAGTTCATGGATAAACAGGCCATAACAAGTTTGTACAATAAAATTAACAATTATCACTTAATTTCATAGTTTTAGCATTTTTCAGATTCTATAGCTCGCATTTTCAGTGCCTGCATGTTAATAAAATCTATTAAGAAAAATTGGGTTGTCAAATGATGAGGAATGAGGTAATAAGACAACGTTGTGGTTTAAAAGAAGATGTAGTGACTAAAATTGAAAAGAGTATGTTAAGATGGTTTGGCCATGTTGAGAGGATGGATGAAAGGCGACTAACGAAATGTATTTACAAGGCAGACGTGAATGGAAACGCCGGGAGGAGGCGCCCTAGAAAGATATACATATATACTTATAGTTGACGTTCTTCAAAAAGGCCAGGTGCGCAGTACTCAAAACCGGCGTGTGTGTATGACTAGATGTATGAATGTGAGTGAAGCAAAATAAGTATGTAAGGATCGTAGCAGGTGGCGTTCTGTAGTTTCTGCCTACCCCCATGGGAAAAAGGCGTGAGTTTATGTATGTATTCTTAATTTCTTAATTCTTTATTGTACACCAAAAACAATATTTAATACAATGTGATAATAAAGTACATGTACAAAGGCGAGCTTACTCAATGTTGAGTTCTCTTACAGCAAACCCTATAGTGACAGAGAATGATGACAAAAGAGTGTAGGATTCAGTGTACAATTTTTAGGGGCTGAGTCACCCGCGTCCGTAGGAGAGTTACCCGTATTGTTGTTACCCTACACGTGGTCCCCGGGTGGTGCTAATCAGGTGACACTAACTGGTGGTAGGCTTCGGCCGAAGGCTTGTGACCACCCACCGGGCAAAGACGTACCGCCAAGTGGCCAAGCCGTGTTCCGGTACGATGCTCGGTGTAGCCACTAGAGGTGTTGGGTCGAGATAGTTGTTCCACTGCATGCTGACCAGTCTGAATCGCGCTGTTTTGGGCGTATCGGGAGACTAGTTGCGGAGGGTAGCGGGATCCGAGGCACGGTGCGCCGCTGGCCGACCGCAGATAGTTGGGGGCCCAAGTAGTGTGCCAGCCACACACGAAAGGCTGCCCCACCAACTGTCGAAAAATCCCGGAACACACTATCGTGCTGGTTGGCGACCAGATGGGAGGGCCCGATGGACATCTCTGGGGGGGCTCGGGCGTCCCCGCAGTCTCCGGACTAGTGCCCCAATGATGGCGTCCTTTCAGTGCGTGTCTGTAGGTTAGTAGCGTGGAACCTCATCTCACTTCCTTCTCCTCTCTTTACACTCTAACAAAAATGGCAAGAAGTAAAAAGAAAACTGGAGTTAAACCTAATATTAGAGGCCTGCACTCCAATCTCACGTCAGTCCACCATCACCTGGAGACTGAAAAGCCAGCACTGTTTTTCCTTACGGACACGCAGATAGGAAGTCCGTCAGACGTGTCGTACTTATCCTTCCCAGGGTTTACCCTGGAGCACAATTTCAAACCACGCGCGGGTGTATGCATGTATGCCCGAGACGACACTTGCTATCGGCATCTCCGTAACCTTGAAGACTCCAGGTTCTCAGTGCTGTGGACTCTGGTGGACACAGGTCTGGATAAGATTATCTATGCCTGTCTACCGCTCGCACAGCGTAGATCAGGAGACAACCAGGCTCACAGAGTACCTCAGTGAGGCGGCTGATACGGCACAGCAGCGGTACCCATCCGCCCAACTAGTGCTTCTGGGGGACTTTAATGCCCACCACCAGGAGTGGCTCTTCCCATACCAGTGCACTGATCATGCTGGACGAGAGACGCACAAGCTTGCGCTAGCGCTAAATCTCACCCAGCTGGTCCAGGGGGCAACGAGGGTGCCAGATGTTGATTTGCACACAGCCAATTGCTTGGACCTTCTGCTGACAACAGATCCAGACCGTTACTCAGTGTCGATATCTTCACCTATGGGTAGTTCCGACCACTGCCTGGTGAAGTCTGTGTCCGTCTACTCCCCGCCCGATCCCAGCCCAAAAGGCACCCGGCGGGTATGGCGGTACAAGTCAGCAGATTGGGATGGGATGCGATCTTTCTTCGCATGCTATCCTTGGCAGCCCACTTGCTTCTCTTCGGACGATCCATCGTCGTGCGCTGATGCTGTGACAGATGTGTTGCGTCGGGGGAGGGAGTACTATATTCCATTCTCAGACGTAGCAATGTCTAGCGTCGACCGGCCATGGTTTGGAGCCGAGTGTAACCACGCCAACGCGGTTAAACACAAGGCCTACCAAGCAAGGGTCGACGCTTGAACGCGCAAGGCAAATGACGTGAGTCAGAAGAAGAGAGCCTTCAACACAGCTGCCAAGTCCTGCAAAAAGGTGATGCGAAGAGCACAGTTTGACCACATTAGCAGAATCGGGCGCAAACTTGCTTCATACCCAGCGGGTAGCAAAGCGTTTTGGTCCCTGGCTAAGTCGGTCGAATCAAACTTTTGTCGCCCCTCACTACCACCACTGCTGAAACCTGACGGGTCACTGGCCCACTCCGCTGAGGAGAAGGCAAACTTGTTTGCCTCCCTTTTTGCGGAATCTTCGCATCTGAATTCTGATGGCGCGCAGCCTCCTCCATCACCTGATGGATGTGTGACGAGTATGTCGGACATTCGCATCCATCAAAAGGACGTTCGTAGTGTGCTGCATAGCCTTGATGTGAACAAAGCGAGTGGCCCCGACGGGATACCAGCAATTGTCCTTAAAACCTGTGCACCTGAATTTTCTCCGATCTTGACACGCCTATATCGCCTTACGATAGAGACTGGAAAAGTGCCGAAGGCTTGGAAGCAAGCCAACGTTCAACCCGTGCCCATGAAGGGCAGTCGAGCTGACCCGGTCAACTACAGACCCATATCTATAACGCCCATCCTCTGTAAGAGTATGGAACGTGTGCTCAACGGTAAGCTCCTGGCATACCTAGAAGTGAACGTCATCCTCAGTGACCGCCAAAACGGCTTCCGCCGAAATCGGTCCACCGGGGATCTTCTAGCGTATGCCATTCACATCTGGAGTGAGGCCATCGAGAGCTACGGGGAAGCTCTAGCCGTCTCCCTCGACATCTCGAAGGCTTTCGACAGGGTCTGGCACGAAAGCCTAATTGGTAAGCTTCCTTTCTTCGGTCTGCCTAGTGGTCTGTGTGATTGGATTGCGGACTTCCTGAGGGATCGATCCATCCGAGTGGTTATCGACGGCTGCTCGTCCGGTCAGTTAGATATCAACGCCGGAGTCCCTCAGGGGTCAGTGCTCTCGGCAACATTATTCTTGCTGCACATTAATGATCTGCTAAAACCCGGAACTTTTGGGTACGCAGACGACAGCACTGTTGCTGAGAGATACGTGTCCGGCGCACGGGCTACTGGGCCTCAGATTCGGTCTCTCCGGGAGGCCATGGTTGAACGCTTGAACCTGTCTTTGAAGGCGGTCTCCGAATGGGGTGATGCCAATCTGGTCAGTTTCAATGCTGCTAAGACCCAGGCGTGTCTTTTTTCCGCTAAAAAGAGCCAATTCCATCCGGCTCCTTCTTTCCGTGGTGTAACCGTGCCGTTAACGGACCACCTCGAACTTCTTGGTGTTACGGTGACATCTACCCACAACTTCGGTCCATACATTGAGGCGAAAGCTCAGTTAGCTGCAAAAAAGTTGGGGATTCTTGCAAAGGTGAGACGGTACTTCACGCCTGAACAGCTGCTCTTGTATAAAGCACAAGTTCGGTCATGCATGGAGTACTGCTCTCACCTCTGGGATGGATCTGCCAAATACCAGCTTAATGCACTTGAGTCGATTGACAGACGGGCCAAAAGGCTTATTGGCAACGATGCTCTGGTCGCATCAAAGCTCCAGAGCATCGAACATCGACGCCGAGTCACCAGTCTGTCGGTCTTTTATCGGTTACATTTCGGGGAGTGTGCGACGGAATTGCACAATTTGATTCCGCCTAGCCCTTTCCATCATCGGACTACAAGGCGTACGGCCATGCACCATCGGTACATGGTAGACATCCCTCCCAAACGCACAAAGCGTTTTGCTAATACTTTCATTGTGCGCACAGCTAAGGAGTAGAATTCCCTTCCGGAGTCTTTTTTCCCTGATAGCTACAACCTAGGGGTCTTTAAGTCAAGAGTAAATAGGTTTCAGGTAGGTTTTGGTAGGCAAGCGTGCTTCATCGTAGACCACATCATCGCTTAACATCAGGCGAGATGGTAGTCAAACGCTAGCCTATAGTTTATAAAAAAAAAACAATTTTAAAATAACAAAGTTATAATAATAAATACATACATACAGACATAAATACAAATATATATAATATATATATATCTACTAACATTGCGTTAAAAGGAAATGCTCTTTAATTTTCCTCTTGAAGACATCGAGAGAAGGACTATCGCGTAGGGAGTGTGGGAGAGAGTTCCAGAGGTGCACTGCAGTTACAGAGAAGGAGCCATCATAAAGGCTGGAAGTGTGACGTGGAGTACGTAGGAGAAGCGAAGTAGCCGTGCGACAAAGTTTGCCCCTCGGGACGAGGTACTCAAACCGTCCGCGAAGGTATTGGGGTGAAGTAGGATTGTGCAGGATATTATAGAGAAGGGATAGGATATGGGTATCACGTCGACGCCGAATCGGCAGCCACTTCAATCTGGTCCAAAATTCCGACACATGGACGTACTTGCGGAGGCCGAAAATAAAGCGGATGTACAAGTTCTGCAATCGCTCGAGTTTGTTTAGGAGTACCTCCGTTGCATCTAGAAAACAGACATCTGCATAGTCTATGAGCGGTAAAAGAAGAGATTGAGCAAGAGTGACCTTAGTGTGAAATGGTAAGAATTTTTGGAGACGTTTAAGAGACTGAAAAGAGTAGAAGACCTTCTTACTCACATCAGCAATATGAATCTCCCAAGAGAGGTTAGTGTCTATATGGACGCCCAAGTTTTTTGCGCTTTTGGAGTAGTATATCGGCACTGAGTTATACATTACTGGCGGAAGAGACTGGGGATCCAATAGATTGAGCATGTATCTGCCACCAATAATGAGCGCTTGAGATTTAGTTGGGTTCAGGAGGAGTCCAAAGGATTGAGTCCACTTGTTGATATTTTCAAGGTCATCATTGATGGCAGTCACAGACTCGGCGAGTTCACCCACCTTAAAATGTCGATATAACTGCAAGTCGTCTGCATAGAGATGAACCTTAGTGATAGCATTTATAAAAATTGAGAAGAGAAGAGGAGAGAGAACACCACCTTGAGGAACGCCCGCAGCCAAGTCACATCATTGAGAGGAATCCTCGTCAGATTGAACAGACTGCGAGCGACCCCGGAGATAAGATTTGAACCATTCAATTACCGGAGCAGAGACATTAAGGGAGGAAAGGATGCCTAAGAGATTGTCAAAGTCAACTGAGTTAAAAGCACTGCTGAAGTCCAGTAGAACCAATATAGTTAGACATTTATCGTCCATGGCCAGTCGTATGTCATCGGAAATTTTGACTAGAGTCGTAACGGTGCTATGGCCTAGTCTGAAACCAGATTGGTAAGGACTCAGTAGGCTATTAGAGAATAAGTAACAGGATAGTTGCTTCTGAAAATCTTCTTCTGATAATCTCGAGGACTTTGGAGAGGATTGGAAGGATGGATATTGGACGGAATTGGGATGGTGAGGAGGGATTTGAAACTTTGGGAAGCGGTAGGACGTGTGCCCTCTTCCAAGCTGAAGGAAAGTAATTATTGAAAAGAGAAAAATTAACAATATGAGTTACAAGAGGAACTATTTCACCCAAAATAGGTAGGAACATTTGCAGTTGAAGGCCATCGTCACCTACCGCCTTATTGGAGATGGATTGGATACATTTCTTAATGTCTAGTTCAGTAATTGAGTGGAAAGAGAAAGAAGTATTTGCTGGCAATGGAAGATTACAGAGATCGTTGAGAGTGGAAGATTTAACATGGTCATCGAGGGTAATTGGTGACTTAGAAAAATGAGCATTAAGTGCATTTTAGGTCCATTTTATCAGAAGAACTCTTGCTAGAGGCTCTGCCAATACCGAGAGTCTTTAAAAACTGCCATACTTGTGTTGGGTTGAAGTTGTCAATTGAGCTGTGAATGTGGCGCCTTTTCGCATTCCTACACAAACGACTGCAGCGATTTCGCATCTCTTTATAAATGTTCCATTTTTCCTCAGTCGGCTGCTTCCTGTACAAGCGCTTGGCCTTGTCTCGCTTAGCCATCTGGTTTTTATTGCTGGATATAGCCATGGCGCAGGAAGGTGTTTGACTCTCACCCATATTAGGGGGGCGTGTGCATCATATAAGGCCAACAATATCCTGGTGAAAACTGACACCATGGTGTCCATATCCTCGCAGGCAAACACAGGAGACCAGTCAATGCCACCCGCATCAGCTCTCAAACGCTCCAAATCAATGTTTTTAAAACTAAGAAGAGATAGAAATTTGGCCTTGCGTTTAGGAGGTCGAATCTTATAGGAGAGATAAATGAGGTCATGGTAGGAAAAAGGAGCAGAAAGCTGTCCATGTGTGGCTACTTTGTTAGGGTCAGAAACTAGGATGAGATCTAATAGAGAAGGAGAACAGTGAGGAGCCCTGTGAGTAGCATTTAACGGAAATATGTGCATATTAACAGAAGAGACAAGATATTGGAGTTTACGGCTGCACGAATCGCCATTTAGCAGACAAGTGTTGAAGTCTCCGAGAATAATTGTATGCTCAAATTGTGCGGAAAGATTTTCCAAACTGGCTTCGAAGGAGGAAAAGTAATCAATTTGGCAAGAGGGACTATAATAGACTCCTAAAAGTATCTTAGTATGTTGGAAGTTTATTTCAACAAAAAGATGTTCAGCAAATTTTGTGTAGACACTCGGAGACTGGTCAACTATCTTGTAACTTATATCTCCTCGGAGATAAATGGCAACCCCTGCACATCTCTTGCCCGTTCTGTCATTGCGCACAATCTTGAATCCAGGCAGAGAATACTGCGTGGAAGGAAGTGCAGGCTTGAGAAAAGTTTCGGATACAAAGACAGCGTGAACAAGATCTGAGTCGAAGGACGACAGCAGATCAGAATAATGAGCAGGAATGCTTTGAGCATTAATGTGAACAGCATTAAAGAATTTGGTACAATTTAAAAATGTAGGAGGTCTTTAAGATTTAGAGAATTATCGTCGCCAAAAACACTAGCGCAGCTCTCATCCGACGCACAAGAGGAAGAGCATGAAAAAAAACTGTCATTTAACATAACAAAAATATAAATATTACTTATATATAAATAAATAGACAAAAAATACCTAATAATATAAACAAAAACTAAATCAAGGCACCCAAATCTCGATGCACTCGCTGGTTACATTAATTTTAGTGAAATTAATAAAATTGATCAAAAGCCAATAAGCCAAATATTACAGAAATCAGTTGGTGTGTTTCCGAAAGTTACAGAAACGCAATACATGTCATGAGTGACATTAATGACAATGTCACGGCACAATAAAAACAAAGCAGTATTGTTACTAAAAACTAAACAAAAAAGAAACAAAAATTATTTACCGACATAAGTATAAAAACAATAGAATGAATCGTGAAATATTAGGTACCATCACTTCGCTGGCTTGCGTGTTCTTTTTTCGGGCACGGACTTCGTTGTATGCTGCGACGACTCTGCTACAGGGAACTGAGCGACGATCTCTCGGTACTCCAATGCAGACTCAATCTTCCGACGTGTTTTTTCAGAGACTTGAATTACAATTTTCCCCTCAGACGTCCAACACTTGCGTATGCCGTATTACTTACGATCATTCATAAATATCTCGTGTCGGGGCTTGGTGAGAAACTCAGAAAGCGTAAGACCAGACCCTTTAAGCTTGGTCTTGTTTTGCCATACCTCAGTCCGCACGATACGGCTCTCAAATCGAACTAAGAGGGGACGAGGCTTGCTGGTGTTGCTTCCGAGTTGATGACAGGCTGTTATGTCTTTTGGTGTGACGTGTCCCATTTCCATACGTTCCGATAAAATGCTGAGGAAACTTTGATCGGTTTCCCTGTCCTCAGACAAACCATGCAGTAATAGGATTTTTGCACGGGATGACATCTCATGCCTGTCCAGGCCCACCACAAGCAACTCCATCTGGGTTTTAAGTGAACCTAGGGTTTTCCAGACTAGACTTTTGAACTCTGTAAAGTCCTTGGACAGACTGGCAATCGTCTTGTGCGGAGCTTCACCACTGGCATTCTTCAAGTCCTCCTCATATTGTGCCATTCTTGAAGAAAATGTTGATGACAGTTCTTCCACACAGTGACAGTTTGGAATAAAGATCCATAGTTGATGTGTATATGATATGTGCTACAGCTAAAGAATTATTGTAAAGGAGAGTTTATTAGGTGAGTGAGTGCACCAGAGGTTAATGTACAATGTTAATCGAGTTTCTGCATTTAAAAACTGCTTTGATAATTTTAAAACATAAAAAATATATGAGCTCCAAAATTTTTGTTTGTCACTTAGGACTACCCTCACTCAAAAAAAACGTGTATGCATATGTGTTGTCAAAAAAATGTTTTGGTTACCTAGTTTATGTATTTAAATTATGTAAACTCATACTTCACCACGTCATCGGTCCACCTAATGTGAGGTATTCCAACGCAACGTCTTCCAGATTGCGGTGTCCACTCCAGGACTTTTTGGCCAGAACTACCATCCGTTCAGCGAGCAATGTGCCGTGCCCACTGCTACTTGAGTTTGGCAATTCTTCGGGCTATGTCCGTAATCTTGGTTCTCTAGCGGGGATCTGCTGGATGCGAGACGCTCGGTACGGACCGCTCAATGTGGCAACACTTGGGGGAGGCCTATGTCCAGCAGTGGACGTCTTTCGGCTGAAACGATGATGCTGATGAACTCCTACTTCAGCAGCAGAAAATACCTCTAATTTGTAAGATACCGGAGCGTAATATGGTCACTTTAAACTTTGTGCTTTAGTAGGTAACTAAGTATAGAAGAGGCGTAAACAAACAAAACTTAATATACGTTTTTGGAGTAAAAGCATCTTAAAAAAAGGGGAAGATTACCATAATTATGTGTAGGAAATAAGAAATAGAAATATGGTGGAATGAAGAAATATGGTCAACGGTATGGTAACGGTTTAATTCCGGAACGAGTTACGTACTAAATTACATCAATTAGAAAACAGAAAATAAGTTGTTAATTTATTAATGTTACAAGTCACAGCATATGGAGTAGTAATTTTGATGATTTCTTCGAATATTAATGAAAGGATTTTTTTCGCCGTCACTTACTATTTTGGCTATCCAAATTGTATCGGTAAAAGAAACGCTGCATAAAATTGACATATATGACAAAAAATATAGCATTTTCCGTTATGTGAACCGCCATCATCAAGCTAAATGAGCTCATTTTCGCTATAATTCACACCTTGAAGGCCGTGAAATGACACCAATGACGAAAAAGTTGCAAATTAACGTGGCCTAAATGTCTATGACTCACAATGATACACAAAGTGAGTTTGTTTAAAAATGATAAATTGGCTCCTTTTTTAAATAATTTGAGCGATATACCTTCAGGTATTCCAAAAACTATTATCTCTTTTCAATTTTCTAGGGCCAAGTGTTAAGCTATAGCCTGCGCATTGATAAGTTAGTGAGAGAGTCGGGACTATAATATTCCTTTTATTTGGTGAAGATTTGGTGTAAGATGGAAATAAGACACACACAAGATAGCTCTATACGACATTTTATTTTTCAAATGTGAATTTTTGGATCTACATGTACATATAAACAACTACAAAACGAACCAGTTAACCAATATGTTCACATTTTGGAACGATGCTGTGTAGTTTCTTTCCCGTGACTTGTTGGTAGGAAATATCAACGAATATAGTGTAGGAACCATCAAGCATGCCTCCACACAGAACGCCAACCAGACCTTCTTCTTTCATCAATGGTCCTCCTGAATCTCCCCTTTCCCCATCTGCGTAAAACTGGGTGCATAGCAATTTACTGTCAGGCGCATTCTCGCAGTACCACAAGACAAAGGTAAATCTATTTCTGGTCTAAAGGTATTTCCGAGGCATAACCGGCTATGTTCCCTAGTTGCCCGAACGCTCTGAGCTGCGACAGAGCAATCGGCTGCGTGAACGCATTGTATTGAATCGGATTCGTAGTTTTCACGAGCTCTAAGTCGTTTTGTGCATTATAATACAAAATATTGGGATATGTCGAAGATGAGACGACGATGAAGTATGCTCGCCTAGAAGAAACCTATTCATTCTTGACTTGAAGACTCCCAGGTCAGGAAATACAGACTCCGGCAAGGAATTCCACTCCTTTGCAAAACCTATTCATTCTTGACTTGAAGACTCCCAGGTCAGGAAATACAGACTCCGGCAAGGAATTCCACTCCTTTGCTGTACGCATAATGAAAGTATTCCCAAAACGTTTGGTGCGTATGGGTGGTATGTCTACCATGTACCGATGACCCATCGGCGTACATCTAGTCCGATGATAGAACAGGCTAGGAGGAATTAGTTCATGCAATTCCAATGCACACTCACTGAAATGTAACCGATAAAAAACCAACAGGCTGGCAACTCGGCGCCGATGTTCGAGGTTCTGGAACCTAGATTCGACCAGTACTTGATTGCCAAAGAGCCTCTTGGCCCGTCTTTCGATCGACTCAAGTGCGCATCCAGCTGGTACTTGGCAGATCCGTCCCAGAGATGAGAGTAGTATGCTATGCATGATCGAACTTGCGCTTAATACAAGCTGAGCAACTATTCTGGCGTGAATTACCGTGTCATCTTCACGAGGATCCCCAATTTTTGAGCAGCCTGCTGAGCTTTTGCCTCAATGAACGGACGAAAATTGAGCGTCGATGTCAACGTAATGCCAAGAACCTCAAGATGGTCAGTTATCGGCACGGTCACACCTCGGAAAGAAGGAGCCGGGTGGAATTGACTCCATTTAGCAGAAAAAAGACACGCCTGGGTCTTATTTTGTTTATTTTTTTATGGACTCTAGTCTAGGTCAGAGGTGACAGAGTGTGACATCGACGATGGAGTGAGCTTACCCAGAAGAAGCCTGTTCACTCTAACTTTGAAAGTGTTCGGAAACACAGAAGCAGGCAGTGAGTTCCACTCTTATGCTGTACGCATTATAAAAGATGTTTGGCAGCGCTTGGTGCGAATTGGTGGAATGGCAACTGGGTGTGGATGGTAACTTGCAGTGCGTCTAGATGTTCGATGATAGAAGGGGGCCAAAGGGAGGAGGTCGTGGAGTTCATGAGCACGCCAAAGTACAATCTTTAGAAGACCGACAAGCAGGCAGCCTTACGGCGATGAGGCAAGCTGTGAAGCTTGGCATCCACCAGTTTGACGTCGCCAGTAAGTCTCTTAGCTATGCGTTCCACCGAGTCAAGCGCGGCAAGCTGATTTTAAACCATCCCAGAGGTGGCTTCAATACTCCATGCAGGATCGGACTTGCGCTTTGTAAAGAGTTAATAAGAGGAAACGATACGGCAGGGAATAAAGTATTGCTTCACTCTGATTAGGACGCCCAGTTTCTTTGCCGCCATTTGGGCTTTGTCCTTAATGGAGGCGCCGAAGTTGAGACTGGATGTCAACTCCATGACAAGGAGCTCGAGGCGATCAGTTACAGGTACAGATCCACCCCTAAAAGTAGGCGTTTGGACGAAATGAGTCTTTTTTTCGGTAAAAAGACATGCCTGTGTTTTGATTGCGTTAAAAGAGACCAGATTGTCATCATCCCATCGAGAGACAAGACTTAAGGTCAAATCTGTCCACTTCACCATAGCCTCTCTCAAGGAACGAACTGCATCCCCGCTGGTTTTTGCGCTGGACAAGTATTTCTCCGAAACAGTACTATCATCTGCGTACCCAACAACACCAGGCAGAAGTAATTCATTGATGTTTTTTTATATTTATTATTATTAGTAATAGGCTTGCGCTTGACCACTATCTTACCTGATGGAAAGCAATTATGTAATCGACGATGAAGCACGCTTGCCTAGAAGAAACCTATTCACTCTTGACTTGAAGACTTCCAGGTTGCTAGCTATCGGGAAATACAGACTCCGGCAGGGAATTCCACTCTTTTGCTGTGCGCATAATAAAAGTATTCCCAAAACGTTTGGTGCGTATGGGTGGGATGTCCATTATGTATCGATGACGTATCGCCGTACGTCTTATAGTCCGATGATGGAACGGGCTAGGAGGGATCAGTTCATGCAATTCCATCGCACACTCCCCGAAATGTAACCGATAAAAAACCGACAGGCTGGCAACTCGGCACCGATGTTCAAGGCTCTTGAGCCTAGACTCGACCAGTATCTCATTGCCAATAAGCCTTTTGCCCTTTTTTCGATCGACTCGAGTGCATCCAGCTAGTATTTGGCAGATCCGTCCCAGATGAGAGCAGTACTTCATGCATGATCTAACTTGCGCTTGATACAAGTTGAGCAACTGCTCCGGGGTGAAGTACCGTCTCACCTTCGCAAGGATCCCTAACTATTTGGCAGCCCGCTGAGCTTTTGCCTCAGTGAATGGACCAAAATTGAGGGTCGATGTCAACGTAACGCCAAGAAGCTCAAGTTGGTCCGTTATCGGCACGGTCACATCCAGGGAAGTAGGATCCGAGTGGAATTGACTCCTTTTAGCGGAAAAAAGTCACGCCTGCGTCTTAGCAGCATTGAACCTGACCAGATTGGCATCGCCCCATTCGGAGACTGCCTTCAAGGACAGATTCAAGCGCCCAATCATGGCCTCTCATAGAGACTGGATTTGAGGCCCAGTAGCACGTGCATCGGAGACGTATCTCTCAGCAACAGTGCTGTCGTCCGCATATCTAAAGGTTTTAGCAGATCGTTTATGTGAAGCAAGAACAATGTTGCTGAGAGCACCGACCCCTGAGGAACCCCGGCTTTAATATCCAGTTGGTCCAACGAGTGGCCATCAATAACCACTCGGATGGACCGGTCCCTCAGGAAGTCTGTAATCCAATCGCACAGACCACTGGGCAGACCGAATGAAGGAAGCTTACCAATAAGGCTTTCATGCCAGACCCTGTCAAAAGCCTTCGAGATGTCGAGGGGGACGGCAAGCGCTTCCCCGGGCCTCTCGATGGCCTCACTCCAGATGTGAATGGCTTACGCTAGAAGATCCCCAGTTGATCGATTTTGGCGAAAGCCATATTGGCGGTCACTGAGGATGTCATTAGCTTCTAGGAGCTTAGAGTTGAGTAACCGTTCCATACTCTTGCAGAGAATGGACTTCTATACAATTAAAGAAACACATATTTAAGGTTTATTTGAATTTCATCCCTTAAAGGGCTAAAAGGGGGTGTTAAAGTTTACATGAATGGTTACTGGATGTGCTAAGGGGGAAACAGTTTTCATAACTTAAGTACCACTGATACCCTCTGACTATGTCTTTGAGTTTAAACGATTACAATTCCTCTTAATGTCTGCTTTGCAATGACTGTAAATAAATGTCATGGTCAATCATTAAGGGTGGCAGGCATAGATTTAAGGCAAGATTGTTTCAGCCACGGGCAATTTTACGTTACTTGTCCTAGAGTCAGCACTAGCAGTCTGGTCATTTTAACACAGAGAGGTGATTAATTAAATTCTAACTTCTTGATGATGACTTTGTTAGTGTAAGCTAATTGGAGTACCCATATCTAGACTGTACAGGATGGCGCAAAACTTATCACTATATCGGAAGATGCTTTAAAAATATAAATCCTGCTTAGACATTTGTGCAGTAAACAGATGTATAAAGGGATGTTAAAGATTGAATGAAAAATAAATTGTTCATTATCAAAATTAATTTAAATTTAGTCATTCTGTTCTACAACACGGTTAAAGAAACAAGTATTTTGAATTTCATCCCTTAAAAGGGTAAAAAGGGATGTTAAAGTTTTTATGAAAACTAAATTGTTTATTACCAAAATTACTTGGCATTCAGTATTTATCCTCTTCAATACAAATGAAGAAACATGTATTTAAGGATTTTTTGAATTTCATTCCTTAAAGGGGTAAAAAGGGGTGTTAAAGTTTATATGAAAACTTAATTGTTTATTATCAAAATTACTTGGAATTTAGTATTTATGCTCTTCAATACAATTGAATACACACGTTTTTACGCTGGACGCGTCATCGGGCCGCCAAATCACTACTGTGGTCGACGAGGTCACAGAGCCATGATCAACATAATCTATATCCTTAATAGGAATAAATTTGAACTAGAGTACATAATGGTTCCAACAGGATAATGGTATCGCGCTTACTGCACGAGCCGCAACCGAAATTCTGTGGGCGGCACTACCCAGACTTGCACTGGCCATTAAGATCGCCTGATGTAACCGTTCTAGACTTCTTTCTGTAGGTGTTTTATAAATCACGTGTCTAATTCAACAAGCCTCAGACTCTTGAAGCCCTCAAAGATAATATCCGCCGGAAGTTCTGAATTCTCTGCAAGACTGATGCAGAGCAAATGCCATAAATGGGCCCGAATGTTTATCAATTCTGGCGACGGCCACTTAGCATTTTTACACATTTTCTCAAGTAAAGGGAACATAAATTAAGACACCAAATAAATATTATCCAAAAGCAGAAACAAAACTTTTAATTCATAAAAAAAATTACAGCCACAGAACATCGGGTGATAACTTTAGTGCAACCCTGTATAAATTTTCTATCGTGTCAGTAGTAGGATTCAGATATTATAAAAAACTTTTTAGTTGTACGTACCTAATAGGCAAGTTAGTAAGGGAACTATTTCGACAGAATAGATTTCATGAAACTTGAACATAACCGGTGAAATGAGAGATCTGCTTACCCCTTAAGAGTGAACTGGCGTGATGTTATGTTATGAAATGTTATAAACAACAAGCAGACATGCGATTGCAGCAATCCCGAGAGATTTGCCGTTATTTATTGAAGAGTTCTGTTGTATATCTCCGAAGTTCTTTATCAAATCTTCACAAAATTTAAATGGGACCAATTTCGGAACATACTTTTTCAAACAAAAAAAGAATTTAAAAAATTGGTCCACAATTGACGAAGATATCGGTGAACATAAACAAAAAAAAACAAACTTGAAGTCGAACATAGAACCTCCTCCTTTTTGGGAAGTCGGTTAAAAAGCAAAGTGGTCTTCCACTATTCGTATCTCCCCGTGGAAATCGATCCCACGAGACCTCCGGAATGAAAGTTTAAATGAAGACTTTCATTCCGGAGGTCTCGTGGGATCGATTTCCTCTAAGTATAAGAACAGGAAGGTAGTGCAGTTTATGCTCATGTTACATCAATTTACACGTAATTTTATTAATTCGATAAAATTATAAAGTTGATAAAATTTTGTGGTCTACTCGAACAAAGACGCGGGCGGAAATCTATGTTTGGATAATAATTGCAATATCCCATCAGAACTGGAAAAAAAAACGAAACAGCCAATATAAAAAAAAACCGTGGCGGAAATCTAGTCATAAATATGTGAAAAAGATTACAAAAATTTGTTACCATCTTTTGTTTACGTTGAGGAATGCAAAATATATTTATAAGAATTTGTCTGTCGCACGTTTTAAAATATGCCTAATCTTACCCGTGTAAGTAATAATATTTCTTTAATAATAAAGATATAATTTTATTGCTCCATTCCTTACATTCGATATAAGTACATGTAGTTTTGGTAGTATAAAATGAAAGGATCTCTGCCAAACAAATTACAGCAGAGTTTGTTTTAAAGTAATATACAACTTAACGTTACAACGTTATCTCACGTGAAACTGAGCATGTCTTCATCGAAGTATTTTTTGTGTTTATCAATCATCATAATTCATAGTTCAGCAGCTGAAATTCCAAGATTTACATGTAGTGCCGAAGATACACAACCAAAAGTGCACAATTATTTGGTTATGTTAGAGATATCATATTTTTACGACTATGATTACCCCCTCACAGATTATTGCAGTGGATCAATTATAAACAAGAAATGGATAATCAGCGCAGCAAACTGTTTTCCAGATAATATAACAAAAGTCAAAATAATGGGTTCAAATCAACGCATCCTAGCGTTCTCAAGAAATATTGTAACTCATCCTTATTACATTCAGGATCCCAATTTCAATTATTACAATGGGCAAAATGATTTGGCCCTCGTGGAGACTGCGAAATCGATTCAATTTAATGCATTGACGCAACCAATTGGCCTGGCGCGGGTCGGTGTGCTTGGGCAGCAAGGAATCATTGCTAGTTATCAGTATGAAAGTTTGGAAATGTCTTTAGAAGCAACTATATTGTGTGCGCCGCATGACAGTAAAATGCTGTGCTCAAAGAATGTAGAAGAAAGATGGAATTCAGGAGCAGCATTGATTACTACAGATGGTCTAGTTGGCATCGAGTGCGCAATCGCATCGTTGGCAAAAGGTAAACAATCTGTTTTTGTTGATATTTCCTTACATTTTAACTGGATTCAAAATGTAACGGGAATGAAACTATACAACAACGGCACTGAATAAGAACTTTACTTGAGTGTTTCTTGTCCGTTCTTCTCTATAAAATCTACCTTTGTGAATGGACAGTAGAATCTATTTTTTTATTTTTTATTTTATGTTTTTCTTTAAACACTAGGCCACTAAGCGGCACTTTCAAAAGTGCCGCTTAGTGGCCTAATTGAAATAAACGATTTGACTTTAATTTTGTTTGATTGTACTTATGAGCTTTATTATGTGTGTATTTATTTCAACAAAAAATAATACTATTAGATAACGTACCTATATTACTAACATACATACATAATATGTAATATACAAGCAAATATGAAAAGGGAGTGGAAAGGGGGCTCATTGCGCAACAAAAATTCGTCCACAGCGATGTCAATGGGAAACCGGGAACCTTGCTACGTTGAAGAAAAGCCCAGCCCTCTGGTCACGTGAAGAGTCGATTAACTGTTACTGATTTCTCGAAAAACTTGATGAGAACTCGGATCCGATGGACCTAATTTTTCAACCATACCTAATTGATTGATAAAAATATTGTTTTATATGTTAAGAATACATACGGCCGATTTCTGATATGAGTATTTAACGGCAAAATTTTGACAGGCTAAAGTACAATTTGAAAAATACTAAACTTCAAATGCTTTATTTAGAAATCTGGGGATGGTATACCTATATTTACATATATTATTTTGTTTAAAAAAATCTAACTGATTTAATTGTAGGAATGTCGATGACATATTTGAAACAACTCTCAAATTGAAACTAGATATAGAACAAATACCCGTCCGTTGTATATTTTTAGTTTTAAGTTTCTTTTGTTACTGTATTTTCTGGTGTACAATAAAGAATACATAAATAAATAAATAATATTACATTTCTGTGAAAAAAGTCAAAGTCAAATATTCAAATATATTAATATATATTTTCCGTACGCAAAATACGCGCTTAGACGTGGAGTTGCGGATACCAGCCCGTCTTAATCTAATCTAATCTATTTATTCAACTAGGCCAATAAGCGGAACTTTTGCAGGTCAACACAAAATGAAATTAAAATTTACATGTAATTAAAGTTGATCGTGCATTCGGAAAAGTAGCTTGTTATGGAGAAGAATGCACAAGAAACTCCATACTTGTGTGTCCATACTTGTGTGTCTTACAATATTTACGTAAGTATATACATGAATAAATTCATATATGTGAGGACCATGCACCCAGAATAGCACTACACACTATACTATGTACAGGTAAAAAGTATTAAAAGCATTAACAGGTAAATTCATTAATTTGATAAATAGGAACATGGTTGTCACATACTTACAAATATTGCAAACATAGGTAAAAGACCTAATTCAACAACAACGGAACAGTGTGAGACAATTATTTAAAAAAAATACAATAATTATGAACATAAATTAACAAATTTGATTTTGTCTACACGAAAGATATGGAGCAGGACCAGCATTCTGTTCCATCAACCGCTACGCTATCCTATGATTGAATCCTACTATCTACTAATATCACAAATGTGAAACTTTGGATTGATGGATGGATGTTTGTTATCCAATCACGCCAGAACGGCTGAACGAATTTGAATGAAATTTGGCACTAATTTAGATTATAGTCTGACATGCGAAGCTGCGTACAGAAGCTAGTTTGCATATTTCTCACCATGCCTTTGTAACTTAGAACTTTTTTTATTGTGAATATTGCCATCTATCCGCCATACATGGGACTTTCTGTTGCAGTGTTACCACTTTTTCCCTTTAAATATTTATTAGATTACATTTATTGTTGATCTTGCTATTTTTCTGTTACACAAACATTTAAAATTTCATTACATGATATAAATTATTTAAAATGTTTATTAACATTTTGTTTTATTAGAGACACTTTTACGATGTCATAATCTTAAGATTAGATTACTGATACCAAACGTTAGAAACACTGAGTCTAGACGTCACATGTTAAATTTCCAACGATGTGTTTGCATGTTCGTATGCAATTTTCTTGTAATGTTTTTGTGTTACGTGTTATTGTGCTGCAAGTAAGTGTAATAATAATTTACTGTACTGTACTGTTCTTAAAATATGAAATGGTGCTTCATTAGTATGTCGGCAATATTCTCGCCGGCAAGAGCTTTCTTAATTTAGTCTTAGGGACGGTTTTTTGAAAGTTTTGAACCCATCTTCCTACAGGCTCGAGAAGATTATAACAACACTAAGGGTACGAAACGAGAGAGGCAAACAGGTGTAGAAATATATATGTAATAAATTCATTAAATTTTGTATAATTTTCTCATTCTCTTTACCCCATTACCCAAGATTAAGTATCTTGGGTAATGGGGTCTAAAAACATTTATAAAAATATGCTAACTTCAAAACACAGTTTAAGTATCTAATATTAATTTAGTTAACAAAATAGAAATAAAACTGTATTCATACGTAATTACCTACGAGTAACTACACATTTAGGTCATTGCTTGGCGTTCAGAGGGCGCTGGTCACCAACTAAAACCTGCTAAAACCGAAAATGTCAGTTGCCAGTCTATCTTATTCACACATATATGTTTCTCACACAATCCCCATCATGCGTTTCCAAAAAGGAGGAGGTTCTATGTTCGACTGTATATCTGTTTCTTTTTGTGTATTTTCACCGAATTCTCCGTGACTTCTGGACTAAAAAAGAAATTCTCTTTGTGTTTGAAAGAGTATTTACCTGAGGTGATCGCATATAAATTGGGCAATGATCTGATGAAGAACTATGGACATATACAACAGAATTCTTCAATAAATGACGGAAAACCTTTAGGGATTGCTCGCATGTCTGTTTATTGTAAATTACTCTAGAACTTAGCCACTAGCTACCACAATCAAAAAGTGAAAAGTAAATTAAATTTCGGAAGTCGGTGTCAAAAAACGAATAAACGAAACCAGAAACAGGATAAAAAAGGAGGTTATTAATTCGACACGTGTGAATATAATTCTTGGAATTACACAATATTCACATAATTATGTTACTCTATGTAAGGTTTTAAACACTTGTACCAAATTTTATAAGTGTAGGTATGTATGCTTGTTTGGATTCGAGGGTAGTCCTCAAAAACTAACGTTTAAAGCTTCGCTATAATTTATGTGTTTTTTTCTATAAATGTACTTTATTTAATCTAATTATAGTGTCAACTGACACATATTAGTCTGATTACGAAGTGTGCGTGTTATCTTTAAAAAAACAAAAATCCAGTGAAAAACATTATGTGAAGTGTCAACTGTTGACAGTGAACGAATAACAACAATCTCGAAGATATTGTGTTATAGTGCATAAAAACTTAAACTAACTGAACGAGAAACAAGTGACTTTAAATAAAATTGACAAAATACTAATTATTGCAAAAACAGTACAAAAATTTTCACATTCTAATTTCTTTAATTTAAAAAATAGTACAGGCAGAATCCACTGCCTAATTACAAAACTGTATGTAACACCTCAAATGGTCGAGTTGCGAACGAGTGTATCACGGTAGCGTGAGGTCGCGAGTTAGCATCTGGCATCGGACAATAGTTTTTGGATTAACTAAATTTCTTAAGAATTGTTCAACTTCGACTTTGACTCGTTCCGAAAAGGTTTATTATTATTACGATGGAGAATGAGCAATGTTATAAGTTATACTATTACATTCCGTAAACCACAACGCTCAAGTTCGCTTTGTGACTTGTCATCGAACCAATCGTCCCTGTTTGACACAACAATTGTAAGTTTACCAAACACGTCAATCAACGATTCACCTAACAACAAAGAACTATGCGATAAAATAAGTCACCTCCAAGATGAATTACAGATTGCAAACCAGGAAGTTACTAACTTAAACATGGAAAACACTACTTTAAAACAAGAACTTGAAAAATGCAAACAAATAATAAATAATTATAAAAAAGTATGCACAGGGGATAAAACGATTCGTACACCAAAACCAAAATCTGCAAAGAAGAAACATGTTTCAAGGACTCCGAAAGTATGTGTTACACCTCCAAAATTACTACCGCTAACCAGTGAACATCCATTAGAGGAACCAGAATGTTCAAGAGCCCAAAAACTCGCGAAAAATCAAGAAGAACTCAACCCAGTCATAAGCGATGATCACCAAAAAACGAAACCAAAACGTAAAATATGTTTACTTAGTTCAGATAATAAATACGACGTACTATCAACAGCTGAAAGCACTTTCCAAAATAAGTTCGGTGTATGTCATTATTTAAAATTGCATGGAAATACAAAACATCTTCTAAGCTGTCTGGAGACCGCTTAGAAGAAGAGAGGAGAGAAGTTAATAAACTATTCGATGAATGACTTCTGCATTATTCTGCTCGGGGAAGAAGACGTCAAGAGGACTAACGATTTTTATGCCATTATTTTTCATATACGAGAGGTACTGCAAGCAGTGCAACATACGAACATAATAATCTGTATGCCAACATATAAGTATCCATTTGACACTAATTTATTCAACTGTAGAGTGGAGACATTTAATAATCTTTTATACTTAGATACAATGTCGCATGGACACGCATACCTTTTGGACAGTAACCTTAATCTGGAATAGGACTACAGCATGTTTAATAAGTACACTGGCAAAATTAATAAACTTGGATTACATACTATTTTTAAGGATTTACTTGACTTAGTTACTGATATTATGAAAAACGTTGACATTAATTACAATTTAAATGACATTAATAATACTGGAGATCATTTTTTCTTGACCAAACATCTATACATCATGCACCAAAACATTGCAGGCTTGTTATCTAAATGTGATACACTTGCAGTTTGTCTCAATGAATTAATTGATGAAAACATAGGCGTGGATGTCTTATGCATTACGGAGCACTTCATGATGGAAAGTTATGAAAAACATCTGAATTTAAATAATTACTCCTTAGCTGCTTGCTTCAGTCGCAAAGAGACCAAAAGAGGTGGGGCATGTATACTAGTGAGTTCCGGTCATCAATGGAGAGAACTGCCAAAAATAGCAAAAATATATACAAGTGGTGTCTTTGAATGTTGCGCCATTGAACTGATTACCCACAAAATCGTATGTGTCTGTGTTTATAAAGTACCAAAACCAAATAATTTTAATGAATGTATTAGTAAATTGGAACAAATATTACATATTTTAAATAAAAAGGATCGTAAAAATATTGTTTTAGCGGGAAATTTTAACATAGATGTACTGAAAAAAACTAAGCAATCTATAGAATTCGAAAATGTGTTATTAGGCTTTAACTTGAAACTGGTGCTTTATCAGCCGACCCGTCTTAAGAGCAACACATGTATTGACAATTTTGCGCATAATTTTAACAGGTCCTGTAAGTCTTTAGTATTAGAATTAGCATTGTCGGACCATACAGCCCAAATACTAAAATGCCCAATAAGCACAGTATGTTCTTTTAATCGGTGGACTAGGAGAAGACGTGACTTTAATAATAACAACATTAATAAATTTAAGACATATCTGCAGAGTCTGACATTTTCTGAAATATATGAAGCAAATGAACCTAATGAAGCTTTTAACTCGTTTTTAGATATATTCTCCTTACTATCTAACCAATGCTTCCCCGAAAATATCGTTTCAGTAAATGTCCATAAAAACAAAAATGGGTATCACGTGGTATTAAGAAATGCAGCGAGAAGAAACGGCAATTACTTTGGCAGTTGCGAAAACAACCGACACAATACAATAGAATGCAATTTAAAAATTATACAAAGCGGTTTAGAAAGATTATTAGTTTAACTCAACGAGCGCAAAACAACCATAAAATTAAGACATCAAACAATAAATCTAAAACAACGTGGCAAATTATAAATCAATCAAAGTTAAATATTCCTGAAAATAATATCAACAAACTAAGAAATAATAATAATGACATTATCTCCGATCCAAAATGCATTTCGAATCTTTTTAATGATTATTTTATTGACAAGATTCAGCCCAATACTGATTCGGGAAACGAAACGCTGAAACGGGAGTCACGAGATATATCATAAACAGGAAGGATTCTATGTTTATGGCTCCATGTTTGCCAAACGACGTATTAAGAATCAGTTTAGCCCTAAACAATACAAACAGTGTCGGTTTTGATGGCATCTGCACAAAAATACTTAAAGCAGTAGCCGAGGAGATTTGTTGCCCTTTAAGTCATATCATAAATTTGTGTATAAGCGAAGGTATTTTTCCAGACGCTTTGAAAACATCTGTTATAAAGCCATTGTTCAAAAAACAAGATAGAGAATTAATGGAATTCTACAGACCGATTGCATTGATTCAATATTCTCAAAAATAATTGAAAAATATATTTATAATCAACTCAATTTATATTTAGACACAAATTAAATTCTTTGCAACGAACAAAAATTTTTTAGAAAAAACAAAACAATTAACATGGCAATTTACGATTTTTTGTATACGGTTATAAAAAATATGGATACAAATACTCCAGTGTGTGCGGTATTCTGTGACATGACTCAAGCTATTGATTACGTGGAACATAACATTTTACTGAAAAAGCTTGATGCTTATGGTGTAAGAGGAAATAATAATAATGACAGTATCTCCGATCCAAAATACATTTCGAATCTTTTTAATGATTATTTTATTGACAAGAGGAGCTGAGGAGCTCTTAAAATCATACCTCAACAACAGAAAACAAATAACCGAAATAAACAGATTAAACATAAGCACAAAACGGGAAGAAATGTTTCAATCTGAGGAACGTAATATTGTCTATGGAGTTCCACAAGGAAGTATTCTAGGGCCACCGCTTTTTACAATTTACATTAATGACTTTCCAAAGGCAATCAAACATCCGATGACATTGTTTGCGGATGACAGTACAATAACAATACCGTGTATTCATAGGGAATTTTATAAACAAGACATAAATGAAACATTACATGAAACTATAGAATGGTTAGACAATAATCATTTAAAATTAATTTAAGTAAGACTATGATAATGCATTTTAGCCAACGCGCACTGACTATTTCCAATCTTGACATAACATATAATAATATTGCAATTGACACAGTTTATACAACCAAGTTTCTAGGACTGACAATAGATAGTAATTTAAATTGGAAGGCCCACATAGAGACTCTGACTAAAAGAATAAGCAGTAGTGCTAATGCCTTGTACATCCTGTCTCGAACGGTTAATAGACGCGCTATTAACAGCTTACTATGGGCTAAGTGAATCTGTTCTCAGATATGGGATTATCTTTTGGGGTAACTCAACTGATAAAGAAGTTGCATAAAAGCACAAAAAAGGTGCCTTAGAGCGATGTTTAAGTTAAAAACCACTGAATGTTGTAAACCCTATTTCATCCGCTATAAAATATTAACATTGCCGTCTCTTTATATTCTGGAAACGGTAATGTTTGTTAGAAAAAATGATAGCTTATTTTCACGTATGCAAGATAAATTTCCAAGAAACACGCGTGATCAAATTCAGCTCTGTCTGCATAGCAGTAGGACGGCACTTATGCGCAAAAGTGTTTTTTGCATGGCTCCTACGATTTATAATAAGTTACCCAAAAGTTGGAGGGAGCTTAATAATGTAGAAATAAAGAAGCAACTAAAGTCGTTTCTAAGTAAAAGGGCCTACTATAATGTTAACGAATTTATGGAAGAATCCTTTGTTTGACATAGATTTTATTGCAATTTTGACATTTGATAATTTTTATATTGATTTGTATTAACTTTTGTTTGACATTTTATTGATTTTTTTATATAGATTTTCTATTTTACATTATTCCTTTTTGAGATTTATTTGATATTTTTCATTTTGACATTTGATTAATTTTTATACTTGACATGCATTATTTTATTTGACATTTTTTTTTTTTTTTTATAATTTTGATAATGATGCGTTGTTGCTATTTTATATTTGATTAATTTTCACATTGATTTGACATGCACTATTTTTAATTTTGACATTTGATTTATATTTTATGCATGGATTTACTTTATTGCTATTTGACATTTTTGATTTATATTATTATTTTAATTCCATTGATATTTTGAGATAACTGTTATTATTATTATTAATTTTCACTTTGTTTATTGTTGGCTTTGATAATTATGGAATTCATTTATAATTTAACTTGCAAAATATTTGCACGCCATAGCATGTGCCAAACATGTCGGAATATTTTGGTGTTTTTTATTATCTTGTATGCATATTGTATGTGTTACCCATGTTTGAGCAAATAAATATATCTTATCTTATCTTATGTTTGTATGTATATTTTTCCACGCATATCTCCGAAACTAGAAATCGGATCGTAGTCATTTTATTGTATTGGATGAGGTATCTCTCAACTAAGGCAACAGTAAGTTAACTAAGTAAAACTAAAAAGAAAAATAAAAACTTGTTCACAAAAAAATTACTGACTTCCAAAGCAAAACACTACAAAGAGCAGAATAAGTTTCGTTTCGGAAGTCGGTGTCTTTGGTACCTATTTTTTTTATCGTTTTGCAACACCGACTTCCGAAACGAAAGTTATTTGGTCTCTTTTTAGTTTTTTGCTTTGGAAGTCGGTAATTTATGTGTGAATTTATTTTTATTTTTGGTACTCCATTACTAAAAAGCCAGCAAGATTTATAATTTACCTAAAGGATTGACAAACAAAATACTCACAATGATTCAATTTACACATTCGTGCACTTTTGAGATTATTATTCAAGGCGTCATGTAGTGTGCTGATATTTCAGGCGCATCTTGTTAGTCCGTGAGTTGAAGATACCACTAAGAACCACACCTACTGAGAAAAATAAGTGCGTGTCCTCACAAAACCCATGTAGGGTTCCGTAGTGCCCCATACCGAATAACATGAAATTGTCATCTATGACAAAAATTGCAAGTTTTCGTTAACGCCATCATCACGTTACCCCGAAGGCCATAAAAATTACACCCATGAAAAAAAAATTGCAAATTATCGTGGCCTTCATTTTGGTATTTGTTGAAATAAACTTTTTAGGAAGCCAAAATCCATTTTCTATTTTTTTCTCAATTTAGAAATATACTTTCATAAAGATTACTGTAGAAGCTTAAAATTAAATAATACCAAGAAAATTTCTATCGACACAAAATGAGTTCATTTAATAATTATAAATTGTCTCCTTTTTTTAAATAATTTGTGCGATATACCTTCTGATAACCTGAAAACTATTATCTCCTTTCAGTTTTCTAGGCCCAAGTGCTTAGCTTTAGCCTGCGCGTTGATAAGCAAGTGAGAAAGTCAGGACTGTGATATTCCTTTTATTTAGTGAAGATTTGGTGTAAGAAGGAAATAAGACACACACAAGATAGCTCTCTACGACATTTTATTTTTCAGATAAGAATTTTTGAATTAAAATTTACATATAAACAACTCAAAAACGAACCAGTGAATTAATACGTTCTCATTTTGGGCCGATGCTGTGTAGTTTCTTCCCCATGACTTGTTGAATCCAGTCAAAATGAAAAGAAATATCAACGAATATAGTGGAGGAACCATCAAGCCTGCCTCCACACAGAACGCCAACCAGACCTTCTTCTGTCATCAATGGTCCTCCTGAATCCCCCCTTTCCCCATATGCGAAAAATTGGGTGCACAGCATTTTACTGTCGGGCGCATTCTCGCAGCGATTTACCACAACAGTGCCTTCTAAAGGATTTTCTGTGGCATAACCGGCTATGATCCCTAGTTGCCCGAACTCTCTGAGCTGCGCCAGAGCAATCGGCTGCGTGAACGCATTGAAATGAATCGGATTCCTAGTCTTCACAAGTGCTAAATCGTTTTGTGCATTATAATAGTTAATATTGGAATTACCATTTTGAATGTAATTAGGATGATTTTGATATTTTCTTGCATATCCTAGGACGTGCGTTTTTGCCTCAATTTTTCTAACTATTTTAATTTTAATTACATTATTAGGGAAACAGTGTGCTGCGGTGATTATCCAATTCTGGTCTATAATTGATCCACTGCACAATTTATAATATAAATTATTATTGTTAAATATTTCTAACTTTACTAAATACTTGTGCACATTAGGTCGGAAGCCGTCGGCATTACCTATACGATTTTCAAGTTCAGCTGCCGTAGTACTATGAATTAACATGATTGTTAAACATGAATACGTAAGTAAAGACATGGTCTCTTCCCAATAAGAAACGGTATATTACTATCAAAAACACTCTACTGTAATGTTTGGTAAAAGCCTTTATAATTTATACTCAAACAAAAATTTTAAGACTGCAGCAATAAAAAAATATCTTTACGAATCGTTTAATAAAGAATTTCTGTTATTTACACGAGTTAGTTTTGGTACCTGAAGTAAATTATTTATCTGTTATTATCTTGTCCACATATCATAATAAACTATAATGGATTCACATGGACTGACAGTAGCGCTATTCTGTAAAAATGTCAAGTTGAAAACTTAAGCGATGTGAAAATGAACTGAGTTGCTTTGACACTCCAATTCAAGCTCGTTTCACCTAAGGTTTTACGGTGATATATTTATAGAATAGACCGGATGTTTACTTCAGGGTCACTTCACCAAATTCTGCACGATGAGATTTTACAGAATAGTGACATATGCGGAATAGTTTATTATAATATGCGGACAAGATAACGATAGATAATTTAGTAGACATGCGTACAACTATGCCTAAACTAACTCGTGTAAGTAATAACATTTCTTTAATAAAGATAACTTTTTATAGCTGCATTCTTTAAATTTGAAATTTATTTGTGTTTATATAATGAAAAGGTTTTTGTCAAACACGTTACTGTAGACATTGTTGATTGTAATACACCGTTTCTCTCTCAGAAAGTGACAATGTGTTCACTTACGTATTTGTGTTTATCAATCCTGTTAGTTCATAGTTCTACGGCAGTTGAAACTGAAGGTCGTATAGGAAATGCCAATGGGTTCCGACCAAATGTGCATAAATATTTAGTGATGTTATATATACAGAAAGACTTGGATCCTGTCGGTTTGTGCAGCGGATCAATTATAGACAAGGATTGGATAATCAGCGCAGCACACTGTTTCCCTAATTGAGATCAATTGATCTCAATTTCGATTACTATAATGCACAAAACGATTTAGCACTAGTGAAGATTGCAAATTCGATTCAATTCAATGCGTTCACGCAGCCGATTGCTCTGGCGCAACTCAGAGCATTCGGGCAGCAAGGAATCATTGCTGGATATGCCTCGGAATTTCCTTTAGAAGGTTCTGTTGTGATAAATCACTGTGAGCTTGCACCTGACAGTAAAATGCTGTGCTCCCAAATTGTCGCATTTGTAGAAAGTGGGGATTCAGGAGGAGCATTGACAACAGAAGATGGTCTGGTAGGCGTCGTGAGCGTAGGATCGGTACCAAGAGGAATATGGAGTACGTTCGTTGATATTTCCTTACATTTTGACTGGATTCAACAAGTAACGGGGAAAAAAATCACAGCATCGGCCCAAATAAGAATATTTTGATTGACTCGTGTGCTTTATCGGGTGCATGTTATTTTCTGTAAATAATAATCCGCGAATTTTGATCAAGAAAATAATAAGTAGTTATGAGTTATTTTGTTTTCCATTTTTAATCTGTTCTTTTAATTTTGTGTTTGTTTCTGATTTCAATTTCTGATTTAATAATTGAATTTTTATTTTGATTTTAAATCTCAATAATTGATTTAATTTTTATTCTTTTTTTAATTTTGCTTGTGTTTTCATTCATATTTTTTTAATTTCCAATTATTTTGGGACATTTTAATCGCCCTTCTGGACTTCTGGAGGTGGGCGTCAATGGCTGCGACATAGTTCCAATAATGCAGCTATTTCCGAACACACATTCAAATAATTGTATACCTATGTTTTGTTAATCCAATAAAGATTATTATTAATAATTTACCTCCGTATGTGCGTATTATTTTAATCTTACAACAAATCTCAATACGAATAAATTGAAAAAAAAAAACAAGTTTAAAAACTGAAAACAGACTGAAAAAATATTGCATGGTTTAAGTTTTTACCGACTACGGGGAAGCCAAAAGATCTGTTCCCTCATAACTTTTAAACTACTTATCATAACTTGATAAAAGATGTATCATTAGGAATGTCTTGATTGTCCGTTAGTTATAGGCTATGAGCGTTACACTAAATTTAATGTGGCACGCTCTAGCTAGAGGAAATTAAGTCATAAATAAAAAAAATGTCAAGGTTTTGGACATCAAATGAAAGAGCTTAACTAGCGCATTCCAAAAATATACATAATATTTATTTACATATACCTTTTGTTTGCTGCTTTGCGACTTACAAGTTGTAGGTCGAGGGTTCGAACTCAGGCAGGCACTTCTAGAATTCCCTGCCGGAGTCTGTATTTCCCGACAGCTACAATCTAGGAGTCTTTAATTCAAGAGTGAATAGGTTATTTCTAGGCAAGCGTGTCTCACCGTCAACCACATCATCGTTTACCAATAGGTGAGATAGTGGTCAAGCGCATGCCTATAATAAATAAATAAAAGAAAAACAAAATTTATCATCCCTGCTCTCAAAACTGTGAAGGAAAACATCGTGAAGAAACCGCTATGCCCTAGAACTAAAAATTGGAACACATGCGACATCCATCAACCCGTACTGGGCCCGTGTGATGTATTTTTTGTGCACATTGCCTCTCACAGAGAGGAAGCCTGTGTCCCAGCAGTGGGAACGTTAATAGGCTGATGATGATAGCGAAGCCAATAGCGCTATCTACTGAACCCACAACAGTAATAAAATAAGTAATATTAAATGCAAATAGCAATGACATTCTGTAAACATCTCACCGTGCAAGAATAGTGATCTTGAAGTGAACTATCACTCTATTTCAATCCATTTAGGATTGAAATTTTAGTGGAACATTTAGTGGATTTTGACTGGCAGTCTCCGGTTTAAACCGTGAATAGCCGTACGGGCTTGGCGTAAATATAAAGGTTTCTTGTTGTTTTACTAGGGAACCCTGAACAGACGGGAAATGAGATGTTTTCTGAACAAAAATAAGAACATCGTTAGAAATGTGCGGTAGCTGGAAAGAAGTACCCATGCGAAAGGTGACGGGGCGGATTGTAAAACACGAGGATTTTGGAAGGGTTTTTATATAACTTACTTTGATAATGTAGTCAAAATTTCCTTGAATAGAGATATGATTTACTGAATGAAAACTATTTAAATCATTATATCTGTAAAATATTACAACAATATTCCAAAGGGGCTTTTGGATTTAAATTTTTCGTGAAAAACAATGCTGTATTGCCATGAAATTAATGAATTTTCGTTAGAAATAAAAAGAACAGAAGCCGGAGAGAAGGACACCTCAGTAACCTACTTTTTAACCGACTTCTGGAGGAGGTTCTATGATCGACATTATGTTTTTTTTTTTTTGTGTATGTTCACCGATATCTCCGTCAATTGTAGACCGATTTTGAAAATTATTTTTATTTGAAAAAGTATGTTCCGAGATTGGTCCCATTTTATTTTGATGAAGATCTGATGAAGAACTTCGGAGATATACAACAGAACTCTTCAATAAATAATGGCAAATCTCTCGGGATTGCTGAAATCGCATGTCTGTTTATTGTTTATACCATTTCAGAACATAACATTACGCCAGTACGCTCTTAAGGGGTACGCAGATCTCTCATTTCACGGTTATGATCAAGTTTCATGAAATCTATTCTGGCGTTATAGTTACTTTACTAATTTGCCTATTAGGTAGGTACAACTAAAAAGTGAAAAATAAAAAAACTTTTTGCAAAAAAATACTACCGACTTCAAAATACAAAACTACAAAGTGAAAAACAACTTTATTTTTTGAAGTCGGTGTCTTTCGTAGGTACCAATTTTTTTGCGTTATGTTGTTTTTCACTTTGTAGTTTTGTATTTTGAAGTCGGTAGTATTTTTTTGCAAAAGTTTTTTTTCGTTCATATTTTTACTAGGTATTTTGCTAATGTGCATCGATAAATCACACCGGTTTTAAGTCTAATTCATACGCTGTCTCAACAATAAAGCTCTGGAACGCGCTACCCTGTGGCATTAAAAAGGCTGAAAGCAAATTCACTTTTAAAAGAAAAGTTCGTGACCACTATTTCAGTCAGACTAAACAGCTTTCATCCAGAGTCAGAAGTCTAGTCATAATAATTATTATTAGGTTTCTCGTTTTTTTTATTGTTATGTGTTAGTCTATTTTATTTGTATATGTGTATTATTATATATGTAAGTATATACATTTTCGTATACAATTTGTTTAAATATTATTTTGTACCCGTTCACAATGTTATCCTTTTTAACCCAAAGGTTGACTGGTAGAGAATGCCTTGTGGCATTAAGTCCGCCTATGTACCACTATTGTACATGAAGATTAAATAAATATTGAACTGGTCATTACACGTTTTACCATAAAATTAACTGTTATCACTTAATTTCATAGGTTTAGCATTTTTCAGATTCTATAGCTCATATATATTTTTTCAGTGCGTGTAATAAAATCTGTTTAAATTTTTTGTTTTGTCAAAAAAATTCCTCGTAATTGTTGTTTTGTTGTCCCGGCTTATTTTATTTAATAATTGATATTTGGCTGCCTTGATTTTTAGGGTTCCGTACCCAAATGGTAAAAACGGGACCCTATTACTAAGACTCCGCGGTCCATCTGTCTGTCTGTCTGTCACCAGCCTGTATCTCATGAACCGTGATAGCTAGACAGTTGAAATTTTTACCGATGATATATTTCTGTTGCCGCTATAACAACAAATACTAAAAACAGTATAATATAAATATTAAGGGGGGCTCACATACAACAAACGTGATGCTTTTGGCGTTTTTTGCGATAATGGTACGGAACCCTTCGTGCGCGAGTCCGAATCGCACTTGGCCGGGCCTTTTTTAATTATTTACAAACATTTGTACGTCCTCTGGCATAACATAGCGCACTCATTATTACCTGTATATACCATTATTATTGTACCTTTGTTAAAGAAATGAATAAATAACTTTTGACTTATTATGACTTGTAACTTAATGTTTTAGTTACCTTGTTTATGTATTTTAATTATCTAAACTCATACTTCACCAGGTCGTCGGTCCACCTAGTGAGAGGCCTGGAACGCACGCAACGTTTCCCGGTTCACGGTCGCCACACCAGAACTTTTCTGCCCTCGATTTTAATCCACATTCAATGTTTTGAAGCAAAGATGTTACTTTATAAAGACCGTCATCAGACAAACATGTATTAGGATGTTTTCTATTTTGGAAATTAAAAATTTCTCCGAATGCTTACGGTAGCCTTTACATCCCATAGGTCATAAAGTTTGTTAAAGTGCACTTAAACTAATTGTACCAAAAGATTAAATAATTTTATAATAAAGTGTTAAGAGTAATTAATGATATTGAACAAATTTTGTAAGACTTTACAAGGATATATTGGATTGTAATGAATATACCATTTTAACATTATTCTTGTTTGTTTTATTCCTGTTCCTCCTGATGACACTCTTGCTCCAGGCTTCGAGGCTGCCAGGTTCTTTTAAAGTAGTAGCTGAAGAACCATAATATTTTATTTGTATTTTAATGGTATTTTAAATTGTATTTCTGTTGGTCCTTGTGGTCGTCTTTGTGGTTGTAACATCGCATTGGCGTTAAGGTGTTATTTACATAATTTTGAATAAATAAATAAATAACAAAATATCGTCCTGGATACGTAACGATATTAATCACACTGTTATGGACAAAGCACACCTAGACAGAGTTGCAGCGAAGCAAAGCGTCAGTCTTAATATGTACAAAGCATATTGAACCCCTATCTCCACAACGTAATGCACACATTTCGCTCCATGCGATCAAATTGCTTCGCTTTGGTTTCATTAATAACAAACAGACTCCTCCTATTTAAATTATAAAAGCGTGGCTGCGAGTAGACAACTCTGACTGGTACGCGAATCAAAGTGACAAAAACTCATGTGTACGTATCGCTTCGCTTTGAATCTTGTCTAAGTGTGCTTTGACCCTTAGAACGATTCTACGTCAATGTGTTAATGCATTAAGTCCACCTCTGTACGTTTGTGTGCATGAAGTATTAAATAAATAAATAAATAAATAATGTGTCTTGACTTCACTCTTTTACATACCACCTAGGCTTAACCTTGCGGTTGTGGCTGTCATAGTAAGGCGTCTCGACCTTCTTGCCTGCCCCTCGTGCGACACCAACCGTCAAGATTTAAAGTGCGGTGATAAAACTCGTACTTCAGCAGTAGAAAAATATATTTATAAGGTACCAGAGCGTAATATGGTCACTTTAAGTTTAAACATTGAGCTTTAGTAGTTAGTAGGTAACTAAGTATATTAGTCGCATAAAAAAGACAATTTTAGTAAACGTTTAATACACTCTAAGAATCAAGACACAACAACTTTGCAAATCATTAAAAACTTGGAGTAAAAGAATCTTTAAAAAAAAAGGAAAATTACCAAATGTGCAGGAAATATGGTCCAACGCTTTAATTCCGGAACAAAGTTACCTACAAAATTATATCAATGCCTCCTTTGAATACAGAAAATGAGCTGTCATTTGACTTATGTATTACTTAACTTATATTATGATTTGTATCACAGCACTTAGAGCAGTAATTTTGATGATATATTCGATAATTGATGAGAGGGCTTTTTCGCCGTCACTTACAATTTCGGCTGTCAAAAGTGTATCGCTAAAAAAAACGCAGGACTTGCTAAAATTATTAACTTGTCTATGAGCTATCTACTAGTGGTACCATCTTGTGTTAAGTGCTTATCCTTTTAAAGATATAAGTAAGCTGACCATTTTACCCTCCTGTGCCCTACTATGGCATCTATATTGGCTTATGTACCTAGACAATTTTTGATTTTATAGACTTGCATAAATATTTAGTGCAATTATATAAACGCTATTATTTTTAAAAGAAGGCCAAAAAAAATTAAATGGATTATAAGCTGCACCTACTTAAATATTAACAGTAGCTACTAATTTGTCAGAAAAAGGAATTCCCGAAAAAATTGACTAGCTTGTTACCCAGTACCGTTATGGGGGGTACAGGCAGTCATTAAATTTAGCAGCTTAAGACCAATTCATTATTTGCATGCCTAACATTCTTAGGTATTCATAACCAGCGTACATGTAGATATTATATATTCATAACCAAATGTACTTAAACATAAGGATCGTATTAGATCGCGTTCTGTAGTTTCTGCCTACCCCATGTGAAAAGGGCGTGAGCTTATGAATGTATACTTTAGTCATGTTAACTCATAGATACTTCACCATCTGAAATATCTCATTATAAGTATGGTATTTACTTACGTGCAGATGTGAATTGGAGAAATTAATAAAACGCTATTAGAGAAAGCTAAAAAGACTTTTTTACAAAGAAATACTACCGACTACCAAATAAGAAAACTACAAAGCGAAAAATAACTTTACTTTTGGAAGCCGGTGTCTTTCGTAGGTGGGTCAGGCCAAATTTATGACGTAATCGCACACGTATGTAAATGTACACACGTGTAACAACGTGTTAAAATTCCGTGTAACATATATATGTACGCCATCGCCATTATACAGATGATACTCGTGGATGAAAAAATCAACGATCAGTGTGGCGACGTTTAGAGAAGGCAGTGAAATGAAGATGACTCGTGGATGCAATAAAACCTTTTTAACATAAACACATCAACACGGTCTAGGGATATTTAAAAAAAAGCGGATTACTATCAATGTGTTAATTATTTATATGACGTATATATTTAAAAGATACGTTTTTTAATATTCTACCATTTTTTAATAATGGTTAAGGTACTTCGATTAAAATTTCAGGATTTTATGGAAAATAAATGAAGCATAGACGGAAACCGTATATGAATTAACTTTTAATTTATGAGTAAAAACTGAAAAAAAATGAAAAATCGTTTAATTTGTGTTTATAAACTTGAAGTTAGTAGTCTGAGAAAGCGCCCATGATGTTCATAACACATCGGCAACGATTCGGCATGCTCAGAACAAGGTTGTCAATGTCTTGCTGCGGAATATTGTCCCATGTCCTTCTGAG
The DNA here is from genome assembly GCA_964057195.1 of Orthosia cruda. Taxonomy (NCBI): domain Eukaryota; kingdom Metazoa; phylum Arthropoda; class Insecta; order Lepidoptera; family Noctuidae; genus Orthosia; species Orthosia cruda. The sequence goes on from OZ059844.1 coordinate 15,473,037, forward strand.
GTGCGCAAAAAGTTGATCTTCTGTAGCCAGATTTTCAGGAACTTCCTTCAGATCTGTTCTTTGCAGCATATCCCACGCATGCTCAATGGGATTTAGATCTGGCGATTGAGCAGGCCAGTCTAAGGCCCTAACATTATGTGTATGTAACCAAGCTGCTACCGTTCTCGCCGTGTGTGCCCGGGCATTGTCGTGCATGAGCAGGAAATCTTGCCCCATTTGTATTCTGTGGGGCAAGATTACGGGCCCCAGCACCTGTTGGACGTATAGTTCTGCCGTCATATTGCCCCGCACCCAAACGAGATCCGTCCGTCCTCCAAGACGAATTCCTTCCCAAACCATAATTGTTCCTCCTTGGTATGGGTGAACTTCCTGAGGGTTCTGAAGACGGCTCCATCGTCCAAGAACTCGCCAAACACGCGTCCTTCGTGAATCTGGATGGAAGCCGAACCTGGATTCATCCGTGAACAGCACATTGGACCATTGCTCACGGCCCCAGTCCACGTGGTTGCGAATCCATTCTAATCGTCGTCCACGATTGCCTCTCCGTAAAGGTGGGACCCGGAGTGGTCTACGAGAGCGTAGATTGCTTTCATGCAGTCGCCTTCTTACAGTTTGGTCACTCACAAGCACTTGGTGTTCCACTCGCAGCCTTTGGACCAATTGAGTCGCCGTTGCATTTGGTTGAGCTCGCGCAGTAATTTGCAAAAATCGGTCTTGTCTGGGGGTAGTGATGCGACTTGGCCCCCGATGCCTCTCCGCTACTTCACCTGTGGCACGATAGCGTGTCCACAATCTTGAAATTACATTTTGGTGGGTCCCTATGGCCTCAGCAACATTACGCTGAACAGACCCAGCTTCCAGCATTCCCACAGCTCGTAACATCTCCGCCCTCGTCAAATGTTGGCGTTGCATGGCTACAATACCTCAATTTTAACTTTATCTTTCGTTTAAAAATGAAAAAAAACTGTAACTAAACGTAATTCGTATTGTTTTCTAAATTTCGCACAAATGAAAATTCCCTCTCCTACACATCAAGACATTTTTATGCCACCGAAACAAAAGAATTTTCAAAAATTTTAATTTGGAATTAGTCTGAGATAAATTACTAACAAATCGGTGTATAAAAGATTCCAATGCGGCCAGTACTTTTCGAGTTATTTAATTGAGTATGAAATATCCCTAGACCGTGTTGATGTGTGTATATATGTACGCCATCGCCATTATACAGATGATACTTGTGGATGAAAAAATCAACGATCAGTGTGGCGACGTTTAGAGAAGGCAGTGAAATGAAGATGACTCGTGGATGCAAAATAACTTTTTTACAAAAAAATACAACCGACATCGTAAAAAGTTTTTTATTTTTCGCATTTTAGTTGTGGCACATATAGGACCAGTTCTATAGGTTAGGTACTCTATAATGCCCGAAGTGTTGCTGTAATAGATTAACCCAATAACATGAAACATAAAGAAAACCGGTGGAATGAGAGAATACCAGAGTGAACTGTTCACACCTTCGTACCCCTTTGGAGCGTACCAGTGTGATTTTATGTTACGAAATGGTGTAAACAACAAACAGACATGCGATTGCAGCTATCCTGGGTGATTTTCCGTCATTTATTGAAAAGTTCTCTGAAGTTCATCATCATTTCAGCCGAAAGACGTCCACTGCAGATCATTATGAAATTTAAATGGGACCACATGCTTTCAACATTCACTTTTAATCATCTTTCAAATAAAAAAAGAATCATCACAATCGGTTCCACTAGTAAAAAGTTTTGAGGTAATAAAAAAAAAAATATTCTGTCGAATTGATAACGTCCTCCTTTTTAGAGTCCGTTAAAAATATACCAATTAATTTGCATCTGGTTAGACTTGAAGGCCATCCTAACATACTTAGGAATAGTCTAGTCAGATAACAGATAAGGATACCTTTATTATATCGTTTAAAAAGGCGAGTTATATAAAAATATATATACCTTGCATACACTCAAAATAACCTTACTCAGTTAAACTTACAGTTACTCAAAATAAACTTACAGTTGTTTTAAATGGGTGCGGCACTGCATTTCAAAAATTTCCAACTGCAATTCTGCAGAGACATTTTCCGGATCCCGCGCCTCTCACTTCACCACGCTTCTTTGCGCCCCGCGCCCCAAGACCCTCAACACAATCATGAACTACGCGGCTAGTCTAGCTGGCTCCTTTACCTATGCGTCTATTATTCTACTAAGTAATTAATTTATATATTTATATAATTATCGCGGGCCATATACTATTCATGTCGAAGGACCGTCGGTGGGACGGATTAAATGCTTTCGTGGGCCGGAACTGGCCCGTGGGCCGTACTTTGCTCATCACTGCTCTAAGAGCTTATGTCACCCTCCTGTGTTCTTACTAATGATATCATGTCATCAGTTTGATTTTAAAGACAAATCCTACTGTAGCAGGTTTAAGATAGAGTCTGTACTAACATGTGTCAACGCCATCATAATTCCGCTGTCAAAAAGGGACTGTGCTCTTCATCCTGTATAACTCTGTCTCTCTTTCAGACTGGAACCATTACAGTTCTGAGCTGGAAAACTGTAATTATGAAACATGTGCAAACAAAATTTCTGTCGCTCGTTGATATTATGCTCGGATGCAGTGACATGAAATCATTCCTTTATTCCTCGAAGAAGTAGCATCGTAGCGTCTTGGAGCTCCGAATGCTTCTAGTTATTTAGTTCAGTTAGTTGTGAGTTACCTATAAAAATCTGATGGAAAAACTGAAATATTGTCAATAGAAAAAAAAAACCGGCCAAGTGCGAGTTGGACTCGCACACCGAGGGTTCCGTACAAACCTCAGCTTAAAGGCATTATAGACCTGAGTATTTGATATGAATTTCAATTTATTACCTCTACGCGTTCAGGAGAGGAAAGAGGTAGTAAGTTTAAAATTATTAAAATATTTTTATTGTAATGATGTATCGAATTAATTAATTAATTTATATATGTACATTATTATTTATAAACTAATATTAAAACTTAAATAAGAATAAAAATATGTAAAATTACGGGGCGTCAAAAAATTCTTCCACATCGCTGTCAACAGGTAAAGTGCCCAGAAGGCTGGCAGCAATACCACGTTGGATGGCAATGCTGTTTCTTTGGCCAAAAAAGCCCTCTGGTCTCGTCAAGAGTCGACCAACTGCTTGGTGATATCCCGAAATAATAGGTGTGCACTCGGACCCCATGGCCCTAGTGTTTCAACCAGAAACGGCTCAAACACATAATTACCAATTAAGTTGTTGTATTTGCGCCGTTTGAGGTTTTCAGCACCTGCAGCAGCCGCCCCAGCGCAGCCTACCGTGCTAGGAAGATGGTACAAGGGTGTCGACGCAAGTTGCATCCCACACCAAAGACCTACCCAACTTCCATGGCATTTAGGTCATAACATCTGGTCTCTTCCCATCAACGCGTGCCAGGCCATTGGGTTGCCATGAGATCATTAATGCTAACCTGCCGCGTAATCCGACCTGCACTCTTACTACAAGAAAGGCCATGATGTCCGAGGCAGTCGACTGCTTCACCGCATTGACAGCGATGTGGAGCCTAAAAAAAAACAAGAAATGATGTAACTAAAAAAGAACCCTTTTTCGCAATCATTCCTTTATTTGTGCTATAAGACGTTGCTTCGTAGCAAATTTCAAGATTCTGAGTTCACGGAAATAACCCTGTTGGTTTTGATTCCCTTGCGAGTGTCGAAAATTTGCGGAAATTTGCGGCATAAACGGCTGTATATTTTAATTGCGTTGGCTTGGAAGTTTGATTTTTTCGCAGCATTAAGGGACAGTAAACTTGAGTACTTGATATAAATTTCAGCTTTATACCTCCACGCGTTCTTGAGAAAAATGGTCTTGACAGACAGACGGGCGGACCGACAACAAAGTGATCCTATAAGGGTTCCGTTTTTTTCTTTCGAGGTACAGAACCCTAAAAAAGAGTGGTCGATTCGTGTTCTGATTCAGTTTGATATAAATTTAGCCTAAAAAAAAAATTAAATACATTGTTGCGTCATAATCATCAATTATGAAGTCTTTACAAAAGTTTACAATACTTGAAGATTGGCGCCAAAAATAACACATTTGAAAATTGGTTGCAATGTGACGTCTTGCAATCCAGTGTTGCCAGAACTCATTATAGGTCTGCGTTCAATCTAATTCCCCGAAGACGAACCGCAAGCCAACTTATGAAGGCCGCGGAATATACATGAGCACTATACATTGTGGTGCGATTAGGGATGCGCATCACACACGCCTGTGTAACACCACCATTATGCTTTGCTAATGACTTTGGACCGCCGACATTAATTATTGAGCAACCAGTTACTAAGCATACGTTACGTGTTTATGTCGGGCAATAACAACAAATCTATTTGGTTATAAGCTATGTCCTCGATGGACTTACTGACTTAAAAATTACGAATTTTCGGACAACTTTTCATCCCGTATTTACCACCTTTAAGAAATAAGTTTCTGGAAAATCCTTCGTTGGTGCTTACTTTTGTTGTATGAAGAAAACTTGTGAACAATTTCATGCTTCTAGACCCAACGGTTTTGGCTGTGTAAAGGAACGAATTCAAGATGCAAGCTATATCTGAGTGACCATAAGCTACGGAACTGAATATAATCAGTAAAACTATTGAAGTTCATGAAATGCTTGACCTAAATCACTCCTACAGATATTCAGATAGGCCTAAGTTAGTCTAATCTTTATGCAATGAACTAACGATTATAATTATCACTCGTACCCATGATATATACATAAAAGAACGCCTGGTTTAAAACTTACAAACTGCGTTCTGTCGTGTTGCATTTAATATTTACACAGGCAGAGACTTCAGAACCTCAATGATAAATTCATAATACTCATATAAAATATCTATCTACATTTACTAAATGCAGCGAAAACTTCTTCAAAAAACATTCGAGAGGGTTCTCTGTTCAGCCACAGTTAGCCCGTTCCTATTTACCGTCGTTTGTGAAACATTCTAGAACTTTCTGCAGATACAATGTTGATGTAACGAACAGTAAGCGTCCTCATTCCTAATTGTTACCACCTACTCGTAGTTGGTAAGTTTGCATCTGGTTTTGAGCTCATTACAAACGGTGTTTCACTGACAAATTTAATTTATATATATATCTATATATCATATATTTAAGTCTTGGTTGCAGCTGCCCCACACTGGTTCCGTGGGCACAAGTTCGACTGCTGATGTCGGTCCTAGGTTAAATTTCTAAATCGGACAATAGTCTCTCCTTAGACCGGTATCCACCCAATACCGAGTTTAGGTCTCCTCCGAGGCGCGCCACTTACCCCCGACAAAGGCGCCTAGTACCCAGCAGCCCGTCTACTCTCGACTACAGTAGCGTTCGAGGTTACGGCGTGGCGAAGGGTGCGACGAATCTCCGGAAGGAATCCGGCTACCACAAGAAATACCGGGTAGGCTTCCCACTAGATAGACCGATAATCTGGTGAAGGTTGCGGGGATCCGTTGGATGCGAGATACGGGTTGGGGGAGGCCTATGTCCAGAGCAGTAGACGTCTTTCGCTGCAATGATGATGAATGATGATTAGGTATTTCTCGGTGTAGGTAGACTTAAATTTGGAAGATGGCGGTGCACCCCGAGTCTTGAAAACCACTTTAAATCGTTAGTCCTGCGCCTGAACTCACTCCAGGCGTATCGGGTTGCAGTCCCATCGGACTCTTAGAGTGAATAAAGAGAGCGTGCACCTCTGTTTGTGTACACACTTGTGCTCTAAAATATCTCCCGCGCTGAAGGATTGGCCGCCCTGGCCGAAAGGCCGGGAAAACTAAAATATGTATGTACTACACGGTGAAAATAACAGTGGAATTGGCGTTGTCAATGTAACTCTGACTTTCGACTCCCGCGCAGGCAAACGCGAGGCGCCGCGCGGGTTTGCGGGGGTGAGGTCACTTGACGTACGATGTGCACAGTGATTTTGACCGTGTAATAAATCTTGGTTTCTCTAGTGCATAATTGTTGGTAAGGTTACATACGTTAGTTTCAGCTGGGTGGGTATCACGGTATCACGCGATGTTTTCAAGGACTGGGCTGATAATAGCGTGTAATGAGAATAATTGTTCACGTTCTGGGCTACTGACTGTTATAATTATATTGAGTTTATTATTTTGACGTGTACCACCAACGCCTTTTCTAGAAAATATTTTTGGGCCTTTTATATGTTCCACGTAGCTACCTATTATAATATGTTATGAATACAAACACAAAATCTAACCCAACCAGAGCAGGTCAAGGATGGAAAATGATTATCATTTGGCATAAAGTCAAATATTAAAAAAAAATACAAGACTTTTTCTGTTATAAGAACTTACATAAGTGGGTGCAAGATAAATGTTTATTTAAGGCTACAAATTCCTACGTTCTAAGCTTCAACTTTGGAAACTTCGCTGCCGCCATTTTAACTAAGTAAGTAGTTTACGTATTAAGTAATTACAAAAGTCACAAGAAAACTGAGTTATTTTTATAACATTATTATGTATTGTTTACATAACTTAAGTGAACAATCGTGTGTTATCCAACAAGCACTGGAGTGTCAAAATACCGGGGGCCGTTGAGTGCGACGGGTGACCCAATTTTAATGCACATTAATAATTACGTATCGTGTGGCCACGTAATCCACGCAATCGGTACACTGGGTGCACTAAGTCATAGAGTTAGATTACTACTAGTTATTATCATCATCATCAGCATTTTAATGTTCCCACTGCTGGGACACAGGCTTCCTCGCTGTGAGATGAAATGGGCTATAATCGACCACGCAGGCCAAGTGCAGGTTGGTGGATGCCACATGTCTTCGAGTTTTTGAATCACAATCCTGCCGGTTTCCTCACAATGTTTTCCTGTATCGTTTTAAGAGCAGTGGTGATGAAATAATTTACACAAAGTAAACCGGCTGCCTGGGTAGGAAACCCCGAATTACTAAGTTATACGTATAGGTAAATATATTACTTAGAAAGAAAATGTGAAATTTATTTTTGTTGAAGTATGAAATATTTACTAAGGAGCATATACTACATTTAATGATTTTAAAATTAACATCACGTCTAATTGAAGAAAGTATGTTAAATTAGAGAATTTAACTTGTGACTATTTAAAATTAAAAAAAAAATTGAATAATAATTTGAATTTGTATAATTTGTAAAGTACGTTTTAGACCATGCACAAAACCAACCATACCAAAATTATAAATTTTCACCATTTCAATCGTGCGTGTATGAAGTGCGTGCCCTTATTATTCCTTCAAGTTTCAATATTTTTGACACGATCTCGCCTGCCGATCTTTCGATGAGAAGAGATGAACTCACCCATCGCAAATATGAAAAATTTCCTATTTATTCAATACAAAGTACATATATTCTTATATTAATACAAGAAATAAAATCAAGGAATATTCCAAACTCATTTCGATTGAAAGATGTTAAAAACAAAGAACTGTAAGGAATATTTTTTGTTCTCTTTGTCTTAATATAAACATGAAGCCCAACCTCCCAAACATTCACATTCTTTTTATTGAGGGTTTTCATATAAGTTTTACAATTTAAAAGTTCAAAAAGAATTTCTACTTGTAAGATATTTTATTATCTTTTAGAACTCTCATTATTTCTTAACGTACCAGAGAGTTGGTTCATCGCCGACATTTCTTTTTAATTAACTATGGTTCTTTTTGCTCCTGGAGAAGGCAATATCAAGGCAGTAGTGAGTGGCCGATGGAGCTGGAGTGCCGAGCGCGTGCAGTATTTCATGTGTGCGCTATGCAGGTTTCCCTCTAAGCAGACCGAGACGCATACCAGTAGTGCAAGGCCCGTACCATGAACTCTTAGAGCATGATTATTTCCATTGTCCGTAAGGTGCAGATATCTACAAGTCATATACATCTGTCCCTTACGCACTATGAAAATAACATTGCTCTAAGCGCTTATGGTAGCTCCCCAGATCATGAGAATTCACTGTATGCCAAAAGCACAGGATCAGTCGTTGTTGTAAATACCTTGGGCGGCTAGACAGTGAACGGCTTTCGACTGAACTGTCCAGGGAAGGATCTGAAGTTAAAGGTTATCAAACCTGCTCTGAAAATTCTTGATTCGGTTTAAAAGTGTCTCTCACTCATTAAATTTGTATCATGACAATTTAATGGTGCCCAAAATGTCTTTTTAAAAGAATTTCAATAGACTACGTCTAGTTTAGTCTTGGACCAGTACTTCTTCTTAAAATACCTCAAGTTCTGAATGACAGTGACTGTATTTTTGTTTTGACCCCTGGCTGTTCCTTACCGACGCCATTATTCCGGGATCGCCATCATGGTGCCTAATCAAGGCTTAAGAGGAAATGCAGTCGCAGAAATCCGACTGAATGTTCTAAGTAAAAAATCATAATTCGAGGTTTGGCTCTCGCCTATTTCCTCCTCCAATATTTGACCAACTTAAAATATATTTCATAAACTGAAAAATAAAGATATAATCCCTATGTTTTCCTTTTAAATGATAAATTATTATTTGTAGCACCAGAACCCTCAATAGATGCTCAAAATTGCGCTGTCAACAGAGGCCTAGTGTACAAATTTGACAACTATACATGAAAAAAGTAAAACATAAGGGTACAGTATATATATTTATTTCTGCGATCACATTTCCTCTTAATCGCTTTTTATCATAGACTTATGTAATAGATTTAAATTACAACTGATATCGATCATGGCAATATTGCAGGTAGATCACACACACATGGCGTATCATTTCCTATGTGAAAGTGATATTATATTTAATGGCTTCATAGACACGCAAGTTTTACTTGTACTTAGTACTTCTGCAACAAGTTTAGGTACTCTATTGTTATGTATTTTCTGTTTATGTAATACATAGCTCGCGTAATACATAGGTTGCGTCTGTATTTTTCTATTGTTTTGACAAATGGGATGACGTTATAAAAAAAACCGGTGAAGAGCGAGTCGGACTCGCCTGTTGATAGTTCCGTTAGTACCTGGCAGGAATACTTTTTTTTAGATCACTTAAAATTAAATTGTTTTGTATACTTAGATTTTACTATAAATCTCCATCAACTTGATTAAACTTCATAAGCATCGTTTATAACTGTCTACTTTCAAGACGACAACATTAGTAATTCCTGCTGTGACAGTCAGATGAAATCGCAACATGAGGGTTCCTTTTTACCATGTTGGTACGGAATTCTAAAAAAATAGACGTTAAATAACCGTGTATTATCAGATAAAATTAAAGCCACGACTGAACTTTGAAACAATGTACAATGGCTGGTCTTTTTGTTTTAGAGAATTTCTTTTTCGGATAATTTTAGCAAGATGAGGGAAAATGTACGGTCACATAACTTCGTGGTACAGACAAAGGATTTTAGAATAGAATCGTCTTTAATATAATACCTATCATGAATTCGTGATCAGCTAATATTCATTTGTGAACTATGTTATAAATAATAATAATAAATAAATGGTTTTATTATCAAAAAAATACTTTTTAAATAAAAATAATAAACCGACTTCCAAAGCAAAACACTACAAAGCGAAATATAACTTTCTTTTCGGAAGTCGGTGTCTTTGGTACCTATTGTTTTTCGTTTTTCGATATTTTTCTCTTTTTAGTTTTGGTAGTACATGTTACCATGAAAATTATTTACATCTCATGACAATTCCAATAAGCCCAAACACGACTAGGATAAGTTGTTGTATAACGGAGTTCCAGTGCTGAACTGCCGGTTTCATCATCAGATCAGATCAGTTCTATGGTACCATTTTCATCAGTTCCATTTATTTATAATATGTACGTATTTGCTTCATCATAATCACACCATTACTTCGCACTCGGAAAGTATTATTTGGTGAAGTGGAACTGCCACTTCACCAAATAATACTTTCCGAGTGCGAATGTTTGATATGTTGATAAAAATAACAAAATCGCTATATGGTTCCCTATAATATTTCAGGAGTTCCCTCGATTTCCATTGGATCCCATCATCAGATCCTGACCTGATTAACATGGGACTACCTGAGAAGTATATATACCCTTTCAAACAAAAGAAGGATTGTCCAAATGGGTTTAGGCGTCTTAGAATAATTGAGTACATTATGGTACAAGTGTGTAATGTTGGTGATTACCGCTGAGGCGTCATTGAGACCCGAGCCGCTAGGTGAGTGTCTTAAGAGAGCCGAGGACGGTAATCATCAATACACACGTGTATCATACGACGTTTTTCAACACACTTGTGAAGAAAATAATACAAAAAAATCATTTCCAACAGTGAAAACGAGTTGTGAAAATTGTTTCGGAATGGCGGGCAAAATTAATCCGTTTGCCTATGCGCGCGCATCTAACAATGGCGATTGGCCATAGATTAAAAATAATGAGTTCTTTTTTTTTTGGCTTTTCGCGGATAGCAATTTAGCCACGTACAAAATGGTGAATTTCAAGTTTTCTTTATTACAGACAAAAACAAAAAGTTATTTAAGTGAAAGTTTTATTTATTAACGAAGTTGCATGAAATGTGTTGCATTTGTACTATTGAGCACGATCTTTTTTGTATCGAAACTTTTTTAAGAACAAAGCAACTCAACCAATAAATTAAAAAAGAAACTCTTTGTCTCACTTGTGAATAATAGTAATGAAAAAGTCACAGTTTGATAACAGGTGTCAATATGTGCCTACTTGCGGTGAAATTAGAGCCACTTTATGAGCAAATGTGTTGAAAAATACATTAAAAAACAAGATTACGACGAATTAAGAACCTCCTCTTTTTTGAAGTCGCTTTAAAAAGCCAAATACAATTTGTCCATCTTAATCAAACATAATAACGCCATTGTGTGAACTACAACGCTATGCATTATTTGAGACATGTTATTTTATTTATTTTTTTCTTTTGTCTGTGTTAGTATAAACTGTAATATAACGGGCCCCTTCCTCTTACAGTTCATTGACAATTTCTCAAACATGCTTGGAAATTTGAGCATTATTTTGACAACCTTCTTCGAGATAAATTTAAATTGCTGTACTGGCCAAATACATGTGAGCAGCGGCCGGCAAACGTTGTATGAAAATCCATATCTGTCGTGTCTAGCGGCCAAATAAATGACATAATAAACTCATATCTGTCGTGTAATAAAAATATGGAAAGATCTTTTAAAAAAAAATACGGTGTTATCCCTAAGTTATTTTTTCTTTTAATCAGAGATGAGAAACATGGCAACCAAGGAGGTAACTTATCAAGGCTTGCAAGTTGAAAGCTGTTCATTGAAAAACAAAAAAAAAAATGAACACTTTAACGCAAGCAAAATTATTGTTGGTCGTCATTGATTTTGAAAAGTAATTGTATTTGACAAAATGAGTTCTAGATACTACTTAGTTTTAATTTACGCGCATTATTTGAGAAAAGTACTATACAAGCCTTGGCCACAACTAGGCATTGATAGACTTACGTATATGTGCCTCGGCTTCGCCTCGGCCCATATTTACACGTTCGTCCATCAATGCCTCTTTTGCTGGCCGCTATTGTAATATACTATAACTGCCCAAGGGAACATTATACTGGGGTAAAAAGTAGCCTAAGTGCTATTGCAGACTATAGGTAAACTATCTATTAAGTGAATATGTGCGTGTTAGATTCACATCTAGTAGATGTCAATCAGACTTTTTCTGTTGACCTTTTTTTTTGCTCGTCTGATTGTACATCAGTTTTGTGAAAAAAAAAACTCTTTGCCAAATTTCATCCAGATCCGTTCAGCCTTGCCGTCCATCCAAACTTTTTATAATATTAGTAAGATAGAAAGATTATTGATAGTCTTGAGCTTGACCACTATCTTACCTCCATACATACCTATCTATCTGTTTCAGAATCGTCATGAAGAAATGAAGAATTGGATCGTCACCATCGAGTGATGATCTAATATAGCTGGTGTCGAAAGGCCAAACAAAATGTCAGAAAATGTCAATTAAATGTCAGCGAATGCCTAAATGCCCTAGCTATTGAATGGCAACTGTCTTGGTAGGAAACAGTACGAACACCCGATTCCATAAAGTCGTGGTATTTTAAAATATGTAACACTAGCTGTCCACGCCGCTTCGCTCCCGTCAACTGGATGCCTACCTACCCTACATACACATGATTGTTGCGTAATTTAAACCGTTTACGCAGCGCACACAACGGAAGCTCTCAAAAAGGAATATTTTGCCCGTTTTGCAACATTTTTAATTTTTGCTCCGCTCCTATTGGTTGTAGCGTGATGTTATACAGCCTATAACCTTCCTCGATAAATGGACTATCCGACACAAAAGTAAATTTTCAATTCCAACCGGTAGTTTTTGAGATTAGCGCGTTCAAACAAACTAACACACAAACAAACTCTTGAGTTTTATAATATTAGTATTGATTAATTCCTTGATATTTAAATTAGTTTTTTTTGACGTGTTGCTGTCTTTAACTGGTTTGTATGGGTATTTTTCTGTTTTATTGTTAATTTTCTGTTGATGAATCACAGTACTAATATTACAAAGGCGAAAGTTTGTGAGTGTGTTTGTATGTTTGTTACTCTTTCACGCAAAAACTCCTGAATGTGCATGGATGAAATTTGACACAGACATAGATTATAGCCTGGAATAGTACATAGGGTACTTTTTATCTCGGGAATATTATGTTACCTTGAGATTATTTTCGACGATCACGCAGGCGAAACCGCTGGCCGAAGCTAGAGTAATGTTATAAAGGCGAAAGTTTCTAAGGATGAATGCTTGTTACTCAAACACGCCAGAACGGCTGAACGGATCTGGATGAAATTTGGCACAGAGATAGATTATAGTCAAGGAATAGTACAAAGGCTTATTTCTTATCCATTCATATCCTATTTTTTTAAATGACCTATCCAATGATACACACACCATGGGATAGAGGAGATAAAAGAAACATCCCCACTTTACGTCTATAGGAGGAAACCCAAAAAAAAAAAAAAAAAATTTTACCACTTTTTCGGAATTACTAATATATCCATGCCAAATTATAGCTTTATAGTACTTAGAGTCTCTGAGCTAAGCTGTGGACGGACAAACGGACAGAGCGAAACTATAAGGGTTCATTGTTGACTTCGGAACCCTAAAAAGGAATCCATACTTACAGAAATAAAAGCAAAAGTGACACCAGTAACATTAGAAATGACAATCAAAACGCAGTGCGGTGTGCGTCTCAGGGTTGCACCAAATGGAAGTCCAGCTCAGCACGTGTCAGGCAAATATACCTGACGCTGATATTCTGCTGGATCCCTGCAGTGACATATGGTCGCTTAGCAGACGTTATATGTTGGTATTGTTACAGTGTTATGCGGAGAGCATTTCACGTAAGTATACCCGCAACTTTAATTTATTACTTACAATAAAAAAAACATATTTTTTTAAACCCCACGACCCGAAAATAGTTGCAGTTCTTAAAGTTGTCAAAAAACAAAAGGGCCCGTTTTGACAGCTATAAAAATCAATCAATATGCCTAGCCTTTCCCCAACTATGTTGGGGTCGGCTTTCAGTCTAACCGGATTCAGCCGAGTACCAGTGTTTTACATGGAGCGACTGCCTGTCTGACCTCCACAACCCATTAACTAGGTAACACACGGTACCCCTTGGCAAGACTGGTGTCAGATCTCAAGCTTCTGACTACTTGTAACGACTGTCAAAGATCTTCAAATGACAGCCAGGACGAACGGCTTAAGGTGAACGTGCACCTGTCCGCGCCGCACTCGCCGCACGCGCCGCAGTCATCTCATTTTCTCAAGGCCCCGCGCTATCCGCGCCGAAAGCGCCGCACGCATTATATCCACTTCTGTACATCTTGAACTTTATTTTCATACGGATACGGATGATGTTTCCGCGCCACTCACATCGCCTGCCGAATCTGATGACGTCATCCGCACGCGCTGGTGGAATCCTTATACCTACACTCTACAGCATTTTGCTGAAATGCGACTAGTGCGGCGCGGATAGGTGCGCGGGGCTGCATACGATTTCATACAAAGATTTATGAAATGCGAGACTGCGGCGCGTGTGGCTCCTGCGGCGTGGACAGGTGCGCGTCCACCTTTAATATGCTTTCCGAGGCTCGGAGGAAACTAGGTACGTGGAAATGGTCATCCATCCACAGACCGACCTCGTCATGTGTTGCTTAACCTTGAAGATCGAACCTTGCGGCTGTTATTATTTAGCCACGAGCTCCTCCTCTTTGACAGCTATATATAAATACTTAATAATAATTAAACTTGATGCTTGCAAATGATACTCGTTGTTATAGTATATATGAGTAACATAGCAAGTAATACATTAGAATAATGATTATGATTTTTCAATTTCTTACGTAGAAAGTTATCGCGACATGTAAAATGAGAAACGTCAACGGACTTCGGCTATAGGTGTGTTGATTGTGTTATCAATTAGTTTTGATTACTTGGTGAAGATGTAAAAAACACACTCACAAACTTTCGCCTTTATAATATAAGTGTGATAGTGTTATGTGATGTGATAGTGTGAAGTGTGATTAGAGTCTGGCTTACGAAAGTACACACTGAAAAAGCGAGACAAATTGAAAAAAATATCAGCGTAGCAACCCCAAGACTAGTTCGAAATACCTTTTTTTTTTTTTAGCTTGGAGAAATGCTCATGCATACTGCGCTAGCACGGGGACATAGCGCAGTTATGTGGGACTCTAACCCACTAAAACACCACGGTTTCCTCCTGTGCCGCTTATGGCGGGAACACGGGCACGCGTTAGCACTCACCGCAAACCCGCCGCGGCTGTCCGTCACCGTACCCTCCTCGGGGGAGTACCCCCCATCACCCGGCGCACCAGAACACGCTGTGCGCCGTGACCACCCCAGGGACCAAAACAGCACATGGGTGCCAGACGACCCCGTTTATGGCACCCTTGGTCCCCTTGTGACGGGTTGAGGTCAATGGCCTGCCACCTACCATTTTTCGGCCGCAGAGGATAAGGAGAGCGGCCATCGCTATACCGGCACTCCTCTTCCCCTGCGGCCCCAACGCTTCCGCCATCACACGGTGGCGACCCCGTCCAGGCCACAGAAGGTAGGGAGAGCGGCGCACCGCAATACCGGCACTCCTCTCCCGCAGCGGCCTCCAACCCTCAGCCGCGACATCGTATGGGTTTGGGAGGCCCCATAGGACATCGCGGCCCGCCTCAGTTGCGATATGGCCCAGGCAGCACCGCAACCTACATGTTGGCCGCTACGTCGTCGGCTTATCGCCAAAAGCCCTGACGAGCGGCCCCTCCTCGGGTTCCTCTTTGCTTCACCGTGGGTGACCAAGCCACTGTTACTAAGCCCCCCCGCCTCGACAATGCGGGAACCCACCGGGGGGAGTTTGAAATACCTGGAATAACCTAATTTGATACTTTAGAATTATTTATTTTACTTCGTCTGAATAAAAATACAATAAATACTTTAGATACGTAGGTAATACTTTAGATATTATGTATCAAAGATAAATAGTGATTAAAATTAAAACAAAGTATCAACTTATTATAGCGTCATACTAACTTAAGAAATCTAACACCACACGTAAACAATCTTGTTATTGTTTGAATTCGACGTCTTTCTCCTGTTGTTTTTCTTGATATTTAGACATCATGCGAAACGACATCTCCCGTAAACCACTTTTAATTGTTTTATTAATTTTCCACATAATAAATGCTTTTATCAAGACCACAATAAATCACCAAAAATTGATGTTGCCATATAAAAAGTTTGCAAATAATTCGAGTGTCTACTTACGTTTGCCAGACTTTAGTAAGAGAGATAAGATATTAGTAAAAAAATACATAGTGTTGTCTATAGGTACAGAAAGATCCAGAGCCAATATTTCAAACCTGTAGGAGGTTTTTATTGTTTAGGTAACCGTATGCCGCGGGCTACATTCTCTACAACTCATTTAATCAAAATACTAGATTTAACACCGTAAAACTGATTCACATCCGTAAACTTCAGCGTAATGTACAGTTGAAAACCAGCGTCAGGCAACTCCCAGTTGTCTGGCATTTTGCTGAACTGGGGGGTGACCACAAGCTCTTAGAGTAAGGTTATTTTGATATCGAGAAAGTAACATATGTATACACGTCATATACATCTGTCCCTTACTCGATATCAAAATAACCTTACTCTAAGAGCTTGTGGTCACCCCCCTGGACCTTTTTGGCGCAGCCGCGGGGCACACTATGTATGTAATTGTTGTAAAATTAAGTTTTATTTGTACCTGCATTGTGTGTATCTGTGTGTGCCAAATAAACTAGTTTTCTTTTTTTCTTTGTTAGAGCTACCTAAACATTTCTGAGCCATGATTTTTTTTGATAATGACAGGTTTTAACAGTTATTTTTTTTTTTAAATATGTAGGTAGCTTAGCGTCAGTGTTACATAATCCCAAGAAAACTATAAAACTATAGACTATAATCTATATCTGTGCCAAATTTTATCCAAATCCGTTCAGCTTTTATGGCGTAATTGAGTAACGAACATTCACCCATCCATCCAAAATGTCGCATTTATAATATTACTAGCTTCTGCCCGCAGCTGCGCCTGCGTGTTATTATCATGAAGGAATTTTATATATTATTATACGTACCAGTATAAAAAGCCTATATGCTTTTTCCAGACTACAGCACCCACGATATAGGAGCAATTCCTAGTGTGGGATAATATCTTTCTTTAAATAAAAATGTCAGAGCAGTGGTGACCCAGTGTTATCGGCCGCGACTTACAAGTTGTAAGCCGTAGATTCGAACCCAGGCAGGCGGTTTACTTTGTATAATTTATTTCATTACCTGCAGTGCCCTCAAAATGATGAAGAAAGCATCGTGAGGAAACCGGCATGGCCTAGAACCAAAAATTCAAAGACATATGACGTCCACCAATCCGCACTGGGCCCGCGTGGTGGATTACGGCCCATTTCCTCTCACAGAGAGGAGGCCTTTGTCCCAGCAGTGGGAACATTAAAAGGCTGATGATGATGAAATAAATGAATACAATATTACTGTGAAGTTTCATCTAAATTCGTTCAGTAGTTTTTCGTGAACGAGTTACAAACATCCATTCATCCATCCATCCACAAAATCTTTCGCGTTTAGTATAGGACTAGCTGTCCCACGCGGCTTCGCTCCCGTCAACTGGCTACCTAGCTACCCTACCCTAGAAACATGAATGTTGCTTAACGTTAACCGCTTACGCAGCGCACGCAACGGAAGGTTTTTTTTTTATGAAGCTCTCGAAAGGCAATATTTCTTCCCGTTTTTGCAACATTTTTCATTTATGCTCCACTTCTATTGGTCGTAGCGTGATGTTATACAGCCTTTAACCTTTCTCGATAAATAGACTATACAACACAAAAAGGATGTTTCCTTTCCAACCAGTAGTTCCTGAGATTAACGTGTTCAAATAAACAAACTCTTCAGCTTTATAATATTACTAGCTGACCCCCGGAGCTTCGCTCCCGTCAACTGGCTACCTACCTACCTACGCTGCCTAACCTGCCTACCCTGCCTACCCTGCCTACGCTGTCTACCCTGCCTACCCTGCCTACCCTTCCTACCCTGCCACCCTGCCTACCCTGCCTACCCTGCCTACCCTGCCTACCTTGCCTACCCTGCCTAACCTGCCTACCTTGTCTACCCTACCTACCCTACCTACTATTTTTTATCTACCATCAATAGTTTTCTCAGCGCACGCCAAATAATGCATTTTATAGGCAACATTTTGCTATCTTGGGTTACATTATTGCAATTTTCGTAAGGATCTCTATTTTTTTTTTAAATATATTATAACCCATGACACTCGGGAATAATGTAGCTTTCTACTGGTAAAAGAATTTTCTAAATCGGTTCTGTAGATCCAGACATTACCCCTTACAACGTCACAAACTCACAAACTTTACCTCTTTATAATATTATACTAAAATATACTATAGAAAACTAGCGGACGCCTCGCGGTTTCTCCCGCGTAGGTCCTGTTCCCGTGGGGATACAGGGATAAAAAGTAGCCTATGTTACCCGGGGATAGTGTAGCTGCCCAACGGTGAAAGAATTTTTGAAATCGGTCAGTTGTTTTTAAGTTTATTCGTTACGTACAAAAATACAAACCTTTCCTCTTTCTACTATTAGTATAGATTAGGACTTTTACTATCAAAACAACCGGAATGTCGTGAATAAAATTTAGGCGTTCTCTGCATTTTATTGAGTTATGCGAACATAAATGCACTGAACAGCCGAATATTTTTTTGCATATTGGAAAGTTGATGCGATAGTAAAAGTTGTTTATATTGACGAACTTTCACCCCCTCAAATATTGTTAGTCAATCAAAATTCAACTCTAAAGACAACTCTTTAACTATACTTACCTTTAAGGTCGATTTTTCAAAATTAATAGAAAATAATAATATGTCAAACAGTCTGACAATAAAAGAAAAAATCTCTTAGTGACAAATAAAAAAATACATAATAACCATTAACATTGTCAAGTAACTTGTAGAGTTATCTAATTAGTTTCGCAATTATTAGCTCCAAACTGTGATATTTATAAGCCCTAATTCCAGATGACCCTTTATGCCCTGGATATACCATTCCCAATGGGCATTTAAGGCACTTACATGTCTATAATACTGTATGCTTCATTGCCCACACGAAGGCTACATTTCCAACAGCATTTTACGGCTATTAAGCTTTGTTTCTTGAAATGATTTGCGTAAAAATCTGCCATTCGAGTCCAAACCGTCGTCACATTGGCAGTCTCAGTGTGAGACAGTTACCGGTTTATTTCGAAATTTATACGTGTAATAAATATTACGCAATGGCAGGAAATAAGTGTTCCGTTGTAATGTTTCTTGTGCTGTTGGTCGTTGAGATATCATTAGCTAAAGGTGAGTAAGACTTTCATTTGTTTGTTTTGTTGTTAACGTAACGTTAACGTGTGCGTTATGGTGTGAAAGGGGTGTTTTGCTCGCAGATAGATGCGTTGCTAGGGCCTTTGTTGCGTCGCTACTTCTTTCCAGCTGCAGTTGGGACGAGCGAGCATTTTGAGGGACGTTTAAAAAGTTTTGATTCTGATTTTATATTTTGGTGTTGTCAACCTTTCGTGTAACAGTTTTCGTTTTGACAGTTAAACAATATCCATTGCTACAATTGTTTGTAAATAGTTTTGTGAACAAAATTTGATCTACGCAATGGATTTGATTGAAGTGTCACAAGAAAAACTATTTTCCGGAGCATATTCTTACGAAATTTGTGGTTAGGTTTCACAGTGATATTATTTATGAGCTAATTCCAACATGGAAGATGACGATATCCAGCAGTTGAGATCCATTGCTGCTGGTGATAAAGCAAGCAATTAGTCTAGCTCAAATATTAGCTACATTTTAATGAAGAAGCTGAATCACCGAGGAACTAACTAGTCTTACTAACGACAATTAAAGCTCTGGGCGTTAATTAATATGCAAAACAGTGTCTAATTCACAGAAGGAACACTCAAATTAATTTTAATGCTCTGAGCATAAATCAGATGGTATCTTAGTGTCGCAAAGCTTGCCAATGCTCGAATAAAATTACTATAGAAAGCCTTTTAAAGCCTTCACATTAAGAAAGTGCTGTTTTGTAATAAAATTACTTTAATTATTCCATTTTAATGCTTGTTTGTTTCACTATACTTAAATAGATACCTACCTTTAGCAAAAATATCACGTACAATATAAACGATCGTTACACATAGTCTTGGTAAGGAAAATTGAGATAAATAACATCCATTTAGTACATAAATGAAAAAGAGCCATAAAGCAGTGGCATTTTTTCTCATTTTCTTTCCGAGCAAACAAATTAAGGTAGCGCCAGTTAGAAGTAATAAATTATACGTAATTTTTGTTCGATTAATTTGAAAAAAGAACAGCAATAAATACTTTTTTCTACAGAAGAAAGCAATGGAATCTGCGTCTGTACAGCCTTCAATGTCAACTTGTTTTCTTTTATATTTACCGTTTTTATATTTACGGTTCCGTACCCAAAGGGTAAAAACGGGACCCTATTACTAAGACTCTGCGGTCCGTCTGTCTGTCTGTCACCAGGCTGTATCTCATGAACCGTGATAGCCAGACAGTTGAAATTTTCACAGATGATGTTTTTCTATTGCCGCTATAACAACAAATTACAACAAAAAACAGATTAAAATTAATATTTAGGTGGGGCTCCCATACAACAAACGTGTTTTTTTTGACGTTTTTTACGGTAATGGTACGGAACCCTTCGTGCGCGAGTCCGACTCGCACTAGGCCGGTTTTTTTCCTGCGCTGTGCTTATGCAAAGGCAGGCAATATTTTCATGAAAAGAATAAGCCGTGGTACGGTTTTAAATTATTTAATGCTTAACCTTGTCTCTGGCATTATCCCTTCGTGGCGGGAAAGTAGAAACAAAGTATACCGCAAGAAATCCCGCGGGTGTATCCCGTAACGAATTGTTATGGGTATGAGGCTAATGTGCACTATGTAAATTTAGTGGAAATAAGCTAAGGCTAAACATAAGGTGTTTTTCTGCTGAACTTTTTCTTCTCCGTGTCACATATTTTTAACCGACTTACCAAAAAGGAGGAGGTTCTATGTTCGACTTGGAGTATGTTTTTTTTTTTATGTATGTTCAGGCAGGTATAATACTCGTACTTGCTAGAAATCTTAAACAGATTTTTTTAATGAAAATAAATTCTAAAATTAAACAATTTCCTTCTTAAGAATACAAAACCTTTATTATTTACTACTCTACATAAAAAACTTTTTTGACAAAAAAATACCACCGACTTCCAAATAAAAAACTACAAAGTGAAATTAATTTTATTTTTGGAAGTAGTAGGTACCATTTTTTTGCGTTATGGATACTCTCAATTCATCTGTTATGTTCAAGTTTCATGATATTCGGGTAATATATTCTGGCATTATAGTTACCTTACTAAAAAACTTGCCTATTAGGTAGGTAAAACTCAAAAGTGAAAAATAATTTTATTTTTGGAAGTCGGTGTCCAAAACGCAAAAAAAATGGTACCTACTACTTCCAAAAATAAAATGGTATTTTTTTAACAAAAAAAGTTTTTATGTAGAGTAGTAAATAATAAAGGTTTTGTATTCTTAAGAAGGAAATTGTTTACTTTTAGAATTTATTTTCATAAAAAAATTTGGTTATGATTTCTAGCAAGTACGAGTATTATACCTGCCTGTTCTGGATGAATTTTAAGGCAACTTTATTGCATTATATATGATAACTTGTGTGTATGACTAGATGCATGAATGTAAGTGAAGGATAAGAAGTATGTAAGGATCGTAGCAGGTGGCGTTCTGTAGTTTCTGCCTACCCCCATGGGAAAAAGGCGTGAGTTTATGTATGTATGTATGTTAACTTCTGGGTGTTTGTGAAACTTTGTATACGTGTTACTTGGTATACGGAATTATCTACCGAATTTAAAGTGGGCGAAACTGAAGCTAGTGCTTTTTATTAAGTGGACTTTTTTTGTACTGCACATTAGGGTTATTTACAAAAAATATATATTTAGTCCGTCAGTTAGATAACCTAAAAATATTGGACATGTTTTTTTCTTTTGCCATTTAAAAAAAAATACGACGGTACTTTGCGTTGAAATATCGTGTGAAATCACGGTGTGCTATACTTAATACTGACAAAGTGACGTCACAAGCCTCCACTCCTAAACGCATCAAAATGCGCTTTATCTTTATCAATTTAATTTATTTGATAAAGCAAAAAATACGGTCGGCGCCATCGGTACATGGTAGACATCCCTCCCATACGCACAAAGCGTTTTGCTAATACTTTCATTGTGCGCACAGCTAAGGAGTGGAATTCCCTTCCAGAGTCTTTGTTCCTCTTTGTCTAGCTACAACCTTGGGGTATTTAAGTCAAGAGTGAATAGGTTTCTTCTAGGCAAGCGTGCTTCACCGTAGACCACGTAATCGCTTAACAGCAGGCGAGATAGTGGCGAAGGTTATAAAAAAAAAAAAAATGTTCTCACTGACGGACTAAATTGAATTGTCATTTTTCTTCCTAGGAAACATCCCTATTGTGCAAACAGACATAACATGTAGAAGGTTTTGCTTAGAATCAGGGAAAACGGCAACAAACTTGATTAATGAGTTGTGTTACCGTCTTACCCTTGTCTATAGAGTAATCATGTGGCCTTGTAAAGGAAGCCTTAGATCCATATTATAATTTAACTGTTCCGGAATAATGTTATACAATCTAAACCGGGCAATAAGGGCAATGAAGAGGGCTATGCTCGGAGTTTCCTTGCGTGATCGAATCAGAAATGTGATGAGATGAGATCTGCAAGAGAACCAGGGTTACCGACATTGCCAGAAGAATTGCAGAACTTAAGTGGCAGTGGGCAGGGCACATTGCTCGCTGGCCGATGGGGCAGAAATGTTCTGGAGTGGCGACCGCGAACTGGAAGACGTTGCGTTGGAAGGCCTCCCACCTATTGAAGGTTGCAGGCATCCGCTGGTTGCGAGACGCACGGGACCGGTCAAAGTGGCGACGCTTGGGGGAGGCCTATGTCCAGCAGTGGACGTCTTTCTGCTGATATGATGATGATGATGAATCTTAACCGAGGTAAAATTATTCGAATGGGCTTCATATTACTACTTCATAGAAACTACTGAGTACCTAGTTACGTTTAATAAATGATTTTAATTGATATTCACGATTAACTGTGGTGGTTTATTACTCAAATGATTGCTTTAATTAATTACATACGCAGTTATTATAACTTTTTTCTAATACCGGTACTCTTATTTACACGACTGCCGATGGAAGGTAATGGGTTTATCAGTCTGTGTATATATGTATGTTTGTTCCTATGTGACATTCTAGAGACCAAAACTGGGTTGGCCGATTTTGATGATTCTTACGTCAATCGATTTGTCTTAACCTTGCGAGTGTCACTGGCTACATTAAAATTGGAAAATAGAGAAATGGCGGCTTTTGGGCGCAATATTGTAAGGGCCGATTTTTTTTTGTTCTCATCGTGGGGTGTATTAAAATAATAGGTTTTAAGAGGTGATTTTAAAAATACATGAGACTTGTATGTTTAGATGTACCTTATTCGAAAAGTTAACCAAAAAGTAAACTCGAAAAAACAAAAAACCTGACTGCTTAAGAAGCAAATTTAAAAGCTGCTGCTGTGCAGTCGGAGGATACATTTTGATTTGGTCAGCCAGCTCGCGAATATGTATCCTTCGATTGAACAGCATAATTTTCTTCTTGTTTACGCCTTTTCAGTTCGCTTCTTAAGCAGTCGGGTTTTTGTATTAACTGTTTTTGATGTCGTCATTATTATGTCAGAGAAAATAGGTATACGGCTGAACATAGGTAAAGTGAGACTTGAGCACTGGGCTCTAAAAGCTCATGGCAGGACCATTCATTGACGAAACGTCACCATTTTACTAAACTAATATTATGTAAAACTTCTTTTAAATTTTTTATTTTGCAAAAGCCGGAAAACTTGAAAATAGCCAAAAATATTCCAATTATTTTAATCTGCTTCGTGTTGAAAGAATTTTTAAAGTAACAATGTTCGTAATATAAAGCATAAACAGTATTATTTTGTGACTAAATAAGTAGGTACACCTTTGTGAATAGCAAGTTAAGCGGTCGCTACTACTTTCGCGAAATATTTTTTTTCTGTCTTTTACTTATCATACCTACTTTGTTACCCCCTTGAATGCGTTTTGGGAACTTTGGTTCCCATGACAATTGTTTTTCTATTGTGTCTGCTAATTAGCACTCAAAGTGTTATTTATAACATGTTTGTTAATCAACCAAGCTTGAACGATGATGCCGGTGAACAGATTTCTATGAGACTTGGCACAGGTAGACCATGACCTGAATTAGGTTATTATAGGACCTACAGGTTAGGTTAGTTTAAGTGAATTCGGCAAAGCAAAAGGCAAAGAGTATGAACAAACGACCAATCACGTAGATGGAAATCCACTTCGCGTCTTTCATCTCGCTAGTGATTGGTTAATTCTTCATTCTCTTTGCGCTTTGCCTTGCCGAATTCACTTACGCATTTAGGCCGCAGGCCTTTTTATTCCTGGATAAAAATGTATCCCATGTAGAATGCCGAAATAAATTTCTACTTTTACGTAGCAAAACCGCAAAAAAGCTAGTTTTTGTATTATTAATTTAATTTCATCTATAATTTGATATACCAAGGGTTAACAATTTCAAACAATACGTAAATTCCATACGTAATATCGTTCATTGTGTTAAATCAATTTAGAAAAAACAATTCACATGACTTTGATTTCATTTAATTTATGTTTTATTTTTTAAGATTGAGAAATTTATAAATATTTTTATACTCCATTTGAGATAACATTAGCCATTTTGCAGCCCGCTTAACCGATTTTGACATCTATTGCGTTGGTAATATGACAATGGGCTGCTGTAGTAAACAGTTAGTTTTGGTAACAGGTTTATGCTTTTTACGCCATCCTTATATTTACGGGATAGAACTCAAAATCGGTTGAACGGAGTGTAAAAAGGATTGTAAATTTTTTCATGTTTTTTCAAATGGAGTATAGATGAAAATAATCAATCTATATCTGTGAGATTACTAATAAGAGAAATCTGAAATATGCCAATTTTATCTAGGATCACTCTCTGTATGCCAGGTGATTGCTGTATGCTGAGCGTAAGGTTCAAACCTTTGTTGCGTCATATATTATAAAAAAAATATTCTGTGGTCATAGTGTTGGTGGAGGTCCTTAGTGTGATTTGTGTCTGGTAAGTTGCAACTGGCAATGAGCTTGCCACCTGCATGATATTCCTAACGCTACAGACAAAATGGTTTTGTACTACTCTTTCAATATTGGACTGACTTATTATGTTAGTAAAAAAGATACGTAAATGGTTTTTAATAAAAATAAAAAAAAATATTTATCTATAGTAATTACCCAGTAGCCTGTAAAGTATACGAAACGAACGTTGTTTTTATTTCATAGGAGGCAGGGCCATAATCCCGGCATAACAAGGCTCTCAGCGGCGCCCCTAATGGTGTACTTAACGCCCTTTGTCACTTGAGGGGCTCCGCAATCATCACCACACTTGGAGATGAAAACATGTTGTTGTTACCTCAAGGTTATAGTAATGAGAAAGGTGACAGTGTTCTTAGTATTTTAATAATATTAGGTTTAGTTGTACGTATAGACATGAATATATGCACGTGTTTAAGTATCAGGGGCCTTAGTGCGAGTATTTTACCGTACTCGAACACGTTAACGTAAATGTTCTCTTATGCCGCCTTATTCACACGCTTGCTGTTTGCCACAAACAGCAAACACGTGCCGAACACTAACCACAATCACCCAACACAAACACGGCATCCACATGCTTGGCGAACGTGCTTGTATATTCCGGATTGGCAAACTCCTAATTTTTTCCTTACAATTTAGCTTAGGATACACAAAATGTCACTATTCGTAAATTTTACCACCACTGTAAACTCCGTCCGCCGCCCGCAAGCTCGCGCTTACTACTGAACTGAACAAGCGTCTGAATACATCGCAAACACGTTTGTCGAACACATTTGATTTGTGCATAAAAGCCGACACCGATGCCGAACACGGGCGAACACAAACAAAAACAAGCAAAGACAGACAAACACCCATCCACACGTTCGTGTTTGTTGTTTGCTGTTTGCCATTGTTCGCCAAGCGTGTGGAGGCGGCTTTATGTCAATGTGTATACAAAAAAGTGGTTTCCCCAAATAGTCACCAGAAGGCGCTTATCCAGTTTCAATACAAATTGATTTTTACCATAACGTGATCTAGCGAGCATGATTAAAAACTCGGAAAGAGCCCACTGTTCCATCAGTAGAGGCTTTTACGGTCCACAATTGTTTTTTTATTATTGACGTGAGATCGTAATCTCACCAGCACACTGAGGCACACTTGCCTAGAAGTAAGCTATTCACTCTTGACTTAAATACGTCCGGGTTGTGGCTATCAGGAAGACTCCGGCAGAGAATTTCCTCTTTAGCTGTACCACAGGGTCCCAGAGCTAACAAAGAAAATTTGTTTCAAATAAATGTCACTAGATGGCGATATCGATTTGTTATTGAATTGTGTTTAAAATTAACATTTTCTAGAAAACGTGCAAAAAATACTATAAAACAAATCGTCACTGTATTTAATGAAAAAAATAGTAACGAACCGAGAAAACCCTAGCTGTGTAACGGAACCGAACGCGTTCGAAAAACGCTAGTTACGTCGGCATAGTTGCTTTGGAGGCATCTGTATGCTAGTATTACATTATCTGTGGCTGTACGCACAAGAAAAGAAGAAGATTGTCGCTCCATCTTACCTGAGGACTTCACATGCTACGTTTACCCATTCGTGGTCTCCAGTCGAGAACACGTCTACCCTAACGGTCACAGGTTCTAAGGCTAATATGGCCGCTCCATTACCACTTCAGCTTGTCTGAGCTATGTCGACAACTTTGGTTCTCTGCCGGATCACCTCGTTCCGGATTCGATCTCTCAAAGAAACCCCAAGCATCCTCTTCCACAGCTCCTTGAGCGACCCGAGCGGCCCGAGAAATGCTACGAGTATAATACTTAAATATTAACATTCAACAAAATCAGATTTAGATGGTATCATCACAATATGAGACGAGAAGATAGCTACTCCGTAAAAATAATGCTCAAAAACAACACCAAGCAAAGAACAAGGAGCAGACCATCAGCCTGTTGGTGGACCTTTGTCGAGAGAGACTTGAGGGTACTTAATTTACCACAAACGACAACCCAAGATATAATATCTTGGCGTAGACGCACAAGGAGGCCTGATCTCAAATAAATTGGGGATGAGGCAGGAAAAATAAGATTTTTCTTTTGTTTTTCCTCTGACATTCTAGAATCATAATTGTGACTTGTAGTATTTTATTGAATTGTGTATATCGAGACCTTAGGGTACCGGTCTTTGAAAGGCATGCGAGGAGCCGACTAGTAGAGGCCCCGATAGGCATGTATCAGGTAATGTGACACCAACCGACAATTATCCCTGTATGCACTACGCAACTGCACCCAAGGATTATCCCCGGTTGGTGCAGGACTATTGCAAATTATGGGGAAAAAGTATTGGGCATTGGATTTTGTAGGTTTAGTGGATCGATTGCCCAAAGCTATAGGAGGACTATCGGCCCCTGCCCGACTACTGTTGAACTATACGGCTATAAAAAATACTTTTTACAAAAAATACAACCGACTTCTAATTATAAACACTACAAAGTGAAAAATAACTTCAATTTCGGAAGTCGGTGTCAAAAAACGAAGAAACGAAAACAAGAACACCGACTTCCGAAATTGAAGTTATTTTTCACTTTGTAGTGTTTATAATTAGAAGTCGGTTGTATTTTTTGTAAAAAGTTTTTTTTATTTTTCACTTTTTAGTTGTGGTATATAATGGACCCGTTATATAGGCTAGGTACCAATAATGTCCAAAGTGAAGCCAGAATAGATTAACCCAATAACATGAAACTCAAACAAAACCGGTGGAATAAGAGTATACCAAGGTGAACTGTTTACACCTGCGTACCCCTTTTAGAGCGTACTAGTGTGATGTTATGTTATGAAATGGTGTAAACAATAAACAGAAATGCGATTGCAGCTATCCCGAGTGATTTGCCGTCATTTATTAAAGAGTTATGATGTATATCTCCGAAGTTATTCATTAGATCTTGATGAAAATTAAATGGGACCACATGACAAGCACCAGCCTTCAAATAAAAAAAGAATCATCAAAATCGGTTGACCCAGTAACAAGTTCTGAGGTTTCACACATAAAAAAAATTAAAATACAGCCGAATTGAAAACCTCCTCCTTTTTGGGAAGTCGGTTAAAAATGGCAGGGTATGACTTGCCCACTAAAGTGCTAGCGACCCTTAATGGGCTCCCATGAAGGGTCGCTAGCACTTTAGTGGGCACGACATTTATTTTTCACATCATCAGCCTTTTTAATGTTCCCACTGCTGGGACACAAGCCTACTCTCATAGAGGGAGTGGGCTATAATCCACCACGCGGGCCCAGTGCGGATTGGTAGATGTCACATGTGTTTGAATTTTTGGTTCTAGGACATGCCGGTTTCCTCACGATGTTTTCCTTCACCGTTTTGAGAGCAGTGGTGATGAAATAAATTACACAAAGTAAAGCGCCTGTTCGGGTTCGAACCCACGACTTGTAAGTCGGGACCGTAACCACTGGGCCACCACTGCTCTCCATTTATTTTTATGATTACTAAATATGACATTCTATTAATTATTTTGATTTTTAATCTTTATTTGCATGCCATTTTCCAAAGCAAACATGACGTTCTATCATTTTGTATCATTTTGTGTCCTAACATCTCTTCAAGCTGACAATTTGTTATGTATGCATGGTACTGATATTGGAGGAAATAAAAATGATTTGATTTGAAGATTAAACATTCATCAGAAAAACCAGGCATGAAACGATTATATATAATCTATATAATCTTAAAATATTGTTG
The DNA here is from genome assembly GCA_964057195.1 of Orthosia cruda. Taxonomy (NCBI): domain Eukaryota; kingdom Metazoa; phylum Arthropoda; class Insecta; order Lepidoptera; family Noctuidae; genus Orthosia; species Orthosia cruda. The sequence goes on from OZ059844.1 coordinate 15,501,712, forward strand.
TACTAAACTCGTTTAAGATTCCCTTATCTTCTTGCCAACAGCTTTTATTTGAATGGTGATCATATAATTTAATCGCGACTTCGCGAGACGCACCATGCGTATAAAACTCGGATATTAATTTAAAGGAGTTCAGTTAAACGGCGGGATTAAGATTTCACTTCATACTTTGAAGTATCGCATTTACACATTTATTATTTTGCTTCATTTAGAAGCTCTCATTTCTATGTTAATAGGCTCAATGTTTATGCTCCATTTAAAGAATAACAACATACATAAGCATATCGTAATCATTATACCCCAAAGGGTTAAGCAAAGGTTTCAACTAATCGTTTTTTGCCCGACTGCCTAAGGAGATTAATGTGTTTAACAGTCTATGTATGTATGTATGATTGTTTCTATGCGTTCTAGAGACCAAACGCGTTGGAAAAATCGGATGTTAATCGTTTCGTCTTAACCTTGTGAGTGTCACTGGCTACATTAAAATTGGAAAATAGAAAAATGGCGGCTTTTGGGTGCAATATTCAACAATATTGCACACAAAATCCGCCATTTTTTTTTCATTGTATCAAAATATAGGATTTTACGAGGTGATTTCAGAAATATATAACACTTATATGTTTAACTAAAATGTTATGATTAAAAAATCAAAAAACATCGACTGCTTAAGAAACGAACTAAAAATACATTATCAAGAAGAAAACCATGCTGTGCAGTCGGAGACATATTCGCGAGCTGTCTGACCAAAACCAGATGTATCCTCTTTTTGATTTTTTTAATTAACTTTTTTTATAAATTGCAACTATATTGTGATTTTTTATTTCGTAGACGAAAATGATAGCTGCCAATGATCTTATTTTTTTTAAATTTTGCTTGCGCTGAGCATAGTGTTGTAGGTAAGGCTCAATCATAAGTGATTCATCGAATCGATGTGACATGACTCCTCAATTTAATTTCACTGATTGGTGTAAATAAATGTTTAATGAATCTAAACGTAATATATTTAGATATAACAGTATTAAAACATATAGTTCATAAACGTTCGTGTTATAAATAAGAAATCAACAATTAAATAAATGCCATTGATAGATCGAAGTCTTGCATAAATGAGTAGAAAGTAAACAAGAGCCGCTAGAATCATATAAAAAAGTATTTGCAATGAAATAATATTCCATTTTCGATTTACTTTGATTTTCGATCACTGAGGATACGACACTATTTTTATGTAACGATAATGTGGTAACCCCCCAAATGTCAGTTTAGTCTACGAAATTAAAAATCAGAGATTAGTTTCTCTCATTGTAAGTGAATGTATACCGTCAAACGAGGTGAATAGGAACGCATGGGTGAATAGAAACAAAATTTTGAAGGGAATTTTAACTATTATATTATTATATTTAAAGTGGTAATTATTAGTTTCAAAAAAAGCATCGTTTTTTTAAATAATTGTTTAATATATTGGAGTACCAACTAAAACGCTACAAACAATTTTTAAATTACGTGAAATTTCCCTTCAAAGTTTTGTTTCTATTCACCCCTGCGTGCTCTCATTTTTGGGAAAATTTCTAAAACCATAATGTCCCATGTAAGTATTGCGATCAATCAAAAAAAATGTGAGATTCCGCAAACTGCTGTTGAGAAATACCAGATGGATAAACGTAATATTACTTTTTCCGAATTGAAAATTAAACCCTCAACTGTACCGGTTTTGACCGCTGGACTGACAAGGCAAAAATAATAAGAAGTCAATCAAGACAGCTATTACCAAGAAGATGCATGTCCTACGTCTCCTAGCGGGGGCAGAGGGTATAGCGAAAACTGTCACTGCCAGTTCCTGGCAAGAAGCGACAGTTCAAAAGGAGGTCGTCCAAGTCACCCCGCTGTATGCATTACGGTGTCCTAATTAGGAAACATCTGGTGACGACATGTGAATGGCAAGTGGCCCATCCTTATAATTTAACACGTTACTGCTTGCGAAACTTGGTACTCCAAGTAGGTAAGTCAAGTAAGGTTAGAAGCAAAACCAAACGACTTCCATTTTGGGAGAATGTGTCGTCCACACTTCTCCGTCAATTGTTTTGATGAAACAATTTCTTGATCCACTATGATTTAATATGTATACAAAACTGTACGGTTGACAAAGTTAATTGCCCACCCACCATAAGCAAATTTTTCTACAGACATTCTAATACAATAAGGTTGAATTTTGATTAAATATATGTTTCCTCAGCAGCAAACTTGCTGTCGATTTAATAATACAGTGTCAAAAAGTTTACCCATCTTTCTGTCGCTTTACGCTTCTACTTGACGTTATTTTTCTTTTAATTTAAAAATACCTTAAGTAACCAAAATAGTTCGTATATGATTTTCAAAAGAATTTTTGTTCTGTACTTCTTTCTATAAGCAAACAATGCTGGACGACAGTTAATTCTAAATTTAAAACATAACTTATGCTTTATCAAAAAAACAATAAAATTTATAATCTACTGAAAAACACAATGGTCAAAGTTGCACGACCGTTTGCCCATATTGACACAGTTTTTATATTATTTAAAACGTCCTAAGTGCACCATGATTGATATATCAAGAAAACTTTAATGTTTTGAAGTTTTCAAACGAGTTATCTGCTGAAAATGGGTCATGAATCGACTTGCTTGACTGTATATTATTTGTGTTGTATAAACTCAATTTATTTTTGGATTATATAACTGCACAGCACATATGTGAGTACTATGTACCAGCTGTAAATCTACCATTTACTGTACCTATGTGTCGTTCGTTGACTTCAGTGTGCCCTGGCATTTGAGTGTGTCATGCTCTCTCTAATGGTGGCACATGTGTTGGATCATTCGGTTCCCTTCATGATGGTTGAGCTGAGTGGTGCCGATCCATGTGTCATGTTCGTGAACGGGCGCCATCAGTTGGGAATGGTCATATCTTAGCTGCCTTCGCCTGTTTTTAATTACCTATTAATTGTATTTTTAATTGTTTGATTTACTCTAGACGCTTTTAAGTGCGTTTTTTTTTTACTTCGTTCTCACATATATGTATTTTTCCTACAAGATTATTGTAACCAAATACGTGTAAAACACGTTTTTTTTTTTTAAACATTAATGTGGAGTTTCTTGTCCGTTCTTCTCCATAACAAGCTACATTTCCGAATGGACGGTAGAATCAATTATTATTAATTTTTTTTTTTTTCTTGACGTTCGAAAGTGCCGCTTAATGGCATTATTGAATAAAGAAATTTTGATTTTGATTTTTTGATTTTGTACATATAAGAATCTCACTGATTAGAATCCGTGGAATCGCACAAAAAGCAAGAAATTTAATCGTTTTATACAGTCATGTGAAATTCTTCAAAGCCCAGTATGAAATGCAGTTTACTTCTTCCTCAAACTTTGTGAAATCTAGCTTACAACTATTTTTGGCTTCAGTCCGGTATGAAATCTATTCGCGGTTCACTTGCAAAGTTGCGGTTCATTGTGTAGGAAAAGGGTGTTCGTGACTTTTATGCCAAAATAAATAATAACATTAATTTGAGAATAGGCTACATTGTACGTTGAATTTGTTTATTGTTACGTAGCAAAACTAGTCCGCGATTGTGTAGGTTCATACTTCCTACTCCCTTTTTTTTTGTAAATATGCTGATTTTGGTAAACTATGCTACCGTTATTATTTTAGAAATAAACTTCGATAGGAGTAGCTCCTGTAACCAACGGTTGAGTGGCAATGTTACAATTTTTTCTACAGGGTCTAAAGTTGAGTCTTAAGTTGTTGCCCATCCTATCTTACGCGTTTTTAGGAAGGTTACGGATGGCAACTTAGTCGATGACTTATTATTTGCGACTGTAATGAAATAGATTGCTTATATTATGATCATGTTGAGAGGACGAATTAAACGGTTATAAAACTAACAAAACGTTTTTAAATAAGGGCCAACCGGGATGGAACGTCCTAAGAGGATATACATAGTCCTTACTGGTGATGTTCTTCAGAGTGGTAAGTAGGTTAGTAATGGGGGCTAACGGTTTATTGCTCACCTGTTGGCGCCACTATTGGGTAAGGTCCATAAATATAGCTATTAAACGTTGTTATACTTATAACGCGCACGGAAGCAAAGTTTGAATTAAAAGTCCATTTCTAATGCTCCAAAAGTGCGATTAAATACAAAATCGAGTATACCGCGGTTTTGCGCAGTCCCGAAAAAAAGGAGAATTCCATTTTCCGAAACATAAAACTATGACTTATTGTGTTCTATATCTTAATCTGCCATATTTGAAAAATATTCACAACAATAAAAGCCAAAAATCTATGATATTTGACATTTTAAAGTCCGTAGTCTACACCAGCGCCCCTAGCGCAAAATTCAAACGCAGTAAAGCAGCTGTCTGAACGTAAACAAGATGAATATTAGAGGATCGTTGAAGGTGGCATAACTTCTGCCTATTCTCATGTGAAAAAGGCGTAAGTTTAAGTAGGTTTGTGTTGAAATTGACAGAAGGCTCACCTGTTGTCAAGTAGCAACGTCAATTATCTGTCACTGCAAAAATTCGTACCTTGCGTAAACCTTTGTAGCGTAGCTTTGTAGGCTCAGGTCATTTGTCAACCTTGGACTTCAGAACAGATACAAAGTTGAAAGGTGGCATGTGTATATCATATTGTGATAGCTTATTTCATTGACTTCCATTAATTCGAAGCGGCTAGAGAGTAAAAACGACATTGTAAAACAATGGTATTCAATACCCAAATACAATGCTTGAATATATTGTTTTTATTTTGTTCTATTAGTAATTTGAGTAAGTAGGAACTTGTGGCTAAATAATAACAGCCGCACGGGTCGATCTTCAAGGTTAAGCAACGCTTGACGAGGTCGGTCCGTGGATGGATGACCATTTCAACATACCGAGTTTCCTCCGTGCTTCGGAAAGCACGTTAAGCCGTTGGTCCCGCCTGTCATTTGAAGATCTTTGACAGTCGTTACGAGTAGTCAGAAGCTTGAGATCTGACACCAGTCTAGCCAAGGGGTACCGTGTTACTCAGTTACTGGGTTGTGGAGGTCAGATAGGCAGTCGCTCCATGTAAAACACTGATACTCAGCTAAATCCAGTTAGACTGGAAGCCGACCCCAACATAGTTAAGAAAAGGCTAGGCAGATGATGATGATGAGTAATTTGAGTATGTACCAAGTATGAAAAGATAGCTTGACCTCTGCGACATATGTTAAACTGACGTATTATTGTCAAAGTCAAAGTCAAAACGTTTATTGCGAACTAAGTGTATAATGTTGGTGATAAGTTATGTTAGTACTTATGACTGAGCAGCCTTTTACAAGCATTGCAATTATAATTCTAATTATAAATCCTAAATTAGCATGCGTTAAACATTACTATTATTGATTTATTTTATATTACATTAATATAATTAAATTGAAAAAAAATATAGTTATGTCAAAATTAAATGCCAATAATAATGAATATAATACAATTATACAGCAATATCAATGTCATCCTTAATCGTAATTGTAAGCCTGTCAAGTGCTATTGTTACTGTATTGACACTGACAGCTGTCGCAGGGATCAAGCTATCTTTTATGTAGTATAGTGTCATTATGATCCATTTTTAACCAACTTCAAAAAGGAGGAGGTTCTCAATACAACTGTATTTTTTTTTGTGTGTCACCTCAATACTTTTACCAGCCCACAGTTATTCCAGACTAGATTACCCGAGTAACATGAAAATTTAAGCACTCTTATTTCACCTTACCAGGGTGAACTATATCCATCTGCCTACCCCTTTAGAGCGGACCGGCGTGATGTTTTGTTATGAATTTGTGTAAAAAATATATAGACAAGCGATTGCAGCAATCCCGAGAGATTGCCGTCATTTATTGAAGTTCTGTTGAATTCCTCCAAAGTTCTTCGTCAGACCGTCACCATTTTTAAATAGGACTAACTCGGGAACATACTCTAAAAAAAAACAAAATTGGTCTACAATTGACGGAGAAATCGGTGAAAAAGAAGTTACTTTTCACTTTTTAATGTTTTTTTTTGGAAATCGGTAGTATATTTTTGGTAAAAAGTTTTTCTTCCATATAACTCCGTAAGTTTGCCGTCATTTCAACAGAGACTTCCTTTCTTGTCTTTGGGTTTTCTCTATCCCTATAATTCATTAACCTCATTTATACAAAAAAAATCCTCACGGTACGATCCTCATTCCTCCGTATCACTTGTCAAACAAACAATAGGTATTATCACAGTGTAGGTACGGTACCATATAAAACTTACCGTCTTTAGAAATACTAGGTTGGCTCACATTGGGCAATCATTATATCCAACCTGCCGTGTTTAGACTTACTTTAATCGCACAATTTTATCAACCTTCATTCCTTTCAAGTACGTTCCATTGCATAATGTTAAAAGCTATTAGTTTAGACATGTCGGGAGGGGTTGACTGTGGAGTTATCTTGTCGAACTGCAGTCCTAGCGAGTAAACCGCGCGGTAAAGTCTATCTATGGCGAATCGTTGATCGTAAACGCGTTTACCGTGAACACTTTCGATCTTTGCTCTTGTGATCTAGATGCATTACGTTATCGGTGTCAGCATCGAAAAAAAAAAGTGATTTGAAATTCGAATGTGTGATGGATGGTGCAACACGGCGTTTTATGCATTTGTTTTTTTATAGATGGCCAGTTCGTGGCTGGATTAGTGTGTTTTACCATATTCAAATATAGAATAGAATAGTGCTGTTATACCTACCTACATTTAGTAGGTATCTCTCGTTTTCAGACAAAGTAACTATTTCAAAAGTCAGACTTAAAACAATCAAACTTGACTTAGTTGTTTCACCATTTCCTCTTGATATATTTATAAACACGCAGTGTCGCGGCATTCAAAATTTCGCAAAACGTATTGCCCAACCAGAATGATTGTTCAAAATCCAAGGCAGTTTTAGGTAACTCATGAGATTGCATCAAAGATTGGCAACCAACGTAGAATATACGAAGTCTCGGCAAATGATACCTACATTTCATATTCAAATGTAAGCAGATTACTCACCGTTTTAATATCAATAACTTTAGCTCTTGCTTTATTTATAGCAGTATTCTGAGTTTATATCTGTGCCAGCAATTCAATTTTCTACAAAGCAGTGCATTGCTGCCCAATATTTCCGATTTCGAGAATTGCCAAATTGCATACGTTTTGCGAAACGGCCGAAACTCGATACCTGTCATTAGAATATGATTAGTAATGTGACTGCATTGATTATTTGTTACGAAATAATTACAGCAACTAGGTGGCCGGCTGTTCGACACGGTCAGTTATAGCCAGTAATCCACTAAGGTCGTAGTGTTATACAATACACGGGCTAGAACTAAATCGTGTTAATTGATTTAATAATTTGTTACCTTTATCGACTTGCAGTGTGTGAAATCGATTGCATTGATAGCTCTAATCCGTTCGAAGTTTGAATTTGTGTCATAGACAAAAATGCAAGTTTTAAAAGTGTGTTACATTTGGACTCTTTTGTCCTTGCTGCTGTTTGAATGCCTGATGGAAGGGTCTTCTCAAGAAACCTCCTTTGAACTGCCAGTGCAGCTAGTCGGATTCCCATTCATTATTGTTGCTGTCCGACTAACTAATTTTGTGAAGAAGCTGTCTTATGCTTTAAATCCAGGTAAATATTTATTACTTATGATGCATGGTTTATGAATTTAAAATGTGTCTTTAGTTAATTGATTTTTTGTCTAAGGTTTAAAGATGTTTATGATGATGGTCAAGTATCTAACGACAGTCATCGTCACCGAGATAGGTTTAATACAAATGCACGATGATTTGATCTAGTTCCGATGAATTGGCTGGAAACGGCAAAATATAAATAATGAAAATATAAACAATATGGGGTAGACCTGTATTCAGCAATTAATAAAAACTGTTCATCCTAATATTATACTGAGAATAAGCACTTGTTGGACGTCTTAAATAGGTTATTAAAAACCAAATAAAAGTATAAAAAATAGAGGCCAACCGGTATCGGGAACAGGGTCCAAGCTACCGGTGGTTAGGGCTCCAGAGACAGGAACCTCCTCACAATGCGAGCCGTATTGAGGAGTACTGCCTTCTGTATCAGACCCTTGATCCAACCGCCTAATGACAGCTTCGACAGATGGTCGTTCAGGCTCTTGGCCATCAGGCCATTGGCCGTAACGACAATCGGCACAATGATCGCCGAGTCCACATTCCACATGTCGACAACCTCGTGTGCTAAGTCAAGATACTAACTATTATTATTATTATATTTTTTTGACTCATGTGTTAAAAGGTGAACGCGCACCTAGACGCACTAGCGATGGGCGATTGTTGCAAAAAAAACAATCGACTGAATCGAAAATTGATTTATTGCTCATTCGATTGTCGATTCAGTAGCTCCTCACAATTATTATTCGAATAACAATCGACGAACTACTCGTACTAACGCGGGTTGAACTGCGTAAGGCCGCGCGGGGCGGTGCATGCGGGACGATGTTGCGTCAATTGCGTTTACAAGTATTAGTACTTCAATTCGTTTACTTTATTAGTTGGTCTTGTGGAAAAACAATTTTAATAAATAAAACTTTTTTACCTAATTTTTATTTTAGTCTACCCATCTATTCGTAATTTCATAATAGATGTTCCCGCAACTGATGGAGAATTGGAGATTACTAGATAGGTTGTAAAATATATTAGCTACAATCGCTTATTAGCTGCAGTCGTACGTAAGTAGTAGCGCACAGACTTTTAACTATTGATTTGTAGCGCAGCGCACGCCCGCCGCACCATCTTTTGTAATTACTTATTTACCCTCAGTTTCCCACCTTAAAATTATCGGAGAATTAATGTGACAAATTGTCAAACACGCGTTATCTTCTGTGATTGGCTGTTGAAAATTCATTCAACCAATCACAGCAGATAACGCGTGCTTGACAATTTGTCACATTAATTCTCCGATAATTTTAAGGTGGGAAACTGAGTGTTAGTAGTACGCACTACGCACGCGTATAGTAATGGGTGCGCTGCGCTACAAATTAGTAGTTGACGCGGTAACCGTATCAATCATTGTCGCTAGCCGCACACCGTTGGTCGATAACAATCGACTAATTCTATTACTTTTAGTAGTAGTCGTCCATCACTAAGACGCACCGCAGGAGCTGCACACGCCGCATTCATCGCATTTTATAAATCTTTATATGAAATTGTATGCAGCCTCGCGCACCTATCCGCGCCGCACGAGCCGCATTTCAGCAAACGGTATACGGATTCCACCAGCGCTTGTGGATGACGTCTTCAGATTCGGCGGGTTCGATGCTTGCGGCGAGTGCAATGCGGGCGGCGCGGAGACGTCACCCGTATCCGTATAGAAAATATTGTTCAAGATGTACAGAAGTGGATACGATAAGTGCGGCGCGTTCGGCGCGGATTGCGCGGGGCCTTGACAAAATGCGATTACTGCGGTGCGTCCGGATCCTGCGGTGCGTCTTGATGCGCGTTCACCTTTAAAGTTCTCTGGTGTATTATTATTTAATGCGCTAGCATGAGGTTATTAGTTGTTCCGAACAAGGCAATTAATCAATGTGTGCCAATCACTTAACTCATCAAATTATTTAAAACGATAATCTGGTACACCTACATAATAATTATTGAATAAAATTAGCTAATTTCAAATCAAGTAATACTAAAATTTAATATTTTTCAAAAATATAAACACATATTACGTAATAAGGTCTTACTTATAGTGAAGGCAAAAGTGTTACCAGAATTAAATTTTATCGACCCACAAAATCATTACATAAAGATTAAGTGAACCAAAAAGAAAGCTTGTATTTCTTCTTACGTACTTACTGAGAGGTTTTGCAGTGCAATTTTAACCGTAGTCCTGGCTGGTTGAGCTTCCAAGGACCAGGAATTCCGCGCGTGAAGCAACAGACATTCGATAATTGAATTTTGACATTTTAATTCATCTGTGGTTGCGATTTGGCATATAATGTAGTTGCATTTTTATTCTCACTACAATTACCGTGTTTTGTTTTGAACATGAAGTGCGGTAAACCAGCGTTTATATTGCTGATGGCACTGTTTTTTGTTAATTTTAGTGATGACGTGCTTAGTAAAGAAACTAACGATAAAGAATTACCAGTGCAGTTGGTAGGTTTTCCTTTCATAATAGCCAATGTGAGACTTACGAATTTCCTAAAGAAGTTTTTTTATTCACTGAGTCCAGGTAAGTGTAAGATGGGATTACGTAAAAAAAAAAAAATGGTATTTTTTAGGAATTTAACTTTATGTCACATAATTATGATTGGATTGCTAAGTATGAATATTTAACCTTCATAAAAGTTGGCGGAACTAAACGCTTGTATTAAAATTTATTCAATATTTCGATTGCCATTCCCATCAACGAAATTAATCATAGATTAAAATTCATGTGATACTTATTATTAATTTTTCTAAAAAATATAAACAAAGATTCCATAATACTTATATTGAAGGCAAAAGTGTAACGCGACTAAGATTGATTGACCTACAAAATCATTACATAAAGTAAACCAAAGAGAACGTGTTTGCGTTCCGTCTCACGTATACTAAGAGCTTTTACAGTGCAATCTTAACCGTAGTACTGGCTAGTTGAGTACACCCATAGACCGCGGTTACCGCGCGTGGAGAAACATTCGATATTTGAATTTTGTCATTTTTGTTTTATCTGTGGGTTGCGTTTGGGCGCTAACTGTAGTTGCGAGTTTTATTCTTGCTGCAACGACCGTTTTTTGTTTTTGAAAATGAAGTGCACAAAGCTAACGTTTATATTACTGTTAGCACTGTTTTTAGTAAATATTTGTGATGATGTTCTCAGTCAAGAAACTAAGTTTGAGTTACCAGTGCAGTTGGTAGGTTTTCCTTTCATAATAGCCAGTGTGAAACTCACGAATTTCCTGAAGAAATTTTCTTATTCACTGAGTCCAGGTAAGGGATAATTTATTTACCCAGTTCATTGATGTACGTATGCCAACTTCATAAATGAACTAGGTATAAATGCTTTAAAATTGAGGAAATTTCATATATTTATTAATTTAGGAATTTTCATATATTTATTAATTTAGGAATTTTCATATATTTATTAATTTAGGAATTTTCATATACTTATTTATTAATTTAGGAATTTTAATATATTAAACTCGTAGCCAGGATAGTTTAACGCTGCGTAGCAATTTCATTTCACTAAAATGATTAATTAAAATTATTAAGTTTAATAAATGAATTAGATTTTTTTTCATTCATGGCAAAAATTCAGAGTAAAAAATTCGCGTTGTAATTTAAAGTATCCAAAGAACTAAAAATATTGTTTTCACATAGTGATGGAACATTTATATATATATTCGGCATCGTCTATTAAAAAGTTTTTCTACATCTAAACTTCGAACTACTTTTAAGTTTTGTCTTAACGTTTGTAAATGATAAGTTCTGGACGTACCTATCTATCTATACTTATTGATCCTAATACAAAAATTATTTTACTGGTAAAAAGCTAAACTATGACTGATTGTCATCTATGAGCTATTTTAAACCAACTTCAAAAGGGAGGAGGTTCTTAATACGCCTATATGTTTTTGTTTGTTTGTTACGTGATTACTCCGCCAATTATGTACCGGTTTTGATGATTCTTTTTTTATTTGAAGCTGGTGCTTCTCTTGTGGTCTCGTTTAAATTTGATGAAGATCTAACTAGTAGTTTTTAAGTTATCCTTAATAATGCGTATTTTCATGGTAATAGAAAGGTAGCAAAATTAAAAACAGAAAAAAAAAACTTTTTATCAAAAATTTTAAACCAAATTCCAAAACAAAACACTACAAAGCAGATTTTTTTCTTTTTCTTTTGGCAGTCGGTTTATTTCTTTTTTTTGTCAAAAAGTTTTTATCCCTTAAACATCACGATCCCTACGGTATAGACCTCGGGAGCGAGGTCACAGGCAAAAACTAGTAAAAATATATGAAAAGTTTTTACATAAAACATTGGAAGTTTTTCGCACGGAACATATGTCATGACAAGAGGCAGAATATATTGCACCCCAAGTGCAAGTTGCACCGTGATAAATGCTCTTCACCACTTCTGTGGTCTCTGCATGCTGCTACGAATATTTTTAACACCCAACTTTCATAAAATAAGGCTGAATAATGTTTCTTATTTTTCAATAACAAGAGGATTAGAAATAATATGAGTTACAATAAGAAAAGGCACAATGGGACGACATAAGGATGTGTTATGTACCTACGTAGATCTTGTAAGATAACTTTTTCTCCTTACTCACCAGCCAGCTCAGGGGTAGGTATTCTGGATGAGACAATTGCAGGGATGACTTCGCATGAGGGTCGACAGAAGTAAAAGTCTTTATATTTGGTCAACTATTTTATTAATTCCCAGGCATCACTTTTGCATCACAATTTTATATGTATCACACTTACTTGTGGATGGTATATAAACTACCCTTTTAAACTTAGCTTCAGATATGTGATATCACAACCAGCATCATTCCCTATGTGCCGATTGCATCACTATTTCACCAGCCGAAGTATCATGGGTGTCCGGAGCCTGTTGTTGAATGCTGTGTTGGTTTTCTCAACGCATTTAGTTGACCATTTTAATTTTATTAATAAGTATTTTAATTAATCCTAAGAAGCCCTGTCGATGGGAGAAAATGCGGTATTAGCATCATACAAGCACATGTCTCACAAGCATGAAAATATAGTTCAATTCCACAAATACTCACAGCGCTTGCTGGCACATTATTGCTTTAAATTTAGGGCTAATTCCCTGTCTCGTCCGAGTCATTTTGATTTATATTATTTTCCTTTTCACCAAGCTCTGATTTTTTATTGCCTGTTCGGCATCCATTCGTAATGAAAAAGAAATGTCACTCTCGTCGGCCATAGACATTGAGAATTTTATTGACCCATAGAGATGTCAAGTCTATATCTTCTTTAAATAATTAAGTATACCAGAAATTAATAGGCTAGACATGTAGGAGATTGTGTGCTTGTTGAATTATATTAATACACACAATATTTAACGGGTTTCGTAAAGAATTTATAATAATTCCGTCCCGATCTCAGCGCCATCTAGTCCCAAAGTGCCTCAACCACCTAGGTGAAAAAGTACACTCGAGACACCAGATGTCGCTGGGAGTCGTCGCGGAAATATATTTGTTACAGTACATCTCACCCCGGTTAAAAAAAATTGATTTACAATTTTTTTTGAATTTAACATATTTCCATGCATATTGTGAATCTAGCTTGCTCCCTAACAGAAATTGAGGCAGTCCAAGAAAATCTAATTCATATGAGAACTACCTACATTAAGTTTTATAAAAAAAAAACGAATAGTTAAAAAAAATAAAGTTCAAAACTTATTTTTCAAGTTTTTAATTATGTACATAATGTACTAAATATTAGAACATTAGTAATAGTCCAATAACTAGCAGATAAAAACTTTGATTGTTCTCATCTTAGACTAATACGACATACTCAGTGATTGTCCCAAAACAGATATCAATGAAAAGCATCTATGTATCAAAACACAATCGCCAAGTAGCCAGTTTAAATGCTAGTTATGCCATTAACTAATTTTATTTAAGTTAATGTTTGATTCATCAAACATTTAAGTATGTTAAATGTTTAAGAGTCAGGTTACACTCAAAAGAGATTTAACCCTTTATTATTTTTAAGTTTAGACCAATAACTGATCAAGTTAAGTTTTATAAACAACAGAAACACTGCTTTTTTAAATCGGCAAGTAATAAGTATCAAGTTGTTCAAATGTATATAAGTAAATGTAGACAAGTACTAAATCAAGTTAAGATTCGCAACAGAAAGTAACATTGCCTTTTAAATCAGCAAATGTTCCATTAAGTACCCATCCATTGTATAGATATAGGATAACCTAATCAAGTTAAGATTCGCAACGAAAAGTAAACCCGCCTTTTTAAATCAGCAAGGGTTACATTGAGCACCTATCCGTTGTATAGATGTAGGTAAATGTCTACTTTAGTTAAATTTTATAATTCAAAATACTACTAAGTTTTTGCATCATTGTGTTTCCTTTCATCCATCCATATACATAACCAGTTATTGAATTAACGCCGACTTAGAAAAAAAATCCTTATACCCTACCAGCATTCATTCATCCCTTTCTTAATTAAATATTTGCACCTCCATTATTGAATTATGTGCAAATATTTTAACACAACAATGATTTTAACTAGAGAATCTTCATATTTTTACATTAATGTATTTAAATCAATTGAGGACCATTGTTGACATGGACACTTATAGGCTTTCTGTGTACAAGAAACACTATTCACGATAGCATTGCTTGTTGTAATCCGTATAGGAAACAACATAACATATCTACCATAGTGATCAGAGTATAATAAATACCACATTGTGTTTCTTTTAGTTGACACAGAAAAAAAGACCTAATAAGTTTAAGCATTGTTCACATGTACAAATTTAGGTAATTTTGTGTACAAGAAACACTAGTAATTCAATCAAAGTACTGCTTGTTGCATTCCGTATAGGAAGAAATCAACATAACAATTAGAATATACTATAAAATTGTGCTTCTTCTAGTTGACACAGTAAAAACATCCTAATAAGTCACTACAAATTGTTTATTTTATTTATTTTAAGATTGGGCGCCAGTGGGATCATAATTAAATAGTTATTATAGATGTCCCACATTTTCTTTTGGCATTAATATCTTCCAAAAGAATTTAACAATTAAGTTATATTTATTTTTAGTATAAATAATTAAGTATGAAACTAATTATTATTAGAGAAATTCTCATTAAGTAAATTAAAGCGAGCTACGATACGTATGATTGTAAAAGTACCTCCTGAATTTAACTCTTTATTTAAATGAACAGCTCAGCAACAGGTTTCCGAACACCAGTGTACCACATCAGATAACAACATATGTGCGGGATAATCCATCTCCTTGATGCTTCCACTATGATTCAACTACACAGGGAACGATACTGCTTGCAGACCACATCATCAGTTGCTTTATGATCTGTTGAAATATAATTACATTTAAGTATATGAACTAATTCTTCTTTATGAAGATAGTCAAATAAAATTGCTATAAGCATGTTGAACAAAAAACACTTTTTGTTCTATATATTTAAATCTAAATAACAGTTACTATAACGTTGTTATATTAGAATGGTTTATAAGTTTAACAAAACATTTACTAGTGAAAAGGTATATAGTTCAAAATAACACATGTGACTATAACCGCACTTTTAAATTTTATATAATGTTAATGTTTTGTTATTTTAAGTTTTAAACTAAGTAATCTTAACGTTAACCTATAGCTTGGTTAAGGTCTTGAGTGTTCAAGTTGTTTGCAGTTACAGAACAAACAGTTATATACTTCCATCAGACCTCATGCGACACGTTGGGCGTACAATTGTAAGATAACTTTTTCTCCTTACTCACCAGCCAGCTCAGGGGTAGGTATTCTGGATGAGACAATTGCAGGGATGACTTCGCATGAGGGTCGACAGAAGTAAAAGTCTTTATATTTGGTCAACTATTTTATTAATTCCCAGGCATCACTTTTGCATCACAATTTTATATGTATCACACTTACTTGTGGATGGTATATAAACTACCCTTTTAAACTTAGCTTCAGATATGTGATATCACAACCAGCATCATTCCCTATGTGCCGATTGCATCACTATTTCACCAGCCGAAGTATCATGGGTGTCCGGAGCCTGTTGTTGAATGCTGTGTTGGTTTTCTCAACGCATTTAGTTGACCATTTTAATTTTATTAATAAGTATTTTAATTAATCCTAAGAAGCCCTGTCGATGGGAGAAAATGCGGTATTAGCATCATACAAGCACATGTCTCACAAGCATGAAAATATAGTTCAATTCCACAAATACTCACAGCGCTTGCTGGCACATTATTGCTTTAAATTTAGGGCTAATTCCCTGTCTCGTCCGAGTCATTTTGATTTATATTATTTTCCTTTTCACCAAGCTCTGATTTTTGTATTGCCTGTTCGGCATCCATTCGTAATGAAAAAGAAATGTCACTCTCGTCGGCCATAGACATTGAGAATTTTATTGACCCATAGAGATGTCAAGTCTATATCTTCTTTAAATAATTAAGTATACCAGAAATTAATAGGCTAGACATGTAGGAGATTGTGTGCTTGTTGAATTATATTAATACACACAATATTTAACGGGTTTCGTAAAGAATTTATTCTTAATAATTAATTATATAAGGTATTAAATTCTCAATGTCTATCATTGAGAATTTTATTGACCCATAGAGATGTCAAGTCTATATCTTCTTTAAATAATTAAGTATACCAGAAATTAATAGGCTAGACATGTAGGAGATTGTGTGCTTGTTGAATTATATTAATACACACAATATTTAACGGGTTTCGTAAAGAATTTATAATAATTCCGTCCCGATCTCAGCGCCATCTAGTCCCAAAGTGCCTCAACCACCTAGGTGAAAAAGTACACTCGAGACACCAGATGTCGCTGGGAGTCGTCGCGGAAATATATTTGTTACAATCTTATAGCAGATATTTTAGATAAAGCTGTCTAAAGTGTCGTCTTGGCATGACTTGACCACTATTGTTGGTCTAGAAAGAAATTAATCTTGGCTGCAGAAGTGGACTCGACATATGGATTGAAATTAAAAAGCTGCAAACAAAAAACAACCCCTCAGAGACGCCGCTGCCTTTTCCAGTTTTCTCTTCAATTAATTACGGACTTTATTTTGGTCTAGTTTTCCCGGAATAGTGCCAAGCCTGGCAAGTTAAGCTGCTTAGATAATTCATCCTCTTTGACTTTTTCGTATCCTCCATTATCGAGCTCACATCAAACGAAATACTGTCAGATTAACTTGAACGCCAAATTGCTATTCGTCGCTTAAAGATTAGTTTTGCTGCGCGAAGTTTTCATGCAAAACAATGTTACATATTTCTTAGAAACAATAAAGATCGGGACTTGTAAAGTGTATGTACAGTCAACAAATGAGATAACTATGCCAGCAACTAGGTACATCTCTCGCAAGTTATTGTTATTGATAAACAGGCTGGTGTTCGCAACTACACGTCCAAGGGCGTATTTTGTGTGGTATAAATGGGTTTGACCCACTCAAGCTTCTCAAGGAAGGCCAGCAACGCTCTGGTGTTACTGACTATCTCAGGGTACCTAAGTTTCCGAAATACTTTGCCCTGTATCCAGCGATTCCCGCAAGTTATGGGTGTGTCAATAAAATTTTGACGTTACAAGCATTACTATGTATGTCTAAAGCTTAAGGTTGCCCTAGTTGACGGCACGAACTATTTTGTGTAAAATGCATGCTATCTCATACAACAACATGTGCGAAAGAGATTGATGTTATGATGAGCAGTAAAAAGCTGGTTCACGTACGTATACACATTTTTGCAAATTTGTAGCGAAATGGATGATGATTTAGGACGAAAACGAGCGCGCGAAACTTTATAAACAGACCTTTGGGAGTAGGATATCATGAGAAAATTACTAAATGTATCTGTTCAAAATAAAATTATTTGCATTGTTGAACTACTAATCTATCCCTGTATGTTGATTGTTTTGCAACTTCCCTTCTTCTTATAGTATTTATTTGCGCCCAAAGATGCGTTAAAATTAGTGTTGAAATATGGAACTTTCGACGCTCATAACTTTAAAAAAATTTCTTTTACTTTTTTGATTCCATACAGAGCTAGATAATAATGAGACAAATTGATTTATTTTTTATTTTGAATGTTCACCGTCAAACAGTGGAATAATCGCCAGACTACGTTTGTATGGAAAAATGATAAAGTAGGGTAACCTTAAATCGATATTACACAGGCGGTTAAACTTATAACCTGTAGTACTTGAAACGTTATTTATTAACCTGCATACCAATCTCTTTTTCTAATGTACATCGATTACTTAATACGTGCATTAGGCGCATCTAATAACGGCTGGTGGTAAATCACCGTCATTTGTGCGTGGCTGCATTAGTCTGTCACATTAATAATCACCCTGGAACTTAACCAGTCGTTCCACTGTTTGTAACAATTAACACATGAAGTACTTGGACATAATATTACGTGAATCTGTCGAATGTGGGTGTAGAAGGACTGGATTAGCGAATTGTTTTTGTCAGCGATATGTAGTGTATTTATTTTACGGTTAGTGATCATGTTCTTTTTTTTCGTTACAACGTCTTGAATACCCCAATATCGCGTTTATTCAATAAAACAGTGTGTTTTTGGTATCTTCAATACTTACGGATATAAAGAGGGGAGTATGAAACCTTATTGAGATTCAAAAGAACTTTTTGCAAAAAAGTACTACCGACTTCCAAATAAAAACTACAAAGTGAAAAATAACTTCAATTTCGGTAGTTCTGTTGTTCATATTTTCGTTTCTTCGATTTATTGACACCAACTGCCGAAATTGAAGTTATTTTTCACTTTGTAGTATTTTATTTGGAAGTAGGTTGTATGTTTTTGTAATTATAACTTTTTTATTTTTTTGTTGTGGTACCTACACTTTTATGTCGATTATATTGTTATTGAGTTATCCTTAATATAATCCATAATATACGATAGCATATGAATTATCCTTCATAATCCGTATTAAGGATAACTCAAAAACTACTCGTCAGATATTAATCAAATTTAAACGGAACCACAAAAGAAGAATCGTCAAAATCGATTCACCTAAAAAAATCTGAGTTATACACATAAAAAATACAGTCGAATTGAGAACCTCCTTTTTGAAGTCAGTAAAAAATTGGCATAAATTTTTGCCAAAAAAGCAATACCAAAAGTTTTGCATCTAAAGTGGTTTTTTAATCCAACAGGAAGTTCGGAATGCATTTTTAATACCAGTTAACTATTCTTGTGCCTCTTTTCGTAAATACCATGAAAAAGAAAAAGTTTTGCCCTGAACCGTACGGGTGGTGGCAGAGATAAAGTGCACAAGTAATTAGGACGAAGACTCTGGCAATTAACTGGCTAATGGTCGTTAGATGATAAAAAATTGTTCGGATGACTTATCTCTGATAGTGATAGCGATAATTAAATAGTTTTTTTAATAATGTTTGTTACATGACGTGTCATGTATAGTGCAGATCTTTGTGGTACACGAATATTCTGGATTTTGAAATGGAAAACTTCCAAGTGTGGTATTACGTACGTAAGCATATGCATGGGAGTCCTGCAAGATAAAATGCAACTTTTCAATAACATATATCGGCTTTTTATCGTTTACGTTCCGGGGAGAGTGACTCTAGACAACATCGGACTACAAGACGTACGGTAATGCGTCATAGGTACATGGTGGACATCCCAATCATACGCACAAAGCGTTTTGCGAATAGTTTCATTGTGCGCACAGCAGAGTTTCCTGTTGGCTACAACCTAGGGGTTTTTAAGTCAAGACTAAATATGTTACTTCTAGGCAAGCGTGCGTCAATGTCGATCACATAATCGCTTACCAACAGGCGAGATAGTGGTCAAATGTTAGTCCATGGTTAAAATATACCGTATAGTTTAAAATCCCACTGGTCTAGTTGATCCTATAAAATTTAGATAACTTTTCATCTGCCTAGCTTTGTTAGGGTCGGCTTCTAAGTCTATCTGGATGCACTTGACAACCAGTATTTTATTATAGAGTGACTCTCTTTCTGGCTTCCACAACCTAGTCACGGCATAACACGTTTTAACAACGGCAGGATTACTTTTTGCTTATTTGTCGTTTTTTGCCCTCTTCCGTTTTTCCCATTTTATCACGAAAAGCCTCTTACAGATCTTTATCAGGCCATGATTGCGAATGATAATATCACGCGCCGAAACCTTCCAGTTTCTTAGGGAAATAAAGTAAAAGCTTGATGCCCAATGGGCCCATTTGATTAAGAAATCTGTGGAATGATTGCGCCCCGTAGTATCTTTGTTGGATGTGACTATGTTATTTGGATCATTAATTTTGTTAACAAATTCACATTTATTTTCTACTTCATCACTTTTCATGTTTACAACAATTGTATTCCGTTAAACATCGTTTATCATCTCTCATCTTTCGATTCTAATTTCCTGACGGTGATTGAGTGAATTGTAATTCTATATTTTCCTTTGAATTTCAAACGATTTAGATTTGGATTTAATTTTGAATTCATGATTATCATTGTATACTCTAAACTCTGCATTAATATTTAATTGAATTAATACAATAGTGCGACTACTTGCTCTACCATTTTTTTATGTATCCTTGTAAGGCTTCTGCTATTGTTATTTTGCATTAAGAAATACTAAAAAGGTAATTTGAAATAAATTTTGTTGATAGGTACGTTCTGTAAGATTCATCTCATTTACAAAACCAGAGGCCCTAGACAAGTGAAATTCTATCACCGAAATCGTCGCGACAGCGATTGGAAAAATGCCAAAAATGTATCGGAATGCCAAGCGCTATCGAAATATCTCGCAACCAATCCCTTGCATTTTGGCATTTCATCCATAGCCTTCGCTGATTCAATGACATTTTGTCTACAGACTCACTATAAACTACCGTCGAATTCTGTTGAAGATTACTTGACGTGATTGATTGGTCGAAGCGTTACTTGACGTGCTTCTAATGCAGTGCTTTTCTGAAAAAAATCTTACCTTGGTGACTTAGGCGATGTGAATTGGAAGTCTGTTAATCCCTTGCATATCAGTTGGAATGACAACTCACTACGCTCATTTGACCTAAATCATCACAGTGAGGTGTCTACAGAATCGACCGGCTGTATTGTATCGATTGCGAACACATTTATTTGCGGTGCTGCGTGACATTATCCACGTAGGTACCTTGATGAGCGTAAACTCACCGTGAGGTAATGTCAAACGTGTCTGCTGTTTTAATAGTGACCTATCAATCTCGCAACTATGACGCCATCGAGGGCCATCGATGGATGACGTTATGCTGTCTAAAGTTATTCGATATGTTCGTGAGCTAAGAGAGTTTATGGAGCTCACTCATGCGATTGAGGTTTGCTTAAATAAAAGTTAGGGGCTGTAAAATGTTGATAGCCTTCGAATCGCACTGCGAAATAACTTTGGTTCATAATATATTAATATATTTTATGTTTAGTTTTAAGTTTAACTGTCCTTGAGTATCAAAAAATATTTGAAACAGATATCAGGCCCGTAAAAGACGGGCAAAGTTCCTCGTCTGTTTTTGTACGCAGATTGAACCTTTTTCGTCTATGTCTTTTTAATAGAGGTTCAACATTTATTTCGTATATTACTTTGTATGCAGGATCATCATCAAGAGTCTAAATTTGTGCCTTGTAGCAATTGTTATGTCTTTTATTACGGTCTGTTTTTCCATGTATGTGTCAGTTTTTCTATACTATCACTGCCTGTTATGTAGTACATTTTCTAACTTCACAATTCACCTGTTACAGCAACCTACCGCTCCCGCAACCGTCGTGAGCTGACACTGGCAGGAGATCCAGAAACCTTCGATGTTACTGAGGTGGAGAAGTACATTGTCGGCGAGTTCGGCGCGCGCGCTTGCATCTTCGAGCGCGTCTGTGCACACTATGCGACGAGGGCTCAAGCGCAGCCTCGGCCGCAGTTCGACTGGCCTGATGTTTTCAGGTAAATTCAAGGAACTACTATGCTACAACAAAGAAAGAAAATTGCGATTATGAAGTACCAATATAGCTTGCTCAAATTTAGTGGCAATGAGCCGGCAAAGTTAGTAGAAAGACCGATAGCCAGTGGATCAAGACGATTCCTAGAGTACGAACCGTATATCGGCAAGTGAGCAATGGAACTAGGAAGCCTGGGAATGCGGAAGGCGGAAGATCAAAGAAGGAGAGGTGTGGTGCAACTTGGGAGAGACCTATGTCCAGTTGTGGGCTGTAATAATTCTGAGTTGATTGATTGGCATGCCATATACTCGTACGTTTGTCTTTAATATGGTTGTATAGTCAATTTACTCAACAAACATTGTTAACTCAATGCGTTCAATATTCTCCTTCAACATAACCAATCGATAGAAGGAACTTTGAACAGCTCTAACCAATGTAGAAGTGAACGGTGTCGCCCTCGTAAATTACAAGTTAATACTTGTAAAGTACTTATAGAACTTAAACACTGCTGCGCACTTTAAGTTGAAAAGTTTGTCAAAAGAGTTTGGGTTCTTTGCTGACAGAAGCTTTTATTTTCACTAGCTTTTGCCCGCGACTTCGTCTGCGTAGCAATATTACATCAAATAGCCTATGTTTTATATCGCGTAATAATATTGCTGCAAACTACCACGATTTCCATGATTGCCCCGGGTCTCAAACTACCTCGTACCAAATTTCATCTAAATCCGTTTAGCGATTTAATTGGGAAAATGTAACAGACAGTCAGACAGACAAAGTTACTTTCGCATTTATAATATTAGTATGGATTCTTAACGTTGTTAAATTTTGAGGGTGCTCTTTTTATTTGGGTATTCAACCAAGTGGATAATGGAGACAATAATAAAATAGAAGACAAACCACCATCATCGTCCTCTAAAATATATTTTATGAGAATAGGCCTCAAAAAATTAAATATCTAAAAAGAACGTGAGATTAGGTAGATTAATTAAAAAAATCCTTGAGCTCAAAATCCGTTTTCGCAAATGCGATCATTCAAGTTTCCCCATAGGCGGTTTACCGTAGCGATTTATTAGTTCGACTTCTTTAGTGTTTCCTTATCCTATACATAAACATATACAATTATACAGGCCTATTATAAAATTCAAACCCTTTAACACACTCCTATATTACTAAACGACCTTGACTAGTCCGTCCATCGCACCATCGGTCGCGGAGTTTCTATGAATATTTCATAACGGTTGATTCTAATGTTTTCAATGCCACGTCCAATTGTGAGGAACCGGGTCAGTGGTCGGTAGTGTACGAAACACTGAGCAAGAATGCAGCAAAGTGTGTCCAGTGGTCGTAAGTAGGACATTGATGTAATAGTATACGACTGTACGCAACCACTCGGGTCATCGTCGATCAACGATTGTAGTCACCCAGCCATGAGGATTGTAGGATGTTGTGAAATTTTTTGCTAAGGAGTTTCTTGCTGTTGAATATTTATTTTGTTATTATTTTTTTTGTGCATAATGATGTGGGTTTAGAAATAGTTGTTGGAGTAATTTATAAATATTTTATTATGTATATAATACTGTACTTTCACTGGGTACAGTAGTTGAGCAAGAACACCTAAATTATATATTAATTTTAACTATGAATAACTACAGTATTTTTGCTATCTAAGTATAGAATTTGAGTAGGTACCTAAACAATGTTTTGGTTGGCGACTTACAAATAGCTTTTCCGTCGTTTAATTTATCTAAGTAGTGATAATTAATTACCCAATCAATCAAGATTTATTTAGGTGTCTTATGTCATCACTAGGTCATGGTTACAACTAGGTATATTGCATCAAAGAACCTTGACAATTATTTCCATTGTAATTTTACAACAAATCAGTAATGTGAATAACTACCTACGAGAATTCCATTACAGTAGCAAGTTTTTATAAAAATCTACAATTTAAAATTACCACATATTACCTAATTATGCATTAAATCAAAACCTTGTCTCAAACATTGCATACACACACACATTCAAATTTAAAATTACACATTCAAAGTAAATTTTAACGGATAATTCTATACAAAAATATTAGATTATGATCATTATAAACATTTTAATCATATTTATCATCAATATTTTTTTTTTTCAATACAAAACTAATCGAAGGCCAAGCAGACGAGTATATTATCTTTCTGTATGGACGACTAGCGTCTAATTTACGTTCGACGTCCGAGGTGAGCCACTATTACGCAATACCGCAAAACACTTTCACTGCTCCAAGTCTTCAAGCAAAAACGCACCTTAACACCAGGTAATAAAGTACAGTATATTAAGGAAGAGACATGTCTCCTTACATCTTAGATTACATTGAAATATCACACTTAGACTTTTCATCTTGAGTCTAAAATTATACTATGTATTTTTTACAGTCGTATAGCAATCGTCAAGTGGTTTACCACAGACGGAGATTGCTACAGAGATGCAGTTCCGTATTATCTCATCATTCGAGATCTAGTAACTGTTATTTATTGAAATAACTTACGGTTTCCATTTCTTTGTATAGGCCGATGAACTTGAGATGAAAGTGATACCCATACGCATAAAACGTTTTGAGAATACTTCTATTGTGCGTACAGCTAAGGAGTGAAATTCCTTGTCAGAGTCTGTTTCCTGAGGTTCTTTCAATAACAGTGATGGCGATGGTCGAAATGACAAATGTAACGGATTGATCACGTGACATTTCGATAGCGCTTGAAAGAAAGAAAAGTCGGAAAAGAAAGAAAGAGAGAAAAGAAAGAATAGAAAGAAAACATTTATTGCCAAATGTAACAGAACATGAACAAACACAAATTAGCTCTTAGGCAGATTATTATTTCAGTATGGCAAAAGGAACGGGCTCAATATACGCTGAACAGTGTAAAGCAATGGCTACTACGCTGGTCAACGCTGATTTAAAGCCCGCCCCCTTTCTCACAGC
The DNA here is from genome assembly GCA_964057195.1 of Orthosia cruda. Classification (NCBI taxonomy): domain Eukaryota; kingdom Metazoa; phylum Arthropoda; class Insecta; order Lepidoptera; family Noctuidae; genus Orthosia; species Orthosia cruda. The sequence goes on from OZ059844.1 coordinate 15,526,396, forward strand.
ACTTTCACTGCATTAAAGTAATCACTTAATAAATAAATTAATACTTTACCCACCCCAAATTTCAAATTATACATATAAAGAAGCAACATTATTACATACCCACACATAATAACAACAAATATATAGTAACATAAAATTTAAATTAATAAAAAAAAACACACAGTCTCATAATACATTTATGACTCTTTTTCAAACGCCATCGCGACGGTTTCGTTGACAGAATGTCATTTGTCTAGTGACTCTAGTAGCTATATCCTAAGGTTTATCAGTCATGAGTGATACTATATGGCGTTGTCCTAATTCAACGCGAATATGCTATTACCACGCGAATAAGCGATGCGACCATCGCATGGTCGCGCGATCACGAACTCTGGGAATAACGAATACGCGAGCGATCGCTGATCCAGGTACGCAGGACGATGAAAACACTCAGTTTTTACTTTCGGGAAACGCGTGGATGACCTATTTTATGGGTCTCAATAGCAACGACGAAAAAAGGAAGGAAGCAAAGTGCTTTGTCGAAAATGAGATTTATCACGTGGCGAATTTCACAATCAATACTTACGAGATTATAAGACTTAGTAGGAGATGATTTTACGATTACCTATATGCTAAGTCACAAGAATCATTTGACTAAGCAACACAATCAAGCAACACAATCAGAGACTATTATAACCACATGGTTACGAACAACAAAATTCGCGCTATAATATAACGCGATTATACCGATTATTACTGGTCAAGTGTCCTTATCCTTTGGTAATGCCAACGTAAACGTTTCTCAGAACCCCATTGGGTAATATGTTTTTCGATAGTGTTTATATGATATAGCATAAACCTATTTATTTTGATAGCTTTTATGCGACTCGCCATTTTAAAAAGAGAAGAAATTAATCGGACTTCGAATCTATTAAGATAATCAAGGACTTCTAGACTATTGGCTAATAATTTGCAAGAACGATTTTATTAGAGGTTTAAAAAGTAAAATCGAAGAAATGAAAAAGAAAATTGCGGATAATGGTTTATTCTACTTTTGATGAAAATTCATCTACAAGTTAAATAATGCTTTTTGTTTCAAATGCTGCCTTTGATCACTGAATTTCAGAATCTACGAACGTAGAATCTAATATTACCTATTGCTAACAAAGCAAACATTTTTACGAGTTACAAATTAAAAAGCTGGTTTCTCAGAAAAACTGAAACCTTTATACAGTTTCAGGAGAAAAGCTGTGGCAGTTTTACTTTAAAAATAATCTCTTTGTATGAAGTTAATCACTTAGTAGATGCTTGCAAGGGTTTTAACTGCTGAAGTAGCGACGAAGTGCAAATGTATGTCAGTTTTTGTTTATTACGACGTTGTCTAGTTTGTGGTTTTCATGTTTTTAAGTTGTTTTTTTAAGGAAGGTTTTTTATGTTTACTATTTGGTTTGAAAGGGGTGTATGTGTCCATTTGGGGTTTTTGAATAAGTTCTAAGTAGAGGAAAAAAAATAAATTTCAGATGGAATTTAAAAAAACAGAGAGTAGGATGAAGACTCTCAAATTAACTAAACATGTCAACTGTCATGTGCTTCTAACGCTTGTAAGCGCTATTGATGAAAATTGAGTCTTGGGAAGAGTTAGTGAGTATTTCCAAAAGAGAATCCACAGTTGCAAACTACAGCCGTAAAAGATCCTTGGTATCAAATATTTGTGCAAGGCCGTCGATGTGACTGGATTCTGCTCGAAATACAACATATAGATCAACACAAGCTTTTGCCAGCGGCTTCGCCCGCGTGATAAGTGTTTTCTTATCCCAAGAGAATCTTATACCGGGATGAAAAGTAGCCTATGAGCTATTCCAGACTATAAACTATTGCTGTACCAAATTTTATCCAGATCCGTTCAGCCGTTTTAGAGTGGTTGATTAACAAACGCATTACGCATACACATCCATGCAAAAATTCGCATTTATATTATTAAGTAAGGTGAAGAAGAAGGCTTAGCCCAGCAGTTGTGGATCTTTACCGAGTTGAAGTTCATTATAATGACGATGATGGTTATTTCCGTCTCATTAAATTGTCTAACGTGTTTTTTTTTTCTTTCCAGCCAGTACAAGCGGTCTCCGGACCAGGCCAAAGAGTTCTACCTATTAAGCGTGTTCATGGGTGACATCGTGGGCTCACCACAACTCTGTCACCAACTAGGCAAGCGCAGGAGTTGTGACAGCCAGCAGTATGGAGTAGCGTAATTGTATATTTTATTTTAAAGTTAGAGCTCCAACCGTATCGTTTAAATTTTGAAGCAAATTCAATATAGGTACGAATAGCGTTTCTCTAATGGGGCCAACATTTTTATTATTGACAGACCGCATAACGAACAGCAAATAGGCTAATGTTTTCAAACCTTTTAAAAGGTTTTTATTTTATGGTATAGAAATATTAAGATTTTTTTTTAATATTTAATTAATTATAGTCTCGACAGACTTTTCTCAGATTCGCAATATATTTTTTAAAATATTAAATTTTATTTGAAATACTTTAATAATTTTAAACGATTGGGTGAAGATATCTGCTTACTCAGATCTTAGACCATATTCACAGGTATTTTAATGCATGAGGGATACCCAATTGATGACGCTGTCTGTACCCTGACCTGTCAAACTATTATAGTTCGACTGAAAAGGGACAGGTGCATACAAGTCATATACATCTGTCCCTTACACACACTCAAAATAACTTTGCTCTAAGAGCTTATGGTCACCCTCATGACTTCGAAAACAAAATGTAATCGATTAATTTATTCTTCAACTGTAAGTTGTCTTAAATGCAAAAGAAATTGTTTCTCAAATTAAATCAGATAATCTGCTAGTATTATTAAGTTTTGATAAGAGGATTTCAGATAACATATAAACAAGATTTAAATTATACTTGCTTACATATGACATCATTATGAAATTTGTGCACTCATCTGTCATTATAAGTAAGTTTCCTGGTAAAAAAAAAAGTTAATTCTATTTAGTCCGTCAGTGAGATTATCAAATAATATTGGACACCAATTTTTTGCATTGTCAAATAAATAAAAACTGACAAAGACAAAGCGCATCTTAGTTCAGGAGTAGGGGCTTGTGACGTCACTTTGTCAGTATAAAGTGTAGCACACCGTGACGTCATACGATATTTCAACGCACTGTATCGTCGTATTTTTTTGTTTACGTGGCAAAAGAAAAAATACGTGTCCAATATTTTTAGGCTATCTAACTGACGGACTAAAAAGATATTTTTTGTCAACTACCCTATTAGCGAAACAATGGACAAACACCTGATTCAGATATCACGAGAGTTGAGGGGGTTGGGGCTCTACTTTGTGAATATTTACCTAATAGGCAATTAATAGTTAGTGAATTTAATTTAATTACTTATAATTTAAAGTAATTCTAAGGTACTTTCAGTGGGTTTGATTCCCTATGTCGGGCAAATGTGTAATTATTGTAATATATTTCCAAGTTACAAAATTCTTTGTAGTTTTAAGAGCAATTTTGACTCTCACATTATTGTTATACTGTACCTATTTTACTATGGTAGACATACATGTTAGATATAATATTTTTAAATATAATATAATATTAATATTTTTCCACGTAGATATCCACTAAAACGTGTTCACATAAAGATAAATGTGTAAAATTTACTTTTTATTAATTTTAATTAGAATTAAAATGAGAAAACAAATTATTTTTAAAAATGATACCACATCAATATATCGTGATGATAATTAAGCACTTAAAACATTATTTTGTTAATTGTTTTAATTTTTATACTTCGGATAAGTAGTTAACTTTAACACTTAAGTTTAAGTTAAACGCGCGCATTAAAAGTTACCTATCTTGTGATGTAGTATTTTATAACATAAACTATTTTGATTTATTATTATTATTTTTCATGTCTATAATAAGCACGGTAGGTATATAGCTAATTATTCGTTTTATTTTTTACCAAATACTAATTATGTGGAACTTTTCCAGGTATTGAATTAAGTTTTAATATTCACTTTCACCACAAAATTCTAGATGCATTTAACTTTAAACGTATTAAATAAATCATTCTGTATTTGACACGTTCAAACGTTTGAGAGAAATAAAACAATCAGTCTACCTTCCTTTTCACAACTATCCAGTGTAGTTCAAAAGTTAGAACCATATTTTTCAAATTGCAATTTTCATTAACTACAGAAGTGAGACTTTTGAAATAAAAAACGTTATAGGTTTAGCAAATTGCATCAACTTCCTTTGAAATTATAGTTTAATAGTATTAGTTGAGATTTATTAGTAACTTTCTAACTTTTATCTCTCAAAAAAACATTTTTAACATACTGCCTCCATTTTAACTGACTGCCTTTCTGACCTCCACAACCCAGTAACTGGGTAACACAATAACCCTTGGCAAGACTGGAAACTGATTTTCTAGCTTCTGACTACTCGTAACGAGTATCAAAAATCTATAAAAAAAGATAAATTAACAGATGATTTAAATCGTTCAACGTTAATTGTATATGAGTTAGAGTGAGGGAAATAACCAACAATAATAGAGAGGCTAATAATAATACAAAAATTATAATATTTTATGTAAAACTACACGCGAATGAATTGCATACATATAGACTTAAAAAAAGATATGAAATATAATTATTATGTTAAAATGTTATTATTTTTACTAAAATAATAACATTATTCTAAAATATTATTATTATTATGTATTAAATATAACAGACTAAACTATTCTATGATACCATACTTGTTTAAATTCTGGTTAATTATGATAAAAATGAGCATGTTAATTAGTTTAAATAAATAGATTACATAAGACTTTAAACCCGTGAATTCTTCCATTTAGTTGCCACAGGATAATGTGCAATGAATATGTCACCGGGATATTGCAAACACCGTAAGTTTATAATAAATCGCGTGTGATTGTAAACTTTTTTATTTGCTATCTATAGGCTAGCGTTTGCCCACTATCTCGCCTGATGGTAAGCAATGATGTGGTCGACGACGGAGCACACTTGCGTTGAAGTAACCTCTTTAGACAAGCTTTTATTTAGATTCGTTTAATTTTGTCCGGGTGTCTGTAATCATATATTGCAAGTTAAATTTGACCCATTTCCCAGTACCCGATTAAGCTGAAATTTTGCACACACGTTCGTTTCTCGTGACAATGAAAATAAAAACTGGTAAAACACTTTCTCAATAACACACTGGTAAAATATAAACTATCGTATTTGCACTACAGGGGTTTTATTGTGTTTGAAAAGATCTGTTCACAATATATCGAGAGTTTATAATCTCGCTAGATTTATTACAAACTTAGGGTGTTGCAATAATCCAGTGACAAATACAACGATTTTTTTTTATAATGTCCATTATGCTTTTTACTGTTTATTTTTTTAAGTTGAAAGATATAACTGTGGGTGTGAAAATGTAAATACGTTTCACTAGTTAAATTTATTTGTAGATAAAATACAAAAGCTTAGTTCTAACAACTTAGAATATTGTATTCTCCTAATTTAAATGTAAGTTTTTTTTCTGTTGTATCTATTTTAGCCTAAGCAACTACATTATATTTTTGTAAGAAAGTAGGACTAGTCAAAATAAATAATAAATAAAGAAAACCTATTGTCCATTATTTATTTATCATAAAAACCTTTTTTACTATTCTCAGAAGTTTTCCTTCAACCTAATGTGATTTATTTTGAATGCTGTCAGACTTTGTAAGGGTTAGAGACGATCCTCAAAGAAAGGTCAAGCTATGAGTCTCCATTGACCCTTTAACCCTTGATTTGTAGCTATCTTTATAGTTCAAGAGTTCTTTTAGGCCCAAACAACTCAAGCCGAAACTACAAATTTTAATTTGTATAAAAACAATTCGGGTTCAAAGAAAATCACGTTTTAATTTGAAATCTTCTGGGAAATTGCTTTTAGAGGTAAATGCAAACTACTTAAGGTTTTAGGTGAAAAACTATTAAATAAAGCTGCTTAATATAAGCCCATCCTAATTCTGGGAAGAACTGAACCCCTGTAACTTTCTCAGTAAGTGATTTTCTTTTAAGTATTCAAAGAACCAAGAAATTGGATAATACTTAAGATTTAAATTTTAAGCAATTGAAACCAGTATTTATGTTTTGGTCATCAACTGGTCAGTTAGTGATTGTTTAGGACATCAACTTTTAAACTCACCGCCAGATAACACGAAAATAAAAGTCGTTAACACCTATCTACCGATGTAATCCAAAATTTCAAAAAGATACGGAAAAAATGTTAAGGCAGTGTCGCTAACACGATCAATACAACGTATCGCGGTGAGGGGCATCCGTGACCCTTTCACTTGATGAGTTAATATCTCATAAACGTATGGACCGATTTACATGATTTAAAACGGATAAAATGGCGCTACGCCTTACCTATACCTTTGCCTATGCCTTTTATTTGAGAATTCCCAAAATACCTCAATAATAAAAAAAACATGGTTTTAGATACGTAAGGTACAAGTTGGATCAATGACTTTTATTTTTTTGTTATCTGGCGAAGACACTTAATTTTCAGAGTTATACTTAAAGTGGCCGGTTCGATTTTCAAAAAAACCTCTTTACGTCATTAAGTTAAATGTACTACGTTCTAGAGGAGATTCCTCAACTCAATTGTTTGTAACACCCGTTAGAGCGCGCGCACTCCAGCTCACTTAGTCCGTGGCAAGCGCTGGCTCCAACGTGACACGTTTGAGTACTAAGTTTTGTTTCTTATATAATGCCTTCGTGTTTAGATATTGTAGATACTGATCAAACAACTCGATAAATATAAATAAAAATCAAGAAATGAGTTTTCAACAGTAAGCTGAAAACACGCTAAATTTAATTATATTTTATCAATTTATTGTATTTCGTGACGTCGCGTCACCGCGGAGGCGGGAGGGCGGCCATGTTTGTGTAAGTGTCAAAGAGTAAGAAAAAGTTCATCTGCGCGCATTGATTGTTTATCTGTGAGAACACCGCTGTCACCGAATTACATGCAATCTATTGTTTGAAATAGCTTCTCTAGTACGTAGTACATTTAACCCAATGCTTTACGTTGCTCCATACGGACATTTTTTTTCCATGAGTTTTTGCACAAATTTGACGTTCCAAATTCAAATCACTTTATTTCCTTGAGAGTTTCATACAACTTTACCTCCTTTGGGAGGTAATGCTTTATTTTACGTTGATATTGCATTATATGTAATTGGACATTGTCGAGCAGGTGGTGTGAAAAAAATAATACGATGATATGTATTTTATATCTATCACAGTCAAACATCGCTATCCACCAACAGGGCATTTTATTACTCCAATCCTTTTTGATTAGAAACAAGGTCAATTGTTTTCAAGTACTCCGAAACATCGAAGGGGCACATGTATCTGGATATAAAATTTGCAAATGTACCGGAAAGGAGGGCCATTTCCGCAAACCCAACAAAGACGTCCATCCGGCTGGACATAGCGATAATCATGCGGTTACGTTTTATTATATTTAGGTAGGTATGTAAAGTAGTACATCTGGAAACATCTAAAAAAATCGTGACAGAGGGTAGACGCATTCGAAATGTGGTGCTAGAGGCTGATGCTCCGAATTCCATGGACAGCCAAACGCACAAATGCATCTATCCTTTCACAACTCGATATCAAGACCAGATTGTCTACAGTATGCTTACAGCGTATTTTGACCTATTTTGGTCACTTAATGCGAAGAAGAGATAGAAGTCTAGAAAAACTGGTCATTGTTGGCAAAACCGAAGGGAAAAGAGCACGAGGCCGACATGATGGTCTGACCAAGAGAAAGAAGGTACCACTACTACTAAATTTGCTTGAGGACTCAAGCAAATTACAGCAGGTGGTGATGACACCTTGGACCGGAACTGATGCAGGCAGATTGTCCGCTTAAAGGGGTCCAGTGACCACGATCCTCAGTAATGAGGAACCGATTGAAGAAGTAGAGTGGTAAGTATTACTTACATAGTACATTACATAATGTAAAGATATCACTGTGAGATTAAGATATAACTAGCTTCTACCCGCGGCTCCACCCGCTTGATAAGTGTTTTATTATCCGAAGGGAAAATTATACCGGAATGACCACTACTCTCTGTTCTATCAAGTCAATCCATATGCCAAGGTTCATTCAAATCCATTCAGTGTTTTAGGCATGAAGGTAACAAACAAACTTAGGTACATTCGCATTTATAATAACAATTAGTTAGATACAACGGTGACGCCCTCATGCCCCTAGCCACTGCAGGAGACGCCCAGGGCGTCGGGAGTGGCATCTTTTGTAAGCCGATTCACAGCCACCGTAGGCGTGGGTTTGCTTTGTTTGATGAGGATCAGGCTCGAGTCGACGGCGCGTAGTGTTCCACGGGTGCCTAAAAGAGATGACAGCAAAAACTAACGGGGTCCGCTAGGGCCGATGCCTGTCTGGGTCACGGATAAATTTGAAAGAGGGTTACCGCGGCCCTAGCACAAGCAACTGAAGGAACATGGGTGGGTTTTAGTCAGTAAAAGTCTGAAACGCCCTCCCGCTTCACCCAGAGCGGAAGAAGTCAGTGGAGGAATTACCACTACAAAAGAAGGGGCAGAGACAAGACTTAAAGTAGAGCCCTGGCTGGAGGCTCTAGTATACTAGTTCAGTCTCCACAGGATCGCCCAGTTTAGCAGTAGCCAATCACTCTGATTGAAATGCGAGACACAAAACAAAAAATCCAAAAAAAAACTTAAAGTAGATTCTTTTTACTCTTAAAATTACTGCCTCTTTGTTTTTATTAGGGTTTACTGTTCATAACTGCCTTTTTCCTATTTTTGGGAATTTAGAAAATGGTGTCAACTATAAAGTAAAATTAAGTTGCTTATTTTCCGGAACGTTCTTTTTAACCGACTTCCCAAAAAGGAGGAGGTTATCGATTCGACTGTTTTTTTTAATGTGTTTTACCTCAGAACTTTTACTGGATGAACCGATTTTGATGATTCTTTTTTATTTGAAAGCAGGTGCTTGTTATCTGGTCCCATTTAAATTTCATCAAGATCTGATTTCTGTTTATTCCATTTCATACCATAACAAAAAAAAACACACTAGCAAGCTCTAAAGGGGTACTCAAGTGTGAACAGTTCACCCTGGTATACTCTCATTCCATCGGTTTTGTTTAAAATTGATGTTACTGGGTTAATCTATTATTCTGGTTTGACTTTGGGCATTATAGGTACCTAGCCTATAGAATTGGTCCATTACGTACCACAACTAAAAAGTGAAAAATAAAAAACTTTATTAAAAAAATTACAACCGACTTCCAAATAAAAACACTACAAAGTGAAAAATAACTTCAATTTCGGCAGTCGGTTTAAAAAACGAAGAAACCAAAACAGGAACACCGATTTACAAAATTGAAGTTATTTTCATTGAGGTAATAATGTACTACGCATATTATCTCAATGGTTATTTTTCACTTTGTAGTGTTTTTATTTGGAAGTCGGTTGTATTTTTTGTAAAAAAGTATTTTTTCTTGATAGTTGATTTTAGATTTCTGTGCAATCTTATGAATTTTAATTTTAAAAAACCTGTATGTAATCTGTAAGGTTCCAGAGACCAAGTACATATTATCTCAATGGTTATTTTAGACTTTGTAGTGTTTTTATTTGGAAGTCGGTTGTATTTATTGTAAAAAAGTATTTTTTCTTGATAGTTGATTTTAGATTTCTGTGCAATCTTATGAATTTTAATTTTAAAAAACCTGTATGTAATCTGTAAGGTTCCAGAGACCAATACAGTAATTAGGAGTGACTTTTGATCCAATATAATGAGAACAAATGAGATCAATGACTGCAATACGATTATACAAAGTCCATTGTCCTTTCTGAACTGGTGTGGTGTGAAGCACGGTAGAATCAACTTTTATTACTTGTAAATTTTAATTATAATTTGTGTACGACGTTCAAAAGTGCCGTTTTTTGGCCTAGTTGAATAAATATATTTGACTTTGACTTTGGTGTCATATACATCGTGCTATTTAAGAGTAAAATGACGAAGTTTGAAAAAAACTTACAGCTTGCTGATATTCGATCCCAGTGCCATCTACCTTGAGTGAAGAGGAATCAAATGCTGTAGAAAGCATAGGAGAAAACGTTACTAGCATTGCTGTAGACGTGCTGTAGACATTAGTTTCCCTATTTGCCGAGAGGTGGCGCTGTTTTTGTACTACCTTCCGTTGCTATTTAGTTTACTAAAATTCTCTTAGAGGGCGTTAGTATAGTAACATGTCCTCAACATTCACTTTTACTACAGTTTGGAAGATAAGTTGCCTCTGCCTAGAATTATTTATATTAACCAATATTCGGTTAAGTACTTTGGATTGCTTCAGCTCATTAGCAATATTTTAGCCGAAATATGTCCACTGCTGGACATAGGCTGCCTGAACGCGTTGCCACATCAGATCAGACATGTACTTAGTGCATTCAGCGGACTCTCGCAGCGGTCACTAAGTTATCGGTCCCCCTTGTGTGAGGCCTTTCAAACCTGCATACAAGACCGCTTCTCCAAAGCCTTTACACGTCACATTGGCAAAAGTCGAATCATTTATTTTAATTAGGCCATTAAAATTGTATTGTTAATATTTTATGTTAAAAAAATAATAATAAATGATTCTTGCTAATAAGCCATCCATTCGGCGATCACAGCACATTGCCTACTGCATATTAAGGCTTTCCTTCACCAAATATAAGCTAGTCTCTGGTTGACTGTATCATCATCATCATCATCAGCAGCCTTTTAATGTTCCCACTACTGGGACACAGGCCTTCTCTCTGTGAGAAGGAATGGGCCGTAATCCACCTCAAAATCAAAATCAAAATCACTTTTTTTATTTCACATAGGCCTACATGGGCACTTATAAAACGTCGACAAAATGTGCACGGTTCGGGTTGGTCGTTTCCTATGGAGAAGAACCGGCAAGAAACTCTATGGTTACTCTATTAAAAATGGTTTGGTTTTACAATATTTCCATGTTACAGCATTAGTACTTAGATATGGGGGGACAACGTAGGCCCAAATTATGACAATAAGTCGTAAGAAACTAAAAAAAAAGAAAAAGATTATATAAAAAAGTTAACAAATGTTAACTAGCATCTAGAAGGCCTACAATGTTCACACATTCACAAAACAATCGGTAAAAGAATCTATACAAAGGTAAGGTACCTCGCGGGTGGAACCTGGCGGTTGGTGGATGTTACATGTCTTCGATTTTTTGGCTGACTGTATCATCTATTTGCAATCAGGTGATAAAATGCAAATGAATTTCCTGATACCTATGTACTGCCCATTATAGTTATAGAGAAATACGTGACCTACTTAGACCTCTACCATTAATGTTATGCATCCACCTTGACATCTGAACATCAAATGATATTCTGATCATAAAGGCTCAAGATGCCATGGATAAGAAACCATATTAACATAGTGATATAACTAGTTACTAAAGAGATATTCAAATTAAATTATATCAACAATCAATTAAAGGCAAATATTGTCGTTTATGGGCTTAAACAGTGAATATATTATTATATTACGCAAAATACGCTCTTGGTCGTGGAGTTGCGGAAACAGCCCGTCGAAACTAAAGTATATTATGTTGTTGGATTCTAGGATATGCAAAAACTGATTTTATTTAGTGCAATTTATATTTACATATTCACGATTACCTATCTACATAATTAGTTATAATTCCCACAGAACAGAGAAGGCGTTTTCCTGTTCTGTGATAATTTCAATGTAATTGGGCAATATCTAAAATATAGAAAAAACAAAATAATACACATTACGTAGTGTTTTGTTTTCGACATTAAACTTGTGAATTGGAGTTGGGTTATACTCATTTTGATTGATTTATGTTTGGTCACAACAGTACGTACCTTTTAAAAGTAGGGCGCAATATATTTTTGGTGAAAAAAGGGTCCTTCCTATGGAATTTACCATCCGTACAGTTAATCAAATAAAGCAGCTTCACAGCCGATAGGTCCCCAAATTAGATTTGCCCTCAGGACATTCTGTAGAATTTCCAATTTCCACGGAAATGTACGTTTTGTTAAAATTGTGTTAGGCAACGAAATAATTCTTGCATAGGCTTTGCTAACCTGATCATTTTGGAATATAAACTAGCCACTTAATCAGAGGCATCTACACAATGAAAATAACCTTACTCTAAGAGGTTATAGTTCATGGACTCCCTGGAGTGGCCACTGCATTACACAGCGTTGGAAAGCCTCCCACAACATGGACCGATGATCAGAAGAGGGCAGTACGCTGGATGCGAGGAACAAAGAATTAGTTTACGTGGCGACGCTTTGGGAGACAGCAGTGGACGTCCGTCAGCAGATTTATTTCGGACGATTATTACTCCATAGTATGGTATCTAACTAAGTTCTTACTGTTATTGTTTAAGAAATTCCTCTGAAGAAAACGTTCACCTTAATTCGCATTAAAATTCAGTACCAAAAATGTGTAAGCATTTAAGACATACCAACCAAAACATTACCTAAGCCTAGACCTACGTCATTAGATGTAGAGGTGTGTCAATGAATGCTAAAAGTGGTAATTTTGCATATAAATTCTGTATTTTTAATAAAGATCAGTTCTTTATTAAACATACAGAATTTATATGCAAGAATCTGGTAAAAATAAATAATTAAGTAGGTTTTCAACAAGTTTTGACGTTATTTCCTAAACCGTTTATTATGTAAGTATCTTTTTTCTAGCGGCATGCAGGTAACCTGCATCGTCCATACTTTTGTGTATGTTTCTTCTTTCTAGTGACATGCAGGTTACCTGCATAGTGCATACTTTTGTGACGTTTCTTCTTTCTAGCGGCAAGCAGGTTACCTGCATAGTGCATACTTTTGTGTAAGTTTCTTCTTTCTAGCGGCATGCAGGTTACCTGCACAGTGCGTACTTTTGTGTAAGTTTATTCTTTCTAGCGGCATGCAGGTTACCTACATTGTGCATACTTTTGTGTAAGTTTCTTCTTTCTAGCGGCATGCAAGTTACCTGCATAGTGCATACTTTTGCGTAAGTTTCTTCTTTCTAGCGGCATGCAGGTTACCTGCATAGTGCATGTTTTTGTGTAAGTTTCTTCTTTCTAGCGGCATGAAGGTTACCTGCATAGTGCATACTTTTGTGTAAGTTTCTTCTTTCTAGCGGCATGCAGGTTACCTGCATAGTGGATACTTTTGTGTAAGTTGCCAGCTTGTCGGTTTTTTATCGGTTACATTTCGGGGAGTGTGCGATGGAATTGCATGATTTAATTCCACCCAGCCCGTTCCATCATCGGACTACCAGACGTACGGCGATGCGTCATCGATATATGGTGGACATCCCACCCATACGCACTAAACGTTTTGGGAATACTTTTACGAGTATTATGCGTACAGCTAAGGAGTGGAATTCTCTGCCGGAGTCTGTGTTTCCCGATAGCAACAATCTAGGGGTCTTTAAGTCAAGAGAGAATAGGTTACTTCTAGGCAAGCGTGCTCCACCATCGACCACATCATCGCTTACTATCAGGTGAGATAGTGGTCAAGCGCGAGCCTATAATAGATAAAAAAAAAAAAAAAAAAAAGTTTCTTCTTTCTAGCGGCATGCAGGTTACTTGCATAGTGCATACTTTTGTGTAAGATTATTCTTTCTATCGGCATGCAGGTTACCTGCATAGTGCATACTTTTGTGTAAGTTTATTCTTTCTAGCGGCATGCAGGTTACCTGCATAGTGCATACTTTTGTGTAAGTTTCTTCTTTCTAGCGGCATACAGGTTACCTGCACAGTGCATACTTTTGTGTAAGTTTCTTCTTTTCTAGCGGCATACAGGTTACCTGCATAATGCATACTTTTTTTTAAGTTTCTTCTTTCTAGCGGCATGCAGGTTACCTGTATAGGGCATACTTTAGTTTACACTTGGAGTTTCTCCTGTATCGCAGCTGCGTTTATAAACATTTAAACTCAAATACATAAACACCCAGATCTGGAACAGCTATATGTAGACCATACCAATATTTGTTCCGTGCGGCCATCGAACCCGCGACACCAAGCGCAGCAGCCGATCACTCAACCACTGCAATAATCGTGTCGTACATCGTTGTCGATTTCGTTACACCCAGATATTCTTTCAATTTAACATTATTTTACAAGGAAGTCCATGTTTAACACGTGACGTTACCGATATGTTATAACTTAGATTACGCTACAGTTCTCCGCATGTGGAGAAGCTACAATAGTTTTTGTACAACACCATAATTATACTGATTCACACGGTGTTTCACTCAATAAGTTTAGAAGAGCAGTCTCGGAGGTACGGGAGGGCGCAAATCCTTCAACTTAGGCTAATTACGAACATATACATCCTACCCTTTTTTTTTCTGTCAAGTTTTTCATTTTGTATGGCTGAAGACCCAAGATGGCGGACTAGTTATTTTTTGTGCACTGCCAAGATGTCAAATGAAAGGGTTTGCTGAGAATAATACGAAAAAAACTATGTTTTTTAAGTTTAGATTAATGATATTTAAATTTTGACATTTTTAAATAATTTTGTTTTTCTGACCATATGGTGTAAGCTGCGTATACCTGTAATAGGCATACATACCAGTACCTTTATTTTAACATTGTTTACTACAAACTGTTTCGTATGTAATGCTGTTGGTGTACCTTATAATGAATACATAAAACTTATAATAAAAACTATGATTGCACAATATAATCAAGATTGGCATTATCATCAGTAATTTTTTGCAGAATCATCCACCGCAATTATTTAGACCTTCCAACTATGGTCTTCTTAGTCTAAAGCCGGTTGCATAACAAGAGCTATGCTAAGTTAGTTTAGTTTAACTCGCAGAACTGACGCAGGTGGTTTTTCGTGACTTGTGTTGCAGTTTGCCGACTGCACACATGTAGGTATGAAAATTAAGCTAAAACTATTCTTAGACCAGCTAATTTTTTAAACCAAAAAAAAAAAATAGTAGGATGAAACCCGTTGGAAAAGGAAGAGAAGATAACAAAAATGCCATTTAACATTTTTCCATAGGACTAGTAGTTTTGCCGGAAATCGAGATAAACCGTTTTTAATTCATCCCTTTCCACTTTCCGATCTCACATCGCCCGTAAATTATGTTTCCTTTAATTTTTGTTATATTCTCATCCTTTTCCAATGGGTTTCATCCTACTAATTTTCATAGGCTTCAGCCCTGGTCTATTTGGCTCTTGGTCTAAAACTGGCTTATAAGCGCCACAGCAGCTCTTGGAAACGCTAAGCAAATGTGAATAGTAAGCATCGCTTTCAACGCTACCGAAATACTAGCAAACCGAAAAAAAAATAACCTCTAACTTTATGTATCAAGGCCCATTCTATTATTCGAGATTAAGTTCCAGTTTTTGTCTGTCGAAAAATAGAATGGCTTTCAAATCTCTTCGTGGACATCCTTTGTAGCAGTGGGCGGTCGACTTTACCTAGTGTCGAACTACAAGCAATATTCTTGAACTAAATTACGTATGGAAAGACGTCACTATTTGGTAACACTACTAACAACTTAGACCGCTGATAGTAAAACGGTAATAAATTAAGAGATGTTACACGGGTTTCATAACTATATCGATTTTGAAATGATTCCTTAAGAAATTATGTTAGTGATATTTATTAGCGTATGAAACTATTGCTTACTTATGTAAATATACTTACGATTGGTTCCAAAGTGTTTGTTTCGGATAATTAGATAGAAAGGTGAGAAACTTTGTATAAGTTCTTATTGACAAAATAATAATACAGATGTTTTTACTGTCGTTTCCTACATTGAAGATCTTGTTATTCTAATGCTATTCTATCAACGAAAATATTGTCAAAACGTCTAAAACACTTACTCCCTATTGAAATTTGACCTACTATCTCTGGTAAACATTGTCACTTTGTCTTGTCTGGAGGCTCAAGTTGACACGTAGGCAACCTAGTAGCTACTTTGATTTTTACAAGTTTTATAAAACTCGCTTGCCCACCATATTCCAACATCGCATTCTTTCATAGTTTTGGCCACACAGTGCGCAGAGGCGAAGGGAATAAAAAAAAAAAAACTAATTGTAATTGGGAACAGCGAAGGCAAAAGATCGCACGACAAGATATAACGATCAAGTGAAAGACTCGTCGTCCTCCAAATTGTACACGGTCTTGATGGACGCACTGGACAGATACCGCTGGAAGCAGATCATTCGCTCCAGATGCAACCCTAATGCTGGCCACGATCCTCAAACATCAGAGGGTCCGACCAAGAGAGAGAGAGATTTAGTTATGCCTATTCTGGAGTCTGTGTGTATGTAATCAAACTTTTTTACGTTTAGCCCACTTCTCTGTGTTCGATTGAGTTGAAATTTTAAACACACGTTTGTTTCTTGTTACAATCATCATCATCATCAACAGCCTTTTAATGTTCCCACTGCTGGGACAGATGCCTCCTCTCTGTGAGAGGGAATGGGCCGTAATCCATCACGCATAGACCCAGTGCGGGATGTCACATGTCTTCCTGAGAAGCATAATAATTATAAAAGGTTAGTTTTATTTTAAATATAAAACTGGGTTTTACCCATAAATTAAATGTGATGTTTTCTGATCTTAGTTTTCAATTGAGAATAACTTTTCAAGTCTCATAAATATTTTAATTGTGTAGCGAAACTTAAATGAAGTTGGTCAACAATAGCAATTGTTATGCACTAAAACTTAGCTTAAACTTTAAATCACCTAAGTTTTCTTTGTTTAGAAAAGTTTAAACGATTCATCAAAAGTTTTAGAAATAGTTACACGTAGACGTTATGTATTGCTGTTAATTGTTTCAACACATTTAATATCACACCTATATTTCATGAAGGTCTAGGCTAGGCAGAATTGTACTGTACGTATGATACATCCAAATTTCGTCAGTGTTTAATAGGGGAGGGAACCAAGTGCCAAGATACAAAAATTTCGTATTGAATATCATTCTACAATCTTTAAGGCCTTCTATTTGTATGGTATGACCACGTTATTTAACGTTTAGATATGTCATTCCCATACATTGATTCTTTTTCTACTAGCGTTATCGATTGTAGATTTTCAACTGGCTACAGGTGCGGCACGATTCCAACCTGATCTTATTTTACATATAATGAATAACATGCAATCTGCAATATTTTAACACTTCTTCTTAACGCTTCTAATAAAAATAATTAAAAGATTATCAAAAAAAAAACTTTTCACAACATAATAAATCGTCTTCAAAAACAAAACTTTCGTTTCGGAAGTCGGTGTCTTTCGTACCTCATTTTATCGTTTTGCGACACCGACGGCCGAAACAAAAGTTATTTTGCACTTTTCAGTGTTTTGTTTTTGAAGTCGGTTTATTTTTTTGTGATTTATTTTTTATTTTTCTCATTTTTATTTTGGTTTACCATCACTATAAATTGAGCAAGTAAGTTACCTAAAATATTGAAAAAATTACCATAATAACTCAATTTACACATTCGGGCTGTTTGTCACTAAGGAGAATAGAATAGAATACTCTTTATTATGTACACCATATAATTTACAGAAAGTATAGATGAAGAAAAATTACACTGGGTGATACAATGGGCGGCCTTATCGCTAAAAGCGATCTTTTCAAGACAACCTTTGGATGGATTTTAAAAAAGAAAGTACTGTAGGTAGTCTATTGGTGTACTATTTATAAATTTTTATATATTTGATTTCTATGTTTTTGATCCATATCAAAAACATACCTTGCTTCAACCGTAAAAGATTTGTCGTAAAAGTTGGTGGAATGCATCGGCATCTCTAGTCCCAAGTTTTCCGATGACCTCAGGTATTTATTATGTGTGTCATGAAGGAACTTGAAACGTTCTTTGAGATAAGAGGGGGTTGTAGGATTGTATAGAATACTGTAAAGCAGAAATAAAATATGAGAATCCCGGCGAAGACGTATGGGAAGCCACTTGACCTTTGTCCGAAATTCAGAAATGTGATCATATTTGCGCAAGCCAAATATAAATCTTATGCAAAGGTTTCGAAGACGCTCAAGTTTATCTAGTTGTGCCTGGGTGAGATCGAGATAACTGACATCAGCATAGTCAAGGATTGGAAGCAGAAAGGAGTTCGGTTGTATGCTCATATCTTGTAAACTGCCTTGCCGATTTTGATGAAACTTGCACTTATTACCTAAATTGAGAGATACTAACATAATCCAATAAAAAATAATGATCACGATCTGGTTACTAGTTTCGAAGAAATGCGTGGACAAACATACATAGAAACAAACATACATACACAAGCCCACATAGAGTAACATATGTGAATATTGTGCAATTCCAACAGTATTACATACATACGTATCGAATTGATAACCACTTTTTTTAAGTCTGTAAATATAAAATATTATACTTCTCATACAAAAGAATAGAGTCAAACACCTAAAATATAAGAAAACCATCTCATTTGACGTCACTACAAAATTACACGACCCACAAAAGTTTCTTTCAGAACAATAGTTAGCCATTTTTGCAAATAAGTACCTAGCCATTTTCAGACGTGGACGCGGCAAAGTTAAACTAGGCCACATACCAAAGCAGTTGGTCTGCAAACTGTAATTATTTTGATGAAACCTTGCATCGTTTGACAGAAGTGCATTGTGCAAAGTTGCTAGTGGTAGTAGTTTAATAAATTAGATAGTTTGCTGTTGCAACTTAGATCTGGAAGCACATAATTATGGACCTAACGAGAATACTGTGTAGTGTTTGATGGTAATAGATCTTCAGTTCGAGAGGCGACTGAAATAATGGCATTGTATATTAATATTCTTTGGCAGTAAAAAAAGGATTTTAAATCGGACATTTACAAAATGGAATCACGCGGAAATCCGCCGGATGTGAGACGCAAAGAAACGTCTGCTGTCTCAATACGCGATTCTTTGGGAGGCCTGTTTCCAGCAGTGGATGTCACTCTGCTAATTGGTGATTTACTAAACCTACTGTTCACATGTGTAGTAGGTAATATGTATGTACGAGAAATACTTAGTTTGTTTCCATACTGCAATAGATTAGTCAATATCCGAAGTATGAAATTAACGTTAGGGATATTTTGGAATTTCGGGTATATATCCCCTATGTTAATTGATACTTCTGGTTTCGAAATAATGTTAGCAGTATGCCTAAGTGTTTAATTCTATAAAGGTTACTAAAAGGCAAGAAGGTGACATATGGTTTTATATTTTTCTGTATTAAAAAATATTTGAAAAGAGTGTAATTTCGCAAATCAAATTGCCTAGGGCTTATCGAACATTTGCGCTTTTGAACTAATTAACTTTTAATACCAAGGATGAACTTTCAAAAACGATCTACATTTTAATGTGTTAAATACACTGGGATTGCAAGTCTTGCAACCGGAATGCTGTGTTTGCAGAGCATGTGCCTTTCTCAAAGCAAGGTCAGATTTGATCTGAACCATTTAAGATTACCTAGTGATTGAGATAAAAGTCCTTAAAAATGCTAGCAAAGATTTAGATCTTAAAATAACATTATCTCATTATCCTAGCCTTATTCTGGATTCATTTGGAAAATAAGATTAATTTTTCTTCTTCGTCGGTACACTCTTGGCATAGCGGTCGTGGTCGTGATTCAACTCACGATGCGACGCCATCACTCTGTCGACTGTGCCTTGTGTACACTCATGCAATGGGCCGTTTACTGCAGTTTTGATCTGGTTGGTCCATCGCATGGGCGCTCTGCCACGTGCTCTCGTTCCTTCCATTCTGCCTTGGACCACAAGCCACTCAATAGATTCGAAGATTTATCAAAGACTAGCCCACAGCTTCGCTGTCGTCAACTTCCTACCCTAATTACCTACCTATCTGCCATGCTTACCTTCCTACCTACCCTATCTACCTACCAATTTTTATTCTAGGGTAATCCTTCCGCGGAGAATCTTAACACCATTAAGAAAATGACGTCAAATGACAACTCCATCTATCGAATTTGAAGTTGATCTGTCCGTGTATCTGATTTGCGTGTGTTGTGATATTTTACTTCTTGAACCTTTCTTGAACACTTAGAATTCATTTAACTTTTGATACAGTGAACCGATTGCCAATAAACAAAAACTAAGTTATACTTCAAGTTACGCACAATCTGTACACATAAAAGGTATCTACATTGGTTTCGTACATTTTACGTGATGCATGCACAACTAAACAGACAAAAATGGGTTATGTTGGTTACTCGTATCATTTAACACCCTGGCTATTTTATTTGGAAATATTTTCGATGTAAAAAAACGTCTTTTTTACAGATATATTAAACCCATTTATTGATATAAAATTAAAATTCATTTATTTAAGGTCTCAAACCCATATCAGACAACATCTTTAAATATATGTGATATATCTTTAAAGATATGAAAATCACGAAAAGTTGTGAATTTTTTTTCGATTCGTTTTTTTTTAGTTTCTAAATTGAGTATTAGTAGTTAAGAACGTGTCACGTGATCGACGACGAATTATCATCATCATAATTTCTGCCGAAAGAGATCCTATGCTGAACATAGGCCTCCCCTGCTGGTTTCTCCACATGGACCAGTCCCGTGCGTTTCGCATCCATATTATTCCCGCAACCGCAATGACACGTTTGACGAATACATATCTTTAAATTTTAAATTCTTCACACTAATATTATAAAAGGGAATGTTTGTGAGTGTGTTTGTTATTTCTTCACGCTCAAACGGCTGGACGGATGAAATTTGGGACAAAGATAGATTGTAGTCAGGAATAGCACAGAAGATTTTTATCCCGGGCATATGATCACTCGGGATAATTTTCGACATTCACGCGGGCGAAGCCGCTAGCTGAATCTAGTCATTCATAAATCAGGAGAATAACATGGAGAAGTTTCTCAACTCGACTGCACAATTTGATTTCGCCGAGCCCTTTCCATCATCGGATAAGAAGACGTCCGGCAATACGCCATCGGTACATGGTAGACATGGACCTATACGCACAAAGCGTATTGGGAATACTTTCATTGTGCGTACGGCTAAGAAGTAGAATTCCCTGCCGGAGTCTGTGTTTCCTGATAGCTACAACCTAGGGAGTCTTCAAGTCAAGAGTGAATAGGTTACTTCTAGGCAAGCTTGCGTCGCCGTCACCACATCATCGCTTGCCTTCAGCTGAAATAGTGATCAAACGCAAGCCTACACTTATAAGAAAAAAAATACGGCTGTATTTTTAATTTATCTGTAATTTTTTTGCGATATCATCCCGGTATACACCAAAGCAGAGAGGAGAAGAGATATGGAAATAACGAAATCGGATTGGTTTGTTCATGATAAGTGGAGAAGAGATGTGGAAATAACGAAATCGGATTGGTTTAAACAAACACATCTCCTCTCCGCTTTGATGGATACTGGGCCTAATAGGAACAAGTATGATTATTTATTTACATATATTTTTATGAGCTAATCATTAAGTAGGTATCACCTACATCCTATCCTTGATAACAGGAAAAACTAAAGGACTTTCTGTGGAAAATTGTGCCCTAATTAAGGAGTATAGAGTAAAGATTAGGGAGGTAATGTACCTAATTGTCTTTTTGTGTCTGATCTAATTAGGAGGAAACATTGCAGTTGGGTCTAATTAGGACTTGTTCCTAGTTTTATCAATCGTTCCGTTCCGTTAAAGTATACTGACGTAAAGTCGAAGCTATTTTATTATAATATATACGTAATGTACATGGCACATGGACCTCTATCTCCACAGTGTAATGCACACATTTCTATCAAGATTCATTTTCTTTTTTAAATTTTTTGTTCATATTCACAACAAAGCCTTACAAAAACAAATTTAAAATTATGTATGAAATATAGAACAAGGCGAAAAAGCAACTTTGTAACCCTGATTCCCAAACTAGGCAGTTGCCTGTATCTTGGCAATCAGTGTACCTCCAGTTAAACAATACAAGTATATATAACAGAAAAAAGCATGCATGTACAATATTTAAAACAATTAAAATCAAACTCCAATTAAAAAAAAAAAACCAAATATACATATTCAAAATTAAAAACAATAAATTAAAAATTAAAATTACAATTCGAAACTTAAAATTCATAATCAAAATTAAACGGATAACAATAAAATTGTGAAATTACGTCTTATTATATTCAACCATTAATTACATCCTTTCCTTACATCGTATAAAACAAAGTCGATTCCCGCTGTCTGTCCCTATGTATGCTTAGATCTTTAAAACTACGCAACGGATTTTGATGCGGTTTTTTAATAGATAGAGTGATTCAAGAGGAATGTTTATATGTATAATACATTCGGGCGAAGCCGCTGGCAGAAGCTAGTAGATAATAAAATATACTTAGATCAGGGCATGAGAATTCGAGACTATATGGTAAGTCCATGTACGTATGTGTGTGACTGTGAGTATGAATGTATGTACGTAAGAATAATAATAAAAGAGATGCGCGCGTTTGACCTTTTGAATTATATTTTTTTGAGGCTCTAGACAAGTGATATTCTATCATCGAAAGCGTGGCGACAGCGATTGTCAAAAAGTCGGGTAGGATTCGTCTTCCTTACTCGACCAACCCCAGCTCCTCGAGGCATGCCAGTGAGAGAGGGGATGGTTCGCAACACTAAATTGCCAACCATCCTCTCTACGTTACCTGGGTCACCGAGGTATTTGACCCTGTAACCAGCATTTACTGAACAGCTTAGGAGCAGGTGTGTTGCTGCCTCCTCCATGCTTGCTCTGCACAGTGGGCTGTCCGTTATCCCTAAAGCAAAAAGAAGCTTTATTAAAGTCCCATGGCCATGGCACAACATGCAAGCCTGCGAGCCAGCATGGACCTCATGGACTATGGACGTCATCAAAATATTTACAAATCTTTCAAAATCCGACTAAACTTCTCTCCCATGCAACACCAAGTAACTGCAGTAAACTTAGCACTAAACTGGCTCAGCTTTATTAGTTTTACTTAATCCGCACATAGAGTAACTAGTTTAATGAAGTAAGTTTATCACTCTTACCTAATGTGTGAAGCGCAAATTATTGGAGAACTATAATTACGTGTGGTACCACAGTATATATTAGTATAGCAGTAGCATAAGTAGCCTGTTTGCTTGAGATAATGACCTACTAAATTTGTTTTTTAGGGCCTGGACGTGTGTAGACTAATTTAGCGCTTCTTTTGCTGGGCGTATCTGTAGGTATAACTGTAAAAGACTCTAGATCAAGAATATTTTGTTTTTACTTGGGAGATCTAAAAGTGCAATTCTGAATATCGCCTTTGAAATAGTGCACTGGTGAATTTTATGATGAACCATAGAGAAAAAGAGTTCAACGTTGTTGGAGTGACTTTTACGTCAGATTTCAGGAAACTTTTTTGACCAATTACATTTTTTTTTGTATTCAGAAAGACACAATAATTAGACACATTAATTCATCATCATCAGCTGAAAGACGTCCTAGGCTGGACATAGGCCTCCCCCAAGCGTCGCCACATATTGATCGGTCCCGTGCGTCTCGCATCCAGCGGTTCCCTGCAAACTTCACCAGGTCATCGGTCCACCTCGGCACACATTATTTTTTTATTAAAACCTAATAGTTAGCTTTATCAGAATAATATGTAACCCACACACTATATATATGTGAGATTTGTCGAATAATTACGGTTTTCATGAATTCTTACACTGCTGTGGCTTTAATATTAGCCAAAAAATAAGCGACGTCTCTAATGCTCTACCTGGAGTACGGCAAACGGTCAATTTATTTTTAGTTGTGCTACTGTTCTAGCTATGGACAGTAATATGATTTATTGGGTCTACGTCGATGAGAAGTGATAGATAGCACCCACCACACTTCGAAACTAACATATTCTCACGGTTTATATAAAGTAAGTTTATAAAATCTAGATTAAACTTTTGTTTATTATCCTTTGTAATAACGATTAGAGGTTAATTGGCGTTTTAACTATTATTTGATGAACTATAGTTTAATTGAAGGCTGTGAAAAATATGTTGATTGTTGTCTGAGAACTATGGATGTACAACCTTTTTGTTATGATCTTTTTAATGCGTTATTTTGTTCTACATGGAATGCATGTTGTAAATATGTTACAAGGTTATAGATAAGTAGGTAGCAGATATTCTTCAGCTTCCAATTCCACGTACTGACTGTAAAGGTACCGGAAAGCGTAACGCTGAAAGGGTTCCTAGAAGATGGACTGATGACCTGGTAAAGGCCGCGGGAATTTGCTGGATTCTATGGGGGGTACTTGGGGTGGGGAGCAATATCCAATAGTAATCGTAAAACGTCGCTGCAATGCTGATGCGTCCAAGGATTTTTTTAATTCAACCTATTATGTGGGACAGCTATGCAAGAGTCTCCTCCATCTTCTTCTTCACCGAGGATCGTGATCACTGGATCACTTTAAGCGGACAGTCTGCCTCCATTGACTCCGGTCCAAAGTTGTTATCACCACCTACTTGAATTTGCTTGAGGACGTATAGCTTCGATCACTTGGCCAAACCATCGTGTTGGCGACCGGCCTCGTGCTCTTTTTCCTTCTGTATTGCTAACAATGGCCAGATTTTCAAGGCTGCTATCTCTCATTCGTATTATGTGGCCAAAGTAGGTCAGAATACGCTGTAGGCAAACTGTAGACAATCGGGTCTTGGTATTGAGTTGTGAAAGGACAGATACATTTGTGCGTTTGGCTGTCCATGGGATTCGGAGCATCCGCCTTCAGCACCACATTTCGAATGCGTCTATCCTCTGTCTTTCTCTTGCTCGGATTGTCTCGGAGACTCTTCCATATACTACCCGATTTGTTGAGTTTTTTAGTTCAAGGTTCAGATGACTGTCTCTCATTATCATAATATTCGTAAGATCTCAGTAGCCACTTCTTTATGATTTTGTAACATTTACAAATTATGATGACTGGATTAATTTATAGCAGTCAAATTATGGTAAATAGTACTAGTTATTTGCAAGGAGATTGTTGCAACAATGATACCTATCAGCTACCTAGGTCATTGCAAGTGAATGATGTTGTATATCTAATTCATACACTGTCATCATTAAAATAAATGGATAGTGACTGTGAACGGATGTATTTGATTTATTATTATATTTCTTAATCGTTTATTGGTTTAAAAGGCATCTGGACTGCAATGTCGTTATTAATGTAATTTTTATCCGTCACCATCAGTCTTTGGACGAAGACTGCTTCAATCGTTTGTATTTTTTGTAGATTTATGACAAAATGAAAAAAATGCCAGAAGAGGTTGCGTCGGAAGGCCTCCCACCTGGTGGACTGATGACCTGGTGATGGTTGCGGGGATCTGCTGGATGTGAGACGCGCGGGACCGACAAATGTGGCGACGCTTGGGGTAAGCCTATGTCCAGCAGTGGACGTCTTTCGCCTGATATGATAATGATGATGATGACAAAATCATAATTACCTTCCCAAAGAAGCTCATGGCTCATTAATAACAGCAGATCTCAGAGGTTAAGCAACCTTGACGAGGTCGGTCAGTGGATGCGTGCTCCAGTCACATGTAATTTAAAATTGTAATATGTAATTACCTACCCATGTCATTCACAGTTCGCAACTTATCTGAAATCCAATTTCAGTTTAATTTAAATTGGAGTCAAACTCAAACAAATGTACCGTTTCAGTAAATACAGATTTTTGGCAACAAATTTAAAATGATTTACACCGGGTTATGAACTTGTGATGGATGTTCAACAATTAATGTTGCG
Source organism: Orthosia cruda (assembly GCA_964057195.1). Taxonomy (NCBI): domain Eukaryota; kingdom Metazoa; phylum Arthropoda; class Insecta; order Lepidoptera; family Noctuidae; genus Orthosia; species Orthosia cruda. Next base: position 15,552,262 of record OZ059844.1, read on the forward strand.
TTGATGTAAATAAAAAGATGTTTAATCGTGTCATGATGGCTTTGGGGACCCAATTATTTTTGGGATCCTTGCAAAGGTGAGACTTCACGCCAGAACAGATGCTCAAGTATTATAAGCGCCAGTTCGATCATGTACTGTTCTCATCTCTGGGAAGGATCTGCTAAATACCAGCTTGATGCACTTGAGTCGATCAAAAGACGGGCCACGAAGCTCATCAGCAATGAGGCACTGGTCGAGTTAAAGCTAGAAGAATACTGACACCGAGTTACCAGCTTGTCGGTTATTTATCGGTTGCATTTTGGGGAGTGTGACCGATGGAATTACATGATCTAATTCCGCTTAGCCCGTTCCATCGTCGGACTACAAGTCGTACGGCGATGCGCCATCGGTACATGGTGGACATCCCACCCATACGTACTAAATGTTTTGGGAATAGTTTCATTGTGCATACAGCTAAGGAGTGGAATGACCTGCTGGATTCTGGGTTCCCCGATAGCTACAAACTAGGGGTCTTGAAGTCAAGAGTGAATAGATTACTTCTAGGCAAGCTTGCAGCACCGCCTACCACATCATCGCTTACCATTATGATCGTTAGCTCGTGGATGAAATGAGTGGACTGAATTTTTAGGCGAAATGGTTTAATGCCGTTATAATTACAAATATAAACTGTCCCGGCCAAACAAATTATATTTTAGGAAGAGAGAGGTGTCAACTGTCGCGGTGGAGTCCGTGGTAGCGAGTGTCCGCCGAGCCGCGCCGCGTCGCCGCCGCTGCGCTGCGCACACACACCGATGCCGTGTGAGTCACGCAGATGTGTGTGTAGCGTAGACGGCGCGCTCCGGCCGCCCGAAGTGTTGGGTAGAATTCCCAACAATGAGAGATAGTGGCCAAGCGCAAACCTATCGACTAAAATAAAATAAAAATGGCCTCTCCTCTCAAGCACAAGGTTATAATTTCGAATCCGGAAAACTACTAAAGTGAATTTTTCAATTCGTACTTCATAAGTATATCTTGGACATCACAGATATCAATGAAGGTAAAAGTTACAGTCTGAAATTGCCAAACAACATTGAATAAGTGTCGTGATTCATGCTCGTGCTTTCTCTGTATAGGAAGAGGCCTGTATCCTGTAGAGGGACGTTAACTGGTCATTATTTTTATAATTTTGATTTTTCAAACATCCGAACTATTGACGATTTTTGTTAAAGGCAGATTTTGCACTGCTACTAAAATTTATTCCGGTCAGTCAGTTCCGGTACATCTTTGTTGACTGAGTCATCTTTACTATTCAACATGAGCCGTCTTAGAGAAAGTTTAATAATTGCAACGATTACAATTGAATCATCAAAAGACTACTTTGTCCACCGGAAGTCCGGGGTCACATCGTTTAGCTATTGAATTGAGTTGACGTGCTTAGAGACCTCCCCGCAAGTCATCATATCAACCGGTTCTCTGCTTGTCACATCTTGCGGACTACTGCGGTCCACACCTGGGGGTCTACTGATCTACTCCTTTCGCATAAAGCCCGTAGTTTCGGCCTTCGTCACTGGCGTTTCCTACTCGGTATCCCATATGGACGCATGATTCGTTTGGGGCCAAAACTACTAATTAATGACAACACAATTTGTTGTACATATGCCCGATGTGTTTATACTCGTCCAAAAAATTGAATAATTACGGAGTAGGGAAGTTATATGGTTTAAGAACTTTATTATTCCTCATTAAGAATTAACAATAATTCACTTACTGAAAAATTTAAATTTTTGGCATTCATGGCAGCGTACTGACTAACAAAGATCTTTTTTTTTTCTTATTGACACACTTAAAAAAATAATAATTTCCGGATTACTTTCGGACGGGCCCGTAACTTCGTTGACGAAGTTAGGTAATAGACCCAGGTCATCAGTCCACCTAGTTTGAGGTCTTCCAGCGTTCCGGGTGAAGCACAATGTCCAGCTATAGATGTTTTTATTCTGAAATTATGATGATATACATACATACATAAACTGATGATATATATAAAAAAATACCAACACCGTTGCACACGTTGCTGCAAATATTTCCTACGATACTTTCAGTCACTCTTGGAACCATGTAAAATGCTTGAAATTTACACTTAAATCAACAGTTTTACACTCGAAAGTAAATCGACCATGTTTCATGCAAATTAATCGTGTTCTAACTGTTTTTTGACTACTGGTGAAGTAGCAATAGACAGAGGTAATGGACAAATCGTGAAGACAGAAATGATTATTGATGACTTTTCTTTGCAGCTAATCAATTAAATTAGCATTGCCATTCAAGTATTTTATTGTTAACAATCAAATTATACACTTAAGATTGGTACCTTTTCTTTTTTGGGTGGGAAATCATCCTAGTAGTTTAATTTAGCGAAGAGTTTATAGAGGAAGGAAGACTAACTTCCTGTATCACTGGTTGAGCAGCAACATTTTCCCGATGGATCAAACTGATCCAAGCGTTTTTCTCCTGATTATTTTTTATTTTCTGGAGGGGCATTATTATTGCAAATCTGTTGTGTTTCACTGAAAGAAAAAGCCTACTTATTCTCCTAAAACTTGTATTTGTATCGGGTTTATAAAGACCAGCCCGTATCGAAGGAGTCAAGAGGCTGAAAAGAAAGTGTAGGTAATCTAAGGGTCTTTCAAGTCAAGAGTGAATAGGTTATTTCTACGCAAGCGTGCTTCACCGTCGATCACATCATGGCTAACCATCATCGACCATCATCCTGCCCTTGTATCAGAATTCTCGGGGTCGGTGCAACACGTTTTCTTCTTCAATACCGTCCTGTATCCCGTGACGCCGTCACTGACTCTCTTTTCTTTCATATTACTCCTCACACAGTCCATCCATCTTTTCTTTGGCCGTCCCTTCCCTCTCCATCCATCCACATTTATATTCATAACTCTTTTAGTAACATGCGTTTCATCCCTCCTCATCACATGACCGTGCCATGACAAACGCTTTCCTTTCAACTTTTCTGCCACTGGCGCCACGTTCAAACTTCCTCTTATATACTAATTTCTCACTTTATCAATTCTCGTCACTCCGCACATCCATCTCATCTCTGCTACCCGCAATCTCTTTTCATCCATCTTTTCACAGCCCAACATTCCGATCCATACAGTACGACAGGTCTAATCATGGACTTGTAAATTTGCCCCTTTAACTTGAGGGGCATCCGTGGGTCGCAAGTTGTTATAATTATTATTTATTTATTATTAAAATCGCCCTTACAACTATCATTACAGGTAGGATACCTAACGCGATAGCGCGGTCTTAATTTACATGTATATGCGGTACATAATTTTTATGTATCATCAATAGTTTTCTCAGTGCACGACAAATAATGAATTTTATAGGCAAAATTTTGCGATAATGGGTTACTTTATTTCAATTTTCATAACGATCGCTTATTTTTTTATAAATTGTAGCCTATGTTACTCGGGAATAATGTAGCTTACCATAGATGATATTAATGATTTTTTTTAAATTGGACCAGCAGTTTCGGAGCCTATTCGGTACAAACAAAAAAATCTTTCCTCTTTATAATATTGGCACAGACGATGATCGTAAGCAGGTGTATAACAGGGTTTGTCAGTGGACTAATTGCCGCAATCACTAAAATATAAATATTCAGTGCATGCAAGTAATAGTATTACGCTATACATGTAATCGATGCCTTTTATTTCTGGCAACGTCAATGCATAATGTTATTAAGTGTTGCGTTTGTGTATATATTGCATATAATTAAAGACATAGAATTACTTAATAGTTGAAAAACTACGCGAATTGCTCTGAGTTGCATTTTTGTCAGTTATTTTAGGTCTCTTCAAATAGTATTAATGTCCAAGTAACTGGTTTTTAGTCAGTATAATTGTCGGCACGTAACTTGGCAAGAGTCGTTAGATGCGAGTCTTATTAGGTATTTTTGGTTACCAAGCGCGACGCGGGGAACGTTTAGCACCGTTCCCGGCGGCGAATGATTGGTTAGTTGATACAAGGGCCGACTGAGCAATCGCGTCGCATCCACGTTCCGTTCGCTCTATAAGGTGGTTGGTCATTTGATATAACCCCCACTATACCAAAACCTTGCCAAGTTACGTACCGGCCACTATAGCTACATGTAAAATTATATCTGATTAGACTGAAAAACGATTAGAACAGTGGAGAAAAAGGAGGAAAATGAGGAAAATTTTAAGTCCAAGGGCAAAAGGAGTACTCTGGAACCTAAACAAGGCAAAGGATGCAATCTGCTAAGATTATGTTCTTTTTTTCTTGCTGACAGACTTTAAAGCTCTAAGTTGCCTATGGTAGTGTGGTTTGTATGGAAAAAGTATTCCACTGCGAGTACTGCGACCCTCGGCCACGCTATACATGAATTTGTAGCTGGCAAATAAATGACTCGCGCAACTAACATGGCAAACCACACCGTCACCTGCACGTCCTACTTTATAGCGGTGTTAACTTTAATATTATTCAAATTCAAATTCATTTATTTACCAGAATGTAGGTTTACAAAGTATGATCTTAAATCTATGTTCCTTTAGATTCTACCATTAAATATGGAGAGCAAATATTTAATTTTAACTTGTACTGTCATCTAAACGTTTCTTTATTAAATTAAGAAAATAGACAATAACAACAAAAATACCTCATGCATTAGGATTTTTATGATACAAATTAATTAATTTATATCAGAGTTATACCAATTATACCTATATCAGTTCGAATAATGTCAGATTAAGAATACAATTGTAAATTATTGTAAATTTAATTGATAATTTCATAACTATTATAAAAAAAATATTGTAAAAGTAATTGAAAAAGTCATCACTATTATAAAAAATATTGTAAATTGTAATTGATAACATCATAACTATTATAATCTCAAATTGTTCATTCAGTACATTTAAACATCAATTAGTTATTATAAGGTATAAACCAATCTATACTTCTATACTAATATTATAAAGACGTAAAGTTTGTGAGTTTTGTCTGGATCTACTGGAATGATTTTGAAAATTCTTTCACCAGTAGAAAGCTACATTATTCCTGAGTGACATAGGCTATAACTTGTTTTCAAAAAAATTTGAGATCCTTATGAAAATTGCAATAATGTAACCCAAAGTAGCAAAATTTTGCCTATAAAATTCATTCTTTGGCGTGCGCTGAAAAAACTATTGAAAGGTTAGGGTAGGGTAGGTATGGTAGGCAGGTAGGTGGTAGGTACCCAGTTGAAGATAGCGGAATCGCGGGGGTCAGCTAGTATTACATATTTTAGTTTCAGTACATTTAAACATCAATTAGTTATTATAAGGTATAAACCAATCTATACTTCTATACTAATATTATAAAGACGTAAAGTTTGTGAGTTTTGTCTGGATCTACTGGAATGATTTTGAAAATTCTTTCACCAGTAGAAAGCTACATTATTCCTGAGTGACATAGGCTATAACTTGTTTTCAAAAAAATTAGAGATCCTTATGAAAATTGCAATAATGTAACCCAAAGTAGCAAAATTTTGCCTATAAAATTCATTCTTTGGCGTGCGCTGAAAAAACTATTGAAAGGTTAGGGTAAGGTAGGTATGGTAGGCAGGTAGGTGGTAGGTACCCAGTTGAAGATAGCGGAATCGCGGGGGTCAGCTAGTATTACATATTTTAGTTTCGTTCTCCTCGATCTGACATGTATTCATTGAGATCGTAAAAGCATTTTTCTTTTAACCGTTGCGTTACTTTTTTTTTAAAGATTGTTAAAGGTAATTCTGTAAAGGCATCCGGTAATTTGTTCTACACCTTTACAGCATTTATGTACGAGTTCCTTTTATGCAATTCGAGCTTGCATTGCGGTAAATAAAGCTCATGTTTATTATCATTAAAAAGGATGAAAAAGTCAATACTAAATAAAACCCTTTTCTTTACAGAGTAGTCACACAGCTCGAGTGTTTTACATAATGAAAACGTCTGATTACGACATGGAGCCATAGAGGCATTCGTTTTACATTTCAATAGAGGCACTGTTGTTAGAGAATTCTATGCGGTGTTGATTATATTAAAGGACCTACAATTATTATGATTAATTAACAATGAAAGAACCCTATGGTGTTTAGAAGTGCGATTTTGCATATACTAAGTAAGCAGAATATAATCAGGTTAATATCACCAATATATGTGATAATAAAGCTGTGGATAATCATTATTATCAGCCTTTTAATGTTCCCACTGTTGGGACACAGGCCTCCTCTCTGTGAGAGGGGATGGGCCGTAATCCACCACGCGGGCCCAGTGCGGGTTGGTGAATGTAACATGTCTTCGAATTTTTGGTTCTAATATATGCCGGTTTCCTCGCGATGTTTTTCTTCACCGTTTTGAGAGCAGTGGTGATGAAATAATTTACAGAAAGTAAAGTGCCTGCCTGGGTTCGAACCCACGACCGCAAAAGTAAGTCGCGTCCGTTTCCTCTGGGCCACCACTGCTCTGAACTGTGGATAATGTCTCAGTCGTATTGGTATTCAATATGATTTATACTGATAGATCAGGGATCACCAAATGGCGAACCGCGGTCCGGTTCCGGATCTCCGACATATTTTGTGTGGGCCTTATACAACATAATTTACTTGGGTTACTTGAGTTCGTAATTTAATCATTTATCCCGCGCTTTGTCTTACTGCCGTCGATTCGTCAACGGACGAATCATCTCATCAAAATCTTCATTGATATTGCATCTATATATAATGTAAACAAAATAAATGTCACGTTTCGTGTCCGGTTCTTTATCGGTAGGTTTGCTTTAAACCTTACCGACTGCGACGGTCATATTATTTAAAAAACCGGCCAAGTGCGAGTCGGACTCGCGCACGAAGGGTTACGGTTTACGGATTAAGAAATTTATTTCGCTCAAAAAGAATACAATTATTCACTCCTCTGAGGAAAACAAGATACATTATAATTAAGATAATCGACGGTTTCGCTTGGTAATAAACTAAATTAAGTTATAAGGACGGTAAAAACTTACAATTTATAATTTACAATTTCCGTACCATTATCGCAAAAAACGGCAAAAAATCATGTTTGTTGTATGGAAGACCCGCTTAAATAATTATTTTATTCTGTTTTTAGTATTTTTGTTATAGTGGCAACAGAAACACATCTTCTGTGAAAATTTCATCTGTCTAGCTATCACGGTTCATGAGATACAGCCTGATGACAGACAGACAGACGGACAGTGGAGTCTTTGTAATAGGGTCCCGTTTTTACCCTTTGGGTACGGAACCCTAAAAATAGTCTCCAAAATTAAAGTAATTGGTGACCCTGCTATAGATTGTATAGGTACTGGAAGCACATACATCTGTATCTTTGAGGACCTAAAGAACGCCACTGGTTATTTTAAACGTGGCCTACTTATTATTAGGTCAAATTATTAAAATTAACCATCGAATTGAAACCAAGAAGAAGAGGTAAGGAGGACAGGTGCTCGTAACTAAATAATAATGGGTAGAAAAATGATAATTCTATGTAGTCAGTGAGATTATCAAATAATTTTGCTTTATCAAATAAATAAAAATTAGCGAAGATAAAACGCATCAAAGTCAGTATTAAGTGTAGCACGGCATGACGTCACACGATATACTTTAAAAGAGTAACTATGGAGTTTCTTGCCGGTTCTTCTCCATAGGAAACGACCAACCCGAACCGTGCACCTTTTGTCGACGTTTTATAAGTGCCCATGTAGGCTTATGTGAAATAAAAAAAAATATTTTGATTTTGATATTTCATCGCACTATCGTAATTTTTTGTCTACGTGGTAAAAGAAAAATACGTGTCTAATATTTTTAGGTAATCTAACTGACGGACTAGATAGTTTTTTTTGTCAACATACTTATTGTCTAAACTAAATAAAATGTGGGAGGGACAGAAAAAACAGAACTTCAAAAGAAATACCTAGAATTGTGTACCTATTTTCACTTTTACCTTTTCAAACACAAAGGCCCAAAGACCACAAAAGATGTCGTCTATTTTCACTCCTTTCAGCCTCTAGCCGAAATCAATGGAGCTCCTCTTTGATCAGACAAAAGCCTCAAACATATAAAGGTAATTCGATACACGTAAACAGCCTGGAGACTGACTAATTAGCAAACACAATACAACCACAAAGTACGTAAGCTGCGGCGGGCCGCATGCAGAGAGGCCACTACGAACAAAGCTTCATTTTGCACACACTCATTGACATTGCGATTTTACAGGGATAATTGGGCAATATTGGACCGAGCTCAGCCGCGGCTGTCACGAGTGCTTTGTGTGGGTGTTTGTCACGTCATTCATATATACAGTACTGTAACGAGGTTGCATTGGCTGTGTTACATTTATTAATTGATACAGACCGGATATACTTTAAGTTAATTCTTTAAATTCGTTATTTAATTTTTTTTTAAGTTTCTTAAATGTTCAAAGATGACAAGTTAGAAATTCAATATCTAGGAAAAAAATGAATTATTTTAAGCCTATAGACGATATTGGAAAGGTTATGAAAATTGTCGTAATAAGCTCACAAATGTTTCCTCCGACTGCACAGCAAATTGTTTTCTTGTTTATCTACATCTTTTTAGTTCGCGCTTCTTAAGCAGTCGGGTTTTTGGATATTATTAACTTTTTTTTCACAAATATATATTTTCGAGCTTGGTGCACCTCACATTTTTTTTTGTGGGATAATTATTAAACTATCGTTACGTCTTGTTACCCTCCAATCTTCCTCGTAAACGGCGTCGTGATCTGCCTACCCTCTAAGGCATGTAAGCTTGTTCAATGTATGTTTAGACGAATCTATATATTTATGTTTGTAAATTTATACTACCTACTCCTTTTTTAATTCAGAATATAATTTAGCCACCCTAGTGAGTCCGGCAAGTTAAGTTGTCAATTTTCGAGGTTGGCGAGAGTGGTCCTTCTGTTTACTTTCTATTTTGTGATACAACCTTCTAATTGGCTGTCAAAGAATCCAGGCTTTCACGTTGCCATGGAGACGACATTTAACATTTACTCTAATGTCTGTCACAGACGTGTAGTACGAGATCCCACGGCTAAAATCTGCAGGTACTTTGTTTTTGATAAAACTTCTTCATCTCGAGTCGTTAGAAAACTCCTTGTATATTTTCGGCCTAGTAGGTGGCCACACCGATAAAACTTAATTTCCATGAATGTTAATTGATATAATAGATTACTGCAAGATTACAGGGAATATCTAGCCGCGATAAGTTCTTTGTTTATTTTTAAAAACTTTGCCCGTCACAAAAAATGCCTCCTGTATTGTGGTGAGTGAGTTAACTGACAACCCATAGTTGCGGCCAACTGTGAGCTGCTACTAACCATACATTTCCTTCTAAATCAGTTTCTTTTAAAATTATGTTCGATTCACTTGAAAAACATCATAATTATATCTGGGGCTAATTAACAAACATTATTTAATGACGGTAATTGCGGTTAGATATTGCCCGGCAATCTTGCAGCAATATATTCTGCTATCAAAAATCATTAATTCAAATTAAGGTTTACCAAAAGGACCTGCAGATTTTAGCGGTGGTATCTTAGGCTAGTGGTACTGTTTAGCGATAAAAAATAATTTAAAATACCACGTTGGATGTCTATTCTAATCCTACAAATATTCGAACTGTATGTTTGGATGTTTGTTGATCAATCACGCCTGCAAACAATTAGTCTGATGGCCTGTATTGGAACAAAGATAGTTTTAGAGGCAAATAATATTGTACCAGATTGTTTTGCTTTATCAAATAAATAAAAAATGACAAAGATAAACCGCATCAAAGTTTAAGAGTGGGCCCTTGTGACGTCACTTTGTCAGTATAAAGTATAGCACACCGTGAAGTCACACAAAGCACTGTATCGTCGCTGTTGCTTACGTGGCAAAAGAAAAAAAACGTGTCCAATATTTTTTATTAATGTACTATATGTAATTATGTATTTTTATGATATTATTTGATATTATAATTATGATGCTTGTGTCCAATCGGTAGCATCCGTTCAAGTCATCTAGGGTGCCGGTAAACGGATATCTGGAGCACTCTAGCAAATGGGACACAGTTGAAGAGGTGCAACGCACTCACACTGCGATCTTTTTTATTTATTTATTATTTATTTATTATATACTTTATTGAACACCACAAAAAAAACATACAGGACAAACATTCACAATAACAAGTGTACAATGGGCGGTCTTATCGCACTAGGCAATCTCTTACAGACAACCTTTGGATGGACTGAGCAATAGGAGAAGAATTTAGGGCTGTCAGTGTACAAATTAACATAAATAATACACTACTTAGACATAATAACATAAAATACAAAAATACAATATACAAAATATACTAATATATATCAAATATAACAGAGACAGGAGAAGAATAAAAATTATAGTGAAAGGTAATGCTCCTTCACCATTTTCTTAAATATTGGCAGTTTTGAGCACGTCTTATTTCAATAGGTAATGCATTCCACAACCGAGCTGCTTGAATCGTGAAAGATTTGTCAAAGAAGGAAGTGGAATGCATACGGATACTTAGTTTTAGATTTTCCGATGATCTCAAGGACCTAGAATGGGTGTCACAGAGGAACTGAAAGCGTTCTTTGAGATAAAAAGGAGTAAAAGGATTAAATAGCACATTATAAAGTATAGAAAGTATGTGGGCATTCCGGCGAAGGCGAATAGGAAGCCATTTGAGCTTAGTACGAAATTCAGAAACGTGATCATATTTACGCAAGCCAAATATGAACCTGATACAGAGATTTTGAAGTCGCTCAAGCTTATCCAATTGGTCTTGGGTGAGATCAAGATAGCTGGCATCAGCATAGTTTAAGATAGGGAGAAGAAGAGATTGTGCTATCGCAATTTTAGTGGTTATGGGAAGAAAATTACGAAGCCGTCTTAGGGAGCCCGCAGACGCAAACAGTTTTCGACTGACTTCCTGCAGTTGTTTGGTCCAGGATAGAGTGCTGTCGATATAAATCCCCAAGTTCTTTACAATGTGATTTAAAGGGATAATGGTATTATTTAAAGAAACCTGGGGAAGGGTCTTTATAAGATTTATACATTGGTTTTCATATCCACAGTTGCCTTACTGCCAACCGTAAGCTTAGTTCAGTCTTCGCTTATCTATTATAGTTATCCAAAATGCAGATCTTTCGTAACTGTATATTTTCCAAAAACGTATTTTGGTTTCTCCGTGTGCCAAACATTTGGTAATCATATGAAAGTCACGACTCACGACTCAAAATTTTAAATGAGTGTTGCATCTTCCTTTTATTTCTTATGCTGTATAACCAGGTTTATTCCTCTACATTGGTGAGTAAATACACTTCCTTCTCTAAGTGTCAATCAAATAGGTATTATTATATTGATATTATGTTATGGCAATAAACTAGCCATCGGAGTTTAGTCAGGCTGCGAACCAGGTAGATAAAGTTCCAGGCAACCTGGACAAAGTTGCAGGTAAGGGTTGGATGCGATAGTGAAGCGCTGTCCACACATTTTCGGGTCCCTGACGGCACACTTATATACGATTTGCATAAACGATACGATGCGCGCCCTGATACGGAGATTTGTGAACAAGTTCTTACAAATCGTATATAACCGATTCCTGCCGTGTTCCGTCAGGGACGGGAACCCAGAAATGTGTGGACAGCGCTTAAGGCTGGGCAAAGTAGCCTGCAATGGAGGAGACTTATACACAACATTGGGTGGGTACTGATTGAAGAAGAGTGATCTCTAATAAGTGAGGTAATCGGCTATATATGGATTTGTGATGATTATTTTTTCCTTTCTTGATGTATAAACTTTGGTGGTTTAGTATTTCTAAACAGTCAACCTACTACTACTAAAACAGATCTTTGATTAAAATACTAAAAGAGAGAGATGATATGAATCATAAAGATAAATAAGGATGAAACGATTTTGGTATCAGTATTGAGTTCCGCCAACTATATCGAGAAAAGCATAAAACTTGCCTAAATTGCTACTAGTCCCTGTGCTCAGCAAAGCCCACTTCTCATAAAACCATTCCAATTATAAGAAGTGAAATGTTCTGCACTATTTGCAGTAAAAAAGCAGAGTTTCTAAGTTCCGTGACATCACGTAAGTAATCAAAGAATGAAGATGTAATCGAGTGTTACAAATCAGCGGACACACCGACGTAATCTTATGTGTTCCTGGTACATTTAATGAGTGAAACCATCACAATTGTATCATCAACGGACTTAAGCAGTACGTATGTAGCGATTTAGATCTCATCGCGAGCGTTTCAATATCCGTCATACCTTTAAAAATAGGTGGGTAACTAAAATATTATAAACTATATATGTATACAGACTAATTATAATAATGTACAAGCGCGCGTATAAAAAGGGAAGACTGATAGAAGTCATTGGGCTCCAAAAATATGATCACATCGCTGTCAATGAGAAAATAGCCCAGACAGAAAGCTGGCAGCATTGCCACGTTGAATGGCAATGCTGTTTCTTTTGCCAAAGAAAAGACCAGCCAAAAGGTCACGTGAAAAGTCGACTATTTGAAAAAGTTCGAAATCAGAGTTAGCATTTTTAAGATCCTATAAAGAGTAGTAACTCACCTTATGGAAGGGTGACTAATAAAGGTGACTAGTAGTTTAGACAAACAAGTTAAGGGCGATAGTGATTTGACAATATTTCTAAGTATAGAAACAGTTGCTATGCACAGATGGCATCCGTAAAACAATTTCTGTAAAAACATTTGCTTGCATCGACGACGTTGTTCCATTAGCACGCCTGACTGTGGGCACCCAATAAAGTTACTATCCACAACGTCCTTTATGCAGTTATCACTAGCTCCTGTAAATTTTGGTTTAGTCCAATATTTCATTACGTAGAAGCCCCGTGAAAATAATCGTGTGTTTATGGTACAGATCGACCAACTTAACTATGCAATTATGAGTGGCGCTGTTCATCACCATGTAACCAAAAATATAAACAAAAACCGATCTTATATCCCATTCAAAATGTAAGTTACGAAAACGTCCGTTTCACAGACAAGTTGGTCAAGGTGTACAAATAAGGATGTAGAATAAATAACAAAAGAATAGCAATGAGTAATCTTATAATACAGCACCAATACGGAATCGATCACCGGTTGTGTCCAGTAACTTACATCCCAATGCAGGTGTTCGCCAAGGATGCATTATGTAGCCGCTCTTATTTAATATCTACACAGAGCTTATAATGCGCATAACTTCGGATCATTGGACAGATGGGGTTGCGGTTGGTGGCTACAACATTGCGAATTTGCGCTACGCAGATGACACCACTCTATATGCATCTAGTGCTCGCCATATGGAAGAACTCCAACGCAAAATGGAACAAGTGAGCTTTGAATTCGGATTACAGATTATAATCGCAGCAAGGCCAAGATCATGATTGTGGACCGTGCTAACAATAATTCGCCAGAAGATGTTCACCTTAATTAAATTATTTAATTATTTGTTTCCATGGAAGATGGGTAGGCCTTTAGTGTGGGACGCTACTTGTGTCGATACTCTTGCGCCATCCCATCTTCCGAGTTCGTCGTGCTGTGCTGCCGCTGCAGAGAACCTCAAGCGGCGGAAATATAATAACCTCATCGGTAGTTATATTTTCGAGTCGTTTGGGGTTGAAAGTCTTGGTCCGTGGGGTCCGAGTGCTCACGCGTTGTTTAAAGATCTTTCCAAACGCCTAGTTGACCCTTCGCGTGACCCAAGGGCTGGCTTTTACCTTGGTCAGAGATTAAGCATTGCCATACAACGTGACAATGCTGCCAGCCTTTTGGGTACATTACCAGTGGGCAACGATGTGGAGGAGTTTTTCGAAGCCATATTTTAGTTTAGTTTATTTTTAGTTTTAGTTAGTAAGTAGTTTTTGGTTAAAGTGTATATGTTTGTAGTCTTAGTTATTTAAGTATTTTATACACTATATATACTTTTATCTATGTAAATAAATCTTTATGCTTAATGGGCAAGTTCTATTTAATAATTCAATCAATGAAGTAATATTCATATTACTTTTGTTACGTTTGCATTATTATCTCATAAAAAATGCAAACGGGTAAAATTGGTTTTCTTACTTGTTAACCTGGCCTTGCATTCTAAAAAGTAGGTATCTATATAATACGATGATCTAGAAAGCGGATTGACGCACTTTGAGACATTTAGCCAAAAAAATATTCAAAAATATGTAAGTTTCGAAATTACTATTACGGGAAGTTGAATTATCGAAAGATTATGGTGTAATAATACTGAACAAATTTTGTCCAATGATTTATTTGTTTCTTTGTTAATATTTTGTAAAAGGTTGTCTCTGGAAATACTTGGATTCTATTAAGAAAATTATTTCACTGATGTACGTATATTCCGAAAAAAAAAACGGTCTCTGTAGGATACGTCACATCACGATCTAAACCGCGTAGAAAAGCTGCTTATTACAAATTATAAATGCGAAAGTATGTATGGATGGATGCTTGTTCTTTTATTTTTCTTTCTTTTTTTTAAACGTTGCTCCACACTAGGAATCATCCTGTATCTTGGGTGCATTTACAAACATTTGAACTCACATACACAATTTAAGACACCCAGATCTGGAACAACTATCTGTAGGCCATACAAATATTTGTTACGTGCGGCAATCGAACCCGCGACACGCAGTGCAATAGCCGATCGCTCATCCACTACGCCAACCTTGTCGTCGTATTTCTGTGTTAGTTTGCCTTTAATTTTGGTATTGATTTTGATTTTTATTTTGGTATTGATTTTGATTGTGATTTTAATTTTGATTGAATTTATTGTTTGTATTCACTTAAGTATTACACTCACTTAAGAATTGTTAATGTAAACCGGAAGAGCGGAAGTAGCTAATACAAGCAATTTTTGCTTAACAATTTTTAGACATATATATATATATATATTTATTTTTCAATCACGGCAGAACGGATCTGATGAGAGAGATGAGATAGATTATAATCTGGCATAGCAGAGAGGCTACTTTTTATTTTACAATCACGGCAGAACGGATCTGATGAGATAGATGAGATAGATTATAATCTGAAATAGCAAAGAGGCTACTTTTTATTTTTCAATCACGGCAGAACGGATCTGATGAGAGAGATGAGATAGATTATAATCTGGAATAGCACGGTGGCTACTTTTCATCCCAGTATAATGTTTCCTTGGGATAAAAAAAAACACGCAGGCGAAGTCGCTGGCAGAAACTAGTTTATTTATTATCTACCCAAAAATCAGCACATGACAAATGATGCCTTGTATTGTACCAGAATGAGTTTTGTGCGAAAGAGAAACATCATAACAACACAGCAAAACATCTTATCTCTTCAGAAAGTAAACACAATGTTACCAGTTTTCGAGAAAACAAGTGAAATTAATGGATCAAGGTTCTAGCTTATATCTGACTCCCGATCTGTGTAAAAGGGGCCTATCTGACTGGACATAAACGAAGAAGATACATATGTATTTATTAATTCTTCAACAAATTTACATTTGTGTCGAACAGTGGTTTGAACAATAGATATAACACAACAATTAAACAATTATCATAAAGCCAGGAGAAAACAAACACCACATTCCACATTGGTCCCAACATTATTAATTTTAATATTATAGTAATAATTAAATCCAACAATCCAACCCAACACCAATTCATAATCAATATAAATTTATTTCAAGAAATGTATGTCAATAAAATTAATTTAGATGTAATGTCATGATAGAATGCTGGATATATTACTCTAAAGTCACTAAAATATAATCATATATTAAGCAACAATATATCACGGGTATTTAACGAGATGATATCGATTTAAAAAAAATCGCATTCATCCCGTCACATACCCGTGGTATATTGTTTCTCAATTATAAAATGCGAAAGTTTTAAAGTTAATCATATATTAGTTCGAACTACTTTTATATTTGAGAAACTCAGATACAAAGTCATAGATACAAAGAATAATTTTACTATCAGCGGCTTCGCCAGCTTGGCAAATATAGTCATCGGCACGTAACTTGGCAAGGTTTTGGCGTAGTGGGGGTAAGTTCGCGCATCGTACACTTATTGCCACAAAAAAGTGGTCACTTTTTCACTTGTCATTTTTCAATGGTTATGGCCATCATTTATTTTTAAATATGTATGTTTAGAGGAAAGTTAAATAAAGGAGAGAAATTCGTGGAGTTTATTAGGTGTTATAAATAAAATATTTACAGAAAAAAGATAAAAAAAAAAATTGTAAAAAATAGTAAAAATTATGGCATTGTTATCAAAATAAAACAGTAACAGTCGTAATAGAAACTAAATTCAAAACAATTACAAATACTCCTAACAAAAACTAACTTAACAAAATCTTAACAAAAACAAAGTGTACGACTTTCGTGCACGCAAGTGTAATCGGGAGCGAGGACGGGGTGCGGGAGGCGCGGGTTGTCTGGGCCACCAATCGCGCGCTCGGATCGGCGTGACATTGTACCCCGCGTCCCGCTTCACTACCAAGGGGACCTACAAAACGACTTCTGCGCATCTAACGACTCTTGCCAAGTTACGTGCCGATGACTATACTCCCGGGACAAAAATCTTATGTTCTATGTCCTACTCCAGTACATTGTTTACCGGTTTGCCAATTTTAATCCAACTCCATTCAGCCATTAAGACGTGAAAATTTAACAATCAGACAGACAGGCTGAGTTACTTTCGAGTTTATGATATTACAAGTAGTTTGTATTAATATGGTGTAGGCATTCTGATGTGTAAGCTGTATATCCGTAAAGTTTCATCAAAATCCGTTCTGTAGTTTTTGTGTGAAAGAATAACAAACATCCATTATTAATCCCCACAAAAAAATATTATTTTATTTGATATTAGCTTTTTGGATTGTTAAATTATTAGTATTGAATTGTTTTTGTTGATTTATTGAATTATGATTTTTGTTTATGTTAGTTTAATTAATTTATCTGCCAGTCCTACTACTATTATAAACGTGAAGGTTTGTGAGGATGGATGGATGTTTGCTACTCTTTCACGCAAAAACTACTGAACGGATTTTGATGAAACTCTACAGAAATACAGCTTATACATCCGAATAGCACACATGCTAGTATTTATAAACATAATGGGAGAAGTACTAAAATCATGCGAGCATATTCCCGGGATGAAAGTATCCTATGTGCTATTCCAGACTATAATCTATATCTGTTCCAAATTTCATCCAGACCTGTCAAGCCGTTTGAATGTGGAGAAGTAACAAACAAACACAAAGCACAAACTTACGCCTTTATAATATTGTGTGACTGACTCTCTGCTCGTGGGGGTCAAACTGTAAGTGCAGGGAGTAATTGAAATAAATAAATAAAATAAATAATAATATGGATTTAAGAGTAAAGGGAAGACCAAAGAAACTCTGGAATGATTAATCCCACCACACTATTCCCAAACCACTGCATCTCTTGAAAGCCAGAATCAACAGTGGCTACCACCAGAAAAGCGCCGAGGCAATGAAGCTCGACGAAGTCCCGGATAATGAATTTAACTGTATTGAATCCCACAAAGAAATTAATCAGAAAAATAATAACGGAGCACTAGGGAAAAATATAAATTTCCACTTCCCTTCCCTCCATATCAAACAGGAGATAGAACAAACAAGGCCAAAAGGCACAAAGGGCCGTTAATAACTGGAATTAGCTCAGTTGCCTAGCACCGCAGATAAAAATTATCATAAATATTAATGGGTCCTAACATTGTGAGCTGTTGTAGCACGCTGGATGGATTGTGTAAAGGATGGTAAAATGTTGGAGGGTGATCTAGCTACCATTTAAAAAGGTTGAAATAATATTCGGAAGTCTGCCAACGAAAGATTTTTTATTAAGCAAAATATCACTAGGGTATCATTAAACGGCGGAGAATCTTAACACCGCGAGTTAACTTTAAAGGAATTCGGTGCAGCGCCACCTATTGACCAGAATCTTAACTAAATTTACTTAAGGTTATGAACTACTTCAAACATACCGCCCACCAAGGACCTTTGTCCTTACAAATAACCGCCCACCGTGGAAGACATAAAGAAAATACAAACACAAGAATACAAAATTAGCCTTGATGGGAAATCTCTAGGCACATAATAAGTAAGCAATTATCTTTTACAATTACAGGTACTGGCGCTGTACTTAGCAACATAACAAATTTGTTCTAAATCTAACAAAACTTCTTAATAACTAAACGACATGAATACATTTTCTAATCTGTGACAGGCAGAACGCACAATTTTGAAGTAGGTCTTTTTAAATACAATTTTTTTAGATTTTGATGTAACCACTTGGGTAAGATTATCACTGCCTGGGTGTTTTTCTACAACCTTACCAAGAAGCCACTTCGTGGGAGGTAAGTCATCTTCCTTTACCAAAACAACACCTCCTACTTTGGGTTCAGGTATCTCATTAGTCCATTTATATCTATGGAGGAAATGTGTCAAGTACGGCGGTGTGTTAAGGCGGTGCCTATTGATATGAGAAAGGAAGAAGAAATTTTGCCTCAATTCCAAATAAATTGTGATAAAGTCAAGAGAAACCAGAAAAACCACCACCACCACCAACCAGGAACCACCAACCACGAACCAGGTAAGGGCTCAAGGTTGGGATAAATGATGATTGTGATGTGATTGTTGGTGAGCCTAATAAAAATAAATAAATGATAGTAACTTGATGTTGGTCATAGTAGATGACACTGTTGTCATCGCGGCCAGAACCTGCATGAGGTTAGCACAGGAGCATGTAGATTTTTAGTGCAGGTATTATCAGGGCATGGCTGTTTTGGAATATACCTGCACACAGTGGCAAGACGGAAGGCTACTCTCGTGTGTCACCAGTGCGGTTGCAACCAGGACAAGCTCTTGCATACTCTAGAGCAGTGCCCTGCCTGGGAGGCGCAGCGCCGTGTTTTGGCGACAGAAATTGGGCAAGCCCTGTCACTGACGGCCATTGTTAGGGCCATGGTTGGCAATGAAGGGGCATGGGAGGTGGTTGCGTCTTTCTGCGAGGATGTTATCTCGCAGAAAGAAGCGGCGGAGCGGGTCAAGTAGGCAGACTCTCTCGCTGATCCGATTCGAAGCAGAAGGGCAGGACGGCGCAGGCGGCGAAACGGTGACCTGATGCCGCCATAACAGGGGTCAGGCGACTATAGATCAGGGACTCTATCGTTTGTGCTGGCGGGCAAAGAAGAGGGAGCCCAGTATTGGGCCACGCTGGATGGGTCGCGAATGTCATGCGTTGCAGTTCTCGCGGCCCACTCATCAAGGCGAAAGTAGGTGCTCAGGCGGAGTTTTTAGTGGCTGCAAGCCCTAAATAACTGCGTCGTCTCACCGGACGGCGCGCGACATACCGCGGTATGTGTTAGGTATATTCCAAACCGAAAAAAAACAGGTGCATGTAGAATGCTACATGGTGTTTTTTTTTAGACTTACTTTTTAGATTAACAGGGGTCAACGAACGATAGATCGGGGAGTCTAACGTTCACGCTGCACGGTCCCTGGAGTTGTGGTGATGCCCCAGTGCACCCAGACATCGCCGAAGGAGAAAAGAGCCCAGAGGCGGGCAAAGCAGAGAGAGCCCAGCACCTGTAGCCAAGTTGACAATCTACAATCGACAACGCTAGTAGAATACGAATCAATGTCCCATACAATGACACATCTGAATGTCAAGTCACGTGGTCAGACCAAACAAATAGAAGGCATTAACGGTTATAGAAAGAGATTCGATACGAACCGTTTGTAACTTGGCTAGGGGGCAGAAGTGGGCCTCGCTGGATAGGCCGCAAATGTCATATGTAGAACCAATTCATCAAGGCGTAAGAAGGTGGACAGGCAGAGTTTTTAGTGGTTTCAAGTCCCACATAAACACGTCGTCTCCCCGGACGGCTCGGTGTGCGTAAGGCATTTTCTTCACTGAATAATAATACAAATTAGCATGTAGATTGGCATGAGGAAAGAGACCTGTGTCCAGCCGTGGGCGACGTCAGGGTGTAGATGATGATGTTTCTGTTTGAGCTGCATGCTAGTTAGTTCTTATTAACCCCCGACGGAAAAAGAGGGGTGTTATGAGTTTAAAGTGTGTAACTTTGTGTTTGTGCATTTGCATCTGTCTGTGGCTTCATAGCTCCTAAAAGGATGAACCGATTTTGATATAGTATTTTTTTGTTTTAAAGGTGACATTATGCCTTATACCTGTTCAGCTGTTCAAAAGTTATGGTCGTTTTACTGTTTGAATCGGGGTATTTTCGAAAGATATCGTGTCTAAATTACGTGTTCGATACATTGTTGATCGAAGAGATCTAGATAAATAATGTAGTTTAAAAAGTATGAAATGAAAAATAATTGTCGGGGTTTTTTTTATTATTTTTATTTGTATAATGGGTGTGGTTGATGGCTCCCTATCCAAGGCACGGGTGAAATGTGAGTGTACTGAACAGGTACGTGCCCTCTTCCTTACCCTATCAAGAATATAGTCGCGGCTCTATGTAAAGTGTAATTTTAGAAGTCATTGAAGTAAAATGCAGTTGGCGGCCGATGAATTGGCTACCATAATTATTTGGAGACGTCTAGAGGTTAGTTGGTTTCACGAACCAGTCAAGCTCATTACATTGTCTTCAGTTAAATCTAAAAGACCTTTATCGAGTGAAGAGGAAATTTGTTTGCAGCTAAGTATTCCGAATACGTACTGTAGCTTTATTGCTTCACCTGAAATCTGCTCAAGTGTACGGACCTACTGTTATATAAAGGCATAAACAAAATATTGAAGACATGATGTATCATCAAATAAAATGTGGAGTAACATCGTAAATAAATTCGGACTTCGTGCAACATCCATCACCTCACTAATGAATTCGTCCGATTACGCGTTCGTGCGTATGCAGTAATGTCAACAAACCCTTGATTTCCCGGTGCTCCTGAGCCCCACCACGTAGAAAGTGAAGGCGCTACCGTCCACAGCCGCGGCGCTCGCGCATCTAACACACGCGGCTCGGCGACGGACCACGTCGAACGCCGCTGTTCAAATCTCGAACACATTCGAACTTCGAACTAAGTCTGTTATTTTTAAATTTTGTGTCAGTGTTGCAAGCTGTTTAAACCCTACAATCTCTACAATGAAGATTTACGTATTTCTCGGTAAGTCCCTTTTTATACCGATTTTTTTTCATGTAAACTGAAAATCGCATGTGATTTTTTGCCAATATTTAAGATCGTCCATTTGAAAAGCAAAACCATAACACGCAAGTGCCAATATCTTCCTGATTTACACATTAAACAAAGCATGAAAATTCTTGATGGTTATTAGCCGGTGCGGTACGAAAAAAATATACGCACGACAATTTTCCGCCAATTTGTTACTCACGCGTTCTTTGCGGTAGAGACGTTACCGCAAAACTTTGTATAATGAGGCATCGACGAACAAATTCACAAGTGAAATTGAAATTGTCCCTTGTACTTGAAATACCGCACATCTCTAAGTTTGTAGAAAATTTGCGGTACGGAGTCATTGTTCTTTTGCCACCCTTGTAACAAAATGACGATTGGACAATAGATTCAATTGTCTTCATAAGGAAATGTGAAGATGGCTGACGGATTAAAACACGCATGCCTAGGAATAAAACGACAATGTAATTATGATTTCTTTGATAATGAAAAAACAGCTTAATAGTATGTTGATGGAACGCGAGCCGACATGCGAATGTTTGCGTGTGCTTAATTAATGTTTTTCGTTTTTTTTCTGTGGAGAATTTTGTTAACTGGGTCGGTTGTAAATGTAGGATGACAAATTGCCATGACAAATTGTATGTTTAATATTTTTTTTACAAGTTGGAAGGTAAATAAATGAGAAGGGTCGGCTTTTCAGTAACCGACCATAGTATCTTTACATCCAGCAATATACGATTTTTAAGTCCTTTATTATTTTTTATCACGCCTCATAAATTCAAAGATTTTAGATGTAGTTTCTTTTCAAAAGTCGAATTTAACAAAACAAAGAATACCTTAACAAAACAAACAATAACTTCTAACGGCCTTAAATTACTTTTCCATCTTAAAAAAAAAACAAAAAAGTTTTGATAATATTTCGGTACTCATTAAAAGTCGAAACAACGTCGTAAAACTGATGTAAAATTAACTAGATCGTTGAACTCGTAAATAAATAATGAGGTTTTCATCTGCCATCATGTCATGTACCTACGATTTTATTATTTTTACATAATCTCGTCATGCTTGCACTCTTCAAAGAGGTGTTAAGCCGGTGGTACAATGTAACATACTATATACAACTAAGAATGTTCTGACTACTGTTTTAGGATTTCATTCAATTACTGTAATTAATTACAAAGTTTTTACATAATTATGAATATCATTACTTTGTGAACGAAGATGTTGCGCTGTATTTTAGAGTTCCGTACCTCAAAAGGTAAAAAAGGAACCCTGATAAGATCACTCTCTTGTCCGCCTGTTCGTCTGTCTGTCCGTTTGTCACCACCGATTTTCTCAGAAATGGATGGACCTAGCAAGTTGATTTATAACAGATACTGAGCTCTATAGTGCCTATTAGATGTATAAAAATCAAGGTCCTGAGTCAACACGATAAAAATATATGGACAAATTTAGATTTTCGCGAAAACATTTTGAAATTTTCGGCATTTTCCCTTTACTTGTGCTGTAAGACCTTGCTTTTAACCAAATTTGACAATTCTATGTCAACCGGAAGTACCCTATAGGTTTTTGGTCGAAAACCTAGATGGTAGTTCCCGTTGACCGAGAATCACAAAATTTGGCAAATCGAAATGTGGCTTACAGCACAAATAAAGAAAAATAACAAAACTCTAAAATGGTTCAAAATTAAAGGTTGTTCCCATACATATATAGTTGACGGCACCCTTGGTACGGAATCCTTCGTGCGTTAGTCCGACTCGCACTTGGCTGGTTTTTTTTAACTGTTTGTGTATAAGTTTTTCAGAAAAATTGAAAGAGATTCCAGCAAAAAGTTTGAGTGTCACATAACTTGTACAGTTAATAGTGTCACGGCAATCAAGGGCTCTTTACCAAGCTTCATTGCTGCTAGATTGTCCTAGCAGAACGTTTAAATATAGTTGCTCATTGAAAAGGTCCCTTAGTTTCTTTAATGTTTTGCATTACCTTAAGGTTGCCCTAGGTCGACGGCACGAACTTTTTTGTGCGCGGGGTTAAAATGCATTCTATATCATCCGACAACACGTGCCAGAGAGATAGATGCTTTGATGAGCAGTAAGAAGCTAGTTCGCGTACGAATTAGCACCTTTGCAAATTTGTTGCGAAATGTATGTTATTTAGGACGAAAACGAGCGCGCGAAATTTTATAAACAGGCCATTGGGAATATGGATATCATGAAAAAACGAGTAAATGTATATTTTCAAAATAAAATTATTTGCTTTGTTGAAGTACTAATCTATCCCCGTATGGTGGCTGTTTTGAAATTTTCCTTCTTCTTGTGGTATTTATTTCCACCCAAAGATGCGTTAAAATTAGTGTTGTAAAATGGAACTTTCGACCCTCATTACTTTAAAATACTTTTTTTTTGTTTTTGTTTCCATACAGGGCTAGATAATGATGAGACAAATTGTTATATTTTTTTTATTTTGAACGTACATCGTCAAACAGTGGAGTAATCGCCAGACTTTGTTTGTATGGAAGTATGATCGACTAGTGCAACCTTAAGAGTAAGATATTCTCAATTCGAAAAGATTTATGTTCTGTGATATTAATAATAAATAACTATACCAATATGAATGCGTGTGAGTTTAGAAATAGAAATAACACAGAACACTCAGTTTCAACAATACAGAGTAAAAGTTAAAAACCGAAAAAGAAACTCATTAAACGAAATTGAAACTGTTTTACACATTACTGACACACTCATTATTTTAGCAATTAAACCTTTGCAATAAGTAGAAATTATCTGTTGAGATGGGATCAGTAATTTAGTATTGTGAAACAGTTTCCACAGCGCATCGTGTAATTGTTCTACTATTCGTCTTGTGCTGTGGTTATAGTAATGTTCGTAATGGTCTTGTAATGCGGGTCAGTTCTCAGTAACTTAGTATTGATTTTTAGTTGCGTCTTTAGATCCTATTGTTTGATTTAGCTTGGGATTTTATATTGAGATTTGAAATAATTGGACGTTTGATATTAGGTCTTGTCTTGTGATGAGTGGTCTTGTCGAAATTGTTTTTTAGTACATTATCGCAGGGTTTGAATTGAAAAGTCACATAAGGGTAAGTAGGTACCTACGTACATACTTGCCCGGATGGAACCCACGACTTCTAGCAAGACAGGCGAGGTCTTAGCCCCTGGGCATGTTTTTTTTTTTTGTTCATTTGTGCATGCGCACTGCTCTACCACGGGGAGGTAGTGTAGTTATGTGGGACTTCAACCCACTAAAACTCCACGGTGTCCTCCTGTGCCGCTTATGGCGGAAACACGAGCACGTGTTAGCATTACCACTACGCTACTACAAATTACTTTTCTATTTGACTAAAATTAAAGAACCGGTCAGTCCAGATCTTTCAAATTATTCAGTTTCATCTAAGGAAGATTACATCTCTGTTTATACAACTGCTAAGTTTACTGATTAATTAGTACCTAATAATCTTCAATTTAGAATCCTGCAGCATACATCTGTCCAATATTGCAAGTCACTAAACACAAGCCTATTTCAACCTTACATAGCTAAGTCTTTAAGGTTAAATTTTAAGCTATACTTTATAAAAGATAGCTTGATCTCTGCGACAGCTGTCAGTATCAATACAGTAATAATAGCGCTTGACAGGCTAATAATAACGTACACGTCAGTTTGACATTAAGTCGCAGAGATCAAGCTATCTTTTATGAAGTATAGGTACCTGTTTAGGTACATACCTTTAAAATTACCTAAATAGCATTCATTGTATAGAGTGTAGTTCGTGACTGAATTTCAATGTAACCGTCCCAGAATGCAACATAATTGGACAAGTTTGTTACTAACTCAGAAGTTGCTAGATCGCGATCCACATCTTTAGCAAGAGGTGCTCCAATTATTATAAACTATAAACCAGTGTTAAACAATTAATAACGTGGGAACAAACCATAAACGCGGACGTGTTTTGTTTTATTTTTTTATAATGGCAATATTTAATTTGACATTTCTTTTTGTTCATGTTTTAGGAGGTCAATGAGCATTTGTCAAGGTGGAAATTAGAGACAGTAGGTTAAGAATGAGGATAAACTAAGTGCCTTGTATAGTAATTCCCACAGTCATATAATTTTAGTAGGCTCTTTAATTTGTTACGAAATATAGAAGGTCGAAATGCTGTTTGAAGTTTTTATTTGGCCGTTATTTTCAGTGATTTTTAGTTGTGAATTTAATTAGTCTTCTATATTTCTTATAATAATAATACAAAAACATTACTTAATTTCCTTTTGGGCCCTGTCCCAGCCGGAAAAAACACTTCATAGGTGGCAATTTTGTTAACAATCAAACTGTATGTACCTACCAAAACAATGTTGGCAACACTGTTAAAACCTACAATTAAACATCGCCAGATCTCCCTATACAAAAAAACCTGTTCCTACTTACATTGTAAGAATTTTCTTAGAATAGGCTGAACAATGCATCGTACGTAGGCCTCGCAAACTTTTTTTATCTGCGGTAGGCAATGGCCGACGTTTTTCCCGCGCGAATTTTCTAATGTACCGCTGTCATTGTCAATAAAGACATTATTACTGTCATTCTACTCGTAATGACAATTTTAATATTATTGTTTGCCACTTCATGTATGGTGATTACCCTTAATAAGGTATTAAGTTTGGATTTATGGTGTTATGGTCGGTAATAGTGCTTTATACGGGGAATTACGAGGCTACCTCGTTAGGACGTAGCTTGACTTTCAAGTATTGTACTATTATTTATTATATGCTTTCGCTTCAAATAAATCATATCAACATTATTTTATTTGAAATTCGTAATCGTAGTACCTAATGCGCTACTGTCGAGCATAAAGTCGGGTTTATTGGGTTTTCATCTGGTTTTTATTTTTCTGGTTTTTGTTTCTGGACTTGTTCCCGGTTAATTGCAATAGGATACCGCCCTGTTACACGGGATAAGTTCCATATAGTAGGGGCGAATCTGATATCACGATCCACATAACTGGTGAAATGTGGAAGGTACACCTCTGCTTAACCCGTCAGGGAATATAGGCATGATGGTTTTTATATGAATACCTAAACCGATACGTTGAGGCTTTTCATGAAAACTTTGTTTTTAAATTCAGTTAATGTAAAAACAAAAGTTACCTTCTGGAAGCCACAACAATAGTTTGTACCACGTTTGAGAATTTTTTGATTTACACATCCTAAGTAGGTTAAAATGAAATTCTAACCATATTTTTTGCTGTGTAAAAAATATTTTTAAACATCCAAGTCGTTTTGGAGGAGTATGCAAAAGAAGCAAAAAAAATCGTGTTTTTAATTATTTATTTAAAGTATTATTTTTTTAGTATTTATTAGTCATACGAAAAACCCAGTTTTCACAAATAATATACATAAATCAATAACAAATCTATATATTTTTCCATATTTTTTAACCTAGCCGTTACTAAGGAGTATGCTTTAGAAAGTTACCGTTTTACGGCACTAAAGCGAATAGGGCCTTGAAATATTCTGGGAGTTTGGTTAATAGGTTGTGATCACCTTTTCACAAAACTTTGTTTTACATTCAATGAAGGGTTGATTTTTTCCTGAGGAATAAAAATGACGATAGAAAATAATATGTGAAACCACCATATTTATTTATCAGATTAAAATTATCTAATAAAAAAGATCAGCTGTTTACACAGAATCTTAGAAACCTTTTGTTGTAACCATCATGAAAAAACACTGGAATTGAAAAGTACACAATATATAACACTTATTGCATATTTTCAAACAATCACAAAGAAAATGAAAAATCCAAATAATATTTTCTCCATTACTAAAACAAACGAGAAATAAATGGGCTTCTTTAAAACGGATCCGTTTCTCGGGTTGAGCTGTCATTTGAGATGAAGCATTTGCTTAAAACTTCCCGCTTCCTTCGATTCAGGGCAAGAAAACAAATAAATACAAAATTTTGCTGTGAAATATAATATCTCCTTCATCTTTGTATTGACTGTTGGGCGTTCATTTTACGTAAATTGAGGAAGAATTCGGATTTTGTAATATTGTATGCAAACTGAATACATAATATCGAATTAATAATATTATATAGGTAGGTCTATATACACTGTCGTTTAGTCTCATTTCTATGACATAGTTAGATATATCTAATGTTCCAATGTATTCTAGGTTTTTATTCATTTCGTATTATGGTATTCTTAACACAATTAAGACAAACTTTTATCTAGCGTGGTGTAATGACAACGTAATGACGTTGATTGACATCTTGAGTAATCTTGAGAAAGAAAGATCTTATTGGATCTTCTCCAATAAGATCTGCCCTTGTTTATAAAAGGGCAGATCTTATTGGATCTTCTTTTAGATAGATGGTTTTTCCATCACATTTCGCACAAGCACTTAATTCTTTTAAATGTTGAATTCGTTGAATCAGCAATTCAATGTCGCGATGGTGCCAACGTTCTGGGCACTTTTCTCATTTCATGTGGATTAATTGTTGACACCCAATGAGCCCCTTACCCGCCCACCTTTTTAACCCCCACGTAAAAAGAGGGTTGTTATAAGTTTGACGTGTGTACCTGTGTATCTGTGTGTTTGGGGATCATTGCTCCTAAACGGATGAACTGATTTTGTTTTGTTTGATGAAAATTGGTTCAGCCATTCAAAAGTTATAGGCGTTTTAATTTTTAAATCCCGGTGCTTTAGCAAGATGTCGTGTCATAATTTATTACGTGTTCAATGATTGTCGATCGAAGTGTATCTGCTACTAAAAAAAATATGTATCATGAAATAATAATGTGTAAGGGGTTTTTTAAATGTTACTTGTTATACCTGCGCGCTTTTTTATACGGTACGTTATTCATAAGTCTATATTATTTTAGTTGCATTATTTTGAAAATAACAAACGATTAACATATAATTCTTTTGTATTGAGGTAATAACCCATTAAGTTAACTGTTCACTATTATTTCACTAATCGTCAAATGCATCAACCGTTCAATTAAAACTCACAGCCTGTATTTAATTTAGGGTGTGATTTTAGCAAAGATTTAATCAACTCTAAACACAGTTCGAAGGTTTCAGTGTTGCGTTGTTTCCGTTAGCTATCTGTGGGATTGTGGGAACAAGCCGAACCGTTAATATAACAATTACTTGATATTGATCTGGAAACAGTTCTCATGCTGGTCCTTCGAGCAACTCTGTAAGGAGAATTAGCCATTATCTGCAAATCTACAACCGTTTTTGCATGTACGGTCTGTGACAAAAGTGTCGAATAGTTTTATAACTATCAGAAAAGAAACCTTAAAATTATGATGAATGTGGATCAATTATTTTTCTTTGTGTCGTCTTGGACTAAAGTTATGTCTATAACTCATCCCTTTGTAAAAAATATCAGTCGGTTTGTGACCAAATTCAACTTAGCCTAATGCTCTCCGGAATTTATTTATACACTTCTACGCAAATATATTTTCCTTTGTCTTCTCTGTATGAGAAGAGACTTTTGCTTTTTAGTGGGACAGTAATAAGTTAGTATTACTTTGATATGTGTTCTTGTTATGCCAACCATACGCGAAATTCCCAACTGGTCATGCTGGCTAACACTTAGTACAACAAACGTGTTGGATAAAGCAGTTTTTGTTAAGAACTAATACAATAGAAGCAATATGTTATAGATTACTTCATTCTTTTGTTATTGTACATTGTGATTTTGATTGAATTATATCATGTAAAAACTTTAAGTTGGTAGCAATAATCCTTTTAATACAATACAATTTACCTAACTATAGGTATTACAATCACAGCTGTGTTAAATAGACAGGTAGACAAACAACGAAGTGGTTCTATAAAATAAGGGATCCTTTTTTATAAAATAAGGGATATTTTTTTATAAAATAAGGGATCCTTTTTTATAAAATAAGGGATCCTTTTTTAACCAACTTCCCAAAAAGAAGGAGGTTCTAAATTCGGATGTTTATTATTTTTAGATTGATATGAGCTTGTTTTTAATATTTTTTTGTAAACATTCAGACACGGTGTAAAATTGAATAAATGAAATGAAATGGCATAA
This sequence comes from Orthosia cruda, assembly GCA_964057195.1. Taxonomy (NCBI): domain Eukaryota; kingdom Metazoa; phylum Arthropoda; class Insecta; order Lepidoptera; family Noctuidae; genus Orthosia; species Orthosia cruda. Next base: position 15,581,616 of record OZ059844.1, read on the forward strand.
CTCCTTTACATAGACCGATTTGCAATATTCTTTGACTTTTGAAGAACGTAACCTCAAAAAAATCACAAAGTAAAGCGGCCAAAACATTCAGAGGAAACATTTGATAAGATAGATTGATAGAACATCCTTTAATGTACCTAACCTACACCAAAATATATACGAGTATAAAGCTTTTATATAAAAAATATAAAAAAAATCGCTTTCTTACAGCTGACAGCGATATTTATCTACCGGACTAAATTTGAATAAATGAGAACTTAAAACAAGGGGGTTAATATTTTCTCAAAAAAAGACAACAAATCATCAAAAATTCCAGTCAGCATTATCAATAGAATATTCGAGTTCGATTTTCAAACCAAAACAGAAAACCTTTCCGTGAAGAGTTAAGGTCTATCCACACAAATCAGGACCGTGCCCGGGACGTGGACGGACCGTGCCCCGTCAGGGGCTCAAAAAAATATCGTTGCGTACATTTTATGTGAACTCGTTCACACACGTCCATGCACGGGCCGTGCACGGGCAAGTGACGAATCTTCAATTATTGGCCCCAGCCCTGTCACGTCCCGGCCACGGCCCTGATATGTGTGGATAGACCTATCTGCACCAATTCATCGTCCTATTTATAAAATACTTCTTTCAGCATTCAAAAAGGCTCATAATTCCCTAATCCAGATCGCATAACAGATCAGATGGGTAGACACAACTCTGCACTTTACGCATCGCGTGTTGCGAATCTCGAGAAGAAGTAAATTATGTTGAGCCATCGCCATATGTCATAGTGGTTGTTAATGGCCCATGGTGAAATGACTATAGTTTAATGACGATGTGAACGCAATGGACATTTGTTACGGTCCTTTGAAGGATCAGCCGGTATCGGTTACTGGTTGTTAGGTTACAAAATAATAGTGACATGTGGTAATGATCGGATTGGTGTCGGGAAACTATTGATGTGAAGAGAAATGAGAGCAACACAAAGTTGGATGTCGTACTTACTGAGTTTCCAACCCACTCTTTTGATTTTTTGAACTCGTGATGTGTTGTGTGATTTGTTTTCTCAGGATTTTGTAGTTTCGGTTTTAAATCTGCAGTCCCACAAGTACACATTTAGAAAAAAAACAGGATACATATTCGCGAGCTCTGACTGCATTTTCTTCTTGTTTACATCTTTTTGGTTCCTTTCTTAAACAGTCGGGTTTTGAATTTTTATATTAACTTTTTTATTTACAACTTTTTAGTTAGGTACCTGCATTTTATTTTTAGAATAACTGGAACTAATTACAGCAGTTGGAAAGTCAATTGGTTGATGATGTCCTAAATATTGAAAAAAAAAATTGTGTCAAAGTTATTCTCTACTGACTTACTTCTATAAATCCACATCAAAACCTTATGGGAAACTAAAGAAACTCCAGTAACAACTTTAATAAAAGGTCGAGTAGCCTAAGCTGTAACCCTAAGGTGAAGGCCACCGGGTCAAGAGCGAGCCTATTATTAGCCATTGACTGAGTCAGGAGAAATGCTACGAAATATTGCAAAGTTTACTGCAGTCGTTTACTGTTAACTTCCACAGCCTATTTATTTACCAATTATGGATGACTTACAGCTAAAACAAACAGAATAACAAATAGTACGTGAGATTGACAGCCAATTAAAAGTCATCACTTTTAAAAATAGATTGGACAAAAAAAAGTGTAAACAACACAACGCAGCTACCAAAAAAGAAAAACAAAAGAGTATAACATTCAAGCTCAAACTAAATAAACATTTCATATTCCACACAATGATAAACACCTGAACATACAAAATGATTAAGAAAGCTAAGGCTCAGGCACTTTCTGGCCGAAGACACACCTGTTATGAAAGATATTTATTGGAGATAGTGAACAATAGCTACCCATTTATTATTAAAATTATACCTCTAAGCTGGAATTTAAGCAAAATTGAAAACATTTTTCTGAGCTTGGTTTATGAAGTAGGTACAGTGGCAATCAGCTAATCTGTAAAAAAATGCTTATCATACAGATATGTTTCAATCTTTTTACCCGGCTGCAAGGAAAGGGCGCGTATCTTGTATGTTTGTTGTATTTATGTAATATTCTTTATTACCTCTTATCTTGCAAACCGCTAGACGGATTTTTATAATTAATACATCGTTAGATAGGGCTTGGCCGCCCAAGTGTTCTTAGATATAAGACGTTAAAAAAAACAAAAATGGCGGATTTTGTGCGCCATATTGGGGGGCACCCAATTTTTTTTTCTTCGAATCCCATCGTGGGGTATCAAAATGAAGGGTTTTTAAAGGTGACTACAAAAATATATACCACTTATATGTTTAAGTGTGATTCGAAAAAAAAATGTAACTAAAAAGTTGTAAATAAAAAAAGTAAATTTAAAAATCAAAAACCCGACTGCTTAATAAGCGAACTAAAAATATGTAAACAAGTAGAAAATCATGCTGTGCAGTCGGAGGCTCAGGTGGTCAGCCAGCTCGCGAATATACAGGTTAAGGTACGTTTTTCAATAAACCTTATAAAAGTTAAGTTATGTTTTTAAATAACTGCATAATCTAAGTTTCATTAAAGTTTAACTTAGGTTTCATTATGAAATAGCAGATGCATTTTATTTGCATCTTGAAAATTAATTTGTTTTTGAGTCCAAGTTTTAGTACCAAGTTGTTATAATATTAGTGCTTTCATGAATGATTCAGCACAAAAACTAATAATAATACCACTGCCACTAGAAGATATATTATGTAGTCTGTAGATTATATATAGATTGGCCCACAATAGCGTTTTAAAATCATAAATACATATTGTTTAAAAACAAAATGTCTTTTTTGTCTAATTCGAGTAGTTTTCATTGTTTAGTGTAATTCTTTTGTTGTTTTCTGATGTTTATCGTTATGTATTTGAATAGTGCTTATGTGGCCCTATTATTATGTTCTTAATTCAAACAATTAGTAGTTTTTTGACATGCAGTTGATAAAAACCTGTCCTTACAATTTTGAACTGTTATACAATGGTAAAATGGCTGTTTTTTTTTTACATTGAATATGTAAAATTAAAGACAAAAATCGTTCTACTTAACTAAACATTATTTTTGATTTTGTACATAGTGATACATAAGAATGTGTGTAGTTGTTTACAAGAATGATAGAAAGTGTTTTGTGTTTCTAAAAATAAATCAATTATGAACGGAATAATGTTGAAATTATGGGTAATTATCTCACGCATTATTTAGCCACTTTACTCCTTCTTGAAACATTTAATTTCTTAAAAGCTACATAGAAATTCTTAATTAGGTAACCAATAAAACAATGTTTTGCAAATCATCTATCGCATGGCCTGATAGACTATGGGCTGGTATCTGCATTGGGTATTTAGACTAAAGAACGCGTAATACCTTATTTATGCGAATAATGAAATATAAATATTTGTATTTTTTATTTATTTTAACGACAATTTTGAGAAACTTTCAGGCTAAAGCAGAATTTTAAAAATACTAAACTTTAAATTCTTAATAAAAAAATCGCGGTTATATATATATATATTCCGTGACATTATCACAAAAAGATCACGTTTGTTGTATCGGAGCCCCAATTAAATATTTATTTTATTCTGTTTTTAGTATTTGTTGTTATAGCGGCAACAGAAATACATTATCTGTGAAAATTTCAACTGTCTACCTATCATGAGATACAGCCTGATGACAGACGGACAGACAGACAGACGGACCGCGGAGTCGTAGTAATAGGGTCCCGTTTTTACCCTTTGGGTACGGAACCCTAAAAATGATTGTATCACATAGCTCGCATCTCTTTTGTTTTTGATTGTCAATAAACGTTGTTTAACGTTGGTAAACGTTGTTTACAAACCTTAAAGTTACATAAAATAATACTCTATAGCTACACAACATTATACCGTCGTAAAGAACAGGTTGGTAATCCATCACCTGCAATTTATACGCAGTTAAAAGCTTTATTTAACCCTATACGACTCTTGCAAATTGCTCAGATGATAAGCGGTGAATATAAGTACTTATATCACTTTCATTTCCTAAGAAGATGGAAATAATAAATTCTTGTAAAAGGGAACTTAAATAAATATCTGCTTAGAGTTATTGGATGTTGATGATGCTATCTAGCCGGTTTCGGCCACAGCGAGCGCATTCATTGGGTACTCAATGAGGTTGAGAGCTCAGATTTGAAAATCAAAAAATCAAAATCAAAATCAATATTTTTATTTCACATAGGCCTACATGGGCACTTATAAAACGTCGACAAAAGGTGCACGGTTCGGGTTGGTCGTTTCCTATGGAGAAGAACCGGCAAGAAACTCCATGGTTACTCTTTTAAAAATGGTTTGGTTTTACAATATTTCCATGTTACAGCATTAGTACTTAGACATGTGGGGACAACGTAGGCCCGACTTATGACAATAAGTCGTAAGAAACTAAAAAAAATAAAATAAAAGGATTATATATTTTATAAAAAAGTTAACAAATGTTAACTAGCAACTAGAAGGCCTACAATGTTCACACATTCACAAAACAATCGGTAAAAGAATCTATACATTGTAAATAAAAATAAGTATAACAAGACTAAATTTAACATGTGGCACAAATTTTGTTATCAGTGCTGTAACTATTCTTAGCAAAGGGCTATAAAGATGTTTGAAAACCATTGTAAAAAGTCTAATTAAAAGAAGGAAAGAAAAATGAGATTGAGAATAGTTAGAGACATCCACATATTTGTGCCGTTTACAAGTTACCAGGGAAGCTGCATGCGCAGAAGGAGCTAAGGCCAAATGTTTTTATCTTCAACGTAGTCCTTGATTTTATAATATGATTTTTTAATAAGGATACGTTTGATGTAGTTTTTGAACCTTCCATCGGTCAGTTCTATAACTGACTTTGGCAACTTGTTATAAAAGCGTATACTGTTTATAAGAAAAGACTTGCTAGTTTTCGTTAATCTGAATTTGGGTATTACAATTTCGTGCTTACTGCGTGTATTTAAATTATGGAAGTCGCTTCTAGTTTTGAACAGCCCCCGATTTTTACGGACATACAAAATACATTCCAAAATATAAAGTGAAGGTAGAGTCAGTATATCGATCTCTTTAAATTTTTCTCTGAGGGACTCGCGAGGACCCATTTTATAGATTGCGCGGATTGCCCTCTTTTGTAGGATGAAAATTGAGTCAACGTCTGCTGCTGATCCCCACAGCAGAATGCCATAAGACATAATACTGTGGAAATAAGCATAGTATACTAACCTAGCTGTAGCTACATCGGTTAGCTGCCTTATTTTCCTTACTGCATATGCAGCCGAACTTAACCTACCCGAAAGAGTTCTAATGTGCGCGCCCCACTGCAATTTTGAATCGATAGTAATCCCTAAGAATACAGTTTCCGTTATAACTTCAAGATTTTTGCCGTCAAGATTTAAGTTTAGGTCATGTTGTGGTACATTTGGTAAAGAGAACTTTAGACATTTTGTTTTTTTCGCATTCAGTAAAAGATTGTTAGCTGCGAACCATTTTGAGAGAACAATTAGACTTTCGTTGACATTTAAAACATCCGTATCTTGCCTATCTATTTTAAAAATTAGCGAAGTATCATCAGCAAATAGAATTATATCCGATAATTTGGCCATCATAAAAGGGAGATCATTAATGTAAACAAGAAAAAGGAAAGGGCCGAGAATTGAACCTTGGGGCACGCCCATCTTGACTAGAGACCCGGAGGACGTCGCCCCATTAACATTTACTTTTTGCTGTCTGTTTGATAAATAGGAAAGCACGAGATCAGCAGATTTTCCACGAATTCCGTAGTGGTGCAATTTACAGATCAGTGTGTTGTGGTCGACACAGTCGAAAGCTTTTGAGAGATCACAGAAAATGCCAATGGCATCCTGGGACCTCTCCCAAGCCTCCAAGATGTGGCTGATGAGTTTTACTCCCGCGTCCGTTGTCGACCTACCTTTCGTGAAACCAAACTGTTGACTATGCAGGATCCCATTTGAATTGAAGTGAGACAACATCTGTTCCAGCATGATTTTTTCATAGATTTTACTCAATGCTGGAAGCACGGATATAGGTCTATAATTAGAAGGATCACTCTTACAGCCTGATTTGAAAATTGGTACTACTTTACTGTGTTTCATTAAGTCAGGAAAAGTGCCGCTGTCCAAACATTGATTGAATATGCCTGTAGGACAGGAGCAATTGAGTCAATAATATCTCCAAGAACCCTAACGGATATCCCCCACAAGTCTTCAGTATTCTTTATATTGAGACTTTTGAACGCGTTTTTAATTGTATCAATACATATTGGTTTAAATTTAAAGATTGGTATGTCTTCAGTAAAGTTTTCTTTAAGAAGAGCTTCAGCTAATTTAGATGAGGAAGGAAGAGACTTCGTAACCTCTAACGGAATGTTGGTAAAGAAATTTTCTAATGTCTCAGCGACTTCTTGCCTATCAGAAATGGTTTGATTAGTTATTTTCAAAGACAACTCATTCTGATCGCGTTGTTGTATCTTTCCAGTTTCTCTATTAATTAATTGCCACACAGTTTTTATTTTATTATTAGAAGCACCAATTTTGTTAATTATTATTTGAGATTTTGCTTGAGCGCAGACTCTTTTGAATATTTTGGAATAGTTTCTAACATAAGTGTGAAAAACTTGATCGGAAGTCAAAGATTTTTCGTAATATAAATTATATAAGATATCTCGGCTTTTTCTTATGCCCACAGTGGCCCATTCACTAAATTTCGATTTGGAATTGTTGACTTTAACTGTTTTTACAGGACACGTTTTATTGAATTCTTGGCAAACTGTTGAAAACAACTTGCCGTAATTTATATTGGGGTCGTTTGAATCAAAACTGGCGTTACAAAGGTTGCTAAAAACATTATTATTAAAAGAGATTAATTTATTTTTAGTAAGTGGTCTTAATCGAATTGATTTAGCTAGGTTAATTTTTTTATTTGACTCAAAAGATACTAGTTGACCAGTATGGTCTGACCTAACGCCACTAATTAAAAACGAATCTTTTACTTTACAATTAGTGAATACATTATCTATGCAAGAAGCTGAAGTCGCTGTTATTCTTGTTGGTTCATTAAATAAATATTTTAGGTTAAATGATTTAAATAATGAAATGAGCTTACATTTTTCAGGCGAGTTGACTAACAGATCTATGTTTAAGTCACCACATGATCATTTGATGCTCTGTTATGTGCTCTCTTGTGACTTGCATATCCATCCTTGGCCGAAAAACTCCGAGCACAAAGCGGACACGTCAGAACACCGTTGACGACGTGATAAATAGTAGCTGCTGGTGGTCTAGCTTTGAGGTCGACGCGTTTCTGTTCCTATTCCGACCTCATTCTATCCTCAAAGGCCTGCACACGACGTCTCCACTCGGGTCGATTTTGTGCCTGTTTCGCGCAAAGTGTGGGGCAATGTCGCCTCTCTTCATGTTTTGAACATCCTTGAAGCGCAGGAAATGCCCGCCACGCCGCCGTTTCCACCAATCGTGCGCGAGTCCGACTCGGACTTGCCCGGTTTTTACTCATGCATTAAGTTTAAATAAAGAAGTATATATCCCTTTCTTCCAACGTACACTTAGAGGCGATTGGCAACGCTTTGCTACAGAAATATCTACAATCTGTGCACCGGATGAATCCGCACAAGAAAATGGAAGAGCTCCGTCAACATACACTTTAGTAAATACACAGTTGAAAAGTAATGCTTAAGGAGACGTCTCAACGGGCTGCACTACGACGTAGACGTATTAGTTTATAAAATCTAAAAAATAACACACCCTATACACAAGTGCGTGTGTGTGAGTGCTTGTGTTTGTTACTTCTTTACGATAAAATGGCTGCACGGATCTGGATGAAATTTGGCACGCAGATAGATTATAGTCTGGAATAGCACATAGGATTCATTTTATCCCGGGAATGGGCACATCCCATGGGATAAATTTCGACATTCACGCAGGAGAAGCCGCTCAAAGAAGCTGGTATCTAGATAAAATATTTGGTGTTTTTGGTTTTAGTATAAAAAAATAATTATTTTAACCACCGAAGTTATAGATAACAAATTAAAATCAAATCTATCTACTTACTCGTAGGTTTTTGCCAACTATATTGGGGTCAGCTCCCGATCCAACTGACCGACTACCTATCTGATCTCCACAACCCAGTAACTGGGTAGCACGATAATCTTTGGCAAGACTGGTGCTAGATTTCCTGGTTGTTGACCACCCGTACATACTGTAAAATATCTACAAATGAGACCGAGATTACAATTTAAAATAAAATGTAAAAAAAACACGATAGAGTTAACCACATCCTGTATCTGAGTCTGTATTTCAGTTTTAAGACTGAAAATTGAAATATATTGTTTGTGTGACTTTGCATTTACCATAAATAACAACTATATAAGTACCTATCAAAAAATTTAAACATTTGTAACATTTTATTCACATGTCTAATTTTTGCACCAACACCAAAAGATATATCGCCTTAAGTCGCCATCGCCAGTACGCCCACAGCCGTCTTGACCAGCAAAGAGCCTATCCTAGTACCTAACTACCTAAGTATCTACGTAAGAACACATAACTACTCGTGTATAGCCAGTACACCAGGATATAGCCGTCGCCACGGAAAACCACGACTTATCTAGTACGTTTCATAAATGCTAGGAAACCACAAACGTAAATCTAACTAGATGACGCGAATGTATTTATCAAATTCAAATAATTGATTTCAATTAAAACGTTAAAAAGGTACTTTTGAATTTTCTAACAAAAGATCTAGTTGCACATTCGCAAGCGTCAGTAGGTCTCTATGGAGAAGAACGTGCAAGAAACCAAACCTCTGTACGAAAATTATTGGCTTTTTCATCTATTAATAATTTAGACACGGACACTCTTTCAAAATTTAATTACAAATATTTGGTTATATCATGCATGTAGTATGTACTTGGTGTGTCAAAAAAGGGAATACCTAGAAGTGAGAGCAATGCTCTTTATTTAAGTTGTTTCATTTAGCATTATCGACACCGTTGAAATTTAGAAAAATTACGAATTATATTTAGCTGTAAAGACTCTACAAAAATTTTTGTCGTGGTAGTGGAAACCATTTTCTTTCATTGGTAAGTAAATTTGTTCTTAAATTGTATGTGAAAAAGTGGCACTCTTGGTTTTTATTCAGATAGAGGGGCTTAAGTTATCTAGTCAGATTTATGTCTGTGTATGAAACTTATAGAACGGTGCGGTATCGTTTCCCTTCTAATTAATGAGTATTTAAAGATTTAGCTGATATCCAACATTGGAATATGGTTTTATTGGTATATCCTGAGTATTATTTTATAAGAATTTATATTTGTACTAGTTTATGTTAGTAATTGGTACCGATGTGCCTATCGATGGCATTTATAAATACGATCCAAGTAGAGATACATTTAAATTTTTGATGATTTTGATTTTAAAAGGGCTTTCAGTATTTCAATACAAGATTTTTTTAATAAACATTTTCTTTCTTTTCCTTTTCTTTCTCTCTATTTTTTTTTTCTATTCTTTCTTCCCTTTTTCACATTCTTTCTTTGACACTGTGTGTAACAAAGAAATATTAGATTGTTCATGCATGCCTTTGATTGATAATGACGACTACTTCCTCAACACAAGATTGTTTTGAGTGAATTAGATTTTTCTTTCTTTTATTTATCGTTTCCTTATTTTTCGGTTACAATGTTTCGGTTCTCATTCCTTAAGTAAGCAATGAGAACCGAAACATTGTTGCGAATTTTCGAATCATCTTTGAGACAAATTCTTGGTCCAGATTAATCCCAAATCTCATTCTCAACTTTTATAATCCTTTTCCTCATGCCTTCATAGAACCGGGCTACAGCCCAAACAATTCGTTACTTATAGAATTATTCCATACAAAAGGCTGACGGACAAAACCGCTTTACAAATCCGGACAACGCTTTGTGGCAGAGCTGGAAATAAACTGAAACTAAGTATTACTGAATGTTATATTCTTTTGATAACATTTTACTGAAAGATTCGTTTGAAAACTCCAGTGACCTATTTCTGAAATGTTTTGAATTGTGGTAGAATTAAAAGAGATTTTTTGGTCTGTTTGTTTGTTAAAGATTTCAGGTAGGTGTTTTCAGTTTAGGCCACTATTCAGTTGACTGGAATCTCGTTAGACAGACGTAAATGAGTTTTGAGTATTTTTTTTATTTATAGAACAATCTTTTTGAACTGGAAGATGCTAAATATAATATCACTTTTCAAATTCATATAACGAGCACAAACACGATGGTGCTGGTTGTCTGGTTTAAGAGTTGCTATGGCCGGCTTCCAGCTCCATCATGAGAACAGCCCCAGAGTAGCATAATTATTATTTCAATGTTTCCAAACTTATATAAGTACGCCAAATTTCAGCTTAATCGGATGCCAGGAAGTGCTTGAAAAATGGATTATATGCCGGACACATACGAAAGCAAGGTTATATAAAGCTTGTAAAAACTTACCTAAGTACCTGTATCAAGGTACTGTAAATAAGTCAGCCAGTCTATTCTGCAGTGCTATTCAGTAAAAATCTCACCGTGATGACTTAGGTGAAGTAAGCTCGAACAGAGCTGTCATTCCAACCGATGCTAGATATTGACTGTATAGAATGGTCTTCAAAGGCCTTATTCCAAGTTATTAATTATAAAAACATTTATTAAAAAAAATGTTGAATTAAAGAGTTTGACTACGACTTCGACTTTTGAAAATTATAAAAGAAGTAGAATCTTAGCTTAGCTTTGCCATGCACCTAACTACTTCCGACTATTTAATCGAATTATCCTCTTCAGCTTGACTACCAGTTTTCCATTCGTAGTACAACTGGGAAGTTTTAATGAAATCAGATCGCAAGTCAATAATGTGCGGTACTGCGGTGCCGGCGACACTCAGTGAGTAAGTGCTCACACGATGTACTATTGACATTAGAAATGAACTAGTCGAGTGGTGCTGTGACTAGTGTGAGGATTTGGGCTTTTGAGGAAAGTTCTGGAGTTCAATACTTTATGTTACTAAGATTTATTCCATGTTCAACCACCAAAATCCTTACCCTCGACCATGTTAAACCCCTAACCCCCGACTTCTCAACATCGGGCGATTCTCGATTATCGGGCTGTTAACGTAATCGACAAATAATCGCCGTTTATCTGCTGTGATTGGCTGTTGAAAATGAATTGAACCAATCACAGCAGATAAGGCGTGCTTGACAAATTGTCACATTAATTATGCGATAATTTAGCGGTGAGAGACCCGGCCTTAATGTTTCTTCATTGTTTATTCAACACCAGGGTTCAGTATTGATCATTTGGTTTAAGAAAGAGGAAACGTCACCGTCCCTATTTTAACGCCAATGTTTTTCAGGTTTTTAGACGAGCGATTACGCACTACACGTCCGTGTCCGTGATCTGTGTCCGTGATCGTGATGCGAGTCCATGATTGTGATCCGTGTCCGTAATTTGAGATCCGATTTCAAAATGTTCTGAATTATGGCAGATTATGACAGATAGAGTTCGGATGTAGTGAGTAAGCTTCCCAACAAGAAGTACTACGGCTACTTCGAAATCAAAATTTCACGGATTCGGATCGGATGTAGTGGGGAACCACCCTAAAGCAGAATTTGACAAATACTGGGAATATAATAAAGGTAATACTTCCCTTCCTCCTTCGGTCCTTAATATTTGTATTCAGTGTCTTTTTATTAAAAATCTCACACACAAGTAAATTAATTAAACAACTTGCAATACAGTTTTTATTCAATAATAACTGGAATGAAAATTAACAAAGGCGTACTTTTCTTCTTAGCAATGTCTACTGAATCAATCAAACTAAAAAAATCAAACAGTTTACGAGTTGAGAAAATCACCAGCTTTTCCTACAACATATCCTTCTATACTCTGTGTTGGTCACAGAGTAATGTGACAAACAGATAGTAATAAGCGCGCGTCGTTTATTTGCGCGCGCAAACACGTACGCAGGTAGCGTTTGTTTTACAACGAGATTGAAAAACATTCGCAGTTCATTATATTGTCTGGTTTATTTTTGGCGGCAGATTTGACAATTTTTTTGTTACAAGCCTTGTACCCGATGGGTTTTCCCATAAAATAAAAATAACTCGTTTAGGGAATGGGCTTCCAAATATTCTTAATTAGTAGGTACTCACTGGCGTGTTTCGATACACATTGAACTCTTGTAAATTTAAATTTTCTAGCTGGAGCCAGCAGTTTAGGATGAGAGTTCTATGTCATTGATATGGATAATATTATTTTTGATAATGTTTATTTAATATCCGAAATAACTCAAAGATTTATAAAAAAACCGGCCAAGTGCGAGTCGAACTCGTGCACCGAGGGTTCCGTTAAGCTGGTCCTCTAAATTGTATGAGCGCCCATACAACTCAGAGGACTATCTTAATTGGCGTCAACTATGTAGGTATGGGGACATCCTGTAATTCTCAACTATTTTTCCCCTATTTGTGCTGTAAGACCTTAGGTTTTTGCGAAATTTCGAGTTTCTATGTCAACGGGAACTACCATATAGGTTTTCGACCCAAAACCTATAGGGTACTTCCGGTTTACCCAGAAATATCAATTTTGGTTAAAAGCAAGGTCTTATAGCACAAGTAACTTTTTTATTTTTCGGAATGTTCCCTCATTTTGAAAAATAAAAACGTTAAAAACTGAGTAAAATTTTGGTACTTACAAATTTTCGCGAAAATATAAATTAGCCCATATCTTTTTATCGTGTTGATTGCGGACCTTGATTTTTATACACCTAATAGGGACTATAGATAAGTTGCTAGGTCCACCCGTTCCTCAGAAAATCGGTGGTCACACACGGACAGACGGACAAGAGAGTGATCTTATAAGGGTTACTTTTTTAACTTTTGAGGTACGGAACCCTAAAAATCAAAAAGTTAGATTATGTATGTAGCCTTCATAATTTAGTTAATTTCTTTTTTATATAACAACAAGCATTTATATGTGTATAACATAGTGGTAACTACATAATCACATTTCTTTTAAGTAAATAACATGAAAAAACATTATTATAAATTATTCCTCTATATGCATATCTTGTTAATCCGCTCTTAAATCTAATTACAGTGTAACTGATTCAATTATATTGTCTGCGAAAAAAAATTGGTGAATGTTTTAGAAAGATACACAGAACTAATTAATTACACTCGTTAGAATATTTGTTTACAGTTAACCTGATTGTAAACCAAGAGCTACACTATCTAAGTTTAGCTTAGCTCGCATATCTGAGGTAATTTTTCATATATATCTAACCCTATTTATGAATTATTAAAGTATTTGTCAAACTGTGGCATTAAAATAAGGTTTGACACGTTTTTAATTCCAAATACTCGATTCAGAAACCGCCCCTTACTCAGCTTTGTTTACGCAGTTTGTGAACTAAACATAAGTATTAAGATGCAGATTACCCTTCTGTAAATCATTTTAAAATTAACATTACGTCTAAGCGGCCAGTTGTAATTTGTCAATTTAAGTATCTTTAATCTCACAGTTAAAGATTATTAAGAAAAGTACAAAAGCTACTAAATTTTGATCAAATTGTCTTTGAGATGGTATAAATATCATAAAAAAACGCTTTGTGGTTATGGAGCGATTGACGGTTTGTAACCGCGTTAGACTTATCTTTACCAATTAATTACAATACATTATAAAAATATGGGAAAAAAAAGGAATATTATAAATATGGTCTAGTATAAAATTATTTTTTTACAAAAAAAATAAGGGAAACCGTTATGACGTGATGTTCATTTTAAAATCAGTTATAGAGGGTTTTCTCCGCTTTAAAGCGTTTTAAAGCGCTTTTAAGCTAGTTTTGCAACTGGTTTTACAGTCGTGTCAGCAGTCATTTTGAAAAACGAATTGCATAGATCTTCAAATTTTTTTCATTATATTTGAAATTATTACACAAGAACTGATTCTTATTATACGCTTTTTTTTTTAATGAGCCCACATAATAAATAATTTAATTTAAGGGATTTTACATTAAGTACTTGTAGAATACACTGTACAATACTTTTCTACAAGAACTAAGTAAGTACGTTAGCAAGTTTGTGTTTTCTTTAGTCAAGTAAAAGCTTCTAGATCGGAAATCCCTGAAAACTTAAGAGTACTTATGTTAATTTTCATAATAATATCGTCTTGGCAGACTGCCACAGCCTCGTTGAGACCTCTCGGTTCTATCCGATAGTGCCCTTGTTGTCTTGGGACACTCCAGTTCGAGATCACTTCTTAGTTTAAAAAGCTAATTAGGTACAATATCTTCTTACTTTTTGTACAGCATGATTGCTATTGGATAAGAATATATTTTGAGTACCTGACCTTTTTCGTACTTATTATCAAAATTCTCTTAAGAGAATTTGAATTCAGAATCTTCTTAAAAATTGTTAAACAGTTTAGAGATTTTTTTGAATAAGGTTGTTAAATTGTTGGTACTTTTTTTAAATCATAGTCTTAATTAATATACCATCAATCTACTACTTGATACTTGATCATATATATAATGCGAAAGTATGTGATAACTGATGGATGAATGGATCTTTCTTACTCATTCACGGAAAAACAACTGAACAGATTTTCGGTGAATTTAGTGACACCATACAAACACATAGGCTTTAATTTCTAAAGATATTGAGGAAGTTCTAATTATTTATTTGAGCACATGGAGGACTTACAGCTAATTAATTCCATCTAGTTCACCAATATTATGTTAGTGCATTGGATACATAACTACCAAAGTTACGTGTAGAGTACATTAACACCTACTAAAGTTGACAAATTAATTATGAAATACCTATTTTTACTTGAACTAACGAAGCAACAACAAAAAAACAACCTGGAAACAATATTTCCACATTTATTTATCACACCTCCGTGTTCGTTTTCGCGACATTCCACATTCGCGGTCGCGGATTGTCTGAACCGTGAGAATAAAATACAAACAGACGGAATAATTAATTAAAATTAATCATAAATAACCAAATAACATCCGCATGAGACATTACTGTGTCTAAATTGTTTTACAAGTACTTTATTATCTTTGTAAAGGTCAAATTAGAATCACGTTTTTTCAATCCTAAAAGTTATAGCAAAGATTAGCAACAGATCATTGTGAAAAAAGAATCCATTACTTTGTCGACCGGACGTTAAATCAATCATAGATATAACAATGATTTTGAAATGCCAATCGTGGAACTCAAGACCTTGTATTTACATTAATAGTTTACATAAATTTAAGAGAAACTAAGTATGTAGAGCACTTGCTCTGCCCCGCGGCATCACGCGACCGCGTTCGGCGTTCTCTCTGACTTTTTTTGCTTTTTGCTTGGTTCCTAAGGGTCGTTGCGTGATGTGATATAGCCGTTAAACTTCCTCAAGAATTGGGCTTTTTTTGTGTTTTGCTTAACTCGTGTCTCCTGTGCGGGTCACAAATAAATACAGAAATAAGTTTTTCTTTCCTTCCTTGTTTACTCATTTCTTTCTTTCTTTCTTTCTTTCTTTCTTTCTTTCTTTCTTTCTTTCTTTCTTTCTTTCTTTCTTTCTTTCCTTCTTTCCTTCTTTCTTTCTTTCTTTCTTTCAAATCCGAATGGTACTTCCATAAATTAGGGTGTTCTAAAAACAAAAGTAAACTAGAACTCTTCAACATTACTGTTGACTATCTTCTATCAGCGGCCATAGATGTAAACTCTCGCTAAATGAAGTGTAATTATTACCAATTAAATTGAATGTTTTTCTAAAACCTTCCGACTGCGTTCATCTCACTAACCAAACATTCCTACATACATTTCTGAAGAACTTATAAAGTTACTAGCTTCTGCCAGTGACTTCGCCCGCGTGAATGTCGAAAATTATCCCTTAAAAAACTATATCCTTAGCTATGATATGGTCTCAAAGTGCCAAGTTTTATACCACTCCGTTCAGCCTTTTCGAAGTAAAAAGGTCACAAACAGACAGACAGAGTCACTTTCGCGTTTATTATATTACTCATAGTATGGATGGATATAGAGCATTCATCGACCTTGGTACACTCTAATGAATGTGGGATATTAAATACAATCGACTGTTCTTACCTGACCTCGTGGTATATTCACATTATTGTTAAAACAAAGAGCAGGTCAAAGTATATCCGCACGCTTGTGGCGGTTGAGCAATGTTGTGCCTAATTGGATGGGTGACCGACTAGGAATTTTTATTATTTTATTCCGGGTTCTCAATGTAATCCTCACTATAAATGCGAATACGATTTCGTTTGTTATGCTTTTACGCTTTAACGGCTGATCGGATTTGGATTAAATTTTGAAAATGGATGTACTAGAACCTAGATTTTCATCTCGGTAAAATGTTCCCTTGATACCCTAAATAAAACACTATTTAGGCGGTCGAAGCCTCGGGCCGATGTTACTCACACTAGTTTTATAAAGGCAAAAGATTGTGTGTGTGTGTTTGTATGTTGGTTACTTCTTCACGCTCAAACGGCTGGATCACACTGCTGCGGCTGAACGGCTGGATGTATCAGTGAGGAATAGCATATAGGATACTTTATCCCGGGCATATGTTCCCTTGGGATAATTTTCGACATTCATGCGGACGAAGCCGCTGGCACAAGCTAGTAATTTTATAAAGATAGAAAAAAAAAAGTTAATTAAAAATATTAAAGAACCCGACTGCTTACAAAGCGAACTAAAAAGACGTAAACAAGAAGAGAATCATGCTGTGCAGTCGGAGTATACATATTCGCAAGCTGGCTGACCAAAACCAGATGTATCCTCCGACTGCACATTTTTAATAACATTTTTTTATTTACAACTTTTTAGTTATTTTTTTTTAATTAGGTACATTTTAAAATATAAGTGTTATATATTTTTGAAATCACCTCTTAAAACCCTTCATTTTGACACCCGACACGATGGGTTTGGAAGAAAAAAAATTTTGCCCCCACAAAATGGTGCCCAAAATCCGCAATTTTTTCTTTTCCAATTTTTATGTAGCCAGTGACACGCAGGGTTCAGACGAATCGATTGACGTAAGAATCATCAAAATCGGCCAACGTGTTTGATCTGTAGAACGCCACATAGGAACAAACATACATATACTGATAAACACATAACCCTCCTTCGGCAGTCGGATAAAAAGAAAGAAAAATGTGTTTATAAGTTCTTCAGAAATGTATTAAGTAATGTTTGGTTAGTGAAATGAACGCAGTGGGAAGGTTTTAGACAAACATTAAATTTTAATTGGTATTAATTACATTTCATTTACTGAGAGTTTTCCTTTAGGCTAGTGAAACTAATTGTGCGATCCCTTTTAGTGATAGTGGGTTTTTAGTGATGAGTTTGAAACAAAAGCAGATTTTAATTTGTTAAGTTTAAGTTCAGCAAATGTTTGGTGTTTTGGTCATTTTAAAAAAGATTGGTAGGTATATTGTAATTTTAACTCATAGCAAAACCATAAAAAATATACACATAGAATAGACATTTGTTATACTTATCAAAAGGGCCACTTTTACAGCTTACTTTAAAATATCGAACACATTAGGTATCTCATTAAAAAACCGGCCAATGGCGAGTCGGACTCGCACACGAATGGTTCCGTACCGTTATCGCAAAAAACGGCAAAAAAATCTCGTTTGTTGTATGGGAGCCCCACTTAAATATTTTTTTTATTCTGTTTTTAGTATTTTTTCTTATAGCGGCAACAGAAATACATCTGTGAACAACTGTCTAGCTATCACGGTTCATGAGATACAGCCTGGTGACAGACAGACAGACCGCGGAGTCTTAGTAATAGGGTCTCGTTTTTATCCTTTGGGTACGGAACCCAAAAAAATTGACACAGATAGAATAGACATTTAGTATACTTATGAAAAGAGCCACTTTTAGAGCTTACTTTAAAATATCGAACACATTAGGTAATCACATAAAAAAAAATGTCTTTTGACACATAATTAACTTACGTTTATATCTGATTTCCACCAATTTGCCCATCATTTAATAGTAGTATAGGGCTTCGTGTGTGCTATTCCAGACTACAATCTACCACTGTGCCAAATTACATCCAGCTCCTTCCAGACATTCTGGCTTGATTGAGTAACAAACATACATAAGGCCATCCAAACAAACTTTCGGAAATATAATATTAGTAAGATTAGTAAGAAGGAAGACCGTATAATAATTCATACATAACCAGCCGTAATGAAAAATGATCTAACTCATATTTACCATGATTTTCCACTACATAAACTACGATAATGTACACGTTATACCATTGTATTTAATTACATACAATTATTACATTGTGTTGCGAAGATACTGTCCTTATATAAGTAGATAGTAAAAATTGCCCTAGCATGTAACAGAACAATTTACCGTATTTTATACCAAGTAACTATTTCCCGACCTATGGAACCGAGACGTGGTCGCTCACAATGGGCCTCATCAGAAAGCTTACAGTCACCCAAAGGGCAATCGAGAGGGCTATGCTCGGAATTTCCTAGCGTGATAGCATCAGAAATGAGGATATCCGCAGGAGAACCAAAGTTACCGACATAGCCCGAAGAATTGCCAATTTAAGTGGCAGGGCATATTGCTTGCAGAACGTATGGCGACCGCACTAGGTGGACCGATGACCTGGTTAAGGTTGCGGGAATCCGCTGGATGCGAGACGCACGGGATCGATCAATGTTGCGACGCCTGGGGGAGGCCTATGTCCAGCAGTGGATGTCTTTCGGACGATGAACTATTGCCCCAGATTTCGATCCCGTGATTTAACCGACAGGAACCGTGATTTTTTTTGGAGTAAAACGTAGCCAGCTCAGCAATAGTAAAGCTTTCTATCCGTCAATTTTCGAAATCAAATCAGTTTTCCAGAGATTACGTCCAACAAATAAAAAAAGATCTAGGGGTTTTTAATTCAAGAGTCAATAGGTTACTTCCAGGCCAGCGTGGTGGATTTCGGCTCATTCCCTCTATCACAGAGAGGAAGTCTGTGTCCTAGCAGAGGGAACATTAAAAAAGGATGATAATGATGAAAGAATTATTCATTTTCCTTTGTTTGCAAATTGTCATACAAGACAAATGTACACCAAAAAACCCGTTTTGTATCCTATGACAGGGGTAATTCCACTTTTAATGATCACTTTAGAAAATTTCCATATTTGCACAAAATAGTTATTTTCACGTTTCGGTGTTATTGGTTTTCTAATGAATGTCTATCAATAAACTCATTATTTTTATGTCAGGAATCTTTTGCTTTGTAAAGCAAACAAACTAGCATGACTTTGCAGCGGACAACCAAAGGCTGTTGTCGAAAAGTTAAAAAACAGTTGTTGTACCTACATTGTTTTTAGCAACATTTATATGTCGTGGTGGCCCAGTGGCCAAGACTTCGCCTCTCGTGCTTGATGTCGTGTGTACAAATTCGAACAAGTATCAATGTGACTTTTTCAAATTCATATGTACTTTCCAAGTTTATCTTGGACATGATAGGCAACGGTGAAGGAAACATCGTGAGAAAACCTGGACTTATATAGTTAATGTTAGTCTGAAATACCAGTCAGGGCCTGTGGGGTTCCCAGCGGCGGCTTAATTAAATCTGACACCTGAGGTGGCCACACCTCACACGAAAAAGAAGAATAACTACTTATAAATACACTCGAATCAAAATCTACGGACGCGTATAAAAAGGAGAGGACTCATTAGGCGTAAAAATATTCGTCCTCATCGCAGTCAGCGGCAGAATTGCCACGTTTGTTGAATAGCAATGCTGATTTTCTGACCAAAGAAAAGGCCAGCCCTCTGGTCACGTGTGGTGTTTTTAATTTTCTTTCATTTACAAATTGTTCTATAAAGGCATACAAAAAAACCCGTTTCATAACCCATGACTAAGGTCATTAAACTTATTGATCACTATAGAAAATTTCCATACCTATTCGCACAAAAAATATTCTTTTCATGATTCGGAGTTATTGGTTTTCTAATGAGTGTCTATCAATAAACTCATTATTTTTATATCTGGAAACATTTTCTGCTAAATAATTATGTTTTATTTAGAAGCAGACCAACTAGCATCACTTTGCATTGTTATCATCAGCGGAAAACAAAAGGTTCTTACATAACTAACTGGTAATTGTGTTTAAAGAAAATTTTAAAATCAGTTGTTGTACCTATATTGTTTTTAGCATCATTTGTTGTTGCAATCATCGACATTTCCCGCTGTGTCAGCCATACTGCGACACGTATTGCCAGCAACATCAATATACCTATACTCTATTTGAGATAACATTAGAAATTTAAATAAGCCCATTTTACAGCCCGTTTAACCGATTTTGACTTCTATTGCATTGGTGTGATATGACAAATGGCAGCTGTATTAATCAGTTAGTTTTGGTAAACAGGTGTATGCTGTTTATGCCATCCTTATATTTACAGGATATAACTCAAAATCGGTAGAACGGACTGTAAAAAGGGGTTGTAAACATTTCTAATGTTATTTCAAATGGAGTATAGCCTTTTTGGATGCAGCTGAATTAAAGTTCTTTACAAAGAGCGAGAGCAGTGCTGGCTCAGCGATAACGGCAGCGACTTACAAGTCAGGCGCTTTACTTTGTATAAATTATTTCCTCACCACTGCTTTTAATACGGTGAAGGAAAACATCGTGAGGAAACCAGCATGTGTTAGAATCAAAAATTCGAAGACATGTGACATCCACCAACCCGCACTGTGCTTGCGTGGTTCCACCACGCAGGCCCACGGCCCATTCCTTCTCACAGAGAGGAAGCCTAGTGTCCCAACAGTGGGCACATTATAGGGCTGATGATTATGGCATGGAGCGTTTGCCTATCTGACCTCCACAACTCAATAACTAGGTAAAACGATACAGCTTCGTAAGAATAGTGCCAGATGTTCTAGCTTTTGACTGCCTGAGTCTACCTGTAACGACAATCAAAGATCTATAAATTACAGCCAGGACCAACGGCTTAGCGGGCTTTCCGAGACACGGCGGAGAATCCTCTATTCTATGTGATTGGTAGTCACCCATCCACGGACCAACCTCGACAAGCGTTGCTTAACCTCCCAAAACTTCTGTTAAACATGCAAACAAACCTTTAAGGAGAAGCACAAAGATCGTCAATCTTTTGTCTTAGCATAGCAGATGGCAATTTAACGCGAAGCACGCACCTGCGCCATCTGTTGTAAGAGCCTCATAAATTCTTGGAAGCAAACAGAAGGAACCCGGTTCAATTTATCGGAGAATTAATCAAGGGGATCCATTGTTGGAGCGTCAATGAGAGCCAATCAATTAGACACACCCGTCTTGCTAGCCTCCCTTTTCGTTTTTTTTTAGCGAATTAACCTTGTGACCTACTTCACTGTTAGTTTTGCAATGGAAGCTTATTTTTTGCGTCGTAGGTACAAAGGTAAATTAGAATGTTTCAAATTCACTCAAAACTTAATCTGATAAAATAATAGGGATTTTTTTTGTATACTTACCTACATGTATTTTTAGGGTTACGTATCTCAAAAGGAAAAAGAAAAACGGCATCCTTATAGGATCACTTTGTTGTCCGTTTGTCTGTCAAGACAATTGTACCCATAGTCTTTAAAAAATATATAGTCTTACGTGATTTTTTGTCCGGTCCAGTTCTTAAATATGGGACTAGCTAGGTTGCACGAGACAGCCTTCAAAATACTGTTACTGGAACGTCTCAAATTTTACAAAAATACACAATTCTCTACCTCATGATTGCGTGTAAGTCCTAAAACATTTACAAAGACAAGTGACAGCATTAAATGCTAGATTCCCTAACGGTACGTAATTTCCACAACGTGGCACTAATTGTAATGTGTTAAATTCTTGAAACTAACCCGACAACGACGTTGACAAACTTAATAAAATTAGCAGTGGAAGTCTCTATACTATTAAAGTGGAAGATTTTAGTTCTTAAACTATTTCTGTTTCATATTGTTTAATTGAATTAACTGCTTCTGGTTTGTTTCTAGTAGGTAAATATATATACCTAACATTTTAATACTTTTTTTAAATATTTTGTATTAAGTATGCAGTCTTTTCTACGCGACTTTGCTCTCATCATCATCAGTCTTTTAATGTTCCCACTGCTGGGACACAGGCTGTGGCGGCCCATTGGTAGCGGCTGCGACTTACAAGTTATAGATCGTGGGACGAACCCAGACAGGCGCTTTACTTTTTGTAAACTATTTCATCACCACTGCTCCAAAAACGGTGAAGGAAACATTGTGACGAAACCGGCATGTCTTAGAACCGAAAATTCGAAGACATGTGATATCCACCAACCCGCACTGGGCCCGCATGGTGGATTACGGCCCATTCCCTCTCACAGGGAGTAAGCCTGCACGTACAACGGACCACATGGGAGTCTAACTGTGGAAAAGGAGTCCATCTATTCCTACTAATCTATCTTTTTCTTCTACTATTTACATAACTGCGTTTATTATTAGTAGGATATCAATTTAATAAGCATCAATAAAATCCACAACACTCGAAGTCGATCATAAGACTCCAAGTACTTAATTTGTCTTCCCTATTGCCTACAAAATGACAGACTATTTCTTTTTTCATTAGACAGAATAATTCCTCGGGTGAAGGTGCGAGTGTATAACAAGCTTTCTACTAAACGAGCGTTTTGTGGTAAAGTACGGAATCCATACCACGATACAAAATTACTTCATTGTTTTTCCCTTTGACAATGACTACATTGCGATTTTTCTTCACGCTTCGTCAAAATCTCGCTGTTTGGAAAGAGAAATGGAACACGAATGTTTGGTTGTACTCGTGGTTTTTTTGGTGCAATGAAGTCTTCTGGTTGAATATGCTAGCCTGGTAGTTTTTGACTGTATTTTGGCAAAGGCTTTGCGATTTGAAATTAAAATAAGATATCTCTCTATCTTAGTAAAATTTATAAAGACCAGGAAAATTCGGTAAAAAAGGAACAAAAATCTGATATAACATCCATCGTACTGAGCATCAATTCAGCCAAAATATTTGCACTGCTGAACATTTAGTTTATCAATAGAATGGAATAATTGTCTACCAGCTTCGAAATTGTGCAGATTTCTTAATTAGTCTTACAAAGAAAGAATATCTTTAAACTACGATATTCTAGATCTAATCTGCTTCTATTATCTTTTTCTTGTTACGAAATTCCTGTTACAAAACTGGCGTCAATAAAGTTCTATCCGTCATTAATAGAAGTAAACGTACAGAAATAAAATATATACTTAACATTTAACACCTGCATAAATTATGAAGAGCATGTTTTCGTCATAATAAGACAGGAAATGCTTTAATAGTATTAAGTATAACTATTATTAGAACGTAACGCCTTTCCTTCCATACCTAGTTCCTTATAACAATCAAATCAAGATATTACTCAATAAATCTAAATGAAACTGTATCCATAGATGACGTAACACGCTATAATATAGGGCAGTAAACAAAGATAATAAATTAGTTACTGCCTCGTTGGCCTAGATAAGTGGTTGCAAACACTACTGTTTAGAGTCTCCAGTTCGGTCCCAAATCGACCAACATTTTATTGCACTATTTCATTACGGTATTCTAAATGGAAGACCGGCGTGTACAATTGATGCCCAGATATACACTCAAAAATTTATCGACGTAAAAGACCTAATACAAATTGATACGGTGACCTGGCGAAGGCCACGGAAATGAGCTGGATGAGACACCGTTCGATGTGGTAACGCTTGGGGGGGACCAATGTCTAGCAGTTAATGATGATGATGATGGTGAACATATTATAGAACCTAAACTGTATGATCATGTGATGAGGACGGATGAAACGCTTGTAACTAAAAGAGTTGTGGTTGGATGGAGAGGGAGAGAAAGGCCAAAGAAAATATGGATGGACTGTGTAAGGAGTGTTATGAAAAAAAAGGGGAGTCAGTGATAGCGTGACGGTTGTCAGGATAGTATGGAAGAAGATGAAACACAACAGGCGAAAGATGGGTCAAAATCACTCCTCTGTTTCCTGCGAGAAGCAATAGGTGCCTACAGGCAATAAGATAAATTACTATTCACTCTTGCATAGCTAATAAATTTATATAACTTATGTAAATTTAGCAATGATACAATTTCCACGTCCGGTGACACTTTCTCTGAAACCTTTCATTATACGTGAGGTCAATAATAACAGC
Organism: Orthosia cruda; assembly: GCA_964057195.1. NCBI lineage: Eukaryota > Metazoa > Arthropoda > Insecta > Lepidoptera > Noctuidae > Orthosia > Orthosia cruda. The sequence continues at coordinate 15,605,925 of OZ059844.1, forward strand.
GTAACGACATAAGAACACAAATAATGGTAGTTTTTTGTTTTCCCTTTTTAGGCCCTAGTTACGTACTTGTAATTTATATTAGCTGTCACGGCAATTTCTTTGGAAAGTGTGATTATATAATGATGGCTTGTGGTAAACAAAATTATGTCGTTGGTTAGAAATAATTTTTGATAGGAGAAATGTTATACTGATGAGTAAAAGCAATGTTGGTAGAAAATATATCAAGTGTAAAAATGCAATGTCGCAGACATCCGACTGCATTTTCTAAGTAAAAGTCATAATTTGAGGTATCGCTCTCGCCTAATTCCTCTTTCAATATTGGACGAATTTAAAAGGTATTTCATAAACTGAAAAAGAAATATATATTGGTACTGTGCCCCTATGTTTTCCTTTTTGATGATACGTTATCTTTAGTAGCACTGGAACCCTCAAACGATGCTCAAAATTACGCTGTTAACCGAGGTCTTGGGTACAAATTTGACAACTATGTTTGAACAAAGGAAAACATTGGTTTATTTTTAAATTTATGGAATATCTTTTAAATTGGTCCAAACCTCGAAATATGACTTTTCTTAGGATATTTAGTAGGATGTCTGTAACCGCATTTCCTCTTAAAACAACACCCGGAACAGACAGGCGCGACGACGCCACAATGCGACATAGATGCGGTAAATTAGGCGTAGTACTATTTCATCGAATTATGTGCATGTTATCTGTGTAGCATTGTCGCCTTGTACCAGTCTGCTGGTCCCTTACACAATTTTAAATCAATCCAAATACCTATTTCGGGTGATTATACTTTTTTTTTGTGTATCGGAAATCATTCAATGACTTCTCCCGCTCTGGTGAAGCGGTAGGGCGTGTCAGAAGTTTACTGACTAAAACCAACCCGTGTTCCTTCAATTTCTTGAGTCAGAGCCGCTGTAACTCTTTTTTTATATTTATCCGTGACAGGGGAATTTAGGAACCTACTTAAATGCAAAAAACAGGCACGTACATTGCTTGTTTTTGGCAAAATGTAATACCTAACAAACAGACAAGCAGTGGATCGACATTAATTTGATTTAGATACATACATAAGCTCACACATTTTTCCCTTTTTTTTATTTCGATAGGTTCCTACAATTATCTAATTCTTAATGGTCAGTCATTGCCACATTATAGCATTTTGCAATAAATTGATCATCTTATCGGGTTTAATACAATACATTTTACCAGCAGAATGTCTGTACCTACATAATTATGTTAATACGACCTTGCAGGTTAGTAATATAAATGATAATATATATTATAATGTGAACAAAGTAATTTGCCAAACTTAAATACCAAATGGAAAAGTAAACATTTGGGTGGCCTTGTTATTTCAATATTAATGTAATTTTGTCTAACATTTGAAAGGTTTTATAATAACAAAGACCTTCTAAAACTATAATTAAATTAAAACTTATTTTTGGAAATGTTGTCTTTACTAATATTATAAAGAGGTAAAGTTTGTGAGGTTGTAGGGGGTAATCTCTGGATCTACTGAACCGATTTAGATGAAATTTGGCATGGAGATAGTTTAAGACCCTGAAAAGGACATAGGATAGTATGTATTGCCTTAGGATGATAAAACACTTTTAACGCGGGCGAAGCCGCGGGCAGAAGCTAGTACTTTATAATTTGGAAGGGAACGTTTCTAACTAAATGTATTTCATTTTCTAATGTTATGCTGATTATAAATCGTAATCCGGTTAGACTAATAAGATAATCTCTTTCAAATTTCCCAAGTTTATTTAAATTTAATTCCATCATTATGCAAGGTTTTACTAAAACACGTGTATCTTTTATATTCTCCTTCGTTTATTTTTCTTTAAAGACACAAAACCATTAGTCAAATCTGTAATCTGCGGTTACACTACACTCACCATACTTTATGAATTTTGATAACGATCTCTCTCTTTGTAGGGCTGTTCTTCTTTTTCTTTCTCTGGTCCCATTTTTGCGAAAGGGTTTCCTTACTTTCCTTTTTTTTTTTTTTTTTTTTTTTTTTTCGGGGTGGAAAATCCTCATTGGATGTCCTCCGCCCTGGGGGGGGGCGGAGGGGTCTGTCAGACTCGTACTGACTAAAAACCACCCCGGTGTTCCATCTCACACCTACACCGGGGGTCGCGGGAACTACGATACTTCCGCAACCCCCGGCTAGTGCCGGCCCGCCTCTGCGGGCCACGATCTCGGGTTGGAGGAGGAGTGAGGTGTTGGACTCCCCCGCGACGTCTAAGAGGGGCGCGCGTGGAACACTACGCGCCGCCACCTCGGGTCCTGATGTGTTGGGGGCGACGGACGTCCCCAAGTCCGTCACCTCTGGACCCATTTAGGGGGGCTGGAAGAGGGCGTTGTGCGCCCTCTGCCGACGCCCGGCGCGTCTGCTGCGGATTGGGTTAGCGGATGAAATCTCCCTCTCCCTCTCCGCAGCCTCCTTCTGCGAGACGACTGTTTCGCAGAAGGATACCACCGCGTCCCAGGACTCCTCGCTGCCGACCATAGACTTGACTACGGCTGGCAGCGACAGGTCACTGCCTACTTCAGAGATGAGGGCACGGCGTGGCTCCTCCCAAGCGGCACACTCTGCCAGCGTATGCCGCGCCGTGTCCTCCCGGCAGTCGACGCAGTGGTGACACCGGGCGTCCGGCTCCCTGTTTATGCGACACAGGTACTTCCCGAAGCAACCATGCCCCGAGAGCACCTGCGTCACCCGAAACGACAGGGAGCCGTGCCTCCTCCCGAGCCAGCGCTCGAGCACTGGCCGGACGGCCTCGATGGTAATGAGGCCGGCGGTAGGGCGTGAAAGCCTGTCCCGCCATTCCGCCACCAGGACCTCACGAAGCTGAGACCGACGCAGCTCCATATGTCGCTGCATCGGCCCTTCGCCCCGCGCCCGCGCTTCCTCGCGCCACCGGTACAGTGACGCGAGTACCTTCGCCTCCAGGTCCCAGGGTGGGGATCCGGCCAGTACACAAGCCGCCTCGTAGGAGATCGTGCGATACCCCCTGATGACTCTGACGGCCATCGCTCTCTGCGGCTTTCGCAGAACAGCGATGCTGCCGGCCGTCAGGTCAGTCGCCCAGATCGGGGCCCCATACAGGGCCATCGATCGCACGATCCCCACGTAGAGCCGCCTACAGGCGGCGCTCGGGCCCCCCAGATTGGGAAGCAGCGTTGACAGCGCCCCAGCCGCGCCCAACAACTTGGGCGCCAGCCGCCGAAAGTGGGGGCCGAAATCCCACCGGCTGTCGAGCACCAATCCTAGGTACTTCATGGTAGACTCGACAGCGATTCGAGCCCCCCCGACCACGATGTGGGCATCGGGTGGTGGCGCCCGCCTGGGGCCATGAAAGACCATGGCCTCCGACTTGTTGAGGGCCACCTCCAGGCCAAGGCGCCGTATGCGGCTCACCACCTGTGAGACCGCAGCCGTCGCTAACAACGCTGCTTCCCTGTACGAACTCCCCCGGGCAGTGACCAGCGTATCGTCCGCGTAACACGTCAGGTCCACGCCCGGTTGGAGTTCGCCTCTCAGCACCCAGTCGTACCCGATGTTCCACAGAGGCGGGCCCAAGACCGAGCCCTGTGGAACACCGCACGACATGCGGTGCTGGTTTGCGACGCCATCACGTCCCACGTAGGTGACACACCTCTCCGCCAAATAAGCCCCGACGATGCGGCAGAGGTAGGGAGGCACTCGGTGATATCGCAGTGCCTCGCGAACACAACTCCAGGGAAAGGTGTTGAAGGCGTTGGAAATGTCCAAGGACACCGCCAACATCACCCCACCCCGGGACACCGCTTCCTCCGCCAGGACTCTCACCTGCGATATTGCGTGGATGGTGGAGCGCCCATGCCGAAAGCCGAACTGGCTTTCGTCCAGGTCCGGCCCCTCTCTGTACAAGTGGCTGACGAGGCGGGCAGCGAGTATCCGTTCGAACAGCTTACCCACCTCGTCTAGCAGCACTATGGGCCGGTACGCGGACGGTGAGTCCGCAGGGCGCCCCGCCTTCCTGAGCAGGACCAGACGACCAGATTTCCACAAAGTGGGAAACTGGCCCCGCTCAAGGCACGCTGTGAAGAGTCCTCTCAGCCAGGGCTCTAGCTCCTTCAGAGCGAGGGCTAAAACGTAGCCGTGGATCCCGTCGGGCCCCGGTGCCACGTTCTTGGCCCGGAGCCGCATCACGGCCGCCCTCATCTCTGCCTGTGTCACCTCTGGGACGCTGATGGCGTCCTCCTCTGTAGACTCTGCGGCCGTGGGCAAAGCCATCGGCGGCGGGATGTGCTCCGCTCTCGCCGGGAAGAGAGCTGCGACTACCTCCTCTAGCAGCTCGGGTTGGAGACTCTCCGTAAGCGGAGGCGCGGCGGCTCGAAGTTTCCCTCGAACCGCTCGATAAGGGCGCCCCCACGGATCCCCGTCTAGAGTCTCCAACATCTCCTCCCTGGCTCGCTTCTTCGCCTCGCCGATGGCCAGCCGCAGAGTCTCCGTCGTCGCGCGGTACACCTCATACCGCGCGGCTTCTTCTTCAGGGACCCGACGACGTCTTCTCCGATATCGGGTGTACTGGCGTCTGGCCGCTACGCACGCAACACGCAACTGTGCGATCTCGGCGGACCACCAATACACCTGGCGCCTCGCTGACTGTGCGTGGACCCGGGGCATGGACGCGTCGCTGATTTGCGTCATCGCCCCGCGGAACCGCAGCGACTCCTGTTCGACGTCGACGGGTCCGGTCGTTGCCGACTCCCGGATCCAGGCCTGGACAATGGTGGCCTCCTCGAGAAGTTCCCTGTCGATGCGCTTACGCGCCCAGCGCGGACCGTCCGTTCGCGGGGCCGGCGTACCGCGGCCGCCGGTGGTCTGGGTGGAGACGTCGAAACGGATATATCTGTGATCCGATAACGTCTCCACCTCCACGGCGACACGCCAGTTACGGACACGGCTCGCGACAGCAGGGCTAGCAAACGATACGTCCACTATCGAACCGCCCCGCTGTCGCACGCACGTTTGGACCGAGCCCCGGTTTAGTACGACCAGGCCGGTGGTAACTGCCCACTCTTCCAGCACCTCACCCCTAGCATCGGTTACCGGAGATCCCCACGCCGATGACTTGGCGTTGAGATCCCCTAGCAACAGCACAGGATGAGGGTGGAGTCGGCCTACGACAGCGCCTAACTCGACAAGGAAACTCTCGAAGTCGGCGAGACTCTTGTTGGGCGAAAAATACGCACCAACTGTGCCAACGCCGTCCGCGAGCGCGGCCACCCAGCCATGCCCTCGGGACGGGCTGACAAGAGCCCCACCAATGATGGCCACCAAACCGTCGAGGTCTCCAACCCAGTTATCCCTGGGTGGGACGAAATACGGCTCGGCGACCACTGCCACGCGAATCGACCACTCTGCCATGCTCTGTAGCAAGAGATCCTGAGCTCTGGCAGAGTGGTTGATATTGCCCTGGAGGAAATGGTAGAGCGCCATTATGCGCAATCCATTCCCTCCACTCCATTCCTAGGCCGGGAGTCGGCCGAAGAGCAGCCAGGCTGACGGGGGGGTAAAGAGTCCCCGGCAACCTTGGCCCTCCTTCTCCTCTTCTGCTGCGTGGGAGCGCCACAGGCCTTTCCGCCCGCTCTGTGCCCAGCGGGCCTTCCTGCAGCTGTACAGAGGCTGCAGTTTGGCGCCGCGGAGCACTGGGCCGCCTTGTGGCCGGGCTGACCACAGCGATAGCATTGCTCGCTGCGGTCAGTTTCGGCGGTGCATCGTGCCCTGACATGCCCAATGTCCAGGCAACGATAGCATCGCAATGCCCTGGGTTGCAGCAGCTTGACCCTTGCTGCAACCCACCCCACCAGCAGTCGTCCACCGTTAGCGACTTTTTGCGCCGCCGCCACCGGGCACCGCACCCAAATCATACCGAGCCCGGTAGCGTCAGCGCGGATCTCGCCCGTCCGCACGTCCTCGGACGGACATCCGCCGGCTCGGGCGATGGCCGCCACGACCTCAGCTGGGGTTGTCGAGTCGTCCAGACCGTCGACCCGCAGCTCAGCCGTCTTCATCGGTCTGGACACCCGGACGTCCTCAGGGTTGAGGACCTCCCGCAGCTTGGCGGCCAAGATGTCCGCCTTTTCGGCGCTAGAGGCACCCGACACCTCGAGTAGCCGCGCCCCCGTAATCGCCGGCCTCATTTTGAAGCCGGACGGTGTTCCAAGGTCGGGGAACGCGACTTTGGCCCTCGCCTCTGTCAGGACCGCCTTGTAAGAGACGCCCCTTTCGATGGCTCCGGGCTGCAGCGTGATCACTACAGCCGCGGAGCGTGGTGCTCTGACCTTAGGCGGTCCCGCGGCCTTATTCAGTGCGGGTGCTGCAGCGGTTGCCGGCGGTGGTGCCGTCCTCTTCTTTCGACGGCGGCCCCTCTTGACCACCGTCGTCCAGGCCTCCGTGAGGGGGCCAGGTGGTGTCGGCGGGGTAGCAGCCGCTGACTGAGAAGTGGGCACGGACCTACCCTCAGCGGGCTTACTGGGCCCCTCCGTGAGCCTAGTGGCCCCCTGCCCGGCACTTCTCGGCTCAGCCGAGGCGGCTGCCTGTTTAGCGGACCCCTCCTGTCTCCGCTTGTCTGCAGCGAGTGGTGGGCGGACGGTTTCGGCTGGGGGCAACCTCGCCTCTATGACCTCCATCCGGGCACTCACCATTTGGCCGCACTGCATCATGCAGATGCGCGCGATCCTCTCAATATCCGCATCTGCAAGTGCAGGGGCCGACGACGGGGCCGAAGATGGGGCCGAAGACGGGGCCGGAGATGGGCTCGTGACAGCAGAGCCAGACTTCTGGGCGGCAAACTGCTGCTTGAGGTCCTCCAACTCGGATCGCAGACGGCGGTTCTCCTCCCATAATTTCGCTGTCTCATCCGAGGTTGTGCGGCTGCTGAGGACCTCGACCGCCTCTTGGATGTCGCTCACCGCCTGCTTCAGGGCATAGGTGAATGTGCCCTTCAGGTTGCCCGATTTGGTGGCAACCTTCAGGACGACTTCTAGCCCGTCCATCACCTGGCGATTGAGCGCCACCGCCGATATATCTCCACCAGCAGCCGTCCGAGCCAAGCGCCGCTCTCGGGCCTGTCGGGCCAACTCACTGACCTCGTCAGCCGCGACAGCTTGTCGCTGCGCCCGCTTTGCAGCATTCGTCTCCGCCTTATTTCTGCCCAGCAAGGACGCGTTGGAGTCACCGCTCTGGTCCGCACTCATGTGCCCAGGGTCGCTCTCCACGCATTCCGTAGGGGCAGGCGTATTGGGTCGAACAAAGCGACCACGCACGTCGCGACCCCTCCCTCTCCGCCCTGTTGACACCTTCGGGGCCGACAGGTTCTCCTCACTCGAGGAGAGACCCAGCGACCCCGTGTCTTTGCTGCGCCGACGCTTCCTCCAAGAATTGGAGGTGCCGCGCGAGTCCTGGTCGGACAAGTTGTTTCCAGGACCTGAGCCTCCTCGGCTCTTGTTGCCGCCGGTGACGGCAAGTGGTGCGTCCACTTCGCGCAGTCGCTCCAGGTTCTCCTGGAGCTCCTTTTCTCGCTCGTGGCTCTCTTGGCGCAGGTCGACGGTGGTCTGCCGGCCCGCGAGACTATTGGTGCCCCCCTCAGATACGATGGGGCTGCCCTCTAGGAGATCCCTAGAGGGGCGGGACTCGCCCTTGCGTTGCGCAAGGGTACCCGCCTGAGGATTTTTTTCCTTTAGTCTGCTGTCCATTTTTGTGGTTCCTTTTTAAGGGTGAGGTCCCTTTCCCTGCGCTAGAGACCGGATACAAACCCTCCGGCCATTCATCCCCTCGGCACGCGAGACCTTGGGATTGGGTTCCATCTCTAATCCAAGCCCACTCGACCTACCCTCTGTCAGCAGAGGGGGGGAGTAGGCGTTAGATGGCCACTGCAGCGACGGACTAGCCGTCCCGCCTCTAGCCCGGTTCCCTTCACAGACCATCATGGACGATGATCTGTGTTTGGAACCGTGACCTTTCCTCGTTTGTTGAAATTAGCCGCCCGCCCCAACTGTCCACCCAACGCGGGTGGGCAGTTGGTGCCGACGTTGCCCAGGGTGCGCCGCGTGGAGGCTTTCAACTTGCACCCCTTCCTTACTTTCCTGTGCCAAGTTGTTATGTCTTGGGTTGTCTGTTCAGGCAATAGGGTAGTTACTGAAAATATGTTGTTTGTCCGTCAGGTAGATTAATAATAAATATTGGGTACGTATTTTTTCTTTTGATACGTGAACATAAAGTGAAGACGATATAATGCGTTGAATTATCGTGTGACGTCACGCCGTACACTTTATACTTCCTTAGTGACGTCACAAGCCCCCACACCTGCACTTTGATGCGTTTTAACTTCGTCAATTTTTATTGATTTGGTAAAGCAAAAAATACGTGTCCAATATTATTTGATAATCTCACTGACGGAATTAATCTAATTATCATTTATCTACCCAGGAAACATCCCTATTGGGCTTGCTTGAGGTCTCTTTTTATATCGAAACAACAAAAAAAAAAAAGGACTGTTAAAAAACTATTAAAAACAAAATGACGTCCGATATCTTACAAAATCCTAGCATTTGTTCCAATCATTGCAAGGTTAGGAAGCTGCCATTCCTTTCATGTTTTCTCCGGAAATTCTCCTTGTCTTCTCAACTCAATCGTAGTATTCAAGCTGTAAATTCAACGACCAAAGCCAGACAGCTTTAACCCAAATATTATCACGGCTTACCCCGAATAACCCGAGCCCGAAATCTGGGTCACGTGGGTTCGTTTGACACCCCTATTGTACGTGGGACCGAGTGGGTTGCCAAAATAGTTTCATGCTAAATTATTCAGCAAATCTTACGTCGTGTAACATCGGCAATTTTCGTAAATACTTGTCAATTTAGGCTACCGCAGATAGGTGCGACGTAAAATGGCATAACACATAATAATATTTTAATAAAAATATATTTAGAAAGAGTTGTTTAGAGTTGTAGTTCTCGCATCGTTGCTTCAGACCTGTCTGTTGGAGCCTTTAAGTCATATAAATTGTAGCACTTGGTAAATATCAGTCATCAAAGTATCTGCATAAAATACGTACTAAGATATTTTATAGGTACTTAATGTTGTTTTTATTACGTGCTCATAGTTTTAACATAAATGTAATTGTGAAATAAGATTGTTGTAAATCTTCCTTCTGAGTTCTAAGACAGTCTAGGTCAAGACGTAGCAATAATAAATGATCCAGCTCTTTAGTGAGGTACAAATGATGCGACAACTTTCCGATAAAAACATACCTACAATTATATCTATCTGTAAATAAGTCTAATAGAAACACTAGTTTTTGTCCCGCAGCTTCGTTTCCGTGGCGTATTAACAGGAAAAGTATTTTTTCCGGGATAAAAAAATTGTTGATAGTATTTAGCGATGCCGAGTAAGACTCGAAATAGATTCAGTATTTCCAGAGATTACATTTTACAAACATTATTATACAAATAAATTCACCTCTTGAATTTACGAAAGAAAAACTTACCTCAAGACGAACATACTCAAATTCAATAAGTATCTCTTACAATCATTAGTGATCGTTGTTTCCCGAACTAATACGCGTTCGCCGAATCCATTATGTCTAATACAGATCATGATCAGATGAGCCGCTTAAGATAATTGAACATTATTAATTACAAATGAAAGAATGTTGCGTGTGCTAAGATCTTGCTCCATTTACAACGAGTACTTCCCATCGTGATTCGACATTAATTTATAGTCTTTTCACTCGAGAATTTCGGTTTCGTTTCGATTGAGACGCGTGTGTTATCTTGAAGTGTGTTACTAAGTATTTATTTTTTGTTGTATGTTACAGTTTGTCGTTATGACAATTTGTTGTCACTTGCAGAATTGCCACTATTTTATGAACGGACGTGATTGTGGTATTAGTATACCACAATCACGTCCGTTCATAAAATAGTGACACGAGGACCAAGTTGCTAGTAAAAGCTAGTGCTTATACTAGCAACTTGGTCCTCGTGTATTTCCTGATAGCTTCAACCTGGGAGTCTTTAAGGCAAGAGTGAATAAGTCAAGCAGGCCCCATCGTAGACCACATCATCGCTTACTATCAGGTGAGATAGTGGTCAAACGCGAACCTAAAAATAACAAAAAACAAAGTCGAAAATTATTCCATCATGAATGCGCTGCCGGGATAAAGTAGGTTTCCTATTATCCTAAGCCCTTAATCCCTTTATACAAGCCATGGTCTACCTGTGTTCCAAATTTAATCAAGGCAGTTGTAGTGTGATTGATTTATAAACATACAACATTTATGATTACTGCCCATCGTATTTCGACATTGTTTTATAGTATTTTCACTCGAGAATTTCGGTTTCGTTTCGTTTGACACGTGTGTGTTATCTTGAAGTGTGTTACTATACTAAGCATTTATTTTTTGTTGCATGTTAGAGTTTGTCATCACGACAACTTACTGGCAACTTGCTCTAACATTATCAACTAAGTAATTGTCACTTTTTATGAACGGACGTAATTCTGGAATATTCGCTAATTGTAGCGGTATCACCCGCGTGTTAATGATTCCATAAAGCTTTTACTTCTGCCATACTAAGTATTCTATGTCCAAATCCAGTCCATGACTTACCTATGTTCCAAATTTTACTCAAATCTGCTTTTGAGGAGCTGATTGATATATAAACATACATTTTTTAAATACACCCCATCGTATATCAACATTGATTTATAGTATGTTCACTCGAGATTTTCGGTTCCATTTCGATTGTCACGCGTGTTGTTTTATCTTGAAGTGTGTTACTAGGCACTTTGGCTTAGTTTTATTGTTGTTCGATCATGTTTGTGATCATGACAGCTTACTGGCATATTGCAGAAAATGACCAACAGCTACTATCTTTATGAACGGATACTTATAAATTGTTCGTTTGTAGAAGACAATCTCTTGAAGTTTTAATCCGATTTCTGTCACCGATGGAATACTACACTATCGTAGATTACTCGTGGGATACGCTACGCGAACAAAGTCACAGGCAAACCCTTGTCTAGTAGCTACCATCATTTGCTATAATAAGCAGGCCTGTCAGACAGACGGTTCGGATCTTTGTGATCGCTACGGCTCTTGACATCTAATTCCTTAGTTACCTTTTACGACAAGGGTCGACGAAAAGGGTCGTTCCAATTCATTACCAGAGCGCTCTTGTCATCAGTCTCTTAACCCATATTTAAGGCACCTGCAGACAGTTGCGACGTGACATTCCGACAACAATACGACCACGCTTTTACAAATATATTTTTTTATTCGTAGACCAATTTTAGTACAATTTATGTGAAAATCATCTTATCGTTGTCACATTGTCGCAACGCATCTGTGTGTGATACTTTTATCCTACAGTAAATAAATACGGGTTTACTAAGGATATTTGTGAAAAAGAGTCGTCGGATCGTGGTCGTATAGTCTCGTCACACCTGTCTATGGGAAACTTTATTGTGCCATAGTCTTGCGTAGTAAATACTTTTCTTGGGTTACAGAGTAGTAGTTCTCGTAGTCTCATTAAAATGACAATACTACCAAAGATTCATCAATGCAGTTGATTACAAGCAATATCATCTTTCATCTAAAATAATTGTAGCGTTGTGGAAGATCATGGTGAATGCCCATGTAACACCCACTCCTATCAAGGTCGGAGACTCTACTCTCGAAGTTGTAGACGATTATGTCTACCTGTGACAAACGGTCCAGTTGGGTAGGTCCAATTTCGAGAAAGAGGTCAACCGTCGAATCCGACTCGGCTGGGCGGCGTTCGGGAAGTTGCGTGGTATCTTCTCGTCCAATTTACCGCAGTGTCTCAAGACAAAAGTATATGACCAGTGTGTGTTGCCAGTGATCACCTATGGGACCGAGACGTGGTCGCTCACAAAGGGCCTTATCAGAAAGCTCAAAGTCACCCAAAGGGCAATGGAGAGGGCTATGCTCGGAATTTCCTTGCGTGATCACGTCAGAAATGATGATATGCGCAGGAGAACCAAAGTTACCGACATAGCCCGAAGAATTGCCTAACTTAAGTGGCAGTGGGCAGGGCACATTGCTCGCAGAACGGATGGCCGATGGGGCCGAAAAGTTCTGGAATGGCGACCGCGAACCGGAAGACGATACGTTGGAAGGCCTCCCACTAGGTGGACTGATGACCTGGTTAAGGTTGCGGGAAGGCGCTGGATGCGAGACGCACGGGATCGGTCAATGTGGCGACGCCTGGGGGAGGCCTATGTCCAGCAGTGGACGTCTTTCGGCTGAAATGATGATGATGATGATGATTTTGGGGAAGTACATGTCTAAAGTACGTTAATAGGCTGTTAATACTGATACATATGTCATATCTATCCGTACTAATATTCTAAACGCGAAAGTAACTTTGTCTGTCTTTTAACTTTTCACGATTAAGCTGTTGTTCCGATTTAGATGAAGTTGGGTTTGAAGATAGTTTGAGACCCTGGGAAGGACATAGGATAGTTTATATCCTGGAAATCATCCTTATAGGGACGGAAAGGGGGGTGGCAGCTTGTATGGGGAACCAATAATTTCTCAAGCAAGGCAGCCCACACAACTTCTATTGCTACGCAGACGAAGTCGCGAACAAATGATTAAAATTTTGCTAAAACACCATTTTTCTTCTGTTAGCCTCACACATGGTCAAATAATTTAGAAAGTTAATTATTTGAACATTCGTAAGACAAACAATTAATGAATAAACGCATTGTGCCGAAATTTGAAACCCATTGATTATCATAATATATAACCATTGGTTGAGTTCACTACGCATCAAAAAACTGGGCCTTAAATGATATAAAATTAAAAAGAGCTATTTTTCTGCAATAACGTTGCGATAATTTTAAGTAATTATCTCTTGTAAGATGCGTTGTTACACAAAGTTAATGTGTTTAGGTTGAAAGAATTAATTAAGATTGTAATAATGAAATATCAAGCTTGTGTTTCCTGAAGGAGGTGCATGAACCAGATTTCTGAATTATGAATTTGAAGTTGAATATTTTGGAAGGCCACTAGTTGGACCAATGACCTGGTTAAGGTTGCGGGAATGCGCTGGATACGAGACACAAGGGATTGGTTTAATGTGGCGACGCCTGGGGGAGGCCTTTGTCCAGCAGTGGACGTCTTTCGAATGAAATGATGATAATGATTTGTTCATACTCTACTTTAGGCTGGAGCACTAGTCAAACCTTTGCTTAAAAGTAGTGACACATTCTTAGCTTCTAATTCTCAATTAAGAAACTTGCCCTAAATGTAGAGCTGGTATCTGAATTGAGTCATGTCTTCGTGTCTGAATTGAGTCATGTGTCACAATACTGTGCGAGTTATGGTTAAGCCCCATTATATAAGTGGTTCAATGACATCTAATAAATAAAACTAGCACAGCACTAACAAGTTCGAAAAACCCGGCGGTTATTTCAATTTTCAATTCAATTTCTATTTATTTATTTTTTTGCATTGCGTTCGAAATAATCAGCATGAAACAGTAGTATTGGATGTACAATTAATTAATAATAATACAGAATTCAATTTAAATTAGAATACCATGCACACATAATTTAAAATAACAATTTCAATAAATTAATAGCAATTCAAAACGTAAACAATAATCAAAAATAACAATGTCAATGAATTAAAAGCAAATTAAAACGAAAATAATAATTTAATTATTATTATATTTTTAATTATTGAGGAACCCCTAACACGAAAACCCAATATTCTTTGCCTGACTCGAGAATCGAACCCATGATCCCTCGCTCTGCTATTGCGAGTGAACTGGCGGTGTATAATTTATTTAAATGAGGTTTAGATAGATAAGTTTTATAATAGCAGAGGAAATTCATAATTTATTACAACATTTCCTTGAAGGAAACGCTGTGGTAAGCGAGCACGTCGTACTATGAAGTTATGTGGTTCATTCATGTTCATGTTCATTCATTCGGTCTCTCGTTCCTTGTTCTTGCGGCCCCGTGTCTTGTGTAACCGTTGACCGCAAACCGTATTGTTGTAGAGCCTATAACTTACTGTGTTGCAACTGGTCTATGTTTTACTTCTTAGTATATATTTTTTTTATTTGTTCCTTGTTTCGTATTGTGGGTTTGTATGAAAAGTGTATGTAAGCAATTTATTTTTCTTTTTTTTGAACAAGGTTTTTTCGTGTTCTTCTCATCAAACTCTTTCATTTGATACCCATATTATGGCAGTGCACAAAAAGTAACTAGTCCGCCATCTTGGGCCGTCCACCATATTGGATTTAGAATGACGTCATTTAGCTAACCATGAATTGTCATCCAAACTAAACGTGTATACAAAATTTCATTTTAGTCGGTGGAGGATAACTGCTTTAAAATTCTGTTGCAAGATTTGACCCAAACACACATAGATACATGCATACATACATACATTGCAATTAAAAACATTTTTACAAAAAAATACTACCGACATAACTTTCTTTTTCGAAGTCGGTGTCTTTTTTAGGTACCTATTTTTTTCGTTATGGTCACCGACTTCGAAAAAGAAAGCTATTTTTCACTTTTTAGTGTTTTTAGTTGGAAGTCGGTAGTATATTTTTCTAAAAATGTTTTTATTTTTCACTTTTTAGTTGTATCTAATATGCAACTTGCCTCTAGTAATGTACTTATAATGCCAGATTACCTGAATACCATGCAACTTGAATATAACCGGTGAAATGAGAGTGTACCAAGGTGAACAGTACACATCTGCGTACCCCGTTAGAGCGTACTGGCGCGATTTTATGTTATGAAATGGTACGAACAATAAACAGACATGCGATTGCAGAAATCCCGAGAGATTTGCCGTTATTTATTGAAGAGTTCTGGTGTATATCTCCGAAGTTCTTCATCAGATCTTCACCAAATTAAAATGGGACCAATTTCGGAACATACTCAAACAAACAAAAAAATAATTTTCAAAATCGGTCCACAATTGACGGAGATATCGGTGAACATACACAAAAAAAAAAAATAACATACATGAAGTCAAACATAGAACCTCGTCCATTTTGGTAAGTCGGTTAATTAAATGAAAGCTTGTAATAAATAAAATAAAATAATAAAAAAATTACCTTTATTTTCTGTAACCTGTTTACATATATTTTCTAAATAAAAATGTTATATGTAGTCATACTCACATAATAAAAGAAATATCTAAAAAGTTTTAACTATCAGCTACCAGGTCAGGTTGACTTTTGACATACTCGTAGTACTCCTCTAATTCCCTCCACTTGTTTCGGTCCAATGCAATTCTTCTCCACTCCTTTGGCAAGTCCTCTTCCCATCTTTTGATCTGTCTTCGTCTACGTCTCTTTCAATTTCTTAAGCCATCATCAGCCTTTTAATGTTCCTGCTGCTGGGACACAGGCCTCTCAGTGAGAGAGAATGGGCCGTATTTCACCCCGCGGACCCAGTGCGGGTTGGATAATTAATAATTTCTTAAGTACCACTTTGTAACTTTTCTAGTCCATTTCTCTGTTTTTGTTCTCTAGGTAATGTCTCGTCCATCTTCATTTCCGTGTTCTTGTTTTTAAGGTTCCGTACCCAAAAGGTAAAAACGGGACCTTATTACTAAGACTCCACTGTCCGTCTATCTGTCACCAGGCTATATCTATATCTCATGAACCGTGATATCAAGTCAGTTGAAATTATCACAGATTATATATTTCTTTTACCGCTATAATAACAAAAACGAAGTGATTTTTTTGTCGTTTTTTGCGATAACGGTACGGAAAATACATGCGCGAGTCCGACTCGCACTTGGCCGGTTTTTTACTCTGACATCTGCCACCTTGGTTATGTTTCTAATTGTTTTGGCTTTTCATTTGTCCCGTATATATTCACGCAAAGCATATTTTAACTATAATAAAAATTGAAAAAAAAATGACAGTCCCAGTTTTTTAGTAAGTGAATATCCACCTTTCCAATCAGAGAAGGAAAGATGGTTATTCCTACTACGAATACGCATCGTAGTTATTAATTCACTCGGTTTGGTACCTCACGATATACATTTTTATATTAGTTTACACAAAAACTGTAAAAAATCCAATAACATTTTGTCATATCCGGGAATCGAACCCAAGACCTAGTAGTGTTCATCAGTAGCGCTTTCAACCACTTAACCAACGAGTTAGTCATTTTTAGATCAATAGTGAAAAGGTTGACCTAAATACGGTTTGACAAACGAAAATGATCAGAATCTTAAGTTTCTAATGATATGTTCTCAGTAACGTTTTAACATCGGAATTATTTAACGCAGCTAGCTCCATAAGATATTATTAACTAAGACATAAACTTTAATCTCTTCATACTGTGTAATACAACCGCGAATAACGGTCCGAAGTAATAAACGGCTAATTTTACAACTTTTGTTCTGATAAAAGTTTAAGCTAGTTAATTCTCGTGGCGACACGATTTTATAGTTTTGTGTGTAATATAAATATTGTAACACTAGCGGACGCCTCGCGGTTTCACCCGCGTAGTTACCGTTCCCGTGGGAATACAGGGTTAAAACGTCACCCGGGGATAGTGTAGCTTCCCAACGGTGAAAGAATAATTGAAATCGGTTCAGTAGTTTTTAAGTTTATTCGTTACATACAAAAGTACAAATTTCCTCTTTATAGTATAGATATAGATTTAAACTATTGTGCAATCTTTGTTGGTTTTCTAATAAGTTAAGTAGGTTGTTTCTGCGTCTATCAGATTGTAGTTCTACTAAATTGCTGATCTGTGGAACAAAATATGATTAGATTTAGCTTATTTTTCAGTGGGTAGGCATAAAGTTTTATCTGAAGTGATCTGGTTCAATATATATTCTAAACAAACGCAGATAAAATTTATCTGAAGACTGAACAATTGGCCCTCAATAAATATCCTTTACTGGTCACTGGTATCTGGTGTTCCACTTTCCTAAGACGCTATCTTTCTGAAGGTGTAAGACTATTTATTTGACCAAAATCAAGTACCTGGAGTTGTAAAAAAAAACGGTTTTTTTTTCTGTAATGACTAAAAAAGTTTAAAAAGAACATGAAAAAAACAGTATTTTTTCTGGAGTACGAAAATAAAAATGTGGTAAGGAGATTTTCTTATATGAGTTGATATGATTTTTTTTTGTTTAATAAGAAAATACCATTTTTTTTGCTAAATAGTTCATAAATGTATTGAAATAATTCGCAACACCCACTGAAGTTTACCAGTTACGGACGGGCATTTTCCTAATTAAAAAGAACAGATGATTCTGATTGTATCAAATTAGATTAGATTAAGACGGGCTGGTGTCCGCAACTCCACGTCTAAGCGCGTATTTTGCGTACAAATTAAGTATTAATTTAATTTACAAATTAATTTTGTATCAAATTAAGTTCATTATAATAAGTACCCATTGATTCAAACATAATTTGAATTTAATTAAAACAAAACAACCCAACTTAGTGATTCACTTTTTCTAAAAAAGAAAACCAAATGTAGTAAAAAAACGACGGTGCTATTTTTTTTTCATGTTTTATATCAAGATTGTGAAAAAAATCATTTAGTTTTTTATTTCAATTTTTTATCTCTATAGGTACCTATCAGTTCGATAAACCTTCAAGTAAAACCTCATACGAAACCTCTTCTATGTAGTATTTCCACATTCGCAAACATGTATTTTTCTTAAAACCTAAATTATACCTGCCAGGTTCCACCTCAATCGTCTATTATACACACAAATACACCATCAATTTAAACTTGAGCAATACCATTGTCGAGTACCAGTAACAGTTAGGCCTTGTCCAGAGTACACTCGCGAGTACAGTCAACGCCTGACACGTCACGTCATACTTTTCGTTCTGTATCTCTCACAGTGAAACCATGATGGTTTTGACATTTCAGAATAAGGGCCCAGTGCTTCTTAAGATGTTGTAGCCGGCAATGAAGGCTAGACGTTTTTCCTCAGGATAAAACAAAAGACGATCGCTTATTAGCGTGGCTCCGTCACGACGCCCGCCATAGTCACTTCAGTTCGACGCAAACGGGGCTTTCAAAATATCAAATCGCGCCCGCCTAAGTACCCGCGTAAGCTCATGACCCTGGCTAGGGCCTAAGTCTTCGTAGTGCCGTAACCAGCCTCTTAGTCACGATCCTAACGTGTTTCATTTGACCCCACACTGGTTTCCATTGTTGACTGCAATCTTTGTTGGAGGATCGAGGATTTAAATTTCACTTTGTGGTGAATCTGGTTTGGGAAAGTCAAACTGGATAAGCTTAATGTTAGAGAGAAAGGAAGACTGGCAAAAAAAGTAGTTTTCATCAAGATAGACGGATGTTAATAAAAAAACAAAGTGTCGATATTCAGCGCGGTGCGAAAATGGCCTGGTTGGCAGCCTTGCTATGTCATGATACCCTCCTTACGGAATAATAAGCTATGCTTCTTCTTTTACCGATCGGCGAGAGGACAGAAATTAGGTACTAGTTAGAAAAATAAATATAAAATCTTACACTTAATATCTATATAAAAACTGTTGAAACGGATTTGTGTATGCCGATTGGAATTTAAGTATTCCGATTGTAGTTGGTCGCTGCAAGCACAACTTAGTTAGATGGGGGTACTCCAATGACCCGCAGTGCGATTGCGGAGCTACGTCCCAAAAAATGCCCCACCTCCTATTGTGCTCTCTGTGCAACAACACCTGCACCCTGCAGGACCTTTGTGAGGCAAATGAAAACGCTGTTGCCGTGGCTGAATTCTGGTCAAAACGTATATAATTGAGGAATCATCGATATGACGAAGAAGAACTGTTAAAACGTTGGGAACTCTAAGGGATTGGAGTATAGGAGACAATCGCATTAGTTTGATGTGATTTATCAAGTACTTATAGTAACGCCCCTTTAAACAAAGTACTTAGTATCTAAATCAACTTACTTAGTGTCTCCATTTATTACACTGGTATGTTCACTTCACTCACAGCGACAAATGACTCTCAATCATTCAACTGCTGAATTCTCAGCCAAACAATAAATTACCTGCAGCATAAGGCAGGGTCTTCATTAACCCGTAAGCTGATAATATTATAATGTTATTACACACGAGTGCGGTATCTCGTTTCACTAAGGGTGGCCGAGGTCAGCCGGCAGACGCTAAACTTGAATAGTTATAACTTTCGTGAAGAAAGACCTGAACAATAAGGAAAAATCAAGCACCGGACTAACCGGGTAAAGACCCAAAGATTTGTAATCTTGCGAGATTACACTTCCTATAACAGTAGCTGAAGGTGGATCTTTCTCAAAATTGAAATGAATACAAATCAATCTACGGTCAACCATGACCTAAGACGGATTGACAAACTTAGCCGTATATGAGAAGAGTCAAGAGTTATAAATAGATGGTAAAATCTTTGAGTGTAAATTAGCAGACACAATAGAAAAACATTTTTTTCTAGGAACCAAGGTTCCAAATTGCACTCAAGGTGTAAACTCTCGATATATTGTGAAAAAACCATTTCAAGTACCACAAATCCCATCAAAATTCGATAGTTTACAATATATCCGAGTCTTATCGAGAATAAAGAAATTACCCTCACACGCGATTTATTATAAACTAAGTATTTGCTTATCTGGTGACATCTAGGTACAAGCAGAAAAACATTAAGATTAGGATACCGACATACATGTCAAATTATTCTATATGATGAATATATTTACAGATGACACAGGAACATTACTACTTTAGATTATGTCACAGTCGGATTTTGTAATTATTAAATCCATACAGGATACTATAAGCCATTACTGATCAAAACAAGTGACTTTTAGAAAACGTGTCTAATAATTCCACTAACACACATTCAATACAGTAATTATCTGTTTAAACCATCATCGTTAAAATTAACTTCATCAAACCAACTGATGAGCTTCCTCAATTTTCTATGAAGTAACAGATTTTCTTGACCCCAATCTAAAAGTGTAAAGCTACATTAAAAGTTCAAAGTATTAGGTCAAAGGTAAATGAACTCTGTTCTCTGTACTTACCTACCGTCGATGAGAAGACAGTGATTTATATTAGAAGACCCCAAGCGACGACGGATAAAATTATCGTGGAACAGAACTATCGGATAAGTTCTTTGGTTAAAAACAAGGTAATTTAGAAGATTTGGTCGTCCTTTGTTTTTGGAAAAGAAATGAGGTTAAGAAGGTCGTAGGGTTAGATTTAGACGATAATAAAAACGTTGGTAGCCTGAAATGGAAGACTTTTGGAGAATAATTCGGGTTAGTAAACAAAGTAATCCAAAAGATGAAATATAGTCGCCAAACTAGTTGAAATTATTCCATTTCATCATTATTACTTTTATAATTATGTATATCTAATACAATTACACAGTTTGATATGTTTACACACAGGTTTGATATGCAGTAAATTTTTGCATAATTTGTAAGGGAAATAAGATACCAGTTTAGGAAGAGTGTGAGAATTGGATAGGAAGACTTTAAACCGTGAAGTATGGAACAACTGTAGTGAAAGCTGAATCTTTCTTACTGGTTTTTACTTGAAATGCCAGCTTAGATCCTTGTGGACTCAGTAAAGTTATTAAAGTCGATTACTTATATCTGTGCTATGCATTGATAAACAATTTAGATAAGGCGCTGAGTGATATTAATACAGCTGTTTACTCTCGTATATATGTTATCTTACCTTCATAATGTAGGATCTTTCTAAAGAAAGATAATCGTCTAATGGTTTTAGTTCAAGACTTTGTCTTTCTAAATACCATGTCATTTACGAAAGTTCGCGATAAAATCAAAGCTGTACTGATTTCACAAAAAATAACCATTTGATGTATCATTTGCGAGAATGTTGGTCACATTCTAATTATAGTCTCCCTAATGCTGCCATGACTCATTGACAATAATGAACTAAGTCGAGCGAGAGTAAAAAATTCACACCGAGTGCGACTCATCATTAAAATGCCAAAAATTCTCGACGTATAAACGTTGACCTTCCAAAATACTGACACAGTGTTCTAAATCTCGAAGCCGGTCGCGTGAGCGGCCGTAATGCGAATAATTGCCCATTGTGATACGATGCGCGCGATTAGGAAGTTTACTTTTACTGTGTTGTGCGTTCCTCTGCTGCGCGCACGCAATCACTTTCGACTTTCAGCCGCGCACAACGACGCGATCCGTCCAGCTTCTGCTACACGCATCGTTTTTTGCTAATGCCTACTTACTTACCAAAGAAATTTATTCAATCCGATTGACTAATACGCGAAAGTAAAAGTTAATTTTTATATTTTATAACCAAATGAGGAATTTCTGTTACGAAATGTCGAGCGATAATGTATCTGAATATTCACGAGTTTGGATGTCATTTTGCAGAGATACTCGTTTCGTTTGTGGACTTTTCAAAGCGTACGAAATCGAGTTTGTTGATTGCGATGGAAAGCAATCAAATAACATTCCGGACTCCACGTGCTATCGGACACGCGATGTGCACTATTCTAACCTTAAATTTTTGTTAAAAATTTGTATCTGTTATTATTAATTTTTCAAACGTTCTTATTTTATATTTGTGATCGACCCAAATGTTGCTCAGGGGCAAACAAGATTTTGCAATCCATTTAAGTATATGTAGAACTCAGTTTCTGCTCTTGGTCTAAATAAGTTCGCTGCCACAATGCTATACTTAGTTCGAATTAGTATTTAGTAGGGCACCACATTAGGAACGTGCAAACTGTCTGATAATTTGAGTTCATGGTTAGTTGAGGAGCTGATTCTCATTGCTTTTGAGGTGATTACGTATAGTAGATTGTATTGTTTTTATTTGGAATACCTAATTACCTTTAATTACCTTTTTAATTGTTCAAACTTCCGCCAGGTAATTTTTGGCTTGAACGGCTGTTAAATGCGGGTTTTTGCGAATGCGAAACTGAATGAAACGATATTCCTGTTAGAATTGCATCATCAGTTTTTGTCACTATACAAATCTATTTAGCATTGACGCAATATATCTTGATCTATACTTCTTCTTGTCTTATCAGTAGTCAGCTCCTTAATAATAACATAATGCATACTAATAAGATATTATTATAATAAACAAGCTCAAAAAGTTATAAAGAGCACATTCGATTGTTTATTGAGGATTCTTCTTCTTATAAATTTCTTCTCTGCAAATGATTCCATTAAACTTTTAAGTATTCTTATGAACAAATGAATTGTTGATTTATTAGCGAGCGAAGTCGTGAGCATCCCCAAGTCTTTTGTAATTGAGTTTCGGGACGGAACAGCGATACGCTTCGCTTATTTAATTTATTCTATCTGATTATATGCCGAAGAATTTAACTAAGTTATGTATTACATTTAAACAAGATCGATTGATTCTCACGGCAATTATTTACGTTTATCGCTCTGAGCTTTAGTTAGATAAGATTAGACCTGTCGATACTGATATAACTAATAATGAAATGCGTATTATTTCCTATTCCAAACTTATTCCATTTTTAAATCTATTTTCACATCATGCAATATCGCCCGTAATCCTCATAATGAGTTCTAAATTCGAATGACTGTTCGAATACAGCCAGAATTATTTATCTGTCATCCTGCAATCTGTAAGGTTCCTTTCAGCATGCAACCTTTACAGTATCTACAGCTCATTCCATGAGGATATCATTTACAAATTGTAATCACCTGCTGTGCGTCAACGCAATCTTCCACGGCCTTTTGGCCATAGCATGTTTTTTTACCAACTATCTAGATACAGACAATGCCCCTTTACTCATTCATTGTTAACTTGGCGAGAAAAAGTTTTAACATTGGATTTTAATTATTGAAGTGTTGAGAAGGTTTTTGTCCCCTGGCCATACAAAACGCTGTTTAATTATTTTCTAAACTTCGCTTTGTATTTGGCCCTTCGCGATAAAAACGTCGCTTAAACGTTTTTAAACGTGAACTTTTGAACTTATAGTTGGTAGGAACCTACCCAGCGCGAGTTGCTACCGAAGAAGAAATAATTGTGACTAATGCGCACAAATCTGGGTTATTCGTCGTGTAGTCGAAATAAAAAAAAAACTGCCAAATCTCCAGCAACATCTTAAAAGTGATAGTGGCAGCTGATAACGGGAGCACGAAGGTCAAAGTTGCATACTTCAACGACAGTCGGCTAAATACTCGTTATTATGCGTTTTACGTTTGACATTATACACATCTGTGGGAACTAGGCCGAGCCCAGTACCGTCAGCAAAAACACTTCCATTGCTCGCGAAATAAAAATATAAACAATTATTTTATATTTTTATTATTTAATATAAGCAATTATTTTTTAATTTATTAGAATTCACAAGGTTTTATCACCGTTTTATTGTTATGACTAGAATTTCTATAGAACATATTATACTTTTATATTATAGCTTTATTTTAAACTGAGATTAAAGTTAAGCTTTAGATGTTTTTAAACTTAAAACTTGAAAGATAAGTGAAAAGTTTCTGCGAAAAACCAATCAGATTATATTGGTCGAAGCTTTTTCCTGGTAACTTCTGCAACTCGGCTAAACGTGATTATTCTGAGGCCGCGGCCGGGTTAGTGTAAAATATTTCAATAACTATAACCGCGACAATCTAAGAAGTCCGATAATGTTTCTCATTTTATATGCCGCGATAACTTTGTATGAACGTCTAGGAAAAATCAAATTCATAATCCTAATTAATTACTTTGTTACCCATTCACTATAACACGAGTAACATTCGTTAGCATCAAGTTTAACTTTTAAAACTTATTTTTATAGCTGTCAAATCCGAATTCTTAGATTGTCATGACTTCTTATACATCGACGCTTCGTAAATAAGAATTAAAAAAATTAACAATGCTTTCATTTTCTTCCAAAATAAATAAACTTAACCTACATAAACAAGCAGTCATACCATTGAAAAAAAACAATTAAATAACCTATTCACACGATTATAAAAACCAGTTTTACCGGATTAAGATTAGACACTATTAAAAATTCCAAAGACGAGTTTAAGTTTTTTTTGCGCGTGCTACTTGCAAGTGAGAGTGAGTGGCCTTCAGTGCGAGAGGACAGTGGCCATCTGAACCTTTGACCTTCAGTACTGTCTTTTGGACTTAGCATTTATGGTCTTAGGGGCTTATATGGACATAGAGGGCTTGTACCAATAGAGAAGAATGGCGACATGCGAGCCTTTGGCGAATAGTAGGTACCTTTTTAGGATTCCGTAGTCAACAAGGAAACCTTATAGTTTCGCCATGTCCATCTGTCCATCCGTCCGCAGCGTAGCTCAGAGACTCTTAGTACTAGAAAGCTATAATTTGCATGGATATATATATTAATCACGCCGACAAATTGGTAAAATAAAATAACGAGAAATATTTATTTTGTTCCGTCCTGTACCTACACGTAAAGTGGAGTTGTCTTTTTTTCTCATTGGATAGGCCATACAAAAATATTACGGGTGTGCGAAAACCATTTTTGTTTTTAGAGTCAAGTGTCCCCTCTACCTGCCAGGTAGAATAAACTAAATGGTTGCTTTTGGATATGTGAAAAAATTACGACTGTAGTATATATAAAGAAAATAAAAGGAAAAATAATACAGCTAAGTAGGTTTTACATGTTTACGAGTAATAGTCGACTAACTTATAAAATGTAAATATAAAAAAAAAAATTGATGTATAGGGACAACAGTTTTTGAAGGGCAAATTTAATTTTGTCCCTTCATTAGAGCAATGATCGGTGCTTTAATTATTGAACGTTAGTCATGTTACCCATTTATTTTGTTTAATTAAGCTGTTTATATGGAACCCTCTGTGCGCGAGTCAGACACGCACTTGGCGGGTTTTTACCTTTCAATACAGTAGTTGTAGAGTTACGTATAAATTTATTTACTTGAATAACATCTTATAAGGTCAGGTTATAGAAGAAATCTGGTCGCAAACCTTATTGGTTTTGTAAAATGTAAAAGCTCCCGTTTTGCCGAAACGCATGACCACAGATAAAATAATACGCATGACTAAAGTTTTCTGTAGGTGGATGACTCAGTGGTTAATAAGTGAACAAAATCTGCTGCTTTTAGTATAAGTAATCAAAAGAATGTAGGAAGTAGGAAATGACCTGCGGCATGGTAATGCATGCTTAGTAACAGATACTTATAAGAGAAGCCAGAACTAAATTTTAATAGCTCTTAGCCAACCCTGAGGTTTTTTTAGCTTTTAAAACTTCCAGTCAATAAATAATTATGTTGATATTTCTAAAATTATCTATACTAATATTATAAAGAGGAAAGATTTGTATTTTTGTATGTAACGAATAAAATTAAAAACTACTGGACCGATTTCAAAAATTCTTTCACCGTTGAGAAGCTACACTATTCCCGGGGCTACTTTTTATCTCTGTATTCCCACGAGAACGGGAACTACGCGGGTGAAACTGGGAGGCATCCGCTAGTTACTTATATGAAAAGGCAAATTGTTTGTTGTTGGTTATCTCTGGAAATTTTGACTCGAATACAAAATATTTCTCTGATACAACGAATACTATCAAAAAAAAAAACATCTTTTTTATTTCACATTGGCCTACATGGGCACTTATAAAATGTCGACAAAAGGTGCACCACCAACCGGCAAGAAAAGCCACAGTTACTCTTTTAAAAAATGTTTTGGTTTTATAATATTTCCATGTTACGGCATTAGTACATAGATATGGGCGGACAATGTAGGCCCGACAAGAATTAGTAAGAAAAAAAAAAAAAAAACTGAAATAAAAACTAGCATCTGGAAGACCTACCGTTACTATCACTGAGCGCCACAGGTTACTTTTATGCCGTAAAAATGCAAGATCCCTGCGTGATATCCCAAGCACAAAGCCGCGAGAAAAACAACGTATCTCAATATAACAACTTAGGCAAGTAACTTCTGTATTCCTAGGTACCAAAACAGGTCTAGGCTGTACAATATTTAGTCACAAGACTGTCAGTAAACATACCTAGCCTGTTACTTCCTTTTAAACTGGCAACTGGACATTTGAGTCTTGCCTAACCTCCGGTGCGCAGCTTATATTTACATAGGTAATACAGGTATGCATGTATTTAACGCATAACTAAATATATATGAAAATAATGTTTTTAAGAATAAACCAGGGACAAAGCTTAAGATAGGATAGGATAGTTGGACCCCTTTTCCGCACTTAGACGCCCATTTGGTCCGTTGTGTGAGTAATCCACCACTCGGGTCCATTGCGTGTTGATGTATGTCACATGTCTTCGAATTTTTGGTTCTAAGACATGCCGGTTTCCTCACGATATTTTCCTTCACCTTTTTTGAGAACAGTGGTTATGAAATAATTTTACAAAGTAAAGCGCCTACCTGAGTTCGGACCCACGACTTACAACTTGTAAGCCACGGCCGTTACCACTGGGCCACCACTGCTCGTATGGGCAAAGCTTGTCCTTGCCTATTCTACGTTCGGTGTGTTCTTTTGAACAGTTTCCATGAAAACTGAAGAGCATTTTAAATAGTTCAGCGGGATTTTGGAAGCTTGTGGCATATTAATTCTATTCAAAAACTAAATAATTATTCTACCTTTGAATTATGTAGACTCAGGCTGGATGACCTTAAGGCCCCAGCATTTGGCTAAAGTGTATTAAATTGGAAATGCATAAGAATTGAAAAAAAATACATATATTTTGTTGAGATTACCCATACAGCTATTAACGCCCAGTAAAAAGTCAGGTTAGTAATAGTATGGTAGTAAATATATTATCTAAGGTAATAGAAATTTGTAACAGGATATCTTTAGATGTGAAGTTTCTTAGCAATATAGTTTTAAACAGACATATCGTTCAGCTATAATTATAACCAACTTACAACGTCTTGTAACAGTAGGCACCTATTTTCTCAAGGATTTAAGAAAGGATCACAGGTCCTCAATGGTTTCATAATCGGACAGTTCATATTTAAAATATCTGAATGGCTTTGCTCTTGCGATATTTTGAATAAACGATTAATTTTCAGTACAATAGAAGATCGAAATCAAACCTTTTTGAAGCGGTATTATTTCAAATATTGAACAGTCGAATGTTTTTTTTATAATTGTGGCCAGTATCTATATAGGTGGTTTATATTGCGTCAATATTTTTCGCGATCATTTCCGTGTGTGGTTTTTTTATTGTATTAGGAACGCAATCTCCGAGGTGATCTACACCTCCTATTTGTACATTAATATTAAGTACAAGTGCTAAGTAATGTCTATTGGTTACCTTTTCATGCATTATAGCAGCCAAATAGATTTAGTAAAAATTGGCTATGTCCTCGTTATGACATAGGATTCTGATATTTTCACTGATATCTATTGTTTCCGTTAGCATGACTCACGCTTATCACGCGAAAGAATCCACAAATCCACAAAACCTAGTGTTTAATACCCAAAATAAAATACATCTTGTGAAAATACGTCTCGTGAAAAATATGTCGCGGGAAAAACACGTACCGTGAAAAAAAAAACGTCGAGTAAAAAAATACGTCTCGTGTAAAAATACATCTCGTGAAAAGTACTTTTTAAGTTTTATGTACAGATTGATATGTGGTAACAATCAATTAAAACAAAACGACATAAAATGAAAATTACAACATAGATACCTACATTACAAATCCTCTTAATTACACACCTTTTTACAAAGTAAATTAAATTTCTTGTTACCACAAGTGAAATTAATCTCAACTGCTCGACTTACGATATAATCCGACGTGTTTAATATACCGAGATTATTAGTACAGTTCCCGTAACACAAAATTACGATACTTTAATACATGACTCATTTATTAAAAGCTTGAGACCGAACAAAGGGGATATAAACAACTTGGATACATTATGTAATGTTCTTTGAACGTATATAACTTAAAAGTGCCGTTTGCTATTAGCAGTTACGATGTTTTTGTAAATAAATAGTGATATATTAATTAAGATGTTGTAGTTTCTTAGTTTGTGATGCTGTTGTGTATGTTTAAAAGACGTTGTAGTTCGTGTCATAAGAAATAACTTATTGCTAAGGTTGGATTACTTTGGCCCTGGAGGATAACTTTGGCCCAAACTTGAAAAGGCTACTAGCATTATGGTGACTCTTTGATACTGAAAACAGTGATGCCATTTACCCATCTTTGTAAGAACTTTATCATTAGTAGCCGATTCCCGTTGTCCCCGTTAACGGGCACACAGATAACGGGGACAACGAGAATACATCGATTAAAAAACATGGGACTAACTTTTTCCATGTTTTGGCCAAAGTAATACGACCTTAGTTAAAAGCCTTATATGGTTTTTATTGTGATTTGTTGCATCATCAGGTTTTAGTTTTCAAAAATAAAGAATACAATTTTGATAACGGCAACTTTGACTCGTGCTTGAATTCAAATTGTAAATATTAGGGAATAACAAGTAAAATTTTAAAAACCCTGCTTCGTAAGAAAATCTATAGAACACGTAATAATTGCACGATATCTTGCGAAAACAGCCCGATTAAAACTGTAAAACGCCCATAACTTTAGAATGGCCAAACCGATTTTCATCAAATATGGCTATTTTTTTTTATATTTTAGAACATTAGATAAAACATATTTATATAAATTTAAAAAAAAACCGGTTCATCCATTTAGAAGCTATAATGCCACAGACAGATATACAAATACACATCAAACTTTTAATACACCTCTTTTTCCGTCGGAGATTAAAAACAATTTTTTTTTTCCACGAACATAAATTTGGAAAAACTTAACTAAAGAATTATGAATTTTGTTTAACAATGAAACAAAAAAAGAACAGTGCTGCTACAGATAAAATATGAAAAAGTGTACCTATAGTAAATTCAAAGAACAGCTCTTCAGCGAACAAAGACGTCACTTCTCGAAGCCTTTTGATTTGCAAGTGTTTTCCCCATTTCAAAAGAAACTTATCATTTCTGCGAGGCTGTTCAAGTATTTCATCTATTAGGAATATTGAAATTAAGAAATATATTAGAAATAAAATAAAGTCGTTGTTGGCCATAAAGTCTAAATTCCTTTTTAGCATAGTACCTAAATATAAGAAGTTTCAGAATGCCAAATTCTCTTTTAATTTTATACCAAAAAGAAAATTTTGGCGAACAAACTGTTACCCCCTTATTAATAAACGCGTTGTAAAGTGACAACAAGCTTACAACTCTATACATTTATCGTTAATACTTAGATTGTTGTAAGGTTACTCAGAGTTTATTAATAAGAGGGTCTATGAGCACGATTACATAACTACAGTATTAATAATAATTAAAGTCCGGAACGTACACTCATAAATATAGTGCCATTTATACCTATTATAACTATTAAAGAGTTGCTAACTTTAACACTAACAATATCTTGACGAAAAAAGAAAAACTAAAGACAATATGAAACCAATAAAAAGAGTCGACGTGAAAAACTGAACGGTTGATTAAAACTTCCGAACAGGAAGGACACGCTCGTATGAACAAAAAATACCAAACAGGACTGTCGGACCGTTCGGTCGGGTCGCACTCGTTAACTTTTTACGAGAATAGTTTTCTTTTTCCTGAAAAATGTAACAGTGCTATGCTGAAATCTTAAATTCTTTCCTTTACTGGCAGACAGAGAAGAGTTCCATACGAGCATTTTAAAATTCATCCCCTAAAGGGGTCAAATAGGAGATGACAGGTCGTTCGTATTTTTTTCATTGTTGGCGATAAATTCTTTATTAGTTATTAGCTGCCTAGAAGAAAATAAATTTAAAAAGTGGTTCTCAATCTGTTATTGTTAAGAGTGACCTGGCAAACACCTCAAACGCTGCAATAAACATGGCCACCTTTTAGACCCAAACAATATGAATAAAAAAGTAAACCTCGACACAAAACAAAGAAAGATTTGAAGGTTAAGAATAACTCTAATAAATTGAGAACAGGACGAAATTGGAAAAATTAATAACTAAAATACCAATTGTTACGGAATGAGTTAGCAATGTTCGTATAATTCTGATCTTGAACTTCAAATCTCCAAATTATAGAAAGTGTTTTACCTAATCGTTCAGTGAGTTAAATAAATTGTTCACTTTCATAAATAATTATGTGCATTTTAAAGACTTCAATTAAATGGAAGTTTGAAAGGAATCACAACATGTTATTTACCGTTGATGTGCAAATGAAATTGATTTCTTCGCCCATTAGTACCTGATTTGATGCAAGTAATGCTAAGTGCCGAAAAAAATCTTCTTATTAATTATCTATAATAACGCCAAATAATGATGCTTAATAGTTCCGGAATTCACATGTGATAAAACACAATCAAAATAAAACTAAAGACAAATTATGAGATTTATGAGATTTTATCAGCTATACCAATATAATTGTTCAAAGATCAGTATATGGTAATAGTAAGTAATACGATTAAAATGTATGGAATTATTGACTACAAGGCATTGCGTTTGCGGTAGCGCATATAAATCACATGCATTTTGACCGTTCATATTACTGAAAGAAAGCCATCTTCTCCTAAAGCCACAAATATAATTATCTACACCATTTACCCCATTTAGCAATCCCCAATAGTCCCCATACACAATAGTCAAAGAGACCCACACACGGAGTCCATTCAAGAAATAATGATAGCCTTTCAAAGAACGTTCCAAGTGTGTCTAAGATGAAGTTATTGTGAACTTTAGCCATTAGAAACCTTTTGTTGACAATGGACTGACCAATTTATGTGTCGCATTTTCTATCGTACTCGTATAATTTATGAAGAGAATTCCTAACTGTCTAATCCAAACTAGATCTTAACATTTTTAAACGGTAAATTTGTTTATTTTTTATACAAAAAAACTATGCACAGTGTAACTACATGTATATACATTTAAATCAAAAACTACTAACTAAGCCTAAATAAAAACTTAGTTAAAATATGGCGTCAAAAAACTTACTCCACATCGATGTCCCTTGATATTGTGCCCAAAAGACTGTCAGTATTGCAACTTATATGGCAAAGCTTACAAGCTAGTCCTTGGGACATGCAAAGTGTCAACTAGGTGTTAAAAAGTAAAATTGTTTGTTTGTTTGTAGGAGTTATTCTCTAAAAGTGCTGATCCAATTACGAAAGTAATTTCACTAGTAGAAAGCTTCACTATCGTCAATTACCTTTTTATCGGGCAAAATTAAACTGTTCCTGTAGGAGAGGCCAAGGGAAAAGCTAGTAACTAATAGATAACAAAATCAAAAAGCTTTTCATGGTTCAAATTTTCCAATATTCACGTAGTTAGCAAGTTCAAATGGATAAAAAATGCTTGTTTGCAAATAAAAGAAAACCGCTAGCAATAAATCCGGCCCAGTACAGAAATTCCAATAACTCCAACTCCAAAACGTCATATTGGCTAAAATAAAAACCCATATTTTCATTTTATATTTCAATTTATTTTTTTCCAAATAAAGTGTCAATTTCAGAGAGGATATTTTTTGTGACCGTCCCTGTCATTGCTTGTCAGTGTACAGACATGATTGGTATACGATCGACTTCACCCCGAACTTAGCTATTTGCGTCACACTCCACAATTTCGGGACCTTTGACGTGCTCTCACGAGCGACGCCACTTAATGACGTCAGACCATCGCCATTTTTTTCCTGGAAACGTTCGATTTCCAAATATATTATGAATAGAAATATCTTTTGGATATTGCCATGTTTTTGATATAATTGGATAAGAAATGATAGATGATATTGTCTCATGCTCTACATAGTACGGTTGAAGCTTAATTAATGATAACTTACCTGATTCGTTGCAATTTGCATACGGATTTGTATAAGATTTTTCTTCATTTGTAACAGAATTATCAAGGTCTTGTTTTTGTCATTTAATCGGATCGAAAACTTTATATAGAGAAATTGGCCTAAGCTTCTTAGAAATTGGATTAGAATAGTTGTAATTAACAGACAAGAAAACACCACAGTGTTCTCTTGTCTCTGGGTGTGCCCAACTTCTAGACTACAAGTCAAGAAGTTGGGCACACTCAACTTCCTGACGAAGTCCCACCATCACCATATCAGCCGACAGTCATCCACTGCTGAACGTAGGCGTTCCCCAAGTGGCGCCATATCGACTGCAGAAATCGCGCAGCCAAAAACAGGTCATCAGTCCACATAGTTGGAAGCCTTCCCACGATGTCCCATAAATGAAACATTTTCGATATTACCATAATTTGCATCTCTTTATAAGTCGCATACGGCCCACATTTTACCGATATACTACCAAACTACTGATGAATACATTATGAGTTTACTGTCATTATGAATAAATTAATAATTGACACAGTGTGCAGTGTCATCAGCAATGCGGAAATGAATCCATGTCAGTGGGTACCGCATGTAGAAATATTGCAATAGATTAATAGAAAACACCTTGATGACCACTGTTACGTGTTAACCTGTGTTGCAATTTTTTTCCATATTGTGATGAAATGTATTTGACGATTACGTTGAGAAAACTTCGAGACATTACAGGAACACAGACCAAGTGACATTCTATTATGTGAGAACCATGTTCCTATTTATCAAATCAATTAATTTTCCTGTTAGTGCTTGTAATACTTTATATCTATACTTAGTAGGTATAGTAGTATTAGTTTGGGAGCTTCGTCCCCATGTATATGAATTAATGTACTTTTTTATGTAAATGTTGTAAAACACTTTTTTTAAAGAGTATGTATAGAGTTTCTTGTCTGTTCTTCTCCGTAATAAGCTAGTTTGCCAAATGGACTGTGGAATCAATTTATTATTACTTTTAAATTTAAATTTTTGATGTTGAAAAGTGCCGCTTAGTGGCCATAATGATATAAAAAAAATTTCTTTGTTGTGCGACATTTTTCATATCGCTATGATTGGAAAAAACGTCAAAAATGTATGGGAATGTCAACGCTATCAAAAAGTCACGTTATCAATCCCTTACATTTTGGCATTTATACAATCGCCATCGCTGACATCGAATGACACTTTTCTAGTAGAGCCTCTTACCAATCGGACAATATGACCAGTAGATCTATAAGTCAGAAATTCCTATCTGTGACATAATGCAGTAAGCTTAGTTTAGGCGCTACTACAAATAATTTCTAAACCACTGCGTCTGACCTAAAATTGGATTCAGGAACCATTGTTTGACACCTTGTATAGGACAATAATAAAATTTGTTGCGAGTTTATAAAAGTTACATATAGATCTTTAGTTATTACAATTACTATTAAATAGATCTAGCAGATTATGAAGGCTGTAGGCATACATATTAAATGTTGATATTATTATAACTAGACTATCGGTATTCTCTATTAATGATGATGCCGTTAACAACAAAAACTATTTTAACCGATCGTCTACAAATGCTCTAAATGTCCTTAAAATTGTGACACATTTCGGTGTCCTAATGTTTTTCGTAATAGTTCGTGATTACTGCAGAAAATATAGAAGGCTTGTAACCTTGATATTTGTTCCTTTGTCGTGAGTGTCTTGGTCTTGCTCGGAAATAAATTCCAGTCCAGTTTAGTTGGAATTGGATGAACATTATCTACTACTGATATTTTAATATCTTTTTTATAGTTTGCTAGTGAGCTAATGATACAAAGTGTGAGTGATTTTGAGATTATAATATAAGTAGAGGCTTCATCTGATTTAAATGCACCAACTAAAGACTAAGATAGTTATTATTATTATGGCCATATAAGAGAGGGCGATTATTATTTAATTATGGGATAAATCGTCTTTTCTTACTAATACCTATGTCAGAAAGATAAACAACGATAATCTATACAACAAGGATGCTAATCGGGCTAATTTCAAAAGTTACAGCAAAGATCTTTATATTTCCTTAACTCAATAATTATTTGATATAAAAACGAGAAAATAATTAGAAAGCGGGATCTAATATAAAACTGCCAAACAAAAGAAAACATTATCCCCAAGGAGCTCCATCATCGCACATAAAATCCACCTTCATCGTCAAAAGACTCATCGGAAATCGTTTTATTGTAAAGAAATGTGCCAATCTCGCGTTTTTGGGTCAAGGGATTACGTTACGTTACAGTTTGCGTTAGGTTACGGTTTGCGTTAACGTTAACACATAAGATCGTAACGGAGATTAAATGAAGGGACGGAATCCAATCCAGTTAAAATAATAATTGCCTAGCACAATTGCTAGAGGTTCTCAGGAATGCGAAGAGTTAGATGAAATAGTCTTGAGATTGTTGTCAGATCTGGGTAAGATATCTAGGTTTATAGTTTTGTGTTGGTCTAAACTAAAAATTGGACACGTGGCGTGGGAAGAACGAAATGTGAAACTTTTTAGAGATATTAATAAAAAAAAAAAATTGAGTTAATTTATCATTTGTCCTATGACTATTTTTTGGCAACATTTATCGTATTATCGTAATTCAAGCTGCTATCAGTTTGCCTAGCCTGGGAATCAAATCTTAGTAGATAAACTTTAAGATTTATGGTAATTGAGATTATCTGCGATTGAAGGGTTACTTCACAATAAATTACGAACTATAAGACTATAATTACTAGACAAGAGTTTAAAACTTTAAAACAATATAAATATAGCTCAAGGGCCTTGCAACAACTTACAAAAAAAATGATGCCAATACAGCAAAAATTATTGATCCTCAGTACCAGGTGACATTTACTGAAACCGAAATATTTCTAAACTTTGCTTTTAGCAGAAAGCACTAAAGCTCGATACCAATGACATAAGTACTAGAATATAGCAATTTTATCACTATTTTATGGCTGAGTACTTTGGAGATTACAAATGGAGCAATAGAGCCTCTTGTCATTTTATGTTAGTATCGCAAGAGATAATCGTAGATCGAAAGTGATTAGCAATAATCTATTAGGTTTTGCTGAAAGTTGTTTGACATGAGTCGATGATGAAAATATTACAAGTATGTTACCAGTGATAAAAGTGCTAGTGCTTCGATAAACAAACCATCAAGAATTTCCATTGCTTATAAGAAAAATTGATAAAATGGACAAGAGACTTAAATACTTATTGTTAAGGATAGCGATAATGTCTCAGTTAACTAAGCATTTTCCGAACCAGTGACTATTCATGATTTTTTTGACACAAGAACTGATTTGTTTTTTCTTATTGTTCCAGCATTCGCGCTATGCGCATACGCTGCCGACGTGAAGGAGACAGAAAGTGCGGCAGAACCAGCGATGAGCAAGGAAAAGAGACAGAACCAAGGCGAATACACACACTTAGGATACAGAATAGCTCGCGAACAGGTAAGATTATTTTATCGCGACGTGAGAATCGTATTGATTACTTATCAAGACTGCTGAGTGTGTTGAAATATTTATATATGAAAAGATTGCAAACTAATGAAGACAGCGTTCGTAATAAATTGAGCTTAGAAGCCACAATCACTCTTTAAATTACATATGAAATTCATTCATTTATCAAAATGTGCTGCTCGAAATACGTTCCAACATGCTATCTAAACCTGACAGAAAGTTTCCTTTCTTAATTTTAAATATGATGAATGACTAATACTTCTAACAGTTCCGACAATATCAATTTCCACATTAGTATTCTATTGCTAAATTAGTGGCACATTAGAAGACTAGAAAATTATGAAAAATTTATATTTCCTATTCCGCATTTCATATCGTTACCGGTAGCTTGTTAAATGTCAATTATGTACATATCGACCGGTAGTGATAGATTAGAGGGAAACGCGACGCCAAATATAGGCGACAACTAAATACCTGTGTTTATGATATTTTAAGTGTAACGGCGGCGGTTATTATACTTGAATACCAATCAATCTCTAACGCATTTGCTACGATTTACCTTTACGTGGATATATATAGGCACATCTTTTTCTTTATGATTGTTTTCAAGTATGTGACTAAAATTATATGCGCCTTTTATATTATGTGTGGTTTAATATTTATATAATTCCATCGCAAACTGTGACAATATAATATTAGTGGGTATTGAATTTCAAATAAGTCCAGTAGTAGTACCTAATATCTCTAGAGAGCATCCACAAAACCCTCATATTATTATCATAATAGAGTATAGCAAACAGTTACCAAAAATGAACAAGAGCGTCTGACCTTTACATCCGAATAAAAAGTAGGTGGATTGTGGGTACTATCAAATTCATATACCTGCCTTGATTATAACCAGCCTTTCAGTGAATGTCTGGCACTTGAATAATTCAACATGGACCGTGGGAATCCATAGGAGGACATACAAACAAGATCCCAGCGATAAATGTAAAATCGAGATATATCTATATTTAACTCACTATTATGGGAAGGTGTTTGTAAAAGCACGGGCCGAAGTAATGACCTTGCAGCACTCCCTTAGGGGTCTCCCATAAATCTTTGCAACACATGCAATAACAAGTAATAGGCACTTATCCTTTTGACCCTTGAGGTATTATTTTCTATATTCATACTCAATTTTTCACAAAGGTATATTATTATTTATACGAATACTTGACTGATTTCGACATCCATTTTACGTTTTGTCAATCAAACGCCTTCGAAAGTCTTACTAATCTGTTATTGCACGTCGAATTCCATTTTCTGCCATTGTGAGTTGGCGCGATAAGTCCTAATAGGTGTAAAGATGTGTACACGCAGATATTATTATATATTGATGTTCCCATGGTGATATTATGCAAATGTGAACAAAAAACATGCATCTATTGTTTCTAATCTCAATCATGTTGTAAGAACTCTTGTGTTGGTTGTAGGTGATGTTAAGTTTAATATTGCCAACGTATTGGAGGGTGAAGCATCATTGTAATAAAGATGCGCATCTTCTTTAAGCTTGCTATTTAAAATTAACTTGCCATTATCAGCGTCACTTTTGTCAGATGGACTAGTTTTATTAGTTCTCAGTGTTGCTGCAGCAATCGATAGATCCCGTAAAATATAAAAACATAGATTGCTCAAGCTTTTCAAAGCTTTGGTATCGGGTAGTATATCATGCAAAAAATAACAGTTATAGCTTCGTGACTTAAGAAAAGCAAAAGATCCCATCATACCAATAAATTGTATTATTTCTCCGACACAAAGTGATTCAACTTCGCCGGATCATGTCCTAAGCTGCCCTTTCACTTCTATGCCCTACATTTGGTCACGACCGGTCCTTTAAACTGTTAGTGTGCGGGACACGCTATCGATAAATAACCTATATTGTTACTGTATTCGTCGGGAAACGGGACGAGACGATAATGTTTACGGAATCTCGGTAGAAGATTATTTTACATGACTGTGTGTGGGATGAATACATTGAAACCGAACATGGGACAGAATTTATGTGAAACAGAATATCGTTTGGTTAGTACCTAGAGATTTAGAGAGGGTTTATAATCATCTGTGTCATATTGTGTTTTTCAATTTCTGTTTGTTTGGAATTTACTAATATAGGTAGAATTCAATAGCATTACCCCTAACTTTTAAGCTATTCACTTCAACAGGATCCTATCAAAATTAAATTGATAGTTACTTATTGATATAAATCGAGAGTATTTTTTCGTTGTTGTGGCGACTGAATCGTTTGCGTAGTTTCCTTCAAAAGGATTTAACTACTATAAAACAGTAGATTTAACAACTAAATGTTGACATGCCATGTAGAACGTGTAGGTGTAGTTGCTTCTTACAACACACCTAGCACATACCTACTAGTAGTAATACAGCCATAAATACGACCTTACCACATAAAATAAACACAAAATATTCGTAAATGTTTAGTTATGTAAAACAAGAGACAAATTACAGATAACCTTATCGGCTTGGGATATCATGATTACCCTGTTAGCTATTGACCTAAGGGTCGAGTAAAATAGCGAGCTATTGGCGAATGAAAATGTTTATTTAAAATGGTCGATTCTAGCAATGAATTCCTACTGATTGTAGTAAAGTGTTATGACTTGATCATCTTATCTTTTTTTGCGTATTTCAACAAATACTAACTTGGCCTGTTTATAACTTTAGCTAGAGTAAACAGAAGCAGTTTTCAATATGCAGCTTTTAAAAATTTTAGTTCAGTAACCCTGGTCCCGTTGCTGATATCTTGGACGAAGTAAGGTTACCGACAATTGACCAAAGAATTGCCAAACTTAAGTGGCAGTGTGCAGGGCACATTGCTCGCAGAACGGATGGTCGATAGAAAGAAAATACATTTATTTAGCAGACTAAAAGTCACACAACATATTATTATAGGGCCAAAAACTTCTTGAGTGACGACCGCGAACCGGCAGACGCTGCGTTGGAAGGCCTCTCACCAAGTGGACAGATGACCTGGTGAGGGTGACGGGTGTCCACTGGATGCGAAACGCATGGGACCGGTTAAAGTGGCTTAGGGGAGGCCTATGTCCAGCAGTGGACGACTTTCCGCTAATAAGATGATGATGAAAAATTTGAAGAAGTTATATTAGATTACAAATATAAGATTAAAAATAAAATCTCAAATATTCAACCTACCAACTGGAACGTCCCAAATCTCAAATATTCAACGTACCAACGTCATGGAAAATATTGATAAGCTTTTAGACCTGCTTAAATTCAATTTAAAAAGCTCTATCTGCACTTTATATATCAAGATAAACGTCGTTTGTCGCAGCTGTCAGGGCTTTGTATTTATCGCAGAAAAATTCAAATATTTTCGTCAGCTTAAATGGCTTAAACGGTCTGCCAAATAAAATAAACAACCTTTTTTACGAAGCATAAATATATATCTTTGAAAATTTTGCGCCAAGCTCTTTAACAACTACAAGCACAGCATGACCTAAACATTTATTTATAACAGTAATAAAATTAATTGGAAGCTGTTTATTAATGTTTTACTATTTAGGACGATACACCGATATAAATAAAATATAAGGCTATGACAAATTTGCTTATTAACTACAAACAATACATACAACAAAAATATTTGCGAGCTGGCTGACCAAAACCAGATGTATCCTCCGACTGCACAGCATGGTTTTCTTCATGTTTACGTCTTTTTAGTTCGCTTTTTATGCAGTCGGGTATTTTAATTTTTTTATTTACATATTTTTCGTTTTTTTTTAATTAGGTTCATTTAAACATATAAGTGTTATATATTTTTGAAATAACCCCTTAAAAGCCTTTATTTTAGGGGGGTATCCACACGATGGGTTTGGACGAAAAAAAAAAATATCCCCCACAAAATGGTGCCCAAAAGCCGACATTTTTTCCAATTTTTATGTAGCCAGTGACACTCGCAGGGTTAAGACGAATCGATTGACGTAAGAATCATCAAACTCGGCCAACGCGTTTGGTCTTTAGAACGCCACATAGGAACAAACATACATACATACATATAGAGACTGATAAACACATTACCCTCCTTCGGCAGTCGGGTAATGATAAGCTTCTGCTAAATATTTTTCCTTAAAATGGCTGTAGTTTTATTTTTTTTTGTTTCTATCCATTTATGATTTATATGATATTTATCCAGGCAGTCAAAAAAATGTTCTTTAGTATATCCCCTTTAAAGAAGTAATAGAGTATCTACCTATAAAACTTAATTAAATACTTTAGTTTGAAGTATAATTTGCGGTTTAAAATTACTATAATTATCTACTATTTAGAGCAGCGCCTACCACTTATGAGTGGTTAATCGACCTCGGCAGAGATTTAACTTGTACCACTGACTAAGGGAGTAGATACGAAGATTAGAGAAACTTCTATTAAATAAGATGTTATCCCCTAAAACTTTAATTAGGTACGTAATCTAGACAAATTAGTTTGTTAAATGTCAAGAACATAATATTTTAGAAGTAGATGAGGTCGGTCTCCTTTTTAAGAAGGTCGGTTGTAAAGTTCAGACATTCAGATAGAAAAATCTATCAATTCTAGCCAAATATACAAAATACGAGGTCGATAAATATGTAGTTAAGTCAGGCAACTGTTATTTTAGTTCTTAGGATATGATTATTTGGTTCAAATTCCATTAAAAGAAGCGATCAGGTAAGCATTTGAAAGGAGCTGGTATAATCATACTAGGTGTAGATAATTTATAAGCAGCAATTGAACTGGTTGTTGAAGATGCTAGTAATATAGCAGAAGCAGGCTAGAAACTAGTCTATATTAATGTGCTCTCAGATTACACCTAATCAAAACCCATTGCGAAAAGTAGTGCACCCAATAAATTATACACATTCGATAGATATTGATAAAAGTAGGTAGAGATACACAAACGTTGTCTAAATTGAGAATTTCTAGTTGAAAACATCTCTTATACTAAAGTTTGACATTCCCATGCCACGTTCCCATACTTAAGTAGAGTTTGCAAGTTCGGTATATCAAATTGTCTCTTCAGAACCCGATAGAAAATCAACAAAAGAGTTATCAAAGACATAAATTCCAATGGTTTTCACTACACTGTAGTAACAAACTTCCATCTATCCGTAGGTTTAGCAAAATTGGCCGGTCACCTCAATTTGTTACTGAGCACCGTGCCTTTGGCATAC
The DNA here is from genome assembly GCA_964057195.1 of Orthosia cruda. Taxonomy (NCBI): domain Eukaryota; kingdom Metazoa; phylum Arthropoda; class Insecta; order Lepidoptera; family Noctuidae; genus Orthosia; species Orthosia cruda. The sequence goes on from OZ059844.1 coordinate 15,646,536, forward strand.
AATTCAGTTGTGTTGGTTAGGTATCGCGTCAGACAGATTCAAGTAGCGTCCGTCACCGCATTGTAAGCCTACGATATGATGGGAGAGTCTAGTGCTCCAGTAGTCGCTCGATCGGACTCGAAACTGATTTGATCAGTGGCGTTGATTGGTCGATATCCCTAATGATGTAAGTGTTTGAACCTTACTATTGGCTCTACTCTCACTTAAGCACGTTCCTTGGCGTGATAGCTTGTTTAGTTCTGTGAAAAACAAAAGAGCCTCCTATTTTCCTTCGTTCTCCAATCCATTTAAGATTATTAATAGTGCCCCGGTCGACTTATTTAAAATTTAGTAAGAATGCACTTAATCTATATATATAAAAGAAGAAACTGACTGACTGACTGACTGATCGATCAACGCACAGCCTGAACCGCTAGGCCTAGAAGAATGAAATTTGGCAGAAAGGTTCCTCATGTGTTGTAAGTGAGCACTAAGAAAGGATTTTTGGAAATTCCACCCCAAAGGGGGTAAAAAGGGGATTGAAAGTTTGTATGTAATTTCTACAGTTCGTAAGTTGGGCACGTGAAATTTTAGATTTACGCTCTTGGTTGATAAAAAAAAAATGTATTTATTAGTTTTTGGATATTCGATCCCTAAGGGGATAAAAAGGGGGTTGAAAGTTTGTATGCAGTTTGCAAATTTTACACATGAAATTTAACATTACGCTCTGGGTTGATAAAGATAATTAAAGTGTTTATTGGTTTTTCTAAATTCCAACCCCAAGGGGGTAAAAATGGGATTGAAAATTTGTATGTAATTTCTACAGTTTGTAAGTTGGGCACGTAAAATTTTAGATTTACGCTCTTGGTTGATAAAAATAATTAATTCATATATTGTTTTTTTTGGAATTTGGACCCATAAGGGGGTAGAAAGTTTGTATGAAATTTTTACAGTTTGTAAGTTGGACACGTGAAATTTTAGATATACGCTTTTGGTTCATAAAAAGAATTAACTTATTTATTGGTTTATGGAAATTCGACCCCTAAGGTGGTAAAAAGAGGGTTGAAAGTTTGTATGTAATTTCTACAGTTTGAAAGTTGGACACGTGAAATTTTAGATTTAATCTCTAGGTAGATAAAAAGAAAACCATGTGTTTATTAGTTTTTGGAAATTCTACCCCTATGGGGATAAAATAGGGGTTGTAACGTTATATGAAATTTCTTCGGTTTGGAAAATAAAACATCTAAAATTGTAGGTTTTCGCCCCTGATTAATAAAAAAACAATGATTTTCATTATTGTCGGGGATTTTTTAACGGGGCTAAAAAGGGGGTTGAAAGTTTGTATGTAATTTCTATAGTTTGTAAGTTAAAGTTGGAGTTGATAAAAAGAATTCATGTAATTATTAGGTTTTAGAAATTCTACCCCTAAGGGGAATACAGTAGGGATTGAAACTTTTTATGATTTTTTATCGGTTTGGTTGGTAAATTATCTAAAATAGTAGGTTTACGCTCTTAATTAATAAAAAAAGTAATGAGTTTATTGATTGCCGGAAATTCTACCCCTAATGGAGGTTAAAGGTGGCAATTTTATGAAATGCTTTTCAATCTTTTTATCAATGATATTCAATTATTAACTATTATATTCATTTTTTTATCAAATGTTTATAGTAATTTTATATATAATCCATAATTAAATAAGTTATATGTTTGTTTTAATAATGTATCAGTCATACCTACATCTAATTTAATGAATTTATCTAAAATCAAATTTGTATAAGTTGTGTTCACCTATAAGTGACATGTTTGCACGGAATGATGTTTTATGTATAATTATGTGTAAGTTTTTCTGTAAACATGTAGTTGGTGTTCCTATCAATAAATAAATAAATAAAAAAAATAAATAAATTTGTTGGGCTTATATATTTGATTCTTGGCATCAATACTAACAGCAATTTTTTATATTTTATAGTAATGGTTGTCATTACAAGTTTTTCAAAACTACTCCTAAAATACGATTTAAGGGATGTTAAAGTTTGTATGGCAAATCTCATTTCTTGGATTAATAAACTTGAAACTTGGGACAAATACTAACCTGAGTAAATAATAAAGGAAATCATTATTAGTTTTCCGAAACTATCCCTAAAAGATGATTAGGGGGATGTTAAAGTTCTTGGTTTAATAAACTTAAAATTTGGCACAAGTACTAACCTTAATAAATAATGTGATTTAATAATAGTTCCGAAAAACGAATAACTAATAGCAACCCTATTAGTTATTCGTTTTTCGGAACTATCCCCAAAATACTATTTAAGATCAAGATTTTTGAAGTATTTTATTACACATAGCTTCTTTTAATGATGTAGGTGAGCACTAAGGAGGGAGTTTTGGAAATTCAACCTTTAAAGTGACATTTATTTGTATAAAAACATTTTTTACAAAATTATTACAGACTTCCAACTAAAAACACTTCAAATTGAAAATAAATTTCTTTTTCGAAGTCGGTGTCTTTGGTAGGTACCATTTTTTTTCTTTATGGACACCGACTTCGAAAAAGAAAGTTATTTTTCACTTTGTAGTGTTTTTATTTGGATGTCGGTAGTATCTTTTTGTAAAATAGATTTTTTATTTTTCACTTTTTAGGTGGACCTAATAGGAAATTTGCCTTACTTAATTATGTTTTGTGTATGTTCACCGATATCTCCGTCAAACAACACTGAACAAACGGTCCAGTTCGGTAGTTCCAAATCGAGGAAGAGGTCTTCTTAGTGCCATAAGATTCTTCAAAAAACCATTGACACACCTAAAACATCTTCTGGGGGTAATTCTGAAAAACTAATGATGGCAATTTATTATTGCGCAAGGAATATGATTTTTAACTGACTTTTCAAAAAGATTTCTTTGCAGATTCTATCTCCTCTAAATCCTAACTTAAACCGTAGATATCTACGATATCCCATTTATTATTGATTTAACAATAGTTTATTTTTGATCGCCTTCACTAACTGCACATAATTTAGTTGAATAAAATATGAAATCCTGCGAACGAAGTCGCGGGCGGAGTGCTAGTTATTCATAAAACCTCAATTTTTTACTCTACATTTAATGTTACATTATAATAAACATGTATAGTATAAAAACAAATTATAGTAAAGTTTGGCAGTAGTAAGCAGTGGCAGAGGCAGTAGAGAGCAGTGGTGGCCCATTGGTAACGGCCGCGACTTATAAGTTGTAGGGCGTGAGTTTGAACCCAGGCAGGCTAGGCTATACTTTGTGTAAATTATTTAATCAACACTGCTCTTAAAACGGTGAAGGAAGACTTCGTGAGGAAATCGGCATGTCTTAGAACCAAAAATTCGAAGACATGTGACATCAACAAAAAGAAGAGGAATTGTAGCTAAAATGATTCTCTCAAAAACCAACTGACCACTACTAAATCGACAAGCAACATGTTAGAAGATAAAAAAGTACGTTTCATTAGACTCCACCACCCATGTCCATACTAATATTATAAATACGAATGTTTCATTGTTTGTTACCTTTTCACGACTAAACGGCTGAATCAATTTTTATGAAATTTGGTATGGAGATAATTTGAGAGCCATAGAACGACGCAGGGTTTGAGTTTTTATCCCGGTAGTGTTTTCTCTTCGGTTGATGAAATACTTTTAACGCGGGCGACGCTGCGGACAGAAATTAGTAAAAAATAATCTGTTAAAGAGAATCTATTTGATAGGTAGGTACCTATTATGCGTGAAGATTTTATTTATATGCAAGCTATATCACAAAATAAATACTCACAATGACACAGCTGCACATGCTGCACGTTTATTATTTGTTGCAAATATTTTTATTAGATTCACAAAAATATTGCTGGAACACGAGCGACGGTTACCAATTTCACCCGAAGTGACCTTAAAACGGAGACAAAGAGAGTTCTTATCTCTAAGATTTTATTATTAAAGTTCTACTAAATCTTAACAAAAGCGAAAAGCGTCACGGAACACTTACCTATAAGATATTTTGTCTTAATTGGCAATCTTCTTTCAAAATATTTACGATAATAAGTTTGTTAAAATAGCAGGCAAAGCTTTTAAATCATTACAGTAGTAATCTCTTATGACAAGCGGATTTGCTCTGAAAAGTTCTCGACATAATTTTTCGGAGAAGACCCTGATCGGTTTATAAAGATAAAATGGATCCCGAACAATCTGATTCGAATTCTCGTTGAACCGTTCGATATAGAAAACGTGTATATTTCTGAATACAATGTATAAAGTAAGCTTCTTTTAAGATGGTTGCGGGACAAAAGAAAAGGACTTTTTGTAAATTTTATTCTTTAGTCGCACGTCCCGTTTTTAGTATATGTATATGAGTTTGAGTAGGTAGGTGTGTAGACAGATTAAAATAAAATAAAAGATAAATTGGGAGTAAATCATAGCAATGAAAGAGCAAAATGTTGAGAAAAGATGAAAGGGAATTGTTTGTATTGATCAATGTACGTAATGTGGAGTGATGATACGCATGTGACGAAAAGAGCTATAACAGTTAAAGAAAATATGGATACATTGTTTGATGATATGTAAGAAAAGAAATTCACTAATGGCATAATGGTTGAAGGGATGGGAAGAGAAAACCCCGACCCCAAGTAACGGAACAAGAGCAGGAAGATGATGGTTGGTAAATATACGTGCCTTGTTATGTTAAAATAAGTCTATAATAAGTATGAACATTAAGCAGGCAAACTTTGGTGACACTACTCAATATCAACTATGTCACTGCACTGTGATTTGAGTTTGACTGCCATAACTAACAAGTCACACAAAAGTAATACAGGTTTCAAACACGATAATAACCCAGTTACACTGATACACATCATTACTTTCTATAACAAATAAAGCATTGTCATAACTAAATGTCTTATCTAGCCAACCTTCACGAAATTGGTCACACTCATCCACTTCTAATACGTTTTTAATACCTGTTTGCATCATGGTAGGAGACGGAATAATCGCCGCTCGGCCGTAAGTATCTACGGATTGCAAGTGCACTATAATCACAGGTTGCTGGAGGAATGCCCGTTATTTTGTAACTGTCAGCACAGAAGTGGATTGAAATGAAACCATTTTATCACGCTCATGTATTAAAGATAGTGGTTAGCAAGTATTGCGCAAATTGTTGTTTGTTGCCAGAATTTTTCAAAGATATTTAGCGTCTATTTTAGAAATATGTGTTTAAAGTCTGTATGTGCTGTTAAGATTTTGCGTGTTTGGTTTATTGAACTGGCAGTTAAAGATTCTAAAGTAACTATCATCTTAACTATTATCATAACGAGATAAAACCATTTGATTGTTTGCTTATACTGTTAAGATTACGAAAATATTTTAGATGATACAAAAAGCTAAACTATTACTGAGTATAACAGGCTTATATATCCGGAATACTACACGGTTCTTGTATGGTTCTGGGAGCAAAGCTACGGTATAAATCTAGTTGCAAGTAAATAAACAATTAATTAAGAGAGTGACAACTAAAATGTCGCCTAAAAAGGATGAATGAAAGAAGAAGACATTCTACAACAACACTAATGAGACCTTAAATGACGTTCTACTAGCGATAATGATTGTCGAAAAGTTCGAAATATTATATATAGGATAGACACACATAGCCAATCATTATATCGCTGTTAAAATGGTAGGTACTTATTCTAGAGCCCAAAGATAATTGAAATATGTAAGGGTTAAAGGGAAGTACAAGTTTTATTGCAAACTAGCTTCTGCCCGCGGTTTCACCTGCGTAAAATGTGTTTTATCATCCCAAGGGAATAGAATCCTATGTCCTTCCTAGGGTCTCAAACTATATCCGTGCCAATTTTCATTAAAATCGGTTTAATAGATCCAGAGATTATCCCCTACAACCTCACAAACTTTACCTCTTTTTATTATTAGTATAGAAGTATAGATGAAATTGCGTGTACCAACTAGGCCTTATATTTACCAGTCACTCTTCTTATTAATATTTGATCAATCGTACTAACAGGCGGGACATTGCATTTCGCTTCGAGAAATTGGCAACAGATAATACACCCACTAAAACGAATTCTATTAATATATATACTTTCTCCGTTCCGTTTCTACCGCATTGTGGTTTGTATGCAAATATTTGATTTAGTGACAGTAATTGTAATAAAAAGGAATTAATTTTGGTCACAGTAACAGTTGTAGATAATCAACGTGGGCTTTTTAAAAGAAATTATAATCACCATTGAAATGGCCATTGTCCATTTGATTACAATTCGATGACTTTAAATAAATAAGTATATTTACTTCAGAATGACGGGTTACTTCTGCTTTTTAAGGTCTATAAAAGTATAAGTATTTTCTTAAGGTAACATATTGATGAATGACGATGATTAGCTTGCGATATCGCTTTCTTATCTTTCATTATCTTGGATATCAATTACGTTTCCATACTGGCAAAGATTAGAGATTGTGTATTTTAAACCAATGGGATTTTAGTAACCGGGCGTTTAGTGCAAAACCAACAATTTCGTAATTTACCCGCAAAGCTACCAAGCCTGCACTTAATTGATCGATCGAGACTTAACTAGCGCAACGAACAGTCGATACCCAATCCCGTACAGGACGATTGATCAACATATTGTGCAAACGGCTGATTGACGCGACCTGCCGCTCCGCCCATAGTTTCGAAAATGACCGATAATCGCGACGCATTGTCTCGTTTTCCTCAGCTTTCACCGCACGCGCATCTAATGTAATACATAATTGTAGGGTACATGCATTGTTGTCACACTGCTAATTCGTCGGGGCCAGCTGATTGTTTGATACAGTTTTCTTACTACTTTGTAATGTGGGAACGGTTGACGTATGTCCTTCCGCTTGATTCTATTGTTTGTTGGGTTATTGCGGAAAACATGTTCGGTTTTTTGCTGCGCTATCGTACAGGTCAATCGCTCAGCTCATTTGGTTATGCGATACGAAACTTTTCCTTCATCATCATCGTTTCAGTCCGGACTCACTTGTCTAAACCAATATTATAAAGAGAAAAGATTTTTTTTTTGTTTGTTTGTTTGTACCGAATAGGCTCCAAAACTACAAGACCGATTTCAAAAATTCTTTCACCGTTGGGAAGCTACTCTATCATCGGGTGACATAAGCTACTTTTTATCCCTGTATTCCTACGGGAACGGGAACTATGCGGGTGAAACCGCGAGGCTTCCTCTAGTCTTTGATAAATGCCTCCTTTCATTTCTGATAATTTCTGTGATTGGTGTATTAGTCTCTTGTACAGATGTTTCACGCAACTTTGACGATGTCGTCAGCCCAATGCGACTACCCAAACAATTGGTTCACCAAACTTTTTCTAATTTAAGACCGAACTTTTAATATGTATTTTTTACCATTTTCAGGAACAAGGGGCACCTGTCGAGGAACCCCAAGATGATGACAAACCCGCCAGGTAAACAAATTGTTATCAACTTTTAAACAAAACCAATTCAGAGGCTTTAGCGAAACCTGACCAAAACTCGATTATAGGATCCGTTGACTCCAATTTCGCATTAAGCTGACGGAAATATCTGTTAGCTAGGATTAATTTATTTACAAACTAGATAACATTTTGTGAAATATCATTTCCTTTTGCACACTGAATATTGGTTTAAGCTAAACATAAACTTTGTGGGTTAGCGGTTTATAGTAGTGAATAAATATCGATGTTCTATGAATAATAATTTTATAGAAGAGTTTTATATTACCGAGGGAAGGTTTTCAATATAGTAATTTTTGTATTTAACTTATAAATCATGACACGAGTACGAGTTTATAAAATCACTAAATTTGAGGCAATAAAATGCAGTGTTGCTTTAATGTTCAATATGATTTGAGATCGTATGAAACAATTTGTTTTATAGTTTACTGCCTTTGTCGAGACAAAGGACCATTTATCATAGTTTACATATTAGATTAATTTTACCATAGCCTGTCTAGATAATACTGCTGTGTGCATGGCTTATAGTCAAATTTCGTTCCTCTTAAATTTTCGGGTAGGTATGCAATTTTAAAAATTGTGTCTGAATCGGCATGATAAATGTGATATATTTCTGGTGCCAAAAATTTTACTAATGTAAAAGTTAATCATTTTATGTGCATACAAGAGAGTAAAAAGCATTTCTAAAGGTTAAATGCGACTGTAAAATATATTTCAGTGTTCTGAAAACATTTTTGAAATTAAATTCTTAAATATCTACATCTAACTTCGAATTTTCCCTTGAAGAATCAAATATCAACAAAATCTCTGAAACCTTCTTTGAAAAATCAAAATAATTCTCAGCTTTGAAATTATTCCTTTGAGGATAATACATTGAAATATATTTTGCAAATTGGAAAACAGGATTACGAAATCATTTTCATTTTATTATTTACTAACTTTTTCTTGTGGCTTCGTTCCTATCCCTTTTTAATAGATATAACCTATGACACTTAACGATAATTTATTAGTGAGGGGTTTATCTTAATCGGATCAGCTAGATATAACCTTTTATAAACATATTAACAAACAAACAATTTCACGGCTTTATAACAGTAGTTTAGACTTCATTTTACCTCCAGTTTCTAAAACCTCCTTTCACCGAATTCCAGTCGCGCTGACACCGAACAGTACCGTCCAGGACAGGTGTTCTCCCTGAACTCCCAAGAGCTCCTGGAGCTGCAGCCAGAGAGGCAGGCGCCTTTGTCCAGCAACCAGCTCCTCCAGCAACTATATCGGCCCCAGCAGCAAGAGCAGAAGCAGAACCTTCAGCAGATTTATTATTTAGAACCTCAGTCAGCTCGTCAGGTAAGATAGCTAATGCAAAATAACATAGCTCGTAGAATTGTCTAGCTCAAGTAGCATGGTGCAGGGTACAATGCTTGCGGAAGGGATGGTTGATACGGTCGAAATATTCTGAAGAGGCGACCGAATTCCTGGAGACGTTCCGTTGGAAGGACCCAAAGGTGGACCGATGATCTGATGAAAAACATAGTCCAGCAGTGAACGCTTTTCTCCAGCAAAGATGATGATTAAATGTCCTTTTATGTATTTAAAGATATAGCCCAGTGAAGAAAGGTGTACTAAACGAGGGTTTTTTATTAGAGACTCTTACAAATAAAATAATAGAGTGCTAACTAAAAGAAAAAGTTCAATAATCACCCTCTGTATAATCAACATTTCAAACAAAAAACAAAAGAAAATATTTTGAATTAAGAAATAAAACATTTGACGGTAATTGGCTGGCAATACAACCAGACAGCTGTCAACTGAGATATTTTTGCTTTCGCGTCCAAAACAAGTTCAGTGTCGACGAAATACGTCTACAGAAAAAAATATAGCTTGTGAAATGAAAACGGTTTTGATACTATTTAATTTGAAATTTATTTCTTTTCTTTTCAGGTTTCTTATAAACCATCATCTCATGCTGTCATTGCTCGTCCTGACTACACTTCGAATGGCGGAGAAGCTTCAGTAGGAGCTGCTTTATCAGTCAGTGATACAGGATCCAACGCCAATAATGCTTACAACCAGAATCTGCTCGCTTTGCTGGGACAGCCTCCTTTGAGGGCAGCAGCTGAGGAGCCTCAACAGCATTTATACACTCAACCTCAACAAGTACAGCACTTGCAGCAAGTTCAAGCTTCTAATGTTCAAAGTGTCGCACCTCAATATCAGCAGGTTAGTTAGTCCCCAAATATGGAGATGCCTTTGATAAATATTTCTCAACTGTTGCTAAATTTAAAATTATTTCAATTTCAGGTCGACAGATACATCTCGAAGCCAAGCAAGAAATCCAAACTGAGGAACAAGGTCCAAATAGCTCAACCACAACCCTCGCCAGCAGCTCCTCAACAGTACCTAATCGAGACCACGAACGTGCAGCAGCAACAGGCAGTCCAACAGTCGCCTTTGTACCGTCAACCACAGCCTCAACAGCAGCAGAGAGTCGCTCAAGCGCTTCGTTACGTGCAAGTCCCACAAACACAAGCATCTCAACAAATTCTGTATGAACGTCCTGAATCTCAAGGCTTGAAAGTCGTCCCAGCACCCAAGCTCCAACCACTACAACAGCAACAACAGCAACAACAACAGCCTAGGGCTCAGCACAACTACAGAATCGTGTCCCAATACCAGCAACCCGAAGCATCACCGAAGCAATACAGAATCTACGAAGCTCCCAGACAAGTCATCAGACCCCAAGAACAAAGCCGTCTGCAAAGCCAGAGTGTTGAAAGACCAGTCGCATACCTAAAACGTTTCCCTGAACTCGACAAAATGCGCGCAGTGAAAATCTACGATCCAATTTCCGAAGGCTTACCCCAACAGCCAGCACAAATCATTGGCGAACAGCAGTACTATCTCCGTCCTATTTACAGAAACAATGAGCAACAACGTCCAAGGTATGAAATGCAAGCCCAGATCAAGTCCGAACAATCTAGAGTGTCAGAACAGGCGAAAGCACCGCAGTCGTCTATCTATGTGAGTAAAAATGTAGCGCCGAGGAATCAGTTGAGGCCTCAGCAACAAGTGTACAGAGAACAGCTGCCCAGCGTTGAGCAAGTAAACCTGGAGCAGCACGGACAGAGTTTGGATGAACAAAGAGCACAGCTGCCTCCTCCTAAGAACAACAAGGCGTATACTCCTGAAGAATTTTCTGCCCTGGTAGCAGCTGGGTACGCCGTCACCCCTGTGCCAGTTAGCTCGATAAACCTGCAAGAGGCCCAGTCCAGGTCGTCAGTAGAATCAGTGACAATGCTACCAAAACGGAGAACCATCCTAGCGACCCGACGCCATCAGTATCTGCCCCTTCGAGGAGACGACGCGCCTTAGAAATAATGATAATGCTGTAAATAGGTTAGCTTTAGTTCTGTAATATAAAATATAGTGATATTCGTTTAAATTGTGTTTTATTCTCTAAGAACATACGTGCATTAGTGTGCTCCCCAGCGTAAATAAAACCGCAGGCAACAAGCGTTAGAATTCATTATGCTTTCATGAAAACCGCAACTGCAAATAGATGTTAGAAATACACACAGTGTTTTGTATATTGAAAAAAAAACAATATCATAATCATTAGCTCTGCAATTTGCAAACCACGAATTGCTTCTAAAAGACAAAGTTATGAAAATAAACTGTAGAGCTTTTCAATTTTCAATATTTGACATTGGTGCTATGTATTAACTCGTTCATAGAAAATTGCCCTTCAAATAAGCAAAGTATATACTTTTGATTAGCCATTTCATTTACTGGTTCTCTCTTTACAATATTTTGCCGTGCAATACAGTGATTCATTCACGTATGGATAACATTTCTTTTTACTAAGTTCTAATTTTGCGGCACTTGTGGAGATATTTGGTACCAAAGTTATTCCATCATCTCATATTGCTGTTCAAGAATTTTTAAGTGCTTTAGCATAAAATTGAAACTTATTTTCTAAGTGTTTGTTCTGAGCTTGCTTCATCCAAATAGCTGGTAAACGCTCACGTACAGTACACACTAATTTCTAATCAAAATTCGGGTAAAGTCTCTCCATACTCAAACCATGGGGTATCAACTCATACAAATTATAATTAGTATTAAAAAAAGATCATAGATGGCAGCATAGGTAACAAATGTGAAAGTAACAATCAATTAAAAATGTTTAACAGCAGATTCAGGCTGAAATAAGTTTAGTAAAAATCAAAACTTGCTTCTTTAATGTTAATTTATCCATTTACACTCATTAATCAGGTTTTTTGAACAAAAAAGATAAGTGAAGACTTTGTATGTTAAATTAGTTGAAAGTAGCCATCGACTTTTCGTTTTGTTTTGAGTTCTTTGCAATAGATGGCGTGTTTCACAATTTGTGCTAAACTATATATCCATCGTAAGATTAATTTTGTAGGATAGTTATTATTTATTATAGGCGTAATTTAAAAGATATTATTTATTATAGGCGTAATTTCAAATATTAAAGTTTTGGTCTATTATTTAAAATCACTTTTTTGTGAAGCTTGTTTACACGTCGAATTAACTAGATACCTCGCTGGAACAGGACTCGTATCGCGCTAGGGCCTACTCAAATCGCACGGGTACTAGAATAAGAGATAACGCGACGCGTGTGCCGCTTGCCGTCCGAGTTTACGTGTCGCATAGTAGTAGTAGTACAGTTTGATTCAAACTTAATAACGGCTCGAAACACTTCGTGAGCCACTACGCGCTAGCAATTTCATGTGACACCGGGGGTGAGGGGTAGGGTAGGTACTGCCATGCTGCGTACCTAACTAAAGTATTAAAAGTAATCATTTTTGTAAAAACATCTTGTTCTTTATATATCTAAGTACCAAACTAAAATAAAAAAGCTAATTTAAAATCAAACACCCGACTGCTTAAAAAGCGAACTAAAAAGCTGTAAACAAGAAAATAACTAGCTGTGCAGTCGGAGGATACATATTCGCGAACTGCCTGATCCTCCGACGGCACAGCACGATTTTTACTTGTTTACAGCTTTTGAGTTCACTTCCTTTTTGATTTTTAAATTAGCTTTTTTTATTTACAACTTTTAAGTATTTTTTTTTTATAAATTGTTTTAAACATATACGTGGTATGTATTTTTGTAATCACCACTAAAAGCCCTTAATTTTGATACCCCACTCGACGGGTTACGAAGATAAAAAATTGCAACCTCTACAATATGGAGCCCAAAATCCGCCATTTTTTTTTAATGGCACTTATCTAAGAATATTTGGGTGGCCAAGACCTATCTAACGATGTCTTAATTATAAAAATCCGTCATGTGGTTTGAAAGATACGAGGTAATAAAGAATATTACACACATACCTACATACAAGATACGCGCGAAAAACATAACCCTTTCCTTGCAGCCGGGTAAAAAAGGATAACCCTTATAGTGAATAATAAAATGACATGAAGTAGGTACCTACTTCGTGTCATTCCGTTGCCGCGGAAGCAAACTAACTACCTACATTTAATTCTACAACGAATTCTACAGTTTTGATTGATTTGGAATATTCGTGAATATTGTGAAATTCGCTACACAATGCGACCACTTAGATTTAAGAAATTACCGCAGTCTGAACGGAGTCTGTCCCGAACCGAACATACCTAATGTTATTATTACGAATACGAAGTAAGCGTTCAAGGACAAGACAACTGGCAAATAACGTCTCTGAGTACCTACATGATACGATTCCTCGCTCAAAATGCCATAAGATTTAGTATCTAGGCAAACTACTAGATGGCGTTAGAAAACCACAGTCTCGGGCTATTAAAGAGTCACTGGTGCTGCCGCCTGTTAAAAATATGGAGAAAGAAAAAATAGCCCGACCAATAGCCCGACTTATGGAGGTGACATTTCTTTGTATGGGATTGGGTATCTGTACTGTAGTATTATATTATCTTTGCTCAAACTAACCTTGGCAATTTTCGGGACCCTAAAACTCTGTAAATGTATTATTTGCTCGATAATTTTGTGGTTTTGCTTTGTACATATATATATTTCCAAGGCCACTGCACTCTGATTCCCAGTTTCTGGGAAACGAAAATAAAACTGAATTGCGTTTTTATACAACATGTTTCAATTTCACACCTTCTGAACATGTTATTTGGGTTCACGAGGATCGAAAGCGATAAAGTTATTCTTCGAAATGGAATATTCAGATCATCTGCGATGTGTCAAGCGGTGGATATATTTTCGCTTGAATAAATCATCCTTTATTTTTGAAAACTTTGACTCTCTTCTTCTTTGAATATTCTATATTTATCTGACTAAAGAGAAAACTTGAAACAAGGTTAAACTAAGACAATAGGTGTAGAAAAGTATTTGGTATTTTGTTCGGAACGTTCAACGGTATACGGTAACAAACACAATATTGGTAAAAAAACATCTTGAATGGTCTTTAGATGTGAGATTATGTGCCCGGCACTGCATACTAAAGCGTTGTGCGATCAAAAGCCTATAAAAATATACTACTTACTAACTTATACTAAACCTATTCATAGAAATAAAAGATAAAATAGAAAAGCAGGAAAAGTAGAAAATATTACCCAATTACACAAGGAAACCACATTTTCAAAAATATTTTTTGTGATTATTTAGAAAGTCATAAAGATCACGATTAGGATAACACAGAAAAGGAACTAGATAAATCAATTTTAACGTTCAATGATAAAATCCAGAAGATAGAGTCCCTACGACCTGAGCCTGCAAAAGTTGTGTAATACATTTATAATAATGAAGGTATAACGAAACACACGACGAACATCTCTGGAAGACTTTATAACAAGCTAACTTACGAACAAGATTCTCACATGGATACTATAATGGCAGAGATGATTATAATATGGATATAGGCATCTTATGATTCGCGTTGCAGGAACTTTAATTGCCGGGTAGAATCTGATTCGAGAATATCTGTAGTTTAAACGAGTACTTTTTACTGTATCCCTAATTGAGAACTAAGTCCAGTTCTCAATTAGGGATACAGTAGATAAAATAGGGCAGTTTTTAAGGTCGTTTCCTGATGTAATCAAATAGATTAGTGCAGTGGTGGTCCAGTGGTATTGGCCGTGACTTACAAGTTGTAGGTCGTGGGTTTGAACCCAGCTTCAGACAAGCGCTTTACTTTGTGTAAATTATTTCATCAACACTTCTTTCAAAAGCGGTGAAGAAAAACATCGTGAGGAAAATGTCCTTAAACCAAAAATTGAAGACATGTAACCTTATTATGGTTATGGATATGGATTATGGCCCATTTCCTCTCACAGAGAGAAGGCATGTGTCCCAGCAGTGGGAACATAAATAAGCCGATGATGATTGATGAATAAGGCACAAGAGAGTCAGTAGGTGAAGAAAGCGATGGCTTTTGGAAGAAAATGAGATTATCTGTCATTATACTTGCAAGCAAGTGTCCCTCATTCTAGCATAGTTCTGGCAATGTGTACTATCATCTTCGCCCACTGCCAGGCATACTACTCTCTCACAGGATAACTGTGGTTGTATGCCACCTACTGTAACAAAATAATGCATTCTGCAAAGTGGCATACAACCACAGTTATTCTCTGAACACGACTATGAATATGAATGCAATACAATAAAATATTTATAACACATGTAAGGGCTGATTTTTCAATAGTCTGATAACTTTTAACAGACGAATAAAAATAGTTGTTTCGTCCCGATTTTTAATATTTTATTGCAAAACCATGTCAGTTGGCTGTCATTTGATTTTGACAGCTTTTGATTGACAGATGACACTTGACAAGAGTTGTAAAATAAAATTTGTAGCAAGCACACGGAGAAATCGGGTTCTTGTGAAATTATATTTAATCGAGATGAACCACATCTCATCATCGCCCGTTGTGAAATTAAATCTTCGCAATTGACGCGTTTTGAATTGCTCCAACAGGTGTCCCAAAGTGTCTGGCATCGTTGGACTTTAGAATATTTGCATATTTTGCAGCAGTGCGTTAAGTAGACTGACAAAACTGACCCTCCCAAAGTCGGAGACCTTGTACTTGTTAAAGAACCTAATTTGTTACCTTTGTATTGGCGTCGTGGACGCATTGTAGATTTAATTTATGGGTCTGACGGAGTTCCCAGAGTTGCGGAGGTCATGGTCGGAGATTCGGCTTTGAAGCGAGCAGTGGCGAGTTTAGCACGCTTGCCCATTTATTAGCGGACATAACTCCTTATGTCCGAGACGGGGGGATGTTTCGTCAACCCCATCGGCGAATTCGGCCTTAAATGCGGTGGTAGGCGAGCGATGGGATGGGTTTCAATTATTTTTTACTGACGCCTCAAAATTAAATGATATTGATAACACTGGTGCCGCTGTTTACTATAGTAGCAGTAGTAGTAGAGCTCCAGTATTATCTTACAATTTAAATGTCCGAAAGAATCTTCTGTATTCACCGGTGAGTGTGTGGCTATTTTGGAAGCCTATGCTTTTATTGAACCACACACTAATATTGAGAAAGCTGTAATTTTTACAGATTCACTTAGTTGTTTGCAGGCCTTAGCTCAAAGTCCGTTTAAAAGTAGACTACATAGCCCTTTAATATTAAAAATTTAAAAATCTTTATTCGCATGTGCTAGCAGTCAAAGGGATGTTCAGTTAGTTTGGATACCTAGTCATTGTGGCATCAAGGGTAACGAATGTGTTGATGTATTGGCTAAAGATGCGTGTTCATCTGTAACAGCTGATCTCTCACATAATACTCACCTGAGTTATGACTTGTTGTCCCTTCCCAAATTGAATCTCCAGAGTTCATGGCAGGAGCATTGGAATATCTCTAGCAGAAAGAAAGGCAAATTTTTCCATGCTGTCCAACCGGTCATAAAACCAAAACCAATGGTTCTTTGGTTTCAGAAAGGTTTCCAAGACTGCTATTTCTGTACATTGCAGAATCCGACTAAGTTTTTGCTGCACCACCGTCTTCTTCCATAAAATCCGTGTACGCGACTCCTCGCTCTGCGATTGCGGTTTAGGCGAGGGTACTTTGGATCACATTTTTATTGAATGTTCAAACAACGTCCCCTCACTTGATTAGTACCGCCGTCTTCCTAAATTTAAGATCCCTCTCCCAATAAATCTCCCCTCTCTTCTGACTTATTCTTCCCCAGAGCTCCTTGTGGAGCTGATGATTTTCATCCGTCACAACAATATAAAATTATGAATCTTAAACTTTAAATTACCTCCTATTTTATGTGGCATACAACGTATCTTTAATGTGTTAACAATTTTATTACTATTTATGTATTTTTATTTTTTGTTTGTTTCAGTCCCGTACTAACCCAACAAGTGTCAACTGTATTCAATTGAAGAATTTCGTTTCTATCTACAGTTTCTAATGTTTATTTTTTTAATAAAACATTCTTGCTCTTCCTTTTAACTTTGACATTGGCAGAATAGTCGACATCGGCTTTGCTTGCCATAAAAAATATAGAATAGACATTTGTATTGAAATAGTACATTGTGATACAAGGGTGGAAACGACTTTTTCCAATACAGTTGTGGAAAATATTAAAAACAAATCAAAGAATTAGATTTGTTTACAATAAAAAAAAAACAGAAAATGGCGCGTTATTGCAACTGGATATTTTTTTTTCAACGAAAACAGCCTATACAGTCTATTCTATTTTTGACAAATGTTGATGTGAAAATAATTTAATTAAAACTGGTAATTAAATTTACTAAACAACCATTTAAAAAACATTTGATAATTTAATGCTAAAACGGAATCATTAATTTTTCCTCGTATAAAATCCATCCAATTTTATTTTATGTATGAAAACTCCTTGCTACTAAACTTTTTTGAATTGACTTATAAATTTAAAGCTCAACTGCAAAACTAATGATCGAGCTCGTAAACAAAAGTTACGACCGCGTAACAGAAATATGCACCAAGTTATATACAAGAAATACAACCAAGTTTCTAGGACTGACAATAGATAGTAATTTAAATTGGAAGGCGCACATAGAGACTCTGACTAAAAGAATAAGCAGTAGTGCTTATGCCTTGTACATCCTGTCTCGAACGGTTAATATAGACGCGCTATTAACAGCTTACTATGGGCTAAGTGAATCTGTTCTCAGATATGGGATTAGCTTTTGGGGTAACTCAACTGATAAACAAGATGCATTTAAAGCACAAAAGAGGTGCCTTAGAGCGATGTTTAAGTTAAAAACCACTGATAGTTGTAAACCCTATTTCATCCGCTATAAAATATTAACATTGCCGTCTCTTTATATTTTGGAAACGGTAATGTTTGATAGAAAAAATGATAGCTTATTTTCACGTATGCAAGATAAATTTCCAAGAAACAGGCGTGATCAAAATCAGCTCTGCACGGCACTTATGCGCTAAAATGTTTTTTGCATGGCTCCTACGATTTATAATAAGTTACCCAAAAGTTGGAGGGAGCTTAATAATGTAGAAATAAAGAAGCAACTAAAGTCGTTTCTAAGTAAAAGGGCTTACTATAATGTTCACGAATTTATGGAAGAATCCTTTGTTTGACATAGATTTTATTGCAATTTTGACATTGATAATTTTTACATTGATTTGATTTGTATTAACTTTTGTTTGACATTTTATTGATTTGTTAATATAGATTTTCTATTTATACATTATTCCTATTTGACATTTGATTGATATTTTTCATTTTGACATTTTATTAAAATTCACATTGATTTGACATGCACCATTTTTCATTTTGACATTTGATTTATATTTTATTCATGGATTTACTTTATTGCTATTTGACATTTTTGATTTATATTATTATTTTAATTCCATTGATATTTTGAGTTAACTGTTATTATTATTATTAATTTTCACTTTGTTTATTGTTGGCTTTGATAACTATGGAATTCATTTATAATTTAACTTGCAAAATATTCGCACGCCATAGCATGTGGCAAACATGTCGGAATCTTTTGGTGTTTTTATTATCTTGCATGCATATTGTATGTGTTACCCATGTTTGATAAATAAATATATCTTATCTTATCTTATGCGAAAGATTTAATTTTCGTATCATAGTTATAGCCTCTGAAAGTACGCCATGTTAAACAACTGTATTGAAAAATAATTAAGTAAATGTAACAGGGTTTAATATTATTTGTTGAATTAACTTGTTGTTTCTCTTACAGACTTTATGACTTGTTATTTAATTTGCTAAGAGAATTACTGTCAAACTGTTGTTTTGGTTACACACATATATTATTAATTTAAGTTGTTGAACATTTTGTGTATTAATTAATATTTAATCACCGTTGCTTACATTTTGAAAGTATGACTGCCAATACATTTGCTTGTAAGATTAGAGCGGAATTGAGATGGGTGACCTCAACGGCCTCATTGATAAGTAGATCTGATAGATCAGGGGCTTCGTTGGCCCGTTCTAGTGAACTCCCAGCGCGTCAAGCCAGGGTAGATAAATATCATGCGGAATGTTTGGCGCTATTGTCCACCAAGGACACTAAGTTAGCCGCTGCAGTTGAGGCAGACGTCACACAATTCTACAGTTTCTCGGATGATATTGTTGAGGCAACCAGTAAATTGAGGGGTTCTGCACAGGATTTTTTGAAAGTGGAGACGAGGTCTCCCACCCATCCTGCTTTGTTAGGACGGTTGCCTACGCTAGACTTGCCACACTTTAGTGGAGATTTGGGTTGTTGGACTGCCTACTTCGACCTGTTCAACAGTTTGGTGGATGCTAGGACAGACCTGTCACTTAGTCAAAAGTAGGCCTACTTATTCTCCACGTTAGGTGAGGCCCTAGGTTTAGTAAGCCATCTAACTGTTACGGATCAGAGTTATCATACGGCCCGGGAACTGTTGATAAAGCGCTATAGGAACGTGAGGCTTTTAGCGGACGCGAACGTATCGCATATTTTGTCATTGCCTCGCATCCATCGGGTTGCCACCCTACGAGTGGATTTGGTCAACCCACTAACCTAGAACACTCGCGGGGCCCATAGCGGTCCTCTCCGGATCAGCGTCGTGTTGGTGCGCGGCCCCCCGCTCGTGGGAAGGGTGAGTTACGACGCTCTCCTCATCAATATGTGGCGACCCAGGCTCGCAGTATGCGCTGCATATACTGCAACACGGATGGTCACATGGTCACCTCCTGTCCGAAGTTCCTGGAAAGGAACACAAAGGACCGACGTGGAATCGCCAACAGCCGCAAGTGGTGCTACACTTGTCTGGGACAGCACTTGCAGCGGGATTGCCAGCGGTCAGATCCTTGCCCGCATTGTCAAGGTAAGCACCACCGCTTGTTGTGTTCGAACCAAAATGGTGTTGGTAGGCCATATGATGCCCGACGCTCCCCCATAGGTGGGAGTCCGCATCGCCACCAACCCCACCCAAACCACGTGGATCCTCGACGGGGCTCACCTCGCACAGGCGGGGTCACACCTCCACCCCCGCCTCAACTGGAGGAGAGGTATTTGGGAATGGAGAGGCAGGCAGCGTCACCACCGCTACATGAGCGACCGTGATTGGAGCGCCGCCCACCCCAGTTTGGACGTGCCCGTGGTTACCAGAATCCGGTGACAGGGTGAGTCGAAAGACACCCTGGCACTCCGGTGGACCACTACACGTCCGATCTTCCGGACAACTACCAACCCCAGGGGGGTTATCAATAATAGGTAGTCGCATCCCTCTCCTCCACTACAGCCGCCCAGCCAGAGACAGTGCTTCTGCCAACTGTCTCTGTAAGGATCTGGGGCCCGAAGGGTAATTCTTTGTTAGTTCGTGCCCTTTTGGATTCGGATGCTCAAGGCTGTCTTGTATCCTTTTGTTTAGTGGAGCGGTTGGGTCTCCCACGTGGACTCCATCATTCTGCTATATATGGCATAGGTGGTACTGAAGCGGGTGCTCAACGGGGAGAAGTTGAAATTTTTATTTCGCCGGTTCTTTGTGGCCAAGAATCTTGGCCAAGGCCGTTGTTTTGAATGATATTATGGGCAGACACCCGCAGGTTGCAGTGGTGAAATTAACGTCGGACCTAACTCCTGCCGACCCGAAGTGGTTTGTACCCGGACCCGTAGACGTGCTTTTAGGTGTTGATGTTTTGGGTTTGATTTTGTCCGGGACCAAGCGGGTTCTGCAGACAAATGGGTAATAGTAGCTATACCGACAGTTTTTGGCTTTAGCTTCATGGGTTCCCCGTATTTCCCCGTGGGTTTCGCCCCGCGGATTGAGGACCAAGGATTGAATGAGGGGATCTCTCTTTCCGACGCCCTTCAGTGCTTATGGGAAGTCGAAGAGCTTCCACTTGATTCAAGAGTCGATCCAGCTGAACAAGAGTGCGAATTGAATTACCCGAATAATACTGGTCGCCTCGCTGATGGTCGTTTTGTCACTCGATTACCGTTTTAGGCTGCGCGTCCTCCTCTTGGTCATTCCTATACCTTAGCGGAAAAAAGGTTATTGTCAATGGAGCGTCGAATGCGTAGGGATTCGGCTTTTTATAAGAAATATGTGGACTTTATGCGGGAGTATGAAGATTTGGGACACATGTCTCCTTCTTATCTTGATTGCCGTTCAATCGAGCATTACGTTTTTCCGCACCATGCGGTTTTGAAAATTCCGGGTGATAAAATCCGCGTGGTATTCATTGGCTCGGCCCCTACGTCAAATGGAGTTTCTTTGAACCAGAGCTTACACTCGGGTCCCAAATTGCATAGGGACATTTCGGATATCCTCACCAATTTCCGCCGTCAGCAGATTGTTTTTGTGGCTGACATCCGTATGATGTTCAGACAATCTCTTGTTCATCCGGACGACCAGCGCTATCAAATAATCCTTTGGCGTGAGCGACCTTGTGATCCGATTGGTGTGTATGAGTTGAATACTACGACGTATGGACTCAGGTCTAGTTCCTATATTGCCATCCGCACTTTATTGGAGCTGGCCAGCCGTGAACAGTTGAAGTATCTACGTGCGGCTGCCATTTTGAAAGACTCCGTATACGTCGATGATGTGTGCGCCGGGGCCTCTACAGTGGAAGCGGCCTTGGTTTTGCGGGATAAGTTGATTGGAATCCTGAAATCAGGAGGTTACGAATTGCGTAAATGGTTATCGAATCGTCCTGTGTTGTTGAGTGATCTGCCAGTAGAACATCAACAGGATCCTCTCCTTTTTGAAAATGTAAATAACCCTAATTTGATTGCCGTCCTTGGTATAGTACTTGGTATAGTACCAGCCCGTCCAGGATGTCTTCACCTATCAAGTGAAATTGGATACTTCCCAGACCTGGACGAAGCGCTTGGTCTTGTCAACTGTTGCCCGGACATTTGATCCCAATGGATGGATCACTCCTGTCATATTCTTGGCCAAGTGGTTTTTGCAGAAGCGTTGGTTAGCCAATATTACTTGGGACGAGCCTCTGCCGAAAGAGTTGATGAGGGAATGGTTTGCGATTGAATCCTCACTTGCCCAGACTCCTTCTACCAGCTGGTAAGTGTCGAGTGAGTCTCCACAGGTTTTGTGATGCGTCCGAACGAAGGTACGCGGCCGTGGTAGTTTTACGGACTGTAAGTCCATCCGGTTCTGTAGAGGTCCACTTGGTGATGGCTGAGAGTAAAGTGGCGACTGTTAGGTTAGAGTCTCACAGATTGAGAACTCTGAGACTAAACTGATCTGGACATGTCCCAGGAGAATTGAACCCCGCAGACTGCACGTCGCGTGGTTGCGAGGCTCCTGCCCTTGTTAACCATTCTCTTTGGTAGGGACCAGACTGGTTGACGCATCACGAGTCATCCTGGCCCCAGACTAGGTTCTCTTCTTCAGAGGTTCTGCCCGGCTTGCGTATTGGAATTGTGGAAACGCAACCTGAATATACCTGCAATCTTCACCAGGTCATCGGTCCACCTGGTGGGAGGCCTTCCAACGCAACGTCTTCCGGTTCGCGGTCGCCACTCCAGAACCTTTCTGCTCCATCGGCCATCCGTTCTGCGAGCAATGTGCCCTGCCCACTGCCACTTAAGTTTGGCAATTCTTTGGGCTATGTCGGTAACACTGGTTCTCTTGAGGATCTCTACATTTCTGATTCGATCACGCAAGGAAACAGCGAGCATAGCCGCATCCATTGCCATTTGGGTGACTGTAAGCTTTCTGATGAGGCCCATTGTAAGCGACCACGTCTCAGAGCCATATGTCATCACTAGCAACACACACTGGTCATAGACTTTCGTCTTGACACTGTGGTAAGTTGGACGAGAAGATACCGCGCAACTTCCCGAACGCTGCCCAGCCGAGTCGGATTCGACGGTTGACTTCTTTCTCGAAGTTGGCCCTACCCAACTGGATCATTTGTCCCAGGTAGACATAGTCGCCCATAACTTCGAGTATAGAGTATCCGACCTTAATAGGAGTGGGTGTAACATCGGCATTCAGCATCACCTTGGTTTTGTCGGAAGCTCTACTGAGGTCATCGCGCATTGTACTGAGGTACTCCATGGTCTCAGCCATAACCACTATATCGTCGGCAAAACTAAGGTGAGTGATGTACTCGCCATTGACGTTGATGCCTAGCCCTGTCCAGTCCAGAAACTTGAAGACGTTCTCCAGTGCAGCGGTAAATAGCTTCGGAGATATGACGTCTCCCTGCCCACACCTCGCTGAAAATGTACGGGTTTCGAGGTCTTATCCTGAAGTTGAATTGACATGGTGGCGTTTTTGTATAAACACTTCAACACCTCGATGTACCGGTAGTCAATTTGGCATCGTTGGAGAGACTGCAGTACAGCCTAATTCTCGATCGAATCGAAGGCTTTCTCGTAGTCCACAAACGCTAAACAGAGAGGCAGGTTGTACTCTCCGGTCTTCTGCATAACCTGCCGCAGCGTATGTATGTGGCGCCCAAAAACTGGCATTTTTCTATTTTCCAATTTTAATGTAGCCAGTGACACTTGCGAGGTTAAGACGATTAGATTGACGTAAGAATCATTAAAATAGGCTACACGTTTTGAGTTTCTAGAATGCCACATAGGATCACACATACATAGACTGATAAACACATCACCCTCCTTCGGCAGTCGGGTAAATAAAGTTATATGGCACGTTTTAGTGGTTTGCTTGGAAGTCGGTATTTTTATTTATTTAATTTCTTCGAAACGATACTATCTCATCCCTACGACCCCCCAAAGGATTCAAACGACCAAAATTTAACGGTGTTAGCGTGACGACAGCGATTGTCAATAAATCGCTATCTCTTAAATAATGTCACTATGTATATAGCCTAAGATAAGTAAGTAAATAACAGCCTAATGATACTTTTCTTTAAACAAAGATCCCAATTACTTGTACCTACTAAGAATATACTTCCAGCAAACATCGTATGGCCTTAGGCAAGATTAGGCCTTTTTCTTTACTTTGCAAATGATTTTCTCCGAAACAAACAATGTTTTCTTTAGGTCAAAATGCGTAATTAGATTCTTGTTCAGTATTATTACTTTGAAGGGCTTTGTTTGTCAAGTATAATCTAAAATGTGTATGTTACGCGTTTTCTTTGTCTTTGACGTCTTTTTTTCTTTTGACGGTTCTAACTGGTTAAATTCTTCAAAGGATTTTACATAGTACGTAAATCTTCAAACACTGACCACACGTACAACAGAATGCTGACGACGTTTGATAAGCTTTGATTTTTTGATTGCCTTGCGGTCGCAAGTGCGACTGCTTACTAGCAACAAAACTTTTTTCATACTAGCAACAACACTAGTTTTGTATTATTTTATTAAAATATATTTACTAGCTGTGCCCGCGGCTTTGCTCCCGTCAAGTGACTGCCTACCCTACCCTACCTACCTTCCTACCTATTCTACTCACCTTCCTGCCTACCCTACCTACGCCTACCAATATTTTTTCTGGTGTCATTCTTTTAACACTGCCATTCAGGAAATGTCTTCAAATGTACAACGCCATCTATCGAATAAGGAGTTCAACTGTCCGAGTATATGAAGTGCGTGCGTTATGATAATTTTACTTTTTAATAAGGGTGAACCGATTGCGATGAAACGAAAAATAAGTAACACTTCAAGTTACGCACAATTATTATGTATAAAAGTTACCTACATTGGTTTTGTACATTTTACGTGATGCGTGCACAAATAAACAGACAACCAGATATACAGACAAAGAGACAAAAATGCTGGAAATGGGTTCTGTTGGTTATCCTTTAACACCCTGGCTATTTTTATTGGAAATATTTTTGATATACAAAAGTGACTTTTCTACAGATTTATTATATGTATTGATTACTAAAATTAGCTTCACATTTTTAAGTTGCTAGCAAGAAATGCTGCAATCTTCCAAATTTTTTTTTCATTGGTGTACATAAATAAGAACACATTATAAGTACGTAACCAGTAAACTCAATCGCATCGGCTATGGCGGCTCGATGCGGAAAACTGATTAGATTATATTACTGAAGAGCGCAGCGCTGAGCTCCGGCCCAATTAGCTTTTAATTTTATAGTACCAAACCTACTTTGGCATCGATAATACTGTTATTAACAGTGAGTTGGTTTTTCGATATTAGTCAGTACCTAAAAGGTTTTCCTGGTTTAATGGAATTAAACAGAACTTCTCTTGTGTAAGTATAATCTGGTTTTATGGTACGGTAAGTCGTTTTTAGGGTTCCGTTCCTCAAAAGAAAAAACGAACCCTTATAGGATCACTTCGTTGTCTCTGGTACTCCTGGAGGTATCAAGTTGAAATCTCCTTGAAGCTGTGAAAAAATTAAAACTTCTAAGTCAACGCAATCAAAAGATACGGCCCTTTATGCCAGGCATTTTACCGTCGCAAGGAAACCGAAACCTGTCGGGTACTTCTCGATGATCTAGAATCATTAAATTTGGCAAGAAGCAATTTCTTGTAGCAAAAATGCCGAAAACCCTAGTAGCTACATAAAAAAATATCATCTACTTTTTTTGCTGTTTCACGGTTTTCAACAGTTTTCCAATGACATAATTTATTACGTCCCTCAATCCAATTTATCGTTTCGTTAGAACAATGTTCGGTACTGTCATTGTTTTTTTATTCAATTAGTCCATCAAGTGGCACTTTTGAACGCCAAAACTTTAACTTTAAAAGTAATAATATTTGATTCTACCGTTGATTCGGAAAAGTAGCTTGTTATGGAGAAGAACGGACAAGAAACTCCCCACTTACTCTTTTAAAAACAGTGTTTTACAAATATTTGGTTACATACTCGTAATTCATGTTGAAAAATTACATATATTATGTGAGAACGATGTAAAAAGACGTGCACGTAAAAGCGTCTAGAGTAAAACAAACAATTAAAAATACAATAAATAGGTAATTAAAAACGGGCCGAGGCAGCTAAGTTATGATCACAACTGATGGCGCCCGTATATGACACAAACGAATATGACATATGGACCCCGGCACCACTCAGTTCAACCATCATAAAGGAACCGAATGATCCAACACATGTGCCACCATCAGAGAGACATTAGAGAGAGCATGACACACTATCAACTGCCAGGGCACACACAAGTCAACGAACGACATATAGGTACAGTTAATGGTAAATTTACCGTTGGTACATAGTACTCACATATGTGCTGTGCAGTTATATAATACTAAAGGAAATTGAGTTTGTACAATTCAAATATATTCAATACAGTCTTCAGCAGGTCCAACAATACTTCAGAACTTTTCTGTTTATCACTGGTTTTTGCGCCCTAGTGGTTGTGGAGCAAGCCTAGCGTTAAGCCAAGCATTTTTATTAGCGATGTAATCCCCCAACTTATAATATGTCTGCCTGCATATTGTGCGTTTTAAACAAGTTTTAAATTTCGCCTCATTCAGTCCTTGAATGCTATCTTATTATTTGGGTAAATGTAGCTGTTTGTACGGAACCATCAGTGCGTGAATCCAAAACGCACTTGGCAGGTTTTGCTTAATATTTAGGGAGGTATGCGACATAACCTTTAGGCATCGTAGTAATTTTACTAAGCTTACTCTACCTATTTCGTGCTTCGTTGGTTGGCAAAGTTTATTTTGTTCTTCAATCTAGTTTATCTTTTCGTTACAGCAATGTTAAGTGCTGTAATTTTTTATGAACTGTAATGTTACCTGATTATTTTGATGAATGTTGATGACTCGTACTTTGCAGGTTTTCCTAAATTTGTAGAAAGGTTTGCGACATAACCTTTGGGAATCATAGTAATTTTACTTAAATTACTGTACCCACTTCGTGCTTCATTGGTGCATTGGTTGCTAGTGCTCGTAAGCATTTCTGATAAGCCAAAGATACTGGGTTGGAATCCTGGATTGTGCAGTGTTATTGGTTTTTTTAATCAAGTATGTCTAGTTCGGAGTCTGAAATAGTACAATAAACATGACTGGCCAAAAAGGTTTGTACCTATACATCTGCCAAAACCTTTTGGGAGTATTAGGCGTTATGTAAGTAGATAGATACTACGTAGTAGTATAGTATAGTATGCATTATCTGAGTTAGTATATAATATAGTTTGCCATGTCAACAAATAATGTTAAAAAAGTAAGTACACAATAAAGGTTACTGCTTTGTTTATTTCAGCAGCCAAATAAAACAACAGCCCATACAATTATCTGAGAAAAAGTCGACGTCAATAAAAGCAAATCGTCACTTGACACAAATCAGGAAACTGCGCGAGTCTGGAGTTCTTTATATTACCTACATCAAATAAAGTCAACGCCTTGTGACAATCCACAGACACAGAATAAACTATGCCTGTACGTGTTAGGGGTTATGTGTCGAAATGTTTTTGCCACCAGTTTCGCCCTCGGGTAAGACGGCAATAAAACCACGGGAACGTAGGTTAGTAACGTAGGTAACCTATAACCAGGATAAAGGGTATCCTAATTCAAGGTAAAGTTCTACCCGTGTTCCAAATCCATTCGGCCGATGACTGTGATTGGCCGTGACTGATTAACAAGCATCTAAACATCCATATCCTAAGTGAATTGCCTGATGGCGCTATGCAATTTCAGCGATGTCGGTCGGATATCGCGTACATACGTCTATGCGCAATCAGAAAATTTCAAGTGCAAATCAGTCGAATTGCATCCCATTGTGTCCATGTAAACGTTGCAATTTATGTGATTTGAATCGAGTCAGGTAGATCCAGCAGGAAGGACGCTTATTTATAAAAATCTCGGTATACTGAAAAAAGAAATAAGACAAGTTTGGTTGCTGGTTACGAAATTATTTTTTTGGGTCTTTGTCTTAGTAGCAACAAAACAGAGTTTTGCTATTTGCTAATTAGTTTTGTATTATTTTCATAGAAAAAGGAGGTTTGATGTGTGTACCTGTGTATTTGTGTATCTGTCAGCTCCTAAAAGGATACAATTAACTGATTTCCATTTAGTTTTTTTTTGACGTAGTTTTCTTTATCGAGAGTGTTTTTAGCTATGTTTGATTAAAACCGGTTCAGTCGCTCAAAAGTTATGGGCGTTTTACTGTTAGAATCTGAGTATTTTCGCAAGATATCGTGTCATAATTACGTGTTCGATAGATTGTTGATCGAAGCGTGTCTACTACTAGATAAATTATATAGTTTAAAAAGCATGCAAGTTTTTAAATTTTACTCGTATTACAGTTTTCTAATAACATAACTTGTTTCCTTGTTTCTTTTTCTGGTGTACTAGTTAACAACTGCTTAGCAAGATCTAAATTGATTGATTAAGAATCTGCTAATATCAGTTACCAACGAGAGTTTTGATATTTTTGTAAATAAGGCCCCCAGACTTTGACATAATTATTCCTATTATGTTCCTGTTCCTTGTGTAGGTTTAATTAACATAATATATACATTGAATATTCCAAAAAACAAACAAACCTATTTACAAATACAAAAGAGAGACGGAAAAGAGCTAATTATGCATCAAAAAATTCGTCCACATCGATGTCAATGGGAAACGTGCCCAGAACGCTGGCAGCATTGCCACGTTGCATGGCAATGCTGATTCTCTGGCCGAAGAAAAGGCCAGTCCTCCGGTCACGTGAAGAGTCGACGAGCTTTGTGCTAATTTCTCGGAAAACTCGATGCGCACTCGGACCCCATGGACCTAATGTTTCAACCCCAAACGGCTCAAACATATAACTTCCAATAAGGTTGTTATATTTTCCTATTATGTTGTTTGTATTCCATATCACCTTTTTCCACATCTACATACATATATATCTCTGTAAATCATCCTCTAATTCTCTTTCATACGAATACATTGATCGTTTCGTCAATCCATCTCACTGATTATTTCAATAAAATTGGGAATTGGTTTTAAAAGCAGTTAATTCAACAAATTGAAGTAATAACGGTTGTCTCGGAGCATGAAATGCCAATTTCAGTGGATTCATTCTGTTCAACGTTTTCATTTCGTCAACCAAATTAGTTGTGATTGAACCAATATACTGTAGTGGTTTAAAGTTTTGATTTTGTTTAGCAATTTCTATTGGATTGATAAAATTGCTACAACGATGTTTTCTTTGAAAAATTTAAATATAAAAAAAAAATGAGAACACTTACTTTTTTCCCTGGCTTCAATACCGTGAACAGTTCCGTAAAATCCGAGCAATTTTTCAGCATTAAAACGGTAGACGGTAGCAATTCAGCGATGACATTTAGTTATAGTTAAGCTTTATAACGGTGAAAGAATAAATTAGTTCAATGCTTTCAAAGATTGCGTAGCATTTAAACTGAAACAAACGATTTTACTTCTTCATTTATTACTTTATAATATCTATAGCCTTAGTTAATTTATTTAATAAGACTTCATGTACAAAAGGTACAAAGGCGGCCTTAGGCATTCTCTACCAGTCAACCAAGGGTGGTGCAGAGATAACATGGCAGGTGCATTGTTTAAACGATTAGAAAATAAAAGTTGTTATTAACACACTAAAATAGGTAAAATACACATACATATTATAGTGAACATAATATATACTTATAAAAATATATATATTTATGAAGGAACAGAAAAGAAAAAATTGAGATGAATCTCCTTAGTTGTGTTCAAAATAAATCCGCAATTTCCGCTTGAATGCAAACCGACTTGTAGCCGTCCTGCAACCGTATTGCGTAAGTGCGCAAAGAGTTTGAACTCTATCCAAGCGACCAAATCGACCAATCACATGCGAGATGAATGACGCGATGTGGATTTCCGTCTTGTGTGATTGGCCGGTTTGGTCGCTTGGATAGAGTTCAAACTCTTTGCGCACTTACGCAATACGGCTGCTGATCTCGAGAGGAAGCGTGTTCCAGAGAAGAATGGACTGTATATGAAAGAAAGAGTGCAATATCAGTAATATGAGAAGGACAATGCAAGAGGAGATTATTGGAAAAACGCAGATTCCGAGCATGTGTGTGTGCATAGATATTTAAATTAAGACATAAGATAGGAAGGAGTAGTTCAATTGTCTTACTGCCATTGTCCCATGATACCTACTTGATGTTGGCAAAACACGTTTTCTGCTTCAATTCTATCCTGCCAACCATCACGCTATCACACAGTCCATCCATCTTTTCTTTGACTTTAGTTAAACTTTTTTTCATGTTATCCGTAGGTACTTCCACCAACAAAACGGTTTCAACTCAATCATTCACTACAAAAGTGGGTTTTATGATTGGCATAACAGTTTCATACTTTTTATTTGATCCAAATATAAAACGTTCGTATACTAACTTGTTTATTTTCGTATTCTTTGAGCTTTATGTTGATGGCAATACTAAAATATTTTCTACTGCCACCGAAAAGTGTCAAAGTTGTAGTTAAACTTGATTACTTTTTGTTTTTACTCTAATAATAATTTGACTGTTGGAAACCTTTTCGTGGTTAAATAAATAAGTCTCTTCTTCTTCCTAGCCTTTTCCCACTTTAGGTGTGGTCGGCTCTCCTTATTTCACGGCGCCAAGACGTTCTGTCGTTGATCAGACAATTGTCGGATCAGACAATTTCTCCTTCTTGAGGAGCTTCGTCATTCTGGTCCACCATGTCAAAGGAGGTCATCCTCGGCCTCTTTTGCCCTCAGGTAGGCTCAGAGCCGTTCTCACGACGTGTTCTTCTGTCCTTCTCATGACATGTCCATACCATCTCAGCCTACTCTCCGTCAACTTGTCCTGTATTGGAGTCACCCTTAGACTACCTTGGATGTATTCATTGCGGACCCTTTCCATTCTCGTTACTCCTCCAGACCACCTTAGCATTTTCATTTCTGGAGTGTGTAGTTTTTGGACGTGGCCGTTTTTCACGGCCCAGCACTCAGCACCGTACATCATTGCCGGCCTAACCGCCGTCTTGTATACTTTGCCTTTTGCACGTATTGGCATTCGGGTGTCGCATAAGACTCCCGTCATACTTCGCCATTTTTGCCAGGCAACATTTACTCTGTGAGCCACGTCTGCATCTACGTCCCCGTTTTCGAAAATTACTGAGGCGAGATATTTAAATTGGGTTACTGTCGGTACTGGTGTGTTGTCAGGGTAAAAGACTCCCTTGGCAGTGTTGTCTTGGCTTCCACTGAAATGACAAGCGAGATGTTCAGTCTTCGTTCTGCTAACCCTGAGACCAGCATTTTCTAAGGCGTTCACCCAACGGCAGAGAGTAACTTGCATATCTTACGAATTCCTGGAAATCAGAACGATATCGTCTGTATAGAGGAGATTCCAGGGAAGTGGCGCCTAGATTTCTTTGGTTATAAGATCCATCACGAGGTTAAATAAAAGGGGGCTCAGTGCAGAGCCTTGATGGACTCCCACCCCTACGGTGAATTCTTGGCTCAGGCCAGCCGCGCTTCTAACCTTCGTACGTACATCACGGTACGTATCTTGTATACTACGTGCATAGCATTCGGGAAGCTGTTATGCCCTAAGCGCTTGCCACACTCTCACACCCCACACGACCGTGCCACTCGGTCAAACGCCTTTTCAAGTTCTATGAAAATTAGGTGCAGGTCTTCCCGGTTCATACCGTGTTTTTTTAACCAAGATTCTGACCGCTTGTATAGCGTATATTGTAGACCTGGAGGGTGTGAAGCTAAATTGGTTTTGGCTTATGGAAATAAGTAACTGGATGCGGTGATTCAATACCCTTTCCTAGATTTTTAGGGTATGGGACGTAAGCTTAATGCCTCTATAGTTTGCGCATTGTATGACATCTCCTTTGTTTTTATAAAAAGATACAAGAACGCTAAGTCTCCATGATTCCTGATGAATCTTCTTCGTTCGGAGGATGATATTAAAACGTTTGGTGAGCCATTCTATGCCTATATGTCCTTGCATTTTCCATATTTCCGAAGGTACAGCATCTGGCCCAACAGCTTTGCCATATTTCATCCTTTTCACAGCATTGATCACCTCATCGTATCCAATTTCATGCACTGGACCTTCCACAGGGTCGAAAAGTACCTGATGTTGGCTTGGGAATTCTTCGTTCATGAGTTCATTGTAGAAATGGTACCACCTATAGTTTATCTCATTATCTGTTGTTAGCAATTTGTGATCTTTGTGTTTAATGTATTTTTTAAATTGTATGTCTTGAGTCGATCTGTATCTAGATTTGGCATTTTTGAATATTTCTGTTTCTGCTAATAAGTAAATAAATAAGTAAATATAGTATTTTGACACATAGGAACTTTCTCGATGGCGCGGTGTAATTGAAATGGCGTCGATAGGTGATAAAGCGCACGTATTTTCTAAGAAAATGTCAAGGTCCGATTTCAAAAAATATTATATTATTGGAATGATTGTCCCCTCAAAGTTGGTCCCATTTCATTTTAAAAATGAAATCCACCCCTAAAGGTAGACAAAAAGGATTTATTCGTAATTCTCCCACTGAATTTTTAATTGAGCACCGATTCTGTTGAAATTAAGTAAACTAAAAAGCGGTTTATGAAAAAAAAATAGTTTTAGCCAGCGCAGGCATCAGCATCAGCGTCGGGCATTTTCATACTGTGCGCCTGAATACAGTGAGGACTTGATCTGCATCCTGTTACACTGGTAGTCAACCCAACGTAGATAGGAAACAGCTTGGCAGATTGATTCAATTTAAAAAAAAACAACCGGACGAAACTAAGTAGGTTGATCTCCGTTGAGTGTTTGTTTGGCGCCGCCACAAAATGCTACTTTTCAGTTCGTTGTTTCGTCGGTTTAATTTTTTGTTATAAAGATTTTTTTATAAATAAAATAAATCAGCCTAGGTTTTTCCACCTACGTTGGGTTGACTACCAGTGTAACAGGATGCAGATCACGGCCTCAATGTATCCGCTTCACACATTGCGTCGCGGATTTTCAGCCATTTTTACCCGACTGCCGAAGGAGGGTAATATGTTTATCAATGTATGTATGTATGTATCTATACCTAATTCAATAAAAACTCACGACCCGATTAGTAGTTTCGGAGCAATGCGTGGACAAACATACATTCCTTTATGAAATTAGGCACAAGTGTTTTGAAGCCCACATAGAGTAAGATATGTGAATATTGTTCTATTCCAACAATATTACACACATACGTATATAATTGATTACCACCGTTTTTAGAAGTCGGTATAAAACAGAGTTTAGCTATTTGCTAAATGGTTTTGTTGCTATTAATGAAAATGTTCACAAATCCCAAAAATGCTTATTTCAGTGTTAGCAAGAGCAATATGGCCTATGCTTGTGAGCAAGATAAACAAACCTATGTCTGATATTCTCAAAAAATATGTAAATATTAGTTTTAAGTTTGTTAATAAAGGCTATTTGAATTTGAAGAACAAGCTGTTAGAAAAAAAAATCACAGCTTCTTATAGTGATAAAAATGTATATAGCTCATAATAACAAGTAACATTTAAAATTTATATTAATTTATAAATAACCTGATTCAAACAGTAAAACGTCCATATCTTTTGAACGGCTTAACCGATTTTCATCAAGCATAGCCAAGAACACTCACGATAATGTCACCTTTCAACACAAAAAAAATTAACTCATAATCAGTTCATTCGTTTAGCAGCTTTGATGCCACAGACATATACACAAATACACAGGTACACACTTCAAATTTATAACACCCGTCTTTTTCCGTCGGGGGTTAAAAAGTCTTACTTGTAGAAAGACAAAGCAACTCATCTTGATCTTACTGCTTAGAAACTATTGAATAAAGCAGTTTTCTTGCAATTCTTGTTTTTTCAACAATATCTTTTCCCGTCTAAGCTCTATGTTTGTGACCTAAAAAGGGAATTTAAATTAGAAAACACGTGGCAGGTGGAATAAGCTGAATATTGTGACGCAACTTCTCTCAAAATGATCTTGTTTTTCTTCAAAAAGTAACAGGAAAAATAAATAATTATATAGGTAAGCATCTACAAATCTGGTAACATTTTCCATTTACTACATCTAATAATAAGATTTTCTCTCTGGGAGTTTTATTGATAGCGAACTAGGTACACTAATCCTGAGACTTATTGGCTCATTTTAGCCAGCTATAAGCTTACGTTCCAAAAATACCAAATGAACCATTTAAAAAAACAATTATCATCCAAACACGATTTAGCCAAAACCAACAAAATAACCAATTAAATGCAAAGTCAATGAAACTCTTGAAGAGCGACTATTATGTTGGTAACAATAAGGGATACAGTTAAAAGGTTTCCTGCATTTATTGCCCGCGGTCCACTCGATTACTTGCTACTAGTGTGGGGGATTTCGATAATCCAATTTAGACTCGGCGTGAATTTCGGCTTCGACCTAACTTTCCCTGAAACTGAACTTTCAAAGGCCGTTTGAACTCTCGCCAATACCTTTCGATAAGCAGATTCATGAAAGTAAGCTGCATGCAAATCGATTTATTTATTGAATTAGACTTAATGCACAAAAGGTACAAAGGCGGACATAATGCCTAAGAAGAATGTAGAGCTTGTCTACCAGTCAACCAAGAGTGTGTCAAAAAAATGTTATTAACGTACTCAAATGAGTAAAATATGCATACATATATACATACATATATTGAATATAATATATACTTCTAAATAATATTTATATTCATGAAATAACAGAAAAGAAGAAAGTGAGATGACTCCTTAGTTGTGTTGAAAATAAATCCGATTTAAGCTTGAATGAATGCTTGTGTATGCTGTCTGCCGATGACATAGTGCTGGTTGCTGAGAGTGGCCTAGAGGTCCAGAGCAGACTAGAGAATGGTGGCTTGAAATTTATCAGAAAACAGAATACTTGTTCTGCGATTTTGGCGGTCTCTCCAGTTCCGTTCCTATAGCTCTCGTTGGAATACCCGTACCGATGTGCTCCGAATTCCGGTACCTAGGATCACTTGTCCGAGGGGATGGCGAAGTAGACCGAGACGTAAAGCACCGGGTCAACTCGGGATGGATGAAATTGCGAAAGGTCACTGGGACAACTTGCGACCCACGTGTATTGGGCTGTGAAAAAGACGGGTGAAATTAGTATATTAGAGAAAGTTTCAAAGTGGCGCCAGTGACAGAAAAGTTTAAAGGAAACCGTTTGTCCTCGTATGGTCACGTGATGGGGAGGGATGAAATGCATGTTACTAAAAGAGTTATGAATATAAATGTAGATGGATGGAAAGGGAGGGGACGGCCAAAGAAAAGATGGATGGACTGTGTGAGGAGTGACATGAAAGAGAAGGAAGTCAGTGATGGCGTCACGGGAGACAGGACGGTATGGAAGAAGAAAACGTGTTGCACCGACCCCAAGTAACATGCGAAAATGACAGGCGGATGATGAATTTCCGCTTGAATGAAAACTGACTTGTAGCCGTCCTGATCTCGAGATGAGATCTTATAGATAATCTGTATTTGAAGACAGACGTACCTGATGCATCAAAGGTGAAATATCTATCTATTTAAACTTGCTTCTGGAATCCTTCAAAAGCATTTCTTGGAATCGTATAACATATTAAGGTTACACTAGTCGGAAATTCTTCCATACAAACGTAGTCTGGCGATTACTCCACTGTTTGACAGTGTACGTTCAAAATAAAAAATTATAGCAATTTTTCTCGTCATTATCTAGTCCTGTATGGTAACAGAAAAGTAAAAAAATACAATATTTGAAAGTTATGAGTGTTGAAAGTTTCATATTTCAACACAAATGTTAACGCATCTTCGGGCGCAAATAAATACCATAAGAAGAAAGAAAATTGCAAAACGGCCTCCATACAGGGATAGATTAGTAATTTAGCTATGCAAATAATTTTATTTTGGTAATATACATTTAGAAGTTTTTTCATGATATCTAGGACTCCGACTTGTTTTCATCCTAAATCATCATACATTTCGCTACAAATTTGCAAAAGTGCTATTACGTACGAGAATTAGCTTCTTACTGCTCATCACAGCATCAATTTCTTTTGCACGTGTTGTCGGATGAGACAGCATGCATTTTAACCCCGCGCACAAAATACTTTGTGCCGTTGACTAGGGAAACCTTAAGTATCGTATAAACAAAAACTTGTAACTGTCTTTGATAAGGGTATCCTATAACACGAACAAAAGAAAAAGGTCCCATTCTGGTTTCGGCTTCGTTGAAAAACCACCATCAGTTTTAAAGGCCAACACTATTTATACGGTGCTCATAAGATTGGAAACAAAGATTTGCTTTCAGCGTATAACCGTAAAAGCGTTTTTCATATACGTCCGCAGTAATACGATTTCGGGCAAACCTTCAGATATTTTCACACGACTATGAAATATTCTTATAACGTTTAATTCCGTGACTTTGAATTTGCTCACAATGTTATTTGTAAGCAATTTTGTGCCGTTTATTCTTTTGTTAGAAGAAATACCAAGCTCTAATCCTTTAATGTTTAGAAATTTATATTATGGCATTGGATGGTATGTGTGTCAATTACGATTTTTCCCCAGCTTTTTGAATCCTCAGCTTTCTGAAGAGAGCGCTAAATACTTTGAATTTTCATGTTATCAACCAATTTTTATGTTTCCGTACCCAAAGGGCAAAAACGGGACCCTATTACTAAGACTCCGCGTTCCGTCTGTCTTTCTGTCTGAATGTCTGTATGTCCGTCTGTAACCAGCCTGTATCTCATGAACCGTGATAGCTACACAGTTGAATTTTTCACACATTTTAGATTTACAAACAAGATCTTGGTATTGTATTGGGTTAATATATTGTAAAAACTATTATTAATCTTTTATGTTGTAAGACTACTACTTGTAACTGCTCGCCCGGAAATACTTTGAAATTGACACTTTTAAGAATAAAGGCAGTCTTAAAATCCTTGTTAAGACTCCATTTATTCTTAAAATAATTCAATTATTAAAACTTTTATCGATGGAATTATCCTTAATTCCATCGATACAAATGTACTACGCTCTAGGTTTGGCAATCCAAACACTCTGTTCGACTGAACTGTACTGCAATCCGGCAAAGTTCGCTGCAGCGCTAAACATTATTTATGATTCTAATCAAACTACTCGTATTAAAACATGCAGCGCTAGATCGCTTATAGAGTTGACTTTTCTTACGATCAAAACGTCGTAAGCGAACTTTAGTTCTAACTCACCAGCATTTGAATAAATGGTTTTCATGAATGTTCTTGTCTATCAGTAGAATTTATGTCAATGGAGAATTTAATTTTCATAGCGTGGTGGATAAAATTCATAATATTATCTGGACTGCCTAGTTGGTCTAGTGGTCGCAAACGCTACTGCTGAGCATCAGGTCCTAGGTTTGATGCCCAGGTTGGAAAAAGTGTAATTGGGCTTTTCTGTCTGGTATATCTTAGCAGCAGTCCGGAATTTGGACTTGTGCCCGGTTGATAACAATAGACTTGTCATAATATGGGACTTAAATATAACTGGTGCTGGATTGATGCTTAGTGTAAACACACAATAGCGGCTGCTAGCGTAGGTACTGTATGTGTCTTGTCAGCGCGCGCTCGTACGTCTTCGGTTTTCTTCGTGCGCCTCCGGCTCTCACCTCGGTGGCTGCCTTTTGTGCGGATCTTCGCTTGTTAGTATTCTGCATGAAGCACTCTGTGCCTCGCACAATTTATCACGCCAAAAATCGTATTTATGTTATTAAAAAAAAACTTTTTAACAAAAAATCAAACCGACTTCCAAAACAAAACACTTCAAAGTGAAAAATAACTTTCTTTTCCGAAGTCGGTGTCTTTTGTACCCATTGTTTTCCGTTATTCGACACCGACTTCGGAAAAGAAAGTTATTTTTCACTTTGAAGTGTTTTGTTTTGGAAGTCGGTTTGATTTTTTGTTAAAAAGTTTTTTATTTTTCTCTTTTTAGTTTTGGTAGGTACATCCAATTAATATGAAAATCATTTATAGCCAAAGTACATCTTATGACAATTTCAATAAGCCCAAACACGACTAGGATACATTGTTTTATTTCTAGTGACCATTGTGGTCTTCTTCATCAGTTCCACTTCACCAAATGATACTTTCTGAGTGCAAATGATTGCATTATTGATGAAAATACCAAAATCGCTATATAAAAGCCTATAATATTTGAGGAGTTCCCTCGATTTCTCTAGGATTCCATCATCAGATCCTGGTTTTCTTATCATGGTACCACCCTTGGGATATCTCCTTTCCAACAAAAAAAAAATCATCAAAATCGGTTCATAAACGACGAAGTTATCCGCGAACACACATAAAAAAAATATATATATACGGTCGAATTGAGAAACCTCCTCCTTTTTGGGAAGTCGGTTAAAAAGGGTATTTAAACGTTGAAATTATAAATATTTTTGCATATTCTTAAAATTGACGGCAAGCTGAGTCGATTGAAAAATGTTTGAATTGCCTAGATGATCGGTAAGTGCCTCAAAAATGACTGCAAAAAGGTGACGGTTTTTGGTGTCGTTTTTTTATTGTTACACAATTTTCGGTCTAGCCCACAAACAAATCAGAACTATAACGTGCATTAAGGAACTCCGTTCCGATATTATCCAAGCTACTGCAAGTCTATCGTACACATGCTTTCATGTAATACCTCTGAATTACTTTTCTAAACAAAACAACGGTAACTGCAAAAGAAATACAACAACAGGTAGAGTAAGTTTTAAAAGGCTCTGAAGGCTGCAGAAATAAGTGACGGTACACACGTGACCACTCCGTATCGAGCAAACTTTAACATGGCGTATGGCCTATGTTCGTCCACTTCCTAAAATCTCCAATCCCTCCCTACCTAACCATTTTCGACCAATTTCTATCCTTCCTTTTCTATCCAAAGTGCTAGAAGCCTGTGCCCACAAGCAGCTTTCAGGGTTTGTTCATCGGAATAACCTTGTTAGCTCATTCCAGTCTGGATTCAGGCCGGGGCACAGCACTGCCTCTGCTCTCCTCAAAGTGACTGGCGACATTAGAGAAGCGATGGAGGATACCAAAGTTACTGTTTTGGTTTTGATTGATTTCTCCAATGCCTTTAATGCCGTCAGTCATGATATTCTCCTTTCTATCCTTTCACATCTTATGGTTTCTTCCGAGGCCCTGGAATGGTTCTCTTCCTATCTTCGGGGACGTCAGCAGTCGGTTCGCGTTGACGAGAGTTCATCGAGTTGGTGTGACCTAGCTGCTGGTGTTCCGCAAGGCGGTATTCTTTCTCCATTGTTATTCTCCATCTTCATAAATTTTATAACTCACTGTCTTCGGTGTTCGTATCATCTTTATGCCGATGACCTTCAACTGTATGCATCTGCGCGGGTGGAGGGTTTGTCGGACGCTATAGGCGATGTGAACCGGGACTTAGTCGCTGTCAAGAACTGGTCTGATAGATTTGGGGTGTCTGTAAACCCCTCAAAATGTCAGGCCATTGTGATCGGGAGCTCTCGCATGATGGGTCGGGTGGGGATTAGCTCTCTTCCTCCTATTATTTTTAATGGTACCGTTATCCCCATCAGCCCTAGTGTAAAAGATCTCGGTCTACATCTTGACTCGACGCTGGGATGGCAAAGTCAGGTTTCAAGTATCAGTCAAAGAGTCAACGGGACCTTGCGTTGCCTGTATCGTCTGAGAAACTTTCTGCCTGCAAAAACGAAGGCTATGCTTGTGCAGACTTTAATCTTCCCTATAATCGACTATGGTGATGTGTGCTACTTTGACCTGAACGCGGTATTCCTGGATAAGCTTGATAGGCTCCTAAACAACTGCATCAGGTTCATATTCAACCTGAGGAAATATGACCATGTGTCGAACTGTAGATCTCAGCTCAAATGGATGCCCATTCGGCAGAGGCGAAATTTACGCGCTTTGACCACGCTCTTCTCTCTACTCAACTCTCCCACCCCTCCTTCTTATCTCATCTCTCACTTTCAGTATCTGTGTACTTCACACGCTAGGAATCTGCGTTCGTCTAACAATCTTCTCTTGCTTTGTCCTTCTCATACTTCTGATTTTATTCATTCTTCTTTTCATATTCAGTCCATTCTTCTCTGGAATGCGCTTCCTCTCGATATCAGGACGGCCACCAGTCAATATGCATTTAAGCGGAAGCTGCGACATTATTTTCTGAACCATTAGCAGAGTCGTCTCAATCTCCTTTCTATTAATTTATATATGTATATATATAAAGGTATTTATTATAGTAAATATATATGTATGTTTATTTTAACTACAATATATATATATATATATTGTTATTCAATTTAATTTCTCAATTTTTATGCACCTGCCATGTTATCTCTCCACCACCCTTGGTTGACTGGTAGAGAATGCCTCAGGCATTAAGTCCGCCTATGTATCTGTATGTTGCATGAAGTTTTAAATAAATAAATGAGGCCACCTGGTAAATAAGTACTTTCTGCAAGAGCTGTATTTGTTTTGAGGAATAGCAATTGGTGTATATGATAAAAAATGTAGTTTACAGTTACCAAGTTTTGGTTGCTAGTTACAAAATAATTGGGATTTGTGATTTTTTTTCATATTAGCAACAAAACGGAGTTTTGCTATTCGCTAATTAGTTTCGTATTATTTTGTCAAATTTTAT
The DNA here is from genome assembly GCA_964057195.1 of Orthosia cruda. Lineage (NCBI taxonomy): Eukaryota > Metazoa > Arthropoda > Insecta > Lepidoptera > Noctuidae > Orthosia > Orthosia cruda. Next base: position 15,687,060 of record OZ059844.1, read on the forward strand.
TTTCTAATCAATCAAGTTTGTTAGAGAAGAAAAAGTTTTGCCAGGTCTCTCGTGTTTGTGAGATTGTAAGTTCATCTATCACAAAACACCTAAGTGTAAGCCAAAATGAATAAGACTAAACTTTTGTGTGTCCTAATCTGAGTCAAGTTTTATTTTCTTTATCACTAAAGTAGTCAAACTTGCCGCTATTTTCCTCCTTTTTCCAACTGAAATAAAATTTCCATCACAAAATATTATCCCACGCCAACCCCCAGGCGAACCAACAAATTATACCCAAGGAGCAAGAACCGCTTACTCATCGAGTACCAATACATTTGCTAAGTGGGTTTGGAGCGCAGAGGCTTGCAGGGGTCGAGCCAATTTAAGTTGATCTTCGACAATTTTGTTTGTAGTGACTAACATTATGTGGATCTTGAATGTGAAGAGGTAATGTATAATTGGATGAAAGTTTTAGTAAAAATGTGGTTGTTTTATTAAAAGGTTTAGGTAGGAAGGTACTAAGTATCGTAAAACAAATCACAAAATGACATCTGCATTTTTGCGAATTTCACTTTTTTACATAATTGAATTCTACTCCCTTACCGAAAGGCACTTTTTTTTTTTATCGGTGGTGACACCTGGACAGACGGACAAGATAGTATAATTATAGGGGATTCTTTTTTTACCTTTTGAGTTACGGAACCTAATTTAATTTTCTATTAGTAGAAACCTAAAAATCTATTTTTTTATTAGTATTTTGCCGCGTACATAAACACATACACATTCCAGACACTCCCGTTGACAGATTACACCCCATTTTTACGAAGTAACGAAGTACAAACGCATATCTACAGTAGTTGTCCATCTGTGCGTTGTATGATTCCAGTTGTCCGTTTTTACATGCCTCGGCACAGAATAAATAATAGTGCCTCGGTCGACTTTTTTAAACTAGTAAAAATGCACTGAATTATTCATACGGTCTCAATTTTTTTAATCTGCATTTCATAATAATATATTATAATAAACATGTATAGTTTACCGTCTGCGACTGACGTGGTAGTACCACAGACACCGCTAAATCGAAAAATATGTCCTGAGTCGCTATTTTATATACTACGAATCCCGGGTTCTCAGTACCTTCGTGTCGCGCGGCCATGCATCAATCAGTGTGTCGCGGGCAGTTAAGACAAGTTCATGCGCCATTTTACGCGGGAAGGTGTCTACCAGGCTACCACGTCAATGTTAAGGTATGTGTCTAATAGACAACCACCTCAGTAAAATAGTTATATTTTCATAGTGTTTCCTAGACTAACCGTCAGTAAAATTGTTTCCTAAATAACTTTTTTTTCAGATGTCTCACTCAAGTAACCAAACGTCCACACGGTTCCAAAAGAATTTCGGCTGGTACTTTTAAAAGCCATGACCAGCTCATAGAAGAGTGGTTGGAATATGAAAGTGAGCATGAGTTCAGCGATATGGACTCAGAAGACGACGACCCGGACATTCAACAAGAAATCCAACACTTGGAATCCGATGAAGACTCTAATGACGAGTCTCAGAATTAAGGACTATCTGAAGAAATGCGCCGGCAAACTTTGAAGAGGTGCGTCAGGTAACATCGGGCCATCTGAAGCATCTGAAGAAATGCGTCGTTGGCCTATGGCTATTTTTCAACGAATAGATTTGTCTTATATCAGATGTCTTCAGAGAAGCATGAGAAGAGGGGACATTTATACTGAATTTAGGAAGAGATTCAGTGCAGAATCACTTGAAAACCCGGTACACAACGTAACATTGCTTTGAGAACTGTGTATGACTATTAGTCGAGGTTTGGGTAAGGACTTCTCCCCTCCACCTCAGAAAATTCGATCTCTTTCAACAAGTGGAAGGAAGTTATATCATCTAAGCCCAACTAAAATAAAAAGAGTAACATAATATTGATGCTGTGGTTGTCTAAGGCCGAAAAAAATTAAAATTTTGAGGGCAAATAACTCTCAATTGAACCAATAAATATTCTCCAAATTTTCAAGTCTGATTAAATTAAGTGTTGTCTTTGATAAATATAAAACATTCTCAAGTTAAGTGATATAGTTGACTTGTTTAATTTTTTTTTTGATATCAAATTTTTTTTAGGACTGGTTTATGTAAAGTAAATAAATACTGTTAAGTGGACAATGCTTTTTATTTAAAACTTATTTTAAATTAAAATAATAATATATGATTTAAGTTACTAAAAAAACGTCACACCATTAGGAATAAAAAAGTAATTATTAACTTATGACTAGTCAAAGTGGTGTCTAGTATACTACCACGTCAGTGGAATAGTGAAAATTATGGCACGTCAGTCGCAGACGGTTTATGAAATAAATTATAGTAAAGTTTGGCAGTAGTAAGCAGTGGCAGTTGTAGTAGTGAGCAATGGTGGTCCAGTGGTAACGGCCCTGACTTACGTACCGTAGGTCATGGGTCGAACCTAGTCGACCATTCTTCCATACAAATGTAGTCTGGCAATTACTCCACTGTTTGACGATGTACGTTCAAAATAAAAAAAACTATATCAATTTTCTCTTCATTATCTAGCCCTTTCTTTACTTTCAAATATTTTATATATTATATTTGAAAGTTATGAGCGTAGAAAATTCCAACTTTCAACACTAATTTTAATGCATCTTTGGGGCAGAAATAAATACCATAAGAAGAAGGAAAATTGCAAAACGGCCTCCATACAGGGATAGATTAGTAATTTAAAAGTGCAAATAATTTTATTTTGATAATATATATTTAGTCGTTTTTCATGATATCTAGACTCCCAAACATCTGTTTATAAAATTACGCGGGCTCGTTTTCGTCCTAAATCATCATCCATTTCGATAAAAATTTGCAAAAGTGCTAATTCATACGCGAACTAGCTTCTTACTGTTCATCGCAGCATCTATCTCTTTCGCAATTGTTGTCGGATGAGATAGCATGCATTTTAACCTCGCGCACAAAATAGTTCGTGCCGTCGACTAGGGGAGCCTTGAAAGTCTTAAGCCCACGTAAATAAGAACCTAAAGAATAAAATAAAATCCTAAAGAAATACAAGATAATTTTTCTTATAAATAAATCCTTACATAAGTACTTTGCGAATGTAATATTAAATTCATAGCTCGCTCGGGTATAGGAAAAATCGGATTACAATGGTCCAACAGATTAAAGCCCAGTGAAGTGGGTTTTGTCAACCTGAAAATGCTATGAATAGGTTGTTGTATTTTTTTTGCTTTTTCGGATTTACTTTGTGTAATTTATTTCATCACCACTGCTCTCAAAACGGTGAAGGAAAACATCGTGAGGACACCGGCATGTCCTAGAACCAACAATGCAAAGAAGTGTGACATCTAACAATCCGCACTGTGCCCGTGTGGTGGATTATAGCCTTAACCTTTCTATGAGAGGAGGCCGCAGCGAGTCTCAGCAGTAGAAACATTGAAAATACTGATGATGTTGATTTCGTAAATGTAGTTGGGTTTAGTTTATGTTGAGAACACTAACCATATCTGTTACTTAGGAACTGTTACTTAGATTCATGGGAACTAAATCAGCCTCCCTAACTAAGTTACAAAAGTTTCGTATCAAATCTCTTTCTACAATTGTTAACGCCTTCTATTTGTATGGCCTGTCCACGGGACTTAAGGGTACACTAGTCGAAAATTCTTCCATACAAACGTAGTCTAGAGATTACTCCACTGTTTGACGATGTACGTTCAAAATAAAAAATGATATCAATTTGTCTCATCATTATCTAGTCCTGTATGGAAACAAAAAAGTAAAAAAATAATATATTTGAAAGTTATGAGCGTCGAAAGTTCCATATTTCAACACTAATTTTAACGCATCTTCGGGCGGAAATAAATACTATAAGAAAAAGGAAAATTGCAAAACGGCCTCCATACAGGGATAGATTAGTAATTCAACAATGCAAATAATGTTATTTTATAAATATACATTAAGTTGTTTTTTCATGATATCTAGACTGCCAAAGGTCTGTTTATAAAATTTCGCGCGTTCGTTTTCGTTCTAAATCATCATCCATTTCGATACAAATTTGCAAAAGTGCTAATTCGTACGCAAACTAGCTTCTTACTGCTCATCACAGCATCTATTTCTTACGCACGTGTTGTCGGATAAGATAGCATGCATTTTAACCCCGCGCACAAAATAGTTCGTGCCGTCGATTAGTTCAACCTTAACGTTCAGATGTGTCATTCCCTTATATTGATTCGTTTTCTACTAGCGTTATCGATTGTAGACTGTCAACTTGGCTACAGGTACAGGCTGCATTTATTGCGTTTCTATTATGTATGTTTAGGCTTGAAAATAATAGAACATGTTTTTTTTGTTTTTAATGCTGTTTTAATCTACTTAAGGGGCTGAATACTCAAAATAGGCTTTCTTTTAAACATTTTTTAGCCAAATCTATTGAAGATGTGGCAGCGGAAAAAAGATATGTTAATCTTGATCATATTTCCGAAAACTTTGTTGTGGCCGAAACACGTTTACGCACAAAAACCTCGATACAATTGAATGGCAAAGTAACCTCTTACCGTGATCTTCAAAAGATTTTTCCGGTAATACTGACCAGCGTACATTTGTACAATTAACAACAATAACGTATCATAAAAGGACGCAAAACTTCATTGTCTTATATATTGAAGTTTCATTCATTATTTTTAAGTAATTCATATTATTATGTTTTGTAAAAAAGTCTATACAAATTCCATCGTGCTTCTCTTTCCATCCAGTGCAATTCGACAGTGACCGCTTCGCGGCGTTGCTAGGTGGACGTATGTCGCTTTTTTTCCGCAAAAAGCAAAAATAATATTCAATTTATTTCTCGTCAATTCAATCTGTCAAAAAAATATCAGGTATAATGCAGCCAGATCATGTAGCCTGGTGGCTTTAATTGGAACTAACGAAATCACAAGTAATATTGTCAAAGTCTGTATTATTTTTATTTTTTGGCATTACCGCTGTCACTGGCATCTATATTTTTGTTGTATTATAAACGACTAACGTCGTTTAGTTTACTTACTAAGTCCATAACTAAAAAGTATTTGAACCTCTTTGAAAATACAACAAATGTTATCTCAATTTGAATTAAACAATATTTAAAATATAGGTGAGGTCGAATACTATTTTAACCTTCTTCGTTCATGTGAAAACAATAGAAGCAAAAAACACAGAACATGGAATGGTCGTACCAACCACGCTGGCAGTGTCTCGAAATGACATAACTAATAAAATTCTTCGTATCCATTTGTTTCAATCTTTGTTTCTTTCTAACATACGGCACCTAGAACTGACCAAAAAATGTCAAATTCGTGAGAAATAATAATCTATTTCTCACGAATTTGGCATTTTTCGTCGTTTCAACCAAAAATCGTCCACATGTGGAGATAAAGCTCACCAAGAATCACCACATTGATCAGTCCTGTATTTCTCGCAATTAACTATCCCAATTGCAATAACGAGCTACAATAATAGTTTGTTAGTCTATTAATATTGTTAAGCTAATTATTAATTGATCTTATCATTTTGCCAAATCGGCACTGACAATTCTTATTTATTAACAAAAAATCCGCCGATCGCCCTGGAGAGTAAACAAAAAGACTTACACTTGGGGATTGCTAGAGATTTACGCAGCATTCTGAATGTAAAAAGAACAGACCGAATACGGAACACGCTGTGTTCCCAAACGGGCATAATAGACTTGGGCAAAAAGGCTGTTCGGCTCAAATGGGCCAATGCCATTACGGTTTACGTTAGTAGCATGCAAATTGAGCGCTGGGCCAAGCCTCCACAATCTTGAAGATGGAACGCACCGTTGAGGCTGGCCCAGAAATAGGTGCCGAGATGATTTGGACGCGTACCGTGAGGGCTGGTTCTAGACGGTGCGGGAAAAGAATGCCTGGAATGATTTAGGTGTACTCTTATGAATTTAATTGGGGATGGATGAAGAGGGAGGGGATGGCCAAAGAAAAGATAGATGGACTGTGTGAGGAGTGATATTAAAGAAAAGGGAGTCAATTATAGCGTGGTGCGGGACAGAACGATATGGAAGAAGAAAACGTGTTGCGCCGACCCCAAGTAACATGGGACAAGGACAGGTAGGGTGATGATGATGTTTTCAGACTTTTACCGGTAAGACTTAGTAAATCTGTTTTACCGATAAATAATAAGTTTCATCATAGTTTTTTTTTTAAACTGAAACAAGTTTGGCTTTCACAGTAACATATACGTGGTTGTGAGGCATACACTGTTTTTAGTATTTATGTTTTCCTTTTTAGGGTTCCCTAGCCAAAAGGCAAAAAACGGAACCCTTATGGATTCGTCATGTCTGTCTGTCTGTCTGTCTGTCCGTCCGTATGTCACAGCCACTTTTTTTTTCGAAAAATTTTTTTCGAGAGATATAAGAACTATGCTGTTGAAACTTGGTACCTTGGTATTCTGTGAACCGCATTAAGATTTTCAAACAAAAAAAGAAAAAAACTGAAACTCAATTTTTTTTTTCATCCTACCTGCACATGTGGGGTATATAGATAACCCACACGTGCAGGTAGGATGATAGGTCTTCAAAAATGATATTGCGGTTTCTAATATATTTTTTTCTAAACTGAATAGTTTGCGTGAGAGACACTTCCAAAGTGGTAAAATGTGTAAAACCCTGAAACTTCTAAAATAAGAGAATGATAAAACTAAAAAATATATATGATGTACATTACCATGTAAATTTCCACCGAAAATTGGTTTGAACGAGATCAAGTAAGTAGTTTTTTTTAAATACGTCATAAATCGTAAACCACAATTTAACAAGTACGGAACACTTCGTGCGCGAGTCCGACTCGCACTTAGCCGGTTTTTTTATGGCATGCGTTGTGCCTGGCGCATATAAACATTTTCTTTCTTTCTATATTATCTTTAAACACCTACACTGTACCAATACTTATAGCAAATAAATGATTGATTGATTGATTGATATATAACAAACAATAGCAACAAATAGTTTCAGCCGTTCTCTAGTGAGACGCTTACAATCACATACAGCATTTTTAGGGTTCCGTCTATCTCCCTGTCTGTCTGTCCGTCTGTCACGAGGCTGTATCTCATAAACCGTGATAGCAAGGCATTTTTTTTTTTTACAGATGGTGTATTTCTGTTGCCGCTATAACAACAAATACTAAAAACAGAACAAAATCAATATTTAAGTGGGTCTCCCATACAACATACGTGTTCTTTTCCGTTTTTTGCGATAATGGTACGGAACCTTTGTGCGCGAGTGCAACTCGCACTTGGCCGGTTTTTTTTATATATAGATAGATAAAGTTTACATGACCGTGTTTTTTGCGCCCTGTCTATTTGTTTTTTAACTCTAATATACAGAAAAGCGGCACCACGTGACCTCACCACAGAGGGCTGATGTATATCAAAACCCAGTAAGTGCTTTGTAATTATTATATTCCAGGAGAGCGGAAAGTCATCTTGTATTAGTAACTAAATGATATATTAAGATTTCAAGAGAATACTAAAAAAGGAATATGAACCTAATAATTGTACAAATAATATTAATAGCGTCATACATTCTATTGCATATTTTAAACATGCCTAAAAAAGACAATTCCAAACCTAGTAAGTTTTGGATATTTGCTAATTTAAGGTGTCTTTACAATTTGATGGGGCTTTCCTATTGAAAATAATGATAAAATTGATTACTGAAAGCACCAAATCTCAATTCAAATTTAAAGTTTCCAGTTTAATATTGCACAGTCCATTTTAGTATAATAAAACTCATTAAAATAATATAAATAAAATTATCAAGCTATTAAACCAATATAAAAAAATGTAACGTACTGTGTTCTTATATGTGGTAGTCGCATAGAAGCAAACATAATTATAATATTTATTCAATTTGCACGGCAAAGACTCATATGATACTAGCCAGATTTTAGTGATCTTTATTTTCGTAGCAATAAGGTTGCATTCATAGGCAAAATAACAGTGAACGATCTGATGTCAGATGCTAGCCAGTTTGAAATAAGAACTTGCGCGGTTATATTTTTGTAAAAAACCATCGGAAGAGTCCGTTTATGATATGGGCCTCTGTGGTCGGCCTTGTGTATTTAATTTTCAAATACTTTTCGCTCCAATTTAAGTTTTCCCTTAAGCTGTCAATGACAGTGGGTGTGGCTTAGAACCTCAGATGTCGATTGTCAACTTTTCGAATACAGCCCCTTAAGAAAAGTTGTAATCATTTTCGGTTTAATTTCGTTGCGTGATCAAAGACTTCGGGATTCGTCGAGCTTCATCGTCTTGGCACTTTTCTGTTGGTCGCTTATGTTGGTTCTGACTAACAGAATTCTCATTTGTTTTGAGTTGAGATTAGGTCGTGCTAGTGTAAAAATATGAGCTAGACAGTAACGACACTACCAGAAATACCTACATTTGTAGAGAAGTTCTGCGACTTATAAGTTGTAGTACGTGGGTTCGAACTCGGGCAGGCGCTTTTCTTTCTGTAAATTAATTCATAATCACTGCTCTCTAAACGGTGAAGGAAAACATTGTGAGGAAACCGGCATCTCTTTAAACCAAACAATCAAAGACGTGTGACATCCACCAACCCGCACTGGGCCCGCGTGGTAGTTTACTGCCCATTCCCTCTCACAAGGAGGAGGCCTATGTCTCAGCATCAGCAATTGAATTATTAAAAGGCTAATGATAAGGACCTACATTTGGTATTGTGTTGTAAATTGGCATCGTAATGTAAGTAAATACAAAGGTCTTCGTTTTCATGACTAATGCAAGGTGCGATTATTATTGGGCTTTTAATTTTACAACGTGTACGCTTATGTCTAGCCCACGTCTTTGGGGAGTATGTAGACGAGTAGTCACGTAAGTACCTACTTAATACATTTAATATTCTCATTAATTAAATTAAGTAGGTGACAGATAGGCACCTCATTTAATCAAACCATATAATCCCCGAAGTGTTAAAGAGCATTAAAATAGATCTGGCTGTCACGCAAGTTCGTCTGTAACTAATTTTAATTGTATAATAATCGAAAAAGAGTCAGCAACTAAAACTGCTGACCCTTTTTCGATTAAAAATTCCTAAAACTAGCCTAATTATTACAAATAAAACTGTAAGTACTTTACTTTAAAAAAATGTTGTTCATTACCTCAAGTTCAAGAAGATGATTCAGGAATACAATGATCGCACTCCAGGAAACCTAAATTTTTATTTCAAAAGGCGCAAAAAGAAATATTTTTTTCTTGGAAATAATTCGTTCGAAACCTGCTCTGACACTTGAAGGAACCTTAGAGAGTTCATGTCAAGTGTCATTCGTTAAAAAAGTTTCTGAATACCCTCGTTGTTAGGGAAGAAAGAAGTGCGCCCTTTTTGAAAGGTTTCATAATTTTATATTATTATAATAAGTTTTTTTATCCAAGAACTGTGTTTTTCTGAAACTTTTTATTTGATCTCTGAATTAGTTTCAGTGTTTCTTCTCATAGTTGGCAGCTAAGAAATATCTAGTTTTAGTTCTAAATTGACAAAAATTATTGACATGTAAATGTAATATATATTGTAAGTATATTTATTTCACTAGAAATCCAAAATTAATTTAATAATTAAATTATATTATTGATATAATTTTTTTGTTCATTTGGTCAGCTTGTAGTTAAAAAATAAACGTCTTCTAAAACAATACAATAATAATTTATAATATGAAATCAAATACTGCCATGACTGCCATACTATAACTGTAAACATTAATTAATTTATGAACAAGCTCATTAGAGTGACGTCACAGTGCGACGTCTAACAAAAAGTGGAACCATTTCTGGCGACAACACCTAATTATGTGTCGGTACCGACATTCCATTCAAATGCCAAATTAAATTTTCATTTCAATCTAGAAACTGAATGTAGTCTAATATAATGTGTATATTCTTATGTTCGTTTAGCTATTACATAACAGAGTTGAAATTGATCAAACCAACATTTTTTTACCTTTGAACCTGAGCCTAAATGAAGTGCTATTGTATCAGTGATATTCATTCTTCAAATAGTCTGAAATTATAAGATAAAGGCTCGGTACAAACGGGTAACCGACCAGTGCCACCGGTGGTCAGCAACAGCGACTTAACATACTTTTCCATATATTTTGTTTAGACGCACCGCACAAGCGTAGACGGTGTCGGCCACTCGCTAGAGCAGTGTCCACGACTCACCTTTTAAAGTCGCTGCGGGCCACACAAGACGTTGACACCCGCCACTGTCACGCTGCTGCGCGTTATCCTACGCATCGCACGCTTCACGATGGAACACGATGACGCCACAATATGGATATCAATACTTTCATATCGGAAATCCAATTACGTCCCGCTATTCGGGATTCAAATTCTGATCTATTCAGCTAAAGAAACGTGGCGGCTTCCGAACACCACGGTGGCTGTCGGGCACATGTGCATCTGTTACAAATGTGGTGGTAGCGCGCGTGGTGGCCCTTTTGCGCCGAGCTTAATATGCGCTATTTAAATGTCAAGTAGCCAATCCCAACCAATTTAGACTTTTGACAATCGTTAGAGATGCATATAAAGTCTCTGTGTCTAAAGTAGTACAGAGGCTCTAAACTAAGTGTCATTTAGCTTTGGCGTCGGTCGAAACAAAAAACATTCTAAAGTCGAAAGCTTCCAATTTATTGGACATAGCTACATAGAAAAAAGTGATGCTGGTTTCGTCAAATGAAGTTAATTTAGAACGTTACAGTTATAGGTTATCGTCATCGTTTGAGTCATCAATCAAGTGATATTCTACTGACGAAAGCATCGCGATAGCAATGAGGGCTTCCGTTTTTATGCTCACCAGTTGGCGCCACTAGCGTATAAGGTCCTTAAATATAGCTGTTAAACGTTGTTGTTACGCGGAAGCAAAGTTAGAATTAAAATATTTTCTAATGCCGTAGAAGTGCAATTAAATATAAAATGGAGTATGCTGCAATTTGGAACAGCCCCTTTTTTTTCGAAAGAAGTAGCATATTTTATTTAAATTAAAACTCTATTAAAGCAGTAGTTGGTAAAACCCGTACCTATCTTAATCTGCCATCAACATCATCATTTCTTCAGCCGAAAGACGTTCATTGCTGGATATAGGCCACCTCCAGGCGTCGCCACATTGACCGGTTCCGGGCGTCTCGTCTCTATTTTCCAAAACTGCCATGTTTGGTAAATATTCACAACAATAAAAAATTTGGAAATAAAAAATAAAGTATGAATTTTGACATTTTGAATACCTCCCTCTATACCAGCGCACACATTCAAACGCGATAGCATTAATTAGTAAGATATCAAAAATGTAACGTGATCAATCTCTTACCTTTATGATGCTCCCACACCGCTGTAAAAAATTTTTACAGACATTTTTTAACACCAATACACTTGCTAACAATTATTAGGAATTGTTACATTCTGTTAGGAATCGCTAAATGTTTTGAGTGCTCCTACACTGATGCTTACTAACATCACCTAACATGAAAACATTTTACAACAGTGTGGCTCCCACACTATCTTAACATTGTGATCAAATGTTAGTTTAGAAAATGTGGTTACGCTTCCTAATTTATAGTTTACTAACTGACCCGGCAAACTTTGTTTTGCCATAAAAACACCAAACATTAATCTACTAAATATCCTACCTACCCTACCTACCCTACCTACCCTACCTACCCTACCTACCCTACCTACCCTACCTACCCTACCTACCCTACCTACCCTACCTACCCTACCTACCCTACCTACCCTACCTACCCTACCTACCCTACCTACCCTACCTACCCTACCTACCCTACCTACCCTACCTACCCTACCTACCCTACCTACCCTACCTACCCTACCTACCCTACCTACCCTACCTACCCTACCTACCCTACCTACCCTACCTACCCTACCTACCCTACCTACCCTACCTACCCTACCTACCCTACCTACCCTACCTACCCTACCTACCCTACCTACCCTACCTACCCTACCTACCCTACCTACCCTACCTACCCTACCTACCCTACCTACCCTACCTACCCTACCTACCCTACCTACCCTACCTACCCTACCTACCCTACCTACCCTACCTACCCTACCTACCCTACCTACCCTACCTACCCTACCTACCCTACCTACCCTACCTACCCTACCTACCCTACCTACCCTACCTACCCTACCTACCCTACCTACCCTACCTACCCTACCTACCCTACCTACCCTACCTACCCTACCTACCCTACCTACCCTACCTACCCTACCTACCCTACCTACCCTACCTACCCTACCTACCCTACCTACCCTACCTACCCTACCTACCCTACCTACCCTACCTACCCTACCTACCCTACCTACCCTACCTACCCTACCTACCCTACCTACCCTACCTACCCTACCTACCCTACCTACCCTACCTACCCTACCTACCCTACCTACCCTACCTACCCTACCTACCCTACCTACCCTACCTACCCTACCTACCCTACCTACCCTACCTACCCTACCTACCCTACCTACCCTACCTACCCTACCTACCCTACCTACCCTACCTACCCTACCTACCCTACCTACCCTACCTACCCTACCTACCCTACCTACCCTACCTACCCTACCTACCCTACCTACCCTACCTACCCTACCTACCCTACCTACCCTACCTACCCTACCTACCCTACCTACCCTACCTACCCTACCTACCCTACCTACCCTACCTACCCTACCTACCCTACCTACCCTACCTACCCTACCTACCCTACCTACCCTACCTACCCTACCTACCCTACCTACCCTACCTACCCTACCTACCCTACCTACCCTACCTACCCTACCTACCCTACCTACCCTACCTACCCTACCTACCCTACCTACCCTACCTACCCTACCTACCCTACCTACCCTACCTACCCTACCTACCCTACCTACCCTACCTACCCTACCTACCCTACCTACCCTACCTACCCTACCTACCCTACCTACCCTACCTACCCTACCTACCCTACCTACCCTACCTACCCTACCTACCCTACCTACCCTACCTACCCTACCTACCCTACCTACCCTACCTACCCTACCTACCCTACCTACCCTACCTACCCTACCTACCCTACCTACCCTACCTACCCTACCTACCCTACCTACCCTACCTACCCTACCTACCCTACCTACCCTACCTACCCTACCTACCCTACCTACCCTACCTACCCTACCTACCCTACCTACCCTACCTACCCTACCTACCCTACCTACCCTACCTACCCTACCTACCCTACCTACCCTACCTACCCTACCTACCCTACCTACCCTACCTACCCTACCTACCCTACCTACCCTACCTACCCTACCTACCCTACCTACCCTACCTACCCTACCTACCCTACCTACCCTACCTACCCTACCTACCCTACCTACCCTACCTACCCTACCTACCCTACCTACCCTACCTACCCTACCTACCCTACCTACCCTACCTACCCTACCTACCCTACCTACCCTACCTACCCTACCTACCCTACCTACCCTACCTACCCTACCTACCCTACCTACCCTACCTACCCTACCTACCCTACCTACCCTACCTACCCTACCTACCCTACCTACCCTACCTACCCTACCTACCCTACCTACCCTACCTACCCTACCTACCCTACCTACCCTACCTACCCTACCTACCCTACCTACCCTACCTACCCTACCTACCCTACCTACCCTACCTACCCTACCTACCCTACCTACCCTACCTACCCTACCTACCCTACCTACCCTACCTACCCTACCTACCCTACCTACCCTACCTACCCTACCTACCCTACCCTACCCTACCCTACCTACCCTACCCTACCTACCCTACCCTACCCTACCTACCCTACCCTACCCTACCTACCCTACCCTACCCTACCTACCCTACCCTACCCTACCCTTTGAGATTTAAACTATCCTATCTCTCAAGTTGGATCGAACTGCACATGGTGTGCGAATTTTATTATAATCGGTTAAGTGGTTTAGGAGTCCATTGAGGACAAACATTGTGACACGAGATTTATATACAGGGTGTTTGGAAGGGAGCTGTACATACGCCTAGGGTAGAAACTAGGGATAGTCTGCTACCTACCCCCGCCCATTATATTGACCTTGGCCTCAAGGTTTTTTTTTAATTTATTATAATTTTTTATTTGACTTTTTTATGATTTTTTGACTAAAACTACCTGTAGCTCAAAATCTATCCATGGGACCGGTCGGCTAATGGTCTTGTTTTAATCGTTAGAGTCTTAGGGTCCTGCAAAAAATTATTTTACACCAGAAAATTGTGGAGAAGAAAAGTTATGGGGCCTGAAGTACCGTAGTAAGGTAAAGAAATAATTTTAAGGGCAACTTTCTATGGGGTTTAAAAAAAAACTAACAGGGTTGGAGTTCTTCTGATTTTTTTAAAACATCCTCAGTCCATGCCCTTTCTAACGATATGCTAAAAGTGTAATTATCACTTTTAGTTTTAAAGTTATTAATTAATTTCCGCAACTAGGGCACTTCAAGCAAAAATTTCAACTAATGAAAATTAAATGTGTTCGATCGTAAAAGGATGGCAAATGAAACAAAAAATTTGGTAATGACTAATGTCATTAAATTACAAATTTTAATTAATTACTAATTTTAATTAATTACAAATTTTGTTCAAATTGATGACCTGTAAACATGCTCGGCACCTCTTCCTCATCTCCACGGTCACCGTTCTAAGCAGCAGTTCCTCGCGCATTGTATCGAATGCGGCGTGGATCCTGTTAATTAGAACCTCCCTTGTTGGTACTTCTTCTGCGTACACCAACTCTTTCGCCCTTCCCCAGACGTAGAAGTCGAGTGGGGTAAGGTCAGGCGACCTTGGGGGCCAGGGAATTGGCCCACCCCGACCAATCCAAGAATTAGGAAAGCAGTTGTCCAGAAGCTCCCTCACTGCTAGGCTCCAATGAGCAGGACAGCCGTCGTGCTGGAAGACTATGGGCCGATCTTCGTCAAACACTTCTTCCGCTAAATCAGGCAAATCGTTTTCGAGGAAATCTAAGTAGTTTTGCCCGTTTAGGTTGTCTGGCAAAAAGTGCGGCCCTATCAACCGATTACCGATGACGCCTGCCCATACGTTCACGGAGAACCTTCGTTGAAAACCTCTGTGCCTCTTGACTCTCGGGTTTTGATCTCTGGGTGCCCAGTGATGGAGATTGTGGTAATTTACAATTCCTTCCTTGTCAAACTTGGACTCGTCAGTCCAGAGAATACTCCGTAAAAAATTAATATCTTCCACGTCCGTATGGAGCAAGTGGCGGCAAAACTCCACCCTTCTTGCATAGTCGTTATCCTCTAAGCCTAAAACAATAAAAATATCAACGTTAGCGGTTTCCTTATGAATTAGTAGCTATGTAACATTGATTGCTATCTCTGTCTTTCCATTTCTCTCTCTCTCACACACATGCTCATGTTAATTTAAAAATTGCCTATGAAATTCACATGCTAGTTCATTACATAAGAGCTAAAAACAAAAACTTTATGTAAAAAATTACCTTGAACAGGGGTGTAGTGGAAAGGATGACGTCCATTTTCGCGAAGAACCGACCAGACTTTCCACACGCTTAAACCAAGCGTCCGGGCTACGGTTCTTACGCTTCTGGTCGGATCTTCCTCAAATTCAGCCAATATGCGTTCTTCCGCAGCCAAATTTGGTTGAAATCTGTTCACGGCTGGTTCCCGGAAATTTAAATTTCCGGTTTCTCGCAGACGCCGATAAGTTGAGCCAAACGTTTGGTGGTTAGGCACTCGCCGGTTAGGATACCGTTCTTGATAAATCCTCCGTGCCTCGCGCCCATTGCAATCAGCCATTCCATACACCACCAGCATGTCGGTGTACTCTTCACTGGTAAATCCAGCCATTTTGCCAACAACAAGGTAACAAATAACAAAACTTAACAAAAACGAAGTAATAACAAACTCAACAAAATTAACGAAAACAGTGGAGCGTCGTAACGGCAAGTACGTAAGTTAGCTAAGATGGGTAAATCTCGACTGACTAACAAAGACCCCAACGAGTTACCTGCCCGGCCCCGTCGACCCAAGAGCGAAAGAGACATGACATGACATGTTTTGTCTCTTACATGTTGCTCTCGTGTAAGAGTGAGACAACAAATTTGCCAACTGTAGGCCAAACTGGTTTAAATTCTGGAAATTACATTTGTCTTACAAATGTCGACTCGTGGTGGTAAAAGTGCCCTAGTTGCGGAAATTAATTAATAACTTTAAAACTAAAAGTGATAAATACACTTTTAGCATATCGTTAGAAAGGGCATGGACTGAGGATGTTTTCAAAAAATCAGAAGAACTCCAACCCTGTTAGTTTTTTTTTAAACCCCATAGAAAGTTGCCCTTAAAATTATTTCTTTACCTTACTACGGTACTTCAGGCCCCATAACTTTTCTTCTCCACAATTTTCTGGTGTAAAATAATTTTTTGCAGGACCCTAAGACTCTAACGATTAAAACAAGACCATTAGCCGACCGGTCCCATGGATAGATTTTGAGCTACAGGTAGTTTTAGTCAAAAAATCATAAAAAAGTCAAATAAAAAATAATAATAAATTAAAAAAAAACCTTGAGGCCAAGGTCAATATAATGGGCGGGGGTAGGTAGCAGACTATCCCTAGTTTCTACCCTAGGCGTATGTACAGCTCCCTTCCAAACACCCTGTATATTAAGATATTTTATTACATCACCATAGGGCGATTGAGAGACATTGGTTTAATAGTTTCAATTTATTAAATAAGTGTCACATATCGTTGGTTTGGTGATATTCCGCGCCGTGGCGCTACGGTCATTTACGCCGCCACCACGCCACGGCCGCAGGCGATCGTCGACAGTCTCTTGCCAACCAGGGCTAAGGTGCGCGCACTTCATCATCACGCATCATCTCGCCCAAACCTCTTAATTGAACCTACATGTAAAGTGTTATCTGTATTACCTAGACCTACTGTGTTGTGTACCGCTGGCCAGCATAGTGTACCTAGTCTGTGAACTGAACTTCCCGAACGTGGCATCCATCTGCATCTGCATGGGAATCGCTGTTTCAAAGGTATGTGGCATAATTAGTAAATTGAACTTTATCCATTGCCTTTCGTCTCATCTGCGTACTTTTCTCCTTCAATTTAGCACTGCTGAATCAGCAATTATAGCCTAGATTACTCTAATAATTTAGGTTCAATCGCGTGTGATTTTACTAGTAATCTTCTAGAGGTTATACGCACCAAAATGTTTACTAATTTATTTATTATCACCAATTATAACATCTTTACAGTTTGATCCAATATGATGCTACAAGTCACAATTTAAACACACAAAATAACATTGTACTAAAATAACCTAGCAACAAAATTACATACAATATACATCAATAAATTAAATTATTAAACATGCCAAAGTCTATAGCTCCAGGCCTCTCTCAATAATTATTTGAGACCTTTGAATAAATCTCGACAGGTTTTGCCCAAATATGTCCTCCGATAATGTAACCACATTAACAATACGTGCGGCTCGTGAGATAAGGGTAAACTTGAGGAGGTTAGTCCTAGCCGCTGGCACGTCTAACAGAGCGGGGCGGAGGCGCGCGCCCACGCACCCATCCGGCGCGCGCAGTCGCAGCGCTTCCAGCACCTCCGGGTGGTGCAGCAACCCTAGTAGGATGCTCGCTACATATTTAACCAGCGCGATGTCCCTTCTTACTGCTAGCCTGGTGTACCCAACCATGCCAAGGACGAACAGACTCGGGTACATCAGGGGATAAAAGGGATAAACTCCGTATAGTTTGCAATAAAGAAATCTAGAAAATTTATTTTGAATTATTTCTAACATTAGACTGTATTTCTCTTCATGTGGATTCCAAATGAATGCACTTGTTTCGAGGTGACTCCTTACAATTGCATTATAAAGAACTTTTACAACAGCAGTATCGGTAAAATCCTTACACTGTCTTAAGATGAACCCGAGATTTCTGAAAGCCCTGCCGCACACCTCAACTATGTGTTTCCGGAACGTCAGCTCTGACACCATCTGAACGCCCAGGTCTCGTACATGTGAGACACGCGGAATAACTACACCGTCCATGTCATACTGATGCTGTAATGGGGCACGCGCGCGACTGTAGCTCATAACACAACATTTCGACACATTGAAATGTAGATTGTTGGACTTACTCCATTCGACTACCTTATCAATATCAGACTGGAGTCTATTACAGTCAGCAGTATCTTTAACATTCAAATACAATTTTAAGTCATCTGCAAACAGCAGACACTTCGCCTCTTTTACGACTGTAGGCAGATCATTGACCATTAAAATAAATTCCAAAGGTCCAATATTGCAGCCTTGACTCACCCCAGAGAACGTGTAATAAGGACGCGATTCACGTCCCGCATACTCGACGTACTGTCAGCGCTCACTAAGATAGCTGGCAAAGAGTTTGAGTAAGTGCGGTGTAAATCCCATAGCCGAGAGTTTGTACAAAAGAACATCATTATCCACGGTATCGAAAGCTTTCCGGAAGTCAAAATAGGGCCACATCTACCTGCCCTCCAGCGTCAATGACCGGCGATAGGTAGTTCACCAATGACAGTAGGTTACCAGCCGTACTGCGACCCGGCCGAAAGCCGTTTTGAGAGTCAGATAGTTGTGAGTAATGTTTGTAAACATTTTTGACAGCGGTGTGGGAGCACTACAAGAGTCATTCAGGTATGTCCAATAACAACAAGCAAAACAAACGCCCTGCTTATTGTATGAAGGATACCGCTGATAAATAACTGAGCAATATTCCAGATTCATAACACTGACTGAGACAAATCGGTGTCTTCACTCACAGCACTAAGGACTGTTCCTTTCTGACATTCATCTTTGTCAGCTACAAGAAATTACAAACCAGTGGACAATAAATTTTACAGTAATATAAAATGTATGAATAGCTTCTTAAAAACAAATAGATCTTTGAAACTTTTCAGTTTTCAGATAATCATACTATCAATTCCAAAAACACTTTTCATTTAAGTGATCTTGCTTCTTCCAAATAATATTAGTGTCAACTCAGCCTATTGCAATACACTGCTGGACAAAAGCCTGTCCCAAACTGCACCACAATACCTTCCGCGTCCAGTCTATCCAAGCATTTTTTTTGAGGTCGTTACTATTCCTAAGTGCGGAGAATGGAGTCCCTACAGTACACAAGGTCGTAATACTAGTATGGAGCACTCTTTTTAAGACTAGTAGCACCTTTTTATCAAACACTCTGTAAGGTCACAAATCCTCATTATCAGTTACCCCTGAAAATATAGAAAGGTAATTAATGATTATGATTGATATCCATCCATGATAAATGTAATTAATACAAAGCAGTTCAATTGACAACTGACAGCATTTTACCTTTATTATCATCAATTTCGTAATTTTATCATTTCCATCAATATAAACAGGCATTTTTATGATTATTTCGGCAATATTCATATTGCTTACGGACACATAATTTTTGATAAAGAAGATAATGTCAGCACGGAATCCAATTATTTTACGTATTATTGGTTCCGCCCCAGTGGCACATTTTTATATTTCTAAGTCTTTGTAACCAAACATTGTGTTTCATGGAAAGCTCCTATGTGTAGATTCGTATTTAAGTGATAGACTGACACCTTTTCCTAGTACCAAAATCAACATCATCATCATTTCAGCAGACAGACTGCTGACACTGCTGGACATAGGCCTCCCCTAGACATTGCAACATTGACTGATCCCGTGCGTCTCGCATCTAGTGCATTCCCGCAACCTTAACAGGCTTTCCAACGCATCGTCTTCCTGTTCGCGGTCGGCATTCCAGAACTTTTCTGCCCCATCGGCCATCCGTTCTGCGAGCAATGTGCCCCAATCAACATAAAATAAACTAATCAACTGCTGTGGTTGTTAATTAATTGGAACATTTGAAATTAGTTTAATTTCAGAAATCTGCTGAAAATAGAAGTTTTTGAACGTAACCCCGATTTTGAATTGCCTCTAGACAACACAGACACTTTCCATATTTATGAGGACAGTGACTGTGTGTTTTCAATCTGTAGAAGTTCAGTATTACTGTAACTATAGATCTTCCCCAGAAAAAAAAACTAAGAGTTATGAAGTTTGTATGTTGTATGTTACAGATATTGGTGATACTGGTAAAAATCTTTATATAATTTAAACAAAGTCGGGTCAGTTACACCATTTATAACTCGAGAACGGCTGGACCGATTTACATAATTTTTAAATAGTTTGATTAATCTCCGTCTCGAATAACAGAATAACTATTAAGATATTGAAAAAAAAAAAAAACATAAATAAAAAAAAATAAAAAACAGGTAGATAGGGAGGGTAGGATACGGTAGGGTAGAGTAGGTAGGTAGCCAGTTGACGGAAGCGAAGCCACGGCTACAGCTAGTATGTAGATAATGATGTCTTGTCCGATAGCTTGCTGGGGGTAGTCGATTGTCATCTCATTTGTAACGCATAATACAATACAACACACTTACACACAACTCCTTTTGCACACTTCACACGAATTTTCAAATATGAGGTATGTTTGGTTGTTCTAAGTTTCTGTTCCAATTTTTTTGTAAAGTTAATAAATTGTAAATCCGTAATTGGCTGTAACAATAATACAATAAGTGTGATAAGGTATTTATAAGAGCTGTGGATTTTGTAATTAATAAATTAATAATAAACTAACTATAATCAAAAATTGAAGAGAAGCAATCCAAAGGACCATTTCATTCGTTTCTATTTCCTACCTTTGCATACCTATTCTAATTTTCATCAGAAACCCAAATAGGATTTCATTTTTATTTCGTATGTCCCGAAGCATTGTTGTCAGATATTGTAACCCCACTTTTATTACAGCCGACATCGCCTTTGTTGGGGAACCTTGTTAAACCTTACAAAAGATACTTTTATAACATTATATGTAACCAAATGAAACATTTTGAGGTACTCAGAAATATGTGAAAAGGGTAGCTTTGGCAATGAGACAAATTAGGAATGTATTTATGAAAAAACTTTGGTATCGGTAACAATATCTATTGCATAACATTGGAAAAGGCTGAGTTACTCAGTTTAGCAAATCAGAAATTTTAAAGTCAATGTGGCTGATTTGATCGACTTAAGAAACGATTTCACTTACTCGTTTAATAATCTAAAAATACATACTATAATATATACTATACAAGTACTACCTTTAAATTGGCAGTCAAAGGTAGCAAGTAACAGTATCATCTATACCAATATTATAAAGAGGTAAAGTTTGTGATTTTTTTGTCGTTGTAATGTGTAATCTCTGGATCTACTGAACCGATTTTGAATTCTTTTACCAGTAAAAAGCTACATTATTCCTGAGTGTCATAAGCTATAATATATTTAAAAAAAATAGAGATCCTTATGAAAATTGCAATAATGTAACCTAAGGTAGCAAAATGTTGCCTATAAAATTCATTCTTTGGCGTGCGCTAAGAAAACTAATGATGATAGATAAAAATTATTAGGTAGGTAGGTAGAGTAGGCACGGTAGGCAGGGTAGACATGGTAGGCAGGATAGGCAGGGTATGCATGGTTGGCAAGTTAGGCAGGGTAGGGTAGCCATTTGACGGGAGCAAAGCCGCGGGGGTCAGCTAGTAGCTAATAAATACGAAGTATGATTGAAAGGTTTTAAGAGACAAAAGGGCGCGACGCGACAGTGTCCGTTTCGACTGCTCGGCCACTATGTCGTAGAAAAAAAAAACTTATGTCAGCATTTCGAAGGAATTTGTAAAAGATGAACAGTGAAAACCGCAAATTCGAAGAGTCAATAATCAGAAAGTTATGTGGGTTTAACCGTGGCCGCGCAGTCCGCATGAATTCAACTGCGCGGCCACCAGTTCTCTTAAACGGAGCGTTGTAAAAGTCTAATTCCTTTTGCTAATCACTGACAGGATTTCGAAGAAAATGTAGATCATAAAAATAATGCCCTACTGTCTGTAGTTCACGACCTACATCACTCCAAAGTTTGGCCGCGCAGTCCGCACAAAGCGAACCGCGCGGCCACCAGTTCTCTTAAACGGAGCGTTGTAAAAGTCTAAGTTTTTTTGCTAATCACTGATAGGATTTCGAAGAAAAAATACATTGTAAAAATATAGCTCTAAAGTTTGGACTTCTCGTTCCACAACACTCACGTAATGGCGAACCGCGCGGCCACGTGTTTCTTAAAGTGGAGCTTAAACGGAGCTTGGTACAGGTGTCTTTCTTTTTGCTAATCACTGATACGATTTCGAAGAATTTGTAAACATCATGAATGAAGTTCTAATGTTTGAAAATCGCGAGTTACAGAACTTATACCCTGTAACTAGAGTTAAAAGAAGGGTGACCATGATTTACGATGCGCTGACGAGATATTCCCATATAAGACGTTTTCATTGTCACGTATATTTCTATACTTTTTATCGTAACATGCAAATAGTTTTAGTCTTTTGGTTTGAAATTGAGTAGAGAAGCTAATTAAAAGGATATAAAGAAAAAAATGTCATCGATTGATTTATATTTCTATTTCTTAAGTAATAGATAAAACATAATATTACTATAAACTATAAATCACATAATTTAAAAATCACAATTCGTTTTCATATTTATAATTACAATTTAAAAAATAATTGCTTATTTTCGTTGTTGTAACGATTAAGATCATAACTATATAAGCTAAAAAAAGTAGCTTATTTAAAAACTACACTAGATATACGAGAGCAACATCATGTACCTATATAACATAAAATTATAAGTTTGTAAGTAGATAAAGTTTTATTAAAGTATACTTTAAATCACCTAATTCAACAATCACAGTTCGTTTTCATATTGCAATCAGAATTTAAAAACAAAATCTGACTTACGATAACAACAACATTTCTAAAACTTAAAATTATACAACTTACACCTACCTACCAATCACAGTTTAATTTGTTATTGTACTTACAATTACAATTTAATCAAGAAATAACGACCTACGTTTTTGTATCGATTAACATCATAATATTTTTATTACAAACAAATCAGTCATACTATAATCGTTATAGCAAAACTTACTACGATAAAATCACAAAATATTCCTATACCATGTAAATCACAGTGAATTTCGATATAAGCCTACTATTATCTAACATTTAACAAGTCTCTATATAATAAAAATCTAATTTTAGCTCCACTTTAGAGCAAAATTCTCACCTATTATCATGTAACTTAACTACCAATAAGACCATAAGCGCACAGTGACTTTTTTAGGAAGTTATTTAAAACAGCTTACATCTTGGATATGAAACGCATGGACTACTGCAATAGGTAAACGTCATCATTATAAAATAATTAAGTTTTATAAATAAACACTTTAGGAAGATATTATATTTTTGGCATTCCTTTCATTCGCAGACAGGACAGATGTTTCATATAATTTAATAATTTAACTAATATCATAAACGTGAAAGGTTGTAATAATGTGTGTGTGTGTGTGTGTGTGTGTGTTTGTTGCTCTCACGCAACAACTACTGAACGGATTTTTCTGAAACTTTGCAGTAAAATAGCTTACATGTCAGAATAACACATGTGCTATAATTTATATAGATATAGTGTACATTTTTCAAAATATCACGATAAATAAAAAATTAAAATGTAAAGTATGAAAAATCTGTCTTTTGCGAGCTAGCTTTTATTTTACCCTATACTTTTTTTTGAGGCATCCTACTTCCTACTAATATTATAAACGTGAAAGTTTGTAATAATGTGTGTGTGTGTTTGCGCAACTACTACTGAACAGGTTTATAAAAACGTTTAAATACGCGCGGGCGAAGTACTTCGAACGTTGTACATCACGTTAGAAACATCAAAAATAACAGCCCCTATTTAATGGATTTTATTATTATACATATAAACCTTCCTCTTCTATCACTATCTATTAAAAAAACCGCATTAAAATCTATACATAGGGATATAGGGAGGGACAGAAAAAGCGACTTTGTATATTGTGTAGTGATGATATATTTATACTATGATATTGAAATGGAAAAAAGCCTGGATTCACACACTATAAATCTTGGTCACCCTATTTTTTCCTTCGATTATAGGTTTTAAGTTCTGTAGGTCTTGTAGTTCTTAATTATAGGATTTATTTATACTGTCTACATATTCTTCGAAATGGTGTCAGTAATTAGCAAAAAGAATGGGACTTCTACTAAGCTCCGTGTAAGGTCTATTAAAAAAAACTCGTGGCCGCGCGGTTCGCTTTGTGCGGACTGCGCGGCCAAACTTTGGAGTGATGTAGGTCGTGAACTACAGACAGTAGGGCATTATTTTTATGATCTACATTTTCTTCGAAATCCTGTCAGTGATTAGCAAAAGGAATTAGACTTTTACAACGCTCCGTTTAAGAGAACTGGTGGCCGCGCAGTTGAATTCATGCGGACTGCGCGGCCACGGTTAAACCCAAATAACTTTCTGATTATTGACTCTTCGAATTTGCGGTTTTCACTGTTCATCTTTTACAAATTCCTTCGAAATGCTGACATAAGTTTTTTTTTTCTACGACATAGTGGCCGAGCAGTCGAAACGGACACGACGCGACAATAGAACGAAGATATTTCATAAATTGTTCTACTTATAATAAGAACATATTCTATGAAACCATGATAATCAAATCTATGACGAGCTTTTAAACGGTTATAAAAAACCGGTAAGACACGTCAAGAGTATTGAGAGCTCTAGTTAACCGACTTTCCTAGTTACTTTGATTGCTGCATTTGCATATCTGTTTATTATTTACACCATTTCATAACACTAAATCACGCTGGTACGCTCGAAAAGGGTAAGCAGATGTATACAGTTCACCCTGGTACACTCTGATTCCACCGGCTATGTTAAAGTTTCATGTTATTCGGGTAATCTATTACAGCATCACTTTGTGCATTATAGGTACAGACGGCGTTTTTCTGTTCTGTGATAGGTTCCTTACTATAGAATTTGCTCATTATGCACTACAACTAAAATGTGTTCTTTTTAGGGTTCCGTACCTCAAAAGGTAAAAAAAAGGAACCCTTATAAGACTTTAATTACCCCTTATAATTTCTCGTCCGTCTGTCCGTGTGTCATCACCGATTTTCTCAGAAACAAGTGGATCTAGCAAGTTTATCAATTTAAACCAGATACTGAGGTCTATAGTCCCTATTACTTCCCTTTTTTCCCCTTTACTTGTGCTGTAAGACCTTGCTTTTAATCAAAATTGACAATTCTAGGTCAACTGAAAGTACCCTATAGGTTTTTGGTCGAAAATCTATAAGGTAGTTCCCGTAGACCTAGAATCACGAAATTTGGCAAAAAGTAAGGTCTTACAGCACAAATAAAGGAAAAAAAAAAATTAGGTAAATTAAGGGACTTTCAAGTTTTCGCGAAAATCAAGATTTAAACAAATCTTTAAAACTTAGCCACCAATAAAATTGATACCAATTTTATTATGGCGGTATAATTCAAATTGAAAAACTTTGTTTTGACCGAAGACTCATGTAGAGTTAGTAACAATGTGAATTTAAACTAAGTATTACAAACAACACGATACGGTGACACAAAAAACTGACAGAAGTGAACTATATACGGACAGTCCACTCTGTCAGTAATCATTTTCAGAACCCTTGTTAGGCCTGTCCGTAACTCGGCCCATCATTGATGTTGCGTGTGTTAGAATCATGATTGTAATTCTATATAAAAGTATTGGTATCAACCAAGATAGCAAGCTTTGAATGTCAAGATGGTTATTGGTTATTTACTGTGTATCAGAGTTCTAATGTATGTGGTGTGTAAGGAAAAGGTTTTATAAATAAAAACACAGAATGACAAAATTAGGTATTTATTTAAGTAAGGCTTGTCAATTATTTCATGTTTAGAAGGCTCATTGAGCTTACTGCCCGTTCGCAAGACTAGTTCTCGTGGGGAAGAAGGGCAAAAAACCCAACGGAAGCTCTTTCATAGTATTTATCGATATCTTTTACAAACACGAAGAATTTACAATATTATACATACATACATAAATTCACGCCTTTTCCCCTTTTTTGGAAACGCCGGGAGGGGACGTCCTAGAAAGACATACATAGACCTTATAGGTGATGTTCTTCAAAAAGGCCAGGTGCGCAGTACTCATAACCGGCGTGTGTGTATGACTAGATGTATGAATGTGAGTGAAGCAAAAGAAGTATGTAAGGATCGTAGCAGGTGGCGTTCTATAGTTTCTGCCTACCCCCATGGGAAAAAGGCGTGAGTTTACAATATTATAGGTTCAAAATAACAAGGATAAGGCAAAGGACATAGAGTAGCCCTTAACTCAATATAACATATTAGGAATAAAGGCCATAATATGATATAGATACAGCTTCAACACAACCATTAGAAATAATAAAGTTATAATATCAAATAACTTACGTTAGTCTTGTGTAGTCGATCTTACACCAAGTATTATAAAGTAGTATACGAAACGAACGCGATAAGGCCGCCTGTTGTATGTTTGTTGTTATTTTAAGGTTTCCGTGTGTTATGTTTTTATCTTGGTGTACAATAAAGTATATAATAAATAAATAAATAAATAAATATACTTCTAAATAACAATATCTGGCCTGTACTGGCTTGTAGTTCACAAAAAAGTAAGTCCGCTTATCAATTACACAATATTTTATAATATCGGGTCTATCTGTGTCTCAATACCTCCAATATTAGAAAATGGCGCGGTATCCCGCCATTTTCTATATTGCTTCAAATAATCTCAAAATTAGGTGAACAGTCATCAATTACTATGAAGTTAATATGTTTTAAAACGTATCAAGACAATTAAGGAATTTAATATCGCCTATATAGTAATTCTTAATCAATATTCGAAAGGATATTGATACTAACAGACAGTATTGTACTAATTGTTTCAAAGGACTTATAATACTAATATAGCATTATAAAATCCAGGATACATCACAATGCTCATAAAAAATTAATTACATTACGTAATCATTTATAGGAATAGTATCAACGTATCAATAAGTTTAGAGTTATTTCCTGTACACATAACAATATTTACTTAGGTGGGTACTCTTTTACATTTGAAGGTAGTTGACACCACAATTATAATTAAGGTAGGTACTTAGACATTTGTCGGTAGGTGCTTAATAAATATGACAGGTATATATTATGTAGCAAACCATTGAAAAATGAAAATTAACGATTTAATAACATCACACATACTTCAAATTCTAACACGTGCTTGCGCATTATCGCGTAAAAACAATTTACACGCGCCGCAGCAAACATCCCTGACGCACTACAACGCCATAATTTTTATCTACGCTTTATTATACTGGACACGAAGGGCTCCTGTAGCAGCAGCGGTGAGGTTGTGAAAACTTATGATATTTTCTAGCTTGTGTTGAGGATTTTGAATAAAAACGATGCGTTAGTCTCAATGTACAAATTCTGTATTCGCCATTTTTATTTTTACAACATTCAAGTGTGGGAACAATATTTTGGAAAACGACCAATCTCGGTAGATCGATAAGTATGATGTAGTGTTTGGTATCATTGCCTAATTCGAGATGTCGCTGTTGGTCCCTGATGTGCGTCAATGGAGTATGATTCCATAACAGCTCCATACGACGCCCATGAATACTTCTCCCTCAGGCTGCAAGTGGGTGGTAAATAAAGAGCGTCACCTTTACTTCTGCAGCACAACGTGCAAACCTGCGAGCTATCATATTTGCTCGCACGGAAAGAGCCCTCCGTTCCCTTTCTATGTCAGCTTTAAAGCTTATTTTTGTCACAGACACCGTCAATATGACAACCGACATGTTGAATGCTAAGCGCTTCAATCATGGCATTCATATACAAATTGAAGAGGGCAGGGGAAATCAACCCCTCCCCTGTCTCACTCCAAACTCCAACTGATAAGGGTCCGACAGCACACCCACCCACAGAACACTGTTGACCTGGCTTCCATACCAATGCCTGATGATACTTATAAGCTCGATAGGCAAGCTTATAGCTTCAAGTTTTATCCATAATATATCGTAGGAAACTAGATCAAAAGCCCAAGACAGATCGAGGAAGCAAGCAAAAACAGGTGTTCCTCTTTTTGTATAGTACCTGACGGCCTGCTTGAGACACAGAACTGCACTCTCTGTAGAAAGTCCTGGCCAAAACCTGCATTGATTGTCGTGCAGCACAAGATGTTTGTTTAGCTGTGTATCAAGCAAAGCATCAAGCACCTTAGCGATTATGGTTGCTAGAGCAATAGGTCTATAGTTTCCCCTATCCGAAAGATCACCTGTTTTACTTATTACAACGGGAACCACGATCGTCCTCATTAGGTCGGAGGGCAATTATGAATGACCAATACATCAATTGTACAGCAGTGCCAAAACCCTCTAGCTACTGAGCCAGTCATGTCCAGAGGACTTAGCTTTAGACGTAGACCTGATGACCCTAGCCACATCTTTTGCACTGAAACGTGTGCCCACCTTGCCACAAAGGGGCTCAGCATCCAGCATAACACAAGAGCTCCCTAGTGGTGACTTTAAAACAAACTGATTTCTAAAAAGGTTCGCAATACCCTTCGCCTCATTCACACTAACAGACAGGCCTGGCCGAATGCTCAATTTATTAGTGCTCTTCCAGTAACCGCGAAAATCACGCTTTGAATGCTTAGAGGCAATTATGTCTATCTCTATATGTCTATATCTTTGTCTGTATTATGGTTAGGTACGGAACCCTCGGCACGAGTTCAACTCGCATTTGACCGCTTTTGTTTTACTAATCCGGCTTCCAAAAAACACTAAGTAGTGAAAAAACTGAAGTTATTTTTCACTTTTTTTTTTTTTGCCTGTCGGTTGTATTTTTATGAAAAAGTTTTTTTTTTAAATAGAAAATGTTGTTGCTAATTTTTACAAGGAAATACTCGTGGTTTTATAAATACTATTGCAGAGAAACAAAATCTGCTGCATTGCTCAATGATAACTCAAATAATTATGGGAGTGTAATAACAACCTGCAATGAACTAATTAAATGCAAGCACACACTGTTTTCAATACATTATTCAGACGTAAACCAAGCGAGCATTTATTGTTACTGTAAATTAATGCCGATATCGTTGCAGTGCCATATACATGGCAATTACCATATTTGTATTATTTAAAGAAGGAAGACCACAATTATTGTATTTATTTATTAATCGAAAATTATCCCGAGGGAACATATTCCCGTGATAAAAAGTATCATGTGTGCTATTCCTGACTATAATCTATCTCTGTGTCAAATTTCATCCAGATCCGTCCAGCCTTTTAAGAAGTAAACAAACATACAAACACACACACACTCATAAACTTTCGCCTTTTTAATATTAGTGTGAAGTGTGATTGACGTTATTTTTTGAGTGTATTTGTATTTATAGGTTTATATGTATATTAAAATTTCTCCTACCTCTATTTGGTAGACTGGTAGAGTTTGTGTGCTTAAAATACTAAATAAATAAATATGAGATGTTTCTTCCATTTAACATTACTTACATATTCCTAAAACATACAAATCCACGTTGAATTTCCATTTACAGGGAAGAAAATAAGCGGGAAATCTGAAGAACCAACACATACCTTCCGTCTTAGGTCTGATGATATAATTTATACAGCATCAGTGCACTGAATAGCTGCTAGGATACATGCAAGAGCTGTACCAACATCATGTATCCCTCATTCACACCAATTTACACCGTATTCTGTTGGGAGTAAGGTGTGGTAGGAGGGATAAGTAAGCTGGTCTGTCGCGAAGCACATTTAACAAAGACATTGCTGGGTACGTGAGGCAAGTATAAACAATTCTAACTAGTTTAAGGAGTAACTAGCGTTGGAAACACGTGGTTTTGCTGAGAGGGCGTAATATTTTGATGTATGTCTGAATCAACTTGAGGTTATCATGTAATTCTGTACAAATATTACATTATGTCGAACTAGCTTTTAACTTTGACAGAATGTTGTAGGTGTGTGGATCATCTTACTTGAGAAATTATTGGTTCAACATCCAAACTTCCACGCCCTTAAGGATGATTGCCAGGATAAGAATATAGATATTCTATGTCCTTCCCAGGGTCTCAAACCATCTCCATACCAAATTTCATCTCAATCAGTTCAGCGGTTTAAGCGTTAAACGGTTACAGACAGAAAGACAGAGTTACTTTCGCATTTATACTATTATTAGCTTCTGCCAGCGGCTTCGCCCGCTTGAATGTTGAAAATTATACCAAGGGAACATATCGCCGGTAAAAAATCCTATGTGCTATTCCTGACTCTAAGCTATCGGTGTCCCAAATTTCATACAGATCCGTCTAGCCACTTGAGCGTGAAGAAGTAACAAACATACAAACACACACACATTCACTTACAAACTTTCGCCTTTATAATATTAGTGTGTTGTAATATTAATAATAAGTATGGATAATATAAAATATATAATATTAGTATGGATATAATGAAATTGAGTCGAACAAATCATCGATGCGATGGCCATAGAAACGGCTATTATATCCGTGGAACTTTTTCTTCGAAAAATAGAAATCACATCAGTGTTGCAAATGTCACGCCTGACTGTGTGAATTTACACATTCAAAGAAAACTACCTTCGAAAGAAAGAATAAGAGTTTATTGATGCATACTATAAAACCCTTAGGCATAAAAAGGATTTGGAAAAAAAAAGAACATTAAAACGATGTCAATCTATTTTACATATTTTGAAAATGTTCCATTTGCATAATTTTCTCTCGAATGAATCATGTCGAAATCATGTCGGTGGATAAATAATTTATATGTAGGTAGCTAACAACACGTTACCAAACTATTGCTTCTAAATTAATGTTAAAAGTACCTTCATTGGACGAAGGTTCGCTTTCAAAACTTCATGATTTATTAACAAACTTTAAAAGTTCAGGTATAAAACTGAAAACTATTCATCAGATGCTACAAGAGAATTTTAATAAAAAGGAGCCAATTACATTTCTGACTGTCTGCAGTAAATTTCAGCCATTGCATTCTTAGTGTTTTATATTCAAGGAGGTCCAGTTGGCAATATAAAACACTTACTTATGCACGAGTATATACATTTATCTGAAAATAAACAAAATAAACAAGGAGTATTTTCCATTATTAATGTACAAAATATGAGACTTCGATACACGAAGGATTTTGTTCATTTAAAATGATACTATCCGGCCGTAGAAAGTTTGCCGATGACTGTCACTCCCACCTACCCGCGCGCGCCTCGCGATTACGTCGTTTGTTCGCCGAACGTCAGAAAGACGTCATGACGTCATCGGCAAACTTTCTGCGGCCGGGTAGCACCTACAAATGGTTTGAAAAGTATGATAGTGACTGAAATTGACATTTGACACATGTGACGGTACATTTCCAGCATTAAAACATCGTGAGGAAACCGTCAAGTTCTTTAACCAAAACTGAAGACATGTGTCATCTTATTACCCGTGCTCAGAACGTGAGCTAAATTGCGGCACACTCCCCTATCACAGAGAGGAAACCTGCGTACTAGCATAAGGAACATTATAGACGGATTGTGCTACCTATATACATATTCGATTGTTTACGTTAACATCACACGCCAACAAACGAGGAAGAAAATTATGTATGAATATGCAAAACCTATTAAATGCGGCAGGCAGGTGACTGTACCTAGCATAAGTCCTTCACTTTGAATATTTATTCAATATATTAGACTTGCTGTTGCCCGTTACTTCGTCCACGTCATACTTGCCTATGTTACTCCTTATAACATCAGCTATCTGCCAGTGAAAGTCTCGTCAAATTTGGTTCAGCCATTTCGGAGATTACCCGGCACAAACAGAAAGACAGAAATAAATCTTAATAATTGCGTATTGCGTGCACTTTCACATTTATCCAATAAAACGTTGTTATTTTGATGTTACATACAGACACTTAAATTTTGTTTATTTGTATAGATAAAATATACTGTTAATATATCTTAGAGTTTTCCTTTTTACGCAAATCTTTGGTAAGATACACTTACCAAAGATCTCATAATCTCACATTTCCGTTTTACAACAAAAGCTGATGAATGTCGAGTTCAGTACATACAAAATGTAATGACACTGAGACCTCCATAATCGTATTCATATTTTTAGTACCTACCTGAAAATGCCCACTTCAAGATATTGAATACGTAACTCGGTCCCTTTTGTGGCCGTAAAATTTGAGCGAAAACCTGTTTCCATACTGGCATATAAGATTTTCCTACCTAAGTAAACGGGTGAACATGATTATAATAGAGCGTCTGTAACATTCTATAACTGACAGGCTAGGGTAGCAGCTTTGTGAGGAGCTACGCAGACGAAGTCAAACATTTCATGTTATTCAGCCAACAGCATTCAATGGAATAGCTACATATAGTAGTATTTTTCTTTCTGCTGAAATGTTTGAACTAAAATATACATCAGATTCGAAGTTACATTTTCTTCGAGGCATGAACTGCTACGAAATGAGAAACATTTTCAATATTATTACTAACATATTTCGCAGTATTAAATCAGGCAGAATCAAACTCATTCTCAAATAATTTTCTTCAATTAAGCTATTTACAAGATATTTACAACACCACGGACACTCTTTTCCATCAGTAAAATTTTGTTACTAGTATTTTTTTACATCATTCTTGTTGGCAAATTACATAAGTTTGAGAAAGATGTAAAAAGACGTGCACGTAAGAGCGTCTAGAGTAAAACAAACAACTCCAAAATAAAATAAGCAATTAAATATAGGACGCGGCATCCAAGTAATGATCATTTCCAACTGATGGCGCCCGTTCACGAACATGATGCATAGATTAGCACCACTCAGCTCAACCATCATGAAGGGAACCGAATTACCAATAGGTTTGCCACTATCAGAGAGACATTTTAGTGAGCATGACTACTCTTAACTGCCAGTTCACATTCAAGTCAACGAATGATATAATAGGCATAGTAATAGAAAATATTCAGTTCAGTCTTTTAACATGGATTATTCGAAAAAGATAACTTAGTTCATATATTGCTAGTTATTTAGAATAAGATGCCCCATAATTGTTATTAGAGGCATTATTATGTATCCTTATAGCAAGAGCATAGGTGTTATATTCAGTAAAACGGTACATGTCAAAAATTTTGTACTAAACTTTGCGTTATCTCTAAAAATATCGCCAGTGTTTCGTATTTTAAGCTCGCAAAATGCACAGGTTAAAACGTCGGTACACAGCTGTTAGCTGTCGTTTCAAAGGAAACAAGTTTACCTCGACAAAATGTCTCTCCTTTAAGGAGGATTCACGTTTACGCTCGTTCCTGGCTAAAGCATTAGTCTAAAGGACATCGGTCTGCGGTTCCCTGGATGCTGCAGTGGAATCTAACCACATTCGAACTGTAACGTCTCTCTTTTATTTGAATTCCTCTGGGAAAAGTAATTTAGATCTGTTTTTATCTAGCTTCATTCAGGTGTCTGTCCTTTTTCATTTAGAACGATAGTATTAAATCCTTTTAGTGTTTCTAAAAGACTGTGAAGTTATGTTGACTTAACGTTCGTACTAGGTAGTCGTAGAATGTCTTCTTATTGCTATGTTACCCTAGTCCCTACCTAAAGGAAAATATACTCGTAAGAAAGAATTTTAAGGTACAGGTGGGTAATATATAGGTCACCTTAAGTTTTGAGGTTGCATATCCTAACTAAAAGTTTAGCAACGATTAGGCGATTTGGGAAAAAACATCTTTAATTAATCCAAAAAACCCGATTGCAGAAGCGCACTAAAAATGTGAAAACAAGACGAAAATCACGAGTGCAGTCGGAGGATATATAATCGCGAGCTGTCTGACCATAACAGTTGTTTTTTTAAATTAAATTAAGTTTTTTTTTTACAACTTTTGACCCAACTGCAAAGATAGGGTTATATTTATCGCTAATGTAAATTAATAGTATTACATACATACAAGAATATATATGTAATAATATGTAATTACGATCATTAATCGTAATTTTACTCCATTTTTTGAATCGCGTCATCTAGTTAGATTTATATCTGTGCAAGATACGCATCTTGTATGTATGTAATATTCTTTATTACCCCACATATTTCAAACCGCTAAACGGATTTATATAATTAAGACATCGTTAGATACGTCTTGACCGCCCAAGTGTTCTTAGATAGGTGACGTTAAAAAAAAACAAACATTTTAGGCGCCATATTGTAAGGGTCCCAATTTTTTTTCTTCCAGACCCATCGAATGGGGTATCAAAATGAGGGGTTTTAAGAGATGATTTAAAAACAAAGCATAATAAAAAACTTGGAAATAAAAAAAGTTAATCTAAAAATCAAAAAACCGACTGCTTAAGAAGCTAACTAAAAAGCTGTAAACAAGAAAAATCATGCTGTGCAGTCGGAGGATCTGGGGGTTATCCAGTTTGCAAATATGTAGGTATCCTCCAACTGCATACAATGATTTTTCTTTTTTACAGCTTTTTAATTAGCTTCTTAAGCAGTTGGGTTTTTGACTTCAAGTTTTTTTTTTATTAGTTGTAATGTTTACGATATTAGTAAGTGACCATATTAACCAACTTACAATATTACCCTGATATGTACTAAACAGTGTGTATAGAGTTTTATAAAATAAAGCCAAGCATCATGAAAATGTGGAACAAAATAAAAATTACACCAAAATACCTAAACCTAGAATCAGAAGAGAAAACATTTCCAAAGCGAGGGTATTATTGCCACCGTATGTTTATAAAAACCGACGTGCGAAAACAATCCAAGGTTTTCGAGCAAAATAAACAAGGACCTAATACTTTGACCAAAGAAAATATATCAAGTTTAAATCAAGATTACACCAGAGACGTGTTCAGACCTTTATTCAAATCTAAGGTCTACTACCAAACTGAATAGAAATTGCTTTCATTTCACAGTAAGGTAAACCTGGGCTTTCTGGCTCTTTAAGACCAGTTGGGGACTTTTACCTATGCATAGCTTTGACTTTCTTGTGGTTTAATAAAATAGGTAGATATCTACGGAGTTTTTTTGCTCGGGATATAAGGAAAGCAATACCTTACCGCGGCTTTGCTGCCGTGGCGTATCTTTCCTTCTGGGACCATGCAATTTTGTGGGATAAAAGTAGCGATAGTCTGGTAGATTTCTATCGGTAAAAGAAAATTTTGTAATCAAGGAGAGTAGGTACTGAGATCACCTTTAACAAATATACCTAATAAACAAAAACGTTAATTTGTAATATGAGTTTAGTTTAAACCATTTTGTTCTCTTACTAATAAAAAAGCGGTCGTGTGCGTGTCGGACTTCGCACAGTTAGGGATCCGTACGAAACCGCAAAAACATTCTGTTGTAATAGGAAAACAAAGAAAATCTGATTTGTCAATATATGGGTATTTAAAAGTAAAATATACGTAATAATAAACATTTGCAGTTCATAGGTCCATAGGAAGTTAAAAATTCTTAGGAACAAAATGCTTTAAGTGTTTAAGGTGGGCTTAAAAGGGGGTTTAAAAACATTTAAAATATTTTCTGACGTTTTTTTTTACTTTGGGACAATAAGATGCTTATACTGTAAAAATAAGAAGTCTACTTCTCCAACCGTTTGGCTGTAAAACCTATGTGACAGACAACGGTCAGATTTAGAGACAGACGGACACGTGAGTGACAGTAATAGGGCTCCGATTGGACCCTTCGGGTACGGAACCCTAAAACACATCTAAAAACAAAACCATGAAATTCCAAACCGATGTTATTTTACCACTGCATGGCCGATTTAATTAGTTGCCGAAATAACATCGATTTTCATCAATAACCAGCCAACCAATATCAATATAGCAATATCAATCATAAATTGGTATAATCACGAAGCAGCAAGTATCACAAATTACTGCTGCAATATCGCACTGTTATAGCTTCTACCATCCACCTTCTACTGTCGAAAGAAAGAGCCATTATTTCCCCGTTAACCGTTCTTTATGACGAAAACTCTGAGCAAAATCTTATACTGTTACCTTCAAAAAATAAAAACAAAGTAATTCCTTTGCGTTACTTGTACCTACAATATCAAGACTTTTCGGCAGCCTTTTCCTGGTAACGTTTTTCTCCGTCTAATTACCTTCGTACAGGTTTTGTGGCAAAGTTCGGTGTTTTCCCGAATACAAAGACTTTGGTTGAAGTATAAGTTATTTATTTATGTAGTTTTGTCGGTATATTTTTCTTGTTCTTTTTGTCATCGTCTTTACGGGAAAATTCGCTTTGAGCATTACCCTGTACAAACAGTGAACATATTTGAAGTAGAAAATCATTTTGTCGCGTTGATCAATTTTTGGTAGGGCCAAAACTTTAGGTTCTCGTTAACGACATGCTACGATGAAGAGTTGCGCCAGTTTTAAGTTTTCACTTCTGTCGGCAGTTCACATGATTGTGTATATTTACTTTCTATGTTCTATGTTATTAGGTCTGGTTTCCGCACTTAGTCCTTCAAGTGGACCATTGTGCGTGGCCATGGCGGCCGTTGGGTGGATTATTCCAACCAGACCACCTCCCTCCAGAAGCCAATTAGGGCTCCTGGTTTTCTTAGAACTTCTGTGTAAGATCTGGGCGACCCGAGGGTTAGTGTTCTAATCTGGGTGACCCCTGTGCATTCAAAGAGAACATGCGTAACGGTTTCCTCAGTCTCCATGCATGCCCTGCATAGAGGACTGTCCGTTATGCCTATTGTGTGGAAGTGTTTGTTAAGTGAGCAGTGTCCCGTGATGGTCCCCGTCACCAGGCGCAGGCCATTCCTGTCCAGGCGTAGCAAACGTCTGGTAAGCCTACTGTCCAAAGATGGCAGAGCTTCTTTGGACTGCCTACAGCCTGGTGCCGAGGTCCACAAGTTTTCCGCCTGTGCCTGGGTGAATTCCTGTAGCCACCTGCGTATTTGGTTGAAGGGGATGGGTACAACAGGTTCGGGTCCATGGACCGCCGTGCTGGAGCCGCGTCTCGCAAGCTCGTCAGCCGCGTCGTTGCCCAACGATCCGCTGTGTCCCTTTATCCATTGCAGTGTCACCGCGTTGCGACTAGATACGGTTAATTGTTCCAGTGCGTTGTGACATTCTAGTACTAATTTCGATGTAATATATTTCCTCCGTAAAGATTGGAGGACTGAGGCACTGTCGGAGAGTATACGTATGTGAGTGTCCGTAACCCTCCTGGCTTCTAGGGCGTGGACCGCCAATATGATGCCCACACATTCCGCCTGGTAGACGGTGTTGAACCCTCCTAGCGGTCTGGATATATTTATATTTAGGTCGTGTGAGAAGACTCCGACTCCGGTACCGGAGTCCGTCTTCGATCCGTCAGTGTATACTCTCATCTCTTTCGGACCTGAGTAGTCACATCGTTCTTCAGTAAGTATTATGTTGTAGTGCCTATGAAAGTGGTGTATTTTTGGGGCTTTGTCGCATGGTGACGCTAACATAGGTTTTCGCTTGATCGCTTCCTCTTTTATGCGTGTGTGCTTAATTCTTGAGTCTTTATTTAGGGTACCTGATAGATGGAGTCTAAAAGCGGCCAGGGCTGCCTTCTCCCGCACAATAAGATGCAGAGGTGGCAGCCCCAGCATTGCCTGTAGGGCGGCCGTGGGTGTAGTTCTCATGCTGCTAGTTATTGCAATACAAGCAAACCGCTGCAGTTTTTCGAGATCTCTTTGGGCTGTACTGAGGTCTGTCCTGGGCCACCAGACCAGCGAGCCGTATGTAATGATTGGTCGGATGACTGTGGTGTATAGCCAGTGGGTGACCATGGGGCTGATCCCCCAGTTCCTGCCCAGCAGTCTCTTGCACTGCCACAGGGATATACTGGCTTTTGTCGTGATATAGTTCATGTGTTTCGCCCAATTCAATTGTTTGTCCAAATAAATTCCCAGGTACTTGGTTTCGGTTGAAAGGCTTAGGGTTGTTCCGAAGAATTTTGGTAGTTGCATTGTCATCGGTTTCCTCTTTTTCGTGAAGAGGATTAGTTCCATTTTTGTGGGGTTCACTGAGAGTTGGTGTTCGCTGCACCATTTTTCTACTAGTTTTAGGGCTTGACGCATGAGATTGCATAGAGTGTTTTCGTGGGTCCCGTTTATTATTATTGTTATATCATCTGCGTATCCAACAGTGAAATAACCTTTGTCGTTAAGTGTTTTGATGAGGCTGTCTGCTACTAGGTTCCACAGGAGTGGCGAAAGGACGCCCCCCTGTGGACAGCCCTTCGCGACGATGGCTCTTGTGGTGTTGTTAACCGTGACTTGAACCGCTCGCAGTTTGAGCATGTTGGTGATCCAGCCTCCTAGGGTCGGGTCTATGCTATGTCTGTCGAGGGCCGTGTTTATGCTGTTGAACGTGGTCTTATCAAAAGCGCCCTCGATATCAATGAAGGCAGCCAGTGCTGAGCATTTATGGTCCACTGCGCATTTAATTTTAGAAACCACGTTGTGCAACGCGGATTCTGTTGATTTGCCTGTGGAGTACGCATGCTGTTGTTTGTGAAGTGGTTTTACCCGGAGAGGCCCATCACGGATGTGCCTATCGCAGAGTCTTTCGAGGGTTTTCAGTAAGAAGGATGTAAGGCTTATAGGTCTATACGCCTTGGGTTGTGTGTAATCAGTTTTGCCAGGTTTGGGTATGAAGATGACTTTCACCTCACGCCATGCAAGAGGTATGTATCTAAGTGCTATGCTGGCCCGATAGATCTCCAACAGCCATGGTGTTAGATAATCAACCCCCCACTGCAGCAGGGCCGGGAAGATGCCATCCAGCCCCGCCGACTTGAAAGGTGTTGATAGCCCATTTTATCCGGTCTACTGTTACTATATTGTGGGCTCTTGACCAGTCTTGTTCCGTTGGAGTCCATTCGGTATCAGTTTCCCACGTCCTGTCCTCCAGGATTTGACAGTCTGGGAAGTGAGTTTCGAGGAGGACCTTGCCGGTCTCGTGATCAGTTTGTGTGTATGAATTGTCGGGTTTTTTCAGCGTGCCGAGGGTTCGGTCCTGATCGGTTGATAGTATCTTCCGTACCCTGGCGGCTTCATTATTTGTCTCAATGGATTCACAGAATTTCTGCCACGCCGATCTCCTGGCGGTTCTAATCTGTTTTTTGTATACATATTGGGTCTCTTTATATATCTCCCAGTCATCCGGGAGTCTTGTGTTTTTTGCTCTGTTAAATTGCTTACGCAGCGTTTCTCTGAGTTTACCAAGTTCCGCGTTCCTACAGGGGTTCCTCTCATTCCTGCTTTGTGGCGCTCTTGATTTACAGCATGCATGGTAAGCTTCGGTTAGATATTCGGATAATTTTGTTACGGTGTATTCTAATTGTGCTTGGTCCCTTATGGTTACCAGTGCTTGATGCCTAGCTAGAAGTGAGGCCAGAAGGTTTTTATACCCGGGCACATTGGTACGCCTTGGGTTTCGCCTCGGTGCGGGTTTTTTAGTGTTTGTAGTTAGTGTAAAACGGATTCTTCTGTGGTCTGAGCAAGAAGGCTCGTCCGATACGTGCCAGTTTGTGATGAGGTTTGTCGCGTTTTCTGTAGCGAGTGTTAGGTCTATAATCGTTTGCCCGCGGACCGTGACCCAAGTGGGTTCTGAGCCGCGGTTAACAATGTTAAGATTAGTGGAGAATAAAAAG
The DNA here is from genome assembly GCA_964057195.1 of Orthosia cruda. NCBI lineage: Eukaryota > Metazoa > Arthropoda > Insecta > Lepidoptera > Noctuidae > Orthosia > Orthosia cruda. The sequence continues at coordinate 15,726,911 of OZ059844.1, forward strand.
GTGGATAGTACCTCTCCTCTGGAGTTCGGTGTGTCGCTGCCCCAGAGTGGATGGTGGGCGTTTGAGTCGGTGCAGATGATCAGGTCCAAACCGGCGCGCTCGCAGTGCTGCACCAGGTCAGCCAACTCCTTTGGTGGGCAGTCTGTGTCCTCACCTGGCATGTATTCCGAGGCCAGTACAACGTCCGGGACGCTACCTTCGGTCTGGAGCCTGACAGCTGTCAGGTCTCTGGAACAAAATTGGGTCAGTGACGTGAAGGGAATTTCGTTGGATATGTAGATGCAGGTTCTTGGCTTATCTGAGCCATGTGTGTCGAGAATTATCTTACCTCCGATGTTACCGAGGCCACATATTCTGTTGTTCCTGATCCACGGCTCTTGGATCAGTGCGATGGTTCGGTGCTTTACCTCCAGTGCCCTGCGTAAGCTAGCCGTGGCAGTCTGGCTATGTTGAAGGTTAGTTTGGATGATATTGAGGGGTGGGGATGGAGGTGTGGTAGGGTTAGTCGGAGTTGGAGCCATCAGATAGTCCCTCCGTCTCTACCTCTCTGTAGTTGTCGTCGTGTCGGTCGCCTGGGGACGAGGCAAGGAGCTGCTCGTTCCAGCCAGGTGATGCGGGCGGTAAGATGTCGACGTCATCGGCCATTGCCGCTCGGGCCATCTCCTCCTCGAGCTGGACAATGTCCGTGTCGCTTGTCACAGTCGTTGTCGGTTCCGTCGTCTGTTCTGATGGTTTTCCATCTGTGCTGTCAGTCTGGGTGTCAGAGGGTCGGGTCGTGGGCCAGAAGCGCACGTATATCGACCCGATACGATACCATACGATATCCGTCGCTCCCGCCCCAGGACCTTTTCGGCTTCCTCCGGTGGCAACCCCAGGGTCAGGTAAGTACCGTGGCGGTCGCCACCGACGGTTGTTGCCCTGTACAGTGACCACCTGCTGATGTCATACCAGGAATTCTGACGGATCAGAATACCATGGAGCCTGCCCACGTCACCTCTGTAGCGAGGGACGAAGAGCGAGGCTCGGACACGGGTGGGCACGTCGGTCTGTTTCATTACCGTCAGTGTAAGGTCGTTGTCGGGAAGTTTGATGTGGGGAACATTCTGGGTCAGCCAAGTCAGAGCATTTTCGTCTTCGCACCACAACTGCACCGTGCCTTCCGCTACCCGTGGGTATCCTCGGAAGGCCGGGAGTGGTGTCGTCGAGTCCGTGTCCAACAGTCTGTCCTCCAGTGCGGTTTTAATGTGCTCAGCCTCTTGTCTGGTCAGTTCTCTGCCGGGGTGGGGAAGGCAGATTGCTACCGCCAGCCGTGCAGGAATATCCTTCGTGGCCCGCGCGTAGGTTCTCTGCCCCCCCTGAGCGGAGTGAGTTTTCACCCGTTTGGCGTCCCCCTGAAGTGTACTTGGCGAGGCAGTGTCGTCGGGGCGCACCCTCTTCAATGGCGCTGTCCCACTTGGTCCAGGCTGTGGGATTGGGGAGCTTGGCACAGTCTTGTTCACTTTTCGTGAAGCTCCAGCGCGCTTGCTCCTGGTGTGTCTGGGTTTAGGTCCGTCGTTAGTTCTTTTAGTGTCTTGAGGTTGGTTTGCGGTTCTGGCAGATACTGTCGCGTGCGAAGGCATTTCGCTCTGGGTTGCCCCTTCGCGTACCTGCCTCCGCTCGCTTATGTCCGCGTCCGGTCGCTTTTCGCGCTGGGTTTCCCCTACGCGTACTTGCGGCTGGTCGCGTGGCCCCGGGTCCGGCCGCTTTTCGCGCTGGGTTGCCCCTACGCGTACTTGCGACTGGTCGCGTGGCCCCGCGTCCGGCCGCTTTTCGCGCTGGGTTTCCCCTACGCGTACTTGCGGTTGGTCGCGTGGCGCCGCGTCCGGCTGCTTTTCGCGCTGGGTTGATTGTTACGCGTAGGGGACGCGTACTTGCAGCTGGTCGCGTGCCACCCCTTCAGCGTCCGATCGCGCTTTGCTCTGGCTTGCGCCGTCGCGGGTATTGCGCTTTCGGTCGCCTACTTTTCTCTCGCGGGCCTGGATTTTTTCGCGCTTACTCAGCAGGCGTACTCCATCCACTACAGCCAGGAGAGTTGTGGAACTGCCAGTTCCAGCATCCTTCCCCTTGTCTGTCTGTCCGTGCTGGTCTGGGTCATCGTCTGGGTAATTTGTGCTGCTCCGCACGACGCTCTGTTGCCAGGGGTTCGTGGGAGGCATACACCGTGTAGCGGGTATCAAAGTCGGGGTCGAGTCTGTGGGCGCGTTGGACGCAGCCGAGGTCGGGTTTATAGGCGCGTTTGTCGCAGCCTGTGTTGTGGGCGCTAAGTCAGCAGCCGGCCGCGCCGTAAAGCGCGGCATAAGTTGGTCAACTATGCAGTTTGATGCTACCCCCATAATACGATGGGAGCTAACCACCGAAGTGGTGTGGGATTCCCCGGCTTGGCCGGGACCCACCTGGGTACTTAATTCGTCATTCTGCATGTTCATGTCGTAGGGGGGTGGGCTTTTTTGGGACCAAGGTTACCCTTCCTTGGGGACCGACGGGATGAAGGGGATAGGAGGGAAGGAATTTGGTGGATAGAGGTGTGGGTCTCTAGGGGGGTCACCCTAGGCCTGGGAGTTGACCTAGGGATTTAAGGAACGATGGGATGTGTGTGGATAGGAAGGGATGGCTTGTTTGGGTAGTGGGCACATAGGAAAGTGGTGTAAGGGTTACCCTAGGCCTGGGGTTTGGCTTTCGGGAACTTCTCTTGTCCGGGATCTTTTTATCAGATGCCCCGACCACAGGATCACCAACAGCAGCTGTAGCCGCCATCAGTAGATCCCGCAGCCGGGGTTGGGCTATCCGCAACCTGCCCACCCGCTCGGTTGCATGAGAAGAAGTGCCTGGCAGTCCGGGTCGCCCCACCACGGATGTACGTGTACATTCGCGTTGGGTCGATCCAGCCCCCCCCGAGGTATATTTACTTTAAAAAAAAAAGTATATTTACTTTTAAAATATTCTATATAGTGGCAGACAAGGAAGCAGCCCACTTGACGGTATGTGATTCACGCCGCCTATGCACATCTGCAATATCAGGGGCACCACAGGTGCATTTACTACTATTTTCAAAAATAACTCCTCAATTTTGTTTGAAGCTGTCCATGTCGTAAATCCGCGAAAACCCCCCACCATAAGTTCCATTAAGTTACCATAAGCTCTTAGAGCAAGGTCATTTCCATTGTGCGTAAGGGATAGATGTACATGACTTGTTTACATGTGTTTTTTCATTGTCGCATCATGATAGTTTTGACACCTCATGGTACGGGCCCTGGTAGACTCTATAAAAATAAAGTCATTAGTATGTGATGATTTAAATTCTCATCGCTACATAAATCCGTCAAAGTAATTAAAGGCACTCATTCCAGTTTCTGTGAAAGCTTGATGAATTGGTATAATTTAAATGAAAAAGTACTTAACGCAAAAATGTAAAGTGATTTTTGTCCTAATTCTTTTAACAGATTCTTAACATTTTCTTTTTGTTTTAAATAAAAAAGATAATTGATGAGTGCTGTAGATCCAAATTAATTGAAGAAGAATTTGTTATTGGTTTCAAAAAAGATAAATCTAAATTTGATGATTTGTTTTGCTATTTTCGTAGCTTTTCTCAATAAAGTTTTAGTCTAGGTGAGTGGTGAATAGTGTCTGACTTCGGTGATCTATCAATTAGCTAATTTCTTAAAATGATTAGGTCTGGAAAACAGCAATAAAAGGGCAGCTCCAAACAAAGGTGGGTATTGCTTAACTATGTTTAGCCACGAATAGGGCTTTTTAGACAGTCTCTTAATTAGAAATTACAAATTTTTGTTACAGTTATTGTGCTAACAAGGTATCATCGAACATTTAATATTTTATGGATTAGAACTAACACACTCTCTTTTTTATAATTTAACTATAGGCTGACGTTTGTCCACTATATCGCCTGATGGTAAACGATGATGTGGTGTACAGTGAAGCACGGTTGCCTAAAAGCACAGATAATATAACGGAACGGAACGGAATCAACCGCATTCGGTTCCGTTCGACGGATATAGATGGTGATGTATCTGTCGCCGAGGATGGAACCGAATGCGAATGATTTACAAAACATAATCAGACGAAAAACGCTAGTTACGTCGGCACGGTTTCTTTGTATGGGATGAGACATCATTATGCTAGTATCTGTGCTAAAAGTAACCTATTCACTCTTGACTTAAAGACCTCTAGAATGTAGCTATCAGAAAGCAAAGACCCTGGCAGGGAATTCCACTCCTTAGCTGTGCGCACAATGAAAGTATCATCATGTACCGATGGCGGATTGCCGTAAGTCTTGTAGTCCGATGATCGAAAGGGCTAGGCGGAATCAAATTGTGCAGTTCCATCGCACTCTCTCCAAAATGTAACCGATAAAAACCGACAGGCTGGCATCTCGGCGTCGATGTTCAAGGCTCTCAAGCTTTGCCACGACCAGTGCATCGTTGCAAAATCGTTGTATTTATTTTTCCATTGTAGTGAACAGAAATTACTAGTAACCTCATGTTACTGTCTATACATACTCGGTTTGCATAGTTAACATTCATACGGTTATATAAGAACACCGATTGGTAATTAATTATCTTTATATTTGGAAAATGTAGGTGTTAGCGACGTCGTAAAAGTGATCCTATTAATATCAAAATTTTTGTGATCCAGGAGTGTGTCATTCTTAAATACTGGCCAAGTGCGACTCAGGGTCGCGCACGAAGGGTTCCGTACCATTATCGCAAAAACCTCAAAATTTTTACTTATTTTATTCTGTTTTTAGTATTTGTTATTATAGCGGCAACTGAAATACATCACCACAGGGGATTTTACGGTTAATTCACAGTTCATGAGATACAGCCTGGTGACAGACATACAGAAAATCAGACAGATCGTGGAGTCTTAGTTATAGGGTCCCGTTTTTACCCTTTGGGTACGGAACCCTACCCTTTGGGTAGGTTACTTCTAGGCAAGCGTGCTCCACCTTCGACCATATCATCACTTAACATCAGGCGAGATATTGGTCAAACGCAAGCCTATCCTGGGCCTATAGTGAGTGGAGTACTGTTCTTCTAGATAATCGACAAAAATAATTTTACTTTTCTTATTTGTCCATTTCCACCTCCGTCGCATCCCTAGTTATACGTAATAGTAAGGGAGCTTTATGTAATTACTTCGCCACCCATACGATATGGGGTAGAAGATTATAGGCACTGCATATGAGGAAAATATTTATAATATGTCGAGAATATTTTGTCGCTAGTTAAAGTATGGACAGTTCATTTTGGGGAAATTTGGTGGAAGTTGGCGTAGTTGCAGCAGCTTTATTGTTGTTGACAACGTCAGTTATAATATAGCATATATGCCCGTTTTCAATAATTCTAGGCAACACCTAAATGGATACCAAAATATTTGTTTTTAATTTTGGATGTGTAGCTTTCGGCGCTGATACGATAGTTGATAGGTTTTTCAAGAGAATTATTTTATTTGGGTGTCGATTTGCTTTAGTGAAAACTTGCACTATGACGAGAGGCTATAGGTTATATATGCATACCTAGATAAATAATAATGCTAAACTTGATACCTACCTACTTACATATTATACTGAATAAAAACATGCAAGTAAAAAAATCTAATTTGAAAAAAATCTTTAAGAACCAATCCCTACTTAGGTAGCTTACTAATGCGTACCTACGAGTATGTTTCCCATGTAGATATGTATGAGAGTGTATTAACTTTGGAGATCCAATTTTTCACGTCCAACGCGATCTCGTTTACTGTAAAATAAAACGTGGTATCTACCAAACACGGGTAAAATTAGTTATGCATTTTCTGAAAATATTTTTTAGCATCGTCTTTCGATGATACTTTATTGTATTAACTAGCTTCTGCTAGCGGCTTCGCCTGCGTGAATATCGAAATTTATCCCAAGGGAACATATTCCCGGAAAAAAGTATCTTATGTGCTATTGCAGACTATAATCTGTCTCTGTGCCAAATGTCATCCAGATCCGTCCAGCCGTTTGAGCGGAAATATGGGATATTGATATGCGCTTACTTACAAGCTCACTGCTTAAATATATATATATCGAAGCAAAATCAATTCCTTCAACCTTCAATTGATATTCTACCAGAATTTAAGTAACATTTAATAAAAATGCTGTTTAAAATGTTTTTATAATTCCAAGGAAAAATTAAATCTATTCACAATATTTTTTCAACCACATTTTTTCGACTACCATAACCTTGTCTCTAAATGTTAAAGCACTCAGTGTAGATCAAAATTAAAATAATACATCAAAGGTTTACATTCGATTTTTATTTCCGTTATGCAGTGACTTCCCTTAACATAAAGAGAAGGCTTTCAATGTTTCTCCGACCCGAACCCGTTTTTGTAATCCGTTATTTTCGGACAAAATAAATCGATGTTTGGAGTTACGTTCGAGAATTATGATTCTGTTTAATAGGGTCTATGGATACTGGGATTTAAAAGCAATTATTTGAGATTAACAAAGGGATTAATTTGTATATACTTTTTAGGGTTTGCAGTGTGTGGACATAAGAGTTTTTGATTATCATTTTCGAGGTTTTGCTTGTCCATTGGTGTAGGAGGATTTCATCTTATGACACTCGCAGGCTCTGAAAAGTAACATGTTCTGAAAATATTTATATTACATATTGTTTTGCACCAAATAATCCCATTTTTTTATACTTATCGGTGATGACAAGATGTTTGTGTATCTGCCTGGGCATCATAGCTCCTAAACGGATGAACCGAATTTAATTTTTGTTGTTTCAGCTGCTCAAAAGTTATGAGCGTTTTAGTATTTGAATCGGGGTATTTTCGCAAGATGTCATAAGTGTTTATCTGCCTGGGCATCATAGCTCCTAAACGGATGAACCGAATTTAATTTTTGTTGTTTCAGCTGCTCAAAAGTTATGAGCGTTTTAGTATTTGAATCGGGGTATTTTCGCAAGATGTCATAAGTGTTCGACAGATTATCGATAGAAGCGTGTCTGTTACAGATAAATATTATGTGGATTAAAAAGCAAAAAGAAATACAAATGTGTTAAGGGTTTTAAAATTTTACTTGTATATGAAAAATCTGACAAAACTATCAAAGTTTGGTGGTTATAGAGAGACCACTAATCCTTTGCCAATAAGTGAAGTTAGGACCACCAGACATAGTATAATAGCTATAGCATATATATAGCTATAGATCATAATAGAGGTCTGAGTTTGGATCAAAGTCTAACATCCTTCCCAGAAACTATTAACCTTTCAACCCTTTCCACGAAAATAATTTTAAAGTGGTAACACATGAGACTACGTCACAACAAAGATACTTGATAGAAGTATTTTTTCATTCGTTCAAAATAAGGTATTTCCTTAAGTTCACGGTATATCATTACTTCGCAGATTTAATCGTACATTGTGTATTAAGGGCGGTAAGTAAGGAATTACGATCGAGACTCAAGTAGAAGCCCGAAGTCGAAGACTGAGGGCTTTCTGAGTCGAGGTTCGTAATTCCCGTACCGCCCGTGATACATACAATGTTTTTCATCACATTTGCGAGTAATAATTATGAATTATAGCTTTAATACACAAGTCAGCACAGCTGTTATTACGAAATACGTGAACTTTTTTTTAAGCGGTTGGCGAATTTTTGCCCACACCACAGATTTTATAGTGTTTCGTTCAGAAACTTTAAGGGCAAATACGTAGGTATACAGTCATGACGGAGTGTAAAACAATTAAATAATTTCAACGTTTTCATACTATAACTATTAAAATCGATTATTAAGAATATTAGTTGAGTATTTAAGTAACATGTAGCGAGATTGCAAAGAAATTCCTGTTTAGATAACATTTTAAGACAATTTTTCAATTGCGTGTAAACTCCTTGCTTGAACTTGCATGACCTGTGTGCTGTGCCATAAATTAAAAAAAATATTACTTACCGCCCTAGGGTTTCATGACAAAAATAAAGCCCGAGGGTTTTATTTGGGACATGTTAACCTGTATGTTTAGATACGTTTTACGTGCAAGTGTGATGAAAATACTTATTAACGGCACCATCATAATAATACAGTGTGTGATTTAATGGCTAGAAATATTGATTTTCCAAAAATGCAATGATGCCGTTTTAGTTTTTATTGAAATACGGCCCTTGGGCTTTGAATCATTTGAGAGTTTTCCTGTATTTCTCACAGTTTCGGATTTGGCGATCTACCCCCACTTGAAATACTCACTCTGTATACATCGTCATCATCAGCCTTTTAACGTTCCCACTGTTGGGACACAGGCCTCCTCTTTATGATAGAAAACGGGCCTTAATCTACCACACACACACAGGTTCAGTGCGTTGCAAAGCCCTGTATACAATGCATTCAAATAAAACCCCTCAAAAGAATTTCATAAAACCAAGTGTGACGTATCTGATAGAGCGATACAAATTATTATTTATTATTATACGACGATATAAATGGCCTCTTTAAACACTGTAAAGTCTTACCAGTTCATTCACAAGTTTTTTTTTTAATATTATAAGAACAATTTTTCAATGAATCTTTAAGAAACATAATTGAACATGCTGTACGCACGCGGGCAACACGCGGGCATTTTCTGAGAATAGGCTTCGTACACAAACCACCAACAACACGTATGGCAAGCGAACTACTGGTTATTATTATACCGAGACTTATTAACAGTTTACCCTCAGAAATAAATAATTGTATAAAAGATACAAATATCAAATTTAAGCTTAAACAATATTATTTAAGTATTATTTAGATAATGTAGGGATGTTTGTAATACCAACTAGTTATTACCTAAATATTATGTTAAAGATGTTTTTAATTGCTATCGACGATAACGCTTATTATTGTATAGTTTCCGTTATCTCTCTTGCTTAGGGAATACTGTAGGAAACTATAATGTTAGTATTTTGCTTTCAGCATCTTTTATACTACAAACATTAAATAAACATATTGATAGACTCATGATAGCACAAGATTAAACTTTTGTGGTTTTTGGTTCCTATTTAAAACGAATAATCCTGTACCTACTCTTTTGTATGATTGATAAATAAAGGGAAAAAAAATCTTCAGCCATCGCTCAGAATAACACAGAACAAAAGACCACGGTTTGGAGTTCAACGTACCATACGAACGAGCCGCAGTGACGTCACACAGTTTAAATGCCATCCATGACGTCACAGGAGTGTAACCTAGATGTGGTCCGTAACCTATTGATACAGTTTGCGAGTATCGAGTTGATGCAACTTTTAGCAGTTTTAACTGGTTCGGAGTTAGTTTGTGTGTTTGTTAAACGGTTTCAGTTGTTATTGGAGATCTTGAAGCCCTTTTATTTAAATGCGGTAGAATAATAGTTTGTAGCATTTCTCTAATTGTATTTGCAGCAGCTACAGGTAGACACAAACTCGAAACATTTATTTCAATTAAACTTTTCGAATTTTCACCGAGTATTTCATAGAAGAACATTTTGACTGAAATGATTTCGTGGACAATGCTTTTATCCTATTTTCAGACCCTATTCTGCCCTATGCCAAGCTCCGCTCAGCTGTTATTTTTTCTGGCAAACTTCTGAAAAAAGATAATTTTGGGTACGAAACCCCTGTACAAATCAAGGTAAGATAGGCTCCACTGTTCTCAATAAAGTTCTTAAATTGTAATTTATTTTAATAAAGTTTAATTTTTGGCCTAAGTCTGATACTACAAGCACTACTGGTGCTTAATATACATTTTAATAAGTAATACGCTGTCACCTATTATACAATTTCGGAGCATACAATATGACATAAAGTAAACCCGTTGTTAGAGAACACGTTATTTACAAATTATAATAAATTCATGTCCTGAATATAGATGAAGTAAGGCTGGATCTTTGTCTATCCATGAACGACGTTGCCGACATCCAATTGGAATTTCTGAAAACAAGGAAAAATGTTTGAAAAATATTATGGATAATAAATATGCTAATGTATGTTTTTGGCACCCGTATTTTGAATGCAAGTTATAATGTGAAAGTTTACGTTTAAAATACATGATATTTGTATGGTCGTTGACATTCACTCAATTTCGGGCCATTCATTGAGGAGAAGACTAAGTTGGCAGCAAAAAAGCTGGGGATGCTTGCAAAGGTGAGACGGTACTTCACGCCTGAACAGCTGCTCATCTTGTATAAAGCGCAAGTTCGATCATGCATGGAGTATTGATCTCCCCTCTGGGATGGATCTGCTTAATACCAGCTTGGTGCACTGGAGTTGATTGACAGACGGGCTAAGTGGCTTATTGGCAACGATGTATTATGCGTCAAATATACAGAGCCTTGAACATCGACGTCAAGTTGCCAGCCTGTCGGTTTTTTATAGGTTTCATTTCGAGAAGTGTGCATTGGAACTTCACAACTTGATTCCTCCATTCCAGCTAAGGAGTGGAATTCCTGCCGGAGTCTTTGTTGCCTGATAGCTACAACCTTGAGGAGTTTAAGTCAAGAGTAACGCTCACAAGCGCGGGTGGGCGTGGCCAAAACCCAGTTGATTGCGTGGTGGCATAGATGTCAGTGGTCTGGCACTATTTACATATGACAAATTATACTCGTCTATACTCTATTTGAGATAATAATATTAGACATTTAAATAATCCTATTTTACAGCCCGTTCAACCGATTTTGACTTCTATTACGTTGGTGATATGACAAATGGCAGCTATATTTAACAGTTAGTTTTGCTAACAGGTTTATGCTTTTTATGCTATCCTTATATATACGAGATAGAACTCAAAATAGGTTCAACGGAATGTAAAAAAGGGGTTGTAAAAATTTCTAATGTTATTGCAAATGGCGTATAGAGTTGTCTTAAATCAAAGTGTGGGGAACTTCAAAACAAACTCAAATGCATGGATATATGAAGTTCCTACTAAATTCAAGAGCTGTATGGCCTAAAATGTCGGTACTCCAAACTTTTTTTGCTTGGTGACTCACCATGCGCAATTTAAGGACAAAAAAAAAAAAAATGTGGAGTGGCCTCACCCTGCGCTCATGTCGGATATGTTACTTCTAGGTAAGCGTGCTTCACCGTCGATCACATCATCGCTTACCATCAGGCGAGATAGGGGTCAAATGAATTAAAATCGTTAAAAAAAAAAAAAAAAAATCGCCTGTATTTTCTGAAGGTTAAGTCAGAGGTGCATGATCTATATGGTTAAGTCCCATGTAATAGTGGCGATCCTTTTGTCGTCAACCGGACATGAGTTCAGAATCTGGGTTACTGAAATCCAATCCAATTACAATTAGCCCGACCCGAGGCTAAAACACAGGACCTCAAGCCCAGCAGTAATGCTTGCGACCATTACACCAAAGAGGCTTCCAAATAAGTTAAAAGAAGACTCGCCACGGCCCATAAAAAAATTACCCAGCCCTGGCGCAAAATATAGTGTTCTCAAAATTTTGCATATATATTACTAAAATAAATTACTGACATTCGCCATTTCCAAAAATAATGGCTAGCATATTAAAATTACCTTCGATAGATATGTATTTTGTAAACAAATGAGTTTCGGCAATGTAGGATGACATGATTTTTTTTAATATTTTATGATAACCATAGAAATAAATAAAAACTATATATATCTACACATTATAAATGAAAAACACTTTTTTTTGCGACGGGGCTTGTGGAGTTTTGGGTTACATTTGACGAGTCTAATCTAACTTGACTGTTACTGAAATGATATCATAAAATGATACTCATTTCAGGGGACCTTTGTATTTCTTAATCGGCAAATAAGAATAATTAGCCCTCATTAAAATTATCTCAGAGATTATTTATTTATTTAATTTAGGTCAATCTCACCCTGAAGATTTCATGACATTGACAAAAAAGAAGATATTATCGATTGACCCAGTTTAGGAAAAGTGGCATGGTAAATGTTTTGATTAATATTGCGAATTGAATTTTTTAAGACGTTTTCCGTATATGAAAAGTATGTACACATAAAAGGTTCCAAGGTTTCAAAACGATTAATAAAAACCGTCCACGGTAAATTTACGGGAATATTTTCTTGTTTCGTACCTTTTATAGCGTTATTTTTCAGTAGTCGGGTTTTAGTTATTGAACTTATTTTTATTTGAAATATTTTGGGGTTTTGCAGAGTCTGAGGGAACAAATAAACATAAATGCATACATACATACTTACATACCGATCAACAAACACTTTGCGACGCCGCGCCGTATTCTGGTAAAAATTATTTCTCATAACTCTGACGGGATATATCTCGCAAACGGTACGCTTCACAAAAATAGGTGAGATAGTGGTCAAGCGCGGCTCGCGCTACAGAGTATAAAAATCAAATATGATTTACTAAACCCTAAACTCTTCATTTGTTTTTGTTCTTTACTTCGGACCTTCTAGAGGGCGCCCTATTCTATTTAATGTGACTTCGCATAGCCTATAACCAGCGGACAAATAAGACGCTTCCAACAACACCTCATTTGTCAAATGAAAATAAGTAGTTTAGATGTTATGAAGGAACAGATAGACATACATACATTCGCACATACCCATCCACACACCGGTCAAAAACATAACCATTCCTTTTGCTTCGCCGTAGTCGGGTAAAAATAAAGTTTCATCGGAAAACTAGATACAATGCTCCGTTACAAAGGTTCGACAGTCAAACCTTCATGGTAATTGAAATCACGTTGTTCTACAAAGCCAGCCATCAAATTCAATTTGCCTGAATGTAGCTCGCACATGGTTGCACTATCAATCAACATTCGTATCGGGTTCAATTTTCTGACGATCCAAAATAGTGCAGTATTTCGGCTCGTGTCCAAAAATTGCCTATAAGCTTGCTTTTCCGCCGGGGGATGAGATAAGCGAGATAGTTAGGTGGTGCGAGGATGTGTAGCAGTGCTGTGATAATGAATGTTTTTTGCCACCAAAGGTGTGTAAGGAGCTTGCGCGTAGAGAGGATACGCAGCGAAGCTGTGAAAAGGCATGTAGCTGATCCTCGCTCACATCTTCACACTTCTCTATTCTCACCTAACTCTACTAGCCATTTCCACCAGAGATGCGCTAAGCCAGGCTAGAAGAAAATGAAGTAAATGAAGTATCCATTGACCGATTTTTTTTCGCGTGCATCTCGCAAATCTATGTTGAAAAAGAACCCTAAACTGAAATCTCACAGGTTTTGTCAAATCTCAGCATATAAATCCATTCTATTTTCGACTGTGACTCTATGTTAATTATTTGACAGCCGATACTTTTATACGAAATCAACAGTCGTTTCTTTATCCAGTGTGAAGTTTAAAGGTACAGTTCAGAGAATTTTGTTTGGGTCGATGTGCAACTGACATTTCTTATTTCCTGGTACTCGATCCTTTCATCTAAATGACAGTATTTTGTGATCTGTATTTCTGTATAGTGTTGTCTACAAAGTGGAATGAGTTTTAATAAACCTCTCGGGTAAATACCAAGTTTCGCTTTAATATAAGTGTTTCAATGTTTATTAGCACTGTACAGGAAGTTTGACTGTCTTCGTGGAGTCTGCGACTTCCATTATGACGACGTATTATTATTAATTAAAAATATGTATTTGGAGTTGTTATGATTTGCTTCTTTATACTTTTTTTAAATATAAGTAGTCACTGGAAGTGCTAAGCCGATTACATAAATTATTTTACTGTTTTAAAATCAAACTGTTGCTGACTACTGTGGGCTACTTTCTATACCGAAATAAATGCAAGGTTCAGCTAAGAAGAAAGGCTATGTAAAATTTTTTAAAATATGCAACATTAAAGTTTTAGAAAACGAAAATAAAGAAAAAAGTAGTAGGTTTTAATGTTTTTATTTCTAAATCAGCATACAATAAGTGAATTAATTATTCAATCAAAAATTATCAATAGACGAAAAAAAATCTTTGTGGACGATAATAATGCACTAAAACGAAAAATTGTTTAACATTTTTGTAAACGTAAACAGGTAGGTGTTCTGAATGTATAGTAGTAGTGTAATAGTCTTCAATCAATCAAAATATTTTACCTAACGAAAAATATAATAAATATAGCGAAAATATGCATCATCACTAGATATTAGATATATTAGGCAATATCCACCGAGAAAGGGGTAAATATGCAATTGCAAATATGCATAATCCGGTGTCTAATGATGTATAAAGAGACCTTTCCATTTAATTCATGTATGACTCATATTGAGTGGAGCCTTTTCTTGCTCCGTCTTTCAACATTCGATATTTCTTTCATTCATATTTATTCCGCAGTTTCCAAAACTTTGTATATGCCCATGTACTACAATCTCCGTTTTTATTTAAATAAATTATTTGATTTGATTTGATAACTACTTTGACATTCACATAAAAAACTACCCTTTCATAGGTCCCAAAAATATTACGTACCCCTGGTTTATTTTAAAAACTATTACCAATAATAAATTTTGGTCCCGATAAAAAAGGTCTATTTCTAGCAAAGTTTATGAGTTTTCTTTGCGTAAGTATTAAAGTGAAAAGAATCTGCAAAGTACCTTCCCCAGTCTATACGAGAGTCGTAAAAGATTATGACTTTTAAATAAAAAGTTGACCTCGGAGACCGGCTTAAAATATTTGAACCTACGTAAGGTACGTTTTGTGTAAAGTTTTTGTAGATCACCGAAGGAAAGAGCATTCATAAATTGATGAAAGTTGTAGCGTTACGTGAAGCTCTGATGTGTTTAACGTAAGGCACGTTAAATAATTATAAACTAAAATTAATAAAAAGGATATTTAGAATAAAAGTAAGGTCCGGCTTCGAACGACGCGACGTGGGCTGCTAACCAGGCATCAGCACGGGCAGAAAGTCGTGGAATGCCCGAGGTAGGCAGGTGAGCGGGCACCACGGACAAGCAGACGGGTGGTGGCCAGATAAGCGGGTAATCGGGCAGGTAGGCAGTGCAGCTGGTAGCAAGGGTTGATGGTCAAGGCAGGCAGGAAGTGGAGTAGGCAGCAGAACGGAAGAAGGATGGATAGATCAGGCAATCGGGCATGTATGTAGACAGCAACCGTTATGGTGACCAGGTTATAATTAAATACGCCAAACAGTAAGCCCCTTGATAAGTTGCGCAGGCCGAAGAGGATTATGTACCTGTAAAATGCACACACATAAGCATCACACTCAATAAAACTATATTTATTGAACTTCAAAGATTTGTTAACATATACAAGCCGTATACATCACAGTTTAAAATATTTAGATACGATAGTACACTTGGTAGTGTCAAGGAATCCACCGACTTTTCGCTTTCCGTCCAAATCTCAAACTAAAAAGCTGACGCCCGTTTTTCATCGTTCTGTGTCATATCGTCTAAATTTTAAATTCAAATTTCTATTAAGAAAATAAGACCAGAACGAATAAAAACGGTTCACAAAGGGGGTCAGTCTACGCTACCCTTATAATAATGTACACCTAGCTGAAAGGAGGTCTAGTCCATGGTACCTATGTTACCGTCTATGGTTTAAGAAAACTAAAATAGACAGACAGATGTAGAGCTTCAAGTAACGCTACAGTTTAATAATTATAAAATTAAATTAATAAAAAGGATATTTAGAATAAAAGTAAGGTCCGGCTTCGAACGACGCGACGTGGGCAGCTAACCAGGCAGCAGCATGCAATGCCCGAGGTAGGCAGGTGAGCGGGCACCACGGACAAGCAGACGGGTAGTGGCCAGATAAGCGGGTAATCGGGCAGGTAGGCAATGCAGCTGGCAGCAAGGGTTGATGGTCAAGGCAGGCAGGAAGTGGAGTAGGCAGCAGAACGGAAGAAGGAGGGATAGATCAGGCAATCGGGCAAGTAAGTAGACAGCACCAGTTGTGGTGGCCAGGCTATGATTAAATACGCCAAACAGTAAGCCCCTTGATAAGTTGCGCAGGCCGAAGAGGATTATGTACCAGTAAAATGCACATACATAAGCATCACACTCAATAAAACTATATTTATTGAATTTCAAAGATTTGTTAACATATACAAGCCGTATATATCACAGTTTAAAATACTTAGATACGATAGTACACTTGGTAGTGTCAAGGAATCCACCGACTTTCCGCGGTCCGTCCAAATCTCAAACTAAAAAGCTGACGCCCGGTTTTCATCGTTCGGTGTCATATCGTTTAAATTTTTAAATTCAAATTTCTATTAAGAAAATAAGACCAGAACGAATAAAATCGGTTCACAAAGTGGGTCAGTCTACGCTACCCTTATAATAATGTACACCTAGCTTAAAGGAGGTCTAGTCAATGGTACCTATGTTACGGTCTATGGTTTAAGAAAAATAAAATAGACAGACAGATGTCATGTCAGATGAAAATGTCACAGTAGAAAAATATTGCAAGAATTACAAATTATCAATATAATTTAAGTTTCAGATATTAAAACAATCAGATATAACTAAAAGTATGCTTTTCAGATGATAACAATAGAAAGAAAACATAAAAATGAATTACAAAAGTTGATAAAATATCAACGGATATGAAGGTATGGTTTGTATAGTGTTATGAATTGTAAATAGAGTTAAAAATGTGGATCTGTAAATCAGAACACCACAAAGTAGACGTTAAATCCCGAACCAAGGTTGTTAAAATTCTTTCCTAAGTCTGTTATGATAATATATCCTTAAATAAATAAATATCTACATATCAGCGACAAACGTTGTAGGTAATACCTAAAACAACTGCCATATTTTTGTCATGTAATTAAAATGATGATAAATATGGAAGGATGGAGAGGGAGAGAAAGGCCAAAGAAAAGATGGATAGACTGTGTGAGGAGTGATATAAAATAAAAGGGAGTCAGTGATTGCGTGACAAGGAACAAAACGGTATGGAAAAAGAAAACGTGTTGCGCCGACCCCAAGTTACATGGGACAAGGGCAGAAAGAAAATGATGAAATAAAATTACCGAATGATGCCTTACTCAGACAGGCAGACTCTTCATGTACAATACTAATTTGGTTACTTCAGGTAAGACTAAAGTCAAAGTCAAAGTCAAAGTATTTTATTTGTATAACATAGGTAATATGGTACATGGTATAAAATTTGTGTTGTATCACTATGTTTTGCCTTGCAAGGCGTACAAAGTAGGTGTAAAAGAAAAATAAAAATAAAACGACAAACCAAACAAACAAGATAGAATAACAAGTGGATCGGACATTTTTTATTTTATGGTTCTATCATCTAAAAACTCATTGATAGAGTAGTAAGCCTTTCAATCAATAATTTCTTTAATTGCGATTTAAAATGGTTTATATTGGTCATGCTTTTTAAGGTTTTTGGTAGTTTATTATAAATCTTTGGACCCATGCCAAGACAACTCTT
This sequence comes from Orthosia cruda, assembly GCA_964057195.1. Taxonomy (NCBI): domain Eukaryota; kingdom Metazoa; phylum Arthropoda; class Insecta; order Lepidoptera; family Noctuidae; genus Orthosia; species Orthosia cruda. Next base: position 15,744,314 of record OZ059844.1, read on the forward strand.
CGAGAAAAGTGCAGTACTGTGTTTTTTTGACTTTAGTATGCTTTGGTGACGTCTAGTATTAAGTTTCTCAAATTTAGACAGATTCTCCTTAATAAATATTGATGTTTCATAAATATAGAGGGATGGAAGCGTAAGTATTTTTAAACTAACGAAAAATGGTTTGCAACTTTCGGTGGTTTTTAACAAACATATCGCTCGAAGACATTGTTTTTGGGCTTTAAATGCCATTTCTCTGTTGGTAGAGTTGCCCCAAAATATTATGCCGTAACGAAGAGTTGAGGAGACATATGCATGATATGCAGTAAGGACAGTATTACGATTTACAACCTTATTCAAATTGTGTAGGGCATAGCAAAATTGATGATTTTTTTTTATCATAGTCTCCATGTGTGTTTTCCATGTCATGCTTTCGTCTAGCCAAATACCTAGAAATTTGGTTCGTTCCGTTTTAATAATCTTATTTTGGTCATAATTAATGTCAAGAATTTTAGAACTAGTTCTTTGTTTAAATGTCATTATTTGAGTTTTATTAAGATTAATCTGCAAGTTGTTAATATTTAGCCATTGAATTATTAGACTTAAGCTACTGTTTATGTCGTTTTCATGTGAATCAATATTTTCACCAGAAAATACTATAGTACAGTCATCAGCAAATAGGGTCATAGGATGTGGTATGGTTTTCGGAAGGTCATTTATATAGCATAAAAATAATAAAGGGCCAAGCACACTTCCCTGAGGCACACCATAGTAAATGTGTCTCTCTCTCGATTGGTAATTAATTTCAGTTTTAGTTTGAACATCGACTGCTGAAATACAAGTTACCTGTTTTCTGCCAGTAAGGTACGACTTTATTAAGTCTAAAACTTTGCCCCTAATGCCATACTTATATAGCTTATTTATAAGGATTTCATAGTCAACAAAATCGAAAGCCTTAGTCATATCCATAAATAAGGCTGTTACAGGTATTTTTTGGTCCATATTTGTAACTATTTCGTTGATCAATTCATAAATGGCCATGTTTATGTTTTTACACTTTCTAAAACCATACTGCTCTTTAGCTAAAATGCCATTTTTTTCAAGGAACATGTATATACTGTTATAAATAACCTTTTCAATTATTTTGGAAAATATCGAAAGAAGAGCAATGGGTCTGTAGTTTTGTATATTTTGAGGATCATCCTTTTTAAGTAGTGGTTTTATTACGGACAGTTTTAAGTCTTCGGGAAAAACACCATGTTCTATACATAGGTTTGTAATAAAGCTAAAAACCGGTGAAATTTCAACAGCTACGCTTTTTATTATCTTAGTTTCAATGTCGTCGAAGCCAGAGCTATTCGTATTTTTCAGAGTCGTAATTATTTTATAAATGTCAATTGGTGCTGTGGGTGATAAGAATAATGAATTCATGTTCGAATATGTTACTGTTATTTTATGGGTAGAATTGTTTGTTGGCTGTATTTGGTCAATAAAATGATTATTAAATAGTTCTACAATGTCAGTTGGATTTGTTACGTATTTATTGTCGATAAGGAGTTTATAAGGACTGTTCTTGGGAATGTTATTATTTGATGAGTTTATAACCCTCCAGGTTGCTTTAGTTTTATTTACAGCGTTATTGATATAATGGCTATTTTGCGATTTTTGGGTCAATTTGATAATTGTTTTTAAACGTTTGGAATAGGAATTATATCTTTGTTTATTGGCTACATTTGGATGCCGCCTGAAGGTCCATAGCATCTCCCGTTTACGTTTAGAGCACAGTTTAATTCCTTTCGTGATCCATTTCTGTGGTTTAGTAGTTACATTTTTTATTTTCTTTAAAGGGAAACACAGATCGTAAAATAATTTGAATAAGTTATGAAATTCTTTAAATGCGCTATTTGGATCTTTGCAGCCATAAACACCATTAAAACTAAGACTTTGGAGAGCATCTTTAAATTTTTTGATATTTTCCTGGCAAAAATCGCGTTTATAAGAGAACCAGTGTGTTATCGTGCAGGTCTTTTTGACGGGACATTTTATAATTTGAGCTGTATGGTCAGAGACGGCTAGCTCCATTACCTCACATACACTTCCTCTTACGTTGTGTATAATATTGTCGATGCATGTACCGCTATCTAGCCGGGTTGGTTCACGCACACCTAATTTCAAATTAAAGCTATGTAAGAGATTTTGAAACTGCATTGACATTTTCGTGTTATTGAGAATATCAATGTTAAAGTCTCCGCAAATCAGCACCTTTTTTTTGGAATTGAGACATATTTTCCTTAAGATTCCATCAAAGTTATAGAAAAATGAAGTTAAAGAGTCGATATTATTCTTAGGAGATCTATAAATACAGACTATAATTATTTGATGTTTAATTAATTCAATTGCACAAGATTCTAAGACACAAGAACTGCAATATTCTTTTAAGTCGAGAATTTTATAAGGATGTTTATTATTTACTAAGATGCATGAGCCACCTCTCCGCGACTTTCTTGCATAGAAGGTAGCAAGAGTATAATTTGGAATAAAAAGATTGCAATGGTCCTCTTCTGTCATATTGTGTTCTGTAACACAAAGTACATCCACATGTTTCCCAAGGCTAGCAAGATCATTTATATGTAAGCTTAATAAGTCCGATTTACTTATTAAACCGTTTGTGTTTTGATGAATAACATGAATATGGTTATACAAGAAAAAAATTTTGATTGTTCACAGTTTCAGGAGTATTAATTTTATGAGAGACATTGTCTATATTATTCGACTTGGAAAAACAATTATGAAAGATCATGTCAATATCATATTTTACATTGCAAAAAATATTGTTCATACCAGTATTATTAATCACACCATTTAGCTTAGAAAACATTGTATAATCGTAGGGTAGATCGTAATTAGAGTCATATAGAAATGCATAGTTGTGTATCTGAATGTCATTGTATAACAGGTTATTGAACAATTCTACTCTTAAGTTGTACACATTAGAGTAATAGCTGTATTTATACGTAGGTAAACATATTATAATATTTGTGTTATTTACAGCTATAAGTGTTTCACGCAAGTTAAGAATTAGATCATGATAGTTATTTGTTGAGCTGAAGTCCTCTTCGCCGATGAGAATTATGCAGTAATCATCAGACGTAAAAGTGGTTAATTTTTTATCAATGTCGCTGATGAGATGCTTTATCCCACAATGTGGTTTGAGGTAGTGGCATATATTATAGTTTGGTAATGTTGTTTCTGCTATTGATAAGATCTTGTTTACTGAACTGACTAGAAGCTGACATAGTTGGCACATAGATAAAGCAGCTTGTCTGATACGCAATAGTACCAATTTGTGTCGTTATTTTAGTGTATTCTACGAAGCTTTTGGAAAATGGTTAGTTTTACTTATATTGTGGATATATACGGTAAAGAGAAGTAGACTGCTACTTCTCTTTAAAACTACTGAGCTTTTAGAGATATTTGCTATATCTAGGTGTAGGAGAAGTATAGAAGAAGAAGAAGACATATTGCACCAATCCCAAATAATTTATAACAAAAAAATACAACCGACTTCCAAAGTCAGAAGAAAGTTTTTATATGAAAGTCGGTTGTATTTTTTTGTAAAAAAGTTTTAGTGAAGTTAGTTTTGTAGTAGGGTTTGGGCCAAGTGGTAAGTGGTTTATAGTATGGTCATTTAGTAAGGTACCTATAATGGCAGAATAGTTTACCCGAGTATCTTGTAACTTGAACATAAGCGGTGAAATGAGAGTGTACCACATCTGCGTGATGTATATTTTAAAATGATACAAACAATAAAAGCTGCCGTTCTTGCCGCCATTTATTGAAGAGTTCTGTTGCATATCTCCAAACTTCTTCATCAAATCTTGACCAAATTAAAACGGGACCAATTTGGCAACATACTCTTTTAAAATCGGTCCATGATTGACTGAGAAAACGGTGAATATACACAAAAAAAAACAAAAATAAAGTCAAACACAGAACCTCCTTCTTTTTGCTAAGTCGGATAAAATTGCCTTTTTCCTCTCATGAATGACAATGAGGTATTATTATCCTTAAGACACGTAAGCTTCTCGTTAATCTCGTTTTTTCTTGTTTTTTTGTTGATTTTATGCAAATGCTGGCCGATCAGAATATTATAGTCACCTAGATAGAGTATTTACGAGTGTCCACTAAAAGCCGAGCAAACTTTTTATAACTACATTATATTTTCTTGTACTAAACGTAATTGGACGTGATAAGTTTGACGTAATCTCAAAATGATGGCGGTGGGTGATAAGGCGACGACTACACGACTTGAACCCTTTTAAGTTATGACATTTGCCATGTTGTACGTCTTACTAAATGGTTAAGTCACTCAAACTCATCGTTGCTAAAGTTTTTCTGGAGAAAATGTGGGATTATTGTCAAGGTTGGTTAGGAAAGATTATTTTTTTATTAGTACCTGGGCGACCGGGCTCTGCTCGGGTGAAAATAGATGAAACCTAGCTAAATCAATTTATCGCCCCCGAAAGGCCCTGCATACTAAATTTCATGAAAATCGTTGGAGCCGTTTCCGAGATTCAGATTATATCTACATATATACAAAAATAGCTCGTTTAAAGGTATTAGATGCTTACTATACAAATTATCTATACTAATATTATAAAGAGGTAAAGTTTGTGGGTTTGTGAGTTTGTGAGTTTGTGACGTTGTAAGGGGTAATCTCTGGATCTACTGAACCGATTTTGAAAATTCTTTCACCAGTAGAAAGCTACATTATTCCTGAGTGTCATAGGCTATAATAAATTTTCAAAAATATTAGCGATCCTTATGAAAATTGCAATAATGTAACCCAAGGTAGGAAAATGTTGCCTATAAAATTCATTTTTTGGCGTGCGCTGAGAAAAACATTGATGATAGATAAAAATATTAGGTAAGTAGGGTAGGCAGGGTAGGCAAAGTAGGCAGGGTAGGTAGGGTAGGCAGGCTACGCTGGCTAGGTAGGGTAAGCAGGGTAAGAAGGGTAGGCAGGGTAGGCATGGTAGGCGGGGTTGGCCGGGTAGGCAGGATAGGCATGGTTGGCAGGGTAGGCAGAGTAGGCAGGGTTGGCAGGGTAGGCAGAGTAGGCAGGATAGGCAGGGTAGGCAGAATAGGCAGGATAGGCAGGGAAGGCAGGGTAGGCAGGTTAGGCAGGGTAGGCAGGGTAGGCATGGTAGGCAGGGTAGGCATGGTAGGCGGTGTTGGCCGGGTAGGCAGGATAGGCATGGTTGGCAGGGTAGGCAGAGTAGGCAGGTTTTGCAGAGTAGGCAGGTTTTGCAGGGTAGGCAGAGTAGGCAGGATAGGCAGGGTAGGCAGGGTAGGCAGGGTTGGCAGGATAGGCAGGATAGGCAGGATAGGCAGGGAAGGCAGGCTAGGCAGGGAAGGCAGGGAAGGCAGGGTATGCAGGTTAGGCAGGGTAGGCAGGGTAGGCATGGTAGGCAGGGTAGGCAGGGTAGGCAGGGTAGGCAGGGTAGGCAGGGTAGGCAGGGTAGGCAGGGTAGGCAGGTGAGGCAGGGTAGGCAGGGTAGGCAGAGTAGGCAGGGTAGGCTGGGTAGGCAGGGTAGGCAGGGTAGGCAGGATAGGCAGAGAAGGCAGGGTAGGCAGGTTAGACAGGGTTGGCAGCATGGTAGGCAGGTTAGACAGGGTTGGCAGCAGGGTAGGCAGGTTAGACAGGGTTTGCAGGGTAGGCAGGGTAGGCAAGGTAGGCATAGTAGGCAGAGTAGGCAGGATAGGCAGGGTAGGTGAGTAGATAGCCAGTTGACGGGAGCGAAGCCCCGGGGGTCAGCTAGTGTTATATATACTGAGGTAGATACTATTTACAGAGGTCTGCGCAGCAATGCAATCAATCTGCCTAGCCCTTTCTCAACTATGGGTCGGCTTCCAGTCTAACCGGATTCAACTGAGTACCAGTGTTTTACATGGAGCGACTGCCTACCTTATCTCCACAATCCAGTAACTGCGTAACACAATACCCCTTGGCTAGACTGGTTTCAGATCTCAAGCTTCTGACTACTCGTAACGACTGTCAAAGATCTTCAAATGACAGCCGGGATCAACGGCTTAACGTGCTTTCCGAGGCATGGAGGAAACTCGGTATGTTGAAATGGTCACACATCCACGAACTGAACTCGTCAAGCGTTGCTTAACCTTGAAGATCGACCCGTGCGGCTGTTATTATTTAGCCACGAACTATGCTATATATATATAGCTATATGAGCTATGACAATGAAATGCCTAAATGAAAGGGATTGACGAGGTAACATTTCGATAGCACCCGGCATTCCAATACATTTTTGCCTTTTTAAATGGTTTTATTTCCAATTGTTAAGGCGACGCTTTAGCTGATAGAATGTAACTTGATTAGCGCCTCAAATCATGACCATTTTCGAAAATAGTCGATTTATCCCGAATGTTTAAAAATATTCGGTATAACAAAGTATTTGTCTAAATATAATAAAGGTAGCTACTGTTTGGATTTAATTTTGTATCCAAAATGATTGCCTCAACAATCCTCAAAAATATTTAATAATACTCAATTATGCATCTGATTGCAATGAAGATTCATCAGGCGCTTCTTGTGACGGTGAATTCGTTTTTTGTCTACCTACATTTTTTTTCTGTTACCTACCTTCAGGGCCGTCTTAAACTATGCCGGGGCCATCGGGCACACAAGAATTTGAGGCCCTCGCGCACAATAATTTGGGGCCCTCGGGCACACAAGAATTTGGGGCCCTTTTGAAAAGTAAAGAAAGCAAACTATACTAACATTTTTCTACTATGATCTTCTATATAATATAATATGTCATTAATGATATTAGTATGCTGCTGGTTTTTTGGTTACGTTTACGATAGTGGTTTCTTTCGGGCTTTCTGTTGGACAAAATCTTCTGTTATATCCTCATAGCAGAGTCATGTTTTTGAAGGATGTCACTTTCTATGCACATAATAAACAAATTACTTAGTCGGTCTTGTAACATTGTTGTTCGCAATTCATTTTTAGGGTTCAGTACCCAAAGAGTAAAAACGGGACCCTTTAATAAGACTCCACTGTCTGTCTGCCTGTCTGTCACCAGGCTGTATCTCATGAACCGTGATAGCTAGACAGTTGAAATTTTCACAGATGATGTATTTCTATTGCCGCTATAATAACTAAAAACAATAAAATTTATATTTAAGAGGGGCTCTCATACAACAAACGTGATTTTTTGCGATAATGGTACGGAACCCTGACTCGCACTTGGCCGGTTTTTAATTCTCTTAGGCTGCGAAAATGAACGCTTCTTGAAACAACTTCATCAAATTAGAAGAAACTTATCCAAAGATAAGTTTCTTCTAATTTAGATGACTTTATTAGGTTGAGATAAAAAATACGCTGATTGCTTTGTTATGTTTTTTAAATATTGGCTTAAATATAAACATTCTGTTTTGAGCTCACATGCATTAATATCATCATGATAAAATTCTGCAAATTCTTTGCATTTTTTGGTCAACTCGCCAGATTTCAAGCCAAGTTTAGGCTTGAATATGACTTTTTGTCATAAATCGATTATAACTAAGCAAACTAAGTCAAAATCAAATCAAATGTTATGGAAATTTTATAATTCTAAAAGAAAAAGGCAATGTTTGTCTTGATTTTGCCTTAATTTGCTTAATTAAAATCGTTATAATTTTGACTTGAATTTTAAGACAAAAGTAAGTTTTATTTTCGTGGCTGACGAAAATGTTTTGAGAAATTAATATGAGATAAATTATCGGTCCTTCGGGGCCCCCTGAGGATGGGGGCCCTGGGCACGGGCCCCGTGTCCCCATAGGGTAAAGACGGCACTGCCTACCTTTGTTCTTTTGGAATACATACGTAACTTACAGCCCCAGTCTAAATTTTCGTTTTCCTGCCTAAACACACATCTCAACAAGTACACTCAGTCTATTTGTCCCCTGGGGTAAATAAATTGATATTATCAATAATATAAAACTTCTATGTTACCTAAAGTGTTCTATTCCATTATATAACTTTGTCCCGCGAGACGAATGGTGCGAAATGTGTTGAAAAGTTTATTCCGGTTCTCGAATGAAAAATAATTTCCTAAGAACGCGGTATTTATCAGCAAGGGGGTGTAGGGTTACTTCTGTGCAAGCATCATGCCACATCATCGTTTACTTTAACGGGCGATAAAAAATTAAAAAATTACAGTGGGTACTAATTTAAGCTCATGAATTAAATTACTCAATTTTATTTTTATTATAGGTATGTACATAATTAACTCACCAGGTTTATGATTTCCTAATGGAGTTTCTTGTGCATTCTTCTCCATAACAAGGTACTTTGCCGAATGCACGGTAGAAACAATTTTTATTATTTGTAAATTTTAATTGTTGACGTTTAAAAGTGTTGCCTAGTGGCCTGGTTGAATTAAATATATTTGACTTTCACTAATAAGTCACTCAATTTCGCACCTGATTGTCGCTATCAGACGAATCATAAAATAAGACATAAAAGTTCACAATCGTGTCTACGCAACATCGCAACAAGGCTTTTCTAGTCAAGCAGAACGTGACGGCCTGGAACCTATAAATCTAACTTTACGATTTTCGTTTCCGACTAAAATGACACTTAAAAGTACTGCGATAGGTATAAGATGCAAAACTATTTATTTACGGTGTGGTATTTCTTTTTCTGACATATACCGTATGGTTTTATTTTTTAACCGACTTCCCAAAAAGGAGGAGGTTCTATGTTCGACATTACGTTAGTTTTTTTTTTTTATGTTCACCGATATCTCCGTCAATTGTGGACCGATTATGAAAATTCGTTTTTTGTTTGAAAAAGTATGTTCCGAAATTGGTCTTATTTTAATTTAGTGAAGATCTGATGAAGAACTTCGGAGATATACAACAGAACTCTTCAATAAATAACGGCAAATCTCTCGGGATTGCTGCAATCATCAAATGTGGGGCCCACATATAGATAAATTGTCAAAAAAGCTAAGCTCCGCAGCATATGCTGTTATAAAAAATCGTAATTTAACTGACATAGAGACAGCCCGTTTAGTATACTTTAGCTATTTTCATACGGTCATACGGTATTCTGTTGTGGGCAAATGCCGCCGACATCCAGACTATCTTTGTTTTGCAGAAAAGAGCTGTTCGATCAATTTATAAATTAAGCCCGAGACTACCTCTCAGAGAGAAATATAAGGAGATTAATGTAATGACTGTGCCTTCTCAGTATATTTTAGAAAATCTTGTATATGCCCATAAAAATATAAAATTGTTTAAAAAATACAGTGATATCCATAACATAAAACAATATATATACATAACTAGGAACAAACACAAATTTGTAGTACCTACAACAACGCTCAAGAAAATAGGTCAATGTGTACGCTTTTATAATAAGCTTCCAAGCCACGTACAAGATCTAAGTCTTAATAAATTCAAATCTTTCATTAAACCTAAGTTGTGCCAGAAAGCGTTTTATACAACTAAAGATTACCTCGAGGACAAAAAGGCTTGGGATTGAGCTGCTCCAATTTTTTTTTTTGTTATATTTTGCACATTGAATTTTGTTATTATATTTTTTGTTTTTTGGTTTTCTTGCAATGACAAGAATATTTGATTGTGAAGACTATGTGGATAATTCTTTTTTTGTTGTTTTAATTTAAATTTATCTTAGTTTTTAATCATGGTCTGGCAGTTTGAGTAGTTTATGCGGCCTACCCGAATGTCCTTTGGTATTGTTCGTCGAATCGTTGAGCTCCATAAATTCTGAGTTGAGCTGCTTGGTTATTGACAAATGCGTGCACTGACTGGACAGGTCCACTAAATTTGACTGGTTCTTTCCTCATAAGACCATTTCAGACATCAGTCCACATGGTCTTCACATGATCTAACCAAGATTTTGTCTGGACTTTAAAAGAGACTGTGACCTCTGAGTTTGTTTCGGCCTTTCTTCTCAGAGTAGTTAGATAAGAAACGCCGACCTAATCTAGTTTTAAAAAATATGTCCGACATTGTAGCGTTGTGAGGATTACAACTGAAAATAGTCGAATGATACTAAATATCAAAATTAGTAAGTTAACACGGTTGATAGCCACATCCCTAAAAACACGGCACAACTCTAATTTTCCGGATTGCCATCGCTGCTGTCATTTGGATTCCGCTGGCTACGCTGAAATAACCATCCTTCAATCCTCACGACTGTGTTGCCCCGAATTAGGGGTTCACCGAGTAGGATGTAGCGGCCTGAGCAGCCAACCCTGCGCAGCCCTAGCCGCCACAGTCCCTGCAGCCTACTCGTGCCGCCAGGGACGCCCTCCACCACTCACCGTGTAGGATGTAGCGGCCTGCGTAGCCTACCCTGCGCAGCCCTAGCCGCCACAGTCCCTGCGGCCTACCGTCGCGCGTCCTCACGTCTACCACGTGCTCTGCAGAGGACTGACCTTTGCCCTAACTGACTACTGCTAGGCCGGTGCGCTGCCTACGCATGCGACCCGGGTCTACCCTGCCTACCTGCGGCTTACCGCCGTGCGCTACGCTGGGACGTAGCGGCTTGCGCAGCCTACCCTGCGCAGTCCTAGCCGCTACAGTCCCTGCGTTCTACCGTCGCGCGTCCCCACGTCTGCATCGTGCCAGGGTCGCATTGCGCAGCCTACCCTGCGAAACCTTAGCCGCTCCAGATCTAGCGGCCTGCGCAGCCTACCCTGCGCAGCCCCTAGCCGTTACAGTGGCGCCCAACTCTTAATTTATCTATCTGACACACAGTTCTGAGCCGATACCTATAGCACGCTTGCTCTTTGTACATCGTTGCGGTATAGAATAAGTTGTAGTGTTATTATTAGTGGCTACTAATTCATATTTTTTTTGTAATGATGGGAACTCACCCGATTAATATCATACACTTAATTAACTAATTTACTGGATGTGAGAGCTATCTTGACCAAAATAGCACCTATCTACCCTAAACTTCTAAATTACCCTACCCTACCTAACTATCTACCTACCTGCCAACCCATCTACCCTACCCAACATACCTACCCTACCTAACTATTTACCTATATGCCTACCTTATCTACCTACCCTACCTGCCTAAACACCTACCCTACCCTATCATAGCTATCCTACCTATTTTTTTTTAATGCAAAATGTAGCCTATGTCCTTCCTTAGGATGCCATCTATCCTTGCCAAATTTCATTGAATTCCGTTCAGTGGTTTAGGCATGAAAAGTGCAGACAGACAGACAGAGTTACTTTCGAAATTATAATAATAGTATGGATTTTGTTGGTCACTATGTCATTTTGTAGACACTACAGTCTGGTTTCTAAACTAGATAGAAGAAAGTATAGTAAGTTCTAGCGGATTTTATATAAGGAAAATCCTGTCTCTGCAGCCGGGGTACTGTAGCGTTGTGAGGATTACAACTGAAAATAGTCGAATGATACTAAATATCAAAATTAGTAAGTTAACACGGTTGATAGCCATATCCCTAAAAACACGGCACAACTCTAAATTTCCGGAATGCCATCGCTGCTGTCATTTGGATTCCGCTGGCTACGCTGAAATAACCATCCTTCAATCCTCACGACTGTGTTGCCCCGAATTAGGTTGAGTTTCACATTAGTTTAATGATTGTACCTGATTCTATGTGCCGGACGACCAATATCGACTCCATCACCTCGAGTTGCGCACGGGCGCTAGTCGTTGTTGGACGCGCACACCTGTGTGATAACACAAACCGGTTTGACTCGCTCCGTTCGTTCGTGCGTATGAATCAAAGCAAAATAATGCTAATCACTAATGGCTAGCAGCGAGCTCGAGTACGACCAATCTGTTGAGGGAGTGAATGTGCGTAGTGACATAAAAGTGTGTTGCCTTGGCAACAGTAATAGTGAGAATATGGAGTTGACAGAAGAATGTTTACAAAATCATAGGGAAAGCGACGCGGTGAGACCGAGTAAAAGAAATAGACAGATAGATCAAGATGAGGTGTGGACAAACATTACGAGACGGGGTAAACGTTTTGCCCAAACTAGTCAAGTTCATGATGAGATTAGAGTACCTGTGGATAACGTTGAAATTAGCATAACGTCGAAAGATAAGTTACCAAAACAGATTGGATTAGCAAAATTATTAAAAACAGAGAATATACCGGACATTACAAGTATAAAATATATCAATGCATTTAAGGTTTTAATTCAGATAAGTAACGAAGAGAGTGCGAATAAATTAATTGAATCAAAATGTTTGAAAGAAATGGGACTTAGATGTCAGAAAACACTAGAGATAAAAGAAACGTACGGAGTTATTAAAGATATAGACTTAGAATCATCTGAGGAAGAAATACTGGAGGATTTGAGCAGTAAAAACAGAAATCGTAGGTATTAAAAGACTAAAACGACGCAACACAAATACTGGCCAATGGGAACCTGGAGAATCGGTCAGAGTAACCTTTAAAGGGTCTTCCTTGCCTAGTTACGTGCACATCTTTGATAGCAGGGTGAAGGTGAACCCCTACCAAATCCCCGTCACGCAATGCTCACGGTGTTGGCGATATGGGCATAATGTTAGAGTATGTTCATCAATCAAAGTGATATGCCCAAAATGCGGTGAGTCTCACCCTAATTGTGACACCACGGCTTATAAATGTAATAACTGCGGCGGTAAACATATGGCGTTATCTCGTACATGCCGATTGTATGTAAAAGAAAGAAAGTTAAGAGAATTGATGGCAGATTTTAACTGTACATACAAAAGAGCTTTAACACTATACGTTCCACCTGAACCAAACCATGAGATCTCTAGAGAAAAAGAACTGGAAACCGAGAAAGAGTATTACCAAGTGTTAAGTCAAGAAACAAATACAGAAATGGGTCATGTAACACAAACTCAAGATACATATGCTGACACATTAAAGAAGGCGGTAAGTTCAAATTCCAAAGCAAAGAAGAAGACTGCAAAAATATATAAATATATGGAATATAATAAAAAGAATTGGGTTAACGCGAAGAATAAACATCAAACTGATACCGAGATGAATTGGGTGGCATGTTGAGACAGTGGCTCTGAAATACAACACGAACAAACAAAAACAGCTGATAATTCAAACAAAAAGGAAAAGGAGTCTTTGAAATTGCTATGGGATAAATTAAAGGAGAAAATTTGGGATAGCGGGACTAGTCTGGAAAATAAAGTGATGGATTGCGCAAAAGTTATCTTTGAATGGTTAACATCTTTCATGGTGGGGTACATAACAGAGCTGCCTTTCTTATCTAACATTAAAAAATGGATAACAACAACAAATATAAACATTTAAAAATCAATATTCTACAATGGAATGCTCAGAGTTTGCGACCAAAGATAACGGAATTTGAAGCTTTACTTAATCAAGAGAAAATTCACAGAGCTGTACTCAGTGAGACTTGGTTAGACCCAGAGAGCATATTCAGACTCAATGGATACAATATATTCAGGGCAGATCGTGACGATGGTTATGGAGGTACAGCTGTTTTTATCCATCGTTCTATCAAGGCCATACAATGCAACACAAATATTTTAAATTCACAAATTCAAATTCTGCACATTAAATTGCTCAACTGCAGTCAGTTAGAAAATATTATTTCTATCTATTGCCCCTCGTCAGTGCACACATGCAAAAGTGATTGGGATGAAGTTTTTTCAATAGCATAGCACAAAACTCTTATTGCAGGTGATCTGAATGGCCACCACTCAAATTGGTCTTCCAGAACTGATACCAGAGGTAATCAGATTTTTGACGCTGTTATGGACCACAATGTATGTACACTCAATGATAACACACATACACGTTTGAAATTGTACAATGGGGCTATACAAAAATCATCCCCAGATGTAACTGTTGTTTCTACAGATTTGGCCTTGAAATTAAAGTGGTGGGTGATGAATGAAAACTTGGGAAGTGACCATATGATAATAAAAATGTGCTCAGAAAATAATAAACCTGATATTTTAAAAAAACGGAGGAACTTTAATAAAGCAGATTGGCAAGGATACACTCAGAAAATAGAATCGAATTTAACAAACTTGGAACTACCTATAGATCACCAATCTGCATATAATAAATTTATAGATATTGTAAACTCTGCAGCGGATCAATATATACCTACAACTAGAGTGAGCGAGAATCCTCTTCAGTCAGATAAATTCGTACCAAAACCATATTGGAACCAAAATTTATCACATATTGTTGCACAGAGACGCCTTGCATTAGCTACTTTTAGAAGAAATCCCAACCCACAAAATCTCGAAGTTTTACAAAGAAAAGTGAGTGAAGCTCAAAGGCTTATACGACAAGCTAAGAATAAATCCTTTCAGGAATTTTGCAATGGCATAGATAGTGTAACTTCTACAAGAGAAATGTGGAAGCGCATGAGATGGGTCAAAGGCACCTACATCTTTTGTTGATCAAGGTAAAGCCGAAAATTTGTTGCGTAGTCTAGCTCCCGATTTCGTATCGCCACCTACCCCTACATTTACTTCTTGTAACTCGCAATTGTCCAGGCCGGTTTCGGTACAGGAAGTAGTTAACTCACTTAAAAAAACAGATACAACTCCGGGACTTGATAATATTTCATACTCTATGATAAAACATTTACCATATATCGCTAAAATTTTGCTGACTTCCATATACAATAAGTTTATGTCATCCGGATTCGTACCAGAACAATGGAAAAAGGTTAAAATTATTCCTATACCGAAGCCGGGCTCAAGTGCCGATGTTCGACCTATTGCACTTATCTCTTGTTTATGTAAGATATTTCATACTATTATAACACGCAGGCTTGAATGGTTTCTAGAGAAAAATTATTTATTATCCCATGATACCACGGGTTTTCGAAGATCTAAGTCATGTTATGATGGTCTTTCCAGGTTGGTTACACGGGTTGAATCAGGGTTTTCTAATAGTGTACCAGCTATTGGCTGTTTTATAGATATTGAAAGTGCCTACAATAATATAAACTTGACATCTCTTTTAAGGATTTTGGATGACTTGGGAGTGGGTTCTGTTCTTTGCTATTATCTTTGGCAGTATCTTCATCAAAGACATCTATTCGTTGAACTACGGGACAACAGTGTAATATGTCGAAGTACTGGTATGGGCATAGCTCAAGGGGACCCTCTGTCCCCTTTACTATTTAATGCGGCTACTGTTAATGTTTGTAGGAGCATAACCAATGTTTACATTTCTCAATATGCCGATGACTTCATTTTATATGATATACAGAAGAGTTTAACCGATTCTGTGTCCCATATACAAAACTCATTACATATTTTTCAAAGCTTGATGGCTGATTTAGGCCTAAATGTTTCCCATAAGAAGACAAAGGTGTGTCTTTTTAGTAGGGGGAGAAGAAGAAATAATATCCAACTCACTATTAATAATAACCCCATTGAACAACTAAATTGTGTCAAGTACCTTGGAATGTGGTTGGACAGTTCCTTAAAGTGGGGCAAACATATAAATGAGGTAAGGGAAAAAGTTTGCCGTTTTTTAAATATTTTTAAAGTATTAGCGGGTACCAAATGGGGCGTACATCCCTTGCATCTTAGAAAACTGTACATAGCCATAATTAGAAGTAGGATAGACTATGGTTCCTTTTTGTACGGACACTGTGCAAACAGTCATCTTCTTAAGCTTGACAGAGTGCAAAATCAAGCAATGAGGACCATAGGAGGATTTATCAGAAGCACGCCTATCCATGTGATGGAAGGGGAACTATGCCTCAAACCGTTATTTATTCGAAGACTGTTTTTGACAGCTAAATTTTATCTAAGATCAAAATCGGTTCGTAATAATAATCTAATCAGTATATTGGGAGAACTGTCTGACCAATGCCATGGTGTTTATTGGAGAAACAAAAAACTGCCACTATTAGTCGATGTTCACAGAATATACACAAAAATGCCCTTGTACTCTAGCCCGGTATTGGATATTTACTCTTTGGACACTTGGGTAACTAATATAGATTTAGCTAATGTAATAAGTGAAGCAATTAAAGATATCAGTTTGCCAAAAAGACTCATTGATGTCACGGATCTTAATATTACTTGTGTAAAAATGATGGATGATAAGTTTAGTCGACACTATAAAATATTTACGGACGGGTCCAAGGATGGCTCAGACTTAGGAGCTGCTTTTTTTGATCCTCAACTTAATATTAAAGCAAAGTTCACAATTAATCCTAAAATTTCTATTATGTATTGTGAACTCATAGCTATTTCTGAAGCCCTATTATATTTACTTAGTATAAATCAAAATAATTTTGTTATATTCTCGGACTCAAAAAGCAGCCTCCAATATTTGGCTCGTGTACCCTCGAGTCTTCGAGGGAACCCGATAGCCATAAGTATTCTTGATTCAATCTGTAAGATGCAGTCTCTGAATAAGACCGTCACCATTCAATGGATTCCCTCACACATCGGCATCATGGGTAACGAAGAAGCAGATTTAGCAGCCCAACAAGCATCTTACGAGGGTATTAATTACACATGCTTCCCGTTATATTCAGATTGGCTTGGTCATGTAAAAGAACTATGCAGACTAAGATGGCACGAATATTTTGATGAGCGTTCAAAACTAAAGGGAATCTGGTATAAAACCATTCAATCTGAGCCGCTTCGTTACCCATGGTTTGAAGGAAGGGAAATAGAGAGGAAATATGTGGTAGCTTTGTTCAGGTTGCGATCCGGCCACATCCCATCCAATAAATTCAAATGTCTAATGGGCAAAAGTACCTCACCAAACTGTGAAGTATGTGGGGTGATTGAGGATACCTATCACGTGTTGATGGAATGTGACCGGAACATACAAGAAAGACATGCTTTGTTTAGTGACGGGTTCGATGTGGGGGTATGCAATAGCATCCTAGCATCTCCTTTATCGGAGGAGGCTAGGATGCTGTGTCGACTGTTAAAGAGGGACTGAGCATGGGTGGGTTTGTCTGCTGAATATGTTACGTTACGACATGTCTAGCGGACGTGCCCACTTAAGTTTAATATTTATATAGATAAGTAGTAGTATAAGTAAAGATTAATTGTTCATTACCCATAGTTTAGTTTTAAGTTGCAATGTTTTCTTTTATGGGGTGACATTATCACTCATAGACCGATAGCGCTAGGTTTTGAGGTTTCAAAAATATTAAAGTTGTTTGTGTTTCGCATATAGTTTCCGGACCATTTGCCCAACCTAATACCTTAATTTGTGTCATCCTAGGTATTTGCATAGGTAGAAATTTAGGTATTTGTCTTTTCGACCAGTACTGGACGAAAAGAAAATTAGAGATGAAAATTTTACTTTCATGATAATAACGAAGTAGTAACTGATGTACATAGGCATTTTGTGTCATCTCTGTCCACGAGAATCCTAATACTTAACAAGTACCTAACACGTAGCCCAACTAGCTCTAAAAGAATATTACAATAGGTTAAATAGGTGTTACGCGTTTTAGAGTACTGATATCTGTTGTTTAATATATTTTGTGTCGAATTCATCCACGACTTTTATAGATATTTTATTTTTTTACTACAACATCCTGTAAAATCCACAAAAGAAAATGTGCAAGTTATTAGAGTTTATGTGTTTTTCATTATTATGGTGTGACAAAACACTATTCATAATTTGTGTCGTTTTTATCCACGAAATCTTATTATTTAAAAAAAATACTTGACTTCTTAGCACGAAGGGCGAGCCCGAGGATAAGCGCGGGCGCAAGCGGCGGGTGCCGGCCAGCCAGACGCGCGGCGCGTTTATTTGTTTACATTCGGTCTTTGCAAGTTGCAAAAAAAATTGCGTGCGTTATTTATGATGTATTTGATTGATTTTGGCCTACTTGCACGAAAAACTTAACTCAGAATTAGTTGTGTACACGAAGTTAAATTGACAATATTATTATAATTGTATGTGTAAATGAATAAATAAATAAATATTGTATAAAAAAGTGATTTGAAAGATCTAAAAACCCGACTGCTTAAAAAGCGAACTAAAAAGTCGTAAACAAAAAGAAAATCATGCTGTGCAGTCGGAGGACACCCAGACCAGACAAAACCAGATGTATCCTCCGACTGCACAGCATGATTTTCTTCTTGTTTACGACTTATTAGTTCGCTTTTTAAGCAGTTGGGTTTTTGATTTTTAATTAACTTTTTTTATTTATGACTTTTTAGTAATTTTTTTTTAGAATTAGGTACATTTAAACATACAAGTATTATATATTTTTGAAATCAACTCTTAAAACCCTATATTTTGATACCCTACACGATAAGTTTGGAAGAAAAAAAAATGTGGCCCACAATATGCCGTCCAAATGCCGCCATTTTTTGTGTGACGCTCGCAGGGTTAAGACAAATCGATTGACGTAAGAATCATCAAAATCTGCCAACGCGTTTGGTCTCTAGAACGCCACATAGGAACAAACATACATACATACATAGACTGATAAACACATTACCCTCCTTCGGCAGTCGGGTAAAAACTGTCTTAGTAATTTTAATTACTCTTTCAGTTTTGATAAAACCACTGCAAGTATGATTTTTGCAATGTTACAATTTACAGATTTTAAGCATTTTTCATATGAAAAACATTGTAACTACCGTTACAATAGAGTCTTGAAAACATTTGAAATATTTTTTCTGTGAATATTATTGTACGATTACGAATTATACCGACAAAAAAAAACTTTAATAAATATTATTGTAAGCAACAATTACAATGTGTGTCATTGTTACATTCGGATAAAAAGACATGTAAAGTACTATGAAAGATCTAATAAAACTCGCTTTTTAATAATTATTGTAATTCAATTAATATTCACAACGCTTTGGGCTCTGGTGGACACAGGTCTGGATAAAACTATCTATGCCTGTGTCTACCGTTCGCAAAGCGGAAATCAGGAGACAAGCAGACTCACAGATTACCTCAATGAAGCGACTGATGCGACACAGTAGTGGTATCCTGCCGCCCAATTAGATATCGATAAGAATTATGAAGTTATCGATATTCTGTGTCGATAACTCGTTGTTTAATATAATGTCACAATCATAACTTTTGTCATTCGGCAAGGCAAATTTTACACACTTAGTTTTTTTAGCATTCAAAACTAAATTATTAGCAGTGAACCAATTTAGAACCTGCCGCAATGCATTATTTACGTCGGCAACGTTACTCGTACGTCTATTTATGTTAAAAATCAAAGAAGTGTCATCAGCAAATAACACCATGTTTAGTTTGTTTTCCACCACTGCTGAAACCCCACAGGTCGCTGGCCCGCTTCGCTAAGGAGAACGCAAACTTATTTGCCTCTTTTTGCAGAATCTTCGCGTCAGCATTCTGGTGATGCGTGGATGTATTCTATCTTCTGGTGGATTTAATTGGGACAATCCCACCGCACTATTCCCAAACCACTGCAACTCCTGAAAGCCAGAATCAACAGTGGCGACCACCAGAAAATACCCGAGGCAATGAAGCTCGACGAAGTCCCAGAGAATAAATTTAACTGTCTTGGATCCCGCAACGAAATTAATCAGAAAATAATAATTGAGGAGTAAGAAAAAATCAAATTTCCACTTCCCTCCATATCAAGCAGGACATAGAACAAACAAGACCAATAGGCACAAAGGGTCGTTTACAACTGGGATAAGCCCAGTTGCCTAGCACCACGGATAAAAATTTGCATCAATATTAATGGGTTCTAGTATTGTGAGCTGATTTGATTCCAATAATAGGTATGGCAAAAACGCTTGAACGCACGGAAATTTGTTCTAGTTTCCACACGGTCCGTATAGTAAACAGCTACTGATACAGCCTGTACATTATTCAACAAAGTATTGCGTTCATTCTGCCAAAGAATACACTCCCATAAGATATGATGTGCAGATTGTACATATTCGCAGTCAGAAAATAATCTAGAGATTTTCTCACGGTTACTCCGCGTTAAAAAGTCCGCGTCCATGGTCTCTTTTGCGGAATAGTACATTTCAGAAATCCTGGTGGATGTGAGACATATACGAGTATGTCGGACATTCACATCCATCAAAAGGATGTTCGTAGGGTGCTGGGCAACCTCGACTTAAAGCTAGTGATCCCGACAGGACGGGACGGAATACTTGCACTTCTCCTTAAAACTTGTGCACCCGAACTGTCTCCGATCTTGACACGTCTATTTCGCCTTTCGTATGAAACTGTAAAAGATTCGAATGCTTGGAAGTAAGCTAACGTACAGCCCGTGGCCAAGAAGGACAGTTGAGCTGACCCGGCCAATTACAGACCCATCTCTACATGTGCTTAATATTAAGCTCCTGGTATACCTAGAAGCTAATGACATCCTGAAGTGATTGCCAATACGGTTCTACAGGGATCTTCTAGCTTATGTCATTCACATATGGAGAAAGGCCATCGAGAGGCGCGGGGAGGTGCTTGCCATCTCCTTCGATAACTCGAATGGTTTCGATAGGGTCTGGCACGGAAGCCTTATTAGTAAGCTTCCTTCATTCGGTCTTCATTGGATTGCAGATTTCTTGAGCGATCGGTCCATTCCAGTCGTTATCGATGGGTTCTTTTCAGACCAATTGTATATTAATACCGGGGTCCTTCAAGGGTTGGTACTCTCAACAACATTATTTTTGCTGCACTTAAAATATCTGCTTAAAACTTGGGTATGCAGACAACAGCACTGTTGCTGAGAGGTACTGGTCCATCCTTGTCCTTCGTGAGGCTATGGTGGACCGTTTGAGCTTATCCTTGAAGCCAGTCTCCAAGTGGGGCGATGCCAATTTGGTCAGGTTCTATGCTGCTAAAACACAGGCGTGTCTTTTCTCTGTTAAAATGCGCCGATTCTACTCGGCTCTTTTCTTCCGAGGTGTAAACGTGCCGATAATGGACCATATTGTGCTTCTTGGCGTTACGTTAACACGATCCTCAATTTTGATCCATACATTGAGGCAAAGGCTCAGCTGGCTACCATAAAGTTGGGGATCCGCACAAAGGTGAGATGGTTCTTCCCGCCAGAACAATTGGTCAAGTTGTGTCAAGCGTAAGTAAGATGATGTACGGAGTACTGTTCTCATTTCTGGGCCGGATTTGCCAAATACCAGCTTGATGCACTTAAGTTGATCAAAAAACGATCGGCACTGGTCGAGTCATAGCTCCAGAGCCTTGAATAACGTCGCCGAGTTGCGAGCTTGTCGGTTTTTATCGGTTAAATTTCGGGAAGTGTGCGATGGAATTGCACGATCTAATTCCACCTAGCCCGTTCTATCATCGGACTATAAGACGTACGGCGATGTGCCATCGGTACATAGTGGTCATCCCACCCATACGCACTAAACGTTTTGGGAAACGTAAATTGTGCGTACAGCTAAAGAGTGGCATTCCCTGCCGGAGTCTGTGTTGCTCGATAGCTACAACACAGACTCCTAGTCTTTAAGTCAAGAGTGAATAGGTAACTTTTAGGCAAGCGTGTTTAATCGTCGACCACGACATCGCTTATCATCAGGTGAAGTAGTGGTCTAGCGCAAGCCTACCAAATTATTAAAAATATTAAACTATTGCAAAGCTTACCACGCATTGGATAGTATATCACAGAGCAATGATAGCCCAGTGGTAACGGAGACAATTTACAAGCATGGTCGTGGATTCGAACACAGGCAAGCGCTTTACTTTGTGTAAATTATTTCATCACTACTGCTCTCAAAACACTGAAGTATAATAATCTAAGACATGTAACATCCATCAACCCACACTGGGCCCGCGTGGTGGATTTCGGCCCATCACCTCTTACAGAGAGGAGGCCTTAACGCACAATGGACCAAATGGGAATCTAAGTTCGGAAAAGGCGGTCCATCTACCCTGTCCTATCCTAATGCTTAAGACGCCTATCGTTTGCAATTACTTCTACGCATTTTTTGTATTATTCTCCTTACCCACAAATCTATAATATTGAATGAGTCTTAAAACATGTTTAATACATCCCTACTCTTAGTTTTTCTCCAAGACCATTTATGCTGATACTATTATATTTAGATGATGTACCTAACCTGTTCTCGATGTCAACACTGCATCTTTCTTTACAATGATAACATTTAAATTAACTGTTTAGATTTAAGAAGAAAAGCATTGTAACTTAAAATTACAATATGGTAAAATATAAAT
This sequence comes from Orthosia cruda, assembly GCA_964057195.1. Taxonomy (NCBI): domain Eukaryota; kingdom Metazoa; phylum Arthropoda; class Insecta; order Lepidoptera; family Noctuidae; genus Orthosia; species Orthosia cruda. Next base: position 15,766,501 of record OZ059844.1, read on the forward strand.
AGAGCAAAATTTATAATGTATTACATTGTATGTTAATTTAATTGACTAACACAAAGAAACCCTTGTTACCAAAAAAATTGTGTATTGGAACTTGATCTACAAGTATACTTCAGTAAATACTTCTTATCGTCATAGAAATACGGTTAAGAGGCAGAAATAAAGGTCTGTTCTTGCTGATTTCGTATGACATAAAGTTGTACCAACGTGTAACTAAAGTTACAATGTTATTCATATTGGGTGTTGATATGTGGATACTGGACGTTACATACAGTGTTTGTTAAAGGAAGGGGATTATTAAAGTTAATAGAATCAAACATTGTAAGGAATGACGGAAAAGCAGACTGTTTTAAGGACCGTGCTGAAATAAAACTACACAAATAATCACTGTTACCACACAACAAAAATATCTAGTATTTTTATACTTAGTGTATTATTTGTCTTGCTGACTGTACACTGAACCGAAGTGAGGCGTGGTATATCGAGATGCAGTATAACGAAATAGCGGTAGGTAGGTATCGGCATACCTACCAACCTACCGCTTTCAGGTTCAAAGTCGAAGCGAATCGAAGCGTCAATCTAAAATAATATTGACCACATTGCGAAAGCCCCATCTGTACGACCCGAACAGATGGGGCTTTCGCAGCTGGAACTACGGGTCCGGCTGTTTGGATCAGGGTACGCGGGGTCAGGTAGGCCCTCCACCATTGCAAGCACAAAGGTGGGACCTGACATTGAGGTTGGACTCGCGGTGGTCTATGTGGTGGTTGCAGAGGAGTGGCATGTTGTCTGCTCGGCTATGTGTGGGTCGAGCGTCATTCCTCGCGCGCAACAAGAGTCTGAAGTTACCGGCCCAAGGCAAAATGCCACCTGGTGGTCAGACGCGGGGTTCGTGAGTAACCCTCAAGCAAGTGAGCTCCTGTGAGCGAGCTGCATCTCCGGCACTTTCCTGGATAGAAAGAAGAGGACTACCCGTTGGATTAGTTTTCCGGCAACCCAGCTGTAGGCATTGGGTAAATGCGATGATTTGTATTCGAGAGGTGAGCGTGCTTACAGCTCCGGGACCATTCTGGAGAAATGGGAGCCAGCTTCTCTGGCGTCCTTAACGGGGATTGAATCCGCTAGCACCAACTGCGCTGGTGCCGGTGCTTGCACTAGTGCTGGCGTGCTGGGGTGCGTGTGGTGAGCGGCTTTATTGCTCCGGTACCATTCTGGACAAATGGTAGTGAGTAATCACGATGCGACTCACATTTTCTCTTGAGTACCAGGGGCGAGTGCTCTCGGAGGCGTGACCTAGCGCAGATGGTCCCAGATACCTCGTAAGGGGTTGCCTGGTATAGTGTGCCGCCTTATATAACGTAATGTTGGTGAAGGTGGCCACTATAAAAAATCTCAGTAGACTAATAGGGGTATGACCACATTGACCATCTTCTAAGCATTGAACATTGACGTTCGTAGGTAATGAGATTGCAGACGCGCTGTGTACAAAATTCGCACTTCATTATTTTTATCTCTATAAGCCCCTATAGGTTACACATTTGTTCATTACGTAGCGAAGATAAGAGTCAATCAATACTCAATATGATAGGTATGTTATTTATTTATGAACGCTTCGCATCTAAGAAGAAATTGTACCGAAAGAACGAGTTTGCATGCGCATGCCGCCGCCGCGGCCGCCCGCTTCGACTTGCGGTCGTTGCATTGTTTTTGTGTTTTATTCATTTTAATACTTATCGTGAATAAAAATGACACAAATTTACAATGTCGATTTTTCATGCATTTATGATATTGAATATGTGAACTCTAATGATTGTAATATTTTTTTGAAGCGTTTGTAGCTTAGAAAAACAAAATAATTAAAGATCTTAAAATTGCGTGCCCCAATTTGGCACAAAATTATTAAATAGGCATATGTAAGTGATCTGAGAAAGGAAATAGTTATTTCATAAACTGTATTTTTTTTTTGCACTCTTTTTACATATTGACCCTATGTCAGTTTGCACTGGACGATTATGACACAAATTGGGTTTGTAAACTCCGCAAACTATCCTAGATATGATACCATAATTATTTTAAACTTTAAATAATTTTTGCCAGTTTTGATTTGAATAAAAAGAATTAACCATAAATCTGCGAATTACTGAAAATGCAAGTATCAGATGTGACACAAAATGCAATAATAAGCTTCATAGATACGACTGTATCCACAGGCAAAAATTAAGCAACTTTAGAATTTTTTAAACTTATGACATCAAAATAGCCTAGCGCTATCGGTCTATCAGTGATAAAACCCCTTATATCAATAAAGAAAAAAAAAAAAAGACTCCATCACCTATTTAATATTAGTTTTGACGCTGTCATGTTCGACGCGTGGCTAAGCGTCGTCCGGCACAAAGGTATTTGCAATGAGTATGTGTTTTTACTGCATCGGGGTGTGCCTCCGTGTTTTATTTTAAGTGATCACGTTTACTTATTTTAATAAATGCTAGCGTGTTCATACTTAACCTTATTTTGCATATGTCAATGTGCTTGCTATGTTTGCAAGTTCTTGCCTGTAAACCGCTGCGATGTGCTGAGCTTTCACCTACAATGTTTCCCACACCGTTCCTTGGCTGAAAGAGGGAAAGAGGCTAGTGCATCGCATGCGTGCCCCACGTTGGGCGCCACTGTAACGGCTAGGGGTTGCGCAGGGTAGGCTGCGCAGGCCACTAACTTGTAGGTAAGTAGGTAGATACAAAGAAAACAGCTGGACAAGTTAATACATATATTTAGGTATCTAAACTTAGCTCAGCTAGGTCGCGGGTACTTGGTCACAATTAGTTCTGCACCGATAACTATCACACAGTTAATACATAAGAAGGGTACCGTCCCTTGGCATCACGTGGTAGTCGCGTGGACCTGCCAACGCAGGCTCGGCGGTAGGCCGCAGGTAGGCAGGCCAAGACCTGGCAGGCGTGCGTAGGCAGCGTGCGTAGGTAGCGTGCGTAGGTAGCGTGCGGAGGTAGCGTGCAGGCACAGCAGCAAGAGAGTTCAAAGGGTCAGCCCTCAACCGTACTGTGAAGTGCGTCCCTGGCACGTGGCAGACCGCAGACGTGGAGACGCGCGACGGTAGGCCGCGGTAGGACCCAGGGACTGTAGCGGCTAGGGCTGCGCAGGGTAGGCTGCGCAGGCCGCTACGTCCCAGCGTAGCGCACGGCGGTAAGCCGCAGGTAGGCAGCGTAGACTCGGGTCACATGCGTAGGCAGCGCACCGGCACAGCAGTAGTAAGGGCAAAGATCAGCCCCCTGGAGAGCACGTGGTAGACGTGAGGACGCGCGACGGTAGGCCGCAGGGACTGTGGCGGCTAGGGCTGCGCAGGGTAGGCTCCGCAGGCCGCTGCATCCTACACGGTGAGTGGTGGAGCGCGTCCCTGGCGGCACGAGTAGGCTGCAGGCACTGTGGCAGCTAGGGCTGCGCAGGATAGGCTGCGCAGGCCGCTACATCCTACTCGGTGAACCCCTAATTCGGGGCAACACAGTCGTGAGGATTGGAGGATGGTTATTTCAGTGTAGCCAGCGGAATCCAAATGACAGCAGCGATGGCATTCCGGAAAATTAGAGTTGTGCCGTGTTTTTAGGGATGTGGCTATCAACCGTTTGATATTTAGAATCATTCGACTATTTTCAGTTGTAATCCTCACAACGCTACAACATGTAAAAGTGTTTGTACAAACCAACTTACAGAAATAAAATCATTTATCGCATGTCTGTTTATTGTTTATACCATTTCATAACATAACATCACGCCAGTACGATCTTAAGGGGTACACAGATCTTTCATTTCACCGGTTATGTTCAAGTTTCATGAAATTTATTCTGGCTTTATAACCTTACTAAGTTGCCTATTAGGTAGGTACAACTACAAAGTGAAAAATAAAAATAAACTTTTTTTTTTAAATACTACCGACTTGTTATACTTATATAATTAGAGTATAAAGACACACAATAGATCTCAGATTTCATTTATCGAAGTCCAACCGCACACGCCACGCGCCAACCTCGCGCCCGCCTTATGCCTATCCCGCGTTCACACCGCACACGCGCTGCACCCACCTCGCATACGCCTTGCGCCCGCGCTTCGGCTAGTGTCGTATTGTCAGTGATCAAGTTTAGTATAAGCGGGTGTGAGGCGTGCTGAACACGTGCTGGGAAAAGGCCTTTTGTTACACAGAGAACACACGTGCATTAATCACCACGCTTGCTGAAGGCGAGTTGGCGATTTCAGACTTTTATTAACAATAAGTCCAATTTTCCTCAAAATATTTTCCTTTACCGTTGTCAGCAAAGTCAAAAATAAACTTAGAAAGCACATCTGAATTGAAAAGTCACATTTGCCCGGATTTGAACTCATGACCTCAACCACGAGTGGCGAGGTCTGCCACTGGCAAACCACAATTATAAACATAGCGTTATCTATTTTTTTATTGAGTTTCCTCCCTGTAGGTGTGTGGGGTATTAAATGACGTAGTTTGAAATACTTGACCCACATTACTGTATTAACTAAAGTAGGTTATAAAATACAAAATTACAAAGTGAAAAATAACTTTATGTTTGAAGTCCATAACGCAAAAAATTGGCACCTACCAAGGACACCGACTTCAAAAACTGAACCGCTCTACGCTGTCTCGTATTTTGTACGCTATTTTATTGTTTCCATGAATATGATACCGACAGAAATAACAGTGCCAGAATTTAAAAACATAATTATCTTTCTCCCATTTTCCTGAAGAGTAAAAATACACACTTAAAATGGTGAGGTAAAATGAGGGTTTAAACCTTTTGACCTCAAATGTTTTTCTAGTTGGTAATCCCAAGCGTCCATAAACCGCAAACAATTTGAGAGACCTTTTTACAGCTCTTGGCTCTTTGAACTAAAAGGTAATAAAATGTAATATCACTTGTCAATAAACCTTCAATGAGCCCCAATACGATGATGTTATTTATCTGGTTGAGAAGTCGCTATGGCCACTTTCTGGTTCCATCATGAGTTAGGTACTCCATTTTATTTTTTGCAAAGTTGTATAAGTCCGCCAAGTTTTAGCTTAATCGAATGAAAGAAAGTGCTTGAAAAGTTAGTTACTAGTTGTTGGACAAATATACCAAAGTAAAGTTTAAAAAAAACTTTTTCCTTAACATGCTTGGAAATTTGAGCATTATTTTGACAACTTTCTTCGTGATAAATCGAAATTGCTGTAATGGCTAAATACATGCGAGCGGCGGCCGGCAAAAGTTGTATGAAAATCCATAACTGTCGTGGTTTAGCGGCTTAAATTATAAACTCATATCTGTCGTGTAATTTAAAAATGGAACCATCTTTTACTCCAAAACATGGCAACCAAGGAGGTAAATTATCAAAGTTTTTATTTAAATTTCGAACTGGCTTACAAATAGAAAGTAGTTTATTGAAAATAAATCAAATTAACACTTTAAAGCAGGAAAAAATATAGTTCGCCTCGGCCCACATTTACACGTTCGTCCATCAATGCAGTAATGTACTATTAATAAAAGAAATATAATCATATTATGCAAATAATAGATTTCATATTTCTTATTACAATTTCATAACTTCTAATACAACTTAAATGGTCGTACAAATTCAGTGCAAATTATTTGATTGCCCTATTAGCTGTGGATTCACCCCTAATGGACACTACTCTTACAATGCTAGGGTTGCCAATTACTATTTATTGTGCAGGATAAAGAATTTCTATAGTTCACCCTTACTGTTCGAAGGATTGGATGTCACTTCGAACGTGGAGCCTCATTGTGGATAGAAGGAAGTGACACCTCAAACTGCTTGAGACGCGTGATAATGATGCCGAATGAGCCGATCTCAATGCCCAATACGCGTGCAGATAGAAGGCGTTGGGCTGATGATATTGTTGATCGTGTTCAACAGGCTGCGAACACCGGCAACTTGAAGGAGCTGTATAAAGCCACGAAGACCTTGGCAGGAAACAGAAGGCTCAAGAAGAAGAAGCCTCTTAAATCCAAAGACGGGCAGTCGGTATTGTGACGTCGGAAGGGCGGCTGCAGCGCTGGCGCCAACACTTTGAGGAGGTCTTCCGATTGTCAGCATCTCTGCCACCTGACGCGCTGCAGGCAGGTTCTGCACCACCTCGACCTCTCGACATATACACTGAACTACCGTCAGCCTTTGAAGTGACTGAAGCGATCCTCTCTTTGAAGGTAGGCAAAGCACCTGGACTTGACCTGATAACTGCGGTAATATTACAAGCAGACTTAGCATCTGCCGTCGACGTGCTGATGCCTTTAATAATAATAATATCGTTTATTTATAACATAAGGCACATTTTACAATAAAATATCTTAAAAATATAAAATAAGACAGTTTCTTATTTGCCTGAACTAGGTTGAACCTGTGTTTCAGGATATAAAGTGCGTAAGTATATGAATACTTAAATTAAAGACACAGCAAAACTATTATTTTGTTACAGCCAGGAGATATTCTGTCCCTCCGTTAGATATGCTAAGTACATGTTCAAAAATAGTCTTTTTACAGCTAAAATAGTTTAATTTATACATACTTTATTTTCTATTTAATCTATTGTACAGAAATGTTCCTAAGAACATAAATAATCTATTTACAAAGACATATTTTGAGTATGCATTAGAAACGCAGACAATGTAATTTCGTCTCTTATTATTTATGTATTTGGCTTTATAGGAAAGCATGGTGTGTTGTTTTATTACTAAGTGCATAATGAAAAGCTGGCGAACAGTCAGCACGTTGCAGGATTTGTAAAGCAGATCTGTGGGGTTGAGAAAAGGGTGGCAATTGGCTACTTTTAAAATAGCTCTCTGAGCCCTTTCAAGAGGAAGTAGATGCGTTTTTGGTGCTCCACCCCATGAGGTGATACAGTATTGGATTACAGATTGACCTAAGGCCAAATAGACTTGTTTGACCAATTTTGAATCTGCAATCGTTCTCAACTTTTTTTAAACATAAATTAATTTGCGCACTCTATTAACTAGGCTATCAATATGAGGTCTAAAGGAGAGTGTTTCATCTATAATAACCCCGAGATATTTTATGTTGCCTGTTTTGAGGATAAATGGACAATTACACATGCTGACTGGGTAGAATCCACAATTATGGGCATACAGTTGAGAGTTAGTAATGTTAAATTGAGGCTTGCGCATGCAAATGCATTAAAAGTATATGGACCGCTGAAGAACTCCCGGATGACTGGAACAAGGGACTTTTAACTACCGTGCCCAAGAAAGGCGATCTCAGCAGTTTCGATAACTGGAGGGGCATTACGTTGCTGTCGACTACCTCTACGGTCTTCTGTAAGATACTACTTGATGAGGCTGTCCTGCGCGGGGAGCAGGCGGGTTTCCGTTCGAGCCGCTCATGCACGGACCAGATCAACACTCTTCGTATCATTCTCGAGCAGGCACTGAATGGGAAAGGGAAATTTATCTTTCTTTTGTCGACTTCGAAAAGGCCTTTGATACGCTGAAGTCGTCCAGCATATGGTCCCGCCTGTTGGACATAGGAGTACCGCAAAAAATAGTCCGCCTGTTGGAGAGCATTTACAGAAAATATTCCTGCAAGGTGACTCACGAAGGTCTCATTTCGGAGGACATCGCAGTGCACGCTGGTGTTCACCAGGGCTGTTTTCTTTCGCCCCTCCTTTTTATAATCGTTCTCGACTGAATCATATTGCGCACTAACGGTAGTAAGCGCCGTGGGATAGAGTGAGGTTTGACCAACGTCTTGTAAGACCTGGACTATGCTAATGATCTATGCCTGCTGAGTCATACACATGCCGACATGCAAGTGAAACTGAACGACCTGCTCCAGGAGGCGGCGAAGACTGGGCTCAAAATTAACATCCGGAAGACCCAGGAGATGCGTACAGGTGTGAGGAATTCTTGACCGATGTTAATCGGCACAGAGGTCGTGGAACGCGTCCACAAATTCACGTACCTCGGAAGTGTCGTGTCAGAGACTGGACGAACTGAAGAGGATATCACTTCACGGATCGCCAAAGCGCGAGCTGCTTTCTCACAGCAGAGACCTGTGTGGCCATCGCGAAAACTGACCCGAAGGGTTACTCTCAAAATCTTCGGGTCCAATGTCAAATCCGTGCTGCTCTACGGGTGCGAAACGTGGAAGTTAACAAAGGACATCTCTCGCCAAATCCAGGTCTTCGTCAACCGATGTCTTCGTCGCATCCTCGGAATTTATTGGCCCGAGATTGGGAGAGATGCCACGAGACCCCGATCGACCGCCAGATGAAGCGGCGTGAATGGTGTTGGATTGGTCACACGCTCCGGAGGGATTCAGATCAAATTTCAAAACAGGCCTTGGATTGGAATCCTCAAGGAAAAAGGAAGCGAGGCCGTCCCCGTCAAACCTAGCAACGCAACGTATTGGCTGAAGCGACGAGTATCGGAATGGATCGGAATGGAGTGAGTTAGTTTCTGTGTTGAAGGGATTGTATTTAGCTGTATGAAATTAGTATTAAAGACTCTTTATTCATTTGCAGCCTGTCCCCGATACTAAAAAGGAACGTATCTATTTTTTTTCCTAAATTAATTTAAAATATATAAAATATTTTTTCTCCGTAAGTATTTACTTTTTGTTAGATATGGCTTTCTTATTATCGGGAACAGGGCTGTACAGGACAGTTGGGAAAGTGACGAATTTAACGAAAACCCAAAATTCACGTGGATGTATTCACGTAGATCTTTTAGCTGATTTGGTAGTGACAGTATTTGACACCAGCACGAAAAAGCGCAAAATATTATTAAACACAATTTTACTAGACAGCAGCTTTTTAGTGTTTTGAAGCGCTTGTCGGCATTAAGTAAAAAAATGCCAACTGCCAACTTGGCGCTTGTAAATGCTCGTAGACCAATCGCCTATTTTCTATATATCCTATGAAGTTGTTCCAGTTCTTCAGTCAGAGTGTTTGTTATACACCTACCTTAACAGTCATGTACCTATCACATTTGCAATAATGGGGAACTTATTTTATCGTGCACCATCCAAATAAAATTGGAATCCATCCAAAATCATACCAAAATGCGGTTGCATCTCACTACGTTTTAATCTAAAACGCACAATACCTGGTCAGGACATATCCTTGATATCAAAAAAGCGTTTGAACCCTATCTCGCTCTTTGTTATTCCTCCGTTCATGGCTGTGACATCAGCACCACTTCGTCCTCGCACGTTATACGAATAGCATTGTTATTGCTAAATTTGGATAGCAATTTGTGTTCTGGAAGTTTTCCACTTTCATATCTGAAATGAAATCCCCTTTTTGTTGATTTTGTACTGTATTCGGAACTAGATTTTGCCTTCAACTTCAAGTTGAAAATTCACCCAAAAGATACATACTACATACAGGAGTAAAAGTATCCTATGCTTTGCCAGGTCTACCCGTGTCCCAAGTTTCATCCATATCAGTTTAGCCGGTGAAACATCCAGAGTTTCTCATTTATTAACATTAATATAAGTAAGTAATTCTTTATTGTACATCAAAATAATACATTTAAACAAAGTGAAAACATAATTCATGTAAAAAGGCGAGCTTAAGCAAAAATGGAGTTTTCTTCCAGCAAACCTTTGAGAGAACAAAAAGATCAAAAATTCCATGCCCTTTTTGACAAGAAAGCCTTGAAACTTGTTATTTTACACTCAATTACATATCTATGAGAACAAGGTTGCGAGAATGGATACAATCCCATTGGTTGATAAGCCCACCCAGACCAGAAACCCATAAAGATAATCAAAACAACAAAGATTCAGTCCTAGCATAAAAACTCAACTCTAAAAATGCTATTCACAAAATCAAAGCAACTGCTTATCAACACACCCAATATGCAATGATCAAAAGGGTAAAAAATACAAAGAAGACCGAGTGTATTTCCATTCCTAAAGAAACAATGAGTAATAAACTGGAACAAAACCAATGAAATTCTCCTTCGTCTTGTTCGGTTTTCCTTCACGAATCAGATTTGATTGATCGCCAACTCATCCAGATGAATTAAATGCTTGAGCGAACGACGCGATCTTGATAAACGTGCCCTCAGATTTTCTTTTGTTTTAGGGTTCCGAATACTAAGGTTGAAAACGGAACTCTACCATTATTACGAGACAGTGCTATCCCACTACAGGGCAAGGAGGTATTTCCCTCTTTCGATTTTTCACGGTTTTTTGCGAATTTGGGCCCGTCCTTTAAGATGGATTCCAGCTCTACCTTCTAGATCTATAATTTATTTATGCGTTTTATTTTCCCAACATATGCTATGGTCTACGCTGCGATATGCGGTGTCGGATATCCTCACCGCTGATGCATATTGTGACAAAATAATAGACCATTCTAGACATTTTTCATATGATTATGTGTCCAGCACCGCATACCGCAGCGTTATGGGTAGAGCATTCTAGACATAAAAGTGCTAAACTTAACTTTGGCCATATCTAGTTTTTGAAGATATGTGACAAAATATATTTCACATTAATACAAGTTGAAATCTTTAATATTTATTATTATAGCATAACTTGAAATTATTAATTACTTGCTTCTGTCAGCGGCTTCGCCCGCGTGAAAAGTATTTAATCATCCCAAAGGAACATTTTACTATTCCAGGCTATAATCTATATCTGTGCCAAATTTCATCCAGATCCGTGCAGCCGTTCTGACGTGATTGAGTAACAAACATACATCCATCCAAATCGACATATTTATAATATTAGTAAGAAAGTAAGATGATTGCAAGCGGCATCGCCCGCGTGTTTTTTAGAAATTAACCCAAGGGAACGTAATCCATGGATAAGAAGTATTGTTTGTTCGTAGTTCTACTTTTGTGGCAAGTTTCATCCGCCCATACACCCAATGCTTCGAGTACCTATCTACTTTCACATATAGAAATGAAAGACAAAAAACTATTTATTTGAGTCTCTCACATGAGATACAGACAGAAAACACCAAAAGTAAATAATCAAATATTAAAAAGAAATAACCCAATGTGAGACCAAAAATCTTAGACTCACACACAAAACAACACAAAATATAATTTTCACATGACAAACATATACGAATTCCAAAACAACTTGAAGCACTTCTAGTAAGTACAGTCTGAAGTCTGATAGAGCAGTTCTGAAGTTGGAGGTGCAGTTGCATGCACCCTATGCTTCGAGTACTTTCATACGACGAAGTTAGTGCGCGCTAACTGCATTAGCAAATGCCTGGAGGAGGTAGATATAAGGTGTAGGAGTACCTATGCCATATCTGGCAAGTTGGGTATGGGATTTTGAATTTATTTACCTAATTGAGAATGTGTTGTTAATTACCGTATATGAAAAACAATTAAACAAAAATTAATATGCTGCAAATAGGTAACATGCTGGTCCTGCTCCATAGATAAATCCTTAGTGTAGAAAAAATCAAACTGGTGAATATAAATATTCATAATTATGGTAATTCATTTATCACTGTACACACCTACACATCCACACACTAACTCATACTTTACTTATGAACACAAACTCTCTCTTGGACACTACTCTGTGGTTTGTGATAAATATCTTTTCCTATATATATTCCAAAATACACATAGCCCAACACTTTTGGCGTATGTAATATTCATTTATCTCAATTCGATAACATAAAAGAGTTATCCGATGACCTGGATAATTATGGTGTGTCTAAGAGTTTCGAGTGCAATGTAGAAGACTGCAGACAATTAGTTCCTAATGTTTCGTCATCTCTTTCAGTATTAACGCAGAATATTCGCAGCATTAACTGTAATTTTGATGGCCTAGAGGTTTTACTCCAAAGACTCAAATTTAACGTTGACGTTATTATATTAACGGAATGCTGGTTGACATATTTGTCGGTTATTCCTACTTTACAGGGTTATCAGATGTGTTCAACAGGTGTAAACCCTTTACAAAATGACGGTGTTGTCACTTATATATTAAGGACGAGATTACATACTCAGTTGAAGAACTGCCATTTAAGGAAGCAAACTCTCTTCTTCTTAAAGTAGGTTTGGATACTGCCATTCTGGCCGTGTATCGTTCTCCATCCTATGCAAACCTTGATCAGTTCCTTGCATCTATGAATGACACGTTACAAGATCTGAGTCAATTTAAAAATATTGCCATAATGGGAGACATTAATATTTCAATTAGCGCAGATAAGTCTCATAAAAACCTAGATAAATACCTAAATCTAGCAGCTTTCCAATCTCTATTACCATCTCACTATTATGTCACCCATGAAGCTAGCGGCACTTGTATTGATCACGTTTTACTGAAAACTCAACACTCTCACACTCACTTGTCATCCAGGCCAGTCACCGAGGTCACCGGAGGCGAACCATAAACCAGTTCTGCTTTTCTTGCATAAAAAACAAATTCGTCAATATGCCATTCAAACTATGACAAAAAACAATTCTGACCAACTTAAATTAGATTTAGCAAACATTGACTTTGGCCCAATATATGCATCTCAGGACCCTAACGTTTCGATGAATTATTTTATAGAGTCGCTGACCTCAGCTATAACTAAAAATACAAAATCTGTAGAATTGACGAAACGTAAAAAAATAATTAAGCCTTGGATTACCTCGGGTCTTCTGCGTTGCATGCGAAACAGAGACAAATTACATGACAAAGTTCGAAAGTCTCCCAGTAATAACATTCTAAAGACGGCTGCTTCAAATATTTTGGAAATAGCTGACAATAAAGAAATTGGCCTGTAATTTGATACACGATCTCAGCCGCTACCCTTATAGATCGGGACAACAATGGACTTCTTCAAGGCTGTTGGAAAGACTCAGTTAGACCTTTTTAAGAGCTACTTATCTGATCGATGCCAAGCTACGGCTGTTGATGGCTACTTGAGTGCTGACCTGCCGGTCACCTACGGAGTCCCACTGGGTAGCTTACTTGGGCCTACCATATTTTTGATCTATCTAAATGATCTGAGCTCTTTTAAGCCACTAAATGGCACTCTGGTGTCATATGCAGACGACACTGTTATTTTGATTGCCGCCAAAACCTGAAAAGAGGTCTTTGATGCTGCCCAAAATGCACTTAATTTTGTCTCCAAATGGTAAGTCGACAATGTATTGACGACTTAACGCTGATAAATCGAAATACATGACCTTTACGATCCGTGATGCTGGTAACCCGCCAGATGACCTATACTTAGTTGCTCATAACTGTGGAGTCTACGATTCCGATAGGTGCGTTTGCAGATGACTAGATCAAACAGATCCCATCAAATACCTTGGTGTAACTCTGGATTCGCACTTAGACTTTGCAGAGCATTTTGCGCTTCTTCGCGGAAGGATCCGGAAACTTATTAGTCTTTAAAACTCTCAGACGTGTCGCCGAACCCAGACTAGTAAAGCAAATTTATTACGTATTGTGTCAGAGCTTAATCTCGTACTGTATAACTTCTTGGGGGGGGAGCTCCAGCCACTAATATTAAATGTGTAGAAATTGCATAACGAGCTATTCTCAAAGTGAGTACTTTTAGACCATTTTTGTTCCCCACGAAATCTCTATACCATGAATGTGAAGTACTTACTCGTACATTTAGACAACTGTTTTTCTTGGGCACAATTCTTAAACAATATACCGACACCTTCTATGACCCCCTTAAGAATATATCTCGTCGAAGAGGTAGGATATGTGTGTCTATAAAAAGGTGCCATTCATCATTTATACAAAGGTTTTACTGTTTCCTAGGACCCTTTATCTATAACAAAGTTAACAATATACAGTCTCAACACAAATCAATGCAAAAAGGCAGCTATAGCCTGGTTACTAACCCTAGGATATGACGAAACCGAAAGACTTCTTATCGTCCCATCTTAGTTTTATTTTCACCTCCACACCACACCATAACGACTCCCACACCACAAAATAACGACCTCCACACCACACCATTACTTCACAACTCATAACAATTTAGTTTAATTATTGTATAAATTTGAACATTTCCTAATAGTTAATCAAATAAAAAAAATATATAAAAAAATATATTTAATAATACTTTAATAAAATAAAATAAAATTCTAATAGTATAATATTAATTAATTAATAATAATCTAAGAATATATGAATTTAATAATACTTTAATATAAAAATTGTAATAAAGTTATAATAATTAATAATAATCTAAAAATATATAAATTTAATAATACTTTAATATAAAAATTGTAATTATGTAATAATAATTTAAAAATAATATGTATTCCATTCTTTTCCGTGTACTTTACCAAAGGTATCAATAATTGTAATCAATTTGACTAACAATCACAGTTCTGTTGGGGGGCCTGGTAACCTGTGTGACAGGATTTCCTAGTGCAGATGCCAGTCTCCCACAAAGGATTTATCAAGTAATATTGCACCATTATGTAATAGTTTATAAGAAACCTTTGTGGAAGAGAAATAAATATTTTTATTTATTTATTTAATGGTTCTAAGTTCGACTGTATGCATTTTTTATGTATGTGCACCTATATCTCCGTCAATTGTGCACCGATTTTGATAATTATTATTGTGTTTAAAGAAAACTTTCGTTACTTACCATTTTGGTCCCATATAAATTTACTGAAGATCTGTATCTTTGGAGATATACAATATACCCTTATACCCTTCAATAAATAACGGCACATCTCTCAGGATTGCTGCCATTGCTCTCGGGTTTATTATACACTAGCTGTCCCACGCAGCTTTGCTCCCATCGACTGGCTACCTGCCCATCTACCCTACCTACCTTACAATATGATTGTTGCGTAACTTTAACCGTTTACGTAGCGCACGCAACGGAAGCTATCAAAAATAATAAATTTACCCCGTTTTTAGAACATTTTCATTGCTCTAACCTTCCTCGATAAATGGACTACCCAACAAAAAAATATTTTTTTAGTTCCAACCAGTAGTTCCTGAGATTAGCGCGTTCAAACAAACAAACTCTTCAGCTTTTATTAGTATAGATTACTATAGAACTAGACTACCTCTAAGAAAAGAAAAAAAACTTTTTTACTAATAAATACATACAATATCCAAAAAAATAATTAAATTCTTCAATTTTGGAAATCGTTGTACTAAAAACGAAAAAACGAAACCAGATACACCGACTTTCGGATTTGCAGTAATTTTTCACTTTCTTAGTATTTTTATTTGGACATCGATTCTATTTTATGTAAACGTTTTTTTTCAGATTTTTGTCTCAAGAACACGTTTACCACTACGGTCAACAAATTAAAATAAAGTACATCTATACATTAACTATACTAAATTTATAATGTCAGTCTCTAGCTGCCGTGCACAGTACATTGCTTAGTAATATCGTGGGTTCGTCAACATCTCTCCTAGACAAAGTTCGACAGTCGTTGAACTGTCGTAGAATACAGGATAAGGTTGTTAGAAGTTTGCAGATCAAAGGAATATCGTCGGATAACCGTGTTGATGGCAATAAATATGAATGATACGGTTGTTTAGAACTATTGTAATATAGTGAATTTCATTTGTTACTTTTAAGGAGGGTTAGTACTCATCGAAAATGTGGTGACAAAATATAAATCAATGAAAAAATAAAATAACATTTCGGACAAAATATAGGTAAAATAAAATAATTATTTTGGACAGGCTGTCCAAGAGATTTGTAATATTTTTCAACAGTACCACATATCAAAAGCATCTATGCGGTCATGATCGGCCTTCTTTATAGTCCACGTTTCGGACCCGTAGCTGAAGATGGAAAACACCAGAGAGTTGACTAGTTTCACTTTGGTCTTACAAGAAATGTTTCGATCTCTCATTCTCTGCAGTTGGACATAGCATTTTTAGCCATCCCTATACGTCATCTAACATCCTTTTCGGTGGATTTTTTTTTTGTACTGGCCGATCATCCAATGACTTCTCCCCCTCTAGGTGAAGCGGGAGGGCGTTTATGGCTGTAGCTCAAATACATGATCACGCTCCAACACCACTCCCGCACAACACCTCCTCAAACAGCATTGACTGCTGACTGTCCAATCGCCGATAACTAGCAGGCAACCAGCTGTCCACGCACCGATCGATTTCGCCTTCCTTTGTTGACAAGATAGCAACGTGCTTCGAGCGAGCAAACTGCGTGCGTACAGTGCGCAGGCGCCTGCTTGAAGCGCGTGGTAAGCGAGCTGTCTGCTAATTTGTGTTGTCAATGTAAAGAATGCCAAGGGTAGTCATCGTCTCCATAACGGAGGGTTGTTAATTTAGTCACAAACACATTAGTCTGATGATGTATTCTCCATAAATATCAAAAAAAAAATAGAGACAGAATGCAGCCCATACTCCCTTGCCGAAGCTGTAAGGCATTGGCAACACTGACTTCTCAACTTTTACCACACCCGCAGGCAGCAAGCGATAGGATTAAATATACTTTCATGAAAACCGCAACTGCAAATAGATGTTAGAATACACACAGTGTTTACGATTGCAATTTTTTTTTACAATTTCATAATCATTAGCTCTGCAATTTTCAAACCACAAATTGCTTCTAAAAGACAAAGTTATGAAAATAAACTCTAGAGCTTTTCAATTTTCAATATTTGACATTGGTGCTATGTACAAGTTCATAGAAAATCGCCTTTCAAATAAGCAAAGTATCTTCTTTTGATAAGCCATTTCATTTACTGGTTCACTCTTTACAATATTTTTCCATGTAATACAGCAATTCATTAACGACTGGATATCATTTCTTTTTACTGAGTTCTACATTGCCGCACTTGTGGAGAGATTTGGTACCAAAATTATTCCCTTATCTCATATTACTGTTCAAGAACTTTTTAGTGCTTTGGCATAAAATATAAACTAGTTTTCTAAGTGTTTGTTCTGAGCTTGCTTCATCCAAATAGCTGGTAAACGCTCACGCACAGTACACACTAATTTCTAATTAAAATTCGGGTAAAGTCTCTCCATACTCAAACAAACCTTGGCAATTTTCGGGACCCTAAAATTCTATTAATGTATTATTTGCTCGAGAAATTTGTGGTTTTGCTCTGTACTGTCTTTTATTTTCAAGGCCACTGCACTCTGATATCCATTATTTGGGAAACGAAAATAAAACTGAATTGCGTTTTTATACAACATGTTTCAATTTCACACCTTCTGAACATGTTATTTGGGTTCATGAGTATCGAAAGGGATAACGTTATTCTTCGAAACGGACTATTCAGATCATCTGCGATGTGTCAAGAGATGGATATATTTTCGCTTGAATAAATCATCCTTTATTTTTGAAAACTTTGACTCTCTTCTCCTTATCCTTAATGTCATATCATGAGGTTTTTCTTTGAATATTCCATATTTATATAATTAAAGATAACTTGAAATAAGGGTAAAACTAAGAATGGCCGGTTTCTAAGGTAAGTAAGTATGTGCTTATCTCGATTTAAGCATCTGTCACTCTTGATCATATGCCACTTTAAGTTTTTTTTTGGGTTTCACAACTGAGAAAAACACATTTCATCATTTTCAAATTCTCAAACCGTTGTCAACGTTACATAATCAGTGTAGCCAGATTGGGCGACTTTTCGCCATTTAGGCTTAGACTCGGCAGGGTGGCGCCGATGCGACCAATTTTTACGATCGGCGACTGATCGCCAAAAAACATGGGGCTATTTTAGGCGATTTCGGAATGAGAATGTCTAATCCTCAGGAATGATAAAAATAACTGGAAATCAAAATGCTTTTAACAGTTCATCACTTTTTTCATTATACTTCAATTGCGACAAACAGAGAAAATAAAGAAATGCTGAAAAATGTTTTATGCGGAACCAATAATGATTATTGTGTCAAACGCATTAAAGTTGATATTAGCTTCTAGTGTGTTCAAGACAACAATGGAAATTTACGTTTCGTAGAATGTTTCGTGGTTTTAGTGAATAGTGGTCGTCCTCAGTTTTATATAAATGGAAAAACGAAATTTTCGGCGGCTTGGGGCTCGTCAAATCTGGCTAAACTGGTTACATTTGGCAGTTGATAGTTGACAAGCCTTTGCTCAAACGTTAATCAAGCGAAATAAATACAAAATAATATATGAAAACTTATAAAACGAGTGATGAAGATACATCCTTGTCTTCCTTAGAGATGCCTCAACGAAATCCGATGCGTGGCAGAAGACTGTTCGACCTGAATTATCGAAAACATTAGATTGGATGCAAATATTTCACGCATGATAGATCTCAGATGCTCGAAGAACGTATGGTCGATGGGGCTGAAAAGTTCTGGAGTGGCGACCGCGTGGCGGAATACGTAGCAGGAGGGAAACCTCTGTAGGTGAGTCTAATTATTCTCTCAAAATGGTTCGCAGCTAACAATCTTTTACTGAATGCGAAAAAAACAAAATGTCTAAAGTTATCTTTACCAAATGTACCACAACATGACCTAAACTTAAATCTTGACGCCAAAAATCTTGAAGTTATAACGGAAACTGTATTCTTAGGGATTACTATCGATTCAAAATTGCAGTGGGGCGCGCACATTAGAACTCTTTCGGGTAGGTTAAGTTCGGCTGCATATGCAGTAAGGAAAATAAGGCAGCTAACCGATGTAGCTACAGCTAGGTTAGTATACTATGCTTATTTCCACAGTATTATGTCTTATTGCAATCTGCTGTGGGGATCAGCAGCAGACGTTGACTCAATTTTCATCCTACAAAAGAGGGCAATCCGCGCAATCTATAAAATGGGTCGTCGCGAGTCCCTCAGAGAAAAATTTCAAGAGATCGATATATTGTCTCTACCTTCACTTTATATTTTGGAATGTATTTTGTATGTCCGTAAAAATCGACGGCTTTTCAAAACTAGAAGCGACTTCCATAATTTAAATACACGCAGTAAGACCGAAATTGTAATACCCAAATTCAGATTAACGAAAACTAGGAAGTCTTTTCTTATAAACAGTATACGCTTTTATAACAAGTTGCCAAACTCAGTTATAGAACTGACCGATGCAAAGTTCCAAAACTACATCAAACGTATCCTTATTAAAAAAGCATATTATAAAATCAAGGACTACGTTGAAGATAAAAACATTTGGCCTTAGCTCCTTCTGCGCATGCAGCTTCCCTGGTAAATTGTAAACGGCACAAATATGTGGATGTCCCTAACTATTCTCAATCTAATTTTTTCTTTCCTTCTTTTAATTAGACTTTTTAAAATGGTTTTCAATCATCTTTATAGCCCATTGCTAAGAATAGTTACAGCACTGATAACAACATTTGTGCCACATGTTAAATTTAGTCTTCTTATACTTATTTTTTTTTTTACCTTTGTATAGATTCTTTTACCGATTGTTTTGTGAATGTGTGAACATTGTAGGCCTTCTAGATGCTAGTTAACATGTTAACTTTTTAATGTAATATATAATCTTTTTTTTTTTTTTAGTTTCTTACGACTTATTGTCTTATGTCGGGCCTACGTTTCCCCCCATATCTAAGTACTAATGCTGGAACATGGAAATATTGTAAAACCAAACCATTTTTAAAAGAGTAACCATGGGGTTTCTTACCGGTTCTTCTCCATAGGAAACGACCAACCCGAACCGTGCACCTTTTGTCGACGTTTTATAAGTGACCATGTAGGCCTATGTGAAATAAAAAAATTGATTTTGATTTTGTTTTTAGACCGATGACTTTTATGACTGTCCAGCAGTCTTTCGGCAGAAATGATGATGATGATGAGTGAGTTCTTCAACAAAAATATTTGAATGTGCCAGTTTTGTGTTTGTGGTCGCCAGTGGCTTTTCCTGCGCGAAAACCGAGAGCTATCCTACAGGAGCTATATGAAAAGTGAAGATAGTACCAAACTGGAGCCCAAGAGATGGGAAAAGAAGCTGTGGAAGACAGTGTCAGAAATGGAAAAGGCTGCTGGTCCAAGGTGCAGGCACAAAGTGTAAGCGATGGTGCGCTGTGGTGTTGACGATAGGCTCAGGAGAGACCCCAGTGGAAACTGTTAGTGGAGCCCTATGCCAAGAGGCACACTGAGATTAGGGAATTTTTATAAACTATAAAGATGTATTGTATAGACTACAGTTTTATATCTCTGATTTCAGAATAAAATGCTTTGTTATTTCGTTTATTTATTATTATATCTATTTTGTAATATTTAAATTAATTATTAAATCATAATATTATTAGGCATTGTGTAATTGTATTCCAAATTATATACTACCAAATACGTTCAACCATTGAGGTGTGATTAACAAATATCCAAACATACAGACTTTCATACCGATATAGAATATTAGTAGGATCTACAAGACAAGAAAATATTACAATGATGAAAATGTGTACAGAATTTGGCTATACTTTTGTATGATTCGATTTAGGTATCAGTACAAAAAAGATGATAAAAACAACATGATAAGTCTCGTTTATTTATTATTTTACAAAATAAGTAGGCAGATATTATATTGTTCGTTAACACATACTAAAACACAGTCCTCCTTCATAATATCCGATCTTTTATCCGACATATTATCGGGTTAGTCAATAGTACGGACGTCAAAACAAATCACAAGCACGCCACTAGCGGCAATTAAGAACAACTACGCATTGCCACTCTTTTTATGAGTGGTGGGGAATAAGGCAGTTGACTCTCGCTAGAGTAAAAATGTTCTGTGAGTTGACTACTGACCGCCTTAGGGCGAACACGTGGTAATCAGTGTCGTGCCGTAATATTAGTAAGCAAGATTGTAACTGTGACTATTTAAAATAAACCCAGTGTATCGAATAATTTCTGTGATTTCATTTGCACGATTGTACCCACCTACCTGCCCACACACGATGTCTTATCCTGACTATCCGATGGTTTGCATCTATCGGCCATCCTTGATGTGACATAATTATATATAATGGCAACGACCCTGGCTAATATTGTTTTCCTTCGGAGGCTCTTCGATGGCTAGTAAAGCCAACCGTCTTGAAAACCCAGGTCACTCATTAAAATTGCATCACAAACGTCCACTTTTGGTGGTAAATCACAATTGCAATCAGATTCCAATGCAGATGCACGAATTCTGTGTGTGTGTCTGTTCCCTCTTGAGAGATCTTGAAATTCTGAGTAAATAATTCTGTAGTTCTATGAGGTATCACAAGAACCAGCAACTGCTCACTCTGAACACATTCACTTCTAGTAATTGTAAGCTGCAATTCTTGATTTCGGTAATAACAAATTATCTTAGATATTATTTTCTTACGATAAGACATCATTGACAAAATAAATACGGTTGCCATGACAATCTTGAAGTAATTGACTAGTGCCTACGATCCATTTTATAGTTTTATAATAAGGTAGTATACATTTCAAATAGGTTTCATATTAAATTGCTTAAATATGAAAAATCAAGTTAATACTAACATACTTTTTGTAGCTGTATAAAATTTATATTAGTAAATTTTATGCAATCTTGTGATGTCTTAGATTTCTTTTGTAAAATGGAACGTAAGGATGAAAAAGAAAGTGAATGTAACTTTGACAGGCCCATACTTATGTAGGTACTTACTTATTTGATCTAGGTAGATTCTCAATTGCGAAACGTAAAATACTTTTGGGATCAGGAATCTGTGCATTTTCTGATGGCCCTCTCTCAACTTCACGGGGCGGGGATGACGGTGCGGATTAAATGAAACACCACCGTAGATTCTTCAACAAGTACACATATATATTGTCGAGTGTCTAATCTTGGAAGAATGGCACGAAAGCAGTTGGATGGGATCGGTCGTAAAAACGTAGCTTCACAAAGAATTTGTGAAATGCGAGCGCTGTTTTACAAGAGCCGAGTTCACGTGTGTTAATATTAAAATCAGCTGTTTATATCCATAGATTACATCCACTAGGGATGGGGACGCGCGAACTCCAATCTATCAGTTTAACTAGTCCTGTGTGCGTGACCCACATGTTATAAATTACTGCGAGATGAGTGAGCGTTCACAGAACGCTACACCACCCCCCTACGGAGAAAGGAAATCCATCTCCAAGAAAATTACAAAAAAACACATAAATTTACAATAACAACATTATAAATCTAGAACATTCCTAGCTTTTACCAGCCTACCGGTTCTAGTGACGGTTGGTGCTGGCATTGGCAGACGGGGAGTAGGAATAGAAGACGGTGGGGAAGAAAATTGGAGTAGTGGTTCGGGAGCGGTAGGTACAGGGATCAAAGAGGTCAACGGTTGATAAGAAGCAGGTTGTGGAGTTATATTCGGATGCACATCTGGAAGAAGACTCGTGTTAAAATCCACAAATGCTAGTTTAATGCGGTCAACACTACCAACCACTTCTCGATCGATCGTCTTTGACAAACAAATTTATGGTTTTGTCATCGTTAGAACGATTAACAATCCTCTAAGGTCCTGTATATGGTGGCTGCAGTGGGCGTCTGACTGTATCGTCTCGAAGGAAAGCATGTGTCGTTGAAGAGGCTTCCTTGTAAATAAACACACCGGGCTGACAGTGACGAGATGCGGGAGTTGGACGAATGTTAGCCATTCTGCGGCGCAGCTGCACTACAAAATCAGTAGTATCACTAGTGCTATCCTGATCCAGGTTGGATACAAGTAGTTCCCCAGGTAGCCTGAGTGGCTCCCCGTACACCAACTCAGCGTTCGTGGCTTTTATGTCTTCCTTGAAAGCGGAGCGCATGCCTTAGAGGAAGAGTGGAAGCGATCGGACCCAGGAGTCGCCGAGACACATTAGAGCAGCCTTGAGTTGACGGTGGACGTGCTCGATCATGCCATTTGCACTAGGATGATACGGAGTAGTCCTCACACGCTTGGTGGCACAAAAATTCATCAACCTTTGAAATAGTGTGGACTCAAATTGGCGCCCTTGATCTGTGGTCAGTATATTAGGCACTCCAAAACGTGCGATCCAACCGGTTACAAAAGTGTCTGCCACTTCTTCCGCCGTCATTGTCGTCATAGGCCATACCTCCGGCCACCGAGTAAATCTGTCAATTGCGGTGAGACAATAGTTATACCCATGAGAGTGAGGTAGGGGGCCTATGATGTCGATGTGGACATGGCGGAATGGACCTGTTGGCGTTTCGAAGTTACCTAGAGGTGCCGTGATATGACGGGTCACTTAATTACGTTGGCAATGTAGACAGGTGCGTGCCCATTGGCGTCAGTCGGTATTGACTTTTTGCCATACGTAGCGCTCAGTCACCAGGCGAACGGTGGCCCGTATACCGGGATGGCTAAGGTTGTGACATCGATCGAAGGCAGCTCGGCGAAAGGGTGATGTGAGGAAAGGGCGAGGTCTCCCAGTAGAAATATCACAGGTGACAGAGATATTCGTACCTGGCATGATAACGTCTGTCAATTGAAGGCCAGTACCTTGTTGTCGTAGATTGGATAGCTCCTGATCTACCAGCTGAGATTTTGCGAGAGCCTCGTTATCCTCTTCCAGAGTAATGGCCTCTACGCGTGACATTGCATCGGCCACGATATTGTCTTCCCTTTTTATATATTTGATATCGGTGGTGAACTGACTGTTGGTTGATTCAATGGGGCCGGTGGAAGTCTTTCTCGGCGCTGCGCAAATGCATACAACAGCGGCTTGTGGTCCGTATACATAGTAACGTGTTTGACTTCAAAAACATGCCGGAAGTGTTGCACGCTTTCAAACACCGCTAAGAGCTCTCGATAGTAAGCTGGCCACTGTGTCTGCTTGGTTGTCAATTTCCTGCTAAAAAATCGTTTCCTATCTGTTGTTGCAGGCAAGACCCAATATGGATGCTCGAAGCATCAGTAAATAGAGTTAAACTGGCGTTAGAGGCCGGATGCTGTAGAAGCGTTGCACTGGATAGACTTAGTTTGCATGTTTTAAATTTTTCGGGTAGATCCGGTGTCTATGGAAATGGTTTTTATTTTTTTTTTATATTTGACTGTTGTACAATCAAGTATGCAAAAAAATATTGTACAACAAAAAAAGTCCGATTGACACCTACTAGATGTGAATCTTACATGCACATTATAAAAACACTTATTATTTGAAAAAAGATATAGAGAATTCAAGAAAAAAAAAAACATTTTTAACCGCTAACAGATGATAGAAAAATAACATAAGATCAAAAATTAAATCAAAAATAAAATTAAAATCAAATTGTAGCACCCTTACTGTTAGATGCGGCCAATGCATCTATTAGAGGGGCTTGGTACTGGGCAGCCCGTGGGATAAAACGTCGATAGTAATTTAACATGCCGAGGAATCGGCGCATACCTTGAAATGTTTTTGGGGGTGGAAAATCCAATATGGCTTGGATGCGGTCTGCTGGAGGTCGTGTGCCTTCTGCGCTGATGTGATGGCCCAGAAATGTGGTTTCACGGACGCCAAGAATACACTTGGTTGGGTTTACTACCACCCCATAGTCCCGTAAGTGACCAAAAAGGATCCGAAGGTGTTCCCGATGGAGAGCCGCATCAGCTGAGTGAACGAGGATATCCACGTATGGAAAGCAAAAATCTAGACCCCGTGTGATCTCATCAATAAACCGCTGAAATGTTTGACCAGCGTTTCGTAGCCCGAAGGTCATAAAAGGAAATTCGAAGAGGCCAAATGTGGTGACGATGGCAGTCTTCGGAATATCCTCTTCGGCCACGGGAATCTGATGGTAGGCTTTAACCAAGTCTACAGTGCTGAAAATCTTCGAGCCCGTGAGATTATGTGCGAAATCGTTGATGTGCCGAACTGGGTACCTATCTGGTACGGTTCTTGCGTTCAATGCACTGTAATCGCCACATGGGCGCCACGTATCATCTTTTTTTACGGCCATATGCATTGGAGATGACCAGGCACTTTTAGATGGGCGTGCAGTACCAGATTTCACCATGTCTTCAAATTCCTTTTTGGCCGCTACTAACTTTTGAGGGGCCAGTCGGCGAGGACGGCACGGAATTGGAGGCCCATCTGTAGTTTTTATAAAATGCGCGGTATCGTGTATTTTATAAAACCCTTGGCACGCCAGGTGGGCGAGTTATTTCTGGGAATTCTGCTAGTATATGTGCAAAAGCAGAATTTGACATGGCCACGGCCTTGACGCTTGGTTGGTTTGATAACATAGATACGGCGGATGATGATAAATTTGTAAGGCCGTCAACCAATCTCTTAGCTCGGCAATCTGGTAAGAGATGATAGAAGGACAGAAAATCCGAGCCAATGATGGCAGTTGTGACGTCAGCCACAACAAACGACCAAACGAACTGTCGCCGAAGACCAAGATCAAGAGTCATGTTTACGTTGCCGTATGTCTTAATGCTGCTACCGTTTGCCGCGCTGAGCTCATATTCGGAACTTGTTCTCCGATTTGAAAGCCAGCTGCGAGGGTAGCAGCATAGATACGAGCAGGTGTCGACCAAGATCTGTCGTTTGGTGGCTCGGTCTGTAACGAAAAGACGACGGCTGGTTTGTTGGCTGTAGTCGCAATCAGTTGCCACCGCTACTGATTGCAAAGTCAGTTTTCCACCTTAAAATTGCAGGGCGGGATGCATTTGAGGGCTTTAACGCCGTAAGTTCTATGGTACCAACAGCGTTTATTGGATCGGCCCGGACCGATTGGAGGCGGATGATAATGCAGCAATTTGCTTGCTGAGTTCGTCAATCCGCTCCATCATAGGAGTCAGAGGAGACACTGAGGCAGCATAAACGTCTGCAGGTCCCGGTTGGGCCTCAACGATTCTATCGGCCAAATCGGCCACTTTTTCCAACGGGAGGTCACCGTGAGCCGCCAAAATACCTTGCACGTGTCGGGGGAGGCGCGAGAGCCATAGCTGGCGGAGAATTTTATCATCCGATAGGGAGGTTCCGGAATGCGATCGGAGGTGCCTCAAGAATTGAGACGGCTTTCGGTCTCCGAGTTCGTTTTCACCGATAAGTTGTCTCACTCATTGTTCTTCTGATGGTGAAACGCGTTTAATTAGAGCCTCTTTCAATTTTTGGTACTTCCCTTCTGCTGGAGGGTTCATGATGATATCTTCTATTTCACCCGCCACCTTATGGTCTATTTGACTCAGGACGTAGCTGTACTTGGTGTCATCTGTGTTGATGCCCGCTAGATGACACTGCGCTTCGGCTTGTGCGAACCACACCATACTCTGTCGGGCCACAAAGGGGGCATCTTGACATACAGCAGGTGCGTCCACTAGCTCCGATTTAGGGTGTGAGACGTTTTGCTCTTGGAGAGCTCGTAAGGCGACATTCTCTGCCTCCAGGGCGGCCAAACGTGTTTTTAAATCTTGATCTATGGTGTAATGGAAGGGAAATGTAGAAGATAGGTGAGATTCAATTCAGTTGCAACTGGCAACCCAACCGACACTAGTGAATTTAACAATCAATTAAAAGTTCAGTGCGCAGCTAGGTCATTACAAAATATCTCGTAATTATTCCGTCAATGTAAACAAATACATTACAATAATGTAAATCACTTAAAATACATATAAGAATGAATTAAATATAAAAATGTACACTGGTATTTATACATATAAAACCTGTATGTACACAACCTCTTTATGGCACAGAAAAGCTATGGTTGTATCAATAATAAAACAAAAAGAAAATGCAATAAAATGAAATGGATATTAAAAGACTGAACGAATGACTGAATGAATATACGATATGTAACTTGAAGTTTTTACTAAATTTCGTAGTAGCACCCATATGAAGTGGAATCACTGATAATACTGATATCAATAATGTTCATGTGATTAACAGAAAGTAGTCCAATACGGGCACAAATATTTTAACGGTACTTGCGTGACAAACTTCACTTCTATTGTAGTAGCGTCTGCGGTGTTATTGCACTAATTGTTCTGCAGGCCGATGCTGAAGTTTGGTCGGTAGGTCGTCGTCATAAACAATTGCAATATGCCGGCTGTTGTTGGAATCTTCTTCTGAAGTAAATCACGTCGACGGTTACCACTTTGGGATCAGAAATCTGTGCATTTCCTGATGGGCCTCTCTCAACATCACGGAGCGGGGATGACGGTCTGGATTAAATGAAACACCACCGTAGATTCTCCAACAAGTACACATATATTGTCGAGTGTCTAATCTTGGAAGAATGGCACGAAAGCAGTTGGATGGGATCGGTCGTAAAAACGTAGCACCACAACAACACTGTTTTACAAGAGCCGAGTTCCCGTGTGTTAATATTAAAATCAGCTGTTTATGTCCATAGATTACATCCACTAGGGATGGGGCCGCGCGCACTCCAATCTATCAGTTTAACCAGTCCTGTGTGCGTGACCCACAGATTATAAATTACTGCGAGGCGAATTAGCGTTCACAGAACGCTACATACTCAAATGCTTCCTAAATTATTTGACACTGATTTGACAATACTCAACTGATTATTGCTGTTTTACTTAACTCAGAAATCGGCCATAGGGCCGATTTCTGAGTTAAAAATAACAAACTTTTCGGAAACCTATAGAGGTTTCCGAAAAGTTTGTTATTTTTTTATACATCATTGGATGCAAAACATCTTGAATGGTCTTTAGTCTTTAGTTCCGTCGCAGTATGCGTTAGGAGTGAGGAGGGTTATGTGCCCGGCACCGCATGCCACAGCATTGTGCGATCAAAAGCCTGACATAAATATACAACTTACTAACTGTTTATAAAACTATTCATAGGAATACAAGATAAAATAGAAAAGGAGGAAAAGTAGAAAATAGAACCCAAGTTCACAAGAAAACCACATTTTCCAAAATATTTTTTGTGATTATTGATAGAGTAATAAAGATCACGATAAGAATAGCACAGAAAAGGAACATTATAAATATATATTAATATTATTATTTATTTAATTAAAACTTCATGCACAAAGGTACAATGGCGGACTTAATGCCATATGCAATAGGCGTTATCTACCAGTCAACCAAGGCTGGTGAACTGACAACGTGGCAGGTGCTTTGCTAAAGTCTTCAAAAATAAAAAGATATAAAATAATTTTATACTTAAAATACACATACATTTATATATTTCAATGATAAAATACAGAAGATAGAGTCCCTACAAACTGAGATTGCGAAAGTTGTATAATACATACATAATAATGAAGGTGTAACGAGACACAAGACGAACATCTCTGGAGGACGATATAACAAGCTAACTTACGAACAAGTTTCTAACATGGAAACTATAATGGCAGAGATGATTTGAATGTATATGTAGGCAACTAATGATTCGCGTTGCAGGAACTTTAATTTCCGGATAGAATCTGATTTGAGAAAATCTGTAGTTTAAACAAGGGATTTTCTTGTCATTTAGGGATACAGTACATGAAAGAAGGCAGTTTAAAGGTCGTTTTCTAATGTTATAAAATCTAATTAGGGCACAAGAGAGCAGTGCAGTGGTGGCCCAGTGGTATTGGCCGCGACTTATAAGTTGTAGGTCGTGGGCTCGTGTTCGAACCCAGGCACGAGCACGAACCCGCTTTACTTTGTGTAAATTATTTCATCACCATTGCTCTCAAAAACGGTGAAGAAAAACATCGTGAGGAAACCGGCATGTCCCAGAAACTAAAGTTCGAAGACATGTGACTCCACCAACCCGCGCAGGGCCAGCGTGGTCTGTATCCCAGTAGTGGGAACTATGGCTGATGATGATTGATGAATAAGGCAGAAGAGAGATAGTAGGCGAAGAAATCTCTAGCTTTTGGAAGAAAACGAGTGTATCTACCGTTATACTTGTAAGCAAGTGTCCCTCAATCTAGCATAGTTCTGGAAATGTGCACTATCATCTTCGTCCACTGCCAGGCATAGGACTCTCTCAGAGGATAACCGTGGTCGTATGGCACCTACCGTAACAAAACAATACATTCTGCAAAGTGGCATACTACCACGGTTATCCTCTGAACACCACTATGAATATGAATGAAATACAATAAAATATGTATGACACATGTAAGTGGTTTATTTAATATCCGATACATATCAAATAGTTTGTACATAACAATTTCAGACGAGAATATTTTCTTGTTTCATAATTTTAATAGCGTGATTTTTCAGTAGTCGGGTTTTAGTTTTTTTTTGTGGCCATATTTACGCTTCTGTGCCATCCATATCCAGCTTCTACTGGTGATGGCTACAATATCGTCTGCCTATCTCTCTGCCGTAAAACCAACGTTCCTTCTACCTTTCTAGACTTTATTCAATTCTACAAAGTTTCCACAGAGAGTTTTCGAACATTCTCGAAAATAGCAACATATATTTTAAGATCGAATCATTATCTCACGAAATACGACATTGTACTTGTATAAGGAGCATCTACATATAAGAATACAAGGCAAGAGGGACTGTCATCGGGTTTTCACGGAGGAATGTCTAATATTTCCGTCGCAGAAACGAACATTTCCGATTAGCTCATGATAAATGGTAAAAGTTTAAGAGGTTTGTAGTTACGCATCCATTTTCTTTATAAAGAAGTCCTATTTTAATTTTGTTTTGTCTAAGTAAAATGAAAAAGAGAGATCTTGAGATGTGGGAATATTTTAACAGAGAAGCTGTAACTGGATTTTTATAAGTAATGCTGTTGAGGCCACAGACTTCAACATAGCCGGCCGTCGTGCGGCTAGGAAGGAGAGGTGCGGGGACAGCGGCTCGTCGCACGGACAAAGGCGGAGAACGGGCCCCGCGCCAGGCAGTCAGCTGTGTTCCGTCTTTAAGCACGGCTGCGCTCGAGCATTTTTAAATCTTTTTATTTTCATATTTACTTTTTATCGTCTTGTTATTCCATATTTTACCTTTTCTTATTACATGTTATACAGTCCACTCTCTTTCATTTCATACACGAAGGTCTATCGTCACGAACATTGGTCCTTCTACCGTTAACATTTGAACCAAACAAAGAAACCAACGGAATTTTCAAAAATTCAAAAAATTCAACGGTTCGTCGGTTGGAGAACAAAGAACTTCTTCTTCGGGTTCAAGTTTCACAAGAGGTCCTCATTTTCGAGTGTCATCGTCTGCATTTGGTCATCGTGAACGTCGATACGGCAACACAGCCATCTTCATCGGGTTCAAACCAACGGGCGTCGCAAGAAAATCGTCGAGACTTCGGGACAAGAAGACTTTTTCGTCAACATTCGTCGGTTAGCACCAGGAAGATCTCAGGGTCTACTCATCGGAGCCACAGTCGTCAGCTCATCATCAGAGGTTGACAGCATAAAACCGTGAGAACGTTCCAATTCCTTTGTTCCAACATTTTGCTTAGTCATTTTGCCTAGTTTCAACGTATTTAATAGTTACATTTCATTTAGTCATCCCATCAATCCCCAATCTTCAGCCTATCAACTGTTTAAACTGTTTCCTTTAAAGCATATAATACCAAGGTGTAAAAAAACCATTTACTAACGTAATCATAATATTTAATTTATTGTAGGTCCGTCAACCGCTATTCCGTTATATCACGTCATTTAATCTAAAACTTATATATTATTAATATTAAACGAAATATATTGCATTATTTTCAGTGAATTGGATTGAATTTATCTTGATTTGTGTAAAGTAAACATTGCATCATTCACCTAGCATTACTCAGCAAAACGAAACGCCTAGCGCTTTTATAACTGCAAACTCGTATCTTACTGCTTATAGCTCACGTGCCCGCTTCGCAACTTGTTGCTAATCGTTTATTATCAGTAATTTTCGATTAATTTTAAATACTAAAATCTTCTTTCTTATCTTCTCTTCTTTACTGCAACTACTTTATTTTCATTGTCATGGCAGACATGAAAAGCTTTATTAAGAAGCGAGCTTCAATTAAAGCCAAGCTTACGCAATTTACTTCGTATTTAAATATTTCTAAGTCTTGCGAAAAGTTGAGTGAGGTACAAGTCATCGAAATCGAATATCGACTTAATATATTTGAAAGCTTATACGAGAAATATGATACATTACAGGATGAATTGGAGGCGATGGTGGATGACCCCAGCGAGCAATATGCGGAACGCGAAGAATTCGAAAAGCTGTACTACGCATTGGTGGCTTCCGCACGCCAGCTGATCAGCGGCGCAAGAAAGCTTCTTGAGGGAAACACTGAAGCCGAGGTGGATTCTTGTATTACTAGTACACACAAACACAATTCAATTCGTTTACCTAAAATTGACTTACCCAAGTTTTCAGGTACTATCATGATTGGCTGGAATTTAGAGATACCTTTGTTTCTATAGTACATAATAACAATACCTTAGATACAATTAATAAATTACACTATTTGCGTGCTTCCTTAAAGGGTAGTGCTTCTCTTGTTATTGATAACCTTGACTTCAAATCAGAAAACTTCGACGCTGCCTGGAAATTGCTCTGTGAGAGGTATGACAACAAAAGATTGCTTGTCAACAATCATGTGCAAGCACTTTTTAACGTTCAGCCGATTGATAAAGAGTCAAGTAAGTCACTACGTTACATAATTGACACTACAAATAAAAATCTCAGAGCGTTGGCAACCCTTGGTCAACCAGTTCAGAACGCCTTCGTTGATGTTCTTGTCATTTACATAATGACCAGTAAGCTCGACCACGTTTCGAATCGTCAATGGGAAGAGCACCGCAACACTTTTTCCGAACCTCCTACATTATCTGCATTTACTAAATTCCTTAGTAGCAGAGCTGACTTACTAGAGACAATTGAAGAGTCTAAGCCTATAGCGACAACTAATAGCGAACCCTCAACACTTGCGACTAAACCTAAGAGCAGTGCTGTGCCTGAAAAATTAGTAAAACCTTTGTCATGTCCCATGTGTCGTCAAGATCATTTTCTTTTTGCATGCGAACAGTTTAGAGGTCTATCAATACAGGCTCGTATAAAAAAGGCTCAGGGTTCAAATATATGCATGAATTGCCTTCGTCCAGGTCATGATGTTGCCAGATGTAAATTGAGTCATTGTAAATATTGTCGTCAAAAACATAATACTCTGTTGCATATCGATACTGACAATGTTCTTTCTAGTGCACACAATACTGCATTATCAGCTAGTCAACCGTTTACATCTCGAATAATTTTACTTTCCACAGCACTCGTGAGGGTGACCGGTGCTGACGGTAACCATCATACAGCACGAGTCTTGCTGGACAGTGGAAGTACAACCAATTTCGTTTCGGAAGACTTTGCTCGTAAGATACATGTTCCTACCTACAGTACCAAGTCCAAGGTAACAGGTATCAATTCTCAAAATTCTAGTTGTACTCATGGATGCTCAGTGTCATTAAAATCAATTGATGACAGTGAGTACGAACTTAACATCGACTGCCTCATATTGCCGAAAGTATCAGCATCAATTCCTCATACTTATGTTGATACTAGTAACATACGTATACCTACGAACGTCCGTCTTGCTGACCCCACTTATTATGTTCCGTCTTCGATCGACGTCCTTGTTGGTGCGGAAGTCTTCTGGGGTATCATAGGCACTGGCCGTATCGCATTAGGTACTCATAAGCCCACTTTACTTGAGTCAAAATTAGGTTGGCTCATCTCGGGTTCATATCATCAGTCTGATTCCTCTTCACATGTTTGTATGCACACTAATAACTTACAAGTAGATTTAGATCGGTTTTGGGAGTTAGATTCTGTGTCATCCATACATAAACTTTCTAGTGAAGAGAGATCCTCTGAACAACATTTTAATGATACCGCATATCGTAATTCTAATGGGCGATTTGTGGTAAGTATTCCTTTTAAAGAGTCACCGGACGTATTGGGTGACTCATACATGATGGCTAAACAACGATTTCTATCTCTTGAACGTCGTTTGGATAGAGATCATCACCTTAAAAGCCTATACATCGACTTTATTAATGAGTACATAGAGCTGGGACACATGTCTGAATCAACTAGACGCCCACTCGACTCAACATGCTCTAATTATTTACCACATCATGGTGTTCTAAAGGAGTCAAGAACAACCACAAAGTTAAGGGTAGTTTTTGACGCTTCCGCCAGAACTTCATCAGGTAAGTCCTTTAACGACATACAGATGGTTGGTCCCCCAATCCAAGACGATTTATTGTCAATATTGCTTCGGTTCCGTCAGCATAAAATTGTCATAAGCGCGGACATTGAAAAAATGTATCGACAAATTCTTATTCATGACAGTAATCGTCCGTTACAAAAGATTATTTGGAGGGCAGAACCAACTCATCCGTCAAAGGAATACACGCTTAATACCGTAACATATGGCACAGCATCAGCACCTTTTTTAGCAACCAGGTGTTTACTTAAACTGGCTGAGGAGTGCTCAGACTCTGCAACTAAGTTGTCGATAGCACGTGATTTCTACGTGGATGATTACTTGTCCGGTGGATCATCTGTTTCAGAAGCTTTGAAAAAAAGCCGCCGTGTTGATGATGTCCTTCGGTCAGCAAAATTCAATCTTCGGAAATGGAGGTCCAATTCCGGTCAGGTGCTGCAGACGCTTAGCGGTGAACACGACGTTTCTGATGTTGTGGACCTGAGCGACAACGAGCAGTCAAAAACTCTGGGACTTCTATGGAAGAGCTTAAGTGACACGTTTTCCTTTTCTATTAACTTAGATTCCACTGAAAAGGCTACTAAACGTTATATCTTATCAACCATAGCGCAGATCTTTGATCCCATTGGCCTAGTCGTTCCATGCATTGTGGAAGCCAAAATTATCATGCAACATCTGTGGCTAACCAAATGTTCTTGGGATGAGCTTGTTCCCACGCATATTCAGAATGCTTGGAATAACTTTCAAAATGGTCTGCACCTTTTAAACGAGTTCAAGATACCTCGGTGGGTGTTGTGTGAATCTGCGTCCTGTCTACAGCTGCATATATTCACTGACGCATCCGAAAAAGCTTATGGGGCGTGTGTTTATGTTCGCAGCGTTTCGAGAGACGGCGAGGTTACGGTACATCTCCTTACCGCTAAAAGCAAGGTAGCTCCAATCAAATCCACAACCATACCGCGGCTTGAGCTGTGTGGTGCTTTGTTGGGTTCACGGTTGTACTCAAAGGTTCGTCAGTCACTTACTTTAAAATTTAATGCAGTCCATTTCTGGTGTGATTCCACCATCGTCTTAGGATGGTTATCTACTTCACCAAATCAATTAAAGACATTCGTTCGTCATCGTGTGTCTGAAATTCAGGAAACTGTAGGAGGAGACTCTTGGCACTACGTCCCGTCAGCTGAAAACCCCGCAGACCTCGCTTCGCGTGGACTTAGTACTGACAGGCTGCTGTCATCTTCTTTGTGGTGGTCAGGACCACAATTTCTTAGCAAAGATACGTCTTCATGGCCTCGGTTCCCTGAAGCACATCGTAATCATTTAGAGTTACCGGAAACAGTCGTTTCTTGTCATGTCTCTAATCATATTATTGAAAATCCTATTGCTGCATTATTTTCAAAATTTTCAAACCTTAACACATTACAGCGTGTGACGGCATATGTCATGCGATTCATTAATAAATGCAACAAAGAATCACTTGAGTCTGGTTCACTAAATTCCATTGAACTTAACAATTCATTAAACTTATTACTAAGACTTAGTCAAATGGAATCATTCCCGGAAGAGTACCGCTTGCTTAAATCAGGGAAATCGTTACCAGCCAAAAATACTTTTTTTGATACTGTTTCTAATCTCATTCGTGTTGGAGGAAGATTAAATAACTCATTTTATGATTATGACATTAAACATCCAATTCTATTATCTAGTTCTCATACCATTTGCATTCTATTGTTCAACATGTTCCATCTACGCCTCTTACATGCTGGACCACAGCTCTTATTGGCCACTATTCGTCATCACTACTATCCCATTGGAGGAAGGAACCTGGCTAAAAAGATTACACATCAATGTGTAAAATGTTGCAGGATCAAGGCCAACACTATTCAACCTGTCATGGGTAATCTCCCAGAGCAACGTCTACATTTAGAGTTTCCATTTTTAGACACAGGGGTAGACTACGCCGGTCCCATCATGATAGCTGACCGGAAAGGTAGAGGATGCAGGCTCATCAAATGCTTTATTTGTGTGTTTGTGTGTCTTGCTACGAGAGCCGTCCACCTCGAGCTTGTGTCGGACCTTATAAAGGAAGCTTTCTTAGCTGCACTAAATCGCTTTATTGCTCGAAGGGGAAAACCCCGTAACATATTTTCCGACAACGGCACTACCTTTGTCGGTGCTTTCAATGAGTTGGCCAGGTTGCTTTCGCAAGACCTAAACCTAAACATCATCGATCCTGGTATTAACTTTTCTTTCATACCTGCCTACACGCCACATTTTGGAGGAATCTGGGAATCGGCTGTTAAATCCACCAAACATCATCTACGACGCATTTTGGGTTTAACAAACCTAACCTTCGAAGAAATGGCTACTTGTTTAATTCAAGTTGAGGCTACCTTAAATTCAAGGCCCTTAACTCCATTATCCAACGATCCTTCCGACCTCGCTCCTTTAACCCCAGCACACTTCCTTATTGGTCGTTCTCTAATCATGCTGCCTCATCCACAGATCCAGAACGTCAACATCAACAGCTTGAAACGATTTCGCCGTATCGAATATCTGAAGCAACACTTCTGGGCTCGTTTCTCACATGACTACATTTTATGGCTACAGGAGAAAACCAAATGGTGCCGGTCGTCTGGCGAGCTCAAGGAAGGAACATTGGTCGTCTTAAAGGACAAACACTTACCTCCTCTTATGTGGCTTCTAGGACGCATCACACATGTACTCCCTGGCAGAGATGGCGTGGCGAGGGTCGCCGACATCCAAACCAGAAAGGGTGTCATCCGGCGCGCCTACAACACCATCTGCCCGCTGCCCGTTACTACAATTGAAGACTCTTCAACGGGGGGAGTATGTTGAGGCCACAGACTTCAACATAGCCGGCCGTCGTGCGGCTAGGAAGGAGGGGTGCGGGGACAGCGGCTCGTCGCACGGACAAAGGCGGAGAACGGGCCCCGCGCCAGGCAGTCAGCTGTGTTCCGTCTTTAAGCACGGCTGCGCTCGAGCAGCCGTGCTTTTAAATCTTTTTATTTTCATATTTACTTTTTATCGTCTTGTTATTCCATATTTTACCTTTTCTTATTACATGTTATACAGTCCACTCTCTTTCATTTCATACACGAAGGTCTATCGTCGCGAACAAATGCCTTTCTTGAGGGTTCTGCAAAGATAGGCAGTTTCAGATTAGTTGAAATAACAATTCATATTGTTTTCACAGATAAAGGTCTACTCAGCATATTTGGCGGATATAGGCACTTGTTCCACCGCCGATGAGGAAGCGAATAGCTATCGACTATATTCTCGCTGAAGAAACGTACATACCATGTCAATAAAAGAGACACATATTAATAGTTGATCGCTGGCGGTTCACACTGCTAGCGAGAACTCTATCAACCCTAGTTTGAACGAAGGAACGGTTGAAGATGTTCATCATCTACTTATGGAGTATACTAAGACTAAGAAGGAAAGAGAGACACTGTTGAGCAGAACAAAATTAAACGAATATGATATTGGTCCATATGTAAAAGTTTTAGCGCAACGTTCACCTGAGATAGCAAACCTACTTACTGATTTGTTTAAAATTTATAATGTATAATGTATTGGTGGTTGTAGCTTCGAACAAGTTTAAGTTATGATGAGGCTGACATGCCATTGTAGATAAAGCCTCCTTTAAGAATTAAATTTTAAAAAAACCCTAGTTTGTCGCAGCGACAAGAGCTATCAAAGATAATGCTCACTCAGCGATAGTCACATGGCGGTCAGAGCTTACGCCGAGAGACCAATCAACCTTCGCGTACAGGTTTGCACAGGACTGGCTACCTCGAGAAAGTGGTGCCAGTAATTGCCTGACGCACAAGAACACTAGCTTTTACAAAACTATCGAAAATATACACTCTTTTCTCGCTGCTAGACCACTCGTCTCTAGTTTATAGCTCTACTCGCTTCTCGCTAATCGTCGGCGGTAGGACAAGTGCCATAGTCGGCAGTTCTACTCAGTAATGAGAATAAAGTAAGCGTAGCTGATTATTTTTTCAAGTAATTGCAGTTTCAATAGGGGTAGGACCATTAGATACTAGAACCTAAACTAAAGAAAAAAGAAAGGAATCATGGGCCTAAAAATTTCATCCTGTACCTATAAGTAGCTTCTACAGTGAATCCACGTCAAAATCTAAAATTGAATTGTTATTACAAAGCTTATGATGATCTAGCTAAACGTATATTATATAATATAATAAATAGAATAGGTTATTCTAAGCTGAAGAAACTTATTCAATAAAACTATATTTTTACTTTTATTTAAAACGTGGGAATTAGATAAAGATGTAAAGCAAGGGCTGTCCTTTCTGCAAGAAAGATTGCACAAATTAAACATACAAATATATCATATTTTTCATTACCATAGCTTCAAAAGAAACTGTACAGTATAACGGCCCGTTCACGTCTTTGGGCGATGCGATTTGCGACGCCGCCCGTTGGCATCAAGTGACAAGCGTGCGCGACTTAACTAAAGCAGTCAGTGGTGATGACAAAATTTAAAGGACCACGATTCACGATTCATCATATAATGGTAATTATATAATTAGATCTTTATTGTGATAAACGATCTTTATATGATTGTAAAAGATATCTATAAATAATATAGAAGCACTTCTGTAGTGTTTCTTGCCCTTCTTCTCCACGAGAACTAGTTAAGCGACCAGGCGGTAAGCTCTCTTATTCTTTTGAATATGAATTAATTGACAAGCCTTATTGAAATAAATACCACTCTTACACACCACATACATAGGAACTCTGATACACAGTAAATAACCAACAACCATCTTGACATTCCAAGCTTGCTATCCTGGTTGATCTCAATACTATTATATGGAGTACCTCCATGTTTCTAGTATTGATCACGTGACATTTCGATAGTGCTTAGCAATCACATTTATGACATTTTACCTATGGCTATCGCGTAGCTTATGTTGAAAGAACATTCCATCGGTAGAGCCTCTGACCACTAGTTTTGATGTAGCAAAACACTGCCGTGCGAAAAGCGCGAGCGACGCTTGTCGCTCGAGCGTGGCACTTTACCGGTAAGAGACTTTAGACAAACAGAATCAGAATCAAAAATCATTTATTTGCAAAGAATGTAGGTAACAAAACATAGTTTTGATGGTGTAAAAAAAGATAAAACTATTGGATCCAGTACATTATACCGTATGGCATGCAACATTAATCATTATAATAATCATAAAATGCAAATCGCAAAATCATATGTTATCATTTAAAAAGTCACTGACAGTGTAATAGCATTTTTCAACTAGTAGTTTCGTTAAATTATTTAAAAAAAAATGAGATGTATCATTTCTAATGTCATTAGGTATTTTGTTGTAGATAACTGGTCCCATATGCATCATATTCTTTCTTCATAAAACTGTTTTGAAACTACTTGTATGTAATAGACATTTGTCTTAAAGAATGGTTTATCATTGTTTCAAAAAGATTAAGGTTATTTTTAACAAATAATGCTATCTCCAGAATATAAAGTGATGGAAAGGTTAATAATTTTAGGGACTTCAACATAGGAATACAGCTGTCTGTTGAATTAATGCCGGTCATTGATCTCAAGCAATATTTTTGGGCTCTGAATATTCTTTCTCGATCTCGTTCACTGCAAATCCCCCAAAATACTACTCCGTATCTTAAAATAGAGGCAACCAGACCATGATAAGCTATAATGATCGTGTCAATATTAACTTTTTTCGACAAATTATAGAGAATATAAGCTCCTCTACTTAACTTTTTGCAGACTTCTTCTGCCTGCTGTTTCCAAGATAATTGGCTGTCAATTACCATACCTAAGAATTTAGCAACATTTGTATTGTCAATATTTTGTCCATGGTATTCAATTTTTAAAGGATCTGGGTGCAAACGTTGAAAGAAATACATAATCTTTGTTTTTTGTAAATTAATTATTAGATTATTAGTATTTAGCCAATTAATTATTGATTTGAATGTGTCATTAATGTCATTTTCATAAGTTGCTTTTTCCATGCATTTTACTAACGCTGTGCTATCATCGGCGAATTACACCATCGGCTGTTGCACATTTCGCGGAAGATCATTGATGTATATAAGAAATAATGAAGCCGCGATGAT
This sequence comes from Orthosia cruda, assembly GCA_964057195.1. Classification (NCBI taxonomy): domain Eukaryota; kingdom Metazoa; phylum Arthropoda; class Insecta; order Lepidoptera; family Noctuidae; genus Orthosia; species Orthosia cruda. The sequence goes on from OZ059844.1 coordinate 15,805,701, forward strand.
ACTCCCCTGTGGAACGCCGAATTTGACCTCTCTACTTTCAGATAGGTATTTAAATTCCAATTTACGTCTAGCACATTCTCTTGAGATTTCTGTATGTTGCTTACGATTTTCGCGGTTCGCGATAAGGCCGCCTGTTGTATGTTTGTTTTGTTATAAGATATCTTTTTTAAATATTTTTATCTTGGTGTATAAAGTATATAATAAATAAATAAGGTACGATTTTATAAAGCTCAACACATTTCCTCTAATGCCGTAGCTGTCAAGTTTTTGTAGCAGGATATTATGAATAACGTAGTCAAAGGCTTTGGTCATGTCAGTGAAACAAAACTTGTGTTTTTTTGTCAACATTCGTCATTATATAAGTTGTTAAGTCATATATCGCCATGTTAATGTTTTTACTCTTTCTGAATCCCTTTTGCTCATTGCTAAGAATGTTAAATTTATCTAAAAATGAAAAAAATATTCGTATATTAGTTTTTCGAAGATCTTGGAGAATACCGAGACCCCTTGTCTCAACTGTCAGTCAGTCAGTGGTGTCTGTCAGTTTGACATGTCTTCTTTACAATATTTTTTATGTAATGGTTTTATATTTACTGTTTTTAGGCTATGTGGAAAAATGCCTGTGTTTATACAGAGGGGAAGAGCTATAACATCAGCAACAAATTTCACAACAGAAATTGCTGTTTCATCATATCCGAAACTTTTTTGTTTTTCAATATTTTAATTATTCTTATTATATCAGCCGGTATTACCGGAGACATAAATATTGAGTTTGGATTGTTCTCTACCCTAATGACCTCGTTATTATTATTATTTGCAGAGTTATGGACTTGATCGACAAAGAAATTATTAAATAAATCTGCAATTTCCTTCGCATCCTTAATAATAGAGTTGCCTATCTTGATTTGCCTGATGGGACCTTTAGTCTGGTTACTACCATTTATTATTTGCCAAGAGGCTTTATACTTATTCGGTGCTTTTTTTTTATAATGTCGCTTTTTTTTTTTCATAGTGTCGAAGCGCGTACGGTGCTGCTTGGACGTGTTTTTGTAGTGATTAGCTAACAACTACTTCGTTATCTATTGTGCGGTCGGCCGCCCGGCCGAACCGGTTAGCGCTCGCGCGAATCTGCACCTTATGCGTAATGAGTACAGACGAGAATCATAATGAAGAACTAATCAATACAATCACTATGGAGGCCGAAGAGAATACACACATAGAAGACTTAACACAATTGTTTGAGATGGAGGGTAACGAGACATCGAATGATGGAATGCGACCTACGAAAAGGAGAAGAGAAGATGATGAATGGAATGAAGTTAGGAACAGCAAAAACAGGACGAGACGTGTAAGAGGAATTACGGAATTACGTGTCACTTGCAAAGAAAAATTTCCTAAACAGTTTGCACTTGCAAAATTATTTAAGGAACAAAGAATAATGAATATAACAAAAGTAAAACATATTAACCCGTACAAAATTATTGTCGAACTTAAGGATGCCGAAAGTGCTGAGAAGTTAGGGAACTCCGAACATTTTAAAGGTTTAGGATGGAGATTCCAGCGGCCTTTTGAGGTCGGTCTATCATATGGAGTCATTAAAAATATCGATTTAGACATCTCTGAGAATGAGCTACGTTCAAGTCTATCAAGTACCTGTAAGGTCGTAAATGTAAGACGCCTACAACGAAGGGACAGAGAGGCAGCCAATTGGACCGATAGCGAGACATGGAGAATAGGATTTGAAGGACCATCGTTACCACCTTTTATACTCATCTACGAAATGAGAGTATTGGTAGAACCTTACGTTTTTCCCGTTACGCAATGTTCTAGGTGCTGGAGGTATGGTCACTCAGTCAAAATGTGCCCTACAACGAATATAATTTGTCCGAAATGCGGAGGTAAACATGCTAACTGCGAAACAGTCTCTTTTAAATGTGTGAATTGTACTAAGAATCACATGGCACTGGACAAAACTTGCCCAGTGAATATTAAGGAAAGAAAAATACGTACTATTATGAGTCAGTTTAACGTTTCATATAGAAAAGCATTGGATATGTATATACCTCCTCCGGCACCTGCGTACGTGGCAGATGTCAACAGGCACACACCCACACCTTCTTATGAGATAAATCCAGCTACGCAAACACCCACCATGACCTCAAATACACCGATGTCACCGGTGTTACAGTCGAAAGCAACATTTTCTCAAAAAACAACACGCCCTGTACAAAGTCACGAAACCATCTCCAAAAGAGATATCACAAAAGGACCACAAACCAAAAATGTACCGCAAATGGACAAAACACAAACCGAAAAAGAAGGAGAAGCCATAAAGAAAAGTAAGCAGAAAAAACACAAAAAAATAGGATCCCATTTTGAAACTTCCCAGGAACAGGATTGTGATATGGACTTTCAAGAGCATACGTACAGGGGTGATGCAACTGAGGAGGAAGACGATGGTAAAAATGAAGATTCGGAAGATAATAATTCATTCGGATGGCTGGTAGATAAAATAAAATATATTTTATTTGTTAGAAATGACTCCTTCAAAGTTAAAATTATATCCGTTATCCAAATTAGCATGGAGTGGGCAATATCTTTCTTCCTAAATAAGATAATACCTAAAGATCTGTCCTCTTTTAAAAAATATTTCCGCAATGAATACTGTTAAAATAAACATTTTGCAATGGAACTCACAAAGTGTGCTACCCAAAAAACTAGATTTAGAACAAATTTTGTATTTAGAAAAAGTTCATATTGCTGCGTTATGTGAAACTTGGTTGGATCCTGACTGTGATCTTAATATAAAAGATTATAATGTGTTTCGCTGCGACAGACCTGACTCATATGGAGGCGTCGCAATTCTAACTCACAAATCCATCAAGGCTCAACAATGCCATATTCATATTTTAAATTCGCGTATTGAGATGGTCCATGTCAAAATTATTAATTGCAGTTCCATTCAAAATGTGATTTCAATTTATTGCCCACCTAACGTTCGTACTACACAAAATGATTGGGACTCGCTGTTTTCTATAGCAAACTCGAGAACTGTAATTTTGGGAGATTATAACGGTCATCACTCAAGTTGGTCCACGAGAACAGATCAAAGGGGTATTCAAATCTTTGACTCTTTAATTGACCATAATTTCGTTACTTTAAATGATGGGAAGCCGACTCGTGTAAAGCTAGTTAATGGAATTTTGCAAAAGTCGGCACCTGATGTATCTGTAGTCTCTTCAGATGTGTCTTTGATGTTTGATTGGAACGCAACTAATGAGTCCTTGGGCAGTGACCACGTGATAATCAAATTAAAAACGTCGGTTAATTGTATTCCACGCATTGTTAAAAAACGAAACTTAAAAAAGCCGATTGGGTAACTTACCGTAATTATATACAAGAAAAACTAGATGAGTGTACAATACCTGCTAATCCACAAAAAGCATATAATTTATTTTTAGATATAATTAACGGAGCCGCTGATGCAAGCATTCCTTATTTTAAATTTAACCAAAATCCCAGTAGTCAATTTAAACCGAAACCTTATTGGTCTCCAATATTATCTAAAGCGGTGGCGGCGAGACGATTGGCTTTAACGTACTTTAGAAAAAACCCAACTCCAGATAACTTACGAATATTACAGGACAAGACTCGAGAAGCTCAAAGACTAACTAGAAATGCTCGTAATACGGGGATTCGTAATTTTTGTTCTTCAGTAGATGAGGTCACTTCGGCTAGTGACATGTGGCGACGCATGCGCTGGTTGAAGGGATACCGCTCAGCTAGATTTAATGTAGACGAGATGTTGGCTGAACAAGTGCTTTTAAATTTAGCTCCTGATTTTACATGCCCCACTGCCTTCCTTTTGTTCTCAAAATCAGATATTGGAAGTTGCTATAACAAGACAAGAAATTGATAAATGTATAAAATCTAAAGACACCGCACCCGGCTGCGATGACATTTCCTTTTCGATGATTAAAAATCTTCCCGAAATTGCAAAAAACATTTTGACACAACTTTATAATTCTTTTTTTTCGTTAAATTTCGTGCCCGAGCAATGGCGCCAAGTCCGCATAGTACCAATCCCCAAACCAGGTCGAGATATGAGTTCCGCTTCCGCAATAAGACCCATTTCATTAATGTCCTGTTTATGTAAAATCTTTCATTCTGCTATTAATAAGAGAATTGAGTGGTACTTAGAAAGTGGAGGTTTTTTTTCTGAAGAGACTATAGGTTTCAGAAAAGCACGTTCATGCTTAGATAACTTAAATTTACTAATCTCAAAAATACAAATTGGTTACTCAAAAAAACTTGTCACGATCGGATGTTTCGTTGATATTGACAACGCGTACAATAATGTTGACGTCACTACTCTTCTCTTAACCTTGGACCAACTTGGTGTGGGAGCACAATACTGTAAATATCTATGGGAATTTCTTAAAGAAAGATATTTAACGATTAACGGATTAGATAATACCGTTACTAGAGTTGCCAGAAGGGGCTTGGCACAAGGTGACCCATTGTCACCACTTCTATTTAATATTGCAACCATTCATATTTGTAAGACAATACCTAGCTCCGTATCTATCTCACAGTATGCCGATGATTACGTACTTTATATAACATCCCATAACACTGATGAGTCAACGGCCGAGTTACAGGAAGCGTTAAGTGTCTTATGTAATCTATTTGATTCCCTTAACCTAAATATTTCATCAAATAAAAGCAAAATTTGTATTTTTAACAGAGACTATAGAAAACTGTCAGTTAACTTGTCAATTGGAAATGATAGATTGGAGGTAGTTGACACGGTTCGATATCTTGGTATGTGGTTGGACCGTTCACTCCGGTGGGGAAAACATATTAATGAGGTTTGCCAAAAAGTTCTTAAATTCATAAAAATTATTAAAGTGCTAGCAGGATCAAGTTGGGGTGTGCATCCAAAGTATTTAAGAAGAATTTATATATCCCTAATTAGAAGCCGTGTGGACTATGGAAGCTTTTTCTATGACAACAGTGCAAAAACGCACTTAGAAAAATTAAATAAATTACAAAGCCAAGCAATGAGAGTAGTGGGTAGTTTTATAAAAACTACGCCCATTCACGTGATGGAAAGCGAGTTATGTTTACAACCGCTATACCTACGTCGACGATTCTTGGCTAGCAAATTCTGGCTTAAAACGAAAGCATTGCAGGCAAACACGGGAGGAATTAACTTGCTTTCTGAACTATCCACATTGTGTAATAACTCTTCATATTGGCAAAACAAAAGAATTCCACTATTAGTCTTAGTTCATGAGTCACTACATAACTTAAAAGTTCATTGCAGTAATAAGTTAGATATGTTTTCTCTGAATACATGGGTCAGTAGTATTGATAGCAACAATTTAATAAAACACGAAGTTAGTTTTGTGTCCAAACCAAAACGACAATACAATCCTGTCAGCTTAAGTAACTTATTTGTCGACTACATTAATTCGGAATACTCGACCTATTTTAAAATATTTACAGATGGATCTAAAGAGGGTGACGGCACGGGAGCCGCCTTTTATGAGTCTGAAGGACATTCAATGAAATTCCAAATTAATGTCAGTGTGTGTATAATGGAAGCTGAGCTGATTGCGATCGCAGAAGCTCTGTCGTATGCAGAATCAATCCATCAAAACAAGATTGTTATTCTCACAGACTCAAAAAGTTCGCTCCAACACTTGGCTCGATGTACCTCGACATTTCGAGGAACACCGATAGCCTACACTATACTGAAAATAATTTTGCAGTTACAATGTTCTGGAAGGCATATAGTCCTTCAATGGATCCCATCACATATCGGAATAAAAGGCAACGAAATTGTTGATAAACTAGCCAAGCAGGCCATATATGATGGTATTCCTATTAACTTTTCTCCTTACTTCACTAATTTTATACCCTATATAAAACAGGATTGCTATTCCCTCTGGAAGGAGTACTTTGATAAAAGATCAAAAGAAAAAGGAATCTGGTACAAAACGATCCAACCGCATCCCTTGAAGTCACCGTGGATAGATAATCAGCTGTTGAACAGATGTGATACTGTTATCGCGCTAAGACTTCGATCCGGACACATTCCGTGCAATAAGTTCTTATACCTAATGGCAAAATCACCAACGGATAAATGTAATTTCTGTATTCATTCAGTTGGTGATGTTTATCATATATTAATCGAGTGTGTCCGCAACGAGGAATTTAGAAATAGCTTAGATTGTAGATTTAGAGAGGTAGGTTACTGTAATAGTGTTCTAGCTGTGCCAATTTCCGACGCAGCTAGGGAACTTTACAAACTAGCTATACTTAGATTAAGTTAAATGTTACATCTATTTTGTTAAGCTAACCAGGGCGGCATAATCGCATGTGCGACAAAGCCCTTTCAAATTGAATAAAAAAAAAAAAAAACGTTTCTTTTTTTGTAATGTTTTACAAAGTTACATGATACTAGCGGATGCCTCGCAGTTTCACCCGCGTAGTTCCCGTTTCCGTGGGAATACAGGGATAAAAAGTAGCTTATGTTACCTGGGGATAATGTAGCTTCCCAACGGTGATAGAATTTTTGAATCCGACCCAGTTTTTTTAAGTTTATTCGTTACATACAAAAATACAAACATATAAAAATACAAATCTTTCCTCTTTATAATATTAGTATAGATTAGTGACAGCGACTATCGAAAAGTCAAAATGTAAAGGATTGACAACGTGAAATTTCAGTGGTGCATATCAGTCCCATACATTTGGGAACACACGGGTATACACCGTTCAATTTTGGTTGTTTAAATGCCGTGGTGGACCGATCCAGTACATGCACCAGTATCGATATCGATAAAATAAAAAAGTATATACCAAAAAATTACACCGATTTCCAAAGCAAAACATAAATAAATAAAAGTAAATTGAAAAAAAAAAGTTAACTAAAGGAGTCGGGTTATTTGATATTTTGAATTACATTTTTTTATGTTTGACTTTTTGTTGAAATTTCTTTTTTGAATATTGAATTCATTTAAACTTAAAAGTGTTATACATTTTTGAAATCATCTCTTAAATCCCTTTATTTTGATACCCCACATGATGGGTTTGGAAACAAAAAAAAAAAATGAGATCCCACAATAATTATGGCGCCCAAAAGCCGCCATTTTTCTATTCTACAATTTGAATGTAGCCAGTGACTTGCAAGGTTAAGGTGAATCGATTGACGTAGAATCATCAAAATTTGCCAACTCGTTTGGTCTCTAGACCGCCACATAAAACAAACATTCATACATACATAGACTGATAAACACATTACCCTCCTTCAGCAGTCGGGTGAAAAATGCAAAAATAACTTTCGTTAAAAATGCCAAAAACACCGACTTCCGAAACGAAAGTTATTTTTGCACTTTTTAGTGTTTTGCTGTGGAATTCAGTTATTTATTTTTATTTTATCTTTACGAATCGATACTGTTTCATGCACCGGATCTACCCTCCACGGGATTTAAACGACCAAGATTTAACGGTGTTAGCATGGCGACAGCGATTGTCAATAAATCGCTACCTCTAATGGAATGTCACTATGTCTTTAGCCTAACCACAAAATAGTAAGTATACAGAAGGGCCACTCCCGCCGTTTCGAAAATTGACAGCTAAACTTGACAGTCTCACTAAGGTTGCTACTATATTGGGACCGAATTAAAAAAAAGAGTAGGTTGTATATGTTACAAACATAAATGCATCGATTCGTCTAAACATACATCATATCAGGCTTACATGACTTAGAGGGTAAACAGAGCATCAAATATCAATTAAAGATCACGACTCACAAGACGTAACAATGGTGTAATAATGATCCCATAAAAAAAGCACCAAGCTCGACAAAAATAAAAATGTGAAAAAAAAAGTTAATAAAATCAAAAAAACCCGACTGCTTAAGAAGCGAACTAAAAAGATGTAGGTACTTAAACATGAAGAAAATTATGATTTGCGATCGGAGGAAAAATATTTGTGAGCTGGATGACTTAAACCATATTAATATGACAAGTTTCATACCCTTTCCAATTTTGTCTATGGACATTAATTTATTATTTTCCTAGATACTGAATTTCTAACTAATCATCTTGGAAAATTTAATGACCTTTATAACTTAAAATGAATGAAAGAACGAATTTAAATTATATTTAATTAATTTAAAGTATATTCGGTCTGTAACAATTAATATTGGTAACCCAGCCATGCATTGGCTGGGTTTTACCTCTTTACAGTACCTACTTTATGTATAAATGACGTAACAAACACCCGCACAAAGCATTCGTGACAGCCGCGACTGTTCTCGGTCCAATATTGCCCATTATTCCCTGTAAAATCGTAATGTCAATGTGTGCGTTCAAAATGGCGCTTTGTTCGTAGTGGACTCTCTGTCTGCGGCGCGCCGCCGCTTATGTACTTTGTGGCCTAACGTAAGTAAGTAAATAACAGCCTAATGATACTTTTCTTTAAACAAAGATTCCAATTACGTGTGCTAACTAAGAATATACTTCCAGCAAACATTGTATGGCCTAAGGCAAGATTAGGCCTTTTCTTTACTTTGCAAATAATTTTCTCAGAAACAAAAAATGTTTTCCCTAGGTAAAAATGCGTAATTAGATTCTTGTTCAGTATTTTTACTATGTAGGGCTTTGTTTGTCAAGTACAATCTGAGATGTGTATGTTATGTGTTTTCATTGTCTTTGACGTCTTATTTTCTTTAGTCTGTTCGAACTGGTTAAATTCTTCAAAGGAAACGTGGAGTACGTAAATATCCAAAAAGTGGCCACACGTACAACAGAATGGAGCTGACGCGGACGTTTGCTAGACTTTGGTTTGTTGATTGCCTTGCGGTCGCAAGTGCGACTGCTAAGGGTCAAAACTGCGTTAAACCCGCGACGGGTACTCGTCGCGTGTCTACGCGCGTATACACGGATTATTTTATTTCACGCAGTGTTGCTAGATACATTTTAACGGTGTGCATGTAAAGTAGGGTCGATAGTTATATTTTAAAACGTAGCAAAACGACGACTGCGACTGGCGGGACCCGCACGTGGCCCCGCGACCGATGCCCACGCTGGTCGTCACGACGGAGCACTTTTGTATGGCACCGCGTGGGCGACATTTTAACGCAGTTTCAGCCCTAAGCGGTAGGTCCCAAGGTACGATCGTACGAGTACGATTCTCAGTTCGGGTAAAAGTTGATATTGGGTTTTCCCATTAGTTATTTCACAGAAGCTGCCGGATGTTTGGAAGTTGGTGGTGTGACACCCCCGTGCCTCGTGACGGATTGCCATACCATCGGACTAAGAGAGTGATAACAGAGACGGCACCTGTGTTTGCACAAACACTTGTGCACTATAATATCTCACGCGCCATGATGGCTAGTCTCCACGGAGATTGGCCACCGTGGCCGAAATTCGGCCTGGAGGACTATTATTATTAGAATCTAAACATATAAAAGAAGAAAGTGACTGACTGACTCACTCACTGACCATCAACGCTCAGCCCAAACGGCTGAAGCTTCAATCATGAAACTTGGCACGTAGGTTCCTTTGGTAGTGTAGGTGAGCACTAAGAAAGGATTTTTGGAAATTCCACCCCGAAGGGCGTGAAATAGGGGATGAAAGTTTGTATGAAAATCCGTCAGTTCTAAAGCCTGAATCTTCATATTTTGGGTTTAGGCTGTAAATTAAAAAATAATTTACACCTGTCTCAGCGATTTTGAAAATCCACCCCCATGAGGGTGAAAAAGGGGATAAAGTCATGGGAATAATGAAATCGTCTAGAGACTTGAAATTTTGAACACAGTTACTTTATACTGTCCAGGCATCCATTAAGAAAGGATTTTTGTGAATTCCACCCCTAGGCGGGTTGAATAGGGAATGAAAGTTTGTATGAAAATCCGTCAGTTTTAAAGCCAGGATCTTCATATTTCGGGTTTAGGCTGAAGATTAAAAAATAATTTACATGTGTCTCAGCGAGTTTGAAGATTCCAACCCCATGAGGATGAAAAGGGGGATGAAGTCATGGGAATAATAAAATCGTCTAGAGACTTGAAATTTTGAACACAGTTACTTTATACTGTCCAGGCATCCACTAAGAAAGGATTTTTGTGAATTCCATCCCTAATAGGGTTAAAATAGGAGATGAAAGTTTGTATGAAAGTCGGTCAGCTTTATGTTTGGATCTTCGAATTTTGGATTTGGTCTGAAGATTAAAATCTAACGCAACTTAAGGTTTTTTGGGAATTCTGTCCTTGGGGAGCGGATCATGGGGGGTGAAATGTTTTGTACAAAAGTCCTCCTTTTACAAAGGAAAAAATATTAAAAATACTTTCGTCTTTAAAGTCTGTTGGTAACTGTAAAAGGGCTCAACGCATAAATATAGGGATTAAATAGAGACGGGATAGGGATATACCTATTATCTAAGCTAACTTATCAATGTTAAACATTTACGTGTAACAATTGTATTAAAATAATTTGCAGTTTATTTCGTTTTAATTTCTTTTAAGCTGTTGCATTAGGGGTCAGCAGTGTAGCAAAATAAAAATAGGTATTCTGTAAAGAATGTAGTACCTAATAATTACTTCTGTAGGTAGGTAATTAATTTCTAACTACATAATAAATGAATCAGTGATAAGAAATAAGTGTACCTAGATATAATCCGCGGCAGCTAACGTGAGGTCTGGCTACCATACTATCAGTTAGATGCATTGCATTGCGGATGCATCCCTCTTAGATGCGATGATAATTGTGACTGCTACGCCACAAGGACGTATTATAACGGAGTATGCAGTGAACCTACATAAATATTGACATGATTAGGAACATGCAAAAAATCGTAAGTAATAAATAATACTGTAATTTAGTTATCTATATGTACATACCATTAATATATTTGATACATTACATTAATATTCAAACTACCGACTACATATTTTTTATTTTTATAATCATGTATTAATGATGTTGCAGCCTGAAGACACATATTTGATTCTAAAAAAGCCAAATTTTGCCCGTCTTGCGGGAAGTATGGTTTAAGAGTAACTGGTAAGATTTAGGTTTCTCTTTAAAAATGTTGTGATAGTTAGGTATAAACTTATTATAGTTAGGTAAATACCTATAATTTTATAAAGCAGTTACCTAAATGATCAAGTTATATAAGTACAAGATGCTAAATTGACCACATTCAACAAGAAACTCTGCTTGGACGTCATAAGAACCTATTTGTTTTTCTTTCGGTATTATTATTATCGTAAGTACGGCAATGCTTAACGGTTTGTTTTTCCAGATAAATGTAGGCTATGTAGTCAGTCATATGACGAGCTCCTGGGAGAACTAGAGAGGTGTCATATGTGCAAACACATCCTAGCTCCCAAATGGAGCTATTGTGAAGTGTGTGGGAAGGAAACGCTAAAGGCACAGCGGCTCAGACGAGCGAAGATGCTATCAAGCCATAATCCATATCTAAACATATAGCTAAATAAAATAAGAAAGTGACTGACTGACTCACTGACCATCAACGCACAGCCCAAACGGCTGAAGCTACAATCATGAAACTTGGCACGTAGGTTCCTTTAGTGGTGTAGGTGAGCACTAAGAAAGGTACCTACCTACCAATGCAACGCATAGCCTACAAGCACCCTGCCTACTGATTTCCAGTAGGTAAACTACAGGTAGGCTAGATAGATGAAATTATTGCAATACCTACTAATAAGGCGCACTCATCCTCTTTATTAATATAACAGAATTAGGTACCTACCACTACACTACATGATAACAATAATTAAAGAAATAATATAATAATAATCAATAATCACAGACAGACAAGCAGGTAACTTGAGCCCTGCCCTGATTGTCATACTTTCGGTATGGTAGCCAAGGGTCAAGACACGTGGCGGGGATTAGGTATACGTTCCATCCACACGGCACAACGCGGAGTGAGAGGTGCAACAAAGGTGCAAGGGGCGAGGGGGGCACCAGTATGAGTGCAGAGCCCTGAAGCGGGCACTCGCTACAGGACCGACGTCGTTGAAAGTTGTATGCGAAAACGGAATTTTGAGCTTTTGACAGTTTCTTTTCTTCATTGGTTTTGTAGCTTAGTTTTGTTAGTTTAAAAGTTTTTTGTTAAAATATGGTTAGGAGAAGCATGTAGTCTACGCGTGCGAAGCCGCGGGCAAAAGCTAGTTACCAAATAAATTATTGCGGAGTGTCACGACGGATGCTTCAACAGACGGCACCACTATCTCAGCTGTGACAGTAAAGTCGCAAATATATATGCCTGTTATCTTATCTTATCTTGTGGAGGGGCCGAGAGACAACTAGGACACTTCGACCCATTGGGATATATTGTGGTCCCCTACTTATCTTACTCCTCCCCAATCTCGTTGAAAACTCTTTTCATGAGTTTTACAACGAGACTGGGATATATGAGCCTATAGTCTTCTGGTCTTGGATATCCAACCCCTGAGAGACTCAATCGCTTACCAGTCATTGCATCGCATGTGCAAAGAAGGTGCTCCATGTGTTTCGTATGTTACCCACACAACCTGCACATGGGTGTCGCGGTTAGACCCATCTTCATGAGCATGTAGTTAGTTCCAGTAAAGGCCCCATGCAGGTAGCGGATTTGCCCCCAGCTCATGTTCCAAATGCATTCCCGGGATTTGAACGTAGAGCCTAGGAATTTCTTGCCTGTTACTTGCATAAAAGAGTGCAAGTAGTTGGCGTGCCAATGCTATAATGAGTTCTGATTGGTTAATCATAATGGCATGCAAGCTACTTGCACATATTTATGGCTTAACAATGTAACAGACTCTGCACTGAAAAAAGTAATAGGGACTTGAGAACTTTTTTCTTACTAGCAACAAAACTAGTTTTGTATTATTTTATCGGAATAAATATAATGACCACCAATTTGTAACCATAACCTCTATTAGCTAAAATTGTACTATGAAACCAAATTTAATAAATGACCACCAAATTTTAATAGCAAATAAATGTTGTGAATTCGTAGTACATTATTACCTCAATGTGTGAAATAGGATATTTTGACCGGGTTAAATAGGTTAGGTTAGAACAGTGACCAACCGCGCTCGAGCCGAGCAAGCAAAGCGAGCGGTGCCGCGGCAGCGGCCGGCGAGCGAATTAAGTAAGCGACAACGGAAGAGTTTAGAAATAAACTTTATTTGTAACCAGTTACAGCAAGACAGTAATTAATTAATTCTACAGAATCTTGATCTTATATACTAATCTTATTGCTAACTAATCATCTCTGCTAATGACGCATGTCCTAGATAGCATATGCTGACATATAGTTGTTATTCTAATATAATATAATTATTGACTGATGAAGCTAATATTGGGGGATTGGGGCTCCTTAACTCCTCCCTCCCTAAGAGAGAAATTATCCTAAGGCGTTGCAGATGACTTCGGAGAATTTCGGCAAAAACGAAAAACATTAAATTTGTATGAGATGACGACAATAATTATTATGATAATGATATACTCTAAAATGGTCCATACGCTAATTTCTATTGTCACTATTTGGGTTGTATCGTCACTTTCACTATATTTGGCACTTTGTAACATTTCTTTCACGTCACTAAAATCCACGTTTCTTAGGTCGACTTTCTCCGTCCTTGTCTGTATGTCCTGTTGAAGCTCTGGCATCTCGATCAATGGCAGCTTGAAACTGGAAATTGTAGTGTTTGTGGTGGCACCAACAATTACTCCTCCTATTTGCGTCTCGCATTGTTGACTCAGGGTCACGATATAGGTCCCAAAGATGTTGTATTTGCGGATTTCCTCGTTGCAGTTTTCAGTAATGATCAGGTTCTCCTCTGTGTAGACTAACCATTGACTATCGGTTATCTTCTGCACCTTAGGTTTTTCTATCTTCATACGATTCTTTACGCAGCTATTGTAGTTGTTCTTCATCAACATAATTTGTTCTATACAGGTCTCGACTGGGTTCTGCGTTCTAAATTACTTTCATCGCAAAGAAATCTGTCATTTTCTATTTCAGTACATGAGCTTACCACGGGCATGTATTTCAATCGATTCACCATTAGGTAAGGGTATTTGGGAATAATGGTAAATGTATCTGGAGAATGGAAAATAGGAATAGGAATAACCTTATAGTAATTATATGTTATGTTGTCTATTAGAGGGACTTCTAGCACAAATACTAACCTATTGTTATTTAAATATGATTTGACAATGATATTACGTTCTAGTTTTATTAAATTACTTTTACTAACTGGATATATTGTCCTAGCATGTTTACTAATTATTTCTAAAGTATTGTATAGTTCTGTGCTATTTATAATAGACTGGTGCAAAACATTTAATTTGCTAAAGGCGATTGCGGACTCAATTTCTTGTATGTTCTCGTAACAAGTTCGAAAGTTGCTTAAAATTTGGTATATAGTATCTATTATTCGTAGTAACTTGTTAAATTCATTTTCAACTAGTTTTTCTATGCCATTAGTGTATGAGCCTAATCTTTTAATGTTTGAGTTTATGATTTCTGAGTCATTTACTAATTTATCGAAAGCTTTTTGCATTTTTGACACTTTATGTTCGACTGCATGTTCTCTATTCTGGAGTAAAAGGATGTTTTTATTATATTTAATTGCATCGTCTTCATCTAAATTACCAGTTATAGCTTTTACAAATGAGCCCAGAGGGTTGAACAAAGCTCGTTTGTTTCTATGATTAAGGCGTATAATTTGATGCAATTTATCTTTAGTAAGTCTAATTAAATACTCTATTTGGTTTTCTATTCCTAAAGTTTCATTACTTAATTTGCTTTCTATAATTTTCGCTTTCATATTGCTAAAATCGCGAATATTAATATCTATTTGTAAGCTCAAGGATTCTAAATCTAAAATCTTAAATATAGTCCAAAAATTATTCTTCTTCACTGCTACTCCCATCTTCAACGACGCTATCCCCGGATTTCGAGTGAAGTTCTGGAGGTCCAGCGTGAATCCTGACGTTATTAGTACCAGAAGTACTAGGCATGACCTGTGGAGGACGTTTTACATTTTTTATCGCCACCCTAGTTTGTCTTTTATTTAATTCTACAGGCACAATATTATGTTCAGTTTCACCAGTGCGTTTGGCTTTTTCATAGCGAGGTTTTTCCTTAGCTTTCCTAGTCCTATTATTTTTCATATAAATATTATCTCCTGTCTTAAGGACTGGTATTTCTTCACCTCCTTTCTTATCTCTTACCTTAACTTTATCTGTTTTTAATTTATCCGTTACAAATTCGTAAAGTAATTTGAGACGTTTCCTATGATCTAATAATAATTTCTGCGTTAATTTTTTCTCCCTATCGACATTAAATACATTTCCGGCATCAGTATGCCCAAATACTAGTTCAAAAGGCGTAAAATCTGTCGCTGAGTGTATGGTGTTATTATATGCCATAATAGCATACGTCATAACGGAAGTTTAGCTAAAGTTTCCCTAATGCCTCTATGATAAGTTTTCCCGACGTGGTATTTCATAATAACTTCTTTCTGATCCTCTTCTGATTCTGTCAAATTGATCACTCTTTCTGTACATTCTGTTAACTGAACCCTTTTTAAACAACTTAATAACCATGTTTGAAAAAGATTTTCTAAACAATGGGTGTTCAAAATAAATATGATATTTATGTTTAGGGTCTATATATTCTTTTAGAAAGTCTTTAACTAATTTGTCATTACCTGTTGGTAAGTGCACTTCAAAAATTTTCTGTTTATTATTAGAAATATCCTTTACCGTCAACTTGTCTTTAAACCATGAGTGTACAAATTTTTTTTTAGTTTTAGTATCTACAGCTTCATTTAAAATAGGAATACCTTCATGTTCTCTATTTTAAACTGAATTATCTGTGACGCCATCATTAGAATCCGAAAGTTCTATCGTTTCTATGGGCGTTTCGTCAAATTGCAGCTCTTTATCTATACATTTTTGTATTCTCTATTTCCTATCACCTACGTTAACGAATATAGAAACTAAATCGTCGTTAATTGCATTAATTATAATCCTAGATAAGGCATCTGCATTTGTATTTTGAGGCCCTTTCTTGTACTTAACCTCGTAGTCATATTCATCTAAACGTAAACGCCAACGCGTGAGCTTACCGTTGGGTTCTTTTAATGAGTACAGCCATGCCAATGGTCTATTCTCTATCTGTCATAATGACCAGACAATGTAATAAATATAGAAGTTAAAATCAATAGTTTCATCCTAGCTAGGTCCATCCGTTAAAGTGATCTATCACTTTCTTGTACGTGTGTCACCACCGATTAGGTTTCTTTTTCTACCTTTTGAGGTACGGAACCCTAAAGTGAGAAAGGTCGGATTACATTTTTAACATTAAAAAAAAATGCGCACAAGCTACATGTGACGCGCAAAATGTCTAAAAACTAATGTTTTCCAAAATTACGAAACCTATGTACGAGTATATTTTTAATATTAGACATATTTTAATAAAACCGTCTGTTTTTTTTTTGATATAGCAGAAATAACCCGCCCCCACCATAACACTGTCACGTTTATGGCCGGTACTGCCCAGGTTCAGACTCGGCTAATCTAGAGTTTTTGTACGGTTGTGAACGTAAAACGATGTGATATAGTTTTCGTCGTGGGCGCTCGTACTAATATTGATGCATGTATTTTGGACTACAGTTTGGCGCTGTATACAGGTTCCGTTCTAGTTATGCTGACATATTAGAAATACTAGGCATACTAGGAAAATACTATAATCTGTTCTGTGACAGATTCCTATCCCTCATAACTGTGATATAAATTGCCTAACAAGCAAAAATAATAGCAAAGTCAGACTCATTGTGATCCAGTGGCGTAGCGTGAGTTTATTTAGTTCGGGGCCGACTGGAAATTCGCCGCCCTAATTTAACATTAGTCAAGAAAAGTAGCGAAAAGTCAAACTAATATTATAGTAATTTTATAAATGATAAAAAATGTGTTACTGCACTTATTTTTTATATTATTGTTAGCAAAATCTTTTTCATCCCATCTATTATAAAAGAGGCGAAGGGTTCATCTAAAAGTGCGAGTAAAATGAGTCATTCTGGCATTCTGACATTGACGAAATGATATTCGAATTTGAAACACAATTTAATTAAAAAGTTTGAACGCAATTCGCTTCGATAAAGTCTTGGCCGGTGCGCCTGCCAACGCGGCATTGGTTAGCTAAAAAAATACACGGGAACAGTTAAGAGTCATTTTATTAAAAATTATTACACAATTTTAATTTGATTCACACAAATTGAATAAAATATGAGTTCTAGCAGTGAAATTGAAATATTAACTTCAATGGTCGTGACGTATATCACTTTGTGGTTATGTTTATATAAATCTTCGTCACTACTAAAAGCATCTCTTATTTATTTTTCACATAGAGGACATTGAAAAGCAGAGTGTGCCACAAGGTAACAACATACCGGAAAATAACAAATAGTAAGAGTGAAGCGAGCTCCATTTTTTTTAGATTATCGATAATTAAATTACATTTAATTTTAACAATTCAGAAAATATTTATACATAGAAGCTTTAAGTATTCCGGATGACTTAGATTTTCTTTTAACCATGAATACAGTTATAAAAGGAAGGCGGCAGGCTAGACGAATATACATAATTAGAGCTTGTAAATGCGGAACAGTAGACCAGAATAAAAAGGCTTGTATGAAAGGGCGATTCTTGCCTCCCCTCGCAGTCTACTCTCCTTAGCCGTGTCCAGTGGCTTAAAGTAAATTAAATATGTAACTGCTTGGTTGTACTTTTTATCCCGATGACAACAGTAATTATCTGATTTGATGACTATGATCTTACACTGCTTAGCCCCGATCACCGCCTTCTGGCTCTGCTCGCCATGAATCACGCCACCCCCGGGGCAATCGCCTCTGGTGCGCCCCCCAGGCTACGCCACTGTTGTGATCGTAATATCAATTTCTTCTTCCAACAATTCTGTCCTATTCTCGACAATTCAGATTATGGACCAATAATATCGGGTATTATTGGGATTTCCTCGGATGATTGCGATAAGAGATTACGAACAAACTCGATTATCCTGTTCACGATACTTCTATTGTTATGAGTCGAGATTTCTGTATATAATTATGTCAAGGACCAAGTGATATAACTATGTATAATACCCGAGCATTATGAATCTAGTCAAGTCAAATCGGGCAATGTAATGAATACTGATTTTAACTTCTATATTTATTACATTGTCTGGTCATTATGAATATTGCTACGTAACGGTTGGGCAATTCGATAATTATGGTCAATGATTAGTCCAAGAGCGAGCGAAGCGAGCTCGTGAGCTGTGGGCACCCCGACACGGTAGGTATCTTAAGACCCTACAGACAGAAATAGGAGCCCAGTAAAATTTCAAAATTTTAAAAACCCCCGGCCCATTTATCTTGCGGAAACACTCCGATTCAAACAGAGTAAAACGCCCATAACTTATGAACGGCTGAACTGATTTTATTCAAACATAGCTAAGAACACTCTCGACAAAATCACCTTTCAAACAAAAAAATATATTTCAAACAAAATAATATCTACCCTACCTATCTATAATTCTTTTTGTAGGGTCATTTTTTCGCGGAGAATCTTAACACTGCCATTCAGAAAATTACTTAAATGCACAATACCATCTATGGAATATGCAGACGAACAGATCAACTTAAAAAAAACAAAAATAGGTTCTGTTACACCCTGGCTGTTTTTTGGAAAAAAAACGATATTTGAACGACTTTTTTACAGATTTATTATAATGTATTGATTGATGATGATGATATTCATAACTGATAAGAACCGAAGACATTTCGAAAGTCGCTAAATTACCTACCTAAAGAATATTTAATATTGGCCCTTGTTTATAAAAATCTTCATCATCAAAACTGCATCAGATTCTTAATTTAAATGATTTATAGAAAATAATTTAAATATAGAATGCGCTAAGCAAATGCTAGACGATCGATCATGTGTGAGTTGTGAAATTTTGATAGCGTTTGGCATTCCCATCCATATTCGAAATTTTCCAATAACTACCGCGAGCCCTCTTAAGTAAGATGTTTTGTGATCGCGACCGATCCTGAGAAAATGCTCGGTCCCTGTTGGGTCTAGCCACGGGAAAAATGAAAATATTTTATAAAAAAAATATGTCGTCAGTGAAAATCATGTTATAGGTACTTATTCTGCTAAAATAAAATAGTCACTACGTGCGTTCACCAGTTCTTGTCTACGAGCAACTGCCTTCAAAGGTCGTGCAGACTATTAAAGAGATTGACTGCAGACAAATCCGTGGTATAATAGTTAGTTAGCAATATAATAAGTAGTCGGAATGCGCGTCACGTAGACGCATGTACGCCGAGAAAGGAGACTGAAGTCTGAGTACCATTTAATAAGCTTATTGATGTGTAAATATGCGCTTCATGGATGAAATATTATGGTAATAGAAATTATAGTGTCTGTGGTTAGAATTCTAGGTATGAAATAAGTTTGTTAACGAATTTATTGCTTGTCTGATTACGCAAGAGGAAGTTTGAAAGTGTCACCAGGGAAAGTTTTTTTTCTGTTATTATCGGTGGGCTCGTGTTTGACCACTATCTCACCTAATGGTAAGCGATGATATGGTCGACAACGGTGAAGCACGTATGCCTAGAAGTAACCTTTACAGTTGTACCTATTTAGTTGAAACACATGTGACTTGAAGACTTATCAATTAATAATGGTCGATGGATGGAGAGGAAGAGGGGGCCAAAGAAAGGACGGAAGGATAGCGGATTTTGTGAATAAAGATAGAAAAGGGAATGAATGCTAGCGTAACGGTTGACGGGGAAGATTGGGAGAAGGAATCTTGTTGCGTAGATCCAAAATAACTTGGGAGCAAGGCTGGAAGAATGGTGCTCTAGCTTGTGGGCTTAGTGCTGAGATTGAGTTTCCACTGAAACTATAACATCTTATCTTACTAATATTATAAATGCGTAAGTTTGGATGGATGGATGGATGTATGTTTGTTACTCAATCACGCCAGAACGGCTGAAGGGATCTAGATGAAATTTGGCACAGAGATAGATTATAGTCTGCCATAGCACGGATAATTTTCATCCCGGTATAATGTTTCTTTGGGATGATAAAACACTTTGCACGCGGGCGAAGCCGCTGGCATAAATAGTCTATTATAAAGGCGGAACTTTGTGAGTGTGTTTGTTACTTCTTCACGCTCAAATAGCTGGATGGATCTGGATGCAATTTGGAACACATATATATTATAGCACATAGGATACCATTTATCCCGGGCATAAGTTCCCCCGGTATAATTTTCGACTTTCACGCGGGCGAAGCCGCTGGCAGAAGCTAGTAGAAAATAATTTCTGGCCTTCTTTCTGTCACTTTGCCGTAAAATACCATGCGTTGAAGGTATATATATCATCACCAGCCTTGTAACGTTCCCACTACTGGAGCACAGGCCACCTCTTTGTGAGTGGGAGTGGGCCTTAATCCACCGCGCAGGCCCAGTGCGGGTTGGTGGGTAAATGAAAGGACAGGTCATTGTCTCGTACCTACTTTTACTGCCAGGAAACACATCACGATCGTCTTAAGTAGGTATCTATCTACACGAGGAACATAAAACTTTTTTACTAAAAAATACAACCGACTTCCAAATAATACAAACACACTACAAAACACTCACACACAAACAAACTACAAAGTGAAAAATAACTACAATTTCAGAAGTCGATGTTCGTGTCTTCCTTTTTTTATCACCGACTTCCGAAATTGAACTCCCCCTTTTGGGAAGTCTGTTAAAAATCACCGAGTTACAAGACTGGTACGTTCAATCCGCTTCGAACTGGTCCCAAAACTCTTGATATCACGAAGGGGAAGAAAATAATTCTCGTTACTTTGTTTGCTTTGCCATAATTAGGGACAGCGATAAAAAGATTTCTAATATAAATGTAGATGAATCCTGAAAACCACAAACAGCGAAGTAGCATAGAGCCGCCGGTCTGACTAGACAAAACGTTTAAAAGTTTGGAATATTAAAACAATAACAGCAAGGTTTTAGGGGTTTATTTACTTTATATTATACAAAATTAATTAACTTGGATACTATTGGATTGTTGGCTTTTTACCTAGTTGTTTGTTTGAACCACAATTTAATTTTAAGCTTTTTAACGGTCAATTATGTTTTGATAGAATTTTGTAATTACCGAAATAATTGAATAAACAAGAGCGAAGTTTTGATTAAATAAATTAAATATTAACACAAAAGCTTACTACTAATAACTTTGCATCACTTCTTTTATTTCTTCTTTTTCTTTTCTTTCTTCTTTTTTCTCCTGTCTTTTCGTCTAAAGAGTTTTATAGTAAACTTTTAAAACTCTCTCTAACTATAACCCTTCTTTGACTAGCCCTTATCACCATCATCTTAAACGCGAAATACAGAACTTCATACATTACAAAAGCTCCAATGCACAAATAAATGTTGACTATGATAAGATATTCTATTTCGAAGTATTGGAACCAGGGGACATGATGTGCCCCACCCTTGCATACAAGATGGCTGCCATTTTGACGTAAGCCGTACTCTATGGCGTCGACGGCGCGGTCCGGCGCGGGCGCAGGTGCGTTTAATATCAAGTCGCGCAAATGATGCATGTTGATGCGATAGCTGAAAGTTTGTTAAGAGTTGATTAACATTAGCATAATTAACCCAAAAGGTCCTCATTCTGCGTCTTGGGGCACAGGCCTCCTTATTTTGAAAGGGAGCGGGCCATAATCCACCATGCAGGCCCAGGACGGATTAGTGGAGATAAGGTTCCCAGAAAATGAAGCTCCAACTTCAGACCAGGGGAAATTGAGTTTAGCATCCTTTTACCAGGATGTGTCAGGAAGTTTTTTGTCACTTGCACCTTTCAGCATTAGAACCAAGCAAACGTCAGAGCTACGAATATCTAGGTATAGCAATATATTGGTCGAACAAAACATAAATAGCATGCTGAAGTAGCTAGAATCCATACTACTCCATTTCTACCGGCTTCTCATAGAAAACAACTTTATACACTTATATATTTAGGTAAACAATTGGCACGAAAAGGAGAAACTTCGGGATTATACAAAGATGTAACGACTTCTTCAAAAAAAAGTTCTTACTTTTCGTTCCTCATGGTTTGTTCAATAATATTCTTGAACTCCTCATCGTCGACGTCTTCCAAGTTTAGTGACGTCCCGACTTTGTGTCGAGACAGTTGTTCCGCGTTGCGCCACTGGTCGGCTGCCATTGGCAGACCGAGGACTGGTACTGCTGCAGCTATTGCTTCGTCTATTGACTGCTGTCCACACTGACTCATGAAAAGACGGACGTGTCGATGTTCTGGAAGTATATTAACGTTACTTTGTATAAGTTATTTTAAAGAACCATTGAAGTTGAATAGGATTGAGGACAGCTGAAGCTGCAACTTTCTTCAATTGTGATGTCGAGACTACTACAGATATCTATATAAAGATCACGGGAAAATATAAAATAGAACTAGCAGTATTGCCGTAGAAGGTAAGTACGTAGTAAGAGTCAAGACTGAAAGAAATGGCTAAAATGAAGGATTAATCTAGCGGGCATGTTCCACTTTTAGGTCTATATGAGCGATTGTTTGCTCGATCCAAATTCGTGAAAGACAAGTTAGTGTTCCGTAAAAATACGAGTAAATGTTATTGAATTTCAAATTTAACCCGTGTGTTTGTCTGTCCTCGTCTGAATCAATATAATACGCTTGTCGGATTACAGCTAATCGTATTTATAAGATTGCGAACACTTGTTATTAAACGTCACGGTGCATTAGAAAAGTAACTTCGCAAAAGGCATTAAGCAATGAGCTGTTTGATGCAAGCGCAGTAAAGAGTTTTCAAAGTAAATGATCTCAATGCTCTATGCAATAGCAAAATGAATTTGTTATTTAGTGGACTTGACTTGAAGTTTATTTGACTAGACAGTTTTGTGCCGTGAATATGTAAGTAGCTCTTGAAAATAACAGGTATGTACACAAATCCCGTGTGCCACAATATCGAGGGGTGCTTATGACTTTTTGCTAACGTACGGCCACATATATAAATTTAACTAGATGACGCGATTGTATGTTCTTCACGTGTCAAAAAACGGAGTAAAAGTACAATCAATATGTGATCATAAATTGAACTTTTCAGGGGTAAAACATATTAGGTTTTATTTTACCACTTTGTCGCCCTAATTAATATGTATATCCATGCCAAATTAAATCTTTCTAGCACCAAGAGTCTCTGAGCTAAGCTGCGGACGGACGGACGGACAGGTGGACATGGTGAAACTATAAGGGTTCCCTGTTAATTACGGAACCCTTAAAAAGGAATGTTACCTTTTTTGTACAACATCGTGCTATAAAGGGCTGGATGCAAAAGGTTTAGGACTGGGTGATTTGGGCAGCTTGGGAATGCCAGCTGTGGACTACAATAGGCTGAGTTGATTGATTGAATGTGCTATCAAGCCACTAGCACACACAGCCAGTTTGGCGGTGTTACTGACGCAAATGAATAAAAATAACCCTGAATTTAAAACGAAGATAAAACTACCAAACTTACCCAGCAATTCTGCCTGAGGGAACAACTTTGCAATCTTCACATTATAAGGCAAGCCTAAGATGTCTGCGTCCCACTTCCATAACACGTTGAAAGACATCTTACTGAAGGCACTGACTAGCTTGCTTTTTGTGTGGTCTGGAAACATTGAGGGACGTATGTTGGTGCCAAAGCTGACGTAGATCACGCCGTAGATCGATGAGTCTAGATACTGCTGTAGTTCCTGAAACATCAGAGTTACTGAGTATAACACACATGACCGACTTGGAGCCTTGTGTTCATCCGTGGACGTCTTTCGGCTGAAATTATGTTAGTCATGATGAAGGGTTTAAAGAAACGAAATTTAAGAGTCGAAATTGGAATAAAACAAGCAGTATACGGCGGTTGTTGTAGGCGAAATAAGGCAAACTATAATATTTTAAGCCTTATTAAGTAAAAAACCGGCCAAGTGCGTGTCGGACTTCGCACATTTAGGGTTCCGTACCAAACCGCAAAATCATGTTGGTTGTAATAGAAAAAATGAGGGCATATCAAAGAAAATCTAGTTTATCAATATATTGGTATTTGTTAGTAAAATATAAGTAATAATAAACATTATCATCATATTTGAAAATCATAGGTCAATGGGAAGTAAAAAAAATCATCGGCAAAAAATTTTGTAAAACAAAACTGACTTTGGTGGCTTCTCACTCTTTGATGATCTACTAAACAAGCTCTAAACAACGATACTCCACGCGATGTGGCAGGAAAAAAATAAAAATAAACGCACCCCCTTTGGCCCCCCTAAAAACATTTAAAATATTATATTTTATATTATTATGTTATGCTTATACTGTGAAAATTTGAAGACTGTAGCTCCAACCGTTTGGCTGTAAAACCTGTGTGACAGACAGACACGTGATTGACAGCAATAGGGCTCCGTTGGACCCTTTGGGTACGGAACCCTAAAAACGACACATTTGTAGTGAAAATGTAGCATAGTTAGAGAATTCTATCTAGGTACCTATTTATCTAAGTTTGTTACTCTCAATGCAATAAGGCCTATATTTGGGTTTTATTGAAAAATTATGGAAATAAATATAATATGTTCACTAACTTGAGTCATCTCCACCTTATTCTCTCTATCCTGCAAGTGTGTCGCTCCCAAATGCACCACATTCTTCGGCACAGGCCGCGTCCCCTCCCAAACTGGATGAATATTGAGCAACAGCATCTCTATCTTCTCCATCTGCTCTTTTAACGAAGGAACGTCACCGAACAGTCTCTTGGCTACTGCATCTTCTTCTATCGCCTGCGATTCGTACATAGAGCTCATTTTCCAATAGTCGTATAGTGCCCACATTTTCTGCCAGATGTTGGGGTTCGAAACTTCATGTTGCAAACTTGTTGGATACAGCAACGGGTGCGAGGGGCCTCCAAAGTTTATGTAATCATTGAAGACTGGGTCGAAAGAACTGACGGAAACTACGGGAACATCGTAAATGCACGTCCAGAAAAGAGTGGGTCGGATCCAGGCTTCTAACAAAAGAAGATCGAAAGTTTCATTATTTTTGATAAAGCTCTGTACTTGAGAAAGGGCTATTTGTTCTTCAACCACTTTAGTAGCAAGTTGTAGAATATGTTTCAACCCTTCATTTCTGTATTTCTCTTTTCCTGTAATGTCTTCAATGTATCTGTCTTGCCAAACTTCTTTTGTTACTTCAGATACATCGATTTCTATTAAATTGTCGTCTGGTGAGTCTCCTTTTGGGTATTCTGGTAGTGGTGTGATTAGGACCACTTCATGTTATCATAATAATAATATCATATAAAGTTTAAACCCCTATTTTATCTCCTTAGGGCTCGAATTTCCAAAAACGAATAAATACATGAATTCTTTTTATCAACAAAGAAATTTAATCTAAAATTACACGTGTCCACTTATAAACTTAAGAAATAACATACAAACTTTCAACCCCCTTTTTACCCTCTTAGGAGTGGAACTTCCAAAACCAATAAATTCATGAATTCTTTTATCAACCAAGAGCTTCAATCTAAAATGTCATGTGTCCAATTTACAAACTGTAAGAATTTCATACAAACTTTCAGCCCCCTTTTTGCCCTCTTAGGGGTCGAATTTCCAAAAGCCAACAAATACATTATTTATTTATTTATATTTATACTTTATTGTACACCATTTAAATAATTACAGAACAAAACATTTATAAAGATAAGTGTACAATGGGCAATCTTATCGCACAGGGCAATCTCTTACAGACAACCTTTTAACATTAATTATTTTTATGAACCAAGAGCGTAAATCTAAAATTTCACGTGCCCAACTTACAAACTGTAGAAATCACATACAAACTTTCAACCCCCTTTTTACCCCCTTCGGGGTAGAATTTCCACAAATCCTTTCTGAGTGCTCACTTACGTCACTTGAGGAACCTTTCTGCCAAATTTCATGCTTCTTGGCCTAGCGGTTTTGGCTGTGCGTTGATCGATCAGTTAGTCATTTTCTTCTTTTATATATATAGATGATGTAATGTTATCATTTAAACATTGTTAAAGTTTCAATTATTACCTAATTAAAATATTTTTTGAATGATAACTTATATTATTATATATATACATTTTTTTTTTTTAATATATATTAGTTTTTTCAATTACTGCGAATTTAATTGTAAGATTTATGATGTACTCATTGTAATTGTTTGCATGGAATTAAATAAAGCTTTTTATTTATTTATATAGCTATTGGACAACTGACCCCGACCTATGTCAAAGTAGGTATGGGGTTTTTAACAGTTTGCCAACGACAAAGTTAATTTTGTCCCCCAATCCAATTTATCTTTTCGTTAGAGCAATGTTCGGTGCTTTCATTGTTTTTGACCTTCAGTAATGTTAACAAATTATTATTATGGTGAATGTAGCTGTTTGTACGGAATACTCGGTGCATAAGTCCAACTCGCACTTGTTCGGTTTTTGTTTGTCAATTTCAGTTTAGCTAATCCCTCGGTATAAAATTACTAGATTCAGGGTAGCACGTAGAACTATTGTCTGGCTGCTGTGATAAGTTGGTTGCTGTGAGACATGTCTTTTCACGAAATTGTGTGATAAGTAGCTAGTGAAGGTTGGCTAGAATCGTGTCGTCGTACACATTGGCTTTGTTCAATATCTACGAAAAACCATCTATAATGTATATGTATGAGACAGATGTACCAAGTCTACTCTAAGCATATAAATGACGCGTAAATGGTTTTCGTTGTGGTACATTCAATTAGGAAAAGATTAAAGATGAAGATAACAGTGGTTTCGCTTTAATTGTAACTGGGGTGAATGACACAAACCTTGGGTAAGATTCGGACAAAAACAGTCTTATAGAGGATGTAACAGAAACGTTTGATAATATTTCAATAAAAACTGCTCCTGTCCATTTAAAC
Source organism: Orthosia cruda (assembly GCA_964057195.1). NCBI lineage: Eukaryota > Metazoa > Arthropoda > Insecta > Lepidoptera > Noctuidae > Orthosia > Orthosia cruda. The sequence continues at coordinate 15,832,789 of OZ059844.1, forward strand.
GGACAACTTTCTTCAAGGAAGACAGGCAATTCCCAAAAAAACTTTTTTTTTTTTCACACGAATTTGTCATCAGCAAATCAAAATGTTGTGTAAGAGATATTTTCTTTTTAAGAATTGACTATGAATAGTATATAATAGATCTTTATTTGCTTAGAATGTAGTTTCATAATAATAAGTTGTTACATTACAAAATAGGATCCATGAACATTCTGCCTTAATATATGCGAATGTGATACAAATTAGAGGTTATTAAAGACATTACAAAAAAAATATCATTTAAGAAGATCCTGACATGGGCAGAATCAGTTTTAAAAATATGTTCACACCGTTCTGGTACACCCCGTATATGTTGATTGAGACATGATAAACAAAATAAAGATCTTGCAAAGATACTAATGGTAACCATTTAGTCTATACGTGCCCCTTAACTAACAAAAAAAAAATCCGTTTGTGACCCAGTAAATACGCCATAGAAATAAATCTAACTAGATGACACGAATATACACGCGTGATAAAAAAGGGAAATAAAGTGACAGCAATGCTAATACTTTGAGCTGTTTCATTTAGCATTATCGGCACCGGACATCAACCGAAATCTATAAAAAAATATCTAATTATGCCGTATTGAGCAGTAAAAACTACAAAAAAGTTGGCCGAGACATTGGAAAAATTTTCTTTCATCGGTAAGTTTTGTTTTTAAATTGTGAGGGTAAAAGTGGCACGCTTGGTTTTCATATAGATGGGGCGCCATCTAGTAAAATTTATGTCTGTAAAATACGCCTAGTCCGTGATTCTATTTCTTTTCAAGTCAAATGTGAACATGGAAATGTCCTAAAACCTATGTCCTGTGATTTATAGTACGTCAACCTCTTTCTTTTTTATTTATGTATTCATGGCACGGCTGGGACTTCGCCTCTCTTGAGACTCCCTCATATTTAAATTATGTGATTCTGAAAATGATTCGAACTAAAGATGTTGCGGGGGCCATGTAGCGAAAGCGGCGGTGAAAACGGGATTAAAAAAATGTGTGTGGTCAGGGGAAATCAAGTCCGGTCAAATTAGATATATCAAATTGCATTAATTCGCTCATCTTGCAATCAAACAACTAAACTCTAAATCAACGCAATATATTTGAGGAATCGCGAAGGGAATCCAAACCTAAAGGGTACGGTCCCGTTGACCTAGAATCATAAAATTTGGCAAGAAGCACTGTCTTACATAACAATTAAAGGAAAAAATCTGAAAACTTTAAATTTGTACCTACATAAAAAATATTATTAACTTATTTGCTGTTGGTAAACAGACCGCGACGTATATGGGGACAAAAGTTTTACAACCGTTAAAGCAATGTTCTGTGCTTTCATTTTTTGCGATGGTCAGTAATGTTACCTTTTTTTTTGTTGAATGTAGCATGTCTGTGACTACCAACGCCAATCGCTTTTATTATTTGGTAGATAATGACTACTCAATTGGTACTAAATATTACTCGAATAACAAAATTGGTACCTTAGTAGTTTTCGAGAAACTCTGGCATAAAATATAATGAAATGGTGTCAATGATAAACGATATTCTTTTGATTTATTAAATGTGGGGGTAGTTTCTCCTCCATGAATGGATTCATAACTGAATCTATTTATAATTTCTACGTAAAACACAGCGGACCAGGTTTATATGAGGGGTATTAATGTAAAGGGTGAAAAGGTTACTTCTAGGCAAGTGTGCTTCACCGTCGCTTACCGTCAGGTGAGATAGTGGTGAGCCTATTATAAATAATAATAAAAAACAAATTGATTGTTTTTAAACATGTATCGTATGTTCTGTCGAGTCTAACTAAATATTTTGTGTCAGCTGGTTGTGACATTTCAATTCACATCGTGTTTCTATTGGGTCTGTGTTTTGTTTGAATTTATTTTTGGTAACAACATCTACGTCGAAGTTGAAATATTTGTGTGTTGTTTCTGTGTTTATATACATTCAGAGATAGAGATAGTATCTCAATTTTTTTTGTCTTATCTCTGGGCACTGAATTAACAACCATTATTTTTATGAAGACCTCGCCTCGCTTTCTTGAGGTCATGGGTTCAAATCCGCGTAAGTAAGTACCCATGTGACATTTCCAATTCATACAAGTACTTTCTAAATTAATCTTGGGCATCGCTGGCAACGGCGAAGGAAAACATCGTGAGTTAGATTTCATCATCATCATATCAGCCGCAAGACTTCCACTGTGTGGTATTCTACTGTACAGATCCACATCTTTCAGTCTATTTACGTTTTATAATACTATGTAAACCACACCTTTTTATCTTTTGAAATTGTATCAACTCATGTGACTCACTTTTAGGTATTCTTTGATACTGTTAGCACCTGAAAAGCATACTTTTAGTTATCTCTGCTTGTTTAACATCCACAACTTATTTTTACCGGTAGTTTGTAAAACCATAGAATATTTTATACTTTGACATTTTCATCTGATGTGACATCTGTCTGTCCAATTTATTTTCTTAAGCCATAAACATAACATACCATGGACACTTTTCTTCTACAAAGCTCGTTGTTCATTATAATCTTTAAAATAAGGTTCATACTGCCAGACTGGCACGTGGTGTATGAACCGCGGCAGACAGGTCCTCAGGCCGCGTGCGTCCTCTAGCAGTACGCGCAGGATGCGCACGCTGAACACGAGGGCCCACATCTCGCAAGAGAGCAGTGGTGGCCCGGTGGTAATGGTCGCGACTTACAAGTTGCAGGTCATGGGTTCGAACCCAGGCAGGCGCTTTACTTATGTGTAAATTATTTCATCACCTCTGCTCTCAAAACGGTGAAGGAAAACATCGTGAGGAAACTGGCATATCTTAGAACTAAAAACTTTAGGACATGTGACATCCACCAACTTGCACTGGGCTCGCATGGTGAATTCGAGTCTAAGTGCGGAAAAGGGGTCCATCTATCCTATCCTACCCCCACATCTCGCAGAAGCGCTCCACCAGCCCTCTTATCGCACCGTACCACGCTGCCCTGGTCTGCGGTTGCCCCTTCACCAAATTGGAAGAGGCGGGCGGCAACAGCCGTAGCTGATCCCTCAGTCAGTTGTTTTGTGCAAGCGGCACGTCGTACGAAGCCGGCCCTTATTTTTATCTTTTTATTAACGTGGCTTACGTTAAGCTCTTTGAGCTAAACGTAACGTTACAACTGCTGGACATATGCCTCCACCAAGCGTCGCCACATTGACCAGTCCGTTGCGTCCCGCATCCAGCGGTTCCCCGCAACCTTCACCAGGATTGAGCTAGACTTATAGTTATTTTATTATTTTGTGCTGCAAGGCATCCCAGTGCGAGGATAAACAAATTAATACATGATTAGTATTAAATATATTATTATGATTAGTAATTGCTATAATCAAAATATATTCTTTATATTAATTCAGTTATGAAAGGATATGGCGACGATATATCTCCCCAGAAGAGAGTTATCACAAGAATAAAATACTTATACAACGTTACCCATTACATATAACAATATAAAGGGGTCTTATTGCATTATTTATAGGGCTGGCCCGCTTGAAATGCGGTCTATCTGACTTAGCTTAGCTTTTTCCAGTGAGACTAGAAACCGACGCCGCGCTTTTTCTTTGAGCCCTAGTGGAAAATCCTCATTGGATGTCATCTACCATGGGGGGAGGGAGGCGGAGGTATCTGTCAGACGCCTACTTAAAACCTCCCCGGTGTGCCATCACACACCTACGCGCGGGAACGCACGATCTTTTTGACGTACGTTCGGTTTTTGACGCCCCCCGCGATGTCTATGAGGGGCGCGCGTGGAACACTACTCGCCGCCAACTCGGGTCCTGATGTGTGGACTCGGGGACGACCGTTGCCTCTGGATCCATTCAAGTGGGCTGGAAGAGCGCGTTCTTCACCCTCCGCCGACGCCCGGTGCGTCTGCTGCGGGCCGGATGACTGGAAGAGATATCTCTTTCCACAAACCACCGCGTCCCAGGACTCCTCGCTGCCAGCCATCGACTCGACTACGGCCGGCAGCGACAGGTCACTGTCTACTCTGAGATGAGGACACGACTTTGCTCCTCCCAAGCGGCACACTCTGCTAGCGTACGCCACGCCGTGCCCCCGTTAGCGACGCAGTGGCGTCGTTTCTAGTCTACCTGGTCGAAGCGGATTACCAGTATTTTTCATGAAGTGACTGCTCTGACCTCTAAGTTGTATCTTGGCCTTCTCCTTCTATATATATTTATAAATATAGAATATAGTAATATAAATAATGACGCGGGACGCACGGGACCGGTCACTGTGGTGACACTTGGGGAGGCTTATGTCCAGCAGTGAACGTCTTTCGGCTGATATGATGATTATGATGAAGATAAATAATGAAGTATTTGGTTAATTTGAAGTATTTTATAAATATATCACTAACACTAATCATCATCAGCCTTTATTATTGTTACCAATTTGCCATTGTCTCTGTGAGAGGGAATGGACTCTAATCCACCACGCGGGCCCAGTGCGAATTGGTGGATGTCACATGTCTTCGAATTTTTGGTTCATGTCATGCCGGTTTCCTCACGATGTTTTCCTTCACCATTTTGAGAGCAGATTTTTGTTAAATGATCTGAGTGATTAACCCACTTGTGATTATTTGAACACATTTATTGTATTGCATGTAAAAGTATATGTTGCAAAAACTCACTCGGTTTCAGTTACTTAGATACTCGTATATAAAAAGAACACGTAGGTATTTGATACTTTAATAGTTAAAAGGTTTCATAGAGCGGGTACCTAAATTCAATCTTCGTTTCGTCAACCATTTCCAATCCCTTATTCAGCAAATATTTTGATAAAACTCATAAAACCACAGTTCTTTTTAAGTTCCAAGAAGTTAAGTGCCAGCCCTACACTCGCTGCAGTCATTCACCACGTCTAGACCGATTAGGAACCTTTTCTTAACATTTTATTGTCTTTATATCGATAAAAGATTCAGATGTCTCACAGTACCTACGTCACTGTTCCACTGTTGCTAAAGGCCATAGACGGACTTCTACCTTAAGGTGCGAGTTCACACCACGACAACGACTGGAGACGACAAAGGTGACGCGGGACACTTGTAAATAGCTATTGTATGTGAACCCGAGACCAAGACAAGAGACAGAGGGTTCCTCGTTCGAAAAGTCTGAACACAGAAAGAACCATTTGTTTTTTGGCACCCATCTTGAAGACGATCCCTTTTGACCTCTAGTTTTATAGGTATTATTCATTCAATCTTTGTTAAGTTTTATAAGAATAATATAATCGGAAATGATCGTATTCTTATTTCTGCAAAACCTGATAACTTGGCATTCTATTACAAATTTACAATTCGGAATAATAATTTTCAACAATGTAACTGACTTTACCGATTAATTTGACAAGGGCATCTGGTCTCGGTCTTGCCCCACATTACACCAGCGGACACTTAGACGTGTGTCGCAGTCTCCTATCTCGGTCGTTTAGGTTTCGTTCACTTTTGGGGTTTACCTTTTATTTGTTGACAAGCTTACACTGTCCTCTCCACAGACATAAACCTAACTAGATAAAGCAAATCCCTCCATCAGTATGAAAATCAAGCGTACCACTTTTTCACACACAATTTAAGAACAAATTGATTTACTGATGAAAGAAAATATTTCAATTGCCTCGGTAAACTTTTTTCTTTTTAGTTTTTACAGCTCAATATGGCATAATTAGTCATTTTTCTAGATTCCGGTGGTGCCGATAACGCTTAACGAAACAGCTTAAAGTACGATCATTTCTCGTACTTTAAGTACATATAATCGCGTCATCTAGTTAGAATTTATATCTGTGGTCCTTTCAAATGCCTATTAAAACAGCAATAAGAAAACACTTTAAAAGACAAATTACTTTTAAAAGAATTTCATGCTGGTTCTTCTTCATAGGAAACCAGCAATAAGAACTGAACTCCTAGCTTCATATATTTACAAAGTGTCGATTTGGGTCTAGGTTAATCCTGATACGAGTTCTTAGAATATTTAATTTGTTCAATATTAAAGTGTCATGAGAAGTGTCAAACGATGTTAAAGATCTATCCCTTACGCATATCCAAAAGAACCTCATTCTAAGGGCTTATGGTCACCCCCGGGACAGATAATTATAGTTCCATTTCGTAGACTATAATTATCAGACAGATTTATACACGTCATATATCCCCCCTATTCTTACACTGCCCTTCAAATGATTTATTATTGTATGAAAATCCTTGTATGAAGATCTAGAAGTAAGTAATCGAAACAATCTCATCGTTTCTTACAAGTACGCATCCAGTGCGATTATGGATGAGACTCATCTGTTCAAATTCAAACTCAAATTTGATCTCACAATATAACATGAATCTCATCATTATTACAGCCATAATACGTGGTCATTACTGTAAAACTGCAAAGCGAGGAATGAATGGACCTTTAAGGAAACTGCTTCTAGAAAATACCATTTCGTTTCAAGAACTAAGCTCATTACTATAATAAGAAAAGGAATGGGTATCAAACGAAATGGCTTGTTGATATAAGATCATTAATTTCCGATTGAAAAGAGTGAAAGAAAATTGCACTTCGTAGGTCACTAGCTTCATCTTTTGCTTCAAAATTCAAAAGTACCTTTATATGTCTTATTAGTAATAAATTGTTTGAGTTTGTGTTTGACGTGTTTTTCAGCAGAATTTTCACCCTATTTATTTTATGTTATAAACAAAATGTAGGTAGTATATGTTATTATTGGATGATTTATTTCTCGTCTTTTTCTAGTCTTATATTGTATGTCGTTTTGTGACAAATAAACACTTTTTCTTCTTCTATACTGTATCAGAAATGACTATTTTGAAAAGCACCATAGCCCATATGACCGAATTACCAAAATTTTTAGAAGTCACTCAGTTTGTAAGTACACTGTGAGTCTTATTACTTGAAAATGAATGCTTAATCTTACCAATATTATACATTTGAAAGTTTGGATGGATATGTGTATGTATGTTTGTTACTCTATCACGCCAGAACAACTGAACGAATCTGGCTGAAATTTGGCATAGAGTTAGATTATAGTCTGGAATAGCACGTACGCTACTTTTCATCCTGGTATAATGTTCCCTTGCGACAAGAAAACACTCTTCACGCGGGCGAAGCCCCTGGCAGAAGCTATATATATATATTTCGGTCTTTACAATATTGCTGATAGCTACAATATCCCTTTGCTTCGACCCCTAGGTCGACTTCATTACCATATTGTGGTATATAAAATAACTGCAAATGCACATTGCATTTATCTGAACAACATGGCACCCTAATAAAAACACTTTTTACGACGTGCACCCTACAAGAACCCTGCTGAAAATTATTTTCGCAAATTAAATTACACGCCTGACTGTGAAAACTCAAGTCCCGATCTGGGTATTATCGTGAAAATTGCTACCATAAAAGTAATTCTATAAATGCAAGGTTTATTTATTTTATTTCCAATCTCCAAGCTGGTTGCAGAATTTTATTGGAGACCTTTAAAGAAATGTTTTTATTTTAAAGTTGTCAAAAAATAAAGGCCCGTTTTGACAGCTATAAAATACTTAATAATAATTAAACTTTGCTTCCGAATGATACTCGTTGTTATAGTGTATGGGTAACATAGTAATTAATTAGGATTATGAATTTGATTTTACAATTTCTTACGTAGAAAGTTATCGCGGCATGTAAAATGAGAAACGTCAACGGAATACTTAGATTGTGACGATTATGGTTAGCAGTACAATTTGACAGAAGTACAGCCCGCTAGGAGTGCGTGCAAGAATAAGTCTGCGCGCGGCGAAAATTGGAACTAATCGTTTGCCGCCATCTTGTCGTTTATGTCAGGTGTCAAGGGAGTGTATTGTGTATTCTAATCTACAATTTGACCTTGATGTCATTGTCAAGTCAACTTATGGCGGCAAATTTTTTTTAGTCTTATTTTGATTTTAAGAGTTTTTCACTATAGAGTTGATAATTTTAGTCTTTCTTTGGTAGTGTGGGTTAGCAGTTAGTTTTATTGGTATTACAAGTTTTCTTGAGTTAAGTGTTTTTATTAGTGTGAATTTCAAACAAGATTTTTCTTGGTGTTTGTGTTCTAACATCCAGGGTTTGTATGAACCTATTCCTTTAATAGATTTAACTTTTTTAACCGGTATCCGCCATGGATAACAAGAAACCCCCTGACCCTCCCGATCCCTTTGATTACAGTCCGATTCTAACCATTACTCTCCCCGATGACAAAATTGATAACGCTATGGACTCCGAATCTGCGCAAAGAAAAAGACCCGCATGCTCGCCCCCCGCTACTCCGATCAATCCTCCGAAACAATCCAAGCATACGATAGGCAGACACACATACAACTCGAGAGATAACGCACCATATGTAGTTCACGTGTGCCTAAAAGATGGACAGACCTCTGGCACTGTTCTACATCCTGTTAAGTTTGGTATGCTCCTCACATATAATAACTTTGCTAATGTTATTCTCGGAAGCTTGAAACGTTTGGGGCGGAATAGACTCGCAGTAAGTTTTAAGACTCACCTGGATGCGAACAGTTTTCTAATAAGCCCAATACTGACATCCCATGGATACATTACTTCTATCCCTATATATAACGTTACGCGCATGGCTCTCGTCAGAGACGTACCTATCGAGTGGACAGAGGAAGAGGTCATTGAAAATATCAGGGTTCCCACTGGATGCGGTCCAGTAATTAAGGCCAGGAGAATGAACCGAAAAGTGAGTTCTCCGGGCGTTACTGAGTGGAAGCCCACTCAAACCGTTATTCTTACCTTTGATGGCCAAGTTTTGATAAATCGTGTATATTGCTTCTACTCTACTCTCCCAGTTGAAAAGTATATGTACCCAACTATTCAATGTTTCAACTGTTGTCGTTTTGGTCACACACGCACTGTATGTCGCTCACAACCACGCTGTTTTAAATACGGTGAAGACCACCTAGGTGATGGCTGCTAAGTCCCCACTGAATTTGGCTTTTGTGTTTCCTGCTCTGGAAGTCACTATGCCACCGACAAGTCTTGCCCGGAGTTGGGTCGGCAAAAAGGAATAAAAGCACTGATGTCTGAGAAATCAATCTCGTATGCAGAAGCAAGTCAGGTATTCCCACAAGTTTCAAGATCGTATGCTGAAGTATTTAGATCATCTCCAAAAACCAAACCTATAGCCAGTCCTCTTCTGTTCCCCAGATCAATTCCCCAAACTCCAAAATCACACCGCAAAACTGTATTAATCAAACTAAAATCCCATGCCCCCCTGTCACCTAGTTATGATAAGCAAGCTCACCAAGCCCTTATTCAAGATTATTCATTCACTCCTGTCCAAAATGGTGGTGCTTACCCTCGGGCAAGTACTAACAGTCCTATTTCTTCAGAAAGTATTTTAAATATTATATCCAGTATGCTAATGGCTATATTAGCAAACCCTGCTCATTCACTACCTGACCACGTTGCCAACAAATTGACATCTATAATGAATTATATTCACAATGCTCCCCCTTCACCTTCTTCAGTGGAACGTCAGGAGTATTACTCCCAGGAAACATGATTTACTTTTCCTCATTAATAAATTCAAACCATCAATCTGCAGTATTGCTGAGACATGGCCCATGTTTCAATGGTGTTCGACATGATAGATCAGATGGATATGGGGGATGTGCTTTGTTCATCAATAACAAAGTATCATTCACCCCAATTCCTCTACCCTTTGTAGGTGACAACATCAATGTTGTTGCTGTTAAGGCTGAGGATATAATTGTTTTTAGTTTTTATATTGCATACCAACAAATTGATGATCTTGATATCATAAAAAGTTTGTTAAGTAATGTACAAGGTCCATTACTTGTCATGGGTGATTTTAATGGTCACCACTATAGATGGGGGTCAGAAACCTGTGACAATTTTGGTATAGGCTTAGTGGATATATTAGATGAACTTAATTTATGTGTGATAAATGATGGGTCTGCCACACGTCGGGCTGTGCCTGGGCAAAATAACAGTTGTGTTGATTTGACATTTTGTTCATCTAATATAGCCAGCCTTTTTAATTGGAGTCGCTTGAATATGACCTATGGGAGTGATCACTATCCCATCATGGTGGAAATACCTTCCAAAATTATCCCTGATAGAATCTCTGCTCCTCTATTAAAATATCAACTGAACTCAGTTGATTGGGACCTTTACTCAAAAATTATAGATTTGCGCGTCTCCTCTCTTCCTTCCATTAATGATGAAAATGCTCAGGAATGCTTTTTGTCATTTTCCAACATAATATCTGCTACAGCGGATGATTCCTTCCCTTCCAAAAAACTGCCAAAGGGCAAAATCCCATCTCCGCCATGGTGGGATAGGGAATGTTCTGCTGTGATCAAAGCTAGGAATGAGGCCGAAATGAATTTTAACTTAAATATGAACCTGGAGAACATCATAGCTTTTCAGCATATATTGGCTAAGTCCAGAAAACTACTTAAGAAAAAAAAAAGAGATAGTTGGCGTAGGTATTGTGATTCACTGAGTCCATCCACTCCAGTTTCAGTAGTATGGCGTAGGTTGAAATCCTTTAGGAATAATTTGAGGCCTCCCTCTGGGAGCATAATGTCTGATGAGCTTAGTCACCAGTTTTTTTCTAAATTAGCCCCAGCTTATGTTCCTGGTAAATATGAATGTGTCTCAATGGACCACCAAACAGCATCAGATGATCCTTTGGACAGACCATTTACATTGGAGGAACTTAAATCTGTCCTTGTCCATGTAAGGGACTCTGCCCCTGGGGTGGATGGATTCCCATATTCCTTCATAACCCAAGCTGGAGATAAGACCCACCAGTATTACCTGGACTTGGCCAATTACTGCTTTTCCTCTGGATATATTCCTCCTGATTGGAAGGTTCAAATTATTATTCCAATATTAAAACCTGGTAAAGATTCTAGTGATCATTGTTCCTACAGACCAATGTCTCTATCGTCCATTCTCATTAAACTCTTGGAACACCTTATTAAAAACCGTCTGGAATGGTTTGTGGAGAGCAGGAAATTGCTACCAACATCTCAATTTGGCTTTAGCAAAAGTCTGGGTACAGCTGATAGTGTGGGTACCCTCACATCAGAGATCCGGTTGGCCCTTAGTAGGAATGAGTCTGTGGTAGCCGTTTTCTTAGACATTTCAGCTGCATATGATTCTGTCCTCATCCCTGTTCTTGGGCAGAAAATGAAAGAGCTGGGAATCCCGCCTAAAATTCGTCAGATCATATCAAATATCTTTTTAGACCGTAGTCTTAAATTAAGAATTCCTGGGGAGGAGTCTGCACCAAGATTAGCTTGGCGGGGCCTTCCTCAGGGATCCGTTCTTAGTCCCCCTTTATACAATATTTATACCTGCAATCTACCTTCCTGTTTAAATTTTAATTGTAAAATCCTTCAGTATGCTGATGATATTGCGTTATTGGTCTGTGGCAATTCCATCGTGGATGCTGCTCAATCTATGAATGTTTCTTTGTCCTCATTAAACCAATGGCTGTTAGATCATGGGTTATCTTTAAGTGCTCCAAAAAGTACATCAGTTGTGTTTACTCGCAGACGTATTATCCCTCAACTTGACATTAATATAGATGGCCAAGTTATACCAGTCAAGGAACAGGCTAGGTTTCTGGCAGTTATCCTGGATTCTAAATTGTCAGGTGTGGACCACATTAATAATACAGTTAAAAAATGTGAGCGCTCAGTTTCGATTCTTAAGGCTCTGGCAGGTGTCTGGTGGGGGGCTCACCCATACACCTTAAAACTGGTTTACAATGCTCTGGTTAGAAGTGTGTTGGATTACTGTAGCTACTTAATTGAGCCATGTAATAAAGAAGCCCTACGTAAATTCGAAGCAGTCCAGGCCAAATGCCTTAGAATAGTAATTGGCGCCATGAAATCTTCCCCCATTAACGCTCTCCAGGTTGAATGTGCAGATCCTCCCCTTAACCTTCGTAGACAATACTTAGCAGATCGTTTCTTGTCAAAAGATTTCTCCCTCTCATCCCATCCCTTACTTCCCATTTTGGAGCAAATCAACCATTCTTTTAATGTCTCTTCTTACTGGAATAATAAATGTATTCCATTGATGAATAGGTACAGGGAGCTTAATCAACTCTCGTCGCCTGTTTGTCAATACCCTTCTCTTCCAGTATTTGCTTCCGCATATGAGGTGGTCCATTTCAAGCCAAAGATCGTCTTGGGCCTTGGTATCACTAAAAACTCCCAGGACGTAAAAGCAGAGTTTGCTCGGGCTATTCAGAGATACTGGAAGGGTTGGAATTTGTTCTATACGGATGCATCTAAATTATCATCAACGGGGTGTACAGGTGTTTCAACATACTTCCAGAACTCTAAAATAGCTCTTTTATTCCAATGTCCGCCAGAATCTTCAGTTTTTACAGGGGAATGCATCGGTATCCTAGAAGCCATCAATTTTATATTATCGCACAATATCTAAAATTCGGTTATTTTTTCAGATTCGCATAGTAGCATGCAGGCTCTAGGACAAAATCAATTAAAATCTAAAATTCACAGCAAGATTATTGTAGATATACGTAATTTACTCTTCTCTTGTCACAACAAAGGTTTAAACATTGAAATAGTTTGGGTTCCCACCCATTCGGGTATATGTGGCAACGAGTGTGCTGACTCTCTGGCAAAATTTGCTACATCCAAACCTGTGGATAGAAAACACCATCTGCTTCATAGTTACGACTTGCACTCAGACACCAAACTTAAATTATTCAGCTCGTGGTCAGCGGAGTGGCAAGCAAGCTCGAAACTCAAAGGGGCATATTATGCCAACATTCAACCTGACATCCAGCGGAAACCTTGGTTTTTCAAATGCCCTAAAATGTCTATAACAGCTGTTTCATCCTTGTGCAGGCTGAGACTCGGTCACTGCTGTAGTCCAGTATTCCTAAATAAGATCCGTATTCGTGACTCTTCCTTGTGTGAGTGCGGCCTTGATGATGGTACATTAGACCATATCTTTTTTTCATGTCCTTCGTATTCCCACTCCTTTGACTTGTATCATATGCTTCCCAACATTAAAATCCCCCTCCCTATCAACTTCCATTCCCTTTTAGCAAATTTCTCTCCTAAAGTTATCAAACTCCTTTCAAAATTTATAATTGACAATGGCATCAAAATGTAGTTACTTTATTTTTATTTTTTTTATCAATGTCTATCTTTGTTATCTACCACAAAGTTCGTCGGCTCATCTCACCGCGCTGTCGCCTCTACATGACACTGGAAGAATAAACAAAGTTCGACGGCTCGACTCACCGTGCTGTCGACTCCACATGACACCGAAAGAATAGCTCAATTTGACGGCTCGCGTCTTTGAGCTGTCGTCTCTACATGACACTGGCAGAATAGTCGGCATCGGCTCAGTTGCCAAAGAAGAAAAAAAAAAAAAAAACTTGACCTGAACTTGACTTGAACAAAATTTGACCTGACAACTAGTTTTAAACTCTTTTTCTTTCTTTATTTAATATTGGTAATAATTTTGCCGTAAAAAGTTAATAAGAAGAAGATTGTATTTCCCGAAGGGTTGCGCAGAGTTGCACCGTGTGTATAACAAACACAACAACAATTTTGACTGCATCATTTTTGCGGTAGCATTAGAGAGAGATCAATGTAAGAAAATAGAATAATCTGCGAAATAAATAAACGATAACATAGAAAACGGATATCCGGGTTTAGCCGAATTTTCTTTATTTTTATGGTGAAGTCTACTTAATTATGAACATTAAGCTACAAACTGAATGTTACAATAAGATGTTATATAATTATCAAACTAGCGCTTCGTCCGCGACTTCGTTCACCTGATTTCGTTTATCCTATAAATTACTATTATGTGCAGTTAGTGAAGGCGACCAAAAATAAGCTATTATTAAATCATTAAAAATGTGGTGTCGTAGATATACAGGGTTTATTGGTTTGGGACGGAACGGATTCGTTATTTGACTTAAAGAATAATACATTTTAGGTTACTGCCACAAAGTAAAATCCTCCCCTAAAAACTTAATAACCCTATTTTGGCCCGTTGAGGGTCGAGTTTTGAACAAACACTCTTTTCTTCTCTTTTATTTTTCGTATATGTTAGTATGATTCTGCAGTAAGATTCCTCAAAAAAACTTTAACACCCCTTAACCCTATATGGGAGTCATTTTAAAAAAAAAAAATATTTTTCTACCAAACAAAATTTGGCCCTTTTTAACCCCTTGTAGATTGAATTTCCGGCAATTCCTGCTTTGTGGTCCCCTAGAACCCTACGTCAAAAACAAAAACCTGTCTAGTAAGATTCTTAGCTTGGGGTTAGTTTCGAAAAACTTATTATGACAACCTTTATTGTTTACATAGGTTACTTATGTCAAGTTTATCAATCCAAGAAGTTATGATTCTTCAAAAAAAGCTTGACACCCCCTGCATTTTTTTGGGAAAAAATTTAAAAATTAATAATAACAACCTTTATTGTTTACTTAGGTTGGCATTTATGTCAACTTTTAAATGTATTACACCAAAAAATAAGATTATTCAAAAACACTTTAATAACCCTTGAATAATCTTTTGTTTTAAAAAACGAATAATGATAACCTTTATGGTTTATTTAGGTAAGTATTTATATCAAGTATCAAGTTTATTTACCCAAGAAACAAGATTATTCCATACAAACTTCAACACCCTCTAAATCGTCTTTTGGGGGTAGTTTCGAAGCACTAATAATGGCAACCTTTATTGTTTACTTACGTTGGTATTTATGCTAAGTTTCAAGTTTATTAACCCAAGAAATAAAATTCTTCAAAAAAACTTCAATATCACCTAAATCGTTTTTTGGGAGTGTAATGTATGTATCTAGTAATAAGTTATTGCGGGTAAGTTGATATTGTTCATAATTTAGTATTGAAGGTAGTCCGGTAAATTTAACTTTTTAGCTAGTTATTATACTTGTGCCTGTACGTTGATACATGTCATATTTGTTCCCGCATCTCGAGTGCTCCCAACCTAAGAATTCTTCAGAGAGTAGTTTCGAAAAACTTATAATGACAACTTTTATAATTTACTTAGTTTGGTATTCATGCCAAATTTCAAGTTTATTTACCCAAGAAAAAAGATTCTTCAAAAAAAAATACTCCCTTTATAATACCTTTGGCGCGAGGCCGGTACGTACCCGGCAAGGTATCTAAAACGCGAGCGCCGGAGCTACGTCTTTTGAGGGTATTATCGAAAAACTAATAATGTCAACCTTTATTGTGTACTAAGATTAGTAGTTTTGTCAAATATCAAGTTCATTAACACATGACATTATATTCTTCAAAAAAACTTGAACACCCCATATATCGTCTTTGGGGGTAGTTTCAAAAAACTTATAATGACAACCTTTATTGTTTACTTAGTTTGGTATTTATGACAAGTTACAAGTTTATTATACAAGATAAAAGATTTTTCAAAGAACTTAAACATCCCCTTAATCATCATTTAGAGGTAGTTTTGAAAACTAATCATGACAACCTTTATTGTTTATTTCGTTTGGTATTTATGCCAAGTTTCGAGTTTATTAACCCAAGAAATAAGATTCTTCAAAAAAAAATTGTATACCCCCTAAATCGTATTTTAGGGGTAGTATCGAAAAATGTATTATGTCATCCTTTATTATTAAATAAGTTTAGTATTTGTGCCAAGTTTCAAGTTTATTAACCAACTTCAACACCCTCTAAATCTTCTATTGGGAGTAGTGTCGAAAAACTAATAATGACAACCTTTATTATTTACTTAGATTACTATTTGTGGCAAGTTTCAAGAATATTAGCCAAAGGACTTTTCATACAAACTTTCAATCCCCTGTTTACCCCCTTAAGGGTAGAATTTCCAAAAATCCTTTCTTATCGGATGCTTACGTCATAGAAAGAATACACCCTCCAAGTTTTAGGTTTCTACGATCAGCGGTTTAGGCTGTGCGTTGATACGTCAGTCAGTCATTCAGGACAAAGCATTTTATATGTTTAGATTATGTTAATCGTATTTATTGGGATTATGGGTAGAGGTGGACACCAATGAAATAACGTTTTATAAGGGTTTCAATAATATAGTTTATTTACCCTTTACTTGTTAAATTTGGAAGGTGTGGTTCAGTAATACTTTGTGATACATGTGTTCCCTAGCACGTCTGACGCGATTGTGTGTACTGTGTGTAGAGGCCTGATCACCAGATGGGATTGCGCCTTGCGGTCTCAACTAGGTACCTGAGAAAGGTTCGGAGACAAACCATGTAATATAAGGTTAGACAGAGACAGAAATAGATTTGTTTTTGTTAAACTCCAACACGCCCCCTCAAAAACAAATCCTTTGCTCTTTAATTACGACATACTCGTAATAATACCTATCTCATACCATCTTTATACAATTATAATAAAAACACACACCTTCCTTTTTATCTCTCTGGGGAAAACAATATCATCATGGTCCAACATTCGTTGCACAGGATTAGGGAAAACCCAGTAAAACCTAATCAAACCAATTAATTATATCATCTATTATAATTAATGAAATATAAAAGTTATTCATCTACTTATTATAACCAAGCTCTTATAATTAAAACATCCTTAATTATAATCAAGCTTTTATAATTAACTTATCTGTAGCATTACAATCATGCTATTATAATTAACATAAGTAATCATCCTTGTAATTATAACAAAGCCTTTTTCAGCTTCACATTTAGCCATGTAGTTACCTTATTTTGCTTTTATTTACTATGTTGTTATCATAGTTTACTGCCCATTTGTGGTATAAAAATCACATTGTGCAATTATCAAATACTTTAAAGTTAAACAATTAACTCGTAGTACTTTTTCTATCTATTATATTACAGCCCATTCGCAATGAACAAAGCCACTTCCAATAATTTTGTTTGAAAACCAACTTGAGATTTATGGTTCTTTAAATTTCTTAAGACCCTTTTAAGTCTGACCATAATAAACTATTGTTTTTGCTTGCATACTGACTTAGAAAGTTTACAAAAAAAAAACTTGGGTCAGGTCGGGTGCACAGCATGTCATCAAGCACACAGCAAAATTTCTACAAAGGCACTAGTAAGTTCTTACGAATTTTAGTTTACTTTCAACTTGGGTACAAATTAATATTGACTGATTTACTCAAGATCTGCTTACATATTCTAAACAAAAGTTACTTTGTCTACCAGAAAACCTTTTCTTCCATTTCAGTCTTCCATATTAACAGTATGTTTTACAACTATTCATATAATATATTTAAATTAGCGATCTTTACAAGATCGTTCACATTTATAGCTTAAATACAATTTGAAATATGATTTATCATACTTAACATTGCACCTATATTCCCCAAAAGGTTAAATAGAGGCTTAGTACACTATATTATAGTACAACCACATTTCGTCAGTTACATAAATACTCATCAAAACATGACTTAACATAACATACCGCCTGTGTTCCCCGAAGGGTTAGGCAGAGGCATAGTACACCCACATTTCACCAGTTATGTTTAGATCCCATATTATAGGGAGAATACTTTTAATCCTTTCACTCCTTCTTACCTGGCAAGAATTATCGATATTTTATTATTTATCAGTACAAGTTTTATTAGAACATTGTTTATTAAGATCGTTTGGCTTTAGTATCTATGTTATTAGAGTATTTTATCGAGCGAATTATACTACTTAATCCATTCATTAGATTTCAATCTATCTAATTCCACTGATTTTAAACCTTCCAATATTTAATCATTGGAATTAGTTCGATCAGTTTTGGTACACACCAGATATTGGTCTTTATCTGTTTTGATATCGTGTAGTATTTAAATATCTGATATTAATTCCACTGATTTGAACCACCCAATTTTATACTTTTGGATTTAGTTACACCAGTTTTGAAAACACCAGCTTTTAGGATTGTCATAACTGTGAGAATTAATTGACACTGATTTTTGACGTCGTCACGTCAATCAGTTTTGATATGGAAATGTTCGGTTTCATTTCCTTCAAATTGTAACGCAGTCCTCGACTGCTTATAACTCACTTCATTATGACATTCCCAACTGTTTCAGATTTTCACTCTTTATGTTTCATACTTTATAGCCATATGGTAGGTTCATACCTTACTTACCAGAATATAATTCTAGGACATTTAATTAAATTTGGTTTTAGTGGTTTTATTATGTACATACACGGTAGAACCGAAAACCTTTAAATATTTAATAGCAGGTTTTTTTTTTATTATTATCTTTCCACAATTCAAATGGTGATCGAGTATGTTTCAAATATTTGGAACTAACAGCTTGCAGACTGCTTTAATCCACATAATGACTTAAACAAATATAATTGAATGTGACTTCTTTTTCATTTGCAAATAATATATTTTCAACTAGGATATGCTGTGGAAATATTCATATATGTAACTTAGATTTCCTTGTGCAATATCCCATTCAAAATGATTTAACATCTCTATGATGCACTAGCTAATTAAACTATCTCGCTAAAGATATTAATTTAAACTTGTGTTTCTTCCAACTAATGCAAAAGTTTCTGACTAGAACCACTAGCCTTTTATTCACAGGTTTTCGTAGTTCATCATTTTTAACCGTAAACTTACAGTTTTATTGATAAAATATATTTAATTTGCATATGATTTAGTTTTTCACTTCAGGTACATCAACAATAAATAAATTATATTCCTCATTGATATTTTACCATAGGTACATGTTTATTATCATTCATATATAGATTCAATTTCTGAATACGATTGAGGTATTTAAAATAGCAAAGATTCAGCACATAACTGCATCCTGAGACTTACTAATTTTCTGTTTCATTATCATATGGTAAAGTTAACACATTTCCATTTTGATATGAAAACTTAATCAAACGCTCCATGATTTCCATGACAGATTTTATTAGCATTATGATACTAGGAATTCATTTGTATTTATAGGAATATACAACCTGATATAATCTGGTCAGATTCACACCACTTCAATAGAGTGTAATAAGTCAAAATTATCAACATAGTTGCTACGTTTTATTCATGATCCATTCGGGCTCAGGTTTCACTGGCCTATTGATAAGATGTTAATTTCGTCCAATACTACTTCTCTGAATCTCACAAACCAATTATCTAACATAATTGTCTACACTTTATACCAATTAGTGTGTATCAAGTACAAATAGGGACTTTCACGTTGCGGACACGAAGTAGCGTCCTGCGTCAGGCGACTATTCGCCAGATGTTTTATATCTGGGCACGACCCGCGCCCCTAGCGTCGGTCCGCTCGCCTCTTGTTACTCAAGCAGGTTAAGACGAACCCTTATTTATAGCCAATGCTTTATTTCCCTTTAACAATACATTGTCATATTTAGTTTTCTACTATTAACAAAGTAAAACCAAAACATTTAAATACTTTAGTTGTGGCTTCTTATTTCGTCAAAACTTAGAATGTGGGTTTTACAACTCAATTGTGTTTTACAACCTCAGTAGGTACTTCCCAGGACAATTTCATCCCTGAATGATTTGAATCATTTAGACCTTAATAGGTAGTACAATTTATTACATGCCGATGATGTTAAGCCATTGGTCCCGGCTGTCATTTGAAGATCTTTGACAGTCGTTACTGGTAGTCAGAAGCCTGAGGTCTGAAACCAGTCTAGCCAAGAGGTATCGTGTCACCCAGTTTCTGGGTTGTGGAGGTCAGTTAGGCAATCGCTCCATGTAAAACACTGGTACTCAGCTTAATCCCGTTGGACTGGAGGCCGACCCGAATATAGTTCGGAAAAGGCTAGAAAGATGATTGTGATGAATTTATTACATGTAGGTACTACTCTGTTCTATAATTCATTGTTCTTATTGATCCATTCGGCAATATCATTTAATGCCATTATGCAAACCACTGTTTAATGGTAGGTATCCTTTTCGAGTACAGGACTCTTATATAATTGGATACAATTTCCTCTCCTTTATTACAACTGAAGTTAGTTAACAATTCTTAGATCAAAATTAGCTTTACAAAACACAACTCGGCTTTTGTTTTCAATATACGAAGAAGTGTTTCGACCGTACACATCTGTGTGCACTATTCACATAATTATCTACCTTTGTTTTTTACTAAACTTTTGTTTTGCCAAACAAAATTGTTTTCAATTAATACAAGCTTCACACAATTTTTATTCTATTTTTGTAAAGCACCACTATTGGTAATTGCATGACTATAGAAAAATAGTTTCATTTATTTTATTTCAAAATTTGCCTTTATGGCCTTACATTTCGTTTCACAATAAATCATAATTATTATTTACGAATGTATATTCAAACATTTGCCAATTAAAGCGTTTATAAGTTGCAGACAATTAACGCCAATTAGTTACATTCTAGATTATCATCAAAGACTTACCCTTTATAGGCTTACCAACCATCTTTGAACACAATGACACCGCCATCTTTATTAAAACGACAGCCATTCCAGCTTAGCGTTTTCTGGAACTGAGCGTGAGCACACCTGGAGCGTCCATCTTACAGGTAACCGGAAGATCTTCTTGCTTCGTCTCTTGTTCATCACGCGCCATTGTTCCAGTCTGTTGTAGCACTGCTCGTCACGAAGGTAAAACCAGAAGTCTATTAGGGTTTTGAAGTAACCCTATGCACCGTTGTATTGTTTTATTCTTCCTTCTTGTTTCACTTAGATGCACAACACGTTTTTATTATGTAGTGTCCGTATATTATTATTTTCACTTTGGCTTAGCGCTCTGGGCCCATAACCTATTGGGATTATGGGTAGAGGTGGACACCAATGAAAGAACGTTTTATAAGGGTTTCAATAATATAGTTTATTTACCCTTTACTTGTTAAATTTGGAAGGTGTGGTTCAGTAATACTTTGTGATACATGTGTTCCCTAGCACGTCTGACGCGATTGTGTGTACTGTGTGTAGTGGCCTGATCACCAGATGGGATTGCGCCTTGCGGTCTCAACTAGGTACCTGAGAAAGGTTCGGAGACAAACCATGTAATATAAGGTTAGACAGAGACAGAAATAGATTTGTTTTTGTTAAACTCCAACAGTATTCGTCGATACAATGTTAAAATCTACGTAAACACTTTCTAGAATTATGGGTTAAAATTATTTACTTAGGTATATAGGTACTTACTCGTACCTATTGAAATTAGAAAGCGCCATTATAAGTGCCTTAACACCAAATTGTGGTAATTTATAAATAATTGTGAAAATATTATTCATCCTTGCTCATCATCATGAATTATAATCGTCACATAATATATCACTATTATATTATTATTTATATATTTTTTTTCATATACCTACTCATACTCAAAATAAGCTACTCAATGCTGACGTACAATATAGCATTGTAGAAAGAAACCTATTTCAGGCACCCATCTCTCACAAAGTTAAACCCTAATTTAAACTGCAAAGCATATCATGTCATCAACATTTTTAAGAGAATATAAACGTTCAATCTACATTTACAACCTTCTTAAACGTGACCCGATTAAAGATTCCACGGACCTCAGATAACACCAACACACCTAGATAGCTATACGTAAACCAATTCACGGCATATTGAAGCCCTGTGACTGATTAGAGCACGCTCCGACTGGCTTTGATAGACAGACCGACAGCCCGTCACTCGGAGACAACCACGGAATGAATCCTGCGTCGGCCCCAAAATTTGAATTTGGAAAATACAAAACTTTAGAGCCCCTTAAGATGGGAACAGTTTCTCGTTTTTAGCTGTCAAGAATAACCATGTGACTTTTTTTATTTTTATTTTTCCAGCCTGGATTCTAGTCCGTTTGGCCGCGTCTTCACTTAAATGTCAGTTTTATATACACTTCAACTGGGTTCTGTTCTGTGTTTCAACTTCACTTTGACACTTGCTTCTTGTGTTGTTTACTTCGTTGTTTAGTAAAATATTTTGAATCATGATGTTGGATGTAGAATTATATTATGGAGTTTAGTTATTTAAATCTTTTCGACGGAATTTATTATGTAATTAAAGAGTGATTGAAACATTTTTGGGGAACTTCTTCTTCAGTTTCTAGTATATCAGCTATCATAACCAATCTCTGAATATTGAAGGAAGGACATTCTAAAATAAGGTGCTGTAAATTAGCTTCTTCTTTATTGCAGTGTGGGCAGATATTGCTATTAATAATTTTAAGTCTATGTAGATGAGCTGGTGTGAGGCAATGTCCAAATCGCATTCTGTTAATGACTGCAGTGAAATTTCGGCTATAATAGTTTTGATGTAGGCGACTGTGATACCATGGTTTGGTCGGGAAATAATTCTGTATACTGGCGTACCATTGACCCTTATCTTGACTTATGTATTGCCAATATTTATTCCAAATGTCTCTTTTCTTTTGTTTTAATACCGAGAACATATCAGTAAAAGGTATAGTCATGTTTTCTGTGTGATCTTCATCCCATTCACCACATGCAGCACGATCTGCTTCTATATTTCCTATTATTTCTTGATGAGAAGGTACCCATTTAAATTGTATTGATATAGCCTTAATATTAAGTTTAAACAACAAATCTTTAATCCTAAGAATTAAATAATTTTGTTTGAATGATAAATTGCTTGTTTTAATTGCCATCAATACACTAAGAGAATCTGTGATAAATATGAATTTATTGTGATTGGAGATATTATGAATATATAATAATGCTAGATAAATGGCATATGCTTCAGCTGTAAAAATACTACATTCGTCATGAATTTTAAATGATCGTGATTTCTGCTATTGGCGATCAAAAAATGCTGATTGTACCCCTTTTTTGGATTTAGAACCATCAGTATATATTCTGTATCCTATCAGATTTGCCATTTGTTCTAGAAACTCTTGATTATTTTGTACAGTTCTGGAATCTATCTTAATACAATCCAATAATAAGGCTTCAAATGTGTGCATATACATAGGCCACTTTTCAGTATGGTGCATATTATTACATATTATTTTTAATTGTGACATTATAGTACATATATCAGGCAGAGAACCAAATAATACATCTGTTGGGGCAATTTCAAATTCTGGTAGTTGAACTGTTAATTCTTGAGGCAAGAGCAGACTATTTGTAATTAAAGACTTATCAATAGCGTGAGTTTTTATACAATGTTTTCCAGCTAAACTTAACCTTCTTAATACTAAAGGTTCGATGCAAGTTTCAATTTCCATTGCATTAATTGGAGTAGAGCGCATTGCACCTGATATTATTCGCAAAGCCATATTTTGAATAATATCTAGTTTTTTAAGTATATTAGGTTTCGCATTGATGTATGCCAAACAACTATAGTCAAAGTGACTTCGAACAATGCTTTTATACAATAGGCTCAATATCTTTGGATCTGATCCCCAGAAAGTTTCAGTTAAGGAACGCAATATATTTACACCTTTATGAGCATTTTTGCTTATGTAATTAATGTGACTTTTAAAATTTAATTCTTCATCTATAATAACTCCTAAAAATTTATTTTCTTTGACAATTGGAATAATTTCATTATTGTAAGAAATATTTACATGAGATTTGTTATCACCAATTACTAAACAGGAACTTTTCTCACTATTAATAGTTAGTTTTAATATATTAGAATAATAATTGTGTAATTGTTCAAGAGAATCATTTAAAACTCTATTTATATTATTGACATTTTTATCAGTATAATATAGTAAAATATCATCAGCAAACTGTAAAATTTTTAAGTTGGTCTGAATATATTTTAAGATTTGACAAGTATACAAATTGTAAAGAATTGAAGATAGACATGCACCCTGCATCAAACCTTTGTTTGCTGATACTGGTCCATAAAGGTTGTTATTATGTCTTATGTACAATTTTCGATCTGTGCAAAGATTAAAGATCCATTTTATTAGTTTTCCAGGCAATCCCAAGTCTGCTAAAACAAGTGCCAGTACATGAAGATCTACATTGTCGTATGCTCCCTGAACATCAAGGAAGACACAAGCTGTGGTATTATGAGCAAGTTTGGTCTTCTTCAAATCAGCTATTAATGTTACAAAACTTTCAGCAGCACTTTTACCTTTACGAAAACCAAACTGAAATGGAGGTAAGATGTCTTTTTCTCTACATAGTGGTCTAATCTAGCTTTTACCATACTTTCTAACAGTTTTCCTATACAAGAAGTTAATGAAATAGGTCTATGAGAGTTTGGATCATCTGCAGGTTTATCTGGTTTCAATATTGGTGTTACACATTGTGTTTTCCAAGTTTCAGGTATCAGCTGTTGAGACCATGTTTCATTCAATATTGATAACAATATTTTTTTCACTGACACTGGTAATTGTTTTAAAACAATGTAAGGAAAATCATCTAATCCTGGAGTAGTATCTTTTCTAGAATCCAAAGCGAAACAAAACTCATTCCATTCAAAAGCCTTTAAGAAGAAATCAGATAATTCAGTATCATTGTTTGACTCAAAGATCATATTTAACCATGTGACATGTGACCAGTATGACCAGGTACATTAATAAAATAATAATGTTTATTCAGATAATTTACATTGACGTTGAGTCAGCGCGTCAATCTCAAAACTTTAAAAACTATAACATACTTATCTGTTATATACAATTAATTACTTCAAATAATTATATATATTAAAAAAGACACATTCACGCAGATTCGAAGTGATATGCGGGCGGCGGACGGAGTTAATAGTGGTGGTCAAATTTACGAATCGTGACATTTTGTGTATCCTAAGCTAAATTGTAAGGAAAAATTAAGAGTTTAACCCAAAAGTAATCGCTGTCACAACAAGCTCGTCGTCTGCCATGTTTGCTAATCTGGAATAGACTAGCATGTTCGCCAAGCGTGTGGATGCCGTGTTTGTGGTCAGTGTTCGGCACGTGTTTGCTGTTCGCCCTGTTTGTGGCAAACAGCGAGCATGTGGAGAAACGTCAGTTTTAAACTAACGTTTTAAGATTGATATCAAAGCATCAACATCAGCAACACTTGGAGTCTGTGTTAATGTGCCTTTTATGTCGACGATTGTTTTGAAATATAATTCAAAAACTCAATGCGATACAATTTTGACTAGAACAACAATGGGCCGAACTCTGAATTAAGTATTTGAGGTTAGGAACGTGTCAAAGCCTACTTTAGTTCCTAAATTTGACAGATTTTCAGGTTTAAGTATAGTTTGGCAAATACTCAAGTCGTTCTTAACCTCAACTATGTACTAAATTCAGAAATTGGTCCAAAGTGTCATTCGATAAGCAATTGCGATGGTCAAAACACCAAAAGTATACACGCTGAAATTTGAATGATTGTTTTCCCGCAACGAAATGATTTCGATTTGGTAATACAACGATTATTAATATAAATAAACATTAGAATCAAAAAATTACAGATTATCAATTGTGAAAAACAAAACTCGAAAGCGACGTCAAAGCAATTGAAATCCGCCTTAGTTAACCGGCGGACCAATAGCAGCGCGAGCCGGGCGGGCCGACCGGCCGCGCGGCCTTTACTTCTAGGGAATTACTACTGGTTCTCATGGTTTCGAGTTGATGAATATTTATTTAAATTATTTTAAACCAAAAAAAAATCATTTTGTTAAGTTTAACTCTATGCTTCGATAGTACTACTGATGGTAAATTATTTCGATGATAGAAAGAATGTCACTTGTCTAGAAGGACGCTTCCCATATCGAAGGCGAGGTGTTTCTTTTTTCCATTAACGTAAATCAAATAAACCGTTACTTTTCATCTGTTCAAGTCCTTACTTACCTGTAAACATATATTATTCTTAGTTTAAAATATTGTATTAAGTTTAATTTAGTAACTATAGCGAATATTTGTCTTTTTATGTAAGGTGCGTCTCTAGATTTAAAATAGCCAACACTATTTTGACTTCCTGTATTCTTCCCTTTCACTCTCAAAAATTGGTATGTGTCCTGGCGCACATTGTGTGTTTAAAATATGAAAATATATAGCTTGCCTTAAAAAATAATGCATTTCATGTTGAACATGCCTAGTGGTCCTTCGAGCTGGATATGAGCCAGTGACATATGGACATATAAATAAATCCATTCCATAATCACATATTATTCGAAGTGACTCTTGGAAATGGACCATTAATGTAATCGGCCACATAGGGTACTCAATTTGACTATCGAAGCCAAAAGCGTATAAGAAATGCTATAAATCTGCCAGGAAAAGACTCATGTACTCTAGGGAAAGAAATAAAAGTGTCTCCGAATCTGCAACTAACTTAATCTGGTATTGGAGGAACGGAAAAGATGCAGAACCCATTTGGAAATGAATATTTAGATCCAATGCGGCAGATCATTTCGAATATATCATACAAGCGGTTGTATGTAAAAGTTATAAAATCTCTGTGGTGTAATTGGAATTGTAAAAGTATTAAAGTTTGTTATAGTATTGCGGTATTTTTGAAGACAAACAGACAGCTACTTTATAAATCTGAATCTCAGTTTGACAATACTAGAAACTTGAAATATGCACAAGGGTTCATAATAATACGAAAGCGAGCAGTAAAGAGTCGTTTTGCAATCTTACTTAGTTAAATCGCATATCAGTGTGATTTAAATCGATATGCATTGCACCATCAGGAAAGGCACTTAGAATTCGTTCTTTTGGCGATGGAAAATCCTATTGGTTGGACACACGGATTGTTGTGTCTGTAAATAAATATTTAAGTTACTGAACGGCCTATGTCCTCCAAGTATCACCATATCGACCAGTCCTGTGCAACTCTCATTCTTGACTAGGTCATGGGTTCACCTAGTGGGAGGCCTTCCAACCCTGTCTTCCGTTACCCGGTACTTTTCGGGTAATCGTCCATCCGTTCTGCTAGCATAGTACTCTGCCCATAGCTAAATAAAATAAAAAGTTATACAATCATAAAGTATGTAAAGAAAAAGTTAATAAAGCCGGCCAAGTGAGAGTAAGACTCGCGCACGAAGGGTTCCGTACCATTGTCGCAAAAAACGGCAAAAAAATCACGTTTGTTGTATGGGAACCCCACTAAAACATTTATTTTATTTGTTGTTATTGCGGTAACAGAAATAAATCATCTGTGAAAATTTCAACGGTCTAGCTATTACGGTTCATGAGATACAGCTTGGGGACAGACAGACAGACGGACAGTGGAGTCTTAGTAAGTTCCCTTTTTTGCCATTTGGGTACGAAACCCTAAAAATTATCCTCTTTTTACGTGATAATAAGTAGGATAAGTTTTTACAAAACAAAGTGATGTAAACCCTGTTTCCTCTAACCATTGCCCATGTAATAGCGAATTTAATCTACTTTTATGTTCCTAGTTTTCATGGCGTATAAAAGCAACAGGGTAAAGTTTATGATCCCTCGCCACGTTCAAATTGATGGCAGTTGCTATGGAAGCTTGCACTTGCCTACACATAATATACATATGTTATAAACGCAGTACATAGTTATTGTGTCACAGTTTATATTATGTATATTATGCAACCTGAAAATAACATTTCGCTTATTTTTCCCGTAGTGCTAGACAGAGAGGGTTCACAAACATGTTGCCAACAGCATAGCTAGGCAAAGTACATGCTTTGCTTTAATTAAAATACAAATTACAAAATACTATCTCACATTTATTTAAAATACCAAATACAAAACATGTGTAAGTTGTGTATTTGAAATACAAAATACAGTATTAAACTTTTTTTATTTAAAATCGTCATTATCATTTTAGCCGAAAGGCGTCCACCGCTGAACGTCCATCCATCTGCATCGTGACATTCGTATCTACTAATAAACTTAATTATTACACAGAAGTTTCGTGAAAATAACCCTTTGAAATGAAAATGATAATTGACAAGATACTTGACACTTGTCATTTGACTTGACATATTTAAATTACAATTAATTCAAATACTGCCCAGCCCTGGGTGAATGTATCCATGTTGTAAGTCCCATCTAATGGCCATCAACATTAACACACATTTTGACACTTCTACTGAAAAATTTAGATCTGGCCAGATTACAGTCTGGAATAGCACATAGGCTACTTTTCATCCCGGTGTAATTTTCCCTAGGGACAATAAAACACTTTCCACGCGGGCGAAGCCGCGGGCAGAAGCTAGTAGTTTATATTATGTTTATTATTCAATCTCAAAATAACATCACGCCTGTTCCCACCGAAGTGGCAGTTAGAAGGATATAGTTTACTTACATACCGTATATAGTTGGACCCTACATTTGACGACAGGGTTGACATAGTGGTTGAGCGATCGGCTGCTGCGCTGTGTGTCGCGAATTCGATTCCCGCACGAAACAAATATTTGTATGGCCTACAGACAGTTGTTCCGGATCTGGGTGTCTTGTGTACGTGAGTTTAAATGTTTGTAAACGCACCCACGATACGGCAAGAAATTCCTAGTAGACAACGCTTTAAAAAAGTAGGACAGGAAAAAAGATTTTGATTTCACACTGAGACTGAAAAAAAACCCCTTATTGAGTATGGAACCAAAGACAACTATAAAATAGACAGGCTCTAAGCTAGAACATTTAAACAAGGCAATCAGATTACTGAATTAAAAGCATAAGATTCACTGGCAACCGTTAGCTATCCTTAAATCAATGTAAGAGCTGTTCCCATTGGCACGAGCAACAAGGAAAAGGGTTAAAATAAGTCCGACAATAACAAATAAATTGTAATAAAGCCAGTTAGGACGCCATTTTTTTCCAAGGATTACTGGCTGACGATAGATCAAGGCAACGTGAGCGGATTCCAAATGGCCACGTGTTCTTTATTCAAAATGTGGGACACACACGCTTCTCTGAAACCCGTAATGAGAGGAAAAAGTCTAGTATTTTTTATATTATAAAAATGTTTCCTTCTGTATTGTGTGACACGTGCCTGAGATTTAAAAGGTTTGAGTTTACTTTTATTTATTATATGTTATTGATATAAACACTTTTTAACCGATTTCGAAAAGGAGGAGGTTATCAATTGATAACCTCGAATTCGACAGTATTTAATATTTTATGTGTGTTACCTCAAAAATGTTTACTAGGTGAACCGATTTTGATGATTATTTTTTTATTTAAAAGCTGTTGCTTCTCTTGTAGTCTCAAATTTGATCAAGATCTGATAAAGAACTTCGGAGATATAAAAGAAAGAACCCTATAAAAAGAACCCTTCAATAAAAGACGGCAAGACTCTCGGGATTGCTGCAATCGCATATCTGTTTATTGTTTCCACCATTTCATAACATCACGCCGGCACTATTTAAAGAAGCAGGCAGATGTTTACAGTTTACCCTGATACACTCTTATTTCACCGGTTGTGTTCAAGTTTCATGTTATTCGGGTAATCTATTCTGGCATAACTATGGGCGTTATAAGTACCACAGCTCAAAAATTAAAATAAAATCTTTTTACAAATAAATACAACCGACTTCCAAATAAATACAGTAGTACGGAAGTCGGAGTTCTTGTTTTTGTTTATACGTTTTATGACACCGACTTCCGAAATTGAAGTTATTTTTCACTTTGTAGTGTTTTTATTTGGAAGTCGGTTGTATTTTATTTGTAAAAAAGTCTGCTTCATTAAAAATGTCAGTGACTTTGTGGTTTATAGAAACAAATAGTCCCGTTATCTCTTGATGTGCACAGCATGCAGCATTATGTTTGTATTAAAATATAAATATTGGTTAATACCAAAATAAACCATGTGAATTGGTTCTCGGTTCACACACACACTCATTCTCGGTTTCGAATTCAGTCAGTGTCAGTCGTTATTTACATGGCAGTCTGTGGATCAACTATTAGGTTGTTGATAGCTTTACCGCATTACTGCAGTGCTTCCAGCATGTTCGCAAAGGCGGAATTTGATGGCTTCCATGCCATCACAAGCAAGTGTTGCGCCTGCCTCATGCGCAGGTTACGTGTTTGCTCCAAGAGCATCCCGAAAACTGTAGCGAACCGGTTAGCTTGTGAAAGGAAGGAAGTGCCGTGGAAAAATGTATAGCATTCGCTGAACACTTAAAAGGTGTTTTTCAGCCCCACCCTCACAAGGGGCCAGCAGAGCACAAAGATAAAGTTTTCTGTCAAATTCAAAGCTCCATGAAAACGTTAACGAAACAAGAACGAATTAGAGCTATAAATAATGTAAAACATTTAAAAGCCCCGGTTTTAAAACACCTCGCCTTCGATATGGGAAGCGTCCTTCTAGACAAGTGACATTCTATCATCGAAAGAATTTACCATCAGTAGTACTATCGAAGCATAGAGTTAAACTTAACAAAATTATTATGTTTTTGGTTTGAAATAATTTAAAAAAATATTCATCAACTCGAAACCATGAGAACCAATAGTAATTCCCTAGACGTAATGACCGCGCGGCCGGTCGGCCCGCCCGGCTCGCGCTGCTATTGGTCCGCCGGTTAACTAAGGCGGATTTCGAGTTTTGTTTTTCACAATTGATAATCTGTAATTTTTTGATTCTAATGTTTATTTATATTAATAATCGTTGTATTACCAAGACGAAATCATTTCGTTGCGGGAAAACAATCATTCAAATTTCAGCGTGTATACTTTTGGTGTTTTGACCATCGCAATTGCTTATCGAATGACACTTTGGACTAATTTCTGAATTTAGTACATAGTTGAGGTTAAGAACGACTTGAGTATTTGCCAAACTATACTTAAACCTGAAAATCTGTCAAATTTAGGAACTAAAGTAGGCTTTGACACGTTCCTAACCTCAAATACTTAATTCGGAGATCGGCCCATTATTGTTCTAGTCAAAATTGTATCGCAATGAGTTTTCGAACTATAGTTCAAAAGAATCGTCGACATAAAAGGCAGATTAACACAGACTCCAAGTGTTAATGATGTTGATGTTGTGATATCAATCTTAAAACGTCAGTTTTAAACGTTAGTTTAATGCCGCCTCCACATGCTCGCTGTTTGCCACAAACAGAGCGAACAGCAAACACGTGCCGAACACTGACCACAAACACCCAACACAAACACGGCATCCACACGCTTGGCGAACATGCTAGTCTATTCCGGATTAGCAAACATGGCAGACGACGACCTTGTTGTGGCAGCGATAACTTTTGGGTTAAACTCCAAATTTTTCCTTACAATTTAGCTTAGGATACACAAAATGTCACGATTCGTAAATTTGACCATCACTATTAACTCCGTCCGCCGCCCGCATATCACTTCGAATCTGCGTCAATGTGTCTTTTTTAATATATATAATTAATTGAGGTAATTAATGATATATAAGTATGTTATAGTTTTTAAAGTTTTTAGATTGACGCACTGACTCAACGTCATGTACCTGGTCATACTGGTCACATGTCACATTCTATTTTTATTCATTATTCTTGACAGCTAAAAACGAGAAACTGTTCCCATCTAAAGGGGCTCTAAAGTTTTGAATTTTCCAAATTCAAATTTTGGGGCTTACGCAGGATTCATTCCGTGGTTGTCTCCGAGTGATGGGCTGTCGGTCTGTCTATCAAAGCCTGTCGGAGCATGCTCTAATCAGTCACAGGGCTTCAATATGCCGTGAATTGGTTTACGTATAGCTATCTAGGTGTGTTGGTGTTATTTGAGGTCCGTGGAATCTTTAATCGGATCACGTTTAAGAAGGTTGTAAATGTAGATTGAACGTTTATATTCTCTTAAAAATGTTGATGACATGCTATGTTTTGCAGTTTAAACTAGGGTTTAACTTTGTGAGAAATGGGTGCCTGAAATAGATTTCTATAGCATTGTTCGTCAGCATTGAGTAGCTTTTTTTGAGTATGAGTAGGTATATGAAATGTAATATAAATAATAATATAATTGTTAAATATCTTCTCTGCAACTCTGCTTTTTTGTGGTGGTGGGCTCCCTATTTCAAAGGAAACCGATCCTCTCGCCGTTGTCAAAGCGGTTTTGGCAAGCTTATTTGGAGAGGTTCCCTCGCCATCGACCTTGCCCGCTTCCCATTTTCCCACGCTGGTTCTCACGCTTAACGTAGATGGTCCTGCATCTTCAGGTACCTTCTGTGGGCTTTTCGTCTCGTCGAGCTTATTGTTTGAGACCGGCTCTTTATAGGCGTGCGCAAACCGGGCATCCTGCTCATCTTGTGTTAGTTGGGTTTTGGGATTAATACTGCATCAAAAGAGGTATTGTAAAGGGATACCCCAGTTGGTGTGTAAAATACATAATAAATATATAAATACCGTCAAGGTTAAAATAAAAAGGATTTGAAAGTAATCCTGCGTAAAATTCGTCCAGTTCCAGTCACAAATGAAACACACCTACCGGAACTGAATTCTGGTCCCAAGCCAGGAGCTAACGCTGGGGCCCATAGCAACGTTGGGAACTCCTGGACCCTGTCTGAACCTGTACCCACGAAACTGCCGTAACGCAGCAGTGGAAAGCTAGGGATTTGCTCCCCATTGGGAGAGATACTGGTACCTATCTCACAGGTGGCACAAAGGTTGGCCGGTAATAGTAAAGTCAATATGACTTACCTTAGATTCCTGCGGTAGACTCCTGGGCGTCGATCGATCTCGTGCCGTGAGGTTAGGGATAGGAGAATATATATATAATAAAGGGCAATAAGGGATAGACTGACGGCTGTCTGGACCGAAGAATCCGGCCGGCGTCCACCAGGCAGCACGTTTCCCGCAAAAGCACTTCGCTGCGCGTGAAAATATACTCTAAACCCACTTTAGGGGCACAACGCCGAATGCGAACGGCGGGCGCGATTAACAAATACAATGGGTGAAACACATCTCAATTAGATATGTTTCTACAAAACCCCGACTTCCGCGTGTTCACATTACAAATTTTCTCTTTCGACTGTGTAGTGTCAGCTGTCAAAATCGTTGACAGCCCGCCGACACGGTGTTGCAAATAAATACCAAAGATCGGGACTAAACATCCCCCCGTCTCGGACATAAGGAGTTATGTCCGCTAATAAGTGGGCAAGCGTGCTAAATTGCCACTGCTCGCTTCAAAACCGAATCTCCGACCATGACCTCCGCAACTCTGGGAACTCCGTCAGACCCATAAATCAAATCTACAATGCGTCCACGACGCCAATATAAAGGCAACAAATTACGTTCTTTAACAAATACAAGTCTCCAACTTTGGGAGGGACAGTTTCGTCAGACCACTCAACGCGCCGCTGCAGAATATGCAAATATTCCAAAGACCAGTCAATTGCGACGATTTAATTTCCCTGGGGTATTTGGGCAGGGCGTTGAGGGGCTGACCATTCAAAAAATACCAGGGGTCATGACTTCCAGGTCATTTGGATCTGAGGAGATCGGACAGAGAGGTCGCGAATTGAGGACGGCCTCAACTTTACAAAATACAGTAACAAGTTCCTCAATTGTGAAAATAGTTTCACCAACAACACGGCGGAGAAGCGGTTTTGCTACTATCGCAATATTTACAAAAATGCCAATTAATTCCCATTTGCGCCATGGCAAATCTCAAAGTTTATCCTTATTTAGATAATTACAAATATCATTTAAATATCTATCAGCGCCCTTATAATTAGTACCGTTATCAGAACCGATCAAAGATGGTAGTCCTCGGCGGGAAACAAATCTACCTAGCGCTGCAACAAACGCATCTGTGCTGAGGGCAGTTACAAGTTCCAAGCCTTGGAGGCCAGACAAACGAACACACACAAGTAGGCCTTGACAGCCTTGGCGTTCCGAAGTTGAGAAGTCTTCACCAAGAAGGGACCAGCGAAGTCAGTTCCGACCGAAGCAAATGGTCTGCTCTCCGTCACTCGGTCGGATGGCAAATCACCCATTATGGGTTGAGTGGGAGCAGCCTTCAACTTATAACACTGCATACATTTAAAGATGATGCCACGAATAGTGCGTCTGGCCGACAAAATTCAAAATTCACGCTGCAAATGGCTACGAGGGCGTTGCAACCGGCGTGTGCGTTATTAATGTGTCGATCGGACACCAACAATTTCACCAACGCTCCTCCTTTAGGGAGCAACAAAGGATGGCGAGCACCATAAGGCAAGTTCGAATTCCGCAGTCGTCCTCCAAACCAGATTCGTCTAGGAATGGATTTAGACGAGCGATTGAGCCTTTCAAAGCTGAACATTTCTTTAGGGCTTCAATAGTCTGGTCAAAGTGCTCGGCTTGTACAGCACGAACCAACAACATCAGGGCCTCCTGGCGTTCATGAGGCGACAAAACTAAGGATAACAATTTATTATTAGGGTTCCGTCCGTTACGTATGAAACGCCGGACCCAAGCGGTAACGCCTAACAATTTCGACAAAGAACTGTATCTGTCCAAAAGATAATCCAAATTATATGCAGGTTGCGTTTCAACAATTCCAATACGCAAACCTGGCAAAACCTCTGGTGAGGTGAACCTATTCTGGGGCCAGGACGACTTTGCAATGCGTCAACCAGTCTGGTCCCCACCAAAGAGAATGGTCAACAAGGGCAGGAGCCTTGCAACCACGTGACGCGCAATCTGCGGGGTTCAATTCTCCTGGGACATGTCTCCAGATCAGTTTAGTCTCAGAGTTCTGACTCTGTGAGACTCTATTCGCCCCAAAAACCTCCAAAGCATGAGCTAAGGTGCGAAGCCAACAAAGGACTATGCCATTATCAGTCCTTGGTCCTCAATCCGCGGACCGGAGCCATTCAACACGGGACTCGTAAATCCAAAATCATAAACCGTCGGTACAACTACTAACCCATTCGTCTGCAGAACCCACTTGGTCCTGGACAAAATCAAACCCAAAACATCCGCACCCATATACGGGTCCGGGTACCAACCACTTCGGGTCGGCAGGAGCTATGGGTCGGCTGATGTTGTACTCAGGATCTGCTAATTCTAAATTATCCAGAAATTTGCATACTATTTTCGGGAATGAGTATGATGGTAAATGTTTTGTTAGGTTATTCATGATGTAAACATCGATATTAAGGCCGTACCCTGACCAAAAAATCAGCATGAGATTTGAGCATTCCTATTGGCCTAGCGGCACTCGTGGCGCATGAATTACAGTAGTGAATACGCCCAGATTTTAGAATAACTTCTTTATAAAATCGAATATTGGTCTTTTGAAAAAAATAAATCTACCAAAATGTTCGTTATCAAATTGTCTATCCATTAGTGTTAGTACAAACAATTATTAATGATTACTTTACTAGGAGATGCATGCTATCAATCATTATTTCTCATTTTTATGGTTTTGTTGGAAGGAGATTAGTGAAACATATACTACATTAAAAAAAAAAAGAATTCTACAATTTTGGAATCAATAATATGTAGAAATTTAATGTATTTTTATTAGTTGATATTTCATTTTAAATAACGAGTAGATAGCTCCTAAAAACTGCACGAAAAACGGCTAGCGCGGCGTTTTGCTCAGGGTAGCGCCTTAAATTGATATAGTCTGATTTTTGAGTTTGACATACAGTTCAGGTTGATAATTCCTTTGCAACTGTTTTCTTTTTGCCCTATGCCTGTGATAATGCCGTCACACCTGGAACGCTTCAAACCTAATTGCTGAGCAGCGTTTTCTGTGATGAGAGACATTTGTGAGCCCTGATCAATAAGTGCTCGCAGGATCAGATATGTGCCATCTGCTTTCTGAACCTTTAGCAGTGCAGTTGAAAGCAAAGTTTCTTGCATCATATTATTATATTGTTGTGTCACGTGCGTGTTGCCTTGATTTGCACGTTCCTGATTATAACGGATGTTGTTTTGCTGTGTAGAAGGCGTCGAATTACTTCCATGTTTTGATAATTCCTTTGAATACGATTCATGAAGCAATGTGTTGTGAAATTCATTGCATTCGAGGCAACGCTTTTTTGATAAGCATTCTTTTCCTCTATGATCATATAAGCAGTTTTGACAATAATTCAAGTTAGTAACACATTGCTTTTTCTTCATTGGGGAAAAGTCAGCAAATTGTTTGCACAAAAATATTGCATGGGCATCATTGCAGACTGGACAGTTTGGCCGATTGTTTTGCAATTTCCTGTAACTTGGTGATTGCGAAATAGCCTTGTTGCTTGAATATGACTGCTTGAAATGATAATGTTTTGATTCTGATGGTTTATTGGTGTTCGAAGAAAAGGGTTTTTGATGATTGATCTCCTGTTTTCTTCTACTTGCTTCCATGCTCGTGAACTTCCCCTCTAGAAAGGCTAGAAATTCATTCAATTCGAGTAATTCTCGAGGTTTTTTGATAGCTGCGTTGTATTCGCTGAACGTGTCTGAATCCAATTTCTGACACAGGATGTGCACGATCAACGTTGAAATATCAAAACTAAACTAATATGCAACGTCGTGCAATTTGATTTGGATAGTATAGAGCAATTCTGGGAGATGGAAGATGTTATAGAAGAAAAATCACTATCATCAGAAGATCAAGAGTGCATTCAGTACTACAAAGCAACAACAAATCGTTTGGAAGACGGAAAATACCAAGTGAGGCTTCCACTTATACCACAATTTGAGGAGAAATTGGGGCAGTCCAAAAATAAGGCTGTTGCTCAATTCATACATTTAGAAAAGAAATTGCATAAAAACAATTCTTTACTCAACGCATACAAGTCATTCATTACCGAATACAAAAACTTAGGTCACATGAAACCTTCACCTCGCAACCAGACACTGGAATGCTTCCTACCGCATCATTGCGTATTGCGCGAAGAAAGTGCAACGACTGCATTAAGAGTTGTTTACAATGCTTCAGCAAAAACATCTACAAATAAAAGTTTAAATGACCTGATGTACACGGGGCCCAATTTACAGCAAGACCTTCAGTCTCTTATCATTAAATGGAGACAATATCAGTTCGCATTCACGGCTGATATAGAAAAAATGTTTAGGCAGATTTGGGTACACCCAGAAGATCAACCTTTACAAAAAATTGTGTGGAGAGATAACCCGTCACAAAAAATAGTAGAATATCAATTGACAACCGTGACGTACGGCACAAAACCTGCTCCATTTCTTGCAATGATGACATTAAGACAATTAGCGGCTGATGAACGGGATAAATTCCCAGAAGCCGCCAAGGTCATCAAAGAATCTTTCTACATGGACGATCTGGTTCATGGAGCCTGCTCCCTATCAACAGCCAACAGTTGCAGCAAGATTTGATGAATCTGCTGAAATTAGGAGGCTTCAACTTGAGAAAGTGGACATCAAACGACAGTCGTCTGCTGCAACTGGAAGATCATGAGTATTATAAACAAGAAAGCAAGAGTTTTAATCAAGCAGGATTAACTAAGACATTAGGACTTCGTTGGAACCCTACACATGATAACTTCACATTTATATCAAAAATTGAACCATCAAGCACTAATATCACTAAAAGAATCATACTATCAGACATGTCTAAAATATTTGACCCATTGGGATGGGTCGTGTCAGTAACAACAAAATTGAAGATTTTATTTCAAGAAACATGGTTATCCAATCTTCAGTGGGATGAACAAGTACCAGATAAAATCAGCAAGGAATGGATCAAAACCAGGGAAGAATTAGAAAGTATCAATCAGTTCAATATACCAAGATGGTACGGTACGGAAACAGCGAGTAGTGTAGAGTTACACGGCTCTTGTGACGCATCAACAAAAGCATATGCATGCGTCATTTACTGCAGGGTAAGAAACAATCCATCAACAATATTAGTAGCAGCTAAATCAAAATTAGTTCCTACGAAAAAACAAATATCACTACCTCGATTGGAACTATGTGGAGCACTGTTGCTGGCCAAACTTATGACCAAAGTCAAGCAATGTTTAGCAGGTCATGACCTACATATATTTGGTTGGAGTGACTCTACTGCCGTACTGGGATGGCTTCAAGGAAATCCAAGTCGATGGAAAACGTTCGTAGCAAATAGAACAATACAAATTACAGATAGCATTAAACCAGAATCTTGGCGATATGTAAAATCAAGCGAAAATCCCGCTGACTGTGGAAGCAGAGGACTCACAGTGGCTCAATTGAATGAGTATCATTTGTGGTGGCAAGGACCAACATGGTTACAATCCTTTGAAGCAACGAAAGGATATCAAGCAATCTATGAATCAACAAACGAGGAAATAAAGAAGCAAGAAGACGTTCATGTTGTTACAAAGCATGAATCAAGCATCATTACAGACCTGTTAAACAAATATCAATCAGTCAACAAAATTGCACGTATTCTAGCATTAGTTATGAAGATTACGACGTACAAAAGAAAAGCAAAAAAGCATTATCTATCATTATCAGAAATCAGTCAAGCAAAGCAAAAAATTTTCAAGCAAGTACAGCA
The DNA here is from genome assembly GCA_964057195.1 of Orthosia cruda. Lineage (NCBI taxonomy): Eukaryota > Metazoa > Arthropoda > Insecta > Lepidoptera > Noctuidae > Orthosia > Orthosia cruda. The sequence continues at coordinate 15,871,221 of OZ059844.1, forward strand.
AGAAGCGTTCGCGAATGAAATAAGATGTTTAAAGCAAGAGGGAAAGCTAAATTTAAAAAGCAAATTGTTAAAATTAAACCCTTACCTCGATCAAAATGATATCTTAAGAGTCGGAGGGAGACTAAAAAAGGCACATATCAGCCATGACATGCAGCACCCTATTATTCTGCCGCACAGTGGACGTCTGACAGAATTAATAATAGAGGACGCACATCTAACCATGTTACATGCCGGAGCCCGGCTGACATTGGGTTTTATCAGACAAACATATTGGATTCTAGGAGGAAACGTCGCTACAAAGAGGCAGCTTCGTCAGTGCGTAACATGTAGAAAACAAAATCCACACTGCCAACAGCAAATTATGGGGCACTTGCAGGAGGCCAGAAGTAATCCATCCCGTCCCTTTTCACACACAGGCGTATATTTTACCGGTCATATTTACGTCAAATCAAGCAAAGGACGAGGCATCAAGAGCACAAAGGGATATGTGGCTGTCTTTGTGTGTATGGTAACGAAGTCAGCACACTTAGAACTAGTTAGTGATTTAAGCACAACTTCATTCATCGCAGCATTGAGAAGGATGGCGGCTCGCAGAGGGACGCCTAGTCATATTTATCGAGTGGAGCTTTAATGCGCCCTCATGGCCATCTGCAGGCGGTCTTTGGGAGGCGGCAGTTAAAAGCTTCAAATATCATTTCAAGAGGGTTATTGGTGACCAGATTCTTACATTTGAGGAACTATATACGGTGCTTACACAGATTGAAGCTTGTCTCAACACGAGACCTTTATGTGCTATATCAGAAGATCCAGACGATGTGGATTTTTTAACGCCTGCTCACTTCCTAACAGGTGGGTCAAAGGTTTCCATACATGAGACTGAAACGGATTTGAGAACCCGTTGGCAGTTGACACAAAAAATTGTGCAGGATCTCTGGAAAAAATGGAGGAATGAGTACCTAGTACAAATAACAGAAAGAAGTAAGTGGAGACAAGCTACAAGCAACCTCAATGTTGATGATATTGTCATGATTCATGATGACAATCTTCCGCCGGGAAAATGGCTGATGGGCAGAGTCATCGAACTACATCCCGGTTCCGACGGCAAAGTTCGCGTGGTTACAGTGAAAACCAAAAACGGAACACGTAAACGTCCTATCACAAAATTATCAAAACTCCCAGTTAACAATGAAACCTCGTAAATCATACAAGCAAATACCGCGCGGTTGGGAGTTTCTAACATAAATAAGCGCTCTGAAACAAGGAAAGGAGGCACTCGTTACAATATAGCTGCAGTATTTGCAGCAATCATATTATTCTTTAGTATCATAACAACTTCCCAATGCGCACTTAACGTCACACAATTCAGAAATAATCAACATATTTACTTCGACAAACTAACAAACATGCAGATCATACGCGACGACTGGAAATTAATCATATATTACGATTTAGATCCTTATTGGGAAGGAATTACCGCACTTAACAAAAGTATAATGGCCCTGGAACAAACATGCAGTACGATCCAAGAGCAAACATATTGTGACATAATATTATTGCAACTACGTCATGGGTACAATGAACTCGATTACAATAATCATATGTTACTCAGTCAGCATTTTGCAAAGCAAGCGAACAGGTGGCGGCGAGGTCTTATCGACGGTGTCGGTTACATAGCAAATGGCCTCTTCGGTGTATTGGACGCTCGATTCGCAGAACAATACGAGAAAGATATCACTCTTCTTCGTAAAAATCAAAAGCATATTGTATCATATTGGCAAAATCAAACTTCGGTCATAGAAGCAGAATTCAGTCTCTTAAAGAGGACGGAGGCTACAATGCATAAACAACATAAAATGATTCATCAGCAGTTTGCAAACATCGAAAATACATTAGAAGTATTAAAGGCTGCAACTCAAAACATTTCGAGAGTAAGTGAAGTTTCTATGGGAGCTGTGGTCGCCAGCAATCTATTACGCGGCTTGAAAGATTTACAGAATGCTTTAGTGGACACAATCACAGACATCTATCATGGTCGATTTAATCCTTATTTAATAACAGCAGAACAATTACAGGATCAGCTGAGCATTATTGCTAGTCATTTGTCTAATGACGTCACGTTACCTGTAGAAAACATTCATGCAGATCTTGCACAACTTTTTAAACTTCTACGGGTCAAAGCAAGAATGCTTAAAAATTACTCAATATTTGAAGTACAAATACCCTTGATTAGCAGGGACACCTATGAAATATTCAAGCTTATACCAATTCCTACAGAGAAACCCAACGACACAATGCTTTCAATTAAACCAGTGTCAGATTTCATAGCTGTGAACCTGAAAAAGGATGCATACATTATGATAACAGAAAATATCATAGATTCATGTCTAGTGACAAATGTACATCTGTGCTATATTCATTCTCCTATCTATAAATTAAGCAAAGATAAAGACTTCTGCCAATCAAAGTCATCAGCGTGTGAAGTCAACGTCGATCCCTGTAAAAATCTATGGATGGAAAGCCATTCTATCAACAATTATATCTATTTTTGCTGCGGTCAATGTAACCTACGAACAGTATGCGGAGATCAAGTTACCGCGCATCAGCTGACTCACTCCGGACTTATAACTATAGATTACGGCTGCATAATCAAATCAGATAATTTTGAAGTAATTGCGCATCAACAAAGAAAGAGCGATGTTAGTATTAGTGCTAACCTATACTCACCAGTCATTGCATCCATAAACCACGTTATAAACGTGTCTATTCCTCAAGATATCTTGAACGACTCCAGCATAGAGAGCAATCGAGAGCTTAAAACGATTGAGGAAAAAATCAGAATCATGAAAGAGAGTGGATTGTTATTTGACAATCTGTCATCTCATGACATTCACCATTACACCGCGATCTACTCTACGATCGGCGTGGTAGCAGCATGTCTCGGAGTGTTCGTGTGGCGGCGCGCGCGCACGCGCTGCGCCCCCGCACCTGCGCCGGCGATGCCCGCAGCAGCTGGCGTGCCCGGCGGCGGCGCATGCCCGGCCACGCAACGTGCGTGTGTTGGTGATAGTGTAGTGTACCAGTGTGACAATGAAAGGGCGAAGGTGGTAACAAGTGCGCGAGTGTTAGATAAAGCCACCTCCCCTGTGTTAGGTTCTTACACAAGCATTTCAAATTTGTGAACAGTGTGTTAACATAGAGACACTAAGAAATTAGATTAATATCAAATCATTTATTATAATTATTTGTTTCTTCTCACATTGTCTTTATATCTTTTCCTCGGGGAGCATGTACGAGCAAACCCGTACATATCAATAGTATCATTTTTATGCTGACATCGACGCGCAGCGAATGAATAAAAATCACACATTAGAGTAAAAGTAGTAGTTGCATAGCATCGTTGTTGGGTTGACTCATTCGCCGCGGGTCGATCATATATCAGTTTTTCGGGTGTTTATATCAATACATTATTTGCAATTAAATCAGTTTATCATTTAAATGTACCTTACCCGTACAATTATCTTTCGCAGTGAAATACTTGCCAGCGTTTGTTTCTTTTATATATGGCTAACATAGATCACGTTATTGAGGAACTTGATTCCTTTCAAATTTCTAAATCATACGTCTGCCTGCCGGATCAATGTTCTAAAATGTTCAGAAATACTAGGAATAGCTTAAAAATTCTTCACATTAATATCAGAAGTCTTAACAAAAACTTTGACGCGCTACAAGCTTTCTTAGCAGTAATAAATCTGACATGTGACGTCATAATACTGTCGGAATGCTGGCTCAGAACTATATCGGTTATTCCCCATTTGGACGGCTATTCTTCTTTCCAGTCGTCAAATCCCCACAATCAAAATGATGGTGTCGTCATCTACGCTAAGGACGGCTTGAACTGTTCAGTTGCTGATCCCAGTCTTGAGGAAGCAAGTGGATTACTTTGCACTATAGATAAGTCTTTAGCTATACTGGCTGTGTATAGGTCACCGTCATTTACGACGACAGACAAATTTATTGGTAGTCTGGACAGAGTATTATCACAGGTATCCTCATTTAATAAGGTAGCGTTGATTGGCGATATCAATATTGACATAAAACAAAACAATATGGATCGTTTTTCTAACCCATACCTTACCCTCACATCATCACATGGTCTACTTCCAGCTCACCTGAAACCCACAAGACTTGACAACTGCTTAGACCTGAACGTAATCCTGAAGTCTAACCAAATCGCTACGACCTTAATTGTGGAAAGTACTATCACGGATCACTCTGCTGTTTTACTGTCTATACCATTGAAACCTCCGAAATGTCAAGGAAATCGTACAAAAACTGTCATTGATAATACGACCATTGCGAAGGTCATCGAAACAACAGACTTTACCGCAATATTGGGTTCGTTGAAATTATTTCAACAATAGTGAGAGACAACACGTCTATCGTAAATATCCCCCGTAAACGAAGAAACATAAAGCCATGGATAACGCCTGGTCTTATGCGCTGTATTAAAAATCGCGACAAAATGCACTGCAATTTAAAAAAGTCCCCAAATAATGTTACTTTACAAGTGACATATAACCGATACCGTAGGTTAGGTTAGGTTAAGACGGGCTGGTGTCCGCAACTCCACGTCTAAGCGCGTATTTTGCGTACGGAACCGATACCGTAATTTTTGTAATGCTCTATTGCGGAAATTGAAAATAGCCTACGAGAAAAATGAATTTTCTAAATCAAAAAATAATCCGAAGGCAACCTGGAATGTTATTAAAAACATAACCTATACCCATACATCCAAAATACCGTGTACCGAACTCCTTAAAATTTGTGACATGCCAGAAGACTCACTTAATTTCATAAACCATTATTTTGCCGAAGTTGGTACCAAATTAGCGGAAAAAATACTGTCGGACCAAACACAAACCACAGAGTCTCCACATCTTGTCCCCTCTCAGTGTAATTCTTTCGTCCTGCAAGAGGTTGACGAGGCTGAGATTGAGAAAGTCATCACGTCTCTCCGCAGCGACACCGCTGTAGGCTGGGATAGTATATCTACTCACATGATTAAAACCTCAAGAAAATTTCTAGTTCCGGTAATAACCCATATCTGTAACCTGTCGATTGCCACCGGTGTTTTTCCCGATGCCTTAAAAAAAGCGCTTATTCACCCAATTTATAAGTCATGGACAGAGACTGTGTCAATAATAATAGACCTATTTCTGTGCTCTCAGCGATGTCTAAGATACTGGAGAGAATCATAAACCATATGATAATAAAATATCTAGATGCCAATAACATCATAGCACCCAATTAATTCGGTTTCATGTCGGGTAGGTCCACAGAGGATGCTGTGACAGGCTTGAGTGATCTTCTGTCCCGCAATTTGGATCAGGGTAAGAAATGCCTTGGAATCTTTTTGGACCTATCATAGGCGTTTGACACAGTCTCTGTCCCTAAACTTCTACTTAAGCTGGAAAACATTGGCGTAAGAGGAATACCCTTGAGTCTATTTAAAAGTTATCTTACCGAGAGAAGACAAAATGTGATTATAAATAATCACATAAGTAATGAACACCCTCTAGATGATTACAGAGTTCCACAAGGAAGTATCTTGGGACCGACACTCTTCCTAATCTATATTAATCAGTTATGTACCCTGAAACTTACAAACTGTCATATCATTACTTACGCGGATGACACAGCACTTATTGTGCATGGCTCAGATTGGAATGAAACGAAAGGTCACGCTGAGAAATGTATTAACACGGTATCAAAATGGCTTTCCACTAATCTTTTGACACTAAACCTTGACAAAACTAAATATATACCATTTTCTATAAGTAATAAAAGTCAGCCTCTACATGACTTTAACATTCAATTTCACAACTGGCTGTTGAAGCCAGATTGCACTTGTCCATGCTTAGCCAAAGTGTCTTATATTAAATACCTTGGAGTGATAATAAACGACCGTTTAAATTGTCACAAACACATTACGTCACTAACATCTAGGATCCGCAAAGTTATCTATATTTTTAGGCAGCTTAGAAACTCAGCAGACACTGACACGCTCAAGACTGTCTACTACTCTTTGTGCCAGTCACTACTGACATAATGTGTGACTGCTTGGGGGGGAGCAACGAAAACATCGTTTTTACCGCTGGAGAGAGCCCAAAGAGCTGTTCTGAAGGTTATGCTACGCAAACCGTTTAGGTACCCGACTGAACAACTATATCAATTGCTCACCGATTATATGAATTGCTCACCGTCAGACAGCTATTTGTTTTTCACTCAACGATCCGCAAACATTCCTCCGTTCCACCACGTAACGCACTCCATACCCGACGAAGGGCTGCACGAATGTCCCAAGTCGAACATTTCAGAACCGGATTTGCTGCCCACCAATATTTCATCCTAAGTTTCCGAATTAACAATAAAGTGCATAAGATATTATTAATAAATAATTTAAATAAATTTGAATTCAAAAAGAAATTACTAACGTGGCTCTTAAATTTAAATTATGGTGATACCGAGGACCTCATTAAATTAAATGATTAAATCAAACCACATAAAAGTGAAGTATTGCATTGAATCATTAAATTAAGTTATTACATGAAATTAAATTGACTGAAATTAAATTATAGAAATTAGTTATTAAATTTATTGAAATTAAATTAAGTTACTTATAAATATAAATTTTGTTAATTACTATGAATGTTATATTATAAGTATTTTATTTGATTTATCAAATAATAATGTTAAACTTATACCTACTTAACTTTTATTTGTCAATTTTCACAATTATTAAATATAATTATTTTAACAAAACTAACCTCACACCAACACACTTACATCAACACTTCACACAATTATCTAAAATTTACTAATTTAAAAAATGAAAATAGCAATTATAATGTGAATCATCATTATGTGTGCATCAATTTAAAAATACTTTAAAAATGTAAAAATCCATTTTGAGAAAACTGTTCTTCAAGATACAGGATTTTCCTAGTTTGAAGGACAGGGATCATATTATGTGTAATAGCCATGGCCATATTTGTAATGTAAACACTGATGTAAACTAGGCTAATCCTTTTGCTTATAAATAAATTATTATTATTATTATGCCATTTATTCATGATATATACATACTTTTACATTTTAAATATTATTCTATAAAAAAATAAAATAAAAAAACATTTAAAAATACAAAAATAGTAGCCCACCGGTATCGGGAACAGGGTCCAAGCTACCGGTGGTCAAGGCTCCTGAGAGAGGAACCTCCTAACGATACGCGCCGTGTCCAGGAGTACCGCTTTCTGGATCAAGCCCTTGATCCAGCTGCCCAATGAGAGCCTCCTCAGATGTTCGTCGAGGCTCTTGGCTATTATGCCATTGGCCGTAACGACTATCGGCACAATGATCGCCGTATTCACGTCCCACATGTCGAAAACCTCGCGAGCCAGATCAAGATACTTGCTTTTCTTATCTCTCTCAGCCTTCACGAGGATCTCGTCATGTGGGACCGCTATATCAACAATCATTGCGCGACGCTCTAGTCGGTCTATCACCACTATGTCAGGCTTATTGGCAACAATAGTCCTGTCAGTGATGATAGACCGATCCCAATACAACGTGTCATTGCCATTTTCGAGAACTGGGTCGGGCACATACTTATAGTAAGGCACTTCCGACTCCACAAGATTGTATTTAAGAGCAAGTTGCTGATGGATAATCCTGGCTACAAGGTTGTGTCTATGCAAATAGTCTCCGTTAGCCAGACTAGAACAACCGGAGATAATGTGACGGATTGATTCACCCAGCCGGTGACATGCCCGACAGATGTCAACCGTGCCATCCTTCACAATGTATTTCCGGTAGTTGTTCGTCATCATAACTTCGTCCATAATCGCAAAGACAAAACCTTCAGTTTCCCCGAAAAGGTCACCAAATCGCAGCCAAGCCACGGACGCTAAAAGATCTACATCGGGCCCATGTAGGACCCGGTAGAAGCGTCCGTGAAGCTCCTTGCTCTGCCATACCTCCCTGCGGTCATCAGTATCTAATACTATAGGTTAGCGCCAGTTCTCGTTAGCCAAGGAGAGCGGGGTAAGGCCCTTGTCCACCGCTACCACATCTCGATGCATACCCACGTCAGCGGCCTGGAAGTATTCCCTAAGACTGCATACCTCGCGGTTGTGTAGGGTCTTAGCATTTAAAAAGCCACGACCCCCGCACTTCCGAGGTATATACAGTCTCATAACCGATGAACGTGGGTGATGCATACGATTTGCGGAAAGCAGCGTGCGGACCCTCCTATCCAGGGCGTCAAGTTATTATTATTATGTCTTTTATTTAACTTTTTTCTTATTTATTACATTTTTAAATATTTTTACAAAACACACACAAAAAAGAAAAACATTTAAAAATATAAAAAATAGAGGCCCACCGGTATCGGGAACAGGGTCCAAGCTACCGGCGGTCAGGGCTCCAGAGAGAAGAACCTCCTAACAATACGAGCCGTGTCCAGCAGTACTGCTTTCTGGATCAGGCCCTTGACCCAGCCGCCTAACGAGAGCCTCCTAAGGTGTTGGTCGAGGCTCGTGGCTATTAAGCCATGGGCTGACACGACTATCGGTACAATGATCGCTGAGTCCACATCCCACATGTCTACAACCTCGCGAGCCAAGTCAAGATACTTGATTTGCTTATCTTTCTCGGCTTTCACGAGGTTCCCGTCATGCGGGACAGTTATGTCAACAATCATCGCACGCCTCTCCATTCGGTCCACCACCACTATATCAGGCTTATTAGCGATAATAGTCCTGTCAGTGATGATGGACCGATCCCCGTACAATATGATATTGCCATTCTCGAGAACTGGGTCGGGCACATACCTGTAGTACGGCACCTCCGACGTCACAAGAGTGTATTTCAGAGCAAGTTGCCGATGGATAATCCTGGCTACAAGGTTGTGCCTATGCAAGTACTCTTCGTTAGCTAGACGAGAACAACCAGAGATAATGTGGCGGATCGATTCACCCGGACGGTGACATGCCCGACAGATGTCAACCGTGCCATCCTTTACAATAAATCTCCGGTAGTTATTCGTCATGATAACTTCATCCATAATTGCACAGACCACAGACACAGACCATAAGAGACAGGTGACCTCTTTGGGGAAACCGAAGGTTTCGCCTTCGGTTTCCCCAAAGAGGTCACCGAATCGCAGCCAGGCTACGGACGCTGATTGATCTACATCGGACCCATGTAGGGCCCGGAAAAAGCGTCCGTGAAGCTCCTTACTCTGCCATACCTCCTTGCGATCGTTAGTGTCAAGCACTACAGGCTTGCGCCAGTTCTCATTCGCCAAGGAGAGCGGGGTGAGTCCCTTGTCCACTGCTTCTACATCTCGATGAATAACCACGTCGGTGTTTAGAAAATATTCTCTGAGATTGCATATCTCGCGGTTGTGGAGGTTTTTGGCATTTAAAAAGCCTCGGCCTCCACACTTCCGCGGGATATACAATCTCATGACTGACGATCGTGGGTGATGCATTCGATATGCAGTCAGCAGTGTACGGACCCGCCTATCCAGGGCGTCAAGTTCCGTTTGAGTCCATTTGAGTATGCCGAAAGAGTACATCAGCACCGGCATGACCCAACCGTTGAAGGCGCGCACCTTGTTTCCGCCCGAAAGAAGGCTATTGAATACCTTCTTCAGGCGGCCAAAGAAGCGTTCCCTCAACGATTGCTTCATGTCTATAGTACTGATACCTAACGCTTCCGACATACCCAAATACTTATAGGTTTCGTTTGGAGAGAGGAATCTCAGATTTATGGAATCCGCAAGTTGAATTCCTACGGATTCCACAATCTCCCCTCGCTTTACATGCATGACCGCACATTTGTCCACACCAAACTCCATCCTGATGGCGCTACTAAAAGTTTCAGTTACCTTTAGTAGCTCCATCAGCTGAAGATTGCTGGGGGCAAAAAGCTTCAAGTCATCCATGTAAAGGAGGTGAGATATAACCTGACCACCTCTCTTCAACCGATAGCCTAGCCCTGAATTCTCCAGCATCATGCTTAGAGGATTCAAGGCAAGGCAAAACCAAAGTGGACTCAAACTATCGCCCTGGAATATACCTCGCTCGATCCTTACAGGTTCGCTATTCCTCTGGATATTTCGACATCCTGGATAGCGAAGGACTGTGCTCCATTGCCTCATACACGACATCGGGAAGGTGCGTAGAGTTGTATCTTTTTTATACAATTCTAGCACCCTCATGAGCCATGTATGCGGCACCGAGTCATAGGCCTTCTTATAATCTATCCAACATGTCGACAGATCCTTTCGGGAACGCCGAACCTGTTGGCTAATGGCCATATCAATAAGGAGTAGCTCCTTAGTACCGCGGGACCCGTTCCTACATCCATTCTGAGAGACCGATATGATGGAGTTATTGTCAACGTGTTTATTAATTTTTACTCTCAAAATGGATGTAAGAACCTTATAGACCGTTGGTAAACATGTAATTGGTCTATAATTTTTGGGTTCCGCGGTGCTACCAGACTTGTGGAGCAGGTGGGTTATTCCTGTTGTAAGGAACTTGGGTAGCGAACCAGACTCTAAGGCTGCCTGGTACTGAGATGCCAAACGAGCGTGCGACCTTTGTAGCCACTTGATCCAAAAGTTGTGCAGTCCGTCCGGTCCTGGAGATTTCCAGTTCGGCAACGGACGGACTGCACGGGCTACATCTTGGGGGCTGATCGTGATAGCCCCCATTTCTTGTATTGGACCACACGCTCGTTTGACCTCCCGAGTCCATTCACCTTCGGTGTGACTGACAGGCACCGACCAGATGCTGCGCCAGAATGAACACATAGCGTCATCATCCGGCAGGTGCGTATCAGTCACACCTTGGTCGGGTCGCTCCCAAGCCCGATAAACCCACCTTTCATTACTTTGGAATGTGCGATTCTGGGTGTATCGCTCCACTCTCCGCCTGTACCTACGAATACGGTTTGCCCATGCATACACTTTTTGTTTCAGGAAGTCGATGCGCTCTGTGACATGGGATATATAGTCTCGGGGGCTGACATCAGTCCCCGAAAACGCCCGTCTCACAAAGCGCATCACTCTTGGGCGACTATTGCCCTCCCTGAAACAAATTAGTTTGCCGATGAGTGCTCTGGCCCCACCAATACGACGTTCGATCCTGCACTGCCAAGCCGGTACGGCTGGTTTCGGTCGTGTAGCTCTGTCATCTGCAAATTTGACATGAGCTACACGACATGCCGCTACAGCCGCGCAGTACATAATCGAATGTGTATCAGTGAGGTCTTCGCAGTCATCAAAATAGTTTGACAACTGCGAATCCAGAACAGCCACCAGCGCCCTATTTTTGTTATGCATGGGCAAACGAGGTAATCGTGGCCTAAGTTCGGGTGGCATGTAGCGATAATCCCGAATAGCACACTCCAAAGCACTTCTCAATTCCTTATTGCACTGGGTACTTACGTTTGTAACCCTGTCACTACTCTCCACGTCAGCATTGATGGCAATATGGTTTGACTGTGGTGGTATCACAGCCTGCGACGATGGAGCAGTGACACGGTTACCCATTTCCGTTCGGAGGCGATCAAGTACAGTATCATCCAACATACGATTACGCTGGATGACCCGCACCTGATCCGAAAGTCGCTGGGCCGTAACGTTGATGGCTGGCTCAAGCACCTGAAACAAAGAGAGCATCCGGACACGGTACGCGGTCAGGTTGTTTCCTCCCTCTGTAGCCCCAAAGTATGCGCGCATGACATTTTCGTTAATGGATTGTGTCCATCTCATGCGCTGCACACTTCCGCCGGGTGCTGGGACCCTATCAGAGACCGGTAAGCCTCAAGGTCCTAAGCAGTCCGGCGGCCGGCGTCCTCCCCGTCGACGCGCAGGTGGTGGTGTCGTCGGCGGAGAGAAGTACTCGTCGCTCGAGCTCGACGCAACTGCCACGGCCGGTGTCACAGCACTCACGGTGGGGCTGGTTTCCGGCGGCGGCGAGGCGGAGCTGGGCGACGAGGCCGGAGGTGGTAGGCGTGCTTGTCTAGCGGCGGCAGCTCTCGTTAGCATGACTTCGTCATAATTTTTCTCGTTTCATGTTCCATTTATAAGTCGGTTATTGATGATAAAATTATTGTGTTATTTTTTTTTCTTGGTTTCATGGTGTTCTGCACAGTTATATACTTAAAATTGTATATTTTGTAAAAAAAATCGTGGAGAAAATTTTTTGGCAGCCGTCTGTCAAGTCGAGCCACAGATTATTATATTATTATTATTATTAGTGGTAGTACCTAGTGGTAGTGTAGTGTAATAAAAAAAAAACAAATTGCTTTAAAATGATTTATTGAAAACCAGGTTTACAGTAATTGTGATCTTTAGATGAACCTGCACACATAGCTTCATCCTGGTTGTGAGGCCATACTCCGCTTATTTCCGTTCCACTACCATCATTATCACTTTCGGTTTCAGTGTCACTTACCACTTCTATAATAAAAGGTTTATCTAAATACAAATCATGTTTTAAGTATTCTCCTTCTAACCTGCGAACGTGTTTACAATTAATTGTAATAGCGTCAAAAGCTTCTCTAACTAGGCGGCGCTATTTCAGCATTTTTGTGCTCAATATTTAAATCAGCAACTTTTCTTTTCATTGTGGTCCATATGAGTTCAATGGGATTGAGATCGCAGTGATAAGGTGGTAAATATAAGCATTTGTGTCTATTGTCTTCAAAATTTTTTTCAATCTCATATACAGGTTCAGGCTTGTTGCTCTTAATTATTTCTAAAAGCTGAGGTTTAGTCAAATTCTCTCCGTAGTCAATTTTATTTTGGGTCAACCATAATTGCATATCTTTTTTTAAGGAATTTGTATTTGTGACTTAATTCACGCAAATACGGTGATGAGGAGCATTATCCATCACTATTATGGATGGCTGTCGTAACTTAGGCACAAGTTTTTCAATAACCCACTTTTTAAAGTTGGTACTATTCATCTCGTCATGATAATCACCACTTTTTGTGTTTGATTTAAACACAAGTAGTGCATTTGTAACAAATCCAGTATCTCCTCCCGCATGAACAACAATATATCTTTGCCCTTTCGATACAGGCTCCAGTACTCCGTCTTCACCCTCTCCTTGCCAACATTTACCCGATGTATGCGAAGAGTGAATACAGGTCTCATCTAAATAAATTATGGGCCGGGGCTGGGGAGATTTATTATTTTTATCCACTGCATGCAAGTACTTAGCTCTCCAAGCTGATATTTCATTACGCTCCATAAGAACCTTCCGATTAGATTGAGATTTTTTAAATGAAATCCTACCTTGTGAAGTAGCTTTCGCAGACTCTCTCGCTGTCCTGTGTAATTTATTTCTGTCTTTAAGACCTCTAAAAGCTTTTTAACAGTAGGGAGTAGAAATTTGAAATTTGGCAGGTTAGTTTGCTCACTCACTTACCTAATAGATGTACGTTACCGTTACGCTAACCTGCAGCAAGAATAGAAACGAATATTTCGTGGACTTAAATAATTAGTTAAGTATCGGGTAATTTATAACAAGAAAGTTGACAACACTAACCTGTCGCTGTCGGAATTCGTTTGTATATTTGATTAAATGGAATAACCGGAGACCCCACCCGAGCTTCTTCTTCAAAAAAGGTTTTAACCTTTAGAATAATGTTTCGAGCATCACTTTTAATAGCTTTCGGCATATTATTATTTAACTTTATAAATTCAGCAATATCACGACAAAACAACCAGAGAACCCGAATGTGGTAGACATTGACAATCGAATGATATTTCAACATGACGGCCGTAGTTCCAATTTCCGTCATTTCACAGATAAGTTGGTAGGAGTGTACCTAAGTCGTAAGCTCCATATTATCTACCTCCTTCGAAAAAGATGCCAGTTTTATCCATAATAAAGTAGTATTGAACTCTTTTTATCTGTTAACTAAGAAACTGAAGTTCATTGGCCTATTTAGAAACATAGGAATGAACTATATGAGGCTGGACCTGAGGGATTAGGCAAAGGGTCCATGCTTGACACAAAAGACAGAGTTTATTAACATTATAATGCTGATATATCGTTATTTTCTTTTGTATTTAGTACACTTTACGAGTCCTACCTACATATTTGTTAAATCTTCTCATCATCATCAGCGTTTTTAATGTTCCCACAGCTGGGACACAAGTCTCCTTTCTGTAAGAGGGAATGGGCCGTAATCCCCCATGTGGGCCCAGTGCGGGTTGGTGAATGTCACATGTCTTCGAATAATTGGTTATAGGACATGCCGGTTTCCAAACGATGTTTTCCTTCACCGTTTTGAGAGCAGTGATGATGAAATAATTTACACAAAGTAAAGTGTCTGCCTGGGTTTGAACTCACGATCTACAATTTGAAAGTCGCGGCCGTTACCACTGCGCTACCACTGCTTTCTTAAATCTTCTCATCAGAAGGCTTAAAGTCGCCCAAGGCGCACTGGAGAGGTTTCGGTTTTCGGTTTACTCGGAGTTTTCCTTCGTAGTCGAATCATAAATGAAGATATCCGGAGGATACGGACGTGGCAGTAGGCAGGGTACATTTGCTCGCAGAATGGATGGTCGATGCGCCCGAAAAGTTCTGGAGTGGCGACCGCGTACCGGAAAACGCAACGTCGGAAGGTCTGCTGCTAGGTAGACCGAATGAGTCTACCTAGCAGCAGACTCTCTAGGTTTCGGATATCTAAAAGCAGAAGACTGTAGGCACATTCAACGAGGTTGGCGGAGGAGTAGGTTATCTAGGGGACCACAATAGATCCCAATGGGTCGAAGTGCCCGAGTTATTTCTCGGCCTCTGCACAAGTTAAGATAAGATAAGAAGTTGGACGGATGACCTGGTTAAGGTTGCGGGCATCCAATGGATGTGAGATGAACCGGTCGATGGGCTATACTTGGGGAGTAGCCAATACTCAACAGTGGAAAAAGTCTTACCTACGTATTTGTTTATCTTTGAATAGAATCGTACAGTTGTAATTGGTAGTAGTGGTACATACACACGGATGCACATTATTAAAAATAGTAGATAATAGCATTTTGGTTTCGGTTTTACAACAGCACATAGCAAACTCACGATAATGCATGTACCCAAACAAAAAGTATCCTATAATCTTCAAAATGTCGTTAATAAGCTCTGTGCAAAATTTCATTGATATAGGTTTAGTAATATATTAATATATATAGCAGTCAAGAAGGAACATACATACACACAACTTCTAACTTAAGAACAGAGTGTCAGAGGCTTTTCTTGCACGTTCTTCTCCATAGAGACCTACAAAAATTTGCGAATGTGTCGACCTACGAAAGTTTCATCTTTTGTTTGATAATTCAAAATTACGAGTAAATTTTGAATGGTTTAATTGAAATAAATTATTTGAGTTTGACATTACAGATTCAGAGAAGAGCGCCTTACTGCCTGTGTAAGCAAAAAAAGTTATTTTATATAACTTTAAACTTTAAATGGTTATTTTATACAGTGACAAAGCTGAGTTTAGAGGGACAAAGGGGGTCCCCAAGGGTATGTTTCCTGGGTGATATCGGTACACAAACAAGTTTGTTTTATGTTTAAGGGTGTCCAAGGGACGCAGTAGTTCTTGCTTGACCATTAATGGACCCCGTTATCGAATAAATCATAACTCGTTGGTCTATCTACCTTGAGTTTGCATGCGTGATTGCTGAGGCTAAAGTCCAATTCTGGGTCGTGAAAAACCGTAACGGGTACTCGTATTCTAGTAAAATATTTATTTACTCCTCGTTTGGATTCTCTCCCGATTTTTGGCATCGAGTTAGGGTTCACTCTCGTGGATTTTGCCAAAGAAACCGTGAATCTTCCAGATATAAAAAGTAGCATGGCCCTCAGCGATCCGAACTTACAGAAATTCTTTCAATCAATCAATCAGTCTTTATTTGTAAATATAAGTAGGTTACAGTAGTGTGCAAGATTTTACAATAATAAAAGTTTCTATATGTTTTGCCATGTGGCGTACAAATATACATTTATGTGAGGCCATACATTGAGGAGATACATTTAGGTATTGCCAATTAGGTAAATTATTTTTTAATAATTCCGTAATCAATATATTTTCTTTTGTGTAATTTAATATGTCAGGAAATGTCAATAATTAATTATAAATGCGATCATAAAAATAAATAGTTATAATGTAAATAAGTTATTGTTATCAGAAAACTTTAAAAGTGATATTGTCCACAGAATTGCAAAGTCATCTTTATACATATTTAATCATGGGGCATGCTATGGGCGAAGTATACGGAGTATATTATTATACCATGACTATGGGTATACAAATATTATTATGTCAAAGAACTGTCATCAAAATAGTCACTGAGACAATAGTAATATTTCTGTATTAATATATTACGTAATTTATGCATTGAGGTAATAATGTACTACGCACTAGAGAAGCCACCACACATCACTTCTGTGTTCCATTCATGTGCGGTCAGCCGGCCGCACTTCACTCAGTTGCTTTATAGATCTTGAGTGCCTATGTCGTTGTTTGTTTTTAAACGAAAAAACGTTAAAACGCATTATGCTGTCGTGTGTTTTAAGATATTGCACTTATAATTCAACTAATTTCGTCGATGAGTAACTAGAAAATCATTTTTAAATTGAATTCGAACAAAATATTTGGTGGACGCCATGTTGCCTCATTTGTCTTAAAGACTAAAAATTAAGATGTGACAATTTGTGTAACAAGTGTAGGTAGAATTAGGTGACGTTGGTATTTACTGCGGAAAATAACAATCTAACATATTTTCAGAAAGGAACTGACTGTGGTTATTCAAGTAAATAGTTTAACAAATTGGTAGGTATGATAGGCTGGGATACTCAACTTCAAAAACCAAAACATCAATAACCAAAATATCAACACCATATAATCAACATTTAAATTTTTAATGAATCAGAAATAGGTGGGTAGGTATCTAGGGTAGGGTAGGGTATGTAGGTATCCAGTTGACGGGAGCGAAGTCACGGGGGACAGCTAGTACCTAAATAAAGGGACGACGTAAATTACTTCAAAGTCAGCGTTTAGTTTTGATATTCTTATGCAAAGCAAACAGGACGGTTAGTACTGAGACCATACCGGTACTTGCTGGCGTACTTCCGGTCAACCTTGAAGTGCAACGATGTGCTGCAATGTACTATTCCGCACGAGAAACCATGGACGCGGAGTGACCGTGAGAAAATCTCTAGATTATTTGAATTTGAACCACATATTGAAAAACTGGGAGGAACTTTTATTCGAATGGCAATGTAGGTGGTATAATTCCATCAAGGGCCGACACCTCCACCAATTCTTCCCATCTGTTCGCGTGCAGCTGGCCAGGACGTGACTGGAGGTGGATCACTGTCTTGCCCAATTTCTCACAGGGCATGGTAACTTTAAAAGTAAATTATTTGCCTTCAAGTTCGTTGCCTCGCCTTTACGAGTATGTCAGTGTTCTACATCTGACTGCGAATATGTACAATCTGCACATCATAATATGGGAGTGTATTTTTTGGCAGAATAAACGCAATACTATGTTGAATAATGTACAGGCTGCATCAGGAGATGTTTACTATACGGATCTTGTGGAGATCTTCGTCACGGATCAAGCGTTTTTGCCATACCTATTTATTATTGGAAACAAATATAACACCTCACAATGTTAGGACCCATTAATATTAATGCAAATTTTTATCCGTGGTGCCAGGCAACTGGGCTTATCCCAATTGTAAATGACCTTTTGTGCCTATTGACCTTGTTTGTTCTGTCTCCTACTTGATATGGAGGGAAATGGATTTTTTATTTTTCCCTATTCTTTTCTGATTAATTTTGTTGCGGGATCCTCTTGGATCCTTGGATTAGTTAAATTCATTCTCCGGGACTTCGTCGAGCTTCTTTGCCTCGGTGCTTTTCTGGTGGTCGCCACTATTAATTCTTTTAAAATAATATTTTTTGAAAAAAAGTGTGAATTCTAATGAAGCTTGTTAGGTATAAAGTTATGTAGGTACCGCTTCTGTAGTCAGTCAGCAGTTTAGTCTATATGAGTGACAAATTGTTGCAGAATGTTGAACTAAACGCGTAAGCTCCATGAAAATCACGGCGCTTCCGTCTTTTTGATCGCCAGAAAACTATACCTTAGAAGCGCTCTAGCGCTGCGTGTTTATACTGTTTCGTTAGACGATTAATTACTAATTATTGTTTCAGCGCTGCAGCGAAGTTTAGTTTAAACACTTGTCAAAATTATGCTTAACATTTACTAAATTGAGACTTTTTATTGATCAGGGTGTTGGATATACAAATTTGTTTTGTATTCAGTAAATTTGAATTTAAAAAGGTAGTTTGTTTGGGATAGATTATTATTTTTGACTTTTTGTACACTGTGCCACTTGTGGTTTATATTAAGAAATAGCTACAATATACCGTGTATTCCCATTGAGATAATATGTACTACGTACTAGAGAATCTATCCTAAGCAAAGGACATGCTCCATTTTGACAAGAGTTTAAACTAAAGTTCGCTGCAGCGCTGAAACAATAATTATATTTAAACACGCAGCGCCAGAGCGCTTTTAAGGTGTAATTTTCACACGATCCAAAAGACGGAAGCGCCGTGATTTTCATGGCGCTTACGCGTTTGGTTCAACGTTCTGCAACAACTTTTCACTTATATAGACTAAAATGCTGACTGACTACAGAAGTGGTAACTACATAGCTTTATACCACAAGCATTAGAATTCGACAAGCTTCATTAGAATTCACACTTATTTTCTCTATTTATTATTAGTTGAAATAATCTCAGTAAAGTATTATATTATCTGTGGTAAAGTAAAAGAAATTTTGTTTTTCTTTATTTAGGTACTACTTGATTTGGGTTTAGGTAGTTACATCCACCAACCCGCTCTAGGCCCGCGTGTTGGATTACGACCAATTCCCTCTCTCACAGAGAGGAGGCCTGTGTACCAGCAGTGGAAACATTAATAGACTGATGATGATGTAGGACTAGGTTGTCCCCCGTGGTTCGCTTCCGTCAACTAGCTATGTACCTACCTACCCTACCCTATCCTTCCTACCTACCTTCTCTACCGTACCCTAATTACTTACCTACCTACCTATCCACCTATGCTACTTACCCTACCCTAGGCCGGACGTGCTGTGAGGACACAGCGGTGTTCCGCCCAAGCGGGGCAGACCTCCACCGTGTCCTCCCTACCTACACACCTACCTACCTACCAATTTGTTAAACTATTTATTTGAATAACCACAGTTGGTTCCTTTCTAAATATATATTAGATTATCATTTTCTGCAATAAAAAGAAATTAATAATTCTACGTACCTTTTAGTCTATATATGTACGAATTAAATTTTAAAATGATTATCTAGTTACTCATCGATGAAAAGTTATTCTTTTGTATTTCACCGTATTAGTTGAATTATTAGTGCAATATCTTAAAACATACAACGAAAATTTAATGCGTCTGAACGTTTTTTCTATTAAAAACAAAAAATTACATAGGCGCTCAAGATCTAGCGAGCAACTGAATGAAGTGCGGCCGGACGACCGCACATGAACGGAACACAGTAGTGAAGGGTGGCGACTTCTCTAGTGCGTAGTACATTATTAACTCAATGTGTATTCCAACTAAAATCTAGTTTATCTTCTCCTTCCACAACTCTCCTACATTGGTTATGGGCCCAGAGTAAACGTATGTAGAGAGGATAATAAAAAATCTAGATTGTAAAGTCGATAAGAGAAGGAGTAGCTGATCGAACATGATGCGAAGCGAGCCCTTGGGCAAAGACAACTGCGACAGTTGGAGAATCCAGGTACAGGCTATTTTAATAAAAAGTGATGGATGGAAGTACGTTAATGGAAAGGTACTGAAACCAGCCGAGCCACTACAGGCTGAGAAATGGGAAGTGGAAGACGAAAAGGCGAAAGCCGACATAATTCTATCAATGAGTGGGAGCGGGCTAAGACATATTAGGAGATGTATCACATCTAGAGAAGTGTGGCTGAAACTGGAATATATTTGTGCTTCTAAATGGCCTGCAAAGAAGGCGACACTTTGAAACGGTTAATTTTGCAAAAAATGGCAGAAACTGGAAATGAACACGAACATTTGAATACCTTTTTCAATGCTGTTGATAAGCTAGGAGATATGGGTATACAGATCAACGATGATTTACTGTCTATAATGTTGCTGTACAGTGTACCCGGCAATTTCGAAAGCTTTAGATGTGTGATTGAGTCGAGAGACGACTTGCCGAAACCAGAGGCATTGAAAATCAAAATACTGGAAGAGTACGAGTCGAGAGAGGCTAACAAAATTCAGAATGAAGGCGTACAAATGTAAAGAAAAACTTCAAGAAAGGATGAAAAGGCGCTAATAAGAGTACCAAGGCTGGAAAAAAAACTGATAGTACAAAAGGAACGGAAAAGAACGAAGGTTTTTGGTATAAATGCTTCAAATATCACGAACCAGGTCACAAAGCATCTGACTGCAAAAAGCAAGTAGGTAAAGACGTCCTGAAGGCTGAAGAAACACATTGTGTAGATGAAACTCTATTTTAAATGTTTGAGATTTAGAAGTTTCTAAAGCTGTTAATGTTCAAAAGCACGATTGGATTTAAGGACGAATTTGATTTCAGTAGCCAAGTTAGCCAATGATGGTTATGATGTTACATTTAAAAACGATGTAGCTCAGGTAATTGGTAAGAAAGGTGAAATCAAATTAATGGCATTTCGTAGGGGTAATTTGTATAGTGTAAATAGGTCTGAATATTGTAATTTAAATGATTCAAATGCTGTGTACGTTGTTGGCACGAGAGATTAGGACATTTGAACGGTAGAGATGTTGCTAAGCTTTTAGTTAAATTAGGTGCTAAATTTGACGTAGCTGAGGTACGAAACTTACGTAATTTCGATATTTGTGCTAGAGGTAAGAGGACCGCGTTACCTTTTTCTAAGTCCGATGGGCCTTGTGCTGAGAAGTTGTACATAGTTCATACTGATATTGTAGGGCCTATGAGATGTGAATCAATGGAAGGTGCAAAATATTTTATAACTTTTATTGATGATAATACTCGTTGGTGTACGGTATATTTTCTAAGGTCGAAAGATAAAACCTTAGATGCTTTTAAGGCGTATAAAAGTCACGTTGAAAACCTGATAGGACTGAAAATTAAATTCCTTTAAATCGATAATGGAGGTGAATATTGTAACGATGAATTTGATATTTTTTTAAAGGAAGCAGGCATCACGCAAAGACTGACAGTTGCTCGAACACCAAAGCAGAATGGGCTAGCTGAACGAATGAACCGAACCTTAGTGGAAATAATGAGGTGTATCCTGTTAAGTTCAGATCTTTTCTTAGGTTTTTGGGCAGAGGCGGTGCATACAGCATATTATGTTAGGAATCGTTCTCCTACAAGCAGTCTACATGGTGATATTCCTTATGAGAGGTGGCGTAACAAGCCGGTGAAGATTGAATACCTTCGAAGATTTGGGTCCAAGGTACATATTTTGGATAAAGATCCGAAAAAGGATAAGTTTGCTGCAAGAGGGATTGCAGGTACTTTTGTAGGATACCCAGGTAATGCAAAAGGATACAAAATATGGTTTTCCAGAGCAAAGAAAATTCATGATTGCGAGAGATGTGAAATTCCACGAAAGTGAAATCTCAAAGCAAGAGACGAGACCGGTGAACTTCACGGAAGACAAGCATTAGGATTTTATCGAAATTGAATTCTCGAGGAAAGATGTTCCAGAAACTGACGAATATAGGGGCGAGAATGAGACATAGCAAGTAGAGTCTTCTGAAAATTGCAATAAATGTGCAACTTCTATGGAGATAAATTCCAAACGTAAAGAAAAAGAAAAATGCGGCGATGATAGCAGCAAGTCACGGCCTTACCGAGAGCTGATAGGTTGTTTGAATTACCTAGCGAATGCAACCAGACCCGATATTGCAAATGCGGTAAGTAAAATCAGCGAAACATGTTTAAGTCACTTTCACCAGCAGCTTTAATGGCAACAGTGGAGTCATATGAGAGCTTACTGAACAAAACAATACACTTAACAATCAATTATTGAGCGCATAACAAGAAACAGAAAATGTAAATAGTGAAAACTAACGTCTCAAATCCAAATTGCAGAATATGATAAAAACTGTTAACAGACACATACAAGAAAATATACTCGACGCCTGAGAAAAAAAGTGCAACACCTAAACGCAAAAATAAAACAGTGCGCCAAATAAACTCACCAAATTCTTTAAATCTGGAATGCGGATCAAAACGCAACAAACATGATAAGGAAACACAAACTGCTAATTGTGCTGCTAATAACCATACCCAGATGCCAAATAAAGTAAAAGAAATATCTACTTGTAAAGAGCAGATTTTAAACGTAGTATCGAAGCCTAAACAAAATAACAAAATGTGTATTCTGAGTTGTAACACAATAAAAGGATCCTCATCCACAATTGAAGAAGTGTTCTCCGATAACTTCGACTACTGTCACTATAATATAATGCCCAACAGAACCACGAAAAGACTCGTAAGTAATATCGAGTAAAAATTAAAAGACTTCACCCTAAACGACTATTGCTTGCTTTTCATTGGAGAAAATGACATAAAAGAGGAGATCAACTATATAAATGTAATAAAGATAATACACGAATCTATCCGAAAAGTCACACACACCAACACTTTTCTCTACTCTGTAAGCGACATATTTAATAAGGAGTTGAATAGATAATTAATAACATATTTTTTAAATTTCTTTTCCCCTTGGACATCAATATTTTTCATAATTTATTTAATAATGTATCTACATATAATCAATTTCTCAATTGTAATTTACAAATTATAACTATAATAGAATTGTGTAATTATAAATAAATATTAACCCAAATGTTTGCATGTCACATTATTATGACTAAGTGTTATGGATCTGTATTATTATTTATGTTAAGGACAAAATTGTACCAACACTTATTGCGAATAAACTGATTTGATTTGATTTTATTTAACATAGTTATCTGTACGCATATATCTTCGACAGCAACCTTCACTCTTAACAAATGAGATGTTTTCTTACCATACAGGCAAAATCAATAAATATGGAATGAGAAATATATATGACAATACCAGCACTCCGCCCGCGACTTCATTCGCATGACTTCGTATTTTATTCAACTTAATTATGTGCAGTTAGTGAAGGCGATCAAAAATAAGCTATTGATAAATCAATAATAAATGGGACATCGTAGATATCTACGGTTTAAGTTAGGATTTAGAGGACATGGAACCTTCTCCTTTTTGGAAATTCAGTTAAAAATCTTACTCCTTGGGCAATAATAAATAGTCATCATTAGTTTTTCAGAATTACCCCCAGAAGATGTTTTAGGTGTGTCAACGGTTTTTTGAAGAATCTTACGGCACTAAGATGACCTCTTCCTCGATTTGGAGCTACCGAACTGGACCGTTTGTCCAGTGTTGTTTGACGGAGATGTCGGTGAACATACACAAAAATAATTAACTACATTACTAAAGGCAAATTGCCTATTAGGTGCACCTAAAAAGTGAAAAATTAAAAATCTATTTTACAAAAAGATACTACCGACATCCAACTAAAAACACTACAAAGTTAAAAATTACTTTCTCTTTCAAAGTAGGTGTCCATAACGAAAAAAAATGGTACCTACCAAAGACACCGACTTCGAAAAATAAATTTATTTTTCACTTTGTGGTGTCTTTAGTTGGATGTCAGTAATATTTTTTTGTATAAAGTTTTATACAAATAAATGTCTCTTTATAGGTTGAATTTCCAAAACTCCCTCCTTAGTGCCCACCTACATCATTAAAAGAAAGCTATGTGTAATAAAATACTTCAAAAATCTTGATCACCCCCTAAATAGTATTTTGGGGATAATTCCGAAAAACGAATAACTAATAGCAACGCACATTATTTATTAAGGTTAGTATTTGTGCCAAATTTCAAGTTTATTAAACCAAGATCTTCAAAACCCCCCTAATCATCTTTTAGGGGTAGTTTCGAAAAACTAATAATGATATCCTTTATTATTTACTTAGGTTAGTATTTGTCCCAAGTTTCAAGTTTATTAATCCAAGAAATGAGATTTTCCATACAAACTTTAACATCCCTTAAATCGTATTTTAGGAGAAGTTTTGAAAAACTTGTAATGACAACCTTTACTTTAAAATCAATAAAAAAATATGAAATATTTGCTGTTAGTATTGATGCCAAGTTTCAAATATATAAGGCCAACAAATTGCCACCTTTAACCTCCATTAGGGGTAGAATTCCCGAAAATCAATAAACTCATTACTTTTTTTATTAATCAAGAGCGTAAACCTACTATTTTAGATATTTTACCGTCCAAACCGAAGAAATTTCATATAAAGTTTCAACTCCTACTTTATTCCCCAGAATTTCTAAAACCTAATAATTACATGAATTCTTTTTATCAACTCCAACTCTAATTTACAAACTATAGAAATGTACATACAAACTTTCAACCCCCTTTTTAGCCCTGCTAGGGGTGGCATTTCCGGAAATAATTAAACTCATTGTTTTTTTAGAGATTAAATCAAAATTTTCACTTTCAACCCCCCTTTTTACCCCCTTAGGGGACGAATTTCCAAAAACCAATAAAAATATTATTTATTTTTATGAACCAAAAGCGTAAAACTAAAATTTCACGTGTACAACTTTCAAACTGTAGAAATTGCATACAAACTTTCAACCCACTTTTTACCCGCTTAGGGGTCGAAATTCCATAAACCAATAAATATTTTAATTCTTTTTATGAACCAAAAGCGTAAATCTAAAATTTCACGTGTCCAACTTACAAACTGTAAAAATTTCAAACAAATTTTCTACCCCCTTTTTACCCCCTTACGGATCGAATTTCCAAAAACCAATATATACATTAGTTCTTTTTATCAACCAAGAGCGTAATTTTTAAATTTCAAGTTTCCGTCTTACAAACTGTAGAAATTACATACAAACTTTCAACCCCCTTTTTACCCCCTTAGGGGAGGAATTTCTAAAAATCCTTTCTTAGTGCACACTTACGACACTTGAGGAACCTTTCTGCCAAATTTCATGCTTCTAGGCTTAGCAGTTTTGGCTATGCGTTGATTGATCAGTCAGTCAGTGAGGCAGTCAGTCACCTTTCGCTTATATATATATATATAGATTATGAGTAACATACTGGTCGATTTACATCTGTTTGGTCAAATCAACGTGCAGAATAATAGATAGAAGATACAAGAAAGAGTTAGGGACAATAGCGAGCAAAACGCAAGCCACAAGGTACATTCAAACTTTTTTCGTCTACAATAACATATATATCCTACACCAAAATATTGCCGGAATTTTTGGACAAAGGTGATATCCTCAATATATGTTTGGAAGAGCTGCAAAGTAAGAGAAAAACTGTGGACGTTATGTGTATTACGGAACATTTTATGACACCTGAGCAAGAAGAATTATTAATACCATGCTATTCAAGATTCACTATTTAAATGTCAATTTGCTTGTTTTATTGTTTTTCTTTCACAAAAACATACATTATAATGAAAATATTAACTCTTTATGATATTAGTTTAAATATATCCATAAAGTTCCATTCCATTCCATTCATTTATTTATTTTTTTGCAAAAATATACAACCGACTTCCAAATAAAATTACTATAATGTGAAAAATTACTTTTAATTTCAGAAGTTGGTGCTTCTGGTTTCGATGCTTCGATTTTTGACACCGACCGCAAAAAAAGGTTTTTATTTTTGACTTTTCAGTTGAAGCGGTTGCTAACTTTTATGGAACTACCATTCCGTTCCTTTCCGTTCCTTTCCGTGCCTTTCCGTTCCTTTCCGTTCCTTTCCGTTCCTTTCCGTTCCGTTCCTTTCCGTTCCTTTCCGTTCCTTTCCGTTCCTTTCCGTTCCCTTCCGTGCCTTCCGTTCATTTCCGTTCCTTTCCGTTCCTTTCCGCTCCTTTCCCTTCCTATCCGTTCCTATCCGTTTCTATCCGTTCCAATCCGTTCCTTTACGTGCCTTTCCGTTCCTTTCCGTTCTTTTCCTTTCCTTTCCGTTCCTTTCCGTTCCTATCAGTTCCATTCCGATCCATTCCGTTCCATTCCTTTCCATTCCATTCCGTTCCATTCCGTTGGTTTCCATTCCAGTCCAAAGAAAGCCGTTCCATTCCGTTTCATTCCATTCTGGTCCATTCAAAGCCGTTCCATTCCGTAAAATTCCGTTCAACGCCGACCCATTCCGTTACATAACATTCAATTCCTTTCCATTCCGTTCCAATCCGTTGGCTTCCAATCCAGTCCATTCAAAGTCATTCTATTCCGTTCCAATTAGTTCCATTCCGTTCCTTTCCATTCCATTCCGTTCCATTACGTTCCATTCCGTTCCATTCCATTCCATTCCGTTCCATTCGTTCCCATTCCGTTCCAATCCGTTCCAATCCGGTATATTCATTGTATGTCTGTCAATCGCAATGTATTTTTTATGTGTAAACAATTGTAGGTTAACCTAATAAATAAATAAAATAAAATAAATAAATTCCGTTTAATTCCGTTCCATTTCGATACATTCCATTCCATTCCGTTCCACTCCGATCCACTCCGTTCCACTCCGTTCCACTCCGGTCAAATCCGTTCCACTCCGTTCCACTCCGTTCCACTCCGTTCCATTCCGTTCCATTCCATTCCATTCCGTTCCAATCTGTTCCATTCCGTTCCATTCCGTTCCATTCCTTTCCATTCCGTTCCATTCCGTTCCATTCCGTTCCATTCCGTTCCATTCCATTATATTCCATTCCGTTTCATTCCTTTATAATTCTATTTCGTTGGTTTCCATTCCAGTCCTTTCAAAGCCGTTCCACTAAGTTTAATTCCGTTCAACGCCATCCAATTCCGTACCATTCCGTTCCATTCCGTTCCAATCTGTTCCATTCCGTTCAAATCCGATCCATTCCGTTCCATTCCATTGGTTTCCCATTCCAGTCCATTGAAAGACGTTCTATTCCGTTTAATTCCGTTAAACGCCGTTCCATTCAATTGGTTTCCATTACAGTCCATTCAAATCCGTTCTATATCGTTTAATTCCTTTAAATGCCGTTCTAGTCCGTTCCATTCCGTTGCAATCCATTCCATTCCATTCCATTCGGTACCATTCCGTTGGTTTCCATTCCAGTCCATTCAAAGCCGTCCCATTACGTTTAATTCCGTTAAACGCCGTTCCATTCCGTTCCATTAAATTGGTTTCCATTCCTGTCCATTCAAATCCGTTCCATTTAGTTTAATTTCTTTCCATGCCGTTCCATTCCGTTCCAATCATTTCCATTCCGTACCAATCCGTTCCATTCCGTACCAATCCGTTCCATTCCACTCCATTCCGTTGGTTTCCATTCCAGTCCATTCAAAGCCGTTCCATTACGTTTAATTCCGTTCAACGCCGTCCCATTTTGTACCATTCTTTTCCAATCCATTCGTTTCCGTTCTGTTCCGTTGATTTCCATTCCAGTCCATTGAAAGCCGTTCTATTCCGTTTAATTCCGTTCAACGCCGACCCATACCGTTAGGCCTTTGCCACACTAGACGGAAATTCCGTCGCCGAACTTCCGCGGCGGAACGCCAATACATTGTTATTGCATATAAAATACAAATAGCGGGCACACTACGCGGAAGATCGGTCGTTCCGTCGCGGACGATCGGTCGCTCGGAGCGGACCGCTCACTCGCCGCGTCTGCTCGGTCGTCCGCGCACCGATCTTCCGTCAGCGTAAGATCGGCAACGTCGCATTACAGGTATTTGTATGCATCGCGCCACATTCAGCGGATAACTCGCAGTGACGACGCACGCACAGGATGTTTGACACTGAACGATTTATTATCGAAGTGCAAAATAGAGTTTGCCTTTGGGACTCTAGAAGCCGGATAGAACTGCAAAGAAACGAGCATGGGAAGAGATTGCGAAAATATTGTACGACAATTGGGATAGTGAAATAGAAACAAAACAGCGAGAACTTGGTGAGTTTATCACTTTATTATTTTTATATACCTAGGTATATCTAATTATAAGTACTCGTATGCATGTAGGTACTAATTGAAACTATCATTCATATAAACCTACTTATCAATGATTATATCAGTCACCTTACCTAAATGAAGTTGTGTTGCCACTCTAGTTTACCTTCTTCCATAAAATATTTTTTAAATAAATCTCTCGTATGTATGGCATTAGAGGGTCTAGATGTATTACAGTTTGGTAATGTAGGTAGATCAGAAGTTAACAATTCGTCGTTGTAGTTCAAACCGTCTCGTCTCCGTACAAAGTTATGAAGAACACATGTTGTTTTTACTATCTCTGTAGCAAAATCCGGGTTAACAAGTATGGCCGTATGAAGAACTCTCCACTTGTTGCTCAATATGCCGAAAGTACATTCCACATAACGCCTTGCACGAGATAGGCGGTAGTTAAATGTACGTTTTTCTATGTCTAATGTTTTATTGGGGTAGGGTCGCATAACATGTTTATGTAAAGCGAAAGCCTCGTCAGCTACCAGTACAAATGGTAGTGCTGGGCCGGTAGTACCGGGGAGTATTTTATCCTCGGGTAGGTCTAACATGTCATGGTAAAGTTTCTGTCCGAAATTTGAACTTCTAAATACATTACTATCAGCTTCTTTTCCAAAAGATCCAACATCGATAGAAATGAAGCAATAATTAGAATCTGCGGCTGCCATAAGAACTATTGAAAAAAACTTTTTATAGTTAAAATAGTTAGATCCGCTGTTGTCAGGATTAATTATTCTTATATGTTTACCATCCACAGCTCCTAAACAGTTTGGAAAATTTGCGTATTTATAGAATTCTTCTGCCACTTTTAAAAAGGATTCCTTATTTGGCTCGGGCATTTCAAGTGATTGCAGTACTTTCCAAATTACTTCACAAGTTTCTTTTATTATTTCTGCAACAGTCGATCGTCCCACCAAAAAATCGTGAGATAAACTTTTAAAATTCATTCCGGTAGACAAATACCTGAAACAAAAAAAACGTTCAGCATCATCACGTTTTCCCGCCAGTGGCTCCCCCAATCTAAAATAATTAATAAGCCTTTCTTCGGGAGGTATAGCTGTTCTAAGTTTTGTATTTTGCTTGGTAATGTAGTCCTTAGTTAAATTCAGCAATACATCAAATGATTTTATGGACATACGATAATATTCGAATGCTTTGTCTGGATTAAGTCTTAGTTGCATATACAGGGTATGAAATTGCCCAATTTCTAGTCGAAGAGTATTTAAGGGATGAACCCAATATTTACGCTTTCTTCTTCTTTCTTCTTCTAATGCCTCATAAATAGCTATCACTTCTATCGGATCCATCACGAATTCACGACCACACCGTATAAGCGCAGGCAGCCGACTGATGATCTGCCACTGAATATTCAGTGTGGCTGGTACCGTATAGAACGGATTGTCCGCCGCGGAAGTTCGGCGACGGAATTTCCGTCTAGTGTGGCAAAGGCCTTACAGTCCGTTCCATTCAGTTGCATTCCGTTCCGTTCAGTTCCGTTCAGTTCCGTTCAGTTCCGTTCAGTTCCGTTCAGTTCCGTTCAGTTCCGTTCAGTTCCGTTCAGTTCCGTTCAGTTCCGTTCAGTTCCGTTCAGTTCCGTTCAGTTCCGTTCAGTTCCGTTCAGTTCCGTTCAGTTCCGTTCAGTTCCGTTCAGTTCCGTTCTGTTCCGTTCAGTTCCGTTCAGTTCCGTTCAGTTCCGTTCAGTTCCGTTCAGTTCCGTTCAGTTCCGTTCAGTTCCGTTCAGTTCCGTTCAGTTCCGTTCAGTTCCGTTCAGTTCCGTTCAGTTCCGTTCAGTTCCGTTCAGTTCCGTTCAGTTCCGTTCAGTTCCGTTCAGTTCCGTTCAGTTCCGTTCAGTTCCGTTCAGTTCCGTTCAGTTCCGTTCAGTTCCGTTCAGTTCCGTTCAGTTCCGTTCAGTTCCGTTCAGTTCCGTTCAGTTCCGTTCAGTTCCGTTCAGTTCCGTTCAGTTCCGTTCAGTTCCGTTCAGTTCCGTTCAGTTCCGTTCAGTTCTGATCAGTTCCGTTCAGTTCCGTTCCGTTCCATTTCTATCCATTCCGTTCCATTCCATGCCACTCCATTCCATTCCGTTCCATTCCATGCCACTCCATTCCATTCCGTTCCATTCCGTCACATTCCATTCCTTTCCGTTTCATTCCGTTGGTTTCCATTCCATTCCATTCAAAGCCGTTCCATTACGTTTAATTCCTTTCAACGCCGTCCCATTCCGTTCCATTCCGTTCCATTTCGTTCCATTCCGTTCCATTCCGTTCCATTCCGTCATATTCCGTTTTTTCGATTCCAGTACATTCAAAGCCTAACCATTCCATTTAAAGTTTCAACAACATCCGTTTAGCAGTTTTACCGTGAAAGAGTAACAAATATCCATCCATCCATCTATCCTTAAAAACTTTCGCGTTAATAATAATAATAAGATATTAAACAATGTAAATAAATTGTATGTTTATATATTTGTAAAAGGTTTTCTCTGAAAGGCCTGGACCGATCATGAAAATTCTTTCACATATTCGGCTATTTTTTTTATTTCTGATTAGCACATCCGAGAAAAATGCGTAATTCCTGTAGAATAACCCAAGTGAGTAAAGCCACCGGAAAAGGCGCAACAAAGATCATAGAACCTGAGCGTTTTGCTACAATCCTAGTAAACTATTACGCTGCCTAAAGCCTCTTCTTTTATTTCATTTGCGCGTCCCCAATATGTGTTAGCTCGAATGTAAGTGATATCTGTTATAGATGTTCTATCTCACGACGACGGCGACGGATTCCATTTAATTCCGTTCAACGCCAAACCATATCGTTTCATTCCGTTCCGTTCCATTCCGATCCATTCCGTTCCATTCCGTTTCATTTCTTTTCCATTTCGTTCCATTCCGTTCCATTCCGTTCCATTCCGTTCCATTTCGTTGGTTTCCAATCCAATCCATTCAAATCCGTTCCATTCAGTTCCTTTCCGTTCCATTCCTTTCCAATCCGTACCTAACCGTTCCATACCGTTCGGTAACTTTCTAGCCCGTTCAATTCCGTTCCAATAAGTTCCAGTCCGCTCTATTCGGTTCCATTCCGTTCCTTTCCGTTCCGTTCAATGGAACGGAATGCCGTTCCATTCCATTCCGTTCCATTCCGGTCCAATCCGTTCCATTCCATTTGTTTCCGTTACAGTCCGTTCCATTACGTTCCAATCCGATCAATTCCGTTCCATTCCGTTCGGTTCCAATCCATTCCCTTCCAATCCATTCCATTCCGTTCGATGCCGTTCCATACCGTTCTAAACTGATCCATTCCAACAAACTGGGCCTAACTTAGTTTGAGCTTAGCTCGCATAGGTAGTTTTGCATACTGTGTGCAGACCGCAAACTATGTAACAAGTAGGTACAGTTTTTTTTGCAAAGATATACAACCGACTTCCAAATAAAAGAACTATAAATTGAAAAATTACTTCAATGTCGGAAGTTGGTGCTTCTGGTATCGTTTCTTTGATTTTTGCCACCGACACCGACCGCAAAAAAAGATTTTATTTTTGTAGATTTTGATTCCCTTGCGAGTGTAAAATATAAGTATTAACGGATGTATCTCTTGATTGCGTTGATCTAGAAGTTCGTTTACTATATTTACTTCAACTCGATACCTCCACGCGTTCCCGAGATAGGTCTTGACAGACAGACGGATAACAAAGTGGTCCTATAAGGGTTCCGTTTTTTCCTTTTAAGGTACAGACCCTAAAAAATACAAAAATATTTAACATTATAACCTCCTTTTTGGGAATTTGATTAAAAATAGGTACCTCAGATTTGTGAAATTAGCAAACTAACCTAGATTAACTCTTAGTCTACAAGAGGTACTAACATTTCAGCATTACCCTTTGCGGAATACAAGCGTGATAATATATGCTATATAACATCACTTATGAATCACAAGTCTGCAGACGATCCCAAGTGTATACTAAGTCCGGCTTTGCTATATAAATAACTTTATGCCCCATCTCTATGCGGTGCGCCCGCATAGAGATGGGGCATAAAGTTATTTATATAATTGACCACACGGAGACCTGGGAAACTGAGCTCTTTGAGGAGTACTTAATGTGAATGTGCTTAGCTATGTCTATGTGAACGTTGTCGAACCAACTTTGCCTTGAAGTTTCTTGCTTGTTTTTGATCACCCGTTGGCACTTGGTAACTTTTCTATAAATCTTACTTAACTACATTATAAATGTGAAAGTTTGTGAGTACGGATGGATATTTGGAGGGTACTGGCTGGCTGATGAATCGCTGCTCGAAAGCATGAGGAAGTGATAATGACGTCACGGTGAAATAGCTCTGCACGAAGGCTGCGCTGACGTTTATACTCGGACTGACGGACGACGGTTAATGTCAGACTATTGTACACGTTCAAATCGCGCCGAAAACTTTGCTTGCGCGATGCAGGATTTGTGTGACGTCATTTCATTAGTTCGTAAGTGAGGACGTTGGTGTCGCTACTGATGTATATTTGTTACTCTTTCACGCAAAAAGTACAGAACGAATTTTGATGAACCTATACTGTAATACACAAAGAACAGAAAAGTAATACACACAGAACAGAAAAAAACGCCTTATACATCAGAATAACACAGGTAGAAGTACTCATTTCACGTGAACGGAGTCGCAGGCGGTAGTTTGTTTTCTCATAAACTCATAGGCTAACCCACATATTTTTTGTGTGTTCTATTCCTCCAAAGATCACTTATGACATTAACCTACATGGTTCTCATAATGGTTTGACCATTAAAAATTGTATGGACTTTAAAAGAGACTATGATCTTTGAGTTGCTTTCGGTGTTTCTTCTCAGAGTAGACAGTTGGACAACACGGGCTTTATGAGCCTCATTTAGGTAAGTAGTCAAAAAAGATTGACGTGTACATAGAATAATTTTCAAAAAAGAAACTTTAAAATTGCCTGTACTTTAATAAAATTAATTAAAGATGCTACTAGTAACAACAAAGTAGGTATTTTTTTCTTGTGTAACTCCTAGACATGTCACTGCCCACATTTAGAAAAACAATACTCCATATTGTTAATAGACTGTTCGCTAACCCTTATTGAATATTACCCTCACTACATTACGCTTACATAGGTCCAATAAACCAACCAAGCGTTATACTGCAAGAACTTTCTCCCGTGGCATTACGGTCATATATGTTTTGTTCCCTTCGTGCGCTCAATAGTCATTTTGTTCGGCAAACAATCCATTTTTTAAAATTTTGGCTCAAGTAAACAAAGTTATAGGTCGAGAAAGTAGGTTTTTGTTTGTATGTTGCTTATTTGTTTTGGCTAGCAGCCAGTTCACAATAGCGGTCAGGGAGTTAGGGTGCGTGAAAAATAGATGATCTAAAAGTATTAATGAAGATTAAAGATGAATCTTTAATCTTATTCTAATATTCTGAAGAATATTCTCTTAATTTGGTGCACTTAGGGAATTAGTTTTGTACATTTTCCGTTTATTTAGTACTTCATATTATTTCGTTTTTTTTTCTATTTGTTACTAATAATATAGAATTTTAGACAGGTCTATGTGGTAATACTTAGGGGAGACCGATGTTCAACAATGTTCGTCTTAAGGCTAAGATGATGATTTCGATTGGCTAAATACAAACGTTTTCTTAAATAAAAAGAGGACCCTATATACACACATCAACACGGTCTAGGGATATTTCATACTCAATTAAATAACTCGAAAAGTACTGGCCGCATTGGAATTCTTTTCTACACCGATTTGTTTGTAATTTATCTCAGACTAATTCAAAATTCAAATTTTTGAAAATTCTTTTGTTTCGGTGGCATAAAAATGTCTTGATGTGTAGGTGAGGGAATTTTTATTTGTGCGAAATTTAGAAAACAATACGAATTACGTTTAGTTACAGTTTGTTTTTCATTTTTAAACGAAAGATAAAGTTAAAATTGAGGTATTGTAGCCATGCAACGCCAACATTTGACGAGGGCGGAGATGTTACGAGCTGTGGGAATGCTGGAAGCTGGGTCTGTTCAGCGTAATGTTGCTGAGGTCTGATTTTTGCAAATTACTGCGCGAGCTCAACCAAATGCAACGGCGACTCAATTGGTCCAAAGGCTGCGAGTGGAACACCAAGTGCTTGTGAGTGACAAACTGTAAGAAGGCGATTGCATGAAAGCAATCTACGCTCTCGTAGACCACTCCGGGTCCCACCTTTACGGAGAGGCAATCGTGGACGACGATAAGAATGGGTTCGGAACCACGTGGACTGGGGCCGTGAGCAATGGTCCAATGTGCTGTTCACGGATGAATCCAGGTTCGGCTTCCATCCAGATTCACGAAGGACGCGTGTTTGGCGAGTTCCTGGACGATAGAGCCGTCTTCAGAACCCTCAGGAAGTTCACCCATACCAAGGAGGAACAATTATGGTTTGGGCAGGAATTCGTCTTGGAGGACGGACGGATCTCGTTTGGGTGCGGGGCAACATGACGGCAAAACGATACGTCCAACAGGTGCTGGGGCCCGTAATCTTGCCCCACAGAACACAAATGGGGCAAGATTTCCTGCTCATGCACGACAATGCCCGGGCACACACGGCGAGAACGGTAGCAGCTTGGTTACATACACACAATATTAGGGCCTTAGACTGGCCTGCTCAATCGCCAGAACTAAATCCCATTGAGCATGCGTGGGATATGCTGCAAAGAAGAGCTCTGAAGGAAGTTCCTGAAAATCTGGCTACAGAAGATCAACATATGCGCACCTCAGAAGGACATGGGACAATATTCCGCAGCAAGACATTGACAACCTTGTTCTGAGCATGCCGAATCGTTGCCGATGTGTTATGAACATCATGGGCGCTTTGTCAGACTACTAACTTCAAGTTTATAAACACAAATTAAATGATTTTTCTATTTTTTTCAGTTTTAACTCATAAATTAAAAGTTAATTCATATACGGTTTCCGTTTATGCTTCATTTTTTTTCCATCAATCCTGAAATTTTAATCGAAGTACCTTAACCATTATTAAAAAATAGTAGAATATTAAATAACGTATCTTTTAAATATATACATGTCACATAAATAATTACGACATTAATGATAGTAATTCGCTTTTTTTAAAATATCGCTAGACCGTGTTGATGTGTTTATATTAGGTAGCTTTTTTGTAATGAGATGGCGAACACGTGTAGTAATAGCATGCGCGTGTGGGGTAGTAATTAATATTCAAGAAATTAGGATTTAGTAATAATTTAAATAATAATAAATGTTGTGCCAGCAGTTGCGGTTATAAAAAAGTTAGTTATTCGCGAGCTGGCTGACCAAAACCAGATGTATCCTCCGACTGCACAGCATATTTTTTTATTGTTTACGTCTTTTTAGTTCGCTTTTTAAGCAGTCCGGTTTTTTGTTTTTTTTTTAATTTAACACATTTTAGTTAACATATTATTCGAATTAGGTACATTTAAACATATAATGTTTAAATGTAATGTGTAATGTTTAATGGGGCAGCGGTGTTTAATGTGTGTGTAATGTTTAATGGGGCAGCGGTGTATGACAACGTCACATCCCAAGTCATCAAAGGGGAAATGACGGGGTCATATATGGCAGCCTACAGCGCGAGGAGTGGCTTTGTGGCCCTGGACAGGAGCCGGAGCGAACTCAAACTCAAGTTCAGTGTGCCAAATGACGACCCGATAGTGGTTACCGCCAAATGTACCAAAATCATGCCGGACGATAAGATCCTGGAAATGGCACACTCCATTTCGGGGACCTCCGGTATCCCGGCATCACAGGAAAGTTGGGCGGTACCCAATATCAGGTGGATTAACGGAGTTCCGGGTTGCGGTAAGACAACCTGGCTGGTAAAGCACTTCGAAGAGGACAGGGACGTGATAGCAACCACGACAACAGAAGCTGCCAAAGATCTTAGAGAAAAGCTTGCGCGCCGCTTAGGAAACCGAGCAAAGACCAAAGTGCGCACTATGGCCTCAATCCTAGCAAACGGTTTCAAGAGCCAAGACAAATGCTACCGTCTTACGGTAGACGAGGCTCTTATGAACCACTTTGGGTCCATAGTCATGGCAGTAAAGTTGTCTGGAGCGAGCGAGCTTGTCCTCGTCGGAGACGTTAACCAGCTTCCATTTTTGGACAGGGAGAATCTTTTCGAGCTTAGGTATACCCGTCCAGACCTGATGGCTGGCATCACCCAGGAGTTTCTCTGCACACACCGCAATCCAATGGACGTGGCGTTTGCACTGAGTGAGATATACCCCGGTATATACTCCTCCAAGTCGTCGCTGTCGCGGGTCCACTCCCTGAAGGTGAAAGGTTACACAGGGGCGCAAATACCGGGTACTGCCCAAAACACCCTGTTCCTGGTTCATACGCAGGGGGAGAAAGCCTCTCTTGCGAGCCAGGGATATGGGTCTGGCGAGGGGTCGCGCCTGCTAACCATACATGAGGCTCAGGGGTCGACCTACGACAGCGTTATCATCATCAACACCAAGTCCAGGAGGCTTCAGGTCCACGACAGCATCTCCCACGCGGTAGTGGCGGTGTCCAGACATACAGTCAGTTGCGTCTATTACACCGACGACGCCGATGACGCCGCAGGCCGCCTTGCTAAGAGGGCGATGGATGCGCCGACTAAAACGGTCGTCAACTACAATCTTAAGACGGCCATGCAGCATCGAGACGTAGTCGTCATAGAGGCAGCGAAGTCCCTGGTCAGCAGCCAAAACACCACCTAACAAGTCCCATCCAAAAACTCCAACCCAAACACCCAAACCATCACCGTGTCTAAAGAAAACTATATATATACATGTGAAGCTGCATGGTGGAGTGAGTCAGTCATACTCACCTTAACGTCCTAACGACGGGGTTCTATAACCGGAACCGTCGGCCGGGGCTGGTCTACTCGCACTGCCATGCATCTTCCCACAAAGTGTACCAATAGATATAGTAATAACATAAGCAGTGTATCAATAGAAATAAGTAAACAAAATAGTTAATAATATAAAGATAAGAATAATAGAAACATAAAATTGTAATGCCAGTGTGTAATATATATATAGTATTTAGTGAGGGATGAACTCACGTAAATTTAAGTTAGTTAAGTAAGCCTTAAAATTATGTCCGACGTAGGAATCCAACAATTGTAATAATTATGAAAAAAAAAATAACAAACAAAATATACACAATAAAAAAGAGCGCGGACTGCCACATGTCCGCGGTAGAATATTTAATAAAAAAAAAAAAAAAAAACATTTAATGTTATATAATTTTGAAATCGCCTCTTAAAACCCTTTATTTCGATACCCCACACGATGGAATAGCAAGAAAAAAAAATTGGGCCACTACGATATGGCGCCCAAAACCCGCCATTTTTCAATTTGAATGTAGCCAGTGCCACTCGCAAGATTAAGACGAATCCATTGACGTACTAATCATCAAAATCGGCCAACGCGTTCGGCTTCTGGAACGCCACATAGGAACAAACATATATACTTAAGCTGATAAACACGTTACCCTCCTTCGGCAGTCTGGTAAAAATATATTTTTTTTTAATTATTCATTTATTGAAATTTTATGCTATGATCTTGTCACTTCAGAATATATTTACTTTCTTTTACAAGAATTCCCAAGACACAGTTGGATTGTTTATAGCCGTATAGTGTACAATAAGGAACTACCGATTCAATTTATAAGCATTATAATGTAAATAACATTCTACGCACCTGACCTTTCTGAGGAACGTCACCAATAAGGTCAGTGTATGTCCGTCTAGGGATAGTCCTTCTAGATAAATATGGATCACTGGCCTCCTTGAAACTCTATTTCCAATTGCCGTTTGTATTAGTTCCACGACCGGACGACGAAGTAATGAGCTTGCAAACAGGATAGTTTATAAATTAAAATGCATACCTACTGCTTTTGTTAGAAATGTGGTTCACTTTTTTTGTTCTGCTTTCTTTGGCATTTGTCCAGATTTATATAACGAAGCTTTTCTATAAACGTATGTTTTCTTTATTATTTCACGAAAACAAGGTCCTTAATGGTTGTAAGTTAGCATGCCAGAATTCTTGTCGCTGTCTGACCGGCCAACCGGCAAAAACAATGTAAACAAAAAGAAAATTCCAGCAATTCCAAATCGTGCCTAAAAGCGATGCGGTAGAAGCAAGTTTTCGAGTAAGTAAACAAATAAATAACTACATTGATTACTGTCTCGTTCCTCTGAACTCTGTATGCAAACTTAGTTCCCTGGTCGTTTAATTAAGTATTCCTATAGCAAACTTAACGTGCTTGTGTGAGTCATCTTCATCATCAGCTTTTTAAATGTGCCCTCTGCTGGGACACAGGCCTCCTCTCTGTGCCCCTCTGTGAGAAGGAATGGGCCGTAGTCCACCACGCGGGCCCTGTGTGGATTGGTAGATGTCACGTGTCTTCGCATTTTTGGTTCTCACGTTTTTTTCGTTCACCGTTTTAAGACCAGTGGTGATGAAATGATTTACACATTTTGTGTGTGAGAAAAAGAAAATTATGAAAGGTAAATTCACGTATAAGTTATTGTTTTGTTTTTATTCGCTATTCTAGTGTTCGCAATCGGTACTTGATTCTCATGCTGTGCAAAGTGATACAGCGGAATACCGGCTCTTTTCAACAAACTCAAAGTGTCGTTGATATTTCGGAAATATCTAATACATCCGAAATATCAACAACACTTCGGGTTTGTCGATATATCGGCTTCGGCGATATTTTTATTGTCGTGTAAAATTATATCTTTCTTATTTCGGGCTTCAAAAAAGTAATTTAAACGCGCTTGTTGTTCGAGTATTTCGTTGCAATCAAGACATGGGGTTTCCCCGAGTTACCCATAGTTCGGCTCGAAAAAAAAAGCCCGTGTTTTATCCAGTGTGTTGTCTCGCCCGCCGCTTTGGCCTCATGTTTTTATTGCCTGTCGCGCGTAGTATTTTTTTTTTAATGCGATAAATACGGTATTACATATCGTAATCAGTATATGAGTGTATATAATTTTTAACTAGTTGGTTGAATAAAATAAATGGTCAAATTATGTCAACTTCAAAATACAAATATTCCTATAATTTTGAAATGTTTTCATTTGATAATTTCAACAAAGTGTATCGGCTATCAGTATCGGAATCGTCTAAATTTCTAAAAGAGTTACCGGTATTAATATACCGGTAACCTATGGGCAGGAAGGCGTATCCTTGCATCCCTTTTTTTAAGGAGCGCCTGTCCATCTACGAGTAAATAATATGTTGTTGTTATGTCCTTGTTTAAACAAGGACATAACAACAGCTGTATTGTTTTCTTGTTTGTTTATTTAGATGTATGTATGTATTTATGTATTTATTTTAGTAGTTTGTTTTACCTGTATGATTTGAAATTGGCACCAAGTGCAACCCCATGTCGTGTCCAGGCTATCTCTATCCATTGAAGGTTGCCTGGAAGAGATCGCAGAGCGCGATAAGGCCGCCTATTGTAAGTTTGTTTTAATTTTAATGTTTCTTTTGTATTGTCTTATCTTTGTGTACAATAAAGTATATATAAATAAATATATAAAATGTTGTGGACCAAGAGATTAATGAAGGCATTATGTAGGTATAATGCCCGGGCAATATGAATCAAATCTAGTCAAATCGGGCAAAGTAATTAATACTGATTTAAACTTCAGGATTTATCACATTGTCTGGTCATTATGAATATTGTCAAGTTACTGATGGGCAATTCGATACAGATATGATTTTATTTTAAATATTCGGTCGGCAAGAAATATCTGCGAAAAAAATATTTTCACATTCCGGATTAGCATAAAATTATTTTTATAAGCGGGTACTATTTTCAACGAATTAGTCCAAGAGTGAGCGAAGCGATCTCGGGAGCTTAGGGCAAACCGACCCGGTTACTTCAGACACTGCAGACAGAAATAGGAGCCCTGCACAACAGGTTGCTTAAATAATATCCTACTTACCTAACATACTGATACTATACTAAAATCAATGTCAACATTAAAATTATTTAATAAAACACATCTT
This sequence comes from Orthosia cruda, assembly GCA_964057195.1. NCBI lineage: Eukaryota > Metazoa > Arthropoda > Insecta > Lepidoptera > Noctuidae > Orthosia > Orthosia cruda. The sequence continues at coordinate 15,911,491 of OZ059844.1, forward strand.
GTTATTGCCCTGCCCAATAAGTGATGGAAATTATTCAGAAAGCCTGGCCAATTTTATTATTTCAATAGTTTAAGCAAATTATCTACTCATATTGGGCATTTTTTAAATTTTTTGTGCATTTTGAATAATGCCGTATTAATCACTTGGTCCATAACATATATATATATGGAGACAACCTATGGGTTGTGGAGTTCCTGGGATTCACGTAACCCCTTAGTATAAATAGTTGTGAGACTTTCGTACTTCTGACTACGAACATAGCCGAAACCAACGTCTTAACATGTTTCTCGAGGCACGATGATTCTACAGTCTAAAATATTTATGAATTAATCTATTCATCACATTATTAATTATTATTATAAAGGCGAAAGTTTGTGAGTGTGTGTGTGTATTTGTATGTTGTAACTTCTTCACGCACAAACGGCTGGACGGATCTGGATGAAATTTAGCACAGAGATAGATTATAGTTTGGAATAGCACATATGATACTTTTTAACCCGGGAATATGTTCCCTCGGGATAATTTTCGACTGTATAATAATAGACATTAATTCTTTATTATCAGGCATCTAAAGCCCATATTATAGTTAATATACAAAAATAAACCTGTACCAATAACGTGCGAATTCACTAACGTAGCGTTTAATATACCAATAACCAGTTAATTTTAATATTGTTAACCTCCTTTACTTTACCCCACCGAAAACAATTTTATTATTCCGGTAACAGAATCAGGTTTGAACCGGAAATCCCTTAACTGTTCTCTTTCACGGTCAAATCAACGTCAAATAAATTTTGTTTAAAAGAGTGGAAATTGCGGGTAACCGTGAAAATGTTTGAAGTTTATTGGGTTTCCTTTTTGTTTATTCCTGTTTCTATTTTACTCATTTTAAAAGGGTTTTTCTTTTCTTTAAACAAAACCTTATGAAGCAATTTCATAGGTACTTAATCTGTGGTACTTACCTATACTAAATATACTTGCCAGATGAATGATTATTGCTGGTCAATGTAGGAATGCTGGTCTCCAAAGACAGGTGGATCCTGCCTAAAGGATTCGTACCCACATCAACTCCTCCTTAATATTAAAACGAAAGTCAGTATTTGTGGATATTTGCGTGAATCTTGGCACCCGGGAAAACCATAACCTGGATTAAATCAGAGGACTCATTATATTTGTTTTTATAATAAAAAGCTAGTTTTTATAATACACTGTGGGAGGGTGAAGTCACGCGCAAAAGCTACCTATGTAATTAATTCATTGTATTTCTTTATTTGTTTAAAATACCCGCACTGGAACGCCTTGCAGTAATTACACCAATGGAGCACAAACTTACAAATACTAACTATAAGTCCAGGTTTCCTTACGATGTTTTCCTTCACCGTTGTCAGCGATGTCATGGATAACATTTGAAAGTACATATGAATTGAAAAAGTCACATTTGTACTTGCCCGGATTTGAACCAACGACCTCAAGCACGAGAGACGAGGTCTTAGTGCTCGATCACACAAAACGGACCTTTACAGGTCCTTTTTATCGTAAACGATTTTATTCGGTGTTGACTTATGTAGTTGTATGAGCGAGTTCACACCCACGACAGTATTCCAGATCCAGAAAAAAAACCGTTCCGACGGAATATACATTAGTCCGTTTTACACGTGTACAGGCTTTACAAGTTTAACAGGCTGCCAATATTACCGTGGTTGCCATCGACGCAGAAGACTATGATACCAATACAACACGAGAACGTCCATCCTTGTAGAAAGTTGGTGTTACACTGACTAAATATGTTTTGAAAATCCCCAGTAGCGACGGATCCGTTAAAAACGATCCTGGAAATACGGATGTTCTGATAGAACGTACCCACCACGACATATAATGTGTAATCATTATGTAATAGGTATCGGTAACAAGAAACTATACATTTAATATAATATGTAGGAAATCTATACCAAACTAATCTAAACCCCAGTCAATCTTCATTATATCTGACCCTGAACTTTAGTACCAGTAGCTCATCTAGCGGAGTACCGCTAACATATTGATGGCACACTTCAAGTTCTGCTCACGAACGAGTACCGCAAACCATGAATATATAAAGACAAACACGGTTAAATAAATCGGAGGCGAGCTTCGAATAGTTGTAAGTTTCGTGTTACGAGGTACTCGTAGCAGTGTATTAGGTAAAGTATTTGATTGCTACCTATGCTACCTTTTTGGCAATGTAATTTATAGAAAGTTAGCCAGACTAATTAAATGGAAGGATTTCTGACATAACTCCGATTTCAGAATCAAGCATTTGAAGGTTATTTAGGGCCGAGAAGCTTAAATTATTAAGTCATAACACCTGTATTAGGACCAAGGGTTAGGAAGAGAGTGTACATATAGTACACCTACAATTCATCAGTAGTTATGTTGAGGATTTGGCAAACTCTGCTTTGGTCAGAAAACCTGTCAAAATTTTACATCCATTGGGATATAAAAGGACAAAACCGCTTCCTCATTAGGAGTTACAGTACCTAGAAGAAGTTTTCTTTAAGATAAGGAGCGACTGGAGAATTTTCAGTATTCTTTGCTACACAGTGCACAGTAGTACTACTTGGCAAGTTTACACATACTTGAACAAAGGTTCGACATCATCGCGCGACCGTGACGTGGGACTGAGCCGCGCGACTTAGGCTCGATGCCTCGATCAAGGTTTGTTCGCGCGCGAGACCGAGACATGTGTCGCAAAAAAACTCTCCTAGATTTCGCATTTCGAGCGCGTTGCGCGACACCACTCGTCCATTAACGAGACCGACTAGCGGTCTTCAGTCGTGCGTCGTGGTCGCGGTCTCGAGCGCGATCTCACTCCCATTTTGCACGCGGCCGAAGCTCCTGGCAGAAGCTAGTCTATTATAAAGACGGAACTTTGTGAGTGTGTTTGTTACTTCTTCACGCTCAAACGGATGGACATATCTAGATGAAATTTGGCTCAGAGATAGATTTTAGTTGGAATAGCATACAGGATCTTTTTATCCCGGGAATATGTTCCCTCGGGATAATGTTCGACTTTCACGTGGGTGAAGCCGCTGGCAGAGCTAGTAGAAAATAATTTCAGGCCTTCTTTCTGTCACTTTTCCATATAATCATCATCAGCCTTTTAACGTTCCCACTGCTGGGACACAGGCCTTCTCTCTGTGAGAGGGAGTAGGCCGTAATCCACCACGCAGGCCCAGTGCTGATTGGTGGATCAGTTGGTAGCTAAATGAAAGGACAGGTTATTTGTCTCGTACCAACTTTTACCGCCAGGAAACACGACGATCATCATAAGTAGGTACCTATCTACACGAAGAAAAAAACACCGAGTTGCAAGTCTGGTACCTTCAAGCCGCCTGGAATTGGTCCCAAAACTCTTGATATCACGAGGGGGAAGAAAATAATTATCACTACCTTGTTTGCATTGCCATAGTTAGGGTACATCGGTACTTATAAAAAGATTTCTAATATAAATGTAGATTAATCCTGAAAACCACAAACAGTGAAGTAGCATAGAGCCGCCACGCCGGTGTGACAAGACGTTTAAAAATTTGGAATATTAAAACAATAACAGCAAGTTTTAAGAGTTTATTTATTTTATACAAAATTAATTAACTCTGATACTGTTGGATTGCTGGCTTGTTACCTAGTTGTTTGTTTGAACCACTATTTAATTTTAAGCTGTTTGACGATCAATTATGTTTTGATAGAATTTTGTAATTACCAAAATAATTGACTAAACAAGAGCGAATTTTTGATTATATTAATTAAATATTAACACAAAATCTTACTTTTAATAACTTCGCATCACTGCTTTTATAACAGTATTTTCGTCTAATGAGTTTTATAGTAAACTTTTAAAACTCTCTCTAACTAGTTTCTTTGAGTAGCCCTTATCACCATCATCTTAAATGCGAAATACAGAACTTCATACATTACAAAAGCTCCAATGCACAAATAAATGTTGACTATGCTAACTAATTATATTTCGAAGTTTTGGAACCAGGGGACATGATGGGTCCCATTTATCTTGCATACAAGATGGCTGCCATTTTGACATAAGACGTACTCTATGGCGTCGACGGCGCGGTCCGGCGCGGGCGCAGGTGCGTTGAATATCAAATCGCGCAGATGATGCATGTTGATGCGATAGCTGAAAGTTTGTTAAGAGTTGATTAACATTAGCATAATTAGCCCAAAAGGTTCCCATTCTGCGTCCTGGCACACAAGCTTCCTTATTTTAAAAGGGAGCGGGCCATAATCCACCATGCAGGCCCAGGACGGATTAGTGGAGATAAGGTTCCCAGAAAATCAAGCTCCATCTTCAGACCAGGGAAAATTGAGTTTAGCATCCTTTTACCAGGATGTGTCAGGAAGTTTCTTTGTCACTTGCACCTTTCAGCATTAGAACCAAGCAAACGTCAGAGCTAAGAATATCTAGGTATAGCAATATATTGGTCGAACAAAAGATAAGTAGCATGCTGAAGTAGCTAGAGTCCATACTACTCCATTTCTACCGGCTTCTCATGGAAAATAAACTTTATACACTTATATATTTAGGTACACAATTGGCACGAAAAGGAGAAACTTCGGGATTAAACAGAGATGTAACGACATCTTCAAAAAAAAGTTCTTACGTTTCGTTCCTCATGGTTTGTTCAATAATATTCTTGAACTCCTCAACGTCTTCCAAGTTTAGTGACGTCCCGACTTTGTGTCGAGACAGTTGTTTCGCGTTGCGCCACTGGTCGGCTGCCATTGGCAGACCGAGGACTGGTACTGCTGCAGCTATTGCTTCGTCTATTGACTGCTGTCCACACTGGCTTATGAGAAGAGGGACGTGTCGATGTTCTGGAAGTATATTAAAGTTACTTTGTATAAGTTATTTTAAAGAATCATTGAAGTTGAATAGGATTGAGGACAGCTGAAGCTGCAACATTCTTCAATTGTGATGTCGACACTACTACAGATAGACTTATATAAAGATCACGGGCAAATAAAAAATAGAATCAGCAGTATTGCCAAAGAAAGTAAGGACGTAGTAAGAGTTAAGTAGACTGAAAGAAGTGGCTTAAATTTATATATAAAATAAAAAAGGATTTATCTAGCGAACACCTTACACTTTTAGGTCTACATGAGCGATTGTTTGCTCGACCAAAATTCGTGAAAGGCAAGTCTTCTGTAAATATACGTGTAATTGAATTTCAAAGGAGATGGCTAAACAACTGCCCTTCGCATGTATAGAAATTTCTTACTAACTCGTAACATTCAAATATTCAATAATGAATTATTACGGTTTTATTATTCTTCTATAACTTTCGTGAAAAATCTAATAATTAAAAGTTTTTTTCATGTTTTTGTTTGACAAGAAGAACTTCTTTTCATTACAAAAATTGTAGTCAATGAACCTACTTTTAATAACAAAAACTGTAGTCAATAAACCTACTTTTAATTACAAAAATTGTAGTCAATAAACCTTAAAAGTTAAAGACATTTGCGTAAGTCGAAATGAACAGTACTTAATCATTATTATTTATTTTTGTACCTATCGAAATACTATTCAAAACGTTGATTTCTTTAATTGCATTTATCTGATTTCTAGAAATTATTGACAATATCTGGAAAGAAACAGCACTTAAATAGTACTGTCACTAAAAAGTTATATTCAATTCTTCTCGATTACACTTGATTCAATTAGAACCAAATTAAAACAAAAACATGTTGGGGGTGTCGTGTCGTGGGAACTCGCTTTGAACGAAGTTCCTTTCACCGGATACTATGTATTAATACAGAGCCAACTAGTATGGTCTTAATTTTCAATTGCGTATTGATTTATCATGAACCTTTAAATGACAGCCCTTTCCAAGGCACGAAGGAATTCGTTAAGTAAAGATGGTCACCCATCCACGGAATGACCTCGGCAAGCGTTATTTAACCTTGAAGATCGACCTGTGCAGCTGTTATTATGTAGCCACAAGCTCCTCTAAACGCCTTGCTAAAGTATCATAGCAAAATCTTATTCTTTTACTAGTTTGTATACCTATTATTGATGTACGAGTTTCTAAGATTTTATTTTCAGTATTGTGACGATATAAAAAGTTCCTGAAACATTTTTCATGCGAAATACTAATATTCAGCTATACAGCATTACATATTACTAGTTAAAATGTTTATACGTTGCTAGGGTAATCGTCCATACTTTATTTAGCCATGTCCTTTAACCCGTGTGCTTGTCTGTACTCGTTTACAACACGCTCGTCGGATTCCAGCTAATCGTATTTATAACATTGCGAACAATTTTTCTTAAGGTTACATTAGTCGAGCAACGGCACGAACTATTTTGTGCGCGGGGTTAAAATGCATGATACCTCATCCGACAACACGTACGAAAGAGATAGATGCTGTGATGAGCAGTAAAAAGCTAGTTCGCGTACGAATACACACTTTTACACATGTATAGCGAAATGGATGATGATTTAGGACAAAAACGAGCGCGCGAAATTTTATGAACAGACCTTTGGGAATGTGGATATCATGAAAAAACGACTTAGTGTATCTGTTCAGAATAAAATTATTTGCATTTTTGAACTACTAATCTATCCCTGTATGGTGACCATTTTGCATCTTTCCTTCTTCTTATGGTAATTATTTGCGCCATAACTTACAAATATTTTTTTTACTTTTTTCTATACCGGGCTAGATAATGATGGGACAAATTTATATATTTTTTTATTTTGAACGTACACCGTCAAACAGTGGAGTAATTGCCAGACTACGTTTGTATGGAAGAATGATCGACTAGGGCAACCTTAAACGTCACAGTGCATTAGAAAAGTAACTTCGCAAAGGCATTAGGCAAAGAGCTGTTTGATGCAAGCGCAGTAAAGAGTTTTCAAAGTAAATGATCGCAATGCTCTATGCAATAACAAAATGAATTTGTTATTCAGTGGAGTTGACTTCAAGTTTATTTGACTAGACAGTTTTGTGTCGTGAATAAGTAAGTAGCTCTCGAAAATAGCAGGTACACAAAATCCCGTGTGCCGCAATATCGAGGGATACTTATGACTTTTTGCTGACGTACGGCCACAGATATAAACCTAACTAGATGACGCGATTGTATGTTCTTCGCGTGTCAAAAAACCGAGTAAAAGTACGATCGATGACCGTAATTTGAACTTTTTATTTAGCATTATCGCCACCGGAAATCCACCGAAACCTAGAAAAATGCAGTATAGAAAAAGTTGGCCGAGGCATTGGAAATGTTTTTATTCATTGGTAAGGAAATTTGTTTTTAAATTGTGTGTGGAAAAGTGGCACGCTTGGTTTTCATACGGATGGCGTTATCTACTTAGATTTATGTCTGTGCGTACGGCGATGTACATGGTGGTTATCTCACCCATACGCAAAAAACATTTTGGAAATACTTGTATTGTGCATACAGCTACCTACAACCAGAGGCCCTAGACAAGTGTAATTTGACGTCAGAGATGGAGATTGTCGAAATGCCAAAAAATACGGAACTGATCACGTGACATATCGATAGCGTTAGTCAATCCCATAATTTTTTGACGTTTTTCCAATTGATCGCTATCGCCACGCTTTCGATGATAGAATATCACTTGTCTAAGGCGTCTGGGGGTCTTTGAGTCAAGAGTTAATAAGTTACAAAAAAAAAAAAAAAAAAACAAAAAAAAAAAAAAAGAGGGTAGTCCCCAAGTAAACACAAAAATTTTAGAGCTCATATATTTTATTAATTTAATAAATAGTAAGAATAGATTTCAAATGAAATCATAGTGTTGAATTAGTGCATTGACCTCTGGTGCACTCACTCACTTTATCAATTCTCCTTCAAAACTTACCTACACTGCCGGAACTGTACTTCACTGAAATGGACCTATACTCCAAATTATCAACCTGCATGGAGGAGCTTACGGCTACATTTTCAACGAGAATGACGCAGTATGAAGAGGACCTGAGGAATGCTAGCGGTGAGGGTACTCACAAGTCTATTGCCAGCCTGTCAAAGGAGTTCACTGAGTTCAAGGGCCTCATATGGAAAACCTTGAGTGCACTGAAGTCCCAGATGGAGTTGCTTGTGGTGGGACTGGATAGGCACGAAATGGCATCCCGTGCTAAGATACTCCTATTGCATGGCCTATCTGAGGAGAAGGCTGCTGATCCTACCACTGGTTTTCTTACCGTTTTGTCAGAGCGTCTGGTAATGAAAGGTATCACTCAAAAAGATATTACAGCCTGTCACCGCCTCGGAAGCAACACTAGCAAGCCTCGTCCTCTCTTGGTTCGCTTTGAAAGCCGCATCGTAAGGAACGAGGTGTGGCAGAATAAAACCAAATTAAAAGGGTCCGGTCTGACGCTTTCCGAATTCCTCACTAATTCATAAAAATTTCGTGCCTAGGCTAGGCACGAAATTTTTATGAATGCTCGGAAATACTACGGTATACATAGGTGCTGGACGGCTGAAGGAAGAATTGTCATCCAGGTGTCGGATAAAACACGACGTAAGATTGAGTCTGCAATGGAATATCGAGAACTTGTTGCTCGTTTTCCCGTTGCAGAATCCTCGGCCTTAACCGTAACATCGAAGCCGGCGCCCGAGAAGAGAACTCGCAAGCCAGTAAAATGATGGTACTATGTCACCGTCCTTCAACTCCCTGTATAAGAGGTATAGGTACTTATAAAAATTGTTTTCTCTTGTATGTCGGTCACTATATATTGTTTTATTTTTTATTATTTTCGTGTTGTTTTGATTATTTTTTAGTCATGAAACTGTCTAACTGTCAGTGTCACTACAAATTGTCATTGGACGTTTTAATTGTTGTTTTTCAAAGACACTCAAAGTTACGTTCGGAAACAAAATATTTTGTTTATTGTTTGGTTTGGCCTATGGGCTTTTTAGCGAGTGTACTCTGAGTAATTTTTTATGTAACCGTAACCGGCGAGTGCATCGAGGTTTGAGTACTTACTTTATTTGATTTTGTTTGTACTTTTTTTTTTTTTTTTTTGGTTTAATTAATAGTATTTATATTTATTATGTCTGATGATCTGATTGATGAAAATTTTTTTTCATGCTCATGCTCTTGTACGTCAGATGGGATCTTGTCTTGTGATTTTAGCGATGATAACTCTCTAAATCTTCGAGACCACCTTTCTTTAAATTTTTCTAATTGTCACAAATTCTTTAACGCTGTTCACATAAATGCTCAAAGCGTCCCCGCTCACTACACTGATTTGCTGTCGTCCTTCAACTCAGATCTTGTTCACGCTGTCCTTGTATCCGAAACTTTTCTCAAGCCTGCACTTCCTTCCACGCAGTATTCTCTGCCTGGATACAAACTTGTCCGCAATGACAGAACGGGCAAGGGATGTGGAGGGGTTGCCATTTATCTGCGGGGGGATATAAAGTACAAGATTGTTGACCAGTCTCCGAGCGTCTACTCCAAGTTTGCTGAACACCTATTTATCGAAATAAACTTTCTTCACGCAAAGCTACTTTTGGGTGTTTATTACAGTCCCTCTTGCCAGATCGATTATTTTTCGTCCTTCGAAGCGAAACTGGAAAACCTTTCCACACTTTATGAGCATACACTTATCTTCGGAGACTTCAACACTTGTTTACTCAAGGAAGATTCGCGCAGCCGTAAACTCCAATCACTTGTCTCTTCTGTCAATATGCACTTACTTCCACTAAATGCTACTCACAGGGCTCCTCACTGTACTCCTTCTCTCTTAGATCTTATTCTGGTTTCTGACCCTAACAAAGTAGCCTCACATAGACAGCTTCCTGCTCCTTTTTCCTATCACGATCTCATTTATCTGTCCTATAAGATTCGACCTCCTAAACGCAAGGCCAAATTTCTATTTCTTCGAAGTTTTAAAAACATTGATTTGGAGCGTTTGAGGGCTGATGCCGGTATGATTGACTGGGTGCCTATTTTCACCTGCGAGGATATAGACACTATGGTGTCAATCTTCAGCAGGACTATCTTAGAATTGTACGAGGCACATGCTCCCCTTAAAAAGGTAAGAGTCAAACACCTTCCTGCGCCATGGCTATCCCCAGAAATAAAAAATCAGATGGCTAAGCGTGACAATGCTAAGCGTTTGTACAGGGAGCGGCCCACGGAGGAAAACTGGGATATTTACAAAAACCGGCCAAGTGCGAGTCTGACTCGCGCACAGAGGTTTCCGTATAAACAGCTACATTCATCTAAATAAATGGGTAACATTACTAACGTTCATAAACAATGAAGCACCGAACATTGCATTTACGAAGGGATAAAATTAACTTTGCCATTCAAAAACTTTTGTCCCCATACATCAATATACAAAATGTTTACTTTTCCTAGTACATTTTATAAGTTGGTCGAATAATACTCGTAAACATGTAAAGCCTACTTAGCTGTGATTAGCAATTTAAAGCTTAATTTTACGCAAACGGTTTTCACAGACCCCACACCATGGAATAGACTAGAAAGAAAACATCCCCACTTTACGTTTACAGGAGAAAAAGGTTTAGGTTTTATTTTACCACTTTATCGGCCTGATTAATATGTATATCCATGCCAAAGTAAAGCTTTCTATTACCAAGAGTCTCTGAGCTAACCTGCGGACGGACGGACGGACAGGTGGACATGTTGAAACTATAAGGGTTCCCTGTTGATTACGGAACCTTAAAAAACGAATATTACCTTTTTTGTAGAACATGGTGCTATAAAGGTGTCTGGGATGGGCTGGCTGCAAAAGGTGGAGGACTGGGTGATTTGGGCAGCTTGGGAGAGCCAGCTGTGGACTACAATAGGCTAAGGTTGGCGGTGTTACTGACGCCAATGGATAAAAATAACAATGAATTTAAAACGAAGATAAAACTACCAAACTTACTCAGCAATTCTGCCTGAGGGAACCACTTAGCAATCTTCACATTGTAAGGCAAGCCTAAGATGTCTGCGTTCCACTTCCATAACACGTTGAAAGACATCTTGCTGAAGGCACTGACTAGCTTGCTTGTTGTGTACTCTGGAAACATCGAGGGGCGTATATTGGTGCCAAAGCTGACGTAGATCACGCCGTAGATTGATGAGTCTAGATACTGCTGTAGTTCCTGAAACAGCAGAGTTACTGAGTACAGGACCGATTTGAGGGAGGTGTGTTCAACAGTGGACGTCTTTCGGCTGAAATTATGTTAGGCATGATGAAGTGTTTAAGGAAACAAAATTTAAGAGTTGAAAGTGGAATAAAACTACGGTTGGTGTAGGCGAAATAAGGCATACTATTTGATTTGTTAGTAAAATGTAAGTAATAATAAACATTATCATCAAACTTGAAGTTCATAGGTCTATGGGATGTAAAAAAATCACCGGCACAAAATTTTGTAAAAAAAATACTGACTTTGGTGGCTTCTCATTCCTTTGTTGTCTAAACGAGCTCTAAACAACGATACAAACGGTCAAAAAATAAATTTTGCCTTCATTTTGCCTATATGGGAGCTCCCTTAAAACATTTTAAAATATTATTGAATAGCTTTGGGTCAACAGGATACTTATACTGTGAAAATTTGCAGACTGCAGCTCTAACCGTTTGGCTGTAAATCCTGTGTTACAGATGACGGGCAGACAGATATAACAGCAATAGAGCTCCGTTTGGACCCTTCAGGTACGGAACCCTAAAAACCTGCTTTTCATTTCTTTCTTTCTTTTTTAAAAACGAAAGAAAGATATGTAGTGAAAATGATGAATAGCATAGTTAGAGAATTCTATCTATCTAAGTTAGTTATTCTCAAAGAAATAAGGCCTATATTTGGATATTACAAGCTTCTGCCAGCGACTTCGCCCGCGTGAAAGTCGAAAATTATTCCGAGGGAACATATTCCCGGGGTAAAAAGAAGCCTATATGCTATTCCTTACTATAATCTATCTCTGTGCCAAATTTCATCCAGATCCGTCCAGTCGTTTCAGCGTGAAGAAGTAACAAACATACGAGTACAAACACACTCACAAACTTTCGCCTTTATAATATTAGTGTGATAGTGTGATTGGAAAATTATGAAAAAAAAAACTATAATATGTTTACTAACTTGAGTCATCTCCTTTTCATTCTCTCTATCCTGCAAGTGTGTCGCTCCCAAATGCACCACATTCTTCGGCACAGGCCGCGTCCCCTCCCAAACTGGATGAATATTGAGCAACAGCATCTCTAACTTCTCCATCTGCTCTCTTAACGAAGGAACGTCACCGAACAGTCTCTTGGCTACTGCATCTTCTTCCATCGCCAGCGATTCGTACATAGAGCTCATTTTCCAATAGTCGTATAGTGCCCACATTTTCTACCAGATGTTGAGGTTCGAAAATTCATGTTGCAAACTTGTTGGATACAGTAACGGGTGCGAGGGGCCTCCGAAGTTTATGTAATCATTAAAGACTGGGCCGAAAGAACTGACGGAAACTACGGGAACATCGTAAATGTAGGTCCAGAAAAGTGTGGGTCGGATCCAGGCTTCTAACAAAAGTTTCATTATTTTTGATAAAGCTCTGTACTTGAGGAAGGGCTATTTGTTTTTCAACTACTTTAGTAGCAAGTTGTAGAATATGTTTTAACCCTTCATTTCTGTATTTATCTTTGTCTGTAATGTCTTCAATGTATCTTTCTTGCCAAACTTCTTTTGTTACTTCAGATACATCGATTTCTATTTAATTGTCGTCTGGTGAGTCTCCTTTTGGGTATTCTGGTAGCGGTGTGATTAGGACCACTTCATGTTGTCGATATATTAGTTCGTATATTATAGATCTGTGAACCTTTTGGTGGCTTATCAGTGGCGTTGGGAAGACTGCTAGTATTCTTGCTGATTCGGTTTGAACAAAAATTGAGAAACTCATTAGAAGACACAGAAACATCGTTTTTACTAAAGATGCTTTAGGTTTTGTTACCACTGGATGAATATATTATATTACTTAAAACTAATTTTCGAATTAAAATAATAATGTAATGAAAACTGTAAAACGTATAAGTCGATCTAAGTTAAGCGACTGATGTAAGAAATACACACGACGATATTGAAAATTATGTGTTCATTATTGATTCAAGTGATTGAGAGCATAATATTTGTCTAAATGCATCATTCATGACATTTAGGTTCTTCGTCCTTCTCTGTAGGTGAAAGGTAGCTACAGAATGAGGATCATCTGGGTTTAATTACACTCGTAATAAGTTAGAGTAAGAAATAAGTATCTTTATGTTCTTTGTTGGTATTTTTGCACCACTGACAACCCCATGTCATGTCCAGGCAATCACTGTCCAACCCAGGTTGCCTGAAAGAGATCGCAGAATGCGATAAGGCAGCCCGATGTATATTTTATAGTTTCAAGTTTCTTTTCGTCCTGTATTTTCTGGTGTACAATAAAGTATATATAAATAAATAATTAAATAAGTCTATATTGTTGGTCTAGTGTTCGGAAGCGCTATTTCAGATATGAGATGTTCTGGGTCCGATACCTATGTATAATATATTCCGAATTTCTCAATAGCAACCAGGAGTCTAGATTGTGCCCGGTAGATGGCAATAGCACAAAGTACGTAAGCAGCGGCGCGCCGCAGACAGAGAGGCCACTACGAGCAAAGTGCCATCATCTTTGAGCGATGTACAACCAATGAATTAATGAACGTGTACAGCTAATGTAAGGGAGCCTGAAATTACATAAAGATGCTTGCAGTCATACAATTTTTCAAGATGACAAGTGACCTATATCTAAGAAAATAATAAATTACTTTAAGTCCATAGACGAAATTATACATTGTGACTTTGCTTATGGAAAGGCTTTAAAACTTGTTACCCATCTAGATCTCAACTCTTCCTCGTCGAACTTGGCGCCTTTTTGACATTAATTATGTTTTTGTTGAGCTTGTTGCCTTTTCATATTTTAATGTTTTGGTGGTATCATTATTACACTGTTGTTATAGTCCCCGGCATGGAACGTGGCAAGGTTTTGGCGTACTGGGGGTACATTCGCTCATAATGCGCGAACCGACCAACCACTATAAAGAGCGAACAGAACGTGGACGCGACGCGATTGGTCAGTCGATCCTTGTGTCAACAGACCAACCACTCGCGCGCTCGGAATGGTGCTAAACGTTCCCCGCGTCCCGCTTGGTAACCAAAGAGACCTAAAAAACGGCTTGTGCGCATCTAATTTCTCTTGCCAAGTTACGTGCCGACAACTACTCGTATACGACTTCCCTTCCAATCTTCGTCGTATCCCAGTCCCTCTTACAAGATGAGGCCAGTGTCTCAGCAGAGGGCACGTCATAGGCTGATTTTCCTACAGCTCATAAATCCTTTATTCGCCAGGGCCTTACCAAACGAGTGTATTATTTCATCAAACTCATTGGGAATGTGTAACACGACTCTACAGTAATTATTTACCGAGAAACGTGTGTGTTTGGCACTGTATGCTTCTTGGCGCTAACGAAATAAGAAAAGTTTGTGCGATGTTGACTCGGGGAGCGCTCTCATAGAAATTATATTACGACCAACTACTTAATTTGTTGTTCTTTCAAATACGGAAATGTATTTCTGTTATGTATGTGAAGGAAAAGTTAATTGATTTGAGTTTTGGAGAAGAAGTTTGGAACAAAAATACGTTTAAAAAAAAACTACAGACTTCTAAATAAAAACACCACAAAGTGACAAATTACTTTCTTTTTGGAAGTCGGTGTCTTTGGTACGAACCAATTTTTTTTCGACGCAATGGGGGCTACCGCGTACGAATTCGTCGCTAGAGGCGCTGGTGAAGCGTAAACTCTAGTAGTGGGTACTACCACAAAATAACGGCAAGTACCCTTTAGGTATTGATTCCCTTGCGATTCCTTAAAAATGTGATATATAATAAACCTGAGACAATAGTATTAATTTCAATTTAATACCTCTAAGCGTTCCAGAGAAAAAGGTAAAAACAGACAGTTAGCGATGTGATCCTATAAGGGTTCCTTTTTTCTTTTTGAGGAACGGAACCCAAAAAAGGCTAAATTAAATAAATAAAAGCCTTTATTTTTCTCATACCAATTTATATATTTGAGGTCGGCGGAGCACATTTTGCCACCAATTGGGATTAGAACAAGAGAATGATGGCAAACAATCAAAGGACTTAGACGAGAAAACCGGATTTATTTCGCACATTACCTAAGTAATCAGGGGCGCACTAACGGCTTTCAAACGTCCCATGAATATCAGATTATCGCTTACGAACCTGCTTGTCAAACATAGTTTAGTTCGTAAAGTTTCAGGATTCTAATGCAAATTATCCGCTGTAATTGTGAAGAGACCCTTCCACTTGATAATATGGCCGACAGAAAAGGGACGCCAGACCTGACTGGATTCTAAGACAAAAGGTAGAACTTAGAAGTTTAAATTAATATCCTTCCACTAAGCTGTGCTTACAATTTAAGGACGATCCAGAAGTTCAATGGAATTTTAATTTAATTAAGCGGGTAATAAGATTTTAATTGGCTTGTAAAAATGAAAATTTTTCAATAGTTAGTAAGAAGTTGGTTTATGTAGCTACATAAGAAGTGGAAATGATCAAAGGGCCGAGACAAAGTGATATCAGCGATAAAAACTAACAAAAGTTCATTTTTTTTTTGATCTTGGTTGACAAGCGCTACCGAAATATACGAACGCAGGTGACGCAGCGATTAGCTATTGACTCTCGCTGAAGAAACGAAATATATTTATTCAACTAGGCCAATAAGCGGCACTTTTGAATGTCTAAACAAATTAAAATTAAAATTTACAAGTAATAAAAGTTGATTCTACCGTGCATTCGGCAAAGTAGCTTGTTATGGAGAAGAATGCACAAGAAACTCCATACATACTCTTAAAAAAAAATAGGTGTCTTACAATATTTACATAAGTATATACATTAATAAATTCATATATGTGAGGACCATGCACCCAGAATAGCTCTACACACTATACTATTTACAGGTATAAAGTATTAAAAGCATTAACAGGTAAATTCATTAATTTGATAAATAAGAAACATGGTTCTCACATACTTACAAATATTGCAAACATAGGTAAAATACCTAATTCAACAACAACGAAACAGTGTGTGAGACAAATAAAAAAAAATGAATACAATAACTATAAATATAAATTAACAAATTTGATTTTGTCTACACTGAAAAGTTAGAGTGAACAGGCTTCTTGTGCTTTTAACTAAAGTTTAAATTTACTTTCATTTCGTTTTAATATATTACAAGGTATTTTGTTATAAAATTACGTACTTTGTGATTTAACACAGTACCCCATGAAAGTTGAGTGTACTTCAGGTAGTCTATAAGATGGTTGATCTAACTTATCTTTATTTCTCGTATTACAAATGTGTCTATCACTGACTTTACTAAAGAGATATGTATTTTGCCTTACATAGGTACATCATATTTTCATAAATGAATTGGCAAGAAACTGTCATAATATTAATCTTTTTATATAGTTCCTTAAGAGATTCTCGGTGACTTAACTTATATATGGTTCTGACAGCTCTCTTTTGCAATATAAATATGGATTCAATGTCAGCCGCTCGACCCCACAGTAAAATACCGTATGACATAATACTGTGAAAGTAACTAAAATAGACCAAACGCGCGGTTTCTATATCCGTTAACTGTCTTATCTTTCTAACAGCATAAGCGGCTGAGCTTAGCCGACCCGCAAGAGATGTTATGTGAGGACCCCATTGCAAATTGTCTGTCTAGAATGATTCCCAGGTAAACTGTTTGATTTAAAAAGTCCAGCTTTTCGCCATTCAATATGATGTCGGATTCCGTACTTCTAACGTCGACCCCACAGTAAAATACCGTATGACATAATACTGTAAAAGTAACTAAAATAGACCAAACGCGCGGTTTCTATATCCGTTAACTTTCTAACAGCATAAGCGGCTGAGCATAGCCGACCCGCAAGAGATGTTATGTGAGGACCCCATTGCAAATTGTCCGTCTAGAATGATTCCCAGGTAAAATGTGATATATAATAAACCTGAGACAATAGTATTAATTTCAATTTAATACCTCTAAGCGTTCCAGAGAAAAAGGTAAAAACAGACAGATAGCGATGTGATCCTATAAGGGTTCCTTTTTTCCTTTTGAGGAACGGAACCCAAAAAAGGCTAAATAGGTGCCTTTATTAGTATGACATAATACTGTAAAAGTAACTAAAATAGACCAAACGCGCGGTTTCTATATCCGTTAACTGTCTTATCTTTCTAACAGCATAAGCGGCTGAGCATAGCCGACCCGCAAGAGATGTTATGTGAGGACCCCATTGCAAATTGTCCGTCTAGAATAATTCCCAGGTAAACTGTTTGATTTAAAAAGTCCAGCTTTTCGCCATTCAATATGATGTCGGATTCCGTACTTCTAACATTCGGCAATGTGAATCTAATACGTTTGTATTTTTTTTTCATTTAGACCAAATTGTTTGCCGTGAACCAATTTTGGACCTGAAGAATAGAGTTATTCACATCATCAAGATTTTGTTACCGCCGATCTATTTTAAATATCAAAGAAATGTCATCAGCAAACAACACCATTTTCGGTTGATTTTGTAGTAATTGGGGTAAATCGTTAATATATACTAAAAAGAGGAATGGACCCAAAATCGAGCCTTGAGGAACACCCATTTCCATTTCTGACCCTAGTGGGTTTACGCCGTTTACCTGAAATTCAACTTGACTGGCTTTTAAATATGATCTAAGTAACTCAAGGGCTGTATGTCTAATTCCATAGTGCTCGAGCTTCAACAATAGTGTCTCATGGTTAACGCAATGGAACGCCTTCGAGAGGTTGCAATAAATTCCAATGGCGTCTTATGCTTCCTCCCATGCGTTAAAGATGTTCATTATTAGGGTGACACGCCGCGTCAGTTGTATAACGCCCTTTGGTAAAACCGTACTGTTAATCATAAAATATGGAATGTTTGTTAAAATGAAGACACTGAATTGACACTGGCCTATAATTATTGGCTTCTTTCGCCATTTCAATCGAGTGGTATAACAATAATTGGAACAACACACTCGCTTTTCGCTGATCGCCAACTCGTATCTAGGTTCGAGCTATACTCGCTGCTCACTGATCTTCGGCGGTGTGACAAGGTCCTTTTGAGTAAAGGACGATTATTCTAAAAAGTCGATTATTAACTCATTTGCTTTTGGAAAACTGACCGCGCCCTATGTCGATGTAGGTATGGGGTTTTCAACAGTTTCCTAAGGACAAAGTTTATTTTGTCCCCCAATCCAGTTTATCTTTTCGTTAGAGCAACGTTTGGTGCTTTCATTGTTTTAGAGATCCAGTAATGTTAACAAATTATTATTATGGTGAATGTAGCTGTTTGTACGGGATCCTCGGTGCATGAGTCCAATTCGCACTTGGTCGGTTTTTGTTTGTTAATTTCAGTTTGGCTGACCCCTCTATATAAAATGACTAGATTCAGGGTAGCAAGTAGAACTATTTTTTGGCACGAAAATATTAACAGTATTTGTCGCAGATAACTTGTTTGCTGTGAGACGGGAACACCCAAATACTCCGAAATATTTTATTCCGAATTTCGATGTTCCGATTTTCAAAAACCCGAATTTCATAATACCTAAGAATTATAATGTCTATTATTGAAAATCACGAAAATTATTTTACCGAAAGTCGTAAATGCGATTTGTTAGTTTTCCGATTTTCATACGTTCGAAGAATCAAATGCTCGAAGGGTTTTCGGTCCGAAAAACGACATTCCGATTTTCAATACTTCGAATAAACTAAAAGTTAACATGCTGTGCTACAAAATTTAGTGACAGAAACAAATCGCTGCTAAACCGACTTCACGCAGTCTTGTCTGCCCTACCCTAGAGTGTAATTTAAGCCCGCGTAGGCGCGGAGGGGTGAGGCGGCCCGCGATCGCGAAACTGCGGTGTTTGCTGCATGTTGCATGCCTGCTTGCTTGCTGCTTGCCTGCTTGCATGCTGCATGCCTGCTTGCATGTTGAATGCTTGCATTCTGCGTGCACAACGCGTTTTTATTTCTGAATTGTATTACTATGTATTTTAATAATCGAAATTCGTATTTTTGATGTTTTGAATTATCATTAAGTCGGACTTTTTGTTATTTGATCTATTACTCGGTATTTTGAGAATAGTAATTATAAACATTAGGAATATTGAAATTATAAAAATAGGAGTAATGATAAGTCGGAGTTGTTATACTGGGAATTTTGAACCATTCGAAATTATGAAAATCGGTATTTTGAAATTCATATTTGTGACTGACAGAATAAAGCTTTTCGTATTTATGTAGTGTAACCCCTGTGAGACATGTATTGTCATGAAATTTTGTGATAAGTAGCTTGTGAAAGCCGGCTAGAATCGTGTCGTCGTACACATTGGCTTTGTTCAATATCTACGGAAAACCAACTGTAATGTCTATGTATGAGATAGATGTACCAAGTCTACCTAAGCATATAAATGACGCGTAAATGTTTTTCGTTGTAGTAAATTCAATTAGGAAAAGACAAAAGAAGAAGATAATAGTGGTTTCGCCTTAATTCTAACTGGGGTGAATGACACAAACCTTGGGTAAGATTCGGACAAAAACGGTCTTATACAGGCTGTAACAGAAACGTTTGATAATATTTTAATAAAAACTGCTCCTGTCCATGTAAACGGACAACTTTCTTCAAGCAATTTTTTTATTCATTCGAAGTTGACATCAGCTGACCAAAATTGATATTGAGACATTTTCTTTTTGAGAATTGACTATGAGTAGAATAGAATAGGTATTTATTTGCTTAGAATGTAGGTACATAAAAAATAGTAATAAAATATGATCCATGTACATTCTGATTTAATAGAGCATGCAAATGTTGTACAAAGTAGAGGTTATTAAAGACATTACAAAAACATATCATTTAAGAAATCCTGCACAGTAGAATAACACACGAGTAATTCTGTGAAACATTTTTTATTTTTTTTACAATGGTAAATTTAGTATGACGTTATCGGAGAAAGTTGTGTTGTTGAAAAAGAAAGAATGAAAAAATATATTTTTTTGGCAGGTAATCATTATCCATTCCAGGTTGCCTGGAAGAGATCGCGGATTGCGATAATGCCGCCCGTTGTATATATTTTAGCTTTAAGTTTCTCTTGTTCCTGTATATTCTGGTGTACAATTAAATATCACTACATATTATAAAATAAAGTCCACCGCCGCGCCGCGTTTGTACGCGATAAATTCAAAAATTACAGATCGGATTTTCATGTGGTTTTCACCACAGAACAGAAAAAACGCCTTCTACAGGTTTTCACCAATAGAAAGTGTGAGAAACGAGGAAGGTTTTTGTGTATAATTTAACACGGGCGAAGCCGGCGGGGTCGCTAGTATATAAATAAATAAACCTCGTGCGAGACCAAAAAGGCTCCTACATGGGCAGAAACACTTTTAAAAATATTTTCACACCTTTCTGGTACACTCCTACAATTGAGACATGATAAACAAAATAGAGATCTTGCAAAGATACTAATGGTAAACATTTAGTCTATACGTGACCCTCCAACAAAAGAAAAATCCGTTTGTGACACTAAAAATACGCCACAGACATAAATCTAACTAGATGACACGAATATACGCGCCTTTTAAAAAAGGGAGTTAGTGACAGCAATGCTGATACTTTGAGCTGTTACATTTAGCGTTATCGGCATCAACCGAAATCTAGAAAAATGATCTAATTCTTTTTATAGGCCGATCAATGAAAACATTTTTTTTCATCGATAAGTTTTGTTCTTAAATTGTGAGGAAAAAAGTAGCATGCTTGGTTTTCATACAGAAAGTGGGCCTTGCGCCATCTAGTTAGATTGGTCTGTGAAATACGCGTATTCTGTGATTCTATTTCTTTTCAAGTCAAATGTGAACATGGAAATGTGAAACCTATGTCATGTGATTTATAGTACGTCAACCTCTTTCTTTTTTATTTATGTATTCATGGCACGGCTGGGACTTCGCCTCTCTTGAGACTCCCTGACATTTAAATTATGTGATTCTGAAATTTTTTCGAACTAAGGATGTTGCGGGGGCCTTGTTAGCGAAAGCGGCACCTCCGCTTAAAACGGGCATAGAAAATGTGTGTGGTCTGGGGACATCCGTCAAGAACGAGGTTGTTCACGTACAGAAGAAAGTTAGAGCGACCGGCGTACGTAAGAGCGTATACATAAAGGAATGTGATGATCAAACAATGTGGTTAGTAGAATCGGTCCCCTGGTCCGTGCAAGTAAACGCTACATAAAGGAAGCGGTTAGAAGCAGGCTGGCTGTCTCAGTAGCGTGCAAAATGTCGAGCTCATCAGACGAAGACTTTTGTTGTTAGAAAATATCTTTCTCAAAATGCAAAAAGAAAGTGTACCTAAATCCCATACATAAAAAACCGGCCGAGTGCGTGTCGGGCCACGCGCAGTAATAGGGTTCCGAAATTGCATAATAATAATGCGGACTAAGAAGAGGGTTTTCTTGTTGTTGTTGAACATAAAATGGTTTCACACAACGTCTAAAAACGGGCCCACATAGGATGATGTTTTTTTTTAATCTATATGCTCGCGTTTGACCACTATCTCACCTGATGGTAAGCGATGATGTGGTCTACGATGTAGCACGCTTGCCTAGAAGTAATCTAACCACTCTTGACTTAAACTAATGAAGGACTAAATATTAACTGAAGAAGAAGTTATAAAATCCAACTGTGCAACTGAAGTTAGAAAAATATTATCTATTTGAGTACCATCGCGGGTGCAAGTTGCGAAAGGAGCCAATACGAGCGCGCGTTAGAGCCACGGGAAATGGTATAGTTCATGCCTGGATCCGTGCGCGCAGCGCGCTCGCACCTTGTTTATTTCTCTTCCGGAATTTGAAAATTTTGGGATGTATTCACCTCTAATTCACTATTTCTTTCTGGAAAGTTTTACGCCACTCAATTAGTGATGAAGTCGGGTCGAATATTGACTTTATAGATGGATATCAACAAAAGAGAATAAGTAAATTGCTTGGCAATCGAATCTAGTTTGACTTTAGATTACAAGAAGTCGAAAATACTTCTGTACTAACACAAAATATACTCCCCCCGCGCATGCGCCGTATGGACTACGGACCGGTACTGCCAACGACTCCGGCCACTCCAATACGTTATTCGAGCTTAAACATTATTAATTTAGAAATCATTATTTTTTTATATATTTTTACATTGTTCATAAGCATATATTTACTCTGTTTTACACAGGTAACAACGTTATTTAAGTATTTTTTCAATGGCATTTGTACAATATTTTTACTGTTCCAAGTACATTTTATAAGTTGGTCGACTATTACTCGTAAAGTTGTAAAGCCTACATATCTGCGATAGTTTTCCTTTTAATTTCTTTATATTTAATACTGCCGTGAATTTATTCACATAGCCAAGAGCAACCATTTCGCTGGCAGGGAGGGGGAGGACACTTGACTCTAACAAAAAATTGCAATCTCAAGCTTAATTTTACGCAAACGGATTTCTGAATCGAAAAATGGTTTTAACAAAACCATAATATTTTTAAATGGCCTATCCAACGATACCCCACACCATGGCAAAGACGAGAAAACAAAAAAACATCCCCACTTTACTTCAGAACCCTAAAAAAGGAAAAAATTAACAATTTTTTAACAATTTGTTTCCTAGCATCCATACATCATCAATCAATACATCGACCAATGACGGCCTCCTACTAGCGCTGATCGGAGCAGGTCGAAACTTGTCAGCGGCGTTCGGAGCTTGTCGGCGCTGATTCACCTACCTTTAGGGAGACTACCAGCACCAGCGAGCGCTGACAGATCGGCGCCGGCAACCCGCTTTCTACGTTTATACGCACTTACATACATATATCGTTGCTCATAGAAAGATTACCTACACTGAGAGAAAGATAATGGCGTATGGACGGGGTATAACGTGACGTTACATTTTCTCCCGAATCACACCTACCACAAGCCGCGTTAAGGAACAATATATTATAGAAAAAATAAACTTAATCTTTTTGGAACGAATCCAAAAAGACTTTTAGTTTATTTTTTCTGAAAATTTCCATTTTATATCATTTTTTTTTTCCTTTTTTTTGCACGTACAAGTTGACTAAAATATAAAATTAATATAACACATGAGTTCAATAAAAAATGGGTTTGTATGATCTCCACCAAAACGTCTTGGTAGCGGATGCTTAGGGACGTTTTCTTGCGAAAATTCCGCATTAAAATATGCGGAGGGGCTGACAGCCTTATTATGAACTCTGTTTCGCGTATCGGTAACTTTTGCACAACAGGGTTCAGTCATTTTATGTTTGTTGAATTTATCGGGTTCGCTTCATATCAGTTTGGCCGTATGCCAGTGTCATTTGGCAGATGACCTAATTGTCCATGCTTTAACTCTACCTATTTATGTTCAGCAGAATATAGCTGTCAACTACTGAGTGAGTGTATCCTGTCCGTTGATACGGTAATCTTTTGGACTACTTTCCAATAATGTTAGCTTTAATCTGTCTCAATTTATAAAACACCTTTTTATGTTGGTAATTTTCCAAAAATTTCGGAACTTTTCACTTTGACTGTCACCGAGATGAGATTGAGATTTTTTTCTTTTTTAAATAAACGAGTTGGTCTTCTGTTGGCTCGTCATCGGTTGTGCAGGATCAGGGTTTTGTTTGTCCAAAATGAAGCAACTTGAAGATTTTTTAATTATTTTATATATTGTTTAAAATAGATATAAGTATTCGTTATAAAATTAGACGTGGCTGTTTGACGGTTCGCAAAGGAAGAGTGAAGATAAGACGTTTTGAATGGCGCGAGTGAGCGAGTGACCGAGCGCTGAGTGGTGAGCGACCGAAGGAATGACTGCATCCAATATCCTCCTCTTCTCATCAGTGATAGATGGCGTGGACATGCCCCCGGCCTTTGAAGCCCAGCTTTCAAAATGATGGTGGGTCAAGCGTCGTCGCTTACCGATTGCAGTGGCAGCGGACAAATCTTGGAGAAGGCTCATCGAATTGTTCCACTACTTGTGTAGATGTCCGCTACTCGAGCCACGCCGTCTTTCCCAGGAAATATACGTGAAATACGACCTAACCGCCACTTTAACGGTGGTAGGTTGTCATCCTTTATGAGAACAAGGCTGCCCAGTGTGATGTCATCCTGCTTAGTCTTCTACTTGGTTCGCAGTTGCAGCTCCGACACGTATTCTGTGGGCCAGCGTCGCCAGAAGTGGTGCCGAAGTTGTTCGATTCGTTCGTAGCGTGTCAATCTCGGCGTCTGCTTGTCTGTGATGTCTTAAGTAGGTGGTGCTGTCAACGGTCGGCCAATAAGGAAATGGGAGGGGGTAAGAGGAGTAAGATCGGAAGGATTTGAGGATAGAGGTGAAATTGGACGGGAATTTAGGACGGCTTCGATTTGTGTCAAAGCTGTGCAAAATTCCTCGTAGGTTAATCGCGCGTTACCTACTATGCGCCTCAGATGATGCTTGCACGAGTGTACCCCACTCTCCCATAGACCGCCAAAATGTGGAGTATAAGGAGGAATAAATCGAAATTCAATGTTATTGTCTGAAGCGTAATTAATAATAGTTTCAGAACCTTTTTCTAAAAATAAAGGAAATTCTTTCTTTGCACCCACGAAATTCTTGCCATTATCCGAATAAATGACGCAAGGTATACCTCGCCTACTAATAAAACGTTTTAATGCTAAAATATAATCATTTGAAGAGAGACTTGTAACAAGTTCCAAATGCATAGCTCGCGTCGTGAAGCAAATAAATAAACATATGTAAGCTTTGGTTAATCTTGAACCTCTGCCTTTTCGATTTAATATGAATACTGGCCCCGCATAATCAACACCCGTTCGCCTAAATGGGAAGCCAGGCTCTAAGCGCTCAAGTGGTAAGTTACCCATGATGGGTGCTAATGTCTTACCTCAGATACGTGTACACTTCACGCACTCATGCACTATTTTCCTTGCTAAGTTTCTAGCATTTAACGGCCACCAACATTCACGCACCGTAGCTAAAAGAAGTTGAGGACCCGCATGTAATAATCGTATATGTTCATACCTAAATAAACTAATAGTGAAAGGATGTTTACTGCACAATAAAACCGGATGTTTTTTATCGTAAGTAAAACTAGACGAATTAAACAGTCTTCCACCAACCCGAATTATTTTATGTTCATCCATAAAAACATTAAGACTGGAAACCTTATTATATTGCTTACAAGTACGTTTAATAGGAACACTGCTAACCAAATTATTGTAAACCTCTGGAAATGATTTTATTTGCACTAACCTAATGAGCATTCTTTGTGCGGCATTCAGTTCGCTTACTGATAAGAAACCGGTTCGAACCGGACGGCTGTCTTTACCTTTAGCAGTCGACTTCATGCGTGTGTTATCTATAAATCTAAGTATGTAAGCACCTATTCGTTTAAGTTTAGATAATGAAGCATATTTTCCAAAGTCTATTAAATCTTCGCATTGTATAGAAGTTAAACATGTTTGTTTACATTTTAAATCTGGTAAATTACAAACATCCGAATTATCGCATTTAATCTTATCGAAATAATGTAAATTGTGACGTAAATAAGGCGGACCGTACCACCATAAATCACAATCTTTTAATAAATCTAAACTATATACTCTCGACAATAGATCAGCTGGGTTTTCTTCGCTACTACGTGTAACCACACCGAGCCACCTGTGAGGTCGTTGATCTCGGTCACTCGATTTTGTACAAATGTTTTAAGTAAATGTGGAGACATTTTAATCCAACCCATGACTATTGTAGAATCCGTCCAGAAATATACTTTACTAAACTGTAACCTAAGTGATTCAACGATCTTCTTATATAATTTAGCTCCCATTAAGGCACCACAAAGTTCTAAACGAGGAATACTTATAGCCTTTAAAGGTGCAACCTTACTTTTCGCACATAACAAATGCACGGTTACATCAGAGTTATCATTACCATTCGTATGTCGAGCTAACTCCTGACACCCCCTATCTGTCAAGGTCCGCGCGGGCGATTTCGCGGTATCTGCGCGGCGTTTTTAAACGCCGATTTCTCGGAAGTTTTGTATGGGACCCATGTATGAAACTTATGTTGTTAGAATCGCTATGAAATAGGCTATCATATTTCAAAGGGATTTATCCACTTTTACCTTGTAATTTATTTGTAAATATTGTGTAAATTCAGTGTAAGGAAAATTTTCTCAGGTTTGTGTACACAAATAAAAAAATAAACCATTATTTCACAAAGTTTTTATTTTATTTACAGCAATACACCCTATTACACAATAATCAATAAAAATATCACACCTCCCCATACATTTTTTTCATCCCAAAAGCTTTACAAAATCACGCCGGAAAAAAAATTACCCGGCCGGCGGCACAAAAAATATGTATCTTTACACTTGAGTTCTGGGTACTGTGTAGACCAAGTGGCTTCAAATGCTATTGTATTACATAGTTTGGTACCCAATCTCATCACACACATAGTTTCAGCTGTTACAATTGTTTAGTTTACGAACAATGAGCCACAATACAAACACTTGAAAAAGAGCGATAAAAAAACGCTTTGTTTATTTTGCTCACAGAGCAAGTACTAATGCATTTATTTGTAATATTATTTCACAATCGTCATGCCAATAATATTTACTAATTGAAAAACACAACAAAAGGGCATGCTGCTAAATAAAAACATTACAAAAAACAATCACCAACATGCACTATTTTACGATAAAAACACAAGTACATGTGACACGGAATACAGAAAAAATGGATACGCCAACGATGTTGTCCCAACTGAACGGGAACTATGGAATGAATTAAAAATAACTCTAAAAATGACTCCAAATGAAAAATAACAAAACAAAACACAACCCACAAAATAAATAAACATTAGAAATATCCCACTCAAACAACTACTGAACAACTAGTGAAATGTCCTATCCATTTTTTCATCATCCGTGTCACGACACAAAAACTCGGGGTCGATCAGTATTGTTTTTAATTAAAATCAAACTAAATGCATTGTTTATATTCTGGATTAGCGTAAAATTGGTAATAACGGCAGTTTGATGAGTATTAGCAGAATTAATATTCACAAACAAAGAAAAAAACAATCACAACAAAAGAATGCCGGCAGCTCTTTGCAGAAATACGAATTTCTGCTGGAATATACACCAAATACAAAAGAAAACTTTTAAAAACAGTTCAACACTTACCGATTCATGTTTTCCAACACCACACTACAAAAATCACCTTGAATTTAATTAATAAAACAATATTTAACGAAAAAAAACAAAACATTTACGCGAACGAAATGGCGACCGTAGTAACACTATTTTCAGAAATAAATATGACGCTCCCGACAGGATCCAAAGACCACCGGGGTGTTTTTTTTTCACGCTTGTCTATTAAACTAAAAGGTGAAATAGGGATGCACCACTACAACACAGTTTAGTAACAAAAATATGGAAAAAGTAAGTACCGGCAAAATATACCCGAATGGGTATGGGTGCAGATACCAACACAAAAAAATACCCGTTTGGGCATTTTGGCAGACAACTGGATTATAAGTACGTAAATAAGCGCACGCACCGTATGCGTCTTGGGACGCGTCAGTAAATATATGATGTTCTTTATATTGAGTGTGGTCACCCTTTACGTGACGAGGAATGCGAATGTCCTTTAAAAACTTTAAAGTAAAAATAAAATGTTTCCAAGTGATAACAACTCCCTAGAAACCGGAGTATCCCGGTCAATTTTACGTAACCATAATTTTTGTAAAATTATTTTTGATGTTATAACTACAGGAGAAAGAAGGCCTAATGAGTCGTATATTTGGGATATTACTGATAACATTACCCGTTTAGTTAAATTCGACTCGTTATCATTGTTATCAATATTCGTAACAAAATGCAGCTCATCACTAGTGTTGTGCCCACCTAATCCGAGTGTTTTAGTTTGCGCATGCTCGCCTATAAAACATTCTGTGGATTTATCTTGAGATACGTCTAAATTAAATGTCCATTTGCGTAAAGGAAAACACCCTGACTGTAGTACTTCTGAAGTTTTCTGGCAAACTTGAATTAAATGTTCTAAATCATCAGCACCAGTGATAAGATCGTCTACGAAAATGTCTTGAGTGATGACGCGGGCGATGACGTCATCATCGCACTCTAACGCTAACTGTATGATACATCGCATACTTAAATATGGAGCTGACGCAGTACCATAAGTAACCGTATTAAGTTGGTAGGTATCTAACGGATCCGAAGGATTATCGCGCCACAATATTAACTGTAATGACCTTTGATCAGACTGGAGAAGAACCTGACGAAACATCTTCTCCACATCTGCACAAGCTACATATTTATACTGTCTGAATCGCAACAAAATAGAAAAAATATCATTTTGTAACGCGGGTCCCGGAAGTTGAATATCGTTTAATGATTTATTCGAGCTAGTGACAGCACTTGCGTCGAACACTACGCGTAATTTTGTAGTCGTACTACTCTCTTTAATGACTCCGTGGTGTGGAAGATAATAGTTAGGTTGACTACAAATAGCTAACTTCGACATGTGACCTAAGTCATTATATTCTCGCATAAAGTTAGTGTACATACGTTTAAATTCAGGTAAGCGTTCGAATTTACGTTCTAATGATATAAATCGTTTCTTCGCTAACGTATAAGAATCACCCAGTGTCTCCGGTGCCTCTCTTAGCGGTATACGAACCGAAAATCTACCATTTTCATCGCGTTTAGTCGTATTATTAAATAATTCCTCACACATACGCTCATCATCTGTAAGAATTACACATGGTGATGAAGGAATATTCTTAATTGCCCAGAATAACCGGAGCTGCTTATCAATGTCCTGACTTAAGTGACAATGAATGTGAGTAGGTTTCGAGTTCCTAACAAACACAGGACCGGACAACAACCATCCTAATTTTGAATTTTGTAAGAATGGTCCACTAGGTAAACGTATTTTATCGGTTTCTAAAAGATCCCAAAATCTATCTGCACCTATCACCAAATCAATCTCTGAACTAACGTTAAACGTAGGATCTGCTAATTGGAGGGATTCAGGAAAACGTATATGACCAGCTTCTATGTTTATCGTAGGCAAACTGGACGTTATGCATGGCAAGACAACACATCTAAGCTTGGTATAATAATTGTTTACTTTAGATCAAATTGATATATCGCATGAATGGCACGACTGTGCGACAGATTGTCCCACACCTGAAATACGAACTGTGGACTGTATATAAGACGCATTTATTCGTTTAGACAATTTTTCCGTAATGAAACAGTTCTGGCTTCCGCTATCTAAAAGTGCACGAGCTGTATGTTAAACATTATTATTATCCGCTACTTCCACTAATGCCGTAGAAAGTAAAACCGTATTTATCAATTTAAAGTCACTAGTTGTTTTATCGCATACAACCGTGTTATTCGAATTGTTAGGTAAAGAATGCAACGCGGTCGTCGTAGTGTGCGTATCGGCTGCCTCTCCGCGCGACTCACTACGCACACACGCATTACTACTAACGCTTTGACTATTATAATTCACTAAATGTAACAAACTGTTATGTTTACGCTGGCATTGCCTGCACGGTCCGAAAATACAGTCGTCTAACGTATGCGCAGACAATTCCGACACAACTTCTTATCAATAACAACTTTCATTCTATCCCTAATAGACATGTTGAGGAATAATATGCACGTGTACAACGCATGACCTTGATTGCACAAGACGCAATTAGGTAAATCCTTTTTATTAAAATTATTATTGCGTAAGTTATTACGATTCATTTTTATGGATGAATAACTATGCACGCGGTTTGAACTTCGTTTGTCATGTTGATGCTGCTTATCAATTTGAGGCAATTCCTTTGACTTTACGTGGTTTGCACTAATCATTTCTAGTGTATCTGCACGGTTTTTAAGGAATGATATTAATTCGTTTAATTTGACCTTATCGCTTGACCCTGAAAACATGGCACCTATGTGGTTCTCCCACTCCCGTTCCGTGTTTGGATCAAACTTACTAACAACCAAGTAAATAACTAAGGTATCCCAATTGACTGTGGGTTCATCGAGTGACGGCAGAGCGCCTAAATTACGTAGAACGGTATCAATTAATTTCCGAATTTGTGATGGTGATTGCTGTTTTACCGACGGAATACTATATAACGCTTTGACGTGATTATTTACCAACAACCTATCAATATGATAGCGGTTTTCTAATAGTTCCCAGGCATGAATGTAATTGGCAGGACTGAACTCTAAGGCACTTATGACCTGTAACGCACTTCCACTCAGAGCTGACCGTAAATAATGAAATTTTTGTATTTCATCTAAATCTGAACGGTTATGGATCATAGTGATGTATGAATGCTTGAACTCCAGCCAGTGATCATATGAACCTTCAAAGGCAGGTAGTTTTATATCCGGTAATTTAATATTAACAGGTTGTCGGAAAACATCCCGAGCTGATGCAACAGGGAACTTGTTGTAAGCCTCCGCATTGTCAATAAGACAATTCGCACTGGCCATTGCCGTAAAGTATAATGATTCTAACGCTTCTACATATTCTGAATTAGCGGTTAATTCCGATTCAGATGAAAGTAATTCTATTTCACTTTCAATGCTATTAAATTTAGAAAATATCTCGATGGCGGCCTGAACTCGCAACTTTAGTTCGGCTACTTGTAAGGTAGTCAAGGTAGCCCCCTCAAATGAGTCAACAAATTTTTTAAATTGGGTTAACCAGCCCCCTACGTTTTTTAAAATCAGAAAGAAATTGCCCTACATATTTTACAGACATTTTGCCGGACTACGAATAAGCGTTGGTATGTAGTTAAGTACTCACGTGCAAGCATCAACGGAGCCGCGTAACTGCAACTCTCGCATCGCGTACAACTGTAATCGTATAAGCACAGCATTAAAACAAATCAAAGCGTATAGGGGAAGGACGGGAACAAAGACCTGACCGTTGCGTTTCCGATAATATCTTCGTTTTTTCTGCTCGTATAAAATGGCTGCTGTTCGAACTATGGCGTCGCCTTCTCGTGTCGGCGTCGCTACTCGTTCTCCTGGTTTTCTCGAATCCGGCATCCGTCTCGAAGGTCCAATTATGTGCAGGATCAGCGTTTAGTTTGTCCAAAATGAAGCAACTTGAAGATTTTTCAATTATTTTATATATTGTTTAAAATAGATATAAATATTCGTTACAAAATTAGACGTGGCTGTTTGACGGTTCGCAAAGGAAGAGTGAAGATAAGACGTTTTGAATGAAGGAGGCGCGAGTGAGCGAGTGACCGAGCGCTGAGTGGTGAGCGACCGAAGGAATGACTGCATCCGATATCCTCCTCTTCTCATCAGTGATAGATGGCGTGGACATCGGTATAAAACTTCAAGTAACATCCACATAAAAGCATTTGACGACACAGTGACTTGTCGTCCTACTTCACTATTGAAAAAAAAACATTCTTAATGGTTGTTTAAAGTTGTCAAAAAATAAAAGGCCCGTTTTGACAGCTATAAAAAATCTTGATAATAATTAAACTTGATGCTTGCGAATGATACTTGTTGTTATAGTGTATGAGTAACATAGTAATTAATTAGGATTATGAATTTGATTTTTCAATTTCTTACGTAGAAAGTTATCGCGGCATGAAAAATGAGACACGTCAACGGACTTCTTAGATTGCGACGACTTTAATAGACAATATTGCTGGGTCCAGTTAAGTCAGAGTTGTTTCATCAAAGATTGAGGAGAATTCGGTAGTCGACAGTCGAGGCACGTCAATCACAGAATTTTGGACAATTGTTATTTAGTGTAATTTGGTCTAGGTCTTCTTGTGGGATTTGGAACCTACCTACTTTAAACGAAGTTATACTTTGTTATTATCATTAATAGTGTTTTTAAGGTTCCGTTCCTCAAAAGAAAAAAAAAGAAACTCTTATAGGTTCACTACGTTGTCTGTTTGTCTGTCAAGATCTTTTTCTTTGGAACACTTGGAGGTATGAAGTTGAAATTAAAATGCAATCTTGCAATCACATTTCTAAATCAACGCAATTAAAGGATCTAGTCGTTTATGTCGCATTTTTGAGAAATCGCAAGGGAATTAAAACCTAAAGGGTACTTTCCGTTGACCTAGAATCCTAAAATTTGGCTAGAAGCACTGTCTTACATAAGAAATAAAGGAAAAAATCTGAAAACTGTAAATTTTTAGCTTCATAAAAATAAACAGTATTTACTTGGTTGGTAAACTGACCGCGACCGAGAAAAAAGTTTTCCAACCGTTAAAGCAATGCTCTGTGCTTACATTGTTTATGATCATCAGTATTGTTACCTAATTATTTTTAGTTGAATGTAGCATTTCCCTGAGCAACAACGCAATTCGCTTCCATTTTTGGTAGATAATGACTATTCAATTGGTACTAAATATTACTCGAATAACAAAATTGGTACCTTAGTAATTTTCGAGAAAATCTGTCACAACATGAAGTTTTAATAATAAAATGGTGTCAATGATCTTGTGATTTATGAAATGTGGGGGTAGTTTCTCCTCCATGAATGGATTCATAACTGAAACTATTTTTAATAACTACGTAAACCACCACGGACCGGGTTTAAATGAGGGATATTTAAGGTGATATATACGCCCCAATGTAACGCAGTACTGGCCGTGCGCCCGCTCGGTGCCAAAATATGAAAATTGAATCTCCTTTTGAACAGTTTTGTTTGCAAAATATTATTTGATTTACATATGCTGTGATTTGAAAAATTGATGGCTGGAATTTCTTCATACCTAAGTATGAAGAAATTCCAGCCATCAATTTTTCTGTATAAAATTACTTTTAAACATCCAAGTCGTTTTGGAGGAGTTTCGAAAAGTTGCGAAAAAATATCGTGTTGTTAATTATTTTTTTAAAGCAAAACTATTAGTTACACGAAAAAACCTTGTGTTCAAAATTATTTACATGAATCAATAATAAATATATATTTTTTTTTTTTTTTTTTTTTTTATTATTGATAGGCTTGCGTTTGACCACTATCTCACCTGATGGTAAGCGATGATGTGGCCGACGATGAAGCACGCTTGCCTAGAAGAAACCTATTCACTCTTGACTTAAAGACTCCCAGGTTGTAGGTATCAGGAAATACAGACTCCGGCAGGGAATTCCACTCCTTTGCTGTACGGAATTCCCAAAACGTTTGGTGCGTATGGGTGGGATGTCCACCATGTACCGATGACGCAACGCCGTACGTCTTGTAGTCCGATGATGGAACGGGCTAGGAGGAATTAGTTCATGCAATTCCAACGCACACTCCCCGAAATGTAACCGATAAAAAACCGACAGACTGGCAACTCGGCGCCGATGTTCGAGGTTCTGGAGCCTAGATTCGGCCAATACTTCATTGTCGATGAGCCTCTTAGCCCGTCTTTCGATCGCATCAAGTGCATCCAGCTGGTACTTGGCAGATCCGTCCCAGAGATGAGAGCAGTATTCCATGCATGATCGAACTTGCGCTTGATATAAGTTGAGCAGCTGTTCTGGCGTGAAGTACCGTCTCACCTTCGCGAGTATCCCCAATTTTTTGGAAGCCAGCTGAGCTTTTGCCTCAATGAATGGACCAAAATTGAGCGTCGATGTCAACGTAATGCCAAGAATCTCAAGATGGTCAGTTATCGGCACGGTCACACCTCTGAAAGAAGGAGCCGGGTGGAATTGGCTCCTTTTAGCGGAAAAAAGACACGCCTGGGTCTTAGCAGCATTGAACTTGACCAGATTGGCATCGCCCCATTCGGAGACTGCCTCCAAGGACAGATTCAAGCGCCCAACCATGGCCTCCCGGAGAGACCGGATCTGAGGTCCAGTAGCGCGCGCGTTGGACACGTATCTCTCAGCTACAGTGCTGTCGTCTGCATACCCAAAGGTGCCGGGTTTTAGCAGATCATTTATGTGCAGCAAGAACAACGTTGCTGAGAGTACTGACCCCTGTGGGACCCCGGCATTAATATCCAGTAATTCAGACGAGCGGCCATCAATAACCACTCGAATGGACCGGCCCCTCAGGAAGTCTGCAATCCAATCGCACAGACCACTGGGCAAACCGAATGAAGGAAGCTTACCAATAAGGCTTTCATGCCAGACCCTGTCAAAAGCCTTCGAGATGTCGAGGGAGACGGCAAGCGCTTCCCCGTGTCTCTCTATGGCCTCACTCCAGATGTGAATGGCATACGCTAGAAGATCCCCAGTTGACCGATTTTGGCGGAAGCCATATTGGCGGTCACTGAGGATGTCGTTAGCTTCTAGGTATGCCAGGAGCTTGGAATTAAGCACTCGTTCCATACTCTTGCAGAGGATGGACGTTATTGAAATGGGTCTGTAGTTGGCCGGGTCAGCCCGACTGCCCTTTTTGGGCACAGGCTGAACGTTAGCTTGCTTCCAGGCATTCGGCACTTTTCCCGTCTCATATGAAAGGCGAAACAGGCGTGTCAGGATCGGAGACAATTCAGGCGCACAGGTTCTGAGAACAATTGCTGGAATTCCGTCGGGGCCACTAGCTTTGTTCACGTCAAGATTGCGCAGCACCCTACGAACGTCCTTTTGATGTATGCGAATGTCCGACATACTCGTCTCGCAACAATCAGGAGA
The DNA here is from genome assembly GCA_964057195.1 of Orthosia cruda. Lineage (NCBI taxonomy): Eukaryota > Metazoa > Arthropoda > Insecta > Lepidoptera > Noctuidae > Orthosia > Orthosia cruda. Next base: position 15,946,289 of record OZ059844.1, read on the forward strand.
AGGAGTGGGCCGCGCGTCACCAGAATCCAGACGCGAAGATTCCGCAAAAAGAGAGGCAAACAAGTTTGCTTTCTCCTCAGCGGAGTGGGCCAGTGACCCGTCGGGCTTCAGCAGTGGTGGTAGTGAGGGACGGCAGAAGTTTGATTCAACCGACTTAGCCAGGGACCAAAACGCTTTACTACCCGCTGGGTAGGAAGCAAGTTTGGTCCCAATACGGCTTATGTGGTCAAATCGAGATCTTAGCATCACCTTCTTGCAGGACTTGGCAGCCCTATTGTAGGCTCTCTTGCGCTGACCCACGTCGCTTGCTTTGCGCTTCCGAGCGTCGACCCATGCCAGGTACGCCTCATGTTTGAGCGTGTTGGCGCGCTTGCACTCGGCGCCAAACCATGGCCGGTCAGCGCTAGACATTGCAACGTCAGAGAACGGAATGAAGTACTCCATTCCCTGACGCAACACATCCGACACGGCGTCCGCGCACGACGAAGGATCAACCATAGAGAAGCAAGTAGGCTGCCAAGGATACGATGCGAAAAAAGAACGCATCCCATCCCAATCTGCTGACTTGTACCGCCAAACCCGCCGAGCGCCTCTTGGGCTGGGATCGGGTGGGGAGTGGACGGATACGGACTTCACCAGACAATGGTCGGAACTACCCAAAGGTGAAGATACCGACACCGAGTAGCGGTCTGGATCTGTAGTCATCAGAAGGTCCAAGCAATTGGCTGTGTGCGAATCAACATCCGGCACCCTCGTTGCCCCCTGGACCAGCTGGGCGAGATTTAACGCAAGCGCAAGCTTTCTCGTCTCCCGCCCAGCATGATCAGTGCGCTGGTACGGGAAAAGCCACTCCTGGTGGTGGGCATTAAAGTCCCCCAGTAACACCAATTGGGCAGAAGGGTACCGCTGCTGTGCCGTATCAGCCGCCTCACTAAGGTACTCAGTGAGCCTGGTTGTCTCCTGATCCCCGCTGTGCGAGCGGTAGACACAGGCGTAAACAATTTTATCAAGGCCCATGTCCACTAAAGCCCACAGCACAGAGAACCTAGAGTCCTCAAGGTTTCGGAGACGCCGATAACAGATGTCGTCTCGGGCATACATGCATACACCCGCGCGTTGCTTAAAATTGTGCTCCAGGTATATATTTTTTGCAAACCTTTTAACCCAGCCGTTACTGAGGAGTATGCTTTAGAAAGTTACCGTTTTACGGCACTAAAGCGTAAATAGGTCCTTAAGTCAAGAGTGAATAAGTTACTTCTAGGCAAGCGTGCTTCACCGTCGACCATATCATCGCATACCTTCAGGCGAGATAGTGGTTAAGAGCGAGCCTATTATAAATAAGTAAAAATAAAATAAAAACCACGAAAATATTGTTTTTAAACATGTATCGTATGTTCTGTCGAGTCTTAATAAATATTTATGTCAGCTGGTTGTGTCGTTTGAATTGACATCGTGTTTCTATTGTGTCTGTGTTTTGATTGAATTTATTTTTGGTAACACTACGTCAAAGTTGAAAAATTTTTGGGAGCTAGCTGTGTTAATACACATAACTCGTGGGATCAAAGCCGGGAAAGTAAGTACCCATGTGACTTTTTCAATTCATATGTACTTTCTAAGTTGCCCTTGGACATTGCTGGCAACGGCGAAGGAAAACATCGTGAGATGAACTTCATCATCATCATATCAGCCGCAAGACGTCCACTGCTGGACATGGGCCTCCCCCAAGCGTCGCCACATTGACCGGTCTCTTGCGTCCCGCATCCAGCGGATCCATTCACCAGGATTGAGCTAGACTTATAGTTAGCTTATTATTTTGTGCTGCAAGGCGTCCCAGTGCGAGGGTAAAATAATAAATAAATGATTATTAATTAGAAATTGCTGTAATCCAAATATAATATTCTTTATACTAAATCACTTATGAAAGGATATGGCGACGATATATCTCGCAAAAAGACAGTTATCTCAAGAATAAAATACTTTTACAACGTTACCCACTACATATGACAATATAAAGGGGTCTTATTGCATTATTTATAGGGCTGGCCCGCTTGAAATACGGTCTATCTGTCTTAGCTTAGCTTGCTTAGCAACCAGTGAGACTAGAACGCCAACGCCGCGCCTTTTTTTTTTTTTCCTTGTTGGAAAATCCTCATTGGATGTCATCCACCATAGGGAGGGGGGAGGGTTGGAATTGTATGTCAGACTCCTACTAAAAACCAACACGGTGTGCCATCACACACCTACGCCAGGGGTCACGCGAACGTACGATTCCATCCGCAACCCCCGACTGGTCCCGGCCTCAACCTCCCCCTCCGTACGGTGCGTCTGCTGCGGGCCGGATGAGTGGAAGAGATATCTCTTTCCGCATACCAACGCGTCCCAGGACTCCTCACTGCCGACCATTGACTCGACTACGGCCGGCAGTGACAGGTCACTGCCTACTGCTGAAATGAGGGCACGACTTTGCTCCTCCCAAGCTGCACACTCTGCCAGCGTATGCCGCACCGTGTCCCCCGGCAATCGACGCAGTGGCGTCGGTTTCTAGTCTAGCTGGTTGAAGCAGATTACCAGTATTTTTCATGAAGCGACTGCTCTGACGTTGCACGTTGGCCACAAGTTTCTCCTTCATAATACACCAAATAGTTTATAGTAATATAAATAATGAAGTATTTAGTTAATTTTTCAGAATAATTATATCAATAACACCAATCATCATCATCATCAGCCTTTTTTAATGTTCTCACTGCTGGGACACAAGCCTCCTCTGTGAGAGGGAATGGGCCATAATCTATCACGCGGGCCCAGTGCAAGTTGGTGGATGTCACATTGTTAAAACCTTTTTTATTCTAATAAGTACACAGGAATGTGTGGGCATCTTACTGGCGGTCCATGCCCTAGAAGCCAGGAGGGTTACGGATACTCACATACGTATACTCTCCGACAGTGCCTCAGTCCTCCAATCTTTACGGAAAAAATATATTACATCTAAATTAATACTAGAATGTCACAACGCACTAGAACAATTAACCGTATCTAGTCGTAACGCGGTGACACTGCAATGGATAAAGGGACACAGCGGATCGTTGGGCAACGACGCGGCTGACGAGCTTGCGAGACGCGGATCCAGCACGGCGGTCCATGGACCCGAACCTGTTGTACCCATCCCCTTCAACCAAATACGCAGGTGGCTACAGGAATTCACCCAGGCACAGGCGGAAAACTGGTGGACATCGGCACCAGGCTACAGCCTGATGGCAGTCCAAGGAGGCTCTGCCATCTTTGGACAGTAGGCTTACCAGACGTTTGCTACGCCTGGACTGGAATGGCCTGCGCCTGGTGACGGGGACCATCACGGGACACTGCTCACTAAACAAACACTTCCACACAATAGGCATAACGGACAGTCCTCTATGCAGGGCATGCATGGAGACTGAGGAAACCGTTACGCATGTTCTCTTTGAATGCACAGGGGTCACCCAGATTAGAACACTCACGCTCAGGTCGCTCAGATCTTACACAGAAGTTCTAAGAAAACCAGGAGCCCTAATTGGCTTCTGGAGGGAGGTGGGCTCGTTGGAATAATCCACCCAACGGCCGCCATGGCCCACGCACAATGGTCCACCTGAAGGACTAAGTGCGGAAACCAAACCTCATAACATAGAACATAAGTACACCCTGGCCATTACTGTTTTGACAGCTTTTTAAATTATCTGTCACTGCTCTTCATATATCTATGTAAAATATAATACACGTTGTTTTGCCTGTTAAAAATAGTTTTCCTTACTAGCCAACTCCATTGGCTCTGCTAAATTAATCTAATATATAATCAAGTGGTTATGGTCCCTCCAACGTCCACCACGGTGCAGCAGTCAGGAGCGGATTCCAGTACAGCGGTAAGAAATTCATCCAATATGACAAATGCAATAAGCATTAGTAAGCTAAATGGTCACAACTTCAACACTTGGGAATTTAGTTTGGAGTGCTATCTGACGGACGTCGACTTACGGGACGTTGTGATTCAAGCGGTCGATCCCGCCGATCCCATCGCCACGCGCAGAGACGCGAAGGCACGAGCAAAGATTTGCCTCACGTGTGACGAGTCGGTGTTTCCAATAATCAGGTCAGCGAATACCACATACGAAACCTTTAATTGTATAAAGAAGGCTTACGCTGACAGCGGGCTTACAAGGAGATTAGCGTTAATGAAGAGTCTCCTAGGAAATACTTACACAGGAAACATACAAGAGAATGTGAACAAGGCGTTATCAACGCAGCAAGAACTTCAGGGAATAGGAGCAGCAGTAGATGACGAATTTCTTGGCATTATTATGCTGGCTGGTCTTCCAAAAAATTTCATCCACTCGTCATGGTTCTTGAACATTATAACACGAAGATTTCATCGGAAGCACTTCTCAAAGAGGATGTGCGCACTGCAATAGCTACTACCACCAGAGGACCTGACAACGCAGCGCTACAAACGAAAGACGAGAAGAAAAAGTTCTGTACCTATTGCAAAAAGCTAGGGCACGTAGTATCGCAATGTAGAAAGCTTAGACAGAAGAAAGGCAAAAATGTTTCGGCTAACACTTCTACACATTATACATCCGAATTCACACTTTCATCCTGTTTTTCTAACATTCCTCCCTCAGGTTCTCAAGACTGGTATATTGACTCTGGCGCAACTTCCCATATGAGTAACTGGAAAGATTGGTATGCAACCATGTCATCCCATGTCTCCCCTATTTCATTTGCTAACAAGGAGCTATTACTAAGCCATGGTAAAGGTACTGTAAATATTCATATTTCCGATAGTGTAAATAAAATTAATGATGTTCTTTAAATCCCTGGCCTGAGTACAAATCTTTTATCTATAAGCAATTTCGTTAAAAAAGGCTTCGATGTTTTGTTTACATCGAAAGGCGCAAGCATCATCCAAAACAGCGGATGTCAAGTGACAGGATCTGTCATTGCTACAGGATCGAACCATAACGGAATATACAGGTTGGATCTGAGTAGTTCACAAGCGTTGTATTCTTCGACCAAAGAGTCTGCAATGCTGTGGCATAGGCGCCTTGGCCATCTAAATGCAAAAAGTATGGATATACTTAGAAATAAATCAATCGGTTTAGATTACAACGGTAGCTACACTGAAAAGTGTGTTCCCTGCCTACAAGGTAAATTAGCTAAAAAGCCGTTTAATAATTCTAAAAGTAAATCAAGCAAAGTCCTACAGTTAATCCATTCGGACTTGTGTGGACCTATGAGTACGCACTAAGGGTTTTTTTTTTTTTTTTTTTTTAATACGTGACGTCTCGCAGTTCGACCAAAGTAGCCGTCTACTGCTTAACCGGACTAAGCTGTGGAGACTAAGCTATGTAGCCTCCGGCCAGGCTTTAAATTTCTAAACCTAAAGCGACAGCACTAAGGGCTACCCCAGTTGGGGTCGGACCTCGGCTCAGGGCGTCGCTTGGGGGATGGCAAAGGCCGGATCTGATAAAGTGATTCTACCATCCGTTCGGAAAAGCCTACGTGGAGAAGAACGGACAAGAAACTCCAATAATATCTGACTTGCATTTAACTATGGCTCAGCACGCGGGCTAGCTTATAGAATCGAAAAGGATTACGCGACGAGCCTCTGCGGTGAGGACGGAACGAATATGTAATTTAATTTTGTATGAACGGCGGGTTCGTACTATTTACGAACCCACTGACCGTCCTTGTAGATAAGGCTATCGAGCTCCTTAGTGATGGACTCATACCTCGAAAAGAGGTTGGCGCATTCAGCGGGAAGGAGAGAGCCCGCATTCCGGATTTCAGTATCCAGAGCACGGGCTTGAGGGGTCATAAATATTGAATACGCGCTAATAATATTTTTAGCGACGCATAAATATGGCTTTTGCCCGGAGGGGGCGACAGGGGGCTGGCACTTAGCAGCAGGGGTGGTGGTAGCCACCTTCTGGCTTTGTGCGGTCATAGGGGCGGCCATAGGGGCGGCGGGGGGCATTGAGTCGGGGACAAGAATTGGCGCTGCGATGGGAGTAGCCATCAGCGCTGGAATTGGCTGGGAGCAAGACTGAGGAGCCACACCTTGGTGGTTCAGCTTGCCCCAGGGTGAAGGCCTCTGAGGGGCTAGTCTGGGGGGGGGGTTGAGTGGTAGGGGCTTGGCGCGCTTGGCGCGCGTCATTACGCCTGGCCATTTTAGGCGCAAGCTTAGGGGCTCTTGGGCAACCACGGTAATTAGCCGGGTGCCCGACTTGTCCACAAAGCACGCAGCTGGGAGGCTCCGTGCATTGTGATCGGTCTTTTGGACGGGAACAGTCCTTGGTTTTGTGCTCTCCCAAGCACTTAACGCACCTGGGCGAGCGAAACAATTGGTCTGAGAGTGACCGTAGAGTTGGCAGTTGTGACACTGACCAACGAGATGGGGACGGTATGGCTTTTCAATGGAAATGCCTGATAAGTTACATACGGTCCGGACATTAAATATGGGGTTGTGACCCTCGAAGGGGAAACATACGACAAGGACCATGTCGTAGAGATCTCCGCCTCTTGCTTTATGCAATCGGTGGACCTCTGACACAGGGACTTTTTGCGCTAGTAAATCCTCTCGGATTTCTTCCGTCGGGATTTCCTTCGGAACGCGCTTAATGACTACTCTGGTATACTTTTCCTCCGGAAGGGAGTAAGTATGGAAAGATACTTTCCTGTCTTTTAGAAAACGAGTTAAACCTCGATAATCATTGGGAGTGGGGACTTGAATTCTGATGCCTTGATGGCATGCAGTGGCCTTGGTGAAATTAATTTTACGCGCTACACAGGCTCTTGAGATGTCGCTCCATTTCCCTTTATCTTGAAGATAAACGGGTGGAGGAGGAGGGGGCTTCCTAGTGGTAGTATTAACTACTACCATAGGGCTGGGCGAACGGTTTAATCGCTGAGAAGGACTAGCGGGGGCGGGGGCGGGGGAGGGTTGCCTGTCGGGCAAGGCCGGCGGCAGAACTGGCTGGGGAGAGGTCTTAGCTACTGGCTTTTTGGCCTTGGTAGCGTGAGGGGGACTTTTCCTCATTTTCCTCTTTCCACCAGAGTGGAGAATGAATTCTCTGTCATCATTAGAGTCAGAAGAAGAGGACATGGTGGCATAGTCCTCTGACAAATCGGGGTTATTACTGGGGTCAACTGGGGGATTTTCTATGACCTGATCGATGTGGACAGCTACTGCTGCCCATTCATCGTCGGTACTAAGGGCTGTGTCCATCTCGATGGGAGAGTCATGCTCCTCATCGACCCAAGTATTTGATTTGGACCTAGATTCAGAGTGCATAGCTGCTACGCGCTCTTTGTACTTTTTGTACTGAAGACGGGCGGACATCCTACGAGGAGGAGGAGGCTTAGCAGCCGAAGTCTGGGGCTTTAATGGGCTACGGTCCCTCTCAGAGGGAATCGGATCTGGCTTAGTGGCACTATTTGCCTGAACCTCGCCCTGGGAAAGGGTGGGTGATCTAGGCCCGGAAGTGGGCCTGACGGGTGGGGATGGGGATCTTAGAGAATCCTTCGCCTCACATGACACGGGGGCCATGCTAGGTTCAGGTTCCACTACATCATCCACAGTCGGATATATGTTTGGTACTAGTGCTTCTAACACTGTGCCAAAAGGACAGGCGAGTCTACCTCGGAGATGACAGTCCTGAGCGAACCTCTCCTTAATGGTTTTAATGGCATTTTGCACATTAACAGGGAGCTGACTTACGTCAGAATAGGGCGGGGGGGGGGCAGGGGCACTGTAAGGTGCACATCTGGCAAGAGATGAAAGAATGATCTTAAATCGGGCCTGGTTTTCATGACGCGGACTGGGATCGTCCGACATCAAGTCCTTGACGAGCTCTATCAACACCTCAACGGGATGCATCGTTGTCGATAGAGTCAGAACAAGGAGAAGTGAAAAAAGACTAAAAACTACTAAGGGGCTGATAACCTTATTCCCCGGGTGGATGGGCCCGGGGATGTGTGAATCCTACCCTCCCAGCCGGGTTAGACTGGGAGGTGAGTATCTGGTGAGCCCTAAGCTTGTTATCCTGCCACCAATCTTATTGGGTGGCAGGGGTCCTAGGGTACCGGTGAACCCACCGAAGGTGGGCCACCCTCCTCCTGTGTACCGAAAGTCTGGCACGTCGGGGTTGAGACACCCGACCGTGCCAGGTGAATCGCTGTGGGGCAGAGACAGGGGTTGACTAGGCTATCTACCAAGGCCAACTACCCTGCTCCCGACTCCTTCTGACTGCCGTGTCCAGACGGGACTTGGCAAGTGGGCGGGTCACCACTTCACTTGGCTTAGTTAACACCGTTAGGTTTCCACCAAGGACCACTAAGTCGTGGTTTTAACCCGGAAGGGGCCAAAAAAGATGTCCCTACTAGTAACCGAAGTTACTAGTAGCGACACCTGTGGGCGGCGCGCGGAGACGCGGCGACCGCAGTGACGTCACGCAGTGGCGCGACGAGTCGGAGAGAGGGGCGCGGCGGGGCGCGCGGTGGTGGCGGCGAGAGCGGCGGGCGGCAGCGAGACGTCCGCTCGGCGGCGATGGCAGGCGAAGAGTGTGACGCACTCATGGGGCGGCGCTTTGTACTTATTGACTTTTACCGATGATTTTAGTCGCAAAACTTTTGGATATCTTTTGAAAACAAAAGCCGAAGTTTATGCAAAGTTTGTAGAGTTGGTAGTGCATTTAATAGAGAATCAAACCGGAGAGAGAATAAAAGTCCTACGTTCGAACAATGGTCGTGAATATGTAAATAACGATATGTGTACCTTTCTTAAGGAAGATGGCATCGTGCATCAAACCACGATACCGTACACACCTCAACAGAACGGGGTTTCCGAACGAGTAAACCGGACAATAATCGAAAAAGCTCGATCAATGCTCCAAGACTCAAAACTACCCTTGGCGTATTGGGGAGAAGCAGTAAATACGGCCATCTATCTCAAGAAACGTATACCAACGCAAGCTTTGAACAAAAAATACCAGAAGAACTGTGGAGTGGAAACGAAATCAACTTGTCTCACTTAGAGTTTTTGGTTGCGAAGCTCACGTTCTTGTACCTAAAGAAAAACGTACCAAACTGGACTCTAAGACAAAAAAGTGAGTTTTCGTTGGCTATTGTAGCATAGCCAACGAAAACACACTTTTGTGTCTTAGAGAGAGCAAAGGATACCGTCTTATAAATCCCGAAAATCCTCGAGTGATAATAGTCGCTAGAGATACTGTCTTCATAGAGGACAAGACGCCAGTAGATTTACAAAATTCTTCTTCCAGCGAGACACTACCCTCGCCACAGTCGCAAGAAATCCTTGTACCCATTCAAGATGAGGAGCAACTAGTTCCACAAACTCAGCATCATTCACAGCCAGATACACTACCTGAAATGTCATCCTCTGATCAGCCGACAGCCATACATGATCCTGTAACGCCTGAAGTACCAGGCGCTCCCGAAGCTGAATCCAGTGAAGAACCAACCATCGAAAGAAGATATCCTATTCGGGAACAACATCCTCCTAAACGATATAGTCAGTGTGGCCTCTTCATGAATTCAGACCTCGAACCGGATACTTATAAAGATATCACAGATCACCCCCAAAAAGAAAAATGGCTCGAAGCAATCAAGGCTGAATATGATTGATTAATGAAGCATGGAACATGGATCCTAGTTGACCGACCCTCCGATAGGAAAACTACAAAGAGTAAATGGGTATTTAAAATTAAAAAGGACACAAGTGGACAGATTACTAAATACAAAGCCAGGCTAAGTAGCAAAAGGATTCACCCAAGTAGCAGGTGTAGACTACGGCGAAACTTTTTCTCCTGTTGCTAGAATGTCTTCAGTATGGCTATTAATAGCAGTTGCTGTCCAAAACAACTTGCAAGTGGAAAACCTTGATGTGGAGACTGCCTTTTTAAATGGAGACTTAGAGGAGGAGATTTATATGGAACAACCTGAAGGTTTCTCAACAGATCTGTGCGGGACGGACGTGATCGTTCAAGGCCCCAGGCTGACTGAAGGTTGTAAGGCTCCAGCTCGAACGCGTTGACGCCCCTTGCACCTATTGTTCATTTGTCTTCGAGCAAATATCGACCCTGCAGTGGTTGGAAGGCTGCCAAGGATGTTGAGGGGAAGGCGTGATGTCCAGTTCAGAAAAAGACTCAGGTTTTCATGTCCAAAAGCGACGTCTCTTCATGGTCTCCGTTACGCAAAGTGACGTGGATTTAATATTTGAAAATAATGGCTACAATTAGGACGGTGTCTCAGCGCACTATCCTACTACCACACTTGACCGTAACGAGGACCTGAAAACAACGACCGCGTATAAACTTTAATTAACAAATTAATTATTATGACTAGCCGCTGAAAACCGACAGAAACTCCCCTTCTACTGAACCGATTTCGATGAGACTTGTGTCTCTGGATAGGTCTCGAGAAGACCTTCCCTCCGGACCCTGGTCCAGGTCCCTAACTGCTACCTTCAGGGAGCTCTTGCGTGGAGAACGCCTAATAAGGGGAAGTTCTGTCAATTTATAGCTTTACACGCTACTTTCTAATACAATAGTACACTTTAGTGCCAGGGTACCAGCGAGGGACTTGTAGCCCTACTCCTGGACCATCGATCTGTGACAGTTCCACAGCTTCATCTGTCACCTCCACGGGCACAGCCACGTGAAAGTGCGAAAACATAGCTTCAGTGCCTGTTTTCGGCATATTTAGTGAGTTTGTACTCGAGCTGGTGGGCGGATCCGCATTCACCAACCGTCATCGGATAGCCCTCGCGATGGGCTACCCCATGGTGGAAGTCCGGTGGATACAGCTCCAACCCTCGATCCAGTATTCACTCTGATGTGGTCGACGATGCGAGAAAACCATGGAACCTCTTACTATATTAAGTCGGTTAGTTCCCTAACCACCAGAGCTAGGCTCCTTCCAAAAATGTGGTTGGGAAGCTGGAGAATTGGGCTATCAAATGGTGGTACCCTGATGGGTGTACCACCAGCCCTTCTGGGACTTCTGTTGCCGGGAAGCGGCCGAAATAGAAAATATCGTGTTGTTCCACGGCTTTAACGCCTCTGTGTGTGTATGTGTAGCTATATATTAGCTATGTGTTGTGGCTGAGTCCAGGCGTGTGCCCGAGGGTCCCCAAAGGTAATGCTTCAGATAGCATATCAATAATCCTTCAGGCACCAAGTGTGTCTGAAGGTAGTGGGCCCTCTGGCAGACGCGTAGAAACGTCCATGCTGGCACATACAGACACATTATTTCAAGTAAGTAATATCCATGTACTAGAATTACATAGATGCCATCTATATACAGGGCCTGGACACAGTTCCAGGTCACCTAGAAGCGCTAAAACGCTTATAACCAAAATTCTATTTACTTACTTGAGCAAAAATGCATGTATTTACCATCTCAGAGTGAAACTGTTTTAAACCTGGCTATGTACTGTTATTATGTACAGTTTTTCAGTCATAGCACCAAGGTATACTATCTAGAACACCTAGATGGTGTTTCCTAACAAAACAAATGTGTAAGGTAAATAATACGATTGGTAGGTGGGCAGAGCGCACCTATCGATACTTGCGACCCGGCCATTTTCGGGGGGTCCAAAATAAGTAAACAAATATTTTTTATTTGCTTAAAATACTACTGTCTAACCACTCCAAACAGATGTCACGTGAGGTCGCAATACTGTTGAGGGTGCGTTAGTACATGTAGGGATATGATACGTCACGCGCCTACTGAACCTATAAGCCTAACAGTCCCTACGACTATAATCCCTATAAGCCCTACAGCCCTAACCTACCATATACCTAGTAGTGATATATAAATATATAAATAAGTTCAGGATGTCTGCACCATGCGACCTAAGGTTACAGACGGATAGTAGACAGGATGTCCAGGTTCGGGAAGGATAAACTCACTGCCAGCTCGCAGACTCACGAGACTGATCAGAGATGGCTAAAGGTGTCTTGGCCACAGTGAGGGGTAATGAGACAAGAATATAAAATTCAAATCTGGTTTATTTTACAAGATGTACAGCTTATATACTAATTTAACTTAATACACACTATTATACAAAGTTGTATGTGTTTCATGCGTGTAAGATGCAACTCAGTCATTATTTTAACTAGGCCGCTCGTGTAGTCGTCGCCGGGCCAAGTGCTGATTCGATGTTCAAAGGTTAACATTGAACATTCTGGCGACTCCTCAGGGACAGGACCGTAGTTGGTACAGCTCAATGGTTTCGTATGGTCTGGCCTGGCCTTCTCCAGTTTGCTGTGCTTGAGTGGGCACCCTGCGTGGTATGCCGTACGGCTGCTCTGTTAGTTGCGTGTGTGGTATGTTGCTGACGATCGAGAGCAATTGAGTAGGTGGCGCAGTGTTTCTTCTCGCAGTAATGACGGCTCTAAGTCGATTCAACACCTGTGGACCAAAATAAATTAAAACAAATGCTAAAGTTATGATTATGAGTGAAGTACTGATGCTAGCTATGTATGTATGAGACTGTAACTGTTTCCAAATTGTGTTATCTAGTTGAGTCTGTAAGCTAGTTTCAGATGTGACTAAATGGTCAAAAATTCCTTTTGTCCTGTCTAACACTACTTCTTCTTTCGATATATCTTTAATGTTTGTTTGTAAAATCTGCGTATTAATGGAGAAATTCGTTGTTTTAGAATAAGAAGCTAGCACCGTCACAGTCGTTGTTCTTTTTGCAGCAAGTATGTTTTTAAGTGTTTTAATAACGCAATTCTCGGCGATATGTAGAACTCCAACATCGTGAATCGTTATTTCTTGTCTTTGTCCGTCACACACAATCGATATGGCTACTGGTTTTGTCGTTACGAAGAGCCAAGTGTTTTGCATGAATAATTGCTTCCATACAATATCTGTCGACATTTTGTAGATTTCTGACGTGCATTGAGTTTGTGTGTAGTTCTCAGTTCTAAAAAGTTGATCAACTATGCAATTTTTATTTAATTGCATGTTCTTGACAGCTACAGGATAGCAGACAAATTCTGTATTGCTATGAAGACAATCTTTAAATTCTTCTTGACTCAGTTCAAAGTAACGCTCGTTGTTGTAGTCGAACCCCATGAAAGTCTGCTGAATAGAGAAGCACTCGAACGATCCATCAGTTTTCCTCTCTGGAATAGGCGTGACATGTATGAGTGTATACTTTGTTACGTCGTGTATTGGAAAGTGAGCATATACTCTTATGTGAGTAGTATTTACATTCATCTCAGTCTGTATTATTTGATCCTGAATGATTTTTAAGTTTGATGGTAACTTTTGATTAGCCGTTTTTATTATGTTGCTGACATGTGTTGGTGTTAATATGCTATATACACTTGCTTTTTGTAAATAAATTTCAAGTAAACCTGTATAGTAATCCATTATTTCATTGATGAAATTGTTTGCTAACTCATAGGCTTGCATTACTTGTATTTTAACGTGGTTGTTGTCAATCTTTTTATACCAAACATTGTTCTGATTCATAAATGATATTGCTTCATTTAGTTTTGCTTGGAATTTATCTAGCTTTTTTTTGATTTGCTCTTCAGTTTGGTTTACAGCTGTGATTGTAGATATCATTATTTTTGTTTGATGGTTGGCAGCATCAATAAGTTTCTGCTGGTTGTTATTTAATGTATCTATGTCTCTGTATACTTCGTCATTAACTCCAAACACCGATGTTAAGAGTTGACCTAATACACCTCTTTTCTTCCTATTATTTCTTATTTCTGTTAGGTATCCTTTTGTTGTCTTAAACTTTGTTTTTTCTTCGTTTAAATGGTGATAAAATTCGTTGCAATGCGTTTCGTACATGATTTTTTGCGTATTTATGCAAAATTGTTGGAATTGTGACGTTATTTTTTCAATCTTTCCTTGGTCTAGTTCTAAACTTTCTCTCTCGTAGTCTGTTTCAATTCTAAACATTCCTCGATTGATAGTTGCAGTTCCTATTTTTTCCACATACAATCCTGGATCTATATTTTTTAATGTGTATGTAGGCGTACTTGCTACGGTGCCAATTAATAAGACAAGTATTGTTTGTAATAGTAAATCCTTTATCCAATTTTTCGGTGATCGTATACCTCTTCTGTTTGTGGTAGCTGTTGATATGTTACATTGTGTAGCCGTTTGTATGTCTTTACTCGTTGTACCAATTTCTTTGCTTTCGTTTACAGGGAGCGGGATCAATGTATGAATTGATCTCTTCTGTTCAGCTCCTGTTGATTTTTTAATTGTTACCACTCTAACTACCCCATCATTTCCCGGGTGGACTTCTGTGATTTTTGCCAACGGCCATTTACTTGGTTTTACATTGTCATCTTTTACTAGTATTACAGTTCCAATTTTAGCATTTTCATGTGCTTGTTTCCACTTGTATCTTTGCTGAAGTTGATGTAGATAGTCTTTTGTCCAACTGTTCCAAAAATCTTTTTTCATCTTTTGTATCTGTTTCCATCTATTCATTAAGTCAGTATTAATGTTTTCCATCGGATCTGGTGTTCCTACTGCTTCTCGGCCAATAAGAAAATGACTTGGAGTTAGTATAGTGTTGTCATTAACATCTTCGGTTTGCGCACACAATGGTCTTGAATTCAAACACGCTTCAATTTGGTGTAGTAAGGTGGTCATTTCCTCGTATGTTAGAGTCGTATCTCCGATTACTCGTCGTAAATGATGTTTCACTGACTTTACGCCAGCTTCCCAAATGCCACCGAAATGTGGAGATGACGGAGGAATAAAATGCCACTCAGTTCCTATGTTTGTTATTGCGCTTTGGAATTGCGGAGATTGCGTGATTTGTAATATTTCTTGATGTAAGAAGTTGGCTGCACCTACGAAATTTGTTGCATTGTCACTATACATGTGTGACACATGACCTCTACGTGCCATGAATCTGCGTAGCGCAGCGATAAATGTTTCTGTTGTCAAATCTCCCACCAATTCTAGGTGTATTGCTTTTGTTGCTAGGCATACAAAGACAGCAATGTATGACTTGTAAGACTTGTGACCTCTTCCTTTCATAGTTCTGGTTTGTATTGGACCTGCATAATCCACTCCAGTATGACTGAATGGATATGATTCCGTCACTCGTACTTTTGGTAGGATTCCCATTTTTTGCGAGTTTGTGTCTGCTTTGTATCGTATGCACTTCACACATTTGTTAATAACGCTCTTCACTTTTCTTTTTCCATTAATGATCCAGTATGTTTGTCGTAAATATGCTAATGTTAATTTGTTGCCTCCATGCAACGTTTTTAAATGTGCGTCTTGTATAATTAGTGACGTTACATGATGGTTGTATGGTAACAGTATTGGATGTTTCTGGTTGTAAGGCAATCCAGAGTTTTGTAACCTGCCTCCAACTCTTAGTAATCCATCCTCGTCTATAAATGGATCTAAAGTGGATAGCTTTTTATTTTTCTTCATAGGCTGTCCTCTTTGTATAGTTTTCAATTCTTCTTCGAATTCCTGTTGTTGTATTTTCAGAATTATTCGTTTTGTTACCTTTTTTAATTCAACGCAAGAAATTGGTTTATTTATTGTTTGCTTGTTTGCAAATCTATAGCAGTAAGATAACACCCTTAACATTTTATTTAAACTGGAAAATCTATTCCAGAGATCGTTCTTTTCTATCTCAGTTGTAACACTTGTAACTGTGTGACACTTTTTGATTTCCTCAGTCGGCTGTGGCATACGTCTCGTGGTGGGTATCTGATCGGTTTTTAACCATAGTGGACCATTCCACCATAAGGAATAGTTAACAAGTTTTTCCGGCTCAAGGCCTCTTGAAATGATATCAGCTGGGTTATCAGCAGATATTACATGGTTCCACTCTGCGTTCGGTACAAGTTGTCTAATTTGTGATACCCGATTAGCTACGAAAGTTTGCCAGCGTCCAGGCTCTCCTCTTATCCAGCCTAAGGTGATCATGGAATCCGTCCAACAAGATATCGTGATATTCTTACAATTGAGCGCTTCTTTAACTTTTTCGATCAAACTGGCTAGTAGGAGTGCTGCACATAACTCGAGACGAGGTAGAGTAGTCTTTTGTTTCTTCGGTGCCACTTTTGATTTTGCTTGTAATAATGTAATGTAGTAGTTGTTATTGATTTTTACACGGCTATATACGACCGCTCCGTAAGCTTTCTCGGACGCGTCGCTGAAACCATATAGTTCATTCTCTGTGCTATCAGTTATGTGACACTACCGCGGAATTTTTATTTTTTCTATACTTTTAAGGTGTTTTTGTACTTCAATCCATTTTTTCTGGAGTATGTTATCAACAGGTTGATCCCATCCTATCTCGTTAGTCCACAGTTCTTGTATAAGCAGCTTCAATTTAATTATAATTGGTGCTAACCAACCCAGGGGATCGAATATTTTCGCTACTTCTGACATAATCCATCTTTTTGTTGGTTTTTCTTTTTCCATTATAGTTATTTGAAAATAAAAACTGTCTTCCCGTGGTGACCATGAAATGCCTAATGACTTCCTGGACTCGTCTAATGGTAGCTTGAGTAGTTGATCGTCTTTGTCTTCCGCAGGTATATTTTCGAGGAGCTCTGAACTGTTTGACGACCATTTTCTAAGTTTAAAGCCACCCTTGTTTAACATGGATATTAGCTGACTTTGAAGTTCTTTAGCTGTGCTTTCCTGGGAATCTCCAGACAAAATATCATCCACGTAGAAATCTTGTAATGTAGCTTGACTCGCCATTGGGTAATTATCTTTTTCGTCTATGGCAAGTTGTTGTAGTGTTCGTACCGCAAGATAAGGTGCGCTAGTTGTACCGTATGTAACTGTTGTAAGTTCATATTCACTAATTGCTTGTTTGGGAGAAAGTCTCCATAATATTCTTTGATGTGCGAAGTCTAAATCATTAATTTTTATGAACCTGTACATTTTCATAATATCCGCCATGAAGGCAAACTTATGTTTTCGCCATCGTAGCAGTATAGTGGATAAATCTTGTTGTAGTCGTGGACCTTTATACATATTGTCGTTAAGGCTTATTTTTGTGCTGCGTTTGCTGCTCGCATCAAAAACCACGCGTAACTTTGTAGTAAGTGAGTCTTCCTTAATTACTGCCTGATGTGGTATGTAGTATTTTCCTAAGTTGTAGTTTTTTGTATCTACTTTTCTCATATGACCCATACGTAAATATTCGTTCATAAATTCAATGTATTGGTGTCGTAAATTTTCATTTTTTGCGAACTGTCGTTCTAGTTGTAAGAGGCGAGCAGCGGCCTTTTTGCGCGATTCGCCGTTTATGTTTAAGTTTAAGTTTGTATCCTTAAACGGAAGTCGTACCATCTAGGTTTCTTATCGTTGTTTCTTTATAGTAGTTTTCACAGGCCTGGTCGTCCTGTGTGAGTTTGTAGTTTTGTGGAATTTCTTCTAATTCCCAAAATTTCGTAAGTTGTCGTACCTCTTCAGTGCAAGCCACCATACTCAGTATTTTGGCTCCACTATTCGTGTCATCGGGATAAAATCCGGATAAAATCCACCCTAACTGTGTGTTTTGAGCGATAATTCCGTCCCGTAGTCTTTCGAAACCCTGTAGTAGTATTTTGCTATGGTCTTGGGCACCTAATATTATATCAATTGGTCCCTTTTTATAATAAGTTGGGTCAGCTATCAGCGCATTATCCAAGATTTTTTCTTGTAATTGTTTTAAGTCATGCCTTGGTAATGAACTTGTTAGTTTTGGTAGTATTATTAGCGTTACTGGCAGTTTATAATCGCTAGAGTACCTTGGTTGTAAAGTAATGTTGATTGTATGGTTTGATGTTTTTGGTTTTTCATCTCCGATTCCTTTTATTTCGGCTCGGATTTTTTGACGTGGGTAAGCCAGCAGTTGTGCCACTTCTTCAGTGCAAAATGAAGCTTCTGATCCTTGATCACATAACACTCTCAACAACTGCGGCATCCCGTCATAAGAGGTAGTTTTTACTATAGCGGTAGCGAGTAAAGTTGTATTTTTAGTGTTGGTATTTGTTGCCGATAAATTCGACGTTGTTATATTTTGAGGCTTCTCTATTCCTACATTTTTTGTTGTGTATTTTTTGGCGTTATTACTATTTTGAAACGGTTTAGATTGGTGTAATAATGTGTTGTGCCCCTTATGTTGACAAATATCGCATTGTTTGTAAACTGCACTCACACACTGTTTCCGATCATCGTGATTTAAGCAACGCTTGCACATTCTTTTTCCGTGACGGCTTTGTATCGGTCGCTGACGCATAACTCTTTGAAACTAGGGCAAGAATGAATACTATGATCCATACTTTGACAATGCCAACAGCGTTTATATTTTTCCGATGTTTGTTTATTACGTGATTGTTGACCATTAGTATGTGATAACGACCCGTCAAATGACTTAAGACAACTGAAACGGTTTTCCATGAATTTCATCATCTCGTCGAAGGATTGTAATTTATTCCTGTTTTGTAATTGGTCTTCATACTTGGTATTTGTTTCCTCGTCCCATTTTCTACTGACTATTCTTATCAATAGAGGGCCCCAAGATGGTGTATTTATGCCTTGATTTTTCAGTGCCTCAAGACATTCATTTATAGTGTCGTGCATGTCTCGTAATTGTACCGCGTTTGCTCGTTGCATTTTAGGTAAATCTAATAATTTGTCAATAAACTTAGTAGCAATCATGCGCTCGTCTTCATATCTCTGCGTAAGCAATTTCCAAGCTGTTTCGTAATTTATTTCGCTAATTGTTAAGTGACGTATTAATCTTGCTGCGTCGCCTTTTACGTGTGTTTTAAGATACTGCATTTTCTCTGTAGAAGAAATTGAGTTATCTTCGTGAATTATTTTTCTAAATAAATCTTGAAATGTGTACCAAGAGTCATAGTTCCCCGCAAATATGGGAATATTTATTCGTGGAAGTTTTACTGACGATTTTGTCGACATAGCTTTTTCACCCGAGTTTTGGATTATTCTTGCTTCTAACAAATTTATGATAATGTCATAATCTGTCTGTGTATTCTCGAAGCAATTATCCTTGAAATAGCTATTGTCCAGTGTGCTTTCAGCCATCAGTAATTCGATGTGCGTCTCTTCAATTTCTAGCCATTGTTTTTGTAAGGTTTGTAATAGTGTCTGTAAATGCCATATTGGCTTATCCTGAGTAATGGATTCCTTAGCCTGAGATATTTTCTTGGATATCTGTGACATTCGGAACAGTTGTATAAACAGTTTTGGGCTACTGACAACCCCCTTGTCTTCATCTTCATCTAGAAGTCGTGGTTCATAAATACTTTGTACGTGTTGTAGTCTTTCCTCACATTTTCTGAGGTAGTTGATTCCTTCGTCGTAACATTTCTTAATGTTACCAAAGTAGTTTGTAGTAATGTACTTATGAGTTGACAAGATCTCTTGATCTTGTAGTTTCAAGTGGTTTTCTTGAACTCGCTGGAAAACCTGGTCTAATATTTTCTCCCGTTCGTTGAGGTATTTTTCCGTTTTCCTTGTGGGCGAGTCCTTTTTCAGGTTTGAGACTATCCTTTTGATCTCACTGTAATCCGCTTCCTGGCTGCTGATTAGTTCGTTAACTTCCTGTATCTCCATAGTGCTCTTCTTTCCCACTTCTCTAACGGCCCTATCTACCTAACTCAATAGTCAAGTCTGTCAAAGTCAATTCCTACAGTAATAAGGGGACCGCGTGATTGAAAGAAATTCCAAATGCTCGAAGGACCAAAATGTCTAACCACTCCAAACAGATGTCACGTGAGGTCGCAATACTGTTGAGGGTGCGTTAGTACATGTAGGGATATGATACGTCACGCGCCTACTGAACCTATAAGCCTAACAGTCCCTACGACTATAATCCCTATAAGCCCTACAGCCCTAACCTACCATATACCTAGTAGTGATATATAAATATATAAATAAGTTCAGGATGTCTGCACCATGCGACCTAAGGTTACAGACGGATAGTAGACAGGATGTCCAGGTTCGGGAAGGATAAACTCACTGCCAGCTCGCAGACTCACGAGACTGATCAGAGATGGCTAAAGGTGTCTTGGCCACAGTGAGGGGTAATGAGACAAGAATATAAAATTCAAATCTGGTTTATTTTACAAGATGTACAGCTTATATACTAATTTAACTTAATACACACTATTATACAAAGTTGTATGTGTTTCATGCGTGTAAGATGCAACTCAGTCATTATTTTAACTAGGCCGCTCGTGTAGTCGTCGCCGGGCCAAGTGCTGATTCGATGTTCAAAGGTTAACATTGAACAACTACTTACACATTTTATCTATAGTATATTAATTCTAATTATACTAGATAACCATATTTTAGGTACTATAGGCTATTATAAAGCCCTCAAAACGCTATTCTAAAATACCAAATTTGCCTGCTTACGCGCCAGACTATATATACGTTAACCGCCATCTGACTGCTCATTTCGAACTAAACGGTCATGGCGGCCGGTCGTGTTTACGGAATTTGACTTGTTTTGATTTTGCTTTCTTTCCGTAACTACCGCATTTAGTATGTATGTAACGATTCTAATTTACTCTTTAGACCCCATATTTACTTAATACATACTCATATACACTAAAACATAATGTTTAGTGCCTCAAAAAGTGGTCGAAATTTTATGTTTGAAAAAACTATAAAAGAAAATTCTCGTCTAAAACTTTTTAGTACGAGCTCGCGCGCTGGGGTAAGCAGACGTATGTTTTGTTTATACTATTTATATCTACAAAACTATTCTAACATTTTTGTGACGCCTCGTCGCGAACATCTCTCCCGCCGTGCAGTGTTGTGTCGACCCGATGTGTTGACGCGGCGCTGCATCACGCATAGTGAGCGACGCACGTCGGCAGCGCGCGTGCCACGACGCTCAGCGACACGTCGCTCAGCTCTCGCCGCGGGAACTCTGCTACGCTCATTTCGGTAGTGGAATGAGCTTCTTCACCGGACGCTTTAGAGTGCCGCCAGTGGTGCGCACCTCAGCGGTCCGGACTTCTCCATCAGGCCCAGGGTATATGGCCTGGATGCGGCCTCGCGGCCACGTGTTGCGTGGCAGCTGGCCGTCAGCGATAAGGACGGGGTCGCCCACCAGCAGGTCAGGCCCGCGGCTGTGGGGCTCCCGCCGATTTTGGAGCTCAGGCAGGTACTCTCGCACCCACCGGCGCCAGAACATGTCGGCCAGGATTTGTGACCGACGCCACATCTTCTTGCTGTCGATGTCTTGCTCGGTGAACACGCCGGGGGTTGGTAGTCTTGCCGACCCACCAAGTAGGAAGTGGTTCGGCGTGATAGACTCTTCATCATCGCCGTCAACTGAAACATGTGTCAACGGGCGACTATTTACCGTGTACTCTGCCTCACAAATCAGTGTGGACAACACCTCTTCATGTGGGTGTTTCTCTGTGAGCACGGTATACAATGCGTTTTTCACGCAACGAACTAGGCGCTCCCATGCGCCTCCCATGAAGGGCGCTGATGGGGTGATGAAGCGCCAAGTGATGCCTCGGCGACTGGCCTCCTCACGGAAGGCCTCTCGTAGCTCTCGATCGGCACCATGCATGTTGGTGCCGTTGCCCGAGTGTATCTCGGTTGGACATCCTCTGCGGGCGGCGAATCGGCGCAGCGCTAGTATAGCACTGGCTGCGCTGAGGCTGGCCGCTATCTCGAGGTGGACAGCTCGCGTGGTGAGACATGTGAACAAGGCTACATATCTCTTGTGATGTTGGCGACCGACGGTTACTGATAGTGGGCCGAAATAATCTAGCCCCGTATACGTGAACGGCCTCTGATGATGAGCGAGGCGCGTTCGCGGGTGATCGCCGGTCGCTGGCACTGGAGCTTGTGTCTTACGTATTCGACACTGAAGACATTGCGACAGTACTTTCTTCGTCGTGGGACGCATCCTCACGACCCAATAGTGCTGTCGCACCTCATTTATTGTGAGTTCCGTCCCGCTGTGCAGTAGGCTGCGGTGTGTCCAGTCTATATAGAGCTGTGTTATGTGATGGTCGCCGTGTAATATTGGCGGTCGCCTCACATCTTCTGTAATCTCGTCCGTGGCGGCTATACGGCTTCTTATGCGTAGTAGGCCATCTACTAGCTCTATTTGCAGCGAATGTAGTGGGCTATTTTTGTCCACTACTTCGTGCTCGTGCAATCGGGCTATCTCCTGAGCGAACGATTGCTGCTGTGCGACTCGTATGAGTATTTTCTCAGCTTCTTGGAGAAAACTCGCTTCAATATACTGCTTTCGGACTTGTGGCGCTATATATGACGGCTTTGTTGCTGCAGTCGCTGTCTTCTTCTTCTTCCGCCAGTCCGTGTCCTCTTCTGCGTTCTTCTGTGTTCTCTTATAGAACGTTTTCTCTGTTTTCTGTTTACAGAGAAAAATAAAACGTAGGACAGTCGCAGTCGCACGTAATAGCCGCTCCCATCTTGAAAAATTGACGGGATTAGGTATAGCTTCTATGAGCTTCGAAGTGTATGTATGTTTGGGGGTTCTTTCCTCCGAAACATCTTTTTCATACTCGTTGCTTGTGACAGTGAGGGTTCTTTCTTCTCCTGTCTCTTCAACCATTGGAGGCTTTTCTGATGTCCATGAAGTGGGGTCTTCATATAAAAAACTAGGGCCACAGAACCACTCGTGATTCGAATCGAACTTTTGTGGCACGTCACGAGTTGCTATGTCGTTGATGTTCAATTTTGTTGAAATCCATCGCCAATCCTCCACTTTGCTGCCTTCCTCTATGGCAGCTATACGATGAGCTACGAAGGCTTTATAGGTTCGTGCTCCTTTTCGTATCCATGACAGAACTGTTTTGCTGTCTGTCCAATACGTGACCGACGATCGCTCATTGTCGTGCTCACGTTTCACAGCTGCAGCCAGACGGGTTCCCATCACCGCTGCCTGCAGCTCGAGGCGCGGTATCGATTGTAGCTTCAATGGTGCTACTCTCGCCTTGGCCATGACTAGGCTCACCTTCTGTGAGCCTTCTGCTGTGGTGGCTCGCCAGTACACAGCTGCTGCGTACGCCATCTCGCTTGCGTCGGTAAATACATGTATTTGTATTTCATTGGCATCACTATACCCAGGATAGCATCTTGGTATGCTGATGCCCTTGAGCTGCCGCAGGTTTTCGATCCAGCTTCTCCACTGAGCTGCTTGATCGTCTTCTAAAAGCTGGTCCCAATCGATGCCTCGCCTCCATGCCTCTTGCAGTATTTGCTTGGCTCGAATCGTTACGGGTGAGGCGAGTCCCAGCGGGTCGTACAGTGACATGACGATCTTGAGGGCCTCTCTTTTTGTAGGGGCCTCCTTCTCTAGGATTCCTGGCGGCAGTCTCGCAAGCGTTAGGTTGAAACCTAGCGTGTCTTCACTAGGTCTCCAAATCAGGCCGAGAATTTTCTCCGTGCCTGTCGCGTCTCCGATGTTCACAACCTCAGCGCAGGTTTGTGTCGGATCTAGGTTCTCTAGTAGGCGCGAACTGTTTGATACCCATTTTGATAGGTCGAATTTCGCCTCTTGGTGAATTTCCTTCACCCTAGTCGCGACTTCTGTCGCTTCTTCGACCGTTCTATAGCTGTCCAGATAATCGTCCATATAATGGTTCTCAATGATAGCCTTTACTGCTACTGGATGCTGTTCGATGTGCCTTCTTGCGTTCCAATCTTTCGCAAAGATGGCGGTGCACGGCGAACTTGCCGCGCCGAAAATGATGGACGTCATGCGGTACTCTTCTGGGGCTCCCTCTCTCCTGTTGCCTCTCCATAGGTAACGAAGTGAGTCTCGGTCTTCACTCCGCACCTTCACTTGCATGAACATCTCGGCTATGTCTCCAGAGATGGCCACGCAGTGTCTACGAAATCGCATCATGACGCCGGGCAGCGACTGCAGCAAGTCCGGTCCAGTTAGCAGGAAGTCATTGAGTGACTTTCCTCTCGATTTGGCAGCGGCATCATGTACTATACGAATTTTCTCTGGCTTCATTGGGTTGAAGACATCGAAATGAGGCAGGTACCAGGTCCTTCCTGGCGTGCTTGATTTGGGGGCCCTCTCAGCATATCCCTTCTCGATTAGGGAGTCCATCTGTTGTGAATATTTCACACGAAGAGCTGGGTTTCTATCCAGCTTCTTTTCTATAGAGACCAGCCTTGTAAGGGCTGTCCCATAACTGTCGGGCATTTCTATGGCTTCTTCCCGCCATAGCATAGAGGTTTCTATGTGCCCGCTATCGAGCCGCCTTATGTCGCGGTTCAGAATATCTTCTGCCCTCTTCTGAGGGTCAGAAGCTGGCTTTCTTAGATTAATAGCCAGTGACTCGATGGCGAAGAATTCACGGAGCTGCTCGTTCAGTTCCGCATCTTGCCTTGACCGCCTTCTGTCGCGGTCCGATGCGTCTTCTGCCCTCTTCTGAGGGCCAGAAGTTTCGCTGGCGAAGAATTCACGGGGCTGTTCGTTCAGCTCCGCATCTTGCCTTGCGTCAACGGTCTGAGTGCCGTTGACTTGGTTTAACCGCCTTTTGTCGCGGTTCGATGCGTCTTCTGCCCTCTTCTGAGGGCCAGAAGTCTCGCTGGCGAAGAATTCACGGGGCTGTTTGTTCAGCTCCGCATCTTGCCTTGACCGCCTTCTGTCGCGGTCCGATGCGTCTTCTGCCCTCTTCTGAGGGCCAGAAGTTTCGCTGGCGAAGAATTCACGGGGCTGTTTGTTCAGCTCCGCATCTTGCCTTGCAACGGACTGAGTGCCGTTGACGTAATGCACCCGCTGGCCTAGTGTTCTGGTGTGTGCACCATGCAATGTCCAGCCCATCATGGTCCTTGACGCGATGGGTTGGTCTCTTGGTCCGGACCTCAGTGGCCAGCAGCAAATGCCAGTTGTCCTGTCCGACGAGTATCTTCGGTACTCCCGCCGGATACATAAGCTCAGACGTCAAGTCTTGAAGGTGCCTGCATCGTGCCAGGTCCTTATGATTGACTGCCTGTGGAGACAGGTTGAGCTTCGAAATGGTGCGCGCCTTGAAGGGCACCCGATTCTTCAACTATCTTGTGAGAACGACTGTTATTCGTCTCGATAGTGGAGTATCGATCCTGTTGTTTCCTATGGCATCGATCTTCAGTGGCTCAATTGGGCCCACTGCTCCTACTCGCTGAGCGATTGCTTCGTCGATCAGCGAGACGGTAGACCCATCGTCAAGGAGTGCGTATGTGTCTGCCTCTCCCGCCGGTCCAATAACCCGGACCGGTATCATCTTCAGGAAGGCTTTACTTGAGGCAGTTCGCGAACTGGCTACCGTCTCCTGAGACTCCTTCTTCGCTTCTGGAACAGCAGGCTTCCTTGTCCTGTCTGTCTGAGGCTTCCTTGCCCTATGAAGAAGTCGGTGATGAGTAGCTGTGCACCCCTTGAAGCCACACTGCTTCTTACCGCAGGTGTGGCCCTTACGGTGGTTCCTTAGGCAGCGAAAGCACAAGCCGTATTGCTTGGCTAGCTCCCATTTCTTGTCACATGCTGCGTCTGTGAACTTTATGCAATCAGACGAGTAGTGACCCTCCTTGTCGCAAATTCGACAGTGGCCTACCGGCTTCGCGGTAGCTACGTGCGTCCTCTGTGTGACGCGTTTTCCCGCCACCGAGTCCGTTTCTTTAATGTTCTCGGGCGGTGCGAATGCACTGCAGAAGTGATTTTGCTCTGTTATAAAGTCGCTGAAGAGTGACAAGTCTGGCAGCGACTGGTACTTTTCCGTGTACGTCCTGTACCATAGTACACGTAGAGAATTGGGCAGCTTCTCAGTTAACTGGCGCATCAGCTCAGCATTGAGTAGGTAGTGCCCCTTCTTGAGGGCCCGCAAGGTGACGACTCCGCTCCTGATCCGACTTGCAAAGGTGCATATATCTTTGGGCTGTTCGCTGCAGCGTGGCAGCCCTCTGAGTCGGTCGGTTTCAGCCTGAGCTATTGAGTCGGGACGTCCAAATTGTAGCTCCAATTCTCTCATGATCTCATCCGGTTTCGCGTTCCCGATGAGTTCTGAGCTCACTGTCTCCAGTGCGCGACCACGCAAGCTCCTTCTGAGTCTTGCTGTGTTTTCAATGTCGCTGAAGTAGGCAACAGTTGCCTCGTAAATGGCTCGAAAGGTCAGCCATTCTGTGTGAGCTCCACCGAAGTTCGGCAGAGTCAACATAACCTGCGACGCCGTTCGGTTAGGCGTCCATGGTTCGATTTTTCTGTCGGCTAGCGACGCTATAGCGGTTGTCAACTCCGTTAGAAAAGGACGGTGTGACTCTTTCGCTTCTGTTTGCCCTGGTGGCTCCGTCTTGGACGGTTCGATGTTAGCCCTCGTCTTTGGTTGGTCTATATGGGTCTGGGAGTCCGCTACAGCGTCGCCGCTCGCAGGTGGAGGCCTATCTTGCTTCCCATTGGCGACGTCGTCCTCCCTCAACGGTGTGGGCTCTGGCGCCTCTTCGAGCCAGGAACGCACGTACTCTTCATTCGAGTCTCTGTCATCCATATATTCCGCTTCAGAAGGTTCTTCTTCTGCTCTCTGAAGGGCTAACTGTGCAAGCTCCAACTTAATCTTCAGTAAGTCTTCGCGTGCCTTAGAGATTTTTCTCTGTGACCGGGTCGTCTTGCTTGTAGACGGCGGTCTCCTATGTTCATTACGGGCGTCACCCCGGATAGCCATTATCTCCTTATGTACAAAGGTCTTGTCTTGGATCCTTTGTTTTTCATCAGAAGGCTTCAGTGTTCCTTCTGAAGATCCTTCTTCTCTCGATGCCTTCCTACACGTGCTCGGTTCCTGTGGTTCCTCCTCTTGGTGTGTGGGCGTATTGTCACCTATCTGTGACACGGTTGGGCTCCTGTTCGATACGGACTGTTCAGTCCCATCAGTCGTTGTTGGCGAGCGTGGGGGCAATGGATGGTGTATGCCTGCACCCGGTCGCTCCATGGCGACTGTCCACGCCTCAGGTCTCTTGTCCTGCGATCTGGTTATCGGCATTCTGACTGGTCCAAAATGTCAGCTCGAAACGGTTAAGTCCAACTCTAGACTTCAGTTCAAAACGTCAACTCGTACGGGTTAAGTCCAACTCTAGACTTCAGTACGATTGGGTTAAGTCTATTTTCGAGCTTCCAAACGGCTATGTCCAAGTCCAGGCTTCGCTTCAAGACGTCGACTCGAAACAGCTAAGTCCAAACTTCAAGTTTTTCTTGAAAAACCTAAGTCGTAACTCCGGGTTAAGTCCAATTTAAATCGTTGACTCGAAGAGGGTTCGCTTCCTTTTTCAAAAGTGAAAAAATATTTTTAAACTCCGGGTTAACTTTTAACTCCGGGTTAACTCTGGCCCTCTTGACTCCGGGTTATCCTTCAAACTATAAGTTTTTATTCAGTCTTCAAAACTATAAGTCCCAAATCAGCTTCGAAACTGCTATGTTGACACGACACAGGTTCACTATATTACTATCGACCCACAAGGGGTAAGCACTTGAGTAAGTTTTCACTGTACTTACTGTTTTATACGTGTCAACCTGTCCAGCAGCCTCCAAGGATGACCAGCTGGTCTGATACCACTCGCAGAAACTTCTGTCTAACACTTGACGTTAGTAGTCAGTCCAGACTCCAGCTATCGAAGGTCCAAGCTTCGATTGAGAACTTCTATCTCTTATATGACTATTTGTTTCCAAACAAATTCTAAGTCAATAATAAGTCTTCAGCTATAACGCTTCAGGAAATTTACAGGAACTATTTTTTATAGAACAAGTCGCCCACACGACTATACAATATGCCTCTGTGTGTAAGCCTCCTCTAGGATAGCGCTTCAGCGATAATCCTTCAGCCGTAATCCTTCAGGAATTCTATGAACGTTTGTATGTTCGTTCTATCTCCTAAACAAGCTTTCGACATGCTGTATATGAAATTTCCGATTCTGAAATTTCAGCGATAACTCTTCAGGCAATCTACTTGTTCCTTCAGGATACAGTTTCTATGTATTCTCAGATACTACTGTTTCTCAGTATGCAGGTTACACAACAGAGACAACTCAAAATTCCGTCTTTTTGCGACGGTAATCTAATCGGAACGAAATGCTTCTCTGGAAGCAGCTAGGCACCACAGGAAACGGCTCAGGAAGGGCAGTTGCGTCCCAGCAAAATGGTTGTGTTCTAGAGCTAGTCCACGCGTGGGTCCCAAACCACACGTGCACTTTTCACTCCGGTAGTCGCTCTAGAAGCTTCTACTAACCAAGGTCAAACGTACGCGCGCCTTTTGACGACGCTAATCTCCCAGTTACTGGGTTTCTACACTGTTTTTGACTGTTAAAGAAATATGATCTTAACCTCGACACTTGTAAGGTTTACGAGGGGGACGTCAGGTTTCTTTATTCACTGGAACTTTTCTCACGAACGTAACGTTACGTACCCCGGTCGGTACTTTGTGTGGGTGTGTACTCTTACCAGATTTATATTGAGGGTACATACGTTCTCAGCAATGGTCGTCAGGCTTCTTTGTTCTCAGGAATTTTCACTGGCTTGGGCCTCGGTTTTCTTTGTTCTCAGGCACAAGCTTCACAGGAACGATACGTTTGACTTTCGATAAAGAAATAGGAATGTAACCCCACTTAACAAGGTTACGGGAATCTTCTTTGTTCTCAGGAACGGGACAACGGTTTTCTTTGTTCTCAGGAACTAGGCTCTTCAATATTGGCCTGTATTTTCACTGGAACCCAGGACGCCAGGCTTCTCTGTTCTCAGGAACGGGACAACGGTTTTCTTTGTTCTCAGGAACTAGGCTCTTCAATGTTGGCCTGTATTTTCACTGGAACCCAGGACGCCAGGCTTCTTTGTTCACTGGAACTAGGCTCTTCCTATTGGCCTGTATCTTCACTGGAACGCTGCATAGGTCGTTTGCTCAAAAATTCGGCTCGACAGGACCAGCAAATGTGCGGGACGGACGTGATCGTTCAAGGCACCAGGCTGACTGAAGGTTGTAAGGCTCCAGCTCGAACGCGTTGACGCCCCTTGCACCTATTGTTCATTTGTCTTCGAGCAAATACCGACCCTGCAGTGGTTGGAAGGCTGCCAAGGATGTTGAGGGGAAGGCGTGATGTCCAGTTCAGAAAAAGACTCAGGTTTTCATGTCCAAAAGCGACGTCTCTTCATGGTCTCCGTTACGCAAAGTGACGTGGATTTAATATTTGAAAATAATGGCTACAATTAGGACGGTGTCTCAGCGCACTATCCTACTACCACACTTGACCGTAACGAGGACCTGAAAACAACGACCGCGTATAAACTTTAACAAATTAATTATTATGACTAGCCGCTGAAAACCGACAGAAACTCCCCTTCTACTGAACCGATTTCGATGAGACTTGTGTCTCTGGATAGGTCTCGAGAAGACCTTCCCTCCGGACCCTGGTCCAGGTCCCTAACTGCTACCTTCAGGGAGCTCTTGCGTGGAGAACGCCTAATAAGGGGAAGTTCTGTCAATTTATAGCTTTACACGCTACTTTCTAATACAATGGTGCACTTTAGTGCCAGGGTACCAGCGAGGGACTTGTAGCCCTACTCCTGGACCATCGATCTGTGACAGTTCCACAGCTTCATCTGTCACCTCCACGGGCACAGCCACGTGAAAGTGCGAAAACATAGCTTCAGTGCCTGTTTTCGGCATATTTAGTGAGTTTGTACTCGAGCTGGTGGGCGGATCCGCATTCACCAACCGTCATCGGATAGCCCTTGCGATGGGCTACCCCATGGTGGAAGTCCGGTGGATACAGCTCCAACCCTCGATCCAGTATTCACTCTGATGTGGTCGACGATGCGAGAAAACCATGGAACCTCTTACTATATTTAGTCGGTTAGTTCCCTAACCACCAGAGCTAGGCTCCTTCCAAAAATGTGGTTGGGAAGCTGGAGAATTGGGCTATCGAATGGTGGTACCCTGATGGGTGTACCACCAGCCCTTCTGGGACTTCTGTTGCCGGGAAGCGGCCGAAATAGAAAATATCGTGTTGTTCCACGGCTTTAACGCCTCTGTGTGTGTATGTGTAGCTATATATTAGCTATGTGTTGTGACTGAGTCCAGGCGTGTGCCCGAGGGTCCCCAAAGGTAATGCTTCAGATAGCATATCAATAATCCTTCAGGCACCAAGTGTGTCTGAAGGTAGTGGGCCCTCTGGCAGACGCGTAGAAACGTCCATGCTGGCACATACAGACACATTCTTTCAAGTAAGTAATATCCATGTACTAGAATTACATAGATGCCATCTATATATAGGGCCTGGACACAGTTCCAGGTCACCTAGAAGCGCTAAAACGCTTATAACCAAAATTCTATTTACTTACTTGAGCAAAAATGCATGTATTTACCATCTCAGAGTGAAACTGTTTTAAACACCTGGCTATGTACTGTTATTATGTACAGTTTTTCAGTCATAGCACCAAGGTATACTATCTAGAACACCTAGATGGTGTTTCCTAACAAAACAAATGTGTAAGGTAAATAATACGATTGGAAGGTGGGCAGAGCGCACCTATCGATACTTGCGACCCGGCCATTTTCGGGGGGTCCAAAATAAGTAAACAAATATTTTTTATTTGCTTAAAATACTACTTACACATTTTATCTATAGTATATTAATTCTAATTATACTAGATAACCATATTTTAGGTACTATAGGCTATTATAAAGCCCTCAAAACGCTATTCTAAAATACCAAATTTGCCTGCTTACGCGCCAGACTATATATACGTTAACCGCCATCTGACTGCTCATTTCGAACTAAACGGTCATGGCGGCCGGTCGTGTTTACGGAATTTGACTTGTTTTGATTTTGCTTTCTTTCCGTAACTACCGCATTTAGTATGTATGTAACGATTCTAATTTACTCTTTAGACCCCATATTTACTTAATACATACTCATATACACTAAAACATAATGTTTAGTGCCTCAAAAAGTGGTCGAAATTTTATGTTTGAAAAAACTATAAATGAAAAAATTCTCGTCTAAAACTTTTTAGTACGAGCTCGCGCGCTGGGGTAAGCAGACGTATGTTTTGTTTATACTATTTATATCTACAAAACTATTCTAACATTTTTGTGACGCCTCGTCGCGAACAAGATCCAAAGGGCAAAGTATGTCTTCTCAAGAAGTTCATTTATGGCCTTAAACAAGCTCCACGCCAATGGAACAAATAGGTGTGTGAAGCAATGGAAACATTGTCCCTAACTCAAGCCACGACAGAACACTGCCTCTACTATAAAAGAGGAGGCAATGGAAGTCATTGCTCGCTGTCGTAGTTTTTGTTGATGACTTTTTTTTGCATAGCAATAATGATAAATTGAAAGAGAATTTCAAGAATGTTCTCAAGAAAATGTTCTTCGTCAAAGATCTAGGTTCCCTTAAGGATTGTCTCGGAATGAGAGTTATCCAAAAGGAAGGTTTCATAACTCTAGATCAGACCAAGTATATACAAAAACTGTTACACAAGTTTGGCATGAATGACGCTATTCCCGTGACTACACCATTGGAACCCGGCCTTAAAATTTCGTTACCTGACAAAGAAGAGGAAAATATTGAAGTCCCCTATCAAGAGCTTATCGGCTCTTTAATGTACGTTTCCATATGTACACGACCAGACATTGCACGTGCTGTCTTGTACTTGTCTCAATTCAACGTACATTACGGGGAGGTACACTGGAGAGCCACTAAGAGAGTTGTTCGATACCTAAAGGAGACTATACACCTCAAACTGTTATACAAACCAGGTCAGTCCTATCCAACAGGATATGCCGATTCGGGCTATGGGAATAACATAATAGATAGGCGATCCTTCACAGGATTCATATTCTTAATGAGAGGAGCTGCCATCTCATGGGAAGCGCGCAAGCAACGCACGGTCGCTCTTTCCACGATAGAAGCTGAGTATATGGCTCTCGGGGAAGGTTGCAAGGAGGCAATATACCTAAAATCGCTCATTTCATAAATATTCGCCATCATTCATCCTATCGTCATTCATTCAGACAATCAAAGCTCAAATAAACTAGCCCACAACAACACATATCACGCACGCACTAAACACATAAACATCAAACACCATTTCATTCGAGACTCACTTGCACATCACAACCTAACCCTGAAATATGTACCAACAAATGATAACATTGCCGATATTCTCACAAAACCTTTACCAAGGATTAAGCATGCTAGATGTGCAAATCTCTTAGGTTTACTTTAGTGTAGATTTTGTACAACAGTAAACATGTTAAATATCCCGCTTCCAATGTTAATGTTAGTTTTATATTATGTTTATTATTCAACCTGGAAATAACATCTCGCTTATTTTCCCTGTATTTATTTATTTATTATTTTCTTTATTGTATCACCATAAACATACAGAACAAATATTTTCAAACAAAGTGTACAATGGGCGGTCTTATCGCACAGGGCAATCTCTTACAGACAACCTTTGGATGGACTGAACGATAGGATAAGAATTAAGGACTGTCAGTGTACAATAGATCATAAATAATATAACTTACTTATACATAATAACATAAAATACATACAGACTATACTACTTATCAAATCTATACTTCTATACTAATATTATAAAGAGGAAAGATTTGTATTTTGTATGTAACGAATAAACTTCAAAACTACTGGACCGATTTAAAAAATTCTTTCACCTTTGGGAAGTTTCACTATCCACGGGTGACAGGGCTAATTTTTATCCCTCTATTCCCAAGGGAACGGGGAACTACGCGGGCGAAACCGCAAGGCGTCCGCTAGTCTATACTATATACTATTATAATATAAGCTTATAAAGAGGAAAGTTTTGTATTTTTGTATGTTTGTATGTAAATAATAAACTTAAAAACTACCGGACGGATTTCAAAAATTCTTTCACCGTTGGGAAGCTACACTATTCATGGGTGACATGGGCTACTTTTTATCCCTGTATTCCTACGGGAACGGGAACTACGCGGGTGAAACCGCAAGGCATGCGCTAGTAGGTAGGTAATAAATACTGAATAAATGACAGAGAATGGAAAAGACTAAAAATGATAGTACTAGACAGAGAGGGTTCTCATACATGTTGCCAGATAGGTGAAGGCAGAGAAATACTATCTCACATGTATAAAAATACAAAATATTTGTAAGTCGTGTATTTAAAATACAAAATACAGTATTTTAACTTTATTTCAAATCATCATTATCATTTCAGCCGAAAGACGTCCACTGCTGGACATAGACCTCCACCAGGCGTCGCCACATTGACCGATCCCGTGCGTCTCGCATCCAGCGGATTCCCACAACCTTAACCATCAGTCCACATAAGCGGAGGCCTTCGAACGTATATTATTTAAAATATAAAATACAAATTTCAAATACAGATCATCCATCGTGACATTCGTATCTACTAATAAACTTAATTATTACACAGAAGTTTCGTGAAAATAACCCTTTGAAATGAAAATGATAATTGACAAGATACTTGACACTTGTCATTTGACTTGACATATTTAAATTATAATTAATTCAAATACTGCCCAGCCCTGGGTGAAGGTATCCATGTTGTAAGTCCTATCTAATGGCCATCAACATTAACACACATTTTGACACTTCTACTGAAAAATTTAGATCTGGCTAGATTATAGTCTGCAACAGCACATAGGCTACTTTTTATCCCGGTGTAGACCAGAAGGCTTAAAGTTACCCAAAGCGCACAGGAGAGGTCTATGCTCGGAATTTACATTTGCTCGCAGAACGGATGGTCGATGGGCCCGAAAAGTTCTGGAGTGGCGATCGCGTACCGGAAGACGCAGCGTTGGAAGGACAGCTACTAGGTGGACCGATGACATGGTTAAGGCTGCGGGAGTCCGCTGGGTGCGAGACGCATAGGAGAGGTCGATATGGCAATGGGGAGTGGCCAATATTCAGCAGTGGAAAAAAGATAAGAAAAAATTCTGTTTACGAGTCTTACCTACAAAAAGACAAAAAAGGCATTTTTTTTCAACTAGGCCATTTAAGCGGCACTTTTGAACGTCAATAATATAAATTTAAAGTTAATAATAATTGATTCTACCATCCATTCGGAAAAGTTGCTTGTTATGGAGAAGAACGGACAAGAAACTCCATACTTACCCGTTAAAAAAAAGTGTTTTACTACATTTGCAAAAATACATAAATTCATATAAGTGAGGACGATGCATCCAGTACTATTATACTACGTGTAGATATAAAGTAATACAGGCACTAACACGTAAATTCCTACATTTTTAAATAGGAACATGGTTACAAATATTGCAAATATTGGTAAATTACCTAATACAACAACAGCGGAACAGTATGCGGGTGATTTCTTAATCATTCAAAGCTCAAACGGATGCACATTTTTTTTAAATAGTAATTAATACCAGCATTTTTGTTTAGCTGTTGCAACTCACAATATGCATGTACCCAAACAAAAACTATTACACTACTTCCAAGTGTCGTAAATAAGCTCTGTGCTAAATTTCATTGATATCGGTATACAAATTTAGCAGTCAAGACGGAACATACATACGCACAACTTCTTACTTAGGAACAGATTGTCCGTGGAGTTTCTTGCACGTTCTTCTCCATAGAAGTTTGCGAATGTGAAACGAGTTTCATCTTTTGCTTGAATTCAAAATTACGAGTACATTTTAAATGGTTTCAACGAAATAAATTGTTTAAGTTTGATAGTACAGATTCAAAGAAGAGCGCCTTACTTCCTGTGTAAGCAAAAAAGAGATTTCGTTGTTATTAAAACTCTTTTTATATGGTTATTTTTTACACTGACAAAGCTGGGTTCAGAGGGACAAAGGGAGGGTTCAAGGGTTTTTACTCTGGGCGATATCGGGACACAAACAATGACGCAGGTTACGACATTATAAAAAGTAATACCGGAAAAGTTTGTTTTATGTTTAAGGGTTTTTCCAAGGGACATAGGACATTCGTGCTTGTCCTGTTTCCGAATAAATATTACCTCGTTGGCCTATCCATATTGAGGTTGCATGCGTGATTGCTGAGCCTAAAGTCTGAGGTTCTAATACTGGGTCGTGAAAAACCGTAACGGGTATTCTAATAAAATATTTTTACTCCAAACTCCTAGTTTGGATTCTTGCCCGATTCTTAACATCTAGCTAGGCTTAACTCCCGTGGATTTTGCCAAAGAAACCGTGAATTTGCCAGATATAAAAAGTAGCATGGCCCTTAGCGATCCGAACTTAGAGAAATTACCTTTCACAAACACATAAATTATAATCAAAATATTAACTCTTTATGATATTAGTTTAAATAGGCTTGACTCTAATCTTCAGTTCTTTAGTTCTCTCAGTCCATCCAAAGGTTAGCGAAGGTTAGGCTCTGTTAGCGATAAGACCGCCTTTTTACCTGCATAATTAAGTTTTTCTTATAAAAGGGATGTGTAACTTATGGTGTTTTTATTGGTGGAGTATATTCTATTCCATTCCGTTCCATTCCTTTCCACTCCTTTCCAATCCGTTCCATTCCATTCCGTTCCATTCCGTCCCATACCGTGCCACCCCTTTCCGTGCCATTCCGTTCCATTCGGTGCCATTCCGTGACGATCCATTGCGTCCCATACCGTTCCACCCCATTACCGTTCCATTTCGTTCCATTCTGTTACATTCCGTTCCATACCGCTCCATTCCGTTCCTTTCCATTCCGTACCATTGAATTCTGATCCATTCGGTTCCATTCCGTTCCATTCTATTCCGTTCCATACCGTACCTTTCCGTTCCATTACGTTCCATTCCGCTCCATTCCGTTCCATCCCGTTTTTTTTCTTTTTATTAAACTTTTAATCTCTCCAAGTTATTTGACCATTTGTGAGGCAAAAAATTTAAGAAAAATGGTGTTATCGAAATTTGCAACCATTGGTTAGTATATTTAACCATTGGTTACTACGGATCAAGAAAGTTAATTTGAGCTTAGCACGCATAGCTGAGGTAGTTTTGCAAACTGTGTGCAGACCGCAAACTCTGTAAACAAGTAGGTACAGATTATTTTTGCAAAAATATATACAACTGACTTCCAAATAAAAAAAACACTATAAAGTGAAAAATTATGTCAATGTCGGAAGTCTGTGTTACTAGTTTCGTTTCTTCGATTTTTGCCACCGACACCGACCGCAAAAAGAAAGATTTTTATTTTTGACTTTTCAGTTGTAGTGGGCAAGTTCTATAGTAATGTACAATAAACAGACACGCGTTTGCAGCAATGCTGAGAGTTGCCGTCATTTATTGAATGGTTTTGTCGTACATCTCCAAAGTTCTTCATCAGATCTTCACCAAATTTATATATGAACACCTTGGAAAATTATCTTTGCAAAAACAGGAGAAATCGGTGAACATACATTTAAAAACTGGCCATTTGCGAGTCGGACTCGCGCGCTGGGGGTTTCGCACAAACAGCTACATTCACCAAAATATTTAAATAACATTACTGAAGTTCATAAACTATGAAGGCACCGAAAATAGCTCGAACGATATGATAAACAGAATTGAGAGACAAAAATTAACTTTGCCGTAGGGAAACATACATCAACATAAGTCACGAATCAGTTTACCAACTGCAAATAAGTTAAAAATCTTTATTTTTTTAAGCTGACATGGTCACAATCATTAGAAAAATAATAAAAAATAATTAAAAAAAAAAAAAACAAAATAATATAAAAAAATCTAAATTTATGATTTTCCGATTTTTCCCTTTATTTGTGCTATAACACACTGCTTCTTGCCAAATAGCCAACGGGAAGTACCCTGTAGATTTTGATTCCCTTACGAGTGTTACATATTATTTATCTAATTATTTAAACTTCATGTACAATGGTGATACATAGGCGGACTTAATGCAGCAAGGCATTCTCTACCAGTCAACCTTTGGGTTAAAAAGGACACAACAGTGGTAGGAGTACAAAAATAAAATAAAATGAACAATAATTAAAATCAGATATTAATAAACAATCTAACGTAATCTAATATCTAAAATCAGATATTATGCGTCATTAACGGCTGTATCTCTTGATTGCATTTACAGATGCAAGGGATTGCAAGTTTGAGTAAACGATATTATTTTCAACTCGATACCTCCACTTGTTCCCGAGATAAAGGGTCTTGACAGACAGACGGACTGATCGAAGGACAACAAAGTGAGTGAGTGTCCTATAACTGTGCCGTTTTTCCCTTTGAGGTACGGACCCTAAAAAATACAAAAAGTTTAACATTATAATCTCCTCCTTTTTGGGCAGTTGGTTAAACATTAGTACCTCAGATTTGTGAAATAAGCAAAACTAACTTAAGTCTTAACTGGGGTTAATGTGGGTGTAGATACTAACATTTCTACCTTACCCTTCTGGTGATACAAGCGTGATAGATAATATATGCTATACAACATCACTTATGAATCAATCTGTGTTCACGAAACAAATGAATTTGAATCATAAGTCCGCAGACGGTCCCAAGTGTATATTCTCCTAAGTCCGGCTTTGCGGCGCACCGCATAGAGATGGGGCATAAAGTTATTCATATAATTGACCACAAGGAGATCTGAAAAACTGAGCTCTTTGGGGAGTATTTGATATTAATGTGCTTAGCTATGTCTATGTGAACGTTGTCGATCCAACTTTGCCTTGAAGTTTCTTGCTTGTTTTTGATCTCCGCGTTAGAACTTGGTAACTTTCTTATAAATCTTACTTACCTACATTATACATGTGAAGGTTTGTGAGGAAGGATGGATGTATATTTCTTACTCTTTCACGCAAAAAATACAGAACCAATTTCGATGAACCTATACAGTAATACAGCTTATACATCAGAATAACAAATAGGTATAGTAGTCACAACGAATCTTTGGGTCTCTGAAAGAATAAGCGAGATAAGACGATGTGACAAACGTTAGCGAGTGAAAGAGGCAGTTATACAATGCTATCTTCACCTTCAATATTGACACAAAAATAGCTACTGCTCAGGGTCTTGCAGCCAATTCAGAAACACAAACATCCGTTGTGAGTATTATAGACTATAGAAATACTCATTTCACGTTTACGGAGCTGCAGGCGGTTGCTTGTTTTTTCATAAAGCGACAGGCTAAACTTCATATTTTTTGTGTGTTCTATTCCTCAAAATACCACTTATGACATTAACCTACATGGTTCTCATATGATTTGACCATTACAAATTGTATGGACTTTAAAAGAGACTTTGACCTTTGAGTTGGTTTCGGTGTTTATTCTCAGAGTAGTCAACTAGAAAACAGGCCTAATGAGCCTCATCTAGGTAAATGGTCAAAAAAGATACACGTTAATCTTTTTTGACAATTGACCTAGATGAGGCTAATTTAAAAAAGTGTTATTTAAAAAAAACATCTTTCAAATTGGCCATTGAAATAAAAAACCGGCCAAGTGCGTGTCAGACTTCGTACATTTAGGGTTCCGTCATCATCATCATCATATCAGCCGCAAGACGTCCACTGCTGGACATAGGCCTCCCCCAAGCGTCGCCACATTGACCGGTCCCGTGCTTCCCGCATCCAGCGGATCCCTGCAACCTTCACCAGGTCATCGGTCCACCTGGTGGGAGGCCTTCCAACGCAACGTCTTCCGGTTCGCGGTCGCCACTCCAGATCCTTTCTGCCCCATCGGCCATCCGTTCTGCGAGCAATGTGCCCTGCCCACTGCCACTTAAGTTTGGCAATTCTTCGGGCTATGTCGGTAACCCTGGTTCTCTTGTGGATCTCTACATTTCTGATTCGATCACGTAAGGAAACTCCGAGCATAGCCCTCTCCATTGCCCTTTGGGTGACTGTAAGCTTTCTGATGAGGCCCATTGTGAGCGACGATTTAGGGTTTCGTACCAAACCGCAAAAACAAATTGGTTGTAATAGGAAAAATTAAGACATTTCAAATAAAAAATCTGATGTATCAATAAATTGGTATTTGTTAGTAAATATACGTAAAAATAAACATTATCACCAATAAAATAAATAATATAATTATAAAAAATAGATTTTGGTGGCTTCTAATTCCTTTGTTTTCCAATATTCTTAAAAACTTAAAATGCAGTATTTATCTACTCAATGAGCTCTAAACAACGATACCCCAGTCGATGGGGCAGGTCAACATTTTTATTTCGCGCCCATATCAGTATGGGAGCCCCTCTTAAATATATGTCGGGTTTAGTCAATAGTACGGACGTTAAAACAAATCGCAAGCACGCCATCTGGCGGCAAAGCAAGAACAACTATGCATTGGCGCGCTTTTACTAAGCGCTTCGCGGTGGGGACAGTGGAATAGAGCAGTGGAGTACTGACCGCCGCAGAGCTAACAGTCGAGAATGAGCGTCGTAGAATCAGTGTCGATTCGTAATATTAGTAAGTAAGATTGTAACTCTGAATATTTGAATAAACCCAGTGTATCAAATAATTTCTGTGATTTAATTTGCACGATTGTACCCACCGACCTGCCCACACACGATGTCTGAACTTAAGGGAATTCATCCTGACTTCCCGATGGTTTGCATCTATCGGACAGCCTTGATGCGACATAT
Source organism: Orthosia cruda (assembly GCA_964057195.1). Taxonomy (NCBI): domain Eukaryota; kingdom Metazoa; phylum Arthropoda; class Insecta; order Lepidoptera; family Noctuidae; genus Orthosia; species Orthosia cruda. Next base: position 15,985,927 of record OZ059844.1, read on the forward strand.
ATATAAAAACATTCGTATGGCTTTGGGTCAATAAGATGCTTATACTGTGAAAATTTAATGACTGAAGCTCCAACCGATTGTCTGTGAAACCTGTGTGACAGAAGATGGACAGACAGACGGACACGTGAGTGACAGCAACAGGGCTCTGTTTAGACTTTTCGGGTACGGAACTCTAATAAAACAAGCTACTAGTAGTAACAACAAATTAGGTATTTTTTTCTGAAACTCCTAGAGATCTCACCGCCCACATTACACATAGAAGAACAATACTTCATATTGTTAATAGACCATTCGCTTACCCTTATTGAATTTTATCCTTACTACACGACACTTACATAGGTCCAATAAACCACCCAAGTGGTCCAAGCATTATACTGCAAGAAAAGTCTCCCGAGCCATTACGGTCAAATATGTTTTGTTCCCTTCATGCGCCTTTTCAAAGAGGTTGAAGTTATCCCCAATTGCCGTTTTTGTCCGGCAAACAATCCATTTTTTTACCTCCGGCTCAAATAGACAAAGTTATAGCTCGAGAAGTAGGTTTTTGTTTGTACGTTGCTTATTAGATTTGGCTAGCAGCCAGTTCACAATAGCGGTCAGGGAGTTACAGTGCGTGAAAAATAAATGATCTAAAAGTATTAATGAAGATCAAAGATTCAGAATACTTTCTTAATTTGGTTCACTTAGGAAATTGGTTTGTACCTTTTCCGTTTATTTAGTACTTAATAATTATCTTGATTTTTTTTCAATTTGTTACTAATAATATAGAATTTTAGACAGGTCGATGTGGTGATACTTAGGGGAGACCGATGTTTAACAGTGGTCGTCTTAAGGCTAAGATGATGATGATTTCGATTGGCTAAATACAAACGTTTTACTAACTAAAAAAACCCTATAAATACCCCTACTCCTATAAATATTAGGTAGTTTTTTTGTCATGAGATGGCGAACACGTGCTACCTGAAAAATTTCTTTTTAATTTTATTTTACATTTTAGTGTATATTTTGAATTGTTTTAATAATAATTTATATTTATAAATAATTAATATTCAAGAAATTAGGATTTAGTAATATTTTTATTAATTATAAATTTTGTGCCAGCAGTTACGGTTATACAAAAGTTAAGTTAAATTCAAATAAACAAAGTCTTCAGCTTTATAATATTAGTATACTTGTAGTTTTTTTTTTTAAATATTAGGTGAAAAGTCAATCTATTTAAATTTTATAATTTTATCTACTCTCATATCGTAATCTTCGAATTATAAAATTCAAAACGAGTTTATATTGACATACTTTATAAACACAATACCGAAATTTAAAAATAGAATCTTATTATAACACTATTTCTCTAACAAAATAATGCTATAACACATTTTTTTTCTATTACGATACAGGACAAATCCAAAAAGTTAATCACTAAGGAGTTTCCATCAATAATTTATTTGTAATGCCATTTTATAGTACCTATTATAAAAAGATTTGATTCCAATTTTAAATAGTCTATGACAATGCCCGCTTTAGACTTAGCACGCACTGCGATTTTATTCCCGCGAATTTTGTTTCCTTCTACCTGTTCATAGAGCTCAAAATATTCGGGCGAATAAAATTCGCGCCGTAGTGTGGTGGATTCTGTGGCAAAACACTGATTTCTTGCGGTATTATTTCCGCACGATTTCTTTCCATTTTTTCCTTTCAATTCCATAGGTCGCAGAATGGGCGGAAAAAAAACCGCGCGAATAAAGATCGCAGTGCGTGCTAAGCCTTAGCGCATGCGCGGTTAATGCGGTGATGTGCTGGGTTTTGGCGCCATTCATACGTTTTTCAAGTTTAGCTGTACTGAATTTCATGAGTTATTTAAATTATTGTTTAAAAATGTCTGATATCAGTGAATGTGAAGAAAATTTGACTCCGCCCGATATTTTAGATGCGGCGAAGGAAATTACGCTTAATTTATTACCAGCAAAGTCGAGAAAAGTATATCGTTGTCCCCGTTAACGGGGACACACATAACGGGGACAACGGGAATACATCGTTTTTTATTGTATGGCATGGAAAATGCAAAAAGAGGTATTTAGTAGGTTCAATCCCAATTTATGAGTGTAGATAAAGTAGTGTATGAAACTGCACAGAACTAGGTATTAAAACATTCGTGTGAAAACTATTAAAAACCTCGTCTACGGCTCGGTTTTTAAACATACACTCATGTTTTAATACCCCTCATTATGCAATAGTTTCATAAACAACTGTTATGATATTAGCCTATAACAGCAGAATATATTGACTTTCTTTTATAATAACTCCCATGGCACAGTTGAACTGTTTATAGCCGTATAGTGTACAATAAGGAACTACCGATTCAATTTATAAGTATTATAATTTAAATAACATTCTCGTACCTGACCTTTCTGAGGAACGCCACCAATAAGCTCTCTATATGTCCTTCTAGGGCTGTTGATTTTTGTAAGATAAATATGGATCACTGGCCTCAAGGAATCTCTTTTTCCTAAATTGCCGTTTTTATGAGTTCCATGACCGGACGACGAAATAATGAGTTTGCAAACAGGAAAGCTTTAAATTAAAATTGTTTTGCGTCAGCATACTGCTTTTGTCAGAGATGTGGTTCACTTTTTTTGCTCTGCTTTCTTTGGCATTTGTCCAGATTTATATAACGAAGCTTTTCTATTAACGTATGTTTTCTTTATTATTTCACGAAAACAAGGTCCTTAACCCCTTGTGTGCCGGCATTTGAGACACAATTAAAAAGCCATTGTGTCTCGCGTAGATCTGCGTTTCTATTATACAAGGTATTTATGGTTGTAAGTTAGCATGCCAGAATTCTTGTCGCTGTCTCGCCGGCCAACCGACAAAAACAGTGTAAAGAAAAAGAAAATGCCCGCAATTTCATATCGTGCCTAAAAGCGGTGCGGTAGAAGCAAGTTTTCGAGTAAGTAAACAAATAAATAACAACATTGATAGAACACTACTCTCGTTCCTCTGAACTTGGTATGCAAACTGAGTTACCTGGTCGTTTAATTAAGCATTCCTATAGTAAACTTGACCAGTGCGTGAGTCATCATCATCATCAACCTTTTAATATGCCCACTGCTGCGACAGAGGCCTCCTCTCTGTACATATATATTAAACAAACAAAAATCAATGTTCATGGCTCCATGTGAACCAATACAAATATTTAACATTATAAAAGGTCTCAAAAACACTAATAGCGTAGGCAATGATGAAATTTCAAATAAGATTATAAAACATGTAGCCGATTTAATTTCTAAACACTTGAGTCATATTCTTAACCTGTGTATCAGCCAGGGTAGTTTTCCCGACCGTCTTAAGATCTCCATAGTTAAACCTATATTTAAAAAAGGTAATAAGCAGCTAATGCAAAACTATAGACCTATTGCGCTCTTGCCAATCTTTTCCAAAATTTATGAGAAATATATTTATAATGAGCTCTACGCTTACCTAGAAAAAAATATGATTCTCTGTGACGAGCAAAAAGGTTTTCGGAAGAATATGACAATTAATATGGCTATCTATGAGTTTTTAAATAAAATTATGACTAATATTGATAATAAAACACCTGTTTGTGTTGTGTATTGTGACATGACGCAAGCTTTTGACTGTGTTGACCACAATATTCTTAGAAACAAACTTGACTCCTATGGTATAAGAGGTAACATTTTGGACTTATTATTTACTTATCTTTCTAACAGAAAACAATTTACTGCTATATCAGAGTTAAATTTAAAGACTAAAGAAGAAGTAACATACCTGTCCAAATAACGCACAGTATATTTTGGAGTACCACAGGGCAGTGTATCTACATCTAGGGACCTACCCTTACTGTTCTTAATTTATATTAATGACCTGCCCAAAGCCATAGACTTTCCTATAACACTCTTTGCGGACGATAGTACGGTAACAATACCTTGCAATAAACCTGAATCATATGAACTTGATGTCAATAAAGCAGTCAATTCAATAATCTCTTGGCTTAATAATAATAATTTAAGAATAAATCTTGGAAAAACCCAAATAATGCACTTTGGCCATAGAAAACCCAGCGCGAAAATGGAAGTACTATACCAAAATAAAAAAATTCACGACGTAGATAGTGCAAAATTTCTAGGTTTGATTATTGATAGGCAGCTCAATTGGAAGGATCACATTGAGGCGCTCTGTAATAAAATTAGTAGTTCATTCTATGCCCTGTATAAACTTGCTCCAACAGTAAACACAGATACACTACTCACAGCATATCATGGTCTTGTGGCATCTTTATTAAGATATGGTATTATTTTCTGGGGTAATTCCACAAACAGAGAAACCGCTTTTAAAGCACAAAAGCGATCCATCAGAGCCATGTTTGGAATGCAAATAACTGACAGTTGTGTACCATATTTAAAAAAATACAAGATTCTGACACTGCCGGCTTTGTATATTTATGAAACTGCCTTATTTGTTAAGCTGAATTCACACTTGTTTCCCCATCTATCAGACACTGTTAAACGTAACAGGCGGAATGATATTTTACGCGGACGAAGAGCCAAGACAGCCTTAATGTGGAAAAGCATATTCTGTATATAACAAAATTCCAAAATCAATAAAAGAGTTACATTTAAATGGATTTAAAAAGAAACTAAACGACCTGCTATGTAATAAATGCTATTATAATTTAAATGACTATTTGAATGATACTTTGACATGTTAATTGAATTTTAATCATTTATACTTTGACATGTTAATGGAATTTTAATCTTGTATACTTTGACGTCCTAATTAAATTTTAATCTTTTATTCTTTGACATCCTAATTGAATTAATTGAATTTTAATCTTTTATACTTGGACATCCGAATTGAATTGTAATATATAAGTGACAATTTGAATAATACTTTGACATCATTATTGAATTTTAATATTTTATACCTACTTTGACATTCTAATTTTTGTTATATCTTATACTTTGACATCTTACTCTAGTTTGATACTCTGGCGTTAAATGATACCTTGACATCCTAAATAAATTGTGTGTGTTTACGATGTTATTTTTGATTGACATACCTCAAATTCTAGTTTTGTTTGGATTGTATTGTGTATTTTTTTATTCGTAATTATGCAATTATTAATGTTTAATACTAGCCTAATAATCTATGTCCTATAATGTATGTACCTATATTTGTACGCCAGACTTGGCAGAATGTGATGATACCATTTACTAATTTTAAGACCATAATGTACCATATTCAGACAAATAAATGATTGATTTGATTTGATTTGACCCCTCTTTGAGAAAGAATGGGCCGTAATCCACCACGCGGGCCCAGTGCGGTTTCAGGGATGTCAATTGTGTCTTCGAATTTTTGGTTCTAGGACATGCCGGTTTTCTTAAGATGTTTCCCTTCACCGTTTTAAGACCAGTGGTGATGAAATAATTTAGACATTTTGTGGGTTTGCCGATATATCGGCAACGGCAGTTTTTTTATTGTTAATATTTTATAAATTCGCGGTTCTAAAAAGTAATTAAATGCGCTTGTTGCTCGTGTATTTAGTTGCAATAAAGACATGGGGTTTCCCCGAGTTACCCATAGTTCGGCCCGAGAAAACCCGTGTTTTATCAAGAGTGTTGTCTAGCTCGCCAGCTTTGGCCTCCCATTTCGCTAGATGTTTTTATTGTCTGTTGTCGTGCGTTGTATTTTTTTTCATGCGAGAAATACAGTATTACATATCGTGATCAGTATATGAGTGTATATAATTTTTAACTAGTTGGTTGAATAAAATAAATAGTCAAATCATTTCAACTTCAAAATACAAATATTCCTATAATTTTGAAATTTTGTCATTTGGTATTTCCAAAGCGTATCGGCCATCGGTATCGGTAATGTCGATATTTTTAAAAGATCCCATAGGTAGGAAGGCGTATCCTTGCACCCCTACTTTTTTCATAGAGCGCCTGTCCATCTACTGGTATATATATTAAGGACCAAGTGATTATTCAAGGCACTATGTATTATGCCCGGGCATTATGTCTCACGTCAAATTAAATCGGCCAATGTAATAAATACTGATTTAAACTTTATTATTTATCACATTGTCTGGCCATTATGAATATTGTTAACTTAATAAGGTAATTTGATAATTATGGTGCATATTTTAAATATTCGGTCGGCAAGAAATATCTGTGAAAAAGTTATTTTCAGGACTAGCATAAAATAATACTTGTAAGCGGTGCTATTTTCTACGAATTAGTCCAAGAGCGAGCGAAGCGAGCTCGGGAGCTTAGAGCTCCTTCGACTTTGTTGCTTAAATAGTAATCCTAACTTATAGTCATCGGCACGTAACTTGGCAAGAGTCTTTAGATGCGCAGAAATCGTTTTTTAGGTCTCCTTGGTAGTGAAGCGGGACGCGGGGTACAAGGTCACGCCGATCCGAGCGCGCGATTGGTGGCTCAGTCGACTCTTGCCTCCCGCACCCCGTCCTCTTTCCGTTCGCTCACGATTACAATCGCGTGCACGAAAGTTGTACACTTTGTTTTTTCGAGTTTTTGTTAGGAGTAAATGTTATTATTTTGAATTTAGTTTTTATTATGAGTGTTACTGTTTTATTTTGATAACAATGCCATAATTTTTACTATCTTTTTAATTTTTTTTTAACTTGTAACTGTATATATTTTATTTAAAACACCTAATAAACTTCACGAATTCCTCTCCTTTATTTAACTTTCTTCTAAACATACATGTTTAAAATAAATGATGGCCATAACCATTGAAAAATGACTAGAAATAAAAGTGACCACTTTTTTGTGGCAATAAGTGTACGATGCGCGGGCTTACCCCTACTACGCCAAAACCTTACCAAGTTACGTGCCGATGACTATACCTAAATTACTGATTCTATATTAAAAAAATGATAAAGAAAATGGTAAAGGGGCATTACCTCTCACTATAATTTTCAGTCTTTTCCTTTCTCGATCATATATTCAACATTTATTAGTATTTTAGATATGTATGTATGTATATTATGTTATAATGTATAAGTAAGTTATATTATTTGTCATCTATTGTACACTGAGAGCCCTTAATTCTTCTCCTATCGTTTAGTCCATCCAAAGGTTGTCTGTAAGAGATTGCCTTGTGCGATAAGAACGCCCATTGTACAATGTGCTTGAAAATGTTTGTTCTTTACTTATTTTTTTATGGTTTACAATAAAGAATATAATAAATATAAATAATAATATTAAAATCAATGTCAACATTAAAATAATTTAATAAATCACATGTTATTTTTGCCATGCCCAATATATATATATAATAAAAGTTTTAGCAAATTGCCTACTCATATTGGGCATATTTAAAATTATCTGGGCATTATGAATAATGCCGTATTAATCAATTAGTCAATAACATATATATGGAGGTTGTGGAGACAACCCATGTATTGTGGAGTTCCTGGGTTTCACCTTGCCCCTTAGTATAAATAGTTGTGAGACTTTCATACTTCTGACTACGAACACAGCCGAAACCGACGTCTTAACATGTTTCTCGAGGCACGATGATGCTAAAGTCTAAAATATTTATGAATTAATCGATTTATCACAACAATATTATAAAGGCGAAAGTTTGTAAGTGTGTAAATGTGTGTGTGTGTTTGTATGTTTATTACTTCTTCTTCTTTTCTATATATAACCTGACCGCGTACCGTGTCCGGATGCTCTCTTTGTTTCAGGTGCTTGAACCAGCCATTAACGTTTCAGCCCAACGACTTTCGGATCAGGTGCAGGATATCCCGCGGGTCAATCGTATGTTGGATGATACTGTACTTGATCGCCTCCGAACTGAAACGGCTGGATGGATCTGGATGAAATTTGCCATAGATAGATTATAGTCTGGAATAGCACATAGGATACTTTTTATCCCGGGAATATGTTCCGTCGGGATAATTTTCGACTGTATAATAATAGGCATATTTAATAAAACATATCTTTTTATTGCCCTGCCCAATAAGTGATGGAAATTATTCAGAAAGCCTGGCCAATTTTATTACTTCAATAGTTTAAGCAAATTACCTACTCATATTGGGCATTTTTCAAATTTTTTGGGCATTATGAATAATGCCGTATTATTCATAACTTTCATAACACTTGGTTAACATATATATATATATATGGAGACAACCTATGGGTTGTGGAGTTCCTGGGATTCACGTAACCCCTTGGTATAAATAGTTGTGAGACTTTCGTACTTCTGACTACGAACATAGCCGAAACCAACGTCTTAACATGTTTCTCGAGGCACGATGATTCTAAAGTCTAAAATATTTATGAATTAATCTATTTATCACATTATTTATTATTATGAAGGCGAAAGTTTGTGAGTGTGTAATTTGTATGTTGTAACTTCTTCACGCACAAACGGCTGGACGGATCTGGATGAAATTTAGCACAGAGATAGATTATAGTTTGGAATAGCACATATGATACATTTTAACCCGGGAATATGTTCCCTCGGGTTAATTTTCTATATAATAATAGGCATTAATTCTTTATTATTAGGCATCTAAAGCCCATATATTAAATATACAAAAAATAAACCTATACCCATAACGTACGAATTTACTAACGTAACGTATAGTATACCTATAACCTGTTAATTTTAATATTGTTAACCTCCTTTACTTTACCCCACCGAAAACAATTTTATTATCCTGGTAACAGAATCAGTTTTGTACCGGAAATCCTTTAACTGTTCTCTTTCACGGTCAAATCAACGTCAAATAAACTTTGTTTAAAAGAGTGGAAATTGCGGGTAACCGTGAAAATGTGTGAAGTTTATTGGGTTTCCGTTTTGTTTATTCCTGTTTCTATTTTACTCATTTCAAAAGGTTTTTTAGGGTTCCGTAACCAAAGGGTAAAAGCGGGATAGTAATAACTAAGACTCCACTGTCCGTCTGTCTGTCATGTCATGGCTGTATCCCATGAACCGTGTAACTAGACAGATGTGATTTTCACAGATGATGTATTTCTGTTGCCGCTATAACAGCAAGCAGTACAACAAACTCGTCAACGTGAATATAAACGTGATTGTTCGTGTATTAAATGACGTTCTCTTTACTATTTAAACAGGATATCAATCTCCGATGGATGGAATGGCATTGTTGTATGTAGTTGTAAGAGTGAGTGCCAACCCATGGCTTTATTCCAGATCCAGTAAAAATACCGTTCCGACAAAATATACAGTAGTCCGGTTTACAGGTTTACAGGCTTTACAGGTTTTACAGGCTACCAATAACGCCGTGGTTTCCTCCGACGCAGACGACGATGGTACCAATACAACACGAGAACGTCCATCCTTGTAGAAAGTTGGTGTTACACTGACTAAATATAGTTTGAACATTTTCCCCAGCGACGGATCCGTAAAACGGTACTGTAAATTCGGTGTGAACATCAGCTCCAGTAGCGACGGATCCGTTAAAAACGATCCTGGAAATACGGATGTTCTGTTTGAACGGCCACCACGACTTAGAATGTTAATATCATTAACAAGAAACTATAAATTTAATATAATATGTAGGAAACATATACCAAACTAATCTAAACCCCAATTATTCTTAATTATATCTGACCCTGAACTTTAGTACAAGTAGCTCATTTAGCGGAGTACCGCTAACATATTGATGTCACACTTCAAGTTCTGCTCACGAACGAGTGCCGCAAACCATGCATATATAAAGACAAACACGGTTAAATAATAAATTGGAGGCGAGCTTCGAATAGTTGGAAATTTCGTGTTACGAGGTAGCAATAGATTAGTGATTGATTACCTGGGCTACCTTTTTGGCAATTAAATGCTAGGATTTCTGACTTAACTCCGATTTCTGAACCAAGCATTTGAAGGGTATTAAGGAGCGAGCAACTTAAAGTATTAACTGAAACATGTATTGGGACCGAGGGTTAGGCAGAGAGAGTACATAATAGTACCTACACCTACAATTCATCAGTAGTTTTGTTGAGTATTTGGCAAACTCTGCTTTAGTTGGAAAAACCTGTAAAAAATGTACAACCTTGGGGTTAAAAGGACAACACTGCTTCCTCATTAGGAGTTACAATACCTAGAAGAAGTTTTCTTTAAGATAAAGAGCGACCGGAAAATGAAGAAGAAGTAAATTTGCTATATTTTTTTCTACATAGTGCACAGTAGTGCTACTTGGCAAGTTTACACATACTTGACTAATGGTTCGAGATCACTGCGCGACCGCGACGCGAGACTGAGACGCGCGACTTAGGCACGGTGTCTCCGTTGCTCGTCTCGGTTTCGGGGATGTGTTCGCGCGCGATACCGAGACACATGTCGCTCACAAACACTCCTCGCTTTCGCATTTCACTCGCGCGAGCCCACTCTTCGTGAGCGAGACCAACTGGCGGTCTTCTGTCACGCGTCGCGGTCTCACTCCCATACAAAACCTAAGGACAAGTGGTATCGCGCGTCTCATGCCTCGGAAGCGTGTCGTGGTCCCGCTTTTCGAGATCGCGCGTCGCCGCCGCGCTTTGAACTCGCACCTTAATTGTACTGAAACTCAAAGATTAAAGTTGGTGGGTAAAACTTTCCAAGATGCACTATTGAGTGGCACAGAATATAACATATTTTCTTTTAAAGCAACTAAAGAAGTGTATGACACGATCAGCATGATTTAAATAACTTTAGGATAACTTAATAAACAGTTACATCTCACTTATTTTATCAGCGAAGTGGTTATCAAGAACGTGGCACGCTTTCACATTTATGTTTTAAATGATAACTCTTATCTCAAATCTCATATTTGTAGAGGTGATGTCTTGATGTGGATGACCGAAAATAAACACTTAACTTCTTGTAAAACACATTTAAATAATTTTAAACTACTTAACAAAAAACAATTGCGTCTCATCTTATATAGCTCGCTCACACACATGCCCTCTGAATTCTCTCTTCGGTGCGTTCATATTCTAAATAATTTCTCAACATTATGAACGAACATTCTACATATTTATTTTCTTTCATTACAAGAACATTCTTTCCCGATGTATGTTTAAAGTTTCGAGACCACCGCGCGACCATGACGTGAGACTGAGACTCACGACTTAGGCACGGTGCCTCGGTCACGCGTTTTGGTTTCGGGGCGTGTGTTCGCGCGCGAGACTGACACATGTGTCATTTTCGGAAAATACGAGCTTGACGTTATTTTAAAATAAGCAAGCCTTAACCTAGTTTAAGCTAGCATTTGTTGGAACACAACTGGTGCAGCAAACGTACCCGGAGAACTGTGTCACAGATGGTAACGTAGCGAACGTGTTAGAGAATTCTAGGTTGCAGTTATCGTTCTACAGTAAATGCTGTGCTATCGCCTTTAAAGGAGGGTATTATTCAAATAAATAAATAGTTACCTACAAAACGATTGAAAATGTTTGCTGTAAATATATTTGTAATTTCTTAAGAGTCTTAAAAAATTAATAGAAAGTATTCTCAAAATGTTTAGTGCATGGTGGACATCTACCATGTACCGATGGAACATCGCCGTAAGTCTTGTAGTCCATGTTGTCAGAAATGCAATTCCATCGCATACTACATGAAAAAACTTAAATGCGAGTGCAGCAAATCAATATTTATCATAATAATTGGAAAAGTTAGGTTAATTGATATCAAAAAGCGATCAATAAAGGTAGTTGAACGCACTATAATTATCGTGATAACTTTTCCCACCCACTGAAAGGGGGTATTAGAGCAGGGTCCTATATTAAATGATGTGTGGAAGTGTGACCCATATCGGTTATAGTACTCGTGAGCCATTAGTATGATTAATTGAAAATACGTGTTGAAACCTTTTAGGTTGGTGGTCAAGTCAGAGAACATTTTTGCATTCAAAAGTTCATTCAGCTTGTGCTCAGGCGTAATAATCAGAAAAAAAAATTGACTTATTTTTAAAGTTGCCTATTTGCACGTTTACAGCTTTCAATTTTGAGGTGATGTTTAGAATATTATGTAATAACTTTTGCCCGCTGCTTCGTTCCGGTGACTATACGGCCGTATATGCCGCATATTTTGACATTCGTAAGGGAATCAGAAACTATAGGGTACTTCCCAGAGACATTTTTTTTTTGTGGGTATCTACTTCCCAGTGACCTAGAATCCTGAAAGCAGGAAAGCCGAAAGCCATTAATTTTTAGATGCATCAGATTTTTGTTTGCGATTATGACTCATTCTTTTTAAACCCGAACGGAAATAGCGGGGTTTTATAAGTTTGACGTGTGAACCTGCGTGTTTTTGTATTTGTGTATCTTTCTGTGGGATCATAGATCTTAAACGGATGAACCGACTTTGGTTTAGTTTTTCTTTTGTTGACTTTATCGAGAGTGTTCTCAACTATGTTTGATGAAAATCGATCCAGCCGTTTAAAAGTTATGGCCGTTTTACTGTTTGAATCGGGGTATTTTCGTAAAATTTCGTATCATAATTACGTGCTCAATATATTGTCAAGCGAAGCTTGTCTATGACTAAATAAATTATGTAGCATGAAATATAAAGATGTGTCGGGGTTTATTTAAATTTTACTAGTCGTTAAACCAATGTTCGGGGCTTTCATAGTTTTAAACTTCAGTTATGATACCTAAATATTTTGGTATAAATAGCTGTATGTACGGAACCGCGAGTCCGAATAGCACTTGACTGGTTTTTTAAATTGTGACCCACGTCGATTCGCCATGTTTTTATTTTTATTCAAACTGACATGGCGTCCGATCTCCATAGGTGAATATTTTACCTGCCGTCACGCCGACATGCGACGGTATGTGATGCGATTTATTACTTTATTTTGTCACAATTACCTTTGTTTACGAAACAGAGGATATTTATGTCGCTATCTGTCATGGTACTTTGGTAGCTGAATATGTGTTCTTTCAGGCTATCCAAAGATTGTTTGGTAAATATCGCTGTCAGCGATAAGACCGCCAATATACTCAAATAGTTATTATTTTATTGTAAAAGAGTTGTGTAACTATTCTGATATAAAATAAAGTATAATATTCTATGTTTTTAGCAGATTAAGATTGTCGTAATAGCCCAGTGGCTTCAGCCATTTTTCAAATTCATAATGCACAAATTTATCTTGGACATAACAGGCAACGGTGAAGGAAAACATCGTGAGGAAACCTGGACTTTAAATAGTTAATGTAAGTCTGAAATAGCCAAGTGAGAGATCTGTGGGGATCCCAGCGGTGGCTTAATTAAATCTGACACCAGAGGTGGCCCATCCTCACACGAAAAGAAAAAGCGGAGAAGAAGAGTATAAAAATATCGATGGATAGGTAAAGACATTATTTGTCCACAATAAATTTCGTGCTTAAAAATACTTCAAGGCTCTGGACAAATTCTATCAACGTAAACGTAAAATGACAAAAATGTATGGCATTGAAATTTCACGTGATTCATCCCTTAGGGTACGTTGACACAGGTCATCCGTATTTCAAGGATCGTTTTTAACAGATCCGTCGCTACTGGAGGTGATGTTCACATCGCATTTACAGTACCGTTTTAATGGATCCGTCGCTACTGGGGTAATTTTCACACCTTTAATTCAGTGTACCACCAACTTTCTACAAGGATGGACGTACTCGTGTTGTATTGGTACCATCATCGTCTGCGTCGGCGCAAACCACGCCTTTATTGTCAGCCTGTAAAACGGACTGCTGTATAGTTTACCGGATCGCTATTTTTTACTGGATCTGGAATACTGCCATGTGTGTGAACTCGCTCATATAACTACAAAGGTCAGCCGAATAAAACGTATTTATTTATTTAAAACTTCATGCAACATACAGATATATAAGCGGACTTAATGCCTGAGGCATTCTCTACCAGTCAACCAAGGGTGGTGGAGAGATAACATGGCAGGTGCATAAAAATTGAGAAGTTAAATTGAATAACAATATATATCTATTGTAGTTAAAATAAACATACATATATATTTACTATAATAAATACTTTTATATATATATATAAATTAATAGAAAGGTGATTGAGACGACTCTGCTAATGGTGTAGAAAATAATGTCGCAGCTTCCGCTTAAATGCATATTGACTGGTAGCCGTCCTGATATCGAGAGGAAGCGCATTCCAAAGAAGAATGGACTGAATATGAAAGGTATAATGAATAAAATCAGAAGTATGAGAAGGACAAAGCAAGAGAAGATTGTTAGACGAACGCAGATTCCTAGCATGTGAAGTACACAGATATTGAAAGTAAGAGATGAGATAAGGAGGGGTGGGCGAATTGAGTAGAGAGAAGAGCGTGGTCAAAGCGCGTAAATTTCGCCTCTGCCGAATGGGCATCCATTTGAGCTGAGATCTACAGCTCGACACATGGTCATATTTCCTCAGGTTGAATATGTACCTGATGCAGTTGTTTAGGAGCCTATCAAGCTTATCCAGGAATACCGCGTTTAGGTCAAAGTAGCACACGTCACCATAGTCGATTATAGAGAAGATTAAAGTCTGCACAAGCATAGCCTTTGTTTTTGCAGGCAGAAAGTTTCTCAGACGATACAGGCAACGCAAGGTCCCGTTGACTCTTTGACTGATACTTGAAACCTGACTTTGCCAGCCCAGCGTCGAGTCAAGATGTAGACCGAGATCTTTTACACTAGGGCTGATGGGGATAACGGTACCATTTAAAATAATAGGAGGAAGAGAGCTAATCCCCACCCGACCCATCATGCGAGAGCTCCCGTTCACAATGGCCTGACATTTTGAGGGGTTTACAGACACCCCAAATCTATCAGACCAGTTCTTGACAGCGACTAAGTCCCGGTTCACATCGCCTATAGCGTCCGACAACCCCTCCACCCGCGCAGATGCATACAGTTGAAGGTCATCGGCATAAAGATGATACGAACACCGAAGACAGTGAGTTATAAAATTTATGAAGATGGAGAATAACAATGGAGAAAGAATACCGCCTTGCGGAACACCAGCAGCTAGGTCACACCAACTCAATGAACTCTCGTCAACGCGAACCGACTGCTGACGTCCCCGAAGATAGGAAGAGAACCATTCCAGGCCCTCGGAAGAAACCATAAGATATGAAAGGACAGAAAGGAGAATATCATGACTGACGGCATTAAAGGCATTGGAGAAATCAATCAAAACCAAAACAATACGTATACGATAACGCTGACCTTTAAAATAGACCACAGTGTGAACGAGCACTTACAATTTTGGTATTTCGACAATCGCAATGCTAATAGATTAACACTTGGTCTAGAGTTTCTGCTCTGTTGATGTAGTTAACTGAAGCATTCCGGTTAAGCATAAAGTCCATGGTTCGATTTTTGGACCAAGCAGTGTTTTTGGATTTTTCATCTGGTATTTCTCAATAGTAGACCGGAGTGTCTATTTATTTTATAACAATTACTTGATTTACTTACAGTTTGCACTAAAGCGTTCAGCAAGCCAACATTACACATATAATAAATTAAACTAAACAACTTTATACAAACATTTAACATAATTTTGTCAGTGAGCATAAATATGTCGACGTCAGGTTTCTGAGCAATTAGGACGTTCTGTAAATTGAGCGCCTGGGCTGTAGGAGCATATTGCCAGGTTAATGGAAATATCCTCGCACCATGTCACATGGGAATTTAACATAACTGTAGAAAAGTGGGTGTACAGAAAGTACACCTCTGCCATACCCTTCGGCCAATACCGGTGTGATGTTATGAGTTAATACTTAAAACTACCCGCCCTTAAATATTGAGAGGTGGTATTTCCTTTACAAGTAAGAATACTACTTACCTTTCGGTTGCAGTACTTACTGCAACCGAAAGGTAAGTAGTATTCTAGTAGGTTCGGTAGTTTACTTCCTACTAATAAGTAGGAAGTAAACTTTTACTTCCTACTTATTAGTAGGAAGTAAACTACCGAACCGAAAGGTAAGACCTATTTCAGACACCCTTCTTAATACAAGGTTATGCATTATTTCACTGTATTTTAATGTCGAGATAAATAAAGAATTATTTTCAATACATATAATAAATCTGTAGAAAAATCATTCTTGTACATCTAAAATATTTAAGTAAAATATCACAACACATGCAATTCAGATACTCGGACAGTTGAACTCCATATTCGATAGATGGCGTCATTTTTTGAATGGCGGTGTTAAGATTCTCCGCGAAACGATGACCCTAGAAAAAAGGTAGGTAGGATAGGTGGAAGGTAAGTATGGTAGGCAGGAAGATAAGCAAGGTAGGGTAGGCAGTTGAAGGGAGCGAAGCCGCAGGCACAGCTAGTTATTAATATAATCAATAAAATAAGTGAGGATAAATCTTTCTTACTTTTTCAGTTAAAACTAACAGAACGACATCAGAATACAGAGACAGCCCTAAATTCATCTCCTCTCGTTCAGTCCATGTTAGCTCGTACAGTCCTCCAAAGGTTCCTAGTGCGATAAGATCACCCATTGTACACTTACTTTTGTAAACGTTTGTCCTTTACTCATTTGGTGGTGTAAAATACGGCATATAATAATCATAACACGTAGACTACTAATATAGAATGGACGTATTAATTCCAAGCGAGTAGAGCCCCAAGTGGCAATTGGTACCTAAATAATTGCTGTGTTAGGTACACTTAAAAAAGTAAAGCGAAAAGCCTCAACGCACCGTAATATTATATTATACGTTTCCATAAAAACGTTATGACCCACCAACGTTCTAAAATATAATCCCGGACCAAACTCCCTCAATGTAGCATAAAAGAAAGGTTGAAAATTATATTTTTATAGCCGAACCCACGTAAAAAGCTAGTGAAGAATATAATTTTACGAAAATATACGTTTATTTTTGTAAATGTCCAAAAGTTTTCAATCTTATCAAATAGACGCCATATTTGAAGAAGTTATATTGAATTTACTTCATTTTTGGTCCAATACAGTTTATTAGTACAATGTAAGACTTAGATTAAATTATGTCAAGCACATCAAAATATTTTTGTTACGTATTGCAGACAACCAAGATTTGACATAAGACGAAAAAAACACTTATTAAAAGCTAACAAAATTCTCCTACACAAATCCAAATACAATTTAAATTCATCACTTCAGTAAAACTTAAATTATACTTTCAAACTCATTTCCACAGATTTAAAACCCATTAAAATCAAACTTCTTTAACACCACCATAAAAACACATCTTAGTACCAATATATATCATGAGAGGGACAAATACAGCACACCCCTGAGGTTTAGGCGTGATGTCTCATCGATCACACAGTGGAATTCCGTCCAAGAGTCTCTGTAGGCCGGCGTAGCACAGTCGCGCTCTGTCCGTAGCCCGCTACGCCCGTAGCGCCGTAGCACCGTAGCACTGCTACGCTTTTGACGTGTGTACTATATAAAAGTGTGTTGTGAATGTGCAAGTGACTTTTTGTGACTTTGTAACAACTTATAAACGTAAGTTTTAGTTTTTTTATACTTAGTTTTAAGCAACACAAACAACTTTGTTGTTTTATTCATTTTTATTGAAGCCGAACGGCTTCAATAAAAGTTTATTTTAAAAGACTACGTGATCGGATGAAGTAACGTAACTGTAAAAATAATTGTTTAGTATGTTAATTTTTCAAGCCCTAGTTTTCGAAAAAAAAGGTCGTTAGTTATTATTTAATAATTTAAAATTAATACATTATACCTCGATTTTTTTTTTGTAATTCCGTGATCAAGTCTTTATTTATTTTTTTATCTGCAAAGGCATAAAGGTGTCATCGAGTGAAGCTTCAGGAAGACGCAAGTGGGTCAATGATCTCGCGTCAGACTGTAGTTCCGTTTCGCTTAGAGATGTGATCAAATATTTCAATAGGTTCTATATTTAATTGGAGCCTCCGGTCTTAAAGGAATTTGTGGTAGAGTATATTTTATATTCAATTAGGCTTGCGTTTTGGATTACCTCTAAAATATAGAAATAAGGATGCCTCTTTCGAAAGAGTTTTCTTTTTATTATTGTAACGCTTTGCATTATTTACTTAAATACAAAAATGAGAAAAATAATAATTCAATTGGTACTTTAATGTTTATGAAAATAAAAATCCACACAAACAATAAAACATTATATTCTGTACGATTCTTGAAACTCTCCACTACAATTATAAACACAAAACAATAAAAGGAAATATTGTTTCAATATTTTCTGGTAAAATATATGGAATTTCAACTCAAACTTTAACAATCGTCATTCGAGGGTGCCAACAATTGTGTGAAACCCACTTCGTGCAGAATAAAATATTACATGTAGAAAACAAAAATATTTATTCCATGGTTTCTTCTGCGGTTTCTGTGAATTGCCGGCAAATCGGAATAAAGAAATGTCTTGTGAAATCTTTTGTGAATTATTCACTAGCCCCCAAATTACAGGCTCAGGTCTAGTTTGGGAGTTAGCATTATTATGTTACGTGTTACCTTTGTGTCAAATAAACATTTTATTCATAATATGATTCTCAATTATAACACTACCTTTTGGCATCGGATTTGCCTGCGTCAAAGTCAAAAATTATCGCAAGCCATTCTTGGGATAAAAAGTCTAAATCTATCTCTATACTAAAATTACACACAATTATTACAACAATTACAAAAACGGGCAACATTCGGGGGAAGATTATCCCAACGACACATACTCCCAGGATAACAAGTATTGTTTGCCTAATTCAGGATATGGTCTATCCGTGTGCCAATTTTGATCCAAATCCGTTCAACTGTTAAGACGTGAAAACAGATAAAGTTACTTTCGAAATATTAATATAAGTAGGGATACAGAAAGATTCCAGAGCCCTCAGACGTTACTTATTCTTTCCTGCACAAAATTTGTGTGATTGAGTACAATTTCAACATCATCATAATTTTTCTGTTGTTGTCCTTGTGTCGGCGTTACTTGATGTTGGCGCAACACGTTTTTATCTTCTATTCATTCCTGTCAAACGTCACGCTATCACTGACTCTCTTTACTTCAATATATTTTGCTTTCTTTACAATCCATCCATATTTTCTTTCCCTTTACATTTATATAATACTGGCTTCTGCCAGCGGCTTCACCTGCGTTATTATACACACCAACCTTCCTCTTGAATTACTTTATCTATTAAAAAAAACCGCATCAAAATCCGTTGTGTAGTTTTAAAGATCTAAGCATATATAGGCACAGACAGACAGCGGGAAGCGACTTTGTTTTTTACTATGTAAGGAAGGAAGCTGTTTAATAATTTCAACATAAATAAACATAGACTCACGCCTTTTCTCATGGGGGTAGGCATAATCTTATCTTGTGGAGGGGCCGAGAAATAACTCGGACACTTTGACCCATTGGGATCTTTTGTGGTCCCCTAGATAACCTACTCCTCCCCAATCTCGATGAAAACTCTCTTCATGAGTTTTACAACGAGACTAAGAGACATGAGTCTATAATCTTCTGGATTTGGATATCCAACCCCTAGGAGACTCCTTTGCTAACCAGCCAGTGCATCTTATGTGCACGGAAGGTGCTCCATGCGTTCCGTATGTTACCCACATAACCTGCACATGGGTGTCGCAGTTAGACCCATTCTCATAAGCATGTCGTTGGTTCCAAAGTGACCAGTACAGGCCCCAAGCAGGTAGTGAATTTGTTCCCTGCTCATATTCCAATTGCATGCCCGTGCTTGAACTTATAGCCCAGGAATTACTTGAAGTGAGGGGGAAAGGCAGAAACTATAGAACAGCACCTGCTACGATCTTTACAAACTCCATTTTCTTCACTAAGCTATGCACGCATGCCGATTATGGGCACTTCGTTCTTGGTATTTCTGAATAACATCAACACGATATAGATAAGTTCCGTGTATGTCCTTTTATGGCCGTCCCCAACCAGCGTTGCTACTAACGTCTGTCTTGTGTTCTGCATTTAGTTGTCGCTAAAATGAAAAAAGTATGACAGCTAAAACAAAAAAGTGAATATTATAATATAGCTTATAACATAGCATTAACAACTTTAAATCAAATCAAATCAACTCAAATCAAATCGTTTTTATTTGCTCAAACATGAGTACCATACATACATAACAAATTGTCAGCATGAAGAGATGTTAGGATACAAAATTATAGAACGTCATGTTTACCTTGGAAAATGGCATGCAAATATTAATAAAGAATACAAAAAAATATAAATTAATAGAATGTCAAATTTAGTAATAATAAAAAAATTAATAAATGTCGTACAAATGGCAATAATTTAAAATAAGTCAAAATTATGCTTCTAGAATGTCAGAGTAAAATAATAAAAAAATAACGATATTAAAATAATAAATCAATTCAAAATAATCATTCTAGAATGTCAACGCCAAATTATTAAAAAAAAGATCAGGATATTAAAATATATAATGTGTAAAATGCAAATGTCGTAACAAGAATACAAATCAAGGATGCGAAATTAAAATGTCAGAGTAAAATAAAAATGTAAAGAAATTAAAACAATATGTCAAAACATAATATTCCAGAATGTCAGAATAAAATTTTATAAGATTAACATACCATCTAAACAATAATATAAACATTCAAGCATTCAAAAGGAGTCTGTCAAAAAGTCATTTATATTATAATAACACTTGTCTGTTAATAAATTTCGAATCTTCTTTTTAAATAGATTTGTTGTCATAGCTTTATATGACTGTGGTATTTTGTTGTATATTTTCGGGGCCATACAAAAAAAGCTTTTCCCCATGAGGGCAGTTTTTGCAGAGTGCAAACAAAGTTGACTATTGTCACGTCTGTTGCGTGGAAAAGTGTCAGATAGACGTGGAAAGTGTTGGGGGTTAGACTTTACAAACGATGCAACTTCAAAAATATATAAAGAGGGTAAAGTCAATAATTTGTATTTTTTGAACAATGGTCTGCAGCTTTCTGTCGATTGTATCTTAAACATAGCCCGAATACACCTCTTTTGAGCTTTAAACGCTATTTCTCTGTCCGTATAGTTACCCCAAAATATTATACCATAGCGCAGAAGTGATGACACCAATCCATGATAAGCTGTCACCAAAGCATCTGGGCTAAGTTCTGAAGACAGTTTGTACATGACATACGCGGACGAGCTCAGTTTTTTGCTTATATATTCAATATGCGTTTTCCAGTTCAATTTTGCGTCTATCATTACACCAAGAAATTTTGTGTCATCGACTTTATTTAATACCGTGCCATTGTAGAGTGCTTTAATGTCAGTATCAGCATGTACCCGTTGACTAAAATGCATTATCGTCGTCTTATCTAAATTAATTTTAAGATTATTCTTATCTAACCATGCTATTATTGATGTCAAAGTTTCATTAATGTCATATTTATAAACGTCCTTATTATTACATGTTATAGTCACTGTGCTGTCATCTGCGAATAGGGTCATGGGGTAGTCAATAGCATCAGGCAGGTCATTGATATATAGAATAAATAATAGTGCTCCAAGCACGCTCCCTTGTGGGACACCGTAAATAGGCGTTCGTTCGCCAGATATGAAAATTTCCTCTCTTTTTGTCTTAATATTTATTTTTGTTATTTCCGTGTACTGTTTTCTGTTAATTAGGTAAGACTCTATAAGGCTAAGTATATTGCCTCTTATGCCATATGCCTCTAGTTTCTGCAGTAGAACGTTATGGTTTACATAGTCGAAAGCTTGCGTCATATCACAGTAAATAGCGCAAACAGGGATTCTAACGTCCATCTTTATCATTACCTTATGCAAGAAGTCATAAATAGCCATATTGGTTGTCCTGTTTTTTCTAAATCCCTTTTGCTCATCGATTAAAATGTTTTTCTTCTCAAGGTAGGAGTACATCTCCTTATAAATATACTTTTCAAAAATGTTTGATATGATAGGAATGAGTGCGATTGGTCTATAGTTGCCCATGTGTTCCTTATTGTTTTTTTTAAATAACGGCTTTACTATAGACACTTTTAAGGCATCTGGATATACTCCTGAAGAGATACACAGGTTTATGAGATAGCTCAAGTGGTTACAAATAACGTCAGATACATACTTGATTACCTTCGTGGAAATTCCGTCATATCCTGTACTATTTGTGGCTTTTAATGATTTTATAATGTTTTTAATGTCTATAGGTATACTCGGGGCAACATAAATTGAATCCCGACGTTTTGCAATATTGATTGAATTATTTCCTGAACATGGAATCGGTTGAATTTTGTCTACGAAAAAGTCGTTAAAAGCGTTTGCTATTTCTTGAGGATCATTTAATACTTTATTATCTAAATTGATCTGTCTAATGGATTCCTTAGGGAAACACGGTTTTGCCTTGTTTATTATATTCCAGGTAGTTTTTGACTTATTGGTAGAGGTTTTAATAGAATAATTGTTTTGGGCACGTCTAGTAAGTTTCATAACTTTTTTAAACCTATTTTTGTATTTTAAGAAACATGCCTTATTCGTTATATTGGGTTTTAGTCTATAACGCCACAGCAATTGCCGTTTCTTTTTGCTACATAATTTTATGCCGTGTGATATCCATCTAGGTTTCCTTATCACCCTTATAGTTGTCCATTTAAATGGAAAACACAGGTCATAAAATAGTTTAAACGTGTCAATAAATATGTCAAATGCGTCATTAGGATTATCGGTTTCATAGATTTCTGAAAAAGTCACTGTCAAATGTATCCTACAATTTGCCCTATTAACATTTAACTTAAACTCATTTAGTTTCACTGCAGGCTTCTCTCCGTAGTTAATGCTGCCAGTCCCCTGATAATTGCATCTGCAGATGGACCTAATTGCCAATTACTGACCACGACTAGCCAGTCTTTGAGAGGACCTAACTTTGTGTAGAACTTTTATTTTACTTTGGCGAGTTTAAGTCCGTTTGTCGAGAATAGAAGTTAAGTTTATAAATAATGGTTGAAAGTTCGAAGGCGAAGGTTGTGTCGTGGAATGAATACTTTCTTGAGGCTTTGTCTAGGATAGAAACAATACAACAAGTGAAATTTCAAAATTTATAAAACCCCCGACACATTTTTATTTCATGCTACATGATTTATCTAGTATATAGTAGATACGCTTCGATGGGCAATCTATTGTAATCGTAATTATGACACGATATCTTGCGAAAACACCCCGATTCAAACAGTAAAACCTATTTTTCCGTCGGGGCTTAACAATCAAATCTACTGACAATCTTTTTACCACCAAAACTTTTTGTATTCTTTGTTCTTACAAGCTTCTTTTATTTCGTTGTTTCTTCTCCTCTTCTTCTTGTCCTGGCTGTTCTTGTTATTGTAGAAGAGTCTAATTAGATGATCATTCTTCAAATTGTGCATGTCTTCAGGTGATTTTGATCAAATCTAGCTTCCTACCTGAAAATACCTAATAAAAAATCCTGAATTATATATTTATTAAGCAAATAAAAAGAGTCTGGCGAAAAAGGAAACCTTGCTAGTTTAACAGGGTTTCCTTTTGAGACCTTGGAAACTGCAATATTTAACATCAATCATCATAATAGTTTCATGTTTTTTAAAAGAAGAAAGTTGAAAATTATTTCAAGTTGACAAAAGACGGTCTTGATTCTCGTCAACAATTTCCTCGCTTTATTTTCAAGCCAACTCAGCTAAATAGGATTTTCTAAAAGGACTATTCAGGGATTCTGAAATTTAATTTACGATAGCAATTACCAAGGTTACACAAACTGTGTTATTAGAATTTATTTTATCTTTATTTTACACAAGGGCACCAGAACAGTATGTACGTTAGTGAAAAATGGTAATATTTGAGAGTTCCAGTAATAGTCTAATCGTTTTATTATACTAAACATTAAGGTAGTTGACAAAAAATATCTATTTAGTCCGTGAGTTACATAACCTAAACATATTGGACATGTATTTTTCTTTTGTCACGTAAACAAAAAAATACGACGATACGTTGGAATATTGTGTGACGTCACGATGTGCTACACTTTACACTTACGAATTGACGTCACAAGCCCCCACTCCTGAACTTTGATGCGCTTTATCTTGGTCAGTTTATAGGGTTCAGTACCCAAAGGGTAAAAATGAGACCGTATTACTAAGACTCCACTGTCCGTCTGTATGTCTGTCACCAGGCTGTATCTCGTGATCTGTGATAGCTAGAAATTTTCACAGATGATGTATTTATGTATCTACCTACCTGTGCAACCGTTGCTTCCAAACAGGTGTATTTCCGGATGCTCTCAAAAAGGCAATAATTCACCCTATTCATAAGGGGGGGAGCAGAGACAGTGTCAATAATTATAGGCCAATATCAGTCTTGCCAGCCCTCTCTAAAATTCTTGAAAAGATTTTAAACAAACGTCTTAAGAGCTTTCTAGACAAACATAAAATAATTGCTGAGAATCAGTACGGATTTCGGCAAGGTGTGTCGACAGAAGATGCCGTGCTGGATCTCACGCAACAGGTTGCTAGAAAGTTAGATAGTAAATCAAAATGTCTGGTTATCCTACTTGATCTTGCTAAAGCATTTGACACCGTTTCTGTTCCCAAACTTATTGCTAAACTGGAACTCGTCGGTGTACGTGGAATACCGCTTGAAATGTTCAAAAATTACCTCACAAATCGAACACAAGCGGTCAAAATTGACACACACTTCAGTGACGAGGCATCAGTAACCTATGGCGTCCCTCAGGGAAGCATACTTGGACCTACACTTTTCCAAATTTATGTTAACGACCTGTGCAAGATGTGCCTCAGCAACAGTAACATCTACGCGTATGCTGATGATACCGCGATACTTGTTTACGGACCTACATGGGATATGGTCAAGGCTACCGCAGAAGATGCCATGTGCAAAATAATGAAATGGCTCAGTTCAAACCTCCTGACACTCAACTTAAGCAAAACAACATACCTCCCTTTCTCAATCCGACGTAACACCGCACCTTCTCATACTTTCTCTGTAGTTGCTCACTCATGCTCCAATTTAATCGAACCCTGTGTCTGTCCAGCACTCGCCAGAGCTGACAGTGCAAAGTACCTTGGAGTGCAGATTGATAGTGGCCTAAGATGGGACAAACAGATTGAAGCCGTTACCACACGAACAATGCGCCTTATCCACGTCTTTAAGTCCCTTAGAGATTCGGCTAATCTTGACACACTGAGGATGGTTTATTATGCTCTGTGTCAGTCAGTTCTTGGGTACTGCATAACTGCGTGGGGTGGTGCAACCAAAACTAGTGTTCTGAGAGTGGAAAGAGCACAAAGAGCCATTCTTAAAGTCATGACTAAAAAACCTTACAGGTACCCGACCACAGAGTTGTACTCTGACTGTAAAGTTCTGACGGTACGGCAACTCTATGTGCTCCGATCACTTCAAAGAATACATCTCAGTCTGACTCCGCCAAACCCAAATAAGCGAGTATATCTTCTTCCAAGAATCCAACACAAAACTACCTTCGCAACACACCAGTTCTACACACTAAGTACACACATATACCAAAAAACTAACTCACAAATAAATATTATAAATCTAAACGTACACAAACTTAAAGCCGTAGTAACAGAGTGGCTATTACAAAAGGACTATGCCTACACAGAGTCTTTACTCACATACATTGTCTAATAACATAAGTACTCATTCTCTAACACATACTAACAACTAAAGGACACACGCCTATATTCCTTAACCATCAGCTCATACTCGCACTACACTTCATCTATCACACACATACGCACGCAAAAACACGCACACACACACATACACACATTCACGCTCACACACATTGTACTCACCTCCTATCACATACACATATACACACTTCACTATCACACTTCACACAAAAAAAATCTACAACACAAATTCTAATTTACTTGTACCGTCCACCTATTGTAATAAATTATGTTTAAGGAACTGCTCGGCCGAACACTGTCTCTTAAAATACAGGTGATCCTAGTTTAAGAGGCAGGGTTATATAAATTATTGTACTGATTTTGCAACACTTGTATTGTTATATGTATATCTGTAGCTTCTGTTGGTTAATAAACAATTTATTATTATTATTATTATTATTATTTCTGTTTAACACAAATACTAAAAACAGAATAAAATAAATATTTAAGTGGGGCTCTCATACAACTAACGTGATATTTTTGCCGTTTTTTTGCAATAATGGTACATCATTCGTGCGCGAGATCCAACTCGCATTTGCCCGGTTTTATTTATTTGATAAAGCAAAAAATACGGGTCCAATTTTATTTGATAATCTCACTGACGGACTAAATAGAATTATCATTTTTCTATCCAGGAAACCTCCCTATTGATTATATAGAAGCCAGGTAATCTGACACCAGTCTTACCAATGACTATCATGTTACCCAGTTACTGGGTTGTGGAGGTCAGATAGGCAGTCGCTCCATGTAAAATAGTTATCATCTGGTTAGACAGGAAGGCGACCGCATATAGTTGGGGAAAGACTAGATAGATTGATTGAGTCGATCATAACATCCAAAAAAAACAGCTAAGTGCGAGTCTGACTCGCGCACAGTTCTCCGAACAAACAGCTACATTCACCAAAATAAATAGGTAACATTACTAACGGTCATAAACAATGAATGAATTGTTTTTATTGTGACATTTTTGATTTTATTATTATTGATTTTAATGATTAATTATTATCTATACTATTGTACTGGCGCATAGTTTTAAGTTTGCTAACCATTAGATGTTAATCTCTCCGAGCTGCGGATGGACGGACGGATAGACGGACTTGGCGCAACTCTAAGGGTTCCTTGTCGACTACGGATTTGCATCAACTTTCAGCAGCAAAGAGTATTGATAGTTTTGGGCTCTTTATATTATAGTAAACCGAAAATTGACCAATCACAAGAACCGTACACCATTTTCTGTTTACCTTCAACATTCAAAAGAACTTAATGATCATGAGAACATTTGGTAAGCGAGTCACGTACAGTTTAATAATAAAAGTCTGGGTTGCGTGTCAACCCTGAATCAGACATAATAATATAGTTCTTGATACTTGGAGGGACTGACAAGGCCATCTTGATAACTTTTCTTTGGAAACTTGTGTAAGTACGACATATGCGTAAAAGTTTAGTTTCAGAGACGGAACGTATGCTAATTTTGTTATCGTCACGGGGTCCTAGCGCTAACAAAGAAAATTTGGTTCTAATAAATGTCACTAGATGGCGCGATATGCATCGGTTTGTTATTGAATTGTGTGTAAAATTAACATTTTCTAGAATTGATCATAAAAATTGTATGTTATTTTTTGTCAACCCTCCTAAGCACAAAACTATTGGCTATATTGGCCTCTTAATTCACATTTCAAAGTTTATTTGAACGGATCATTTAAAATTGATTCCAATAGATGGCGCGTTTTTAAATTTTTGAGGCATGCCACTCGGTTTTTTAAATTTGTATTGTAACACATTTTGGTACAATGAAACTGTAAAAATGTGCAAAAATACTATAAAACAAATCGTCACAATTTAAAGAAAAAAAAAGTAACGAACCGAGAAAACCGTTTTACTTGCAGCTGCTAACACCATCTATAGCCGTGAAACGGAACCGAACGCAATCGAAATACTTATAAAATTATCATCTGAATCGATATACGCTAGCTACGTCGGCACGGTTTCTTTGTATGGGATGAAGCATCTGTATGCTAGTATTATATTATCTGTGGTAGGGTGTAGCAGATTCTTTTTCGTGATGGGCTTTGTAGATTTTGACCTCGATTGTGAATGATGGAAACGATGGATAGCCATCTATCGAACTAGTCGAGATCGGAACTAGTGTGTCCCGAAGACATCTGTGTATTCTTGTTTTGAAGGCTTGGTAAGGAACGTACACGCTGGCAAGAGTTCGACATTTTGTTAGGTCGTATTTTCTTTGTAAGTTCTACATAGTTACGAAAACAAAACATCACCCGAAAGGTTACGCAGAGGTGTAGTTAAATTTAAGTTGTGTTTTATGTAAATCACTAATGATTTACGAGATGTATAGCAATTTAAAGGTGCTATTTTGTAGGTCAATCTAAAGTTAATCTAATAAAAGGGTTGCCTTTATTCTAACATTTTTTTTTAAATTACTTCAGGCTTACTGGCACCTGCAAAACGTTCGGCAATTCGGCTTGTTTATGCAATGTCTTGATGTTCTTGTATTTTTTCCCTATTATTCGGCTTGCCCGTCTCTATGCTTCATTTAATATTGTCGTATAATCCCAAAAACCCTTCCTGCTGATAGTACAAAAAGGTGAAAGTTGGTTTGTTTGTTAATAAATAACGCCTCAACGGCTTTACGGATTAAGATGAAAGGCACATGGGTCGACCTTCCTCAGAATTAGGTCATGGGGTACTTTTGATCCCAGTACTATATTCCCGTGGGGCAATTTTCGAATTTTTGATTGAGAAACAAACACATGGTTGAAGACACTGGCACAAGCTCATAAAAAAATAAACAACAAGTCCTGCACAGGCGTGATCTTATTTGTGTTTTTATCGACGGAAAAACCGAGGGTAATCAATTCGACACGTATGTATGTAATATTGTTGGAATTGCACAATATTCATATATGTTACTCTATGTGGGCTTCTAAACACGTGTGCCAAAATCATAAGTGTACGTTTGTATCTATGTTTGTCCACGAATTTCTCCGAAACTGCTTATCAGATTATGACCATTATTTTTATATTGGATTAGGTGTCTCTCTACTTATGAATAGTGCAAATTTCATCAAAACCACATCATCAGTTTTCAAGATATTATACCTTTCTATAGAACTTGCTCACTTTTTAGTAATAGTGTAATAAAACTAAAAACTCGAAAAGGTTTTTTTATTTGGTTGATACGTGACTTTATCGAGAGTATTCATAGCTATGTTTGATGAAAATCGGTTCAGCCGTTCAAAAGTTATGGGCGTTTTACTGTTTTCATCGGGGTATTTTCACAAGATATTTTTTCATAATTACGTGTTCGATAGATTGTCGATCGAAGCGTGTCTACTACTAAATAAATTATATATAGTTTAAAAAGCATGAAATTAAAATATCTCGAGGTTCTTTTAAATTTGACTTGTATCTTTTAAAACTTGTAACAAAGTGGGATTTAACGCGTGACCGCTCTCGTTCATTCCTTGTCACGAAACATTTAATGAACTCGTTCAAACAAAAGTTTTTCATTTATTTGTTCGGTCTTTGTTACCGTTCCACCGCTCAGTTAGCGGGGTTTACCGGGCTCGTTATAAACTCGTTAGCACACATTTAATTCATTTCAGATTAATTGTTAGTTGCTGGTTTTTGGTTAACTGGGATTAAACTAACTGAATTTAGTGGGTTTTGAACATATATGTTTTAAACCCAATCTATGGAACTCACAAGTGGTGATTCAATGATATTTTTTTTGAAGCCTCATTTTTTTGATACATATGTAATATTGTTGGAACTGCAGAATTTTCACAGAACTATGTTACTCTATGTGGGCTTCTAAACACGTTTGTAAATTTTATAAGTGTATGTATGTTTGTCCACGCATTTCTCCGAAAGTAATTATTGGATCGTGATCACTATTTTTGTTTTTGTGTTGGATTGAGTATCTCTCAACTTAGGGCAATTGCAAGTTTCATCAAAATTGGTCTCGCAGTTTTCAAGATACGGAGCATATAGCCGCGCTCCTTAGCTTAACGACAAACATCACGAATGTGTAAATTGAGTCATTATGGACATTTAATCAATCCTTTAGATACAAAAGGTATGTGTACAAAAACTAAAAAGAGAGAAATATTTTTTTTTCCAAAAAAAGAAATATGTCGGTACTTTTGCTACCTCTTGTTTTTAACATTTTACGACACCGACTTCCGAACTGAATTTTATTTTGCACTTCTTTTTGCTATTAAAGTCGGTTTAATTTTAATGTTAGAAAAATATTTTCTATTTTAGGAATATGGGTTTAGAAAATCATCTACAGTTTCTGATAGATATACTCTTTTCTAGGTACGGTTTTTTCAAGGGATTTGTTATCATGGCCACAGGAACGGCGTACAAAGGCTGGTAGGTGTAGAAAGCTACAACGTAATCAGATTTGTTCTTTCAGAGAACATAAACAAACAATTTTACCTCTAAGAGCGGTTACGCACTGCATCCGATCCGAATCCCAGAAGTTTCGGTCCGAAGTAGCCGTATTAATTCTTGTGTAGGTTACGCACTGCATCCGAACTCCGTCTGTCTGTAATCAGTATATTTTCAATTCGGACGGGACTCGAATTGGTGACCCTTAGTAGGGTGAGATTGCATGGTTTCCTATCCTTAAAATTATACTGGCACGAAATATTTTCGTTTTTAAAGGGTTGCGCATATTTCGAAAAGGTTTGAAATATTTTAGGACGCATTGATTTTGTGTAGGTAGGACAGCGTTCTTGTTATGGCCGTGTAATCGTTTATTTCCAATAAAATTGAAAAGTTTGAACGTGGTTTAATTTGGTAGTACGAGTATAGTAGAATCCCGTTATTGTCACAGTATTAATTATATAGCTTGGATAATAAGGTATTCATGAAGCGTGTGGTAACAAAACTATTTTCATATCTAAGTATGTTACTAACTTAACATTATTGAAAGTTAACAAAAACAATATCATATTGGTTTCCTAGAACACGTATCCTCCAACTTTGCTTGTATTAACTTAGTAGACAAACACACGCACACATAACTTTAGAACAACTTATTTATACTAAAACTTATCTATTTTCTGTGAGATAAATGATAAATTTAATTTACTAAGCGGTTGAAACTTTGGCGGCATAGGTATTCCTCGTGGAATTAACCGCAAAGCCATTATTGAATTGGTTATATTTTGCCAATTCGTGGTACTTATTTGACCTCTAACCTTTTCAACTTTTCAGTTTGTGGATTTACCCGATATATGGAAGTAGGCTTAGGTCAAACTCACTTGACTTTTTCAATTTATTTCGTGTTTCTTCTTTCTTTATTTTTATATTTTGAAGCTCTTCTGCCCAATCTTTGCCAAACTAAATATATTTGGGTCAGCTTCCAGTCCAACCGGGTGCAGTATTTTACACTGGCTTCTGCCCGCGGCTTCACCCGCGTAAAAAGTGTGTTGTCTTCCAAAGGGAATACAAACTATCCTATGCCCTTCCCAGAGTCTCAAAATATCTCCATGCCAAACATCTAAATGGGTCAGTAGGTCTAGAGATTACACCTACAACCTCACAAACTTTACCTCTTTATTACCCGACTGTCGAAGGAGGGTAGTGTGTTTATAAGTCTATGTATGTAAGTTTGTTCCTATGTGGCGTTCTAGACGGCAAACGCGTGGGCCGATTTTAATGATTCTTACGTCAATCGTTTCGTCTTAACCTTGCGAGTAGTACTGGCAACATTAAAATTGGAAAATAGAAAGAGCTTCTGGGCGCCATATTGTGCAGGTCCCACGTGCACAAAAGAATCTCATCATATAAAGATTGTCACTCATCTAAAATCCGACTTCGGCAAGCGCTGCATTACCTTGAAGATCAGAAAATCACCTCTACTTGTGTGACTATTACTGCCACAAACCTTAATTTAATTAGATGACGCAAGTCCCTCCATCTGTATGAAAGCTTAGCGTGCCACTTTTTCACAAACAATCTAAAAACAAATTTACTTACCAATGAAAGAAAACATTTCCAATGCCTCGGTAATTTTTTTTATACAGTCTTTACAGCTCAATGTGGCATAAAAATTTTACTTGATTTCGGTGGATTTCCGGTGCCGATAAAGTTAAATGAAAATCTCTGATTACGATCATTTATCGTAACTTTACTACATTTTTTTGGCACGCGAAGTAAAAGAAAGAAAGAAAAAAATATTTATTTGTGACCCGCACAGGAGACACGAGAAATATGCATAAATTTAAACAATAATAAAAATTTAAAAAAAAAACCCCGTGCGAGACCAAAAAGGCTCCTATCTCAGCTTGTGCAGCGATATCCAAAAAAGAAAATAACGCCGCGCTTATATTCTGATAGGACCCACTGTTGATGCCATGGACACACTTACGGAAACGGAAAATACTTAAATAATAAAATAATATATAAATAACAAACAAAATAGAATAAACACAGAAGGTGGGTCAAAGTATGTATATTATAATTATGTGTAAGTTACAAATCTATAAATAAAAAAATAATTTAAATGTAGGTAGAACTATGTACAAAGTCCGCGATGCTCAATAATCATTTGTCAAAACCATAGACAAATGACAGAGCGCGCGGACCAAAGGGTAATGTATTACATTTCTTAGAAAGGAACTTAAATCATGGAGAAACGGTTGAAGTGGAAAGGCGCGTTTTTTAATTTATTATTTTGTAATTCAACTTCTCGTGTTTATTGTAATTTAATTCTGTAAATATTCGTACTATTAGGTCTTATTTGGTGTATATATATATTTTTGTGTAATTGAAGACAAAAAAATGGGGAAAAAGAGGCGGAGGAAGGATGAGCTGGAAATTCCTCCGGATCTGAAACAGCATTTGCAGGAATCTTCAGACTCTGACACGGCGGAGTCCACGGTATCGACGGCATACTCGGTTACTAAATTTAAAGATGCCAATGATAAGGAACCTAAGGACAATAAATATGCCATATATAAGGTAAAGGGGTATACGCGTAAGTACAGTGAAGATACGAAGCAGGCAGAGTTAATCGTTTTTCTTAGTCATATGGACGAGAATAAGTTTTTCAACGACAAAGATCGTATGGCCCTTTCCAAGGGCATACGAGAACATGGAGTGTCTGGTGTGATGCACTTGCGCACAATAAACAAATATAAGGTCGGTGTCACATTTGATTTACCAAATAACGCCAATATGTTTCTAAAAAACAAAAAATTATTTGATCAGCTTTCTCTAAAAGCATCTATCCCTGCTGGTGACACAGAGGTTACTGGAGTCCTTACTTCAGTCCCAGTAGATATGTCTAATAAAGAGATATTTTCTTTAATCGGCAGTTCAAAGAATGTAATACAGGTGAGGCGTTTCATGCGCAGGTTCAGAGGTGATGAAGGTAGAATATCTTTTGCCCCTACCCAGACTGTTGCTGTGACATTTGCATCCACTATTTTGCCAACTTATATTTATTTGGACTCATGGCGTCATGAGGTGAACAAATATATCCCACCAGTGAAACAATGCCTTAAATGCCTGCGTTATGGGCATATAGCTAAATTTTGTCGAAATACTGAAGTTTGTTCAATATGTACTGAACATCACAATTTCAGAATGTGTGTTGTTGCCCAAAAGGATGCTAAGTGTGCAAATTGTAACGGCAATCATATTGCAATCTCTTCAGCATGTCCAATAAAAAAGCAAAAGGTAGAAGAAAATAAAATTAAAACTAAAAATGCTACATATTCAGATCTTTTTAATGTAAACTCTTTCCCAGCTTTAACATCACGCAATCTGGACACTCAGATTAGTAATCTCATGAAATCAGATAAATTTATAAATACTTTAGTCGAAACACTCACAAAAATAATAAGCAATAAAGACGAACCTATTAATTCACTTTCTATTAAAGAAGCCTTGAAAACAACGTTCAGTAATAAATTTTCTTCAACCAGTTGATGGATTTTTCAGAATTAAATATTGTACAGTGGAATGCTCAAAGTTTAAATAGTAATAAACATTTATTTATCGATTTTCTTTATAGTCACAATATACATATAGCAATTATCAGTGAAACATGGCTTAAACCTCACCAAAATTTTAAAATAAAAAATTATAATATTGAGAGAAATGATACCGGTAACAAACATAACGGAGTCGCAATAATTATTCACAATACCATTACCTACTCTAAAATTGATACCTTCTTTGATAACTCATTGCAAAACATCTGTATTCAAATAAAAGTAAATAACAAGGAGATAAGCATAGTCAGTTTTTATAGTCCTTTGAATTGTAATCCAGCATTCAGAAAAGAAAACCTTGATTTATTAATAAAATCTATTCCTGGGCCATTTATATTTGCTGGTGACTTTAACGCTCACCACTCGTCTTGGGGTTGTGGCTCGGATTCTGTACGAGGTCGAAACATTTTGGAAGTAATAGATGATAATGATTTGGTTCTGCTCAATAATGGTCATGCAACAACAGTTGGCTCTTTAACTTGGCGACCTAACGCGCTAGATTTGACGCTGGTCTCTTCGTCTTTAGCTCTCAATTGTGAATGGAACGTACATGATTGTCCTCTTGGTAGTAGTTATCACATTCCTATAATCATTAAAGTAGTGATTAGTAATATTAACAAAAGTAATACATACAGCAATTGTTCTAATGCTGAACATTTGCCCATTTATCCAAATTATAAATTGGTGGATTGGCAAAGATATAGTAGTCTTGTTGATGAATTGTTGGTTGATTTTAAAGTCGATACTATAAGTCTTTCTGGTACATATCTTAAATTTTGTAGCATTTTACATACAGCAGCTGTAAATTCTATTGAAAATAATAATCATTTGACTGGTAGGACAAATTTTGTCAATCATTCATGTCTTGTAAATAATTTTAAAAGACCTTATCTTCCTTGGTGGAATCAAAAATGCACAGAAGCCGTATTAAATTTTAAAAATGCATACATATATTTTAAAAATAATCCTTCAGAAGAAAGCTATCTACAATTCAAAAGGCTTCGAGCGGTTAAAAAACTTGTTCTAAAATTGGAAAGACAAAAAAGTTGGTTTGCTCTTTGTGAAACATTCAATAGGACTACGCCATTATCTGTCATATGGAAATTTATGAGGAAGTATAATAAAACATTCAATTTTAATGCTCTCGAAGATGATGGATGGGTTTTAGATTTTCTTAAAAAATACACACCAGATTTCGCATCACAAGACTCAAAATCTTCATTCACAACCAGTACTAATCCCAGCAATAATTTTCTTCTTAGTCCTTTTTCATTGCAGGAATTAATATCAGCCATATCTTCCAGAAGAGATACTACTTATGGTCTTGATGGAATGCCATACATACTTTTTAAAAAACTTAGCATTAGTAGTTTAAAAATATTTTTACAACTTTTGAACTTATTATGGCAAAATGATATTATACCTCTTAACTGGAAGGTGGATTGCCTTGTACCTGTTTTAAAACCAGATAAGCCTAAAATGTGTCCTGATTCTTACCGCCCTATAGCTCTTACTTCTTGTGTTGGAAAATTATTTGAACAACTTTTAAAACAGCGTTTAGAGTTTTATATTGAAAAAAATAATATCTTACCATCAAACCAATTTGGTTTTCGTAGGAATCGTTCTGCTAGGGAAAGTGTTTGTCAATTACAGCTCGATATTCACAAGTCTTTATCGTCAAATGAAAATTTGGTTGGAGTGTTTTTTGATATTGCAGGTGCATTTAATAGTGTGAATATAGATATTTTATGTAGTGAGTTATCACAGATAGGAATCCCTGGAAAAATAATAAATTGGTTAAAACAATTTCTTAGCAATAGGAAAGTCTTTGTAAAATTTAACAGACACCTTTATGGTCCTAGGCTATCGTCTAAAGGAGTTTGTCAAGGGGGCATTTTATCGCCTTTAATATTTATATTGTATATACGAAGATTAAATTTAATGTTAGGGTCTCAGGTTAAAAACTTACAGTTTGCAGATGATTTAGTGGTTTATGCATCTGGGAAAAATGTATCACAACTAGTTGAAATAGTGAATGCTGCATTAATGTATCTATGTAAATATTTCTCTTACCTTGATCTTAGTGTCAACCCATTGAAGTCCAAAGTTGTTTTATTTGGTAAACATAATCATAATATGCCTGCTGTGTTTTACAATAATTGTGCATTACCCAGTTCTTTAGATGTCAAATTTTTGGGTGTTATTTTTTCACATAATTTGTCCTGGAATAATTATATGAAACATATTATTAGCAAAGCAAATAAAGCTTATAATATTTTGAGATCCTTGAGTGGTACATATTGGGGTGCAGACCCTAAAATTTTGTTATTATTGTACAAATCTTTAGTTCGTAGTCACTTTGAATATGGTTTCTATTGCTTTGCTGCAGACTCTAAACATGTAAATAGTTTAAATATTTTGCAAAACAAGTGTTTGCGCGTTATAACTGGGGCGTTCAGAAGCACTCCTGTAAATGCAATGCAGATTGAATGTAATGTTCCACCATTAGCCATTCGTTTTGATTACTTGTTAGAAAGGTTCTTTTTGAAGCTTTATAGTGTTTTGGGTAATAGTCTTTTAGTCAATATGTTGCATTTAGCTATGCAAACTGCTACAAAATCTTTTTATATACTACAGCAACTTAGAAAATTTAAAAACTTTATTGAAAATATTAACATTTACCGATCTAAGCTTATCTTGCCTTGCTATGAGGGAACTTTCAGCAGTAAATTTCCAGCTATTAGTGTTATTATAAATAAGAAAAAGGATTTGCCTTCAAAAGAGGAAGTATATGTAATGTTGTCAGAGTGGTCAGATCATAAATTTGTGTATACTGATGGTTCCAAGAATGATAGAGCTGTTTCTTTTGCCATCTATGAGCCATCTTCAAACGTAGGTATTGGTAGGAGAATTGACAGAAATGCTAGTATTTTTACAGCTGAAGCTGT
This sequence comes from Orthosia cruda, assembly GCA_964057195.1. Lineage (NCBI taxonomy): Eukaryota > Metazoa > Arthropoda > Insecta > Lepidoptera > Noctuidae > Orthosia > Orthosia cruda. The sequence continues at coordinate 16,022,601 of OZ059844.1, forward strand.
TGCAATTCTGAGTGCTTTGAAACATATTAAAAATAGCAATTCTGAACATAGCAAATGGGTTGTAGTAAGTGACAGTATGAGTGTTTTAAAAAATTTGGCAAATAATAAACTACATGCCAACACTAATTACATTATTCATTTGATAAAACAACTCTGGGTTGAATTAGCCCAGTCAAATATTGAAATTTGTTTTGTTTGGGTACCTTCACATATTGGTGTTAGAGGAAATGAAAAAGCAGATTTTCTTGCCAAAAAAATTGTTGAATTGGAAGAATTAATACCTAGCACTGATACGAGTGTTCCCATACCATACACAGACGCAGTTAGTCTCTTAAGACGGCGCATGTGTGAGGCATGGGGGAAATATTCATACCACTGCACACATATTGAAAATAAAGGTTCTTGGTTTAACAGTCTTGATGTTCAAATCAACTCTGTTCCTTGGTTTTGCAAAAATAATTTATTTGTAAGTAGAAAGTTTTATTCAATTATTTGTCGTATGCGCTTTGGTCATTGTAGATTAAATTATCATCTTCGTCGTCTTAAAATGGTCAGCATATCGTATTGCAATTACTGTCAATCAGAAAAAGTTCAATCACTACATCATATCTTCTTTGAGTGTTCATCTTTCAACATTCAGCGCCTTGTGTTGTCGGATGAGCTTCTAAAAATTTATAAAACACCTGATAGGGTCCCGCTGTGCATACAGGAGTTGCTTAAGAACGCTTCAACTTATTTATATTTGTATAGATACATATTGGAGACTGTTAATGAGATTTAAATAGTTCTATTTCTTGTTCCTATGCACCTAGGTATATGTAAATATTACCGTTTTATTATTATTTATAGTTTGTATATTTAAAACTGTAGCTTAAGATGTTTTTTAAAAAAAAACCAGAAGAAAGAAGAAAATAAACTTATACAAGATGACATATCTTTGATGACATGAATGAAATGGAAATGACACTTAACCTGGAATTGATTGACATATAATGGAAATGACGTTTACCCTGGAGTTGGAATTGAAAAAAAAAACGGAATTATGTAAAAACAAGATTTTTACTAATAATCAAAGACAAACTTATAATGACTACAACATGGATTAGAAAAACGAAAGACATGATTTCTAAACATATTACGAAAGAAAAAAATACCTACGAAAGACTAGGCAGTATGGTTGAAAGACTATAGCCTGCCCGAAGGGCGAAAAAAAAAAAAAAAAAAAAATTAAATCATGGAAAAAAGAAATCTATGGTCGACTGTCAAAATAAATATGTTATGAAATAGTGTAAATAAATAAGAGTAAATAAACCAGGCGAAAAGAATACATAGAATAGTGTTTTGCTAGTATTGGATAAAACAGAGTGATGTGTATGTTATGTGTGGTGTATGTAAGTACATACAATCGCGTCATCTAGTTAGATGTATGTCCGTGATTACTACTTACTTACTTACTTCTATGCCTTTAAATAACACGTTATGTGCAAATTTTATTTCTGCACAGCAAAAGCAATATCAACTTTAAAACAAGTTTTCCTATTTAGCTTTTCAAGAGCAAGTAATAAAACTAGGTTAGAACTGCATTACAAACTCGAATAGTAATACGCTTGCAGACTCCAGTTGTATTTTAACTTGTGTGAATTCTAACTAGTACTTTAAATTGGTTTATCGCGTTAAAGTTAAACCCCGTTGGATAAGTTTTACGCTCTCGTTTCAAGTAAAAGGCTCACCACGTTCTTTTACTGAAAAATACTTTAAGGCGTATATATTTTCCAATGTTAACGTGGTATTGGACGTGCGCTCGCTTGGTGCCAGAATATCAATATTGGGTCTCTCTCCTTTTGGACAGTTTTGTTAACAAAATATTTTTTTATTTACATATCCTGTGTAGGTTAAGAAGAAATTCCAACCATATTTTTATTTGTGTAAAAATATTTTTAAATATCCAAATCGTTTTGGAGGAAAATGCAAAAGGAAGCGATAAATATCATGTTGTTATTTTTTTTTAAGCTAAAGTTTTCGTCATATGAAATAAAAACATGTTTCATAAATGAAGGGTACAGGCAAAAAACAGAAAATGTCCTTATTAATAGATTTTGAGTAAAACGCAGTTAAAAGATTAGAAGTATGTAATTTTTATCGTTCTTCTTTACCGGTATGTCATGGACATTAATTGCCGGTTCTTTTCGTTACGGCCATAAACAAAAACGTCTTTTTAGCGCTTTACGTTTGCTTTAAAAAAAAAAGTTAGTGATTGAGAATAAAACTACCATAGATAAAGATTTGTTTGCCAATAAAAATTTAAACTTGTGACATTCCCTGTTTTTTGCCTGTAGGGTCTAATAATTTAGGTACATGAATCAATAATAAAAACCGTTGGGCCTGAAGTAAAAACAGGACTTGCGAATTCCATACCTGGTATGACATTATGATTATCAATCGCCATATCCAGGCTTTTAAGATTTCTTTTCAAAAGATCGAATTGACTCGTTGGTCTAGTAGTCGCAAGAGTTACTGCTGTGCATGAGGTCCTGGGTTCGATTCCTGGGTCGGGCAGTCTTATTGGGTGTTTATGGTTTAAAAACTTTATTTCTCAAAAATAATTATATTCATTTATATGAGAAAATGAAATGATGACCTGGATACGTCAATGTGGCGGCGCCTGGGAGAGGCCTATGTTCAGCAGTCTTTTGGCAAATGGTAATGATGATGATAATATGAGAAAAAACTTATCCCTATTGATCACTTCATGATGCGGCCAACTATTTCATGAAATTATTGTATTTCATTAAATGAAAAATATCCGCTGCCCACATCCTGATATGGTCTGGTCAGATCAATGAATAATCAGCGTTTGACGATATGAACAGCTAGCCGCACGGCTACTTCATGATATTACGGTCAAACATTAGTGAACAATAACGTAAAATAGTTACATTATCCACCGTTAGAGGCGCTGATATCGATGTGTTTTTGTGAAGCATCATGGCGGCGGACAATTATTCTGATAAAAAGCTAATTATAATGCGCCAATTGAAGATACAAGTGAAGGCAAATTTCATTACGACACATTTGTTACTTAAACTTTACGCTTACGAAGTTTTAAAGATGTTTTTAGGGTTCCGTACCTCGAAGGGAAAAAACGGAACCCTTATAGGATCACTTTCTTGTCCGTCCGTCTGTCCGTCCGTCTGTCTGTCTGCCAAGACCCTTTTTCTCAGGAACGCGTGGAGGTATCAAGCTGAAATTTATATCAAATACTCAGGTCTACTGTGCCTTAAAGCTGTGAAAAAATCAAACTTGCCAACGCAATCAAAAGATAGATTCGTTTATGCCGCAAATTTTCGACACTCGCAAGGGAATCAGAACCTACAGGGTACTTCCCTGTAGGTTCTGATTCCCTTGCGAGAGTTTTATGGAGAAATAAATATAATTTAATATAATACAAATATTTTCAATAATTTGAAACATACTACTTCCTCATGAACGCGTAGAGGTATTAAATTGAAATTCATATCAAATACTCAGGTATAAAACCTTTAAGATTAGGTTTGCACGGAACCCTCGTTGCGCGAGTCCGACTCGCACTTGGAAGGTTTTTTTTTAATATAATATGAAAACGTTTCATTAATGATATGGCCAAACGTGGATTGACATATCACCAATCGTTGACATTTAAACGATATGGTTAGCTTTACCTGGCATGAAGCGATCAATTCTATGAGCTGCCCACGACATAATAATAGGTTTTTTTTTTTTATAAAACACCACACTCAACCAATTCTCCTCGTCGATTTCTAACAAAATATTGCTGGACCTAAAATCAATACACTACCTGACCCTTAAGTAAAATTTATTTAAGGAATGAGGACCTTGGGACGTGTTGGGAAAACCTCTCCGGGTTGTCGCATGACTGGCAGGGACAAAAGTATTTGTGCTAAACCCGCAAAACTCTTAATGTGATAAGTTTGCAGTATACGTTAAAAGTTGTAAGTTTTGGGTGAGGTGTGTTGGAAGAAAACAAATACAGATTTTGTAAGATCAAGTTTTTTTTACTTAGACTAGCTTCTGCCTGCGGCTTCGCCCGCGTGAATGTAGGAAATTAGCCCGACTGAAGATATTCCCGGAATAAAAAGTATCCTGTCTAATCTATCTCTGTGCCAAATTTCATCCAGATCGGTTCAGCCGTTCTGGCGTGAAGAAGTAACAAACACACTCACAAACATTCACATTTACGACGATATAGTGTATTAAAATATCGCATGACGTCATGCCTTGGTACACTTTTTACATAGAAGTGACGTCACAACCGGACTCCTGAACTTAGATACGTTTTATCTTGGTGATTTTTTATTGATTTGGATAAGCAAAAAATACGTGTCCAATATTTTTTGGTATCTGTCTGACGGACTAAATAGAATTTGCTGTTTCGTACCCTGTTGTCCCTATTCTTGCAATACGCATCTTTCAACTATAAGTAAGCTAATTAATTGCATAAGGTTGCCTAGTGCGATAAGAACGCCCATTGTACACTTGTATATTTGAACGTTTGTCCTGTATATTTTATTGTGGTGTACAATAAAGTATGTAGGGAATACTGTGTAATTGTCAGGAAAAGCCATTATTTGCATGGGTTCTTTTCGGGCTAGTACGAGTTAGACAAACCAAGTTCTTCGCTTCGGGTCACAATGTAACTGATCACGTTATGTATTGGCGAATAACGTAGGTACACGACATTCCACTAAGCGCGTAGTTTTATCTACACGAACAATCGGTCACTGTCACGGTATATCTCCATAAGTTTTATTACAAAATTAACCACTCAATCCAACCCGCCATAACCTTACTCGATCCTTGCCCGATCTCCCTTCTTCGCGCCAAAAATTAGTGCTTAGTGTTACGTCAATTTGACATCTGTCAAAGGCATTCGAAACCATGCCACTCGTCAGAACGAAATCCTCAGATGTACCTACACGGCCTCCTGACTATCGCGAGGCCGCGAGCATTTAACAATCCTTATATTGGCCCGTCATATCCCACACACCCTAGTGGGTCCTATCAGAATATCAGCGCGGCGTTATTTTCTTTTTGGATATCGCTGCACATGCTGAAATAGGAACCTTTTTGGTCTCGCATAGGGTTTTAATTTGTTTATTTTATATTATTGTTAAATTTTATGCATATTTCTCGTGTCTCCTGTGCGGGTCACAAATAAATATATTTTCTTTCTTTTTCTTTTCTTTCACACCAAAGAAAGTAACATTCCATTTGGATCCGCTCGTCCATTCCTGACATGCATACTCTACGATATCATACGGTGTAGACCAGGCGCACAAGATCCTTTAGATCAACCAACAACTCATCATATCATATGTGGAACGGGCGCACAAGTTTTCAACTAACCAACTATTCACAGCGTGGCATGGACAGGGCGTGCTGGGCCCCTTCGACCATCCAACTACTCTCAGCGTGGCATGGACCGGGCGTACTGGGCCTTATTAACAAGATACTTTTCTGAATGGACGGTAGAATCAATTATTGTTAAATTTAAATTTATATTTTTGTCGTTCAAAAGTGTCGCTTAATGGCATAGTTGAAATAAACAATTTTCATCTCTGTCTTTAGTGGCATGAAACCAAAAGCGGGGTTTCTTTGTTCCAGCTACTGAGAAATACAGAATCGTCATACAATTTTTCTAGTGTTTCAAAGTGTCGCGGGTCACGCAGACCCAACTGTCCACTCGCCGGGTTAAATTATGCGAAAAGTGGCACGCTCCGTTTTCATACAGATGGTGGGCATTATCTAGTTAGATTTAGATCTGTGCTTATGAATCATCCCAAACCCGGCCACATACATCATGACGCCGCCTTATCTGCCCAACTCATCACTAAATATACTCGATAAAGTGTCATTATATCAGGGCAGGCGATGGTTCAAACGCCTAAATGTGTTTGTGCATTTCGATAGCGCTTGTCACAAACCTTTTTGTTTTTTTTTCAATCGCAATGGTGACAATTTCGTTTATAGGTCACTTGTTTAGAGCCTCAAGCATAGAATTTCACACAGATGCCGGTTGAAGGGTTAATAGAGGCTATAGTCAATAGTACATTATTGCAAAGGCCGGGAAATAGCTAATTGCAGGTCGAGTATGAGATTGAAGGTCGAGCCGTAGGCGAGGAATTCACTAATATGAGACAGGCAATTGCCATTTCCGCCGAGGCATATATAGTGCTTTTCTCAAAAGAATGCAGGGCAATAAAAGATATTTTTTATATTATTCATTTACTTTATTAAAAGTTACAACAATATTGCTGGAGCGTTGTAATGTTCCAAATTCAAAAAACGCTCCTGCAAATGATTTGATTTTCTTTGTCCGTAAATTCGATACCTCGCGTGTTCTGTTTTTTTGAAAATAATAACAGTATTTCCATGCATGTTTGAGAAAAATATTTTACACAAACCAAGGTAATAAGTGTCACCATTTACAAATTGACTGCCAGCTACAATTATTGCTATGGCCAAGCCACTTTCTTTTTTTTTGTGGTGGGAAGTCGTCCAATAACATCTCCGCTCTGGGTGAAGCGGGAGGGCGTGTCAGACTTTCACAGACTAAAACCCACCCGTATGCCTTAAGTTGCTTGAGCCAGGACCGCGGTAACTCTCTTTAAAATTTATCCGCGACCCAGACAGGATGCCACCTGGAACTTGTATATAGTAGTGCAAATTGAGTATGCACGAATATTATTAGCAGTGGCGTCTCTAGTCGGTTCTGTGTTCTGTGATTACTTAGCCCGGCTTTTCAAGCTCAGAGTTTTAGACGGCGAATAACTTAAGAGACGGTTCGTATACTGTTTAGAGACGTTTATCAAGATACTTAACTTACAATACGAGAAGGATAGTGTTGGAACTGGCGAGATTTGAGACTATGGTGGCAGTTTAGACTCATTCTGAATCCTGATCAAATTAGCTCAGTGCGCATCGACTGCTACACACATAGACTAACGCCCTTTTCTCATAGGGGTAGGCAGAAATAACAGAGCGCTACTTGCTGCGATCTTTACATACTCTTTGCTTCATTTTCGTTTAAACTACTAGCCATAAAAGTACAATATAATCAAAATAACCAAAATAAAGACAAAGACAAAGATATTTTATTTCAACTAGGCCACAAAGCGGCACTTTTGAACGTTGGATATATTGATTCTACCGTGCATTCGGAAAGTAGCTTGTTATGGAGAAGAACGCACAAGAAACTCCATACTTACTCTTTTAAAAAAAAAATGTTTTTTTTTTACAATATTTAGGTACATAAGTACATACATTAATAAATTTATATGTGTGAGGACAATGCACCCAGAATCACTACATACTATACTACGTACAGGTACAAAGTATTACAAGTACTCACATATGTACTGTGCAGTTACATAATAGGTACTAGAAAAACACTAGCATCCGAAGCAGTTAAGTTAAGACCAATCCCAACTGACGGCGCCCGTTCACGAACATGACGCATAAATCGGCACCACCCAGCTCAACCATCATGAATGATCTAACACACACGCCACGTCTCATTCGGTTTTAGAATGTGGGGAGGAATTTTATTGTAACATTTTGTACAGTACCCCATGAAAGAAGAGGCTACTTTAGCCAGTCTGAAACCTGGTTGAACTAATTGGTCCCTATTTCTAGTAATGTAATTATGTCTATCTCCGTTTTTACTAAAAAGATGTAAATTCTTTCTCACGTACATGATATTTTCATAAATATATTGACAAGGAACCGTCATGATGTTAATGCCCTTAAACAGTTCCCTTAGAGAATCGCGCCGGCGAAGATTGTATATCGCTCTGATGGCTCGTTTTTGCAGAATAAAAATTTTCAATGTCTGCAGCCCTTCCCCATAGTAAAATACCGTAAGACATTATACTATGAAAGTAACTAAAATAGACCAGCCTCGCGGTATCTACATCACTAAATTGACGAATCTTTCTAACAGCATAAGCTGCCGAACTTAGCCGCCCTGCAAGTGATATTAAATGAGGACCACATTGTAACCTTGAGTCTAGCGTGATCCCCAGGAAAACCGTTTTATCGACGAATTCTAGCTTCTCCTTGTTTAATATAATGTCACAATCAGTACTTTTGACATTCGGCAAGGAAAATTTAACGCACTTAGTTTTTTTACCATTTAAAACTAAATTATTGGCAGTGAACCAATCCTGAACCTGCCGTAGCGCGTTATTTACGTCGTCAACCTGACAAGTACGTCTATTTATTTTAAAAATTAAAGATGTGTCATCAGCAAATAGCACCATGTTTAGTTTTCTTAAAATGGATTTGATTAAATGAAACATATGTAATTATAAAAATTGTTTTATAATGGAGTTAAAATAAAATTGGTTTTGTGCAGGCCATGTAACATTCAAATCAAAATTTAAGGGATTATGCACTTGACATTCCGGTAGCATCTGTCAATTTCTAACACTTTGCCGAGGTCATTTCGTCTAGGGCCCAAGTATTGGTTTTAAATTATTATTTTTTCGAAATGAAAACTCTGAACCTAATCGGATTGGTTTTAAATACGAAACTGTTCGAAATACAAACCCTAAACATATTTGGATTGGTTATAAATTCAAAATTGTTCGAAAAGCTAACTCTGAATCTTTTCAGATTGGTTCTAAATTCGAAAACGTTTGAAATGCAAAACTGAACCTATTTGGATTCGAACAAAATTCAAAATTTTTGAAATGCATACTTTAAACCTTTTCTGATTTGTTCTAAATTAAAAATTGTTGGCAATATAACTCTATCTTTTTCGATCGCCAAAAAAAGAGGGATTCTCAATGGGGATGGTGAACGCAAAGCTGAGCGCAGATGTCGCTGTCGGCGCAATGGCTGCTGTCAAATCATTTTTAACCGACTTTCCAAAAAGGAGGAGGTTCTATGTTCGACATTATGTTTGTTTTTTTTTTTTTTTTGTGTATGTTCACCGATTTCTCCGTCAATTGTGTACCGATTTTGAAAATTCTTTTTTTGTTTGAAAAAGTATGTTTCGAAATTGGTCCCATTTTAATTTGGTGAAGATCTGATGAAGAACTTCGGAGATATACAACAGAACTCTTCAATAAATAATGGTAAATCTCTCGAGATTGCTGCAATCGCATGTCTGTTTGTTGTTTATACCATTTCATAACATAACTTCACGCCAGTACGCTCTTAAGAGGTACGCAGATCTCTCATTACACCGGTTATGTTCAAGTTTCATGAAATCTATTTTGGCGTTTAAGTTATCTTCCTAAATTGCCTATTAGGTAGGTACAACTAAAAAGTGAAAAATAAAAAACTTTTTTCCAAAAAAATATTACCGACTTCCAAATACAAAACTACAAAGAGTAAAATAACTTTATTTTTTGAAGTCGGTGTCCATAACGCAAAAAAATGGTACCTACGAAAGACACCGACTTCAAAAAATAAAGTTATTTTACTCTTTGTAGTTTTGTATTTGGAAGTCGGTAATATTTTTTTGGAAAAAAGTTTTTTTGCTTTATTTACATCACGTTTTTTTGTTATTTTTTGGTTTTAAATCCGTCTACCATCGTTATTGATAATATGTATAGTCCCTGGAAGCTTAAGGAATTGAAAGACGAACTAAATAAATAAGGAGCAAGGATAACTGGAAAGAAAACAGATCTTTTTGAAAAGTAGATTTTTATACAATAAAATATTTTTCATCGGTGATATGTTCTAGATTTGTCTATTTTTTTAGTGGTAACGAGTTCTTTCTTACTTGAGTCATGGTAGGAAAATTTACAAAAAATTAGAGAATATTACTTTAATTCTTTACGTTTTAGGTTAGAAGTTTTATTTTATTTTCGGCAATCAAAGCCCTCAAGCTTCTGAAGGCCAAGCAAATGACATTCCTGCATTAGAACTTTAACAATACATTAATAGCTCCACTATATCGCCGACGATTACCAAGCAACATAATCAGAGTTACTTTGACAGATACGTAACATAACCTATAAATATGTATAGCCTTTTCCCAGATTTTTTTGCGTTGTATCATTGCGCAACAATTGAATACGGGGGTTGGTAAATCCTGGTACAGCACACAGAGACATATTTCGAGAAAATTAAATTTTACTGAATGATAGGTTACAAAATGTATGAATTTGACAGCTTTCAATAGCCATAGCGACGATGCGCCACCTATCGTGATAAAATGGCAGTTCACATCCCCATTCGGCTTAATATTTTTGCCACTCATTTTTTTTTGAGCCAGCAAGTGAAATACTTGTATGAGTTCAATATTTATGGCAAAGTATTCCACCCGCCTCCGGTTTATACCTTTCTTATTACCATAGGATATAAACAGATGTTTGCCAATTGCCATACTACTTTTATGTGTATGTAACAAACATAGTTCCATTTTATTACCATATTTTATAACTGGAGATGAAAATTTCCCAGGACACAATATGGAATATGCAAATTGACTACACAGATCTAGTAAAACTTTGGATTACGTTATAAGCACCACTATATATTCTATACTAATTTTAACTTCATTTTTCCAACTCTATCCTTTCCTATGAATTTAATATGAGAAAGGGCTTTAAATACACTAACATTATATCAGCGATGACGATTGTGAAAACTCCAATATGTTTAGAATGATACTTTTTACCCCAGGAAGTACCTTTCCTTTGGATATTTGATGACATTTACGCGGGCGAAGCTAGTATAAAATAAATTATAGGTAGGTTCCTAAACCGATGGGTGATAAACCGTGACTTCATCGATCTCAAGTAGGTATTTACTGTTGCTCTCAAGATTCATTTTTCCTGTGAAGACTCCGCCTACGCCCCGTTCTATGATAAATGGTAGCTTTCCGTTTCGCATTATTTCTTAGCGCTGTTTCCTAAATAATCACTGAAGCGTGTAAAAGTGTCTTGAATACCTATGCAAACAGAGTATTTTTTTTAAAGGTCATCTTTATGAGATTTTATTTGCGTTCCACTAACTTGTATACTTAATAAATAATTACTTAAAACAAAGGTTTTGCCATTTGCTAATTGGTTTTTAAACAAAATATAATTATTAGAAAATAATCTTTTAACTTTAAAACTTTCACGTTATGCTTTAGTACCTCCTGAACATGGCCCATTAAGACCCATTTCCACTTCCAGGTGTTCAGGGTCACACAAGTCATGAGCTCTGTTTTGTAGGTACGTCATAACAGCTTGTAAGTGGCGTGGGTGGTGATGCGATGTTGCATGCAAGTACCTATCAGTGAGTGTGGGTTTCCGGTAAACGCAGTGTGACAGTGATCCATCAGGTCTCACAGTTACTCTGACATCCAGGAAAGACAACGATCTGTCTGTCTCCACCTCGCATGTGAACCTCATGTTTGGGTGAATGGAGTTTAGAATAGAATAGAATAGAATATACTTTATTGTACACCATAAAATTATAAACAATTACAAGAAAAACATATAAAAACGGGTACAAAGGCGGTCTTATCGCTGACAGCGATATCTACCAGACAACCTTTGGATGGACTGAAAAAAAAACTTAAAATAAAAAAGGGGGGTAGTCTGCGGTGTACTGCTATTAGATAAAAACATAAATATATACAAGATTATATTACTATAATAAATACTATACATAAACCTATATATAAGCATACATAATATTACATGAAATTTATAGAAAGAGAGAGAAACAAAAAGATAAACGGTTAAATAATGATGACAGAGATTCGATCAGAATAGAAAAGCGTTAGAGAGAAAGGAAATGGTTTTTAACCAGGTTTTTAAAAGAAACCAGTGACTGGGCTTGTCTAACTGACAACGGCAACTCATTCCACAATCGCACAGCCTGGACCGTAAACGATTTGTCGTAAAACTTAGTGGAATGAGCAGGCATCAAAAGATTCAAATTCTCCGATGATCTCAAGTGTCTAGAATGTGTGTCATGAAGGAACTTAAATCATTCTTTGAGATACGTGGGGGTTGTAGGAATAAACATAATACTGTAGAGTAATGACAAAATATGGGCATTCCGGCGAAAGCGGATAGGCAGCCACTTGAGCTTAATTCGAAATTCGGAAACATGGTCATATTTGCGTAAACCAAATATGAATCTAATACAAAAGTTCTGGAGTCGCTCAAGCTTATCTAGCTGCACTTCAGTTAGGTCTAAATAGCTGACATCGGCATAATCAAGGATTGGGATAAGGAGGGATTCGGCGAGTGCAGTTTTGGTGGCAGTTGGAAGGAAATTGCGCAGTCTGCGCAAAGACCCCGCAGACGCAAACATCTTGCGGCTAACTTCCTGCAGTTGAGGACCCCACGAAAAGTCTTTGTCTACTAAAATACCCAGATCTTTCACTGAGTCGCTGTATGGAATAGCTGAGCCATCAAAGACAATCCGGGGGAGCTGCGACCAGTTAATTTTCAAGCGCAACCTAGGACTACCGACAACAATGACTTGAGTCTTCGTAGGATTTATCTTCAGACCATGAGCCAAACTCCACTCAGAAATACGAGCCAAATCTTTATTGACCATATTAACTGCCTCAGACAATTCTTCTACCGGAGCTTGAGAATATATTTGCAGATCGTCAGCGTACAGGTGGTAGGACGAGAGAAGTGCATTGGAAATAGAATTAATAAAAATAGCGAAGACCAGAATAGAGGTGACCTATATCTACTTTCCGTTTACTTCCGTGCGTTTACAACGTGCTTAGCAAGGTCGTAAGTGGGAGAAGCAATTTGACTTACGATTGGACGCACGTTAGACTTATGTATTTTAGGGAGCCCACATAATTTTGGTGGTTGGTGCGGTTTCGGGGCGCAAAAGTTTTTTGAACTCGTCTTCTGTAAGAAGGTCTTCATTTTCACTGATCACAGTTCGTATTCGTCGCGTTACTCTGGCCGCAGGGTTGAGTGATACCGGTTTATATACCTTGTCATCACACAACAACTCCCGTACTTTGCTTTGGTAATCAGTAGTGTTCATCACAACCGTGGCGTTCCCCTTGTCGGCCTTGAGCATTAAGATATCCTGGTTTTCCCGATTATTCCTCAATGCTTGACGCTCTTCCTTCGTGATGTTGCTCTGCGGGAGTTTCGAATTCCGCAACATAACCGCGACATCCTGCCGTAATGCCTCGGCATCGGTATCTTGTTACGTTGAATCGATTCCTCAACACCACTGATTACAATTTCGTACGGTATACGCTTAGGTGTTAATTCGCAAAATGCATACCTTTACCCAAGATGCTGATGGTTGCTTCGTCTAAACTCTCATTTGATGAATGTATAACGTACTTTTCCTGTTTATCGCACTCCGTGGACACTTTTTCCTCGAAATACCGTCGACTTAACAACTTCGAGAATTTTCGCTCATGTTGGGCACTGCATAGATCATAAGTGCGACTACAAGCTAGTCGGTGAACTTACAGTATAAGGACACGGTCAGTGTTGCGTGTAGAAATGTGAAGGTAGATGAAGAAATTTCTGCCCCAACGGAGCCAGTACACCGAGACACCAGTCTACCCGGGACCACGGTCGTTGCAACACGGCCGAAACGTCGGGTGAAATAGGTAAATAAATAAATGAAATCATCGCGTTAAATACCCGTGGTATATTGTTTCTCAAAAAATCTTTTATATAATAATACAAAACGAATTAGTAAATAGCAATACTAGTTTTGTTCCCAGTACCTAAAATAAAAGTGCGTAAGACCTAATTTTTTTTTCAAGTGTTGTTTAGTTGTCAAGTTTGGTGATATTCGAAGTTAATGTTATTGATGAATGATGTTGAAAGCTTCAAGGCTATCAATCTATACCAATATTATAAAGTGGAAAGATTTTTTTGTTTGTTTGTACCGAATAGGCTTCGAAACTACTGGACCGATTTCGAAAATTCTTTCACCTATGGAAAGCTACATTATTCCCGAGTAACATAGGCTATAATTTTGACGGGAGCGAAGCCGCGGGGGTCAGCTAGTAAAAAATATATTGATTCCGAATAACAAACAAAAGAGTAATAATTAACTTATAGTGATGACTCAGTGTGTCTTCTTGTCTGTTTATTATATAATTATGTGTAAATGAATGGATGAATTAATAAATGATAAGATTAGTAATATATAGTAGAAAGTAAGAGAAAGAAAAATAAGTATGCACTTACAAAATGAAGCATGTTCTGACACCAAATAAATAGGGTAGTTGAAAAAAAAAATGATTAGTCCACCAGTTAGAAAACCTAAAAATATTGGATACGTATTTTTCTTTTGCCGCGTAAAAAAAAAGTTACGACGATACAGTGTGTTGAAATATCGTGTGACGTCACGGTGTGCTACAGTTTATACTGACAAAGGGACGTAACAAGCCCCCACTCCTGAACTTTGATTAGCTTTACCTTTGTCTATTTTAATTTTTTTGATGAACCTAAAAATACGGGTCCAATATTATTTGATAATCTCACTGATGGACTAAATAGAAATATCATGTTTCTACCCAGGATACATCCCTATTGGGGTAAATGATAACGATTATACCAGAAACATACTAATGCTATTAATTCTAGCCAACAACATAAACCAAAGCCATTGAACCAACCCTAAAGACAAATAAAGCGATAAATATTACGAAACGGCACTTTAGTTCGACCTACCCTCTTTCAATAAAGAATCGCTTCATAAGCAATCCATGTAATAGCAAATTGAATTTTCACACTCCACTTGAGATCAAAGTTTGGCATATTCCAGGGTAATTGACCTCCGTACTACGGCGTACGATGATAAGTCGTCTCGGGTGGTCCCCTGGCGGTCCGCCAAGACCCGAGAGGACCCGAGAGAACCCGACAGGTCCCGTAGACTAATTCGTTATGACCTGAACCATTTCTTCTAAGTTTTCCTGACAAGGTCTCCTTGGTAATAGTTTTTTATCCGTTCGTTCACACCGTCTCAGTGTTATTTTTTGTTTGTTTTGTTTTTGTCGGTATGAGCTGTTTTATTGGCAATTATGTTAGCACGTAGTTAGGAGAAAGGTTTTGTTAACAAATACCTACTTATTGTAGTAGTAGATAGAGTTGGGTACGTAAGAAGGAGTCATGAAGATAAGGTTATGAAGGAAGAGTATTTAAAATTCTTTATTTTTCATCAGATAGTAGGTATTGAGACTCATTATTAAAACTAGAAAAGCACATTTTATTGAAAGTTTGTTAACACTCATTTTGTAAGATATTTTTCCTGACATTTTTCTTCTCTCTGACACCTTTTTAAAGGATTTTGCTTTTGGCAGTCTATGTATGTATGAATGTTTTTATTTACGTATGTTCAACCGTAGCGCGATATTATGGACCGGGTAACATAGGCTTAAAAATACCGCAGTCGGGTTACAGTTTTTAATTAAACTTTTTGCTTGTACAACAATTATTTCAGTGTTTTATTTTAAATGTAATTGCACTTTCGAACCAATCAAATCTCATAATTTAATCTGTTATTCTAATAGACTGGACCATGGTTCGCTTATTTCAATGTTTGTGGTAACAAAAACTACTTTAGGCGGCCTATATCCAGAGATTTTCGTATGAAAATGGGGATATATCCTCATGTCTGCTAAGTCAATATTGACTTAGCAGACAGCTTTATTCTAGCAAATTGCCTACATTTAATGTATTTGTTTGGCAGATTGAAACAATATCAACAATAAGACATTACTTTCAAGGATAAACTTTTAGAACTAGTTTACTTTTATGGGATGTGTTAGGTTTATCTTTCTTTGATATTTGACGTGTAGTTTTGGGTACTAAAAAGGTCGTTACACTTTCAACACAGAGGTCTCTACCTACGAGTATATCTATACATTAAATATAAGAAGAGTTCCTGAAAGTTGTATGGCATTCGACATAATAACATTAAACTCTTTTTGTTTGTTAAATTAGGTAATTTACCTATGTTTGCAACATTTGTAAGTATGTGAGAACCATGTTCCTATTTATCAAATGAATGAATTTACCTGTTTGTGCTTGTAATACTTTATACCTATAGAAACCCTAACCTTCTATACCTTTAGTGTTGCATCGTCCTCACGTATATGAATTAATATAAGTAAATGTTAAAAAACACTTTTTTATTAAAGGGTACGTTTGGAGTTTCTTGTCCGTTCTCTACTCCATAACAAGCTACTATTCCGAATGGACGGTAGAATCAATTATTATTACTTCTAAATTTAAATGTTTGACGTTCAAAAGTCGCTTAATGGCAAAAGTTGAAATAAAAAAAAAAATTCTTTGTCTTTTCTTCCTAGACCGTGTGTTCCATACTTGGCACCGTGTTCCTTGTCCTTATTTTTACTGAGCACAAATTCGTGCAGTATCGTCGTCGAGTTGAGCTTTTTTAGGTCTTTTATCCCGGCGACTGTTCGGAACCCACACATTCGCAAATATTTTGTTCACTCATTAACATTGAGAACTAAAATAATTCCATTTATTCTTCATGGGCATTCAATCCCAATTTGAGGTATATTTTTATAGGTCTTTCGCCAATCGACCCATTAGCAAGAGTATGCTACTCTTTTAATTTCATTTGATCACCATAAAATCCCCAAAAATTTCTCCTAACAATAAATAAAGCAACAGGATACGACTATAAAGTGTTGATTGCTCCAGTAACGTTTAGTAATCGCTCGTGTATTAATCAATTAGAGCTTACGAGAGGTCGCTCGTAAAAATCCGCCATCTTTTATTAGGACGCGTTCGCACTTAGACTGAGTTTTATTTATGTTCAGACTTCAGAGGCTCATATTATAAAAGCCACGCGGTAGCGATTGATAAAATGTCAAAAAAGAATGGGATTGCTAAGCACAATTGGGGCTTTGGTTTTTGTGCCACCAGTTGGCGCCACTGGGAGTAAGGTCCTTGAATAAAGCTGTTAAACGTTGTTATTACGCGCATGGAAGAAAACTTTGAATTAAAACCATTTCTAATGCCGTAGAAGTGCGATTGAATATAAAATCGAGTATTAGTTTTATGCAACCACTTTTACTTTTTAAAGAAACGTGGTTAAATTTATGAAACATTAAGCGTTATTAAAACAGTGATTGTTAAAACCCGTACTTACCTTAATCTGGTATACAATATTATAAAGAGGAAAGATTTTTTTGTTTGTTTGTACCGAATAGGCTCCAAAACTACTGGACCGATTTCAAAAATTCTTTCACCGTTGGGAAGCTACTCTATCCCCGGATGACATAGGCTACTTTTTATCCCTGTATTCCCACGGGAACGGGAACTACGCGGGTGAAACCGCGAGGCGTCCTCTAGTCTGGTATATTTGGAAAACATCCACACTATAATAAAAAAAATGTAAATAAGCTTGCGTTAAAAGCCAGAAAAGACTTTTGTAGACCTCATTCTACACTAGCGCCCCTAACGGCAAATTCAAACGTGGTAACCCCATTAAAAGAAACATGTGATTAACCCCTTACATTTTGGCATTTCAGTCATTTCGTCATTCTATCTAGAGCCTCAGTTCTTTTGCCCGGCTGCCCCAGAAAGTGGGATATGTTTTTCAGGAGTAGGTTTTTTTTTGTATTATTCATCGGCTCTTCCTGTCTCATAAACGGCTGCATGGATTTTGACAAATGGAGTATCATTAGATTCGTCTTGACACTTTGATTGATACCTACATAAACAGAATATAATTTAAAAAAATCAAAACACCCGACTGCTTAAATAAAAAGCGAACTAAAAAGACGTAAACAAGAAAAAAATCATGCTGTGCAGTCGGAGGATACATCTGGTTTTGGTCAGCCAGCTCGCGAAAATGTATCCTCCGACTGCACAGCATGATTTTATTCTTGTTTACGTCTTTTTAGTTCGCTTTTTAAGCAGTCGGGTGTTTTGATAATTTGTTTTTTTTTTTTTATTTAACACTTTTTGATTAACATTTTATTCGAATAAGGTACATTTAAACATATAAGAGTTACATATTTTTGAAATCGCCTCTAAAACCCTTTCATTTGATAATTGGGCCCCCACAATATGGCGCCCAAAAGCCGCCATTTTTGTATTTTTCAATTTTAATGTAGCCAGTGACACTCGCAGGGTTAAGGCGCATTGATTGACGTACAAATCATCAGAATCGGCCAACGCGTTTGGTCTCTGGAACGCCACATAGGAACAAACATTCATACATAGACTGATAAACACATTATACCCTCCTTCGACAGTCGGGTAAAAAACAAGACGTCCGCTACCGCAGTCGTAGTTTTTCGTGACATAGCCCTTTATTTTGACTCCACAGAGTCAAAATAAAGGGCTAGAGGAGACGTTTCTATAATTATTTAATTCACTAAAATGTAGGAAATCAAAATATGGAAATACCTAGTGTGAAGTTCACTAGTTAAAACATTATTTATGTTTTAACTAGTGAACTGCTGCTGTACTCTAGCCTGTAAGGAAATATCTTGTTATTCTTCTGTCACGACCTTATCCTATTTACTTGGGGTCAGCCCTTCTTACCCTTCTTCTGTAAGGAATTGTAAAAAACTTACCTGGCAAAAAATAAAAATAATAATTATTATTATAAAAAGGTCCCGCCAACTAAACAGGTCATCAACTAAATAGTTTCAAACTAGCCACTTTTCAAACAGTCTTCATGAAATCTGTGATTGAACTTAAATAAATGCCAGTAATCGTTTTTGTTTCAATCAATTAGACACTTACGAAGGGTCGGTCGTAAAAGTAACGCGTTCGCACCTAGACAGAGTTTTATTTATGTTCAGCAGAAAGTTAGAAATGAGAAAAAGGTAAGACTGAGTTTATGAATAGAGTTTATGACTGCGAGAATCTGCTGGATGTCAGATGCACAGGACCGGACTATGTGGTGACACTTGGAGGAGATCCAAGTCGAATTGAGGACGTGATCTAGCCCTTAATTCATCTCTTTCTCGTTCAGTCTATCCAAAGGTTGTCTGTAAGATATTGCCTAGTGTGATAAGACCGCCCATTGTAAACTTGTTTTTAACCCCCGACGGAAAAAGAGGGGTGTTATTAGTTTGACGTGTGTTGCTGTGTATCTGTGTGCCTGTCTGTGGCATCATAGAGCCTAAATGGATGAACCGATTTTGATTTGGTTTTTTTTTGTTTGAAATGTGATTTTGTCGAGAGTGACCTTAGCTATGTTTGAATAAAATCGATTCAGCCGTTCAAAATCGGGAAACGGGGTGTTTTCGCAAGATATCGTGTCATAATTACGTGTTCAATAGATTGAACGATCGAAGCGTATCTACCTTGTATTATATAAATTATGTAACATGAAATAAAAAGGTGTCAGCTGTTTTTAAAATTTTGAAATTTTACTTGTTTTTAAATGTTTGTCCTGTATGTTTTTGTGGTGTACAATAAAGAATATAATAAATAAGTTAATGTATGCTATATACTCTAGTATTTGTAAAATAACATCCGACACGTAAGTTTATTTATGTTTATTTATTTATTTATTGATAAGGCACACCAACGACTTATTTACACATTAATATTACAATGAAACATTCAGAAAAGGTCCTGTGTAAGCTAGTCACTTACAGGCATGCACATCACTTACAGAGTAGTTTACACAAATTGAAATAAAAATCTAAAACAAAAATAAATAAATTAAAATTAAATTATGAAATTAAATTTTGATCAAATTAAAATCGAACAATGACAACCTAAAAGCTAAATTATTAATATAAATTGAGTAAAAAGTCCATTAAATTATTATTAAACAATACCATTAATATCCAACACGATTGAAAATACAATACCATCGAATTACATTATTTAAATAAATATTGAGACACACACATTATAATACATTAATTAAATTACAATTACATTACTCAATTATATCGCATTATAAAAATAAAATAGTATACAATACGATACAAAATGTGTTAAATTAACGTAATAAACTAGTAAAAGTTGTCAAATTATGTTATACATAATACATCCAACGTTAGGCCTATTCTCCGAAAGGTAAGCCAGGGGTATATGTCTTCGAGGAATACGGTTGTTCGGGGGTGTACCGCACATGAACCGCTGTCGAACCTTTCGTGGAATACTTACGGGGGCCTATAGTACACTCACATTGCTCCACTTAAGTTTGAGTCGCGCGTAATAGGGGTCAAACATTTTAATAGGCGCAAATTGAAAACCTGGACTGCTTCTGAGTAATTCCAAATCGAAACCCAATAACATAAACCATTTTATTTGTAATACTGTATCCATAATCCATACGAATATTGAAAAAGTGAAAGTAACTCTGTCTGTTACTTTTTCATTATTAAACCGCTGAACCTTTTTTTTTGTGTTCTATATTTTTTATTATTAATATTATTTTGAAATGTGTAAATTCAGATACAAATGATTGTTCATGAATAAATGACTATGACTATGACTATGACTATGAACCGATTAGATAGGCATGGGGATAGTTTGAGGCCCTGGCAAGGACCTAGGAAAATTTAAAATTTAAAAAGTGTCCAGTGCCATATCTGACAAAAATAGGAAACAGGATTTTCCTAAATTTACAGAAACATAACACCACATCTACCCTCTTTTTCTTGAAGGGATAAGCAGAACCCTGTTTTTTTTCTAGTTCACTAGTTTAATTTATCGAATTGTCAAGCTACATTCCAGGCGACCTTGTACAACCTAATTAAATCCTATACTCTGGTCTGAGGTAGAATAACGTTTTGTCTTGGAATCCTTGGGTATCAATCTTCTACAAAATTATGTTTGAAAGTATAAAAATAGGATTGAGACTCAAGTTTTATGTCATAACAAAACTTGGCAGGAAAAGTAAGACAATTTTTAATACTGAAATTGTTTGTTTGTTGGTCGATGCGGCCAAAAAGTCCTGCAGTGGCGACCGCGTACCGAAAGACGCAGCGAGACTTACCACTAGATGGACCGATGACCTGGTGATGATTCGGGGAATCCACTGGATGCGAGACGCTCAGGACGTCTTTCGACTGAAATAGTGATGATGTTTATTTGTTTCTATGCTTGTTTGTCAGGTATTGTGATCAAGGAAAATACTGATATGATTATCAAAATTCTTTCACTAATAAAATGCTACTCTATCGTTGAGTATACCTTTAATCATTCCAGAAAAAATGCAGTTTCAGTGGGATAAGATACGGAAGTGAAATCACGGGCAGAAGGTAGTATAGTAATGACGGTGCACCACGCAAGCGGAATGAACGGCGCATTAAACAAATGTTCGACACGTTTGAACTTGTCCGGAATGCCAGCGAGCGCGCACATTTAAATTTGTTCGTGTAGAGGTGAACGCGCACTTAGATGCGCCCCAGGAGCCGCAGGCACCGCAGATCCGATTATATAAATCTTTATACGAAATCGTATGGAACGTCCAGCTCCTATCCGCGCCGTACGACCGACATTTCAGTTAAGGTATGCTGAAGGTATACGGACTCCACCAGCGGATGACGTCATCAAATTCGGCGCGTTCGATGCTTGCGGCGAGTGCGGCTAGGGCGGCGCGGAGAAGTCATTCGTATCCGTATGGAAAATATTGATATAATAAAATGTACAGAAGTGGATACAATACGAGTGATGCGTGCGGCGCGTTCGGCGCGTACGATGCGGGTAAAGTTTATGAGAAAATATATATATTAGACTAGCCTTTTCCCAACTATTTATTTTATTTATTTATGTACACTTAACAGAGAAAAGGAATACAGAACTATATTGGGGTCGGCTTCCAGTCTTACCGGATTTTGCTGAGTACTAGTGTTTTACATGGAGCGACTGCCTATCTGACCTCCACAACCCAGTAACTGGGTAACACGGTACCCCTTGGCAACACTAGTGTCAGATCTCAAGCTTCTGACTACCCGTAACGACTGTCAAAGATCTTTAAATGACAGCCAGGACCAACGGCTTAACGTGCTTTCCGAGGCACGGAGGAAACTCGGTATTTTGAAAATGGTCACTAATCCACGGACCGACCTCGTCAAGCGTTGCTTGATGATCGACCAATGCAGCTGTTATTATTTAGCCACTATCTACTCATTAAAGTTTATTAGAAAATAAACTTTAATAATACAAAACTAATATAATAGCTAAATTTCTTTTTGTTGCTGGTAAGACCAAATTAGCAAGTCCCAATAAATTCCGCTTCTTCCTCGTAGTCAAACTTTTTAGTCCAACTGGTTTGACCACGAGGAATTGTGTTTCCCCGTGGTCAATCGTAACGAGCAACAAAACTTATCTTATTTCTTTTTCAGTGCCCCTTAAGAAAATCAGTAGACGATCATAATGAGATATCCAAACGAAAAGGTATTATACCCATGATTGATACCCACAAAAGTTACCAAAAATATGTGTGTCATATAATCCGAGGCTAAAGTATATTTTCCCGTAACCCTTACGTCGGAGGACATAATGAGTTATTCCGGAGGAAATACGACACGGCGAGGGAGGGTTAAAGTGATTTGTTCAACATGTTAGGGTTTATTCTTTGCTTTGATAAATCGTCGGTAGTATGCGATTTCATTTTTTATTTTCCTTTGTTATGGTTTTCATATTTTTAGTTTTGATTTGACAAAAAGAAACTTATAAAGTCTAGTATTTACAACTAAAACAAAATCACAGTGGATCTTTGTGTCCCGAAGTTGGCTCTGTCAACAATTGCGCAAGAAACAGTTTTTCATCGAATATACTAAGCGGATCTTAAAGATCTTCACTTTAAATATTGACACATAAAAATTGTTATTGTGCAGGGTCTTACATCCAATACAGAGACACAAATATCCGTTGTGAATATTATATTAAATTTTCCTCGCAATATTTTTTTTTGTTTAATTGACTGATATTTACTATGTCTTTGCTTTCGTAATCTTCCACACAAATCGTGTATGATTCCGGGATTAAATGTAGCCTATAATATTATTGCACTTAGTAACGGATGAGTGGACCAATACTTCCAGAGATGACTTCTTACAATCAAAACCATTTTACATAAATTCATAATCATTTATTTGCTAATATGGGTAATTACCCATATGACCAATAAATGATTATTATATATTGTAAATTATTATTAATATATTGTAATTACATAAAGTTGTTAAAAATATAGCACAGTCCAACCATATTACACCGTAAGGCATGCAAATCACAAGCTTGATAAAACACATTTACTTGCAAATATAATTTATGATTTACAACACATCTATTTCATTGCGTGGCAAATAACAATGAAAACATGAAAAATTAAGCTATCAATAATGTCACTAAAATAATTAAATTTAAAATGTCATGTATTAAATGAAAATGTCAAGTTAATAATATATAATAATTAAATTCGTGCATTATTTGGTAATTTCACCACGACAAATAATAATGAAACACAACAATCATGAAGCAAATAGTAATGTCACTAGATTAATTAAAATTTAAATGTCATGTACCTATTAGATGAGAATGTCAAGATATATTTTTAAATAAATGTCAAAGTAAATTCAAAGTAATAATATTAATAATAAAACCAGTGGACAACCATTTTTGTTGTATTTTTAAATGTTTTTTTTAATGATTTGTTTTTTTTATAAAGAAATATTTAAAAATGTAAGTATAAAGTGCGTACCTGTACAAAGATAAATAAAAAGATGAATAATAAAATTAGTGCACTAGTCACATCAACAATATGTCCTTACATCTTCTCTTAAGTAATCCTGAATACTATAGTAACATTTACATAGCAAGAATCTTTTACATCTTGATATTAGTTTAAAGTAGCTTCTGCCTGCGGCTTCACCCGCGTGAAAAGTGTTTTATTGTTCCAAAGGAACATTATATTGAGATAAAAAGTAGCCAATGTGCTATTCCAGATTATAGTCTACCTCTGTACCAAATTTAATTCAGATCCTTTCAGGTCTCAGATTCAGCCGTCCTAGCTAACAAACATCCATCTATCCAAAATTTCGCATTTATAATATTAAGTAAGATTAGTTTATAGTAGGATATAGTTAAGTATAACACGATGGCATTAAAGTTGCCACGCGTTAAATATTTAAAAGCCAGCGATAAAAGATTGTGATATCGCTACGGCGTAGCTCGTAGCGGAGGCGTGACGTCATTGCTACGCTTGTGGCTACGCCGGCGTAAGATGCGTTGACACATAAATTATTTGAACCTTGTTGAATCGTAGGTGTTATTTCTGTGCGAAAATAAAGTGAGTCAAAATTATGTCTCTTAGAACATCTAAAGCAAAAATTATCATAAAATAAAACCGTTAAGAAAATAAATAGATAAAACAACATATTCTTGTATAGTTGATTAAAATGTACTAATCATAATTAATCAACTACATAAAGTCTATTTTTAATCAAACGCATTATATATATGTATTTACACCCTACGGCAATCAGAAAGGATTTTCATAACACATAAACCCTTTTCATTTTTACATAACCCTGCCTTGACTAGACAAAACCTCTTGACCTTGTAACGGCTCACCCAACCGGTACGCAATCAGGCGGGGTGTCATCCCAACCACACGGTGTACCCATCACCGCGCGGTACGTAATTATGCTCATTCCGACCCCATCGCTTTGTACCCACCACTGGTACGCAAGCTGGCGGGGGACATTACAACATCCCAGTTAAGTGTTTACGACCCATCAGTCTGCACAGCGGTTATGGTTTATTAGCACAAACTTATGGCTTGTGCCATTATGAGTTTTATTATCTTATTTTATTGATCTTGCCATGGGGTATAAGGAGTAAATTAATCTGGTGTATTGTTTAACGATAAACTAGTTTATTGTTGGCAGTAAGTGATGTTTTTAGTTGGTAAATAAAAACAATTATATCCTATGTAACCAATATTATTAATAAGTCCGTCTCCAGACAAGAAAAAGTTCAACTTGATACTAGTTAGATAATATATGGCATCTGTTTCGGAAATGAGCGTCGAACAAAACGAGCGTCGAACGAAGCGCAAAAAGCCGGACTGTGATTGTAGCACGGCTATTAATGAGCTGTTCACGGAGTTTAGGGATTTTAAGAATTCTATAAACGAGTGGCGTCGGGACATGGAAATAAGCATTAATAAAATATCTGAGAATGTGGTGTCAGTAAAGAATGAACTTGCTACACTCACTCAAGTAACGTCGGAAATTAGAAGCGATATTAGTTCCGTCCGCTCTGA
Source organism: Orthosia cruda (assembly GCA_964057195.1). Lineage (NCBI taxonomy): Eukaryota > Metazoa > Arthropoda > Insecta > Lepidoptera > Noctuidae > Orthosia > Orthosia cruda. The sequence continues at coordinate 16,047,840 of OZ059844.1, forward strand.
ACAAGCACTTATACGACAGAGAGTCTCAGAGTTGGATGTTAAATATAAAGGTGTGACGGAAAACATCGATTCTCTTAGGGACTCGGTGAACTTTGTTACTGGCGAGCACAATGATCTCAGCAAGAAAGTCGACAATCTTGGCAAACGCATTCAGGAGACCGTAGATTTGAAGCCTATAGTTGTGGAACTCGTGGCGAAGATTGACAATTTGGAGCAGAATGCTCGAAATTGCAACATTGAAATATGCAATGTTCCCGAAAGGCGTAATGAAAATCTTCCATCTTTGATGCATAATATTGGGGCCGCTTTAAAGTGCAATGTACAGCAGAGTGACATCGTTTCTATTCACCGCGTCCCACACGCACATCAGCAAAGCAACAAGCCCAAAAATATAGTTGTGAAAGTGGCATCACGTATACTGCGGGACAATATCCTTAGTGCCCACCGATTAGGCAAGGGACTTGCCACTGACAAAATTGGCATATCAGGAACGTCGCTGCCAATATATATGCATGAGCACCTTACTTTGAAGAACAAGCATTTATTTCGTGAGTGTCGAAATGCTGCTAAAGAGCACAACTATAAGTTCCTGTGGGTTAAGCACGGAACCATTCTTGTTCGTGAAAAGGAAGGGGCAAGGGCTTTTGCTATTCGAACCTCGCAAGACATCGCTAAAATCAAGCCTGGCTTCTCGGTGCCAATTGACAACCAGGGCGCTGCACGTGTCGCTTGATGGCTTGCTTGATGGTTTGGGATCTGCGCGGCTTTTGTATTTTGCGAGTACTTTTTTTGTTGTTTTCCTGTGTGCATGTTTTTATTTTTGTTTTTTAAGTTACTATTATTGTGAGGCAGAATTTATTTTTGCAAAATACTGCTTCACTTTCATGATACTGATAGCTGAATCTGTGGGGGGTGATTTGCAAACATTTGCTATGAGTTTTTTACTAGGCGGCAGTGTTGGCTTAATTTTAGTATTTATGGCACTGATTTTGGTCGAATATTGCGAGTATTGGCTGGTTTATCGCTTGTTATTATTATTATGGTTGTTCTATTTGTTCAATCATTGCTTGTTCCATGTATTTTGTTCGTTCCCTTTTTTATATTGGATATCAATCTTGCACTAATACTTGCGATTGCGGTAGTAGCGGATACTGCTTGTGCGACTCCTATTTTCTGTAGTGTCCTACACAACAATGACTGACAAATTAGTTATATATTACCAAAACTGCAGGGGAATCCGCACTAAATTGCATATTCTTTACATGAATATCTTGGCTAGCTGTTATGACATAATAGTTTTGGCTGAGACCTGGTTGACTCCCGAGATATTTAACAAAGAGTTTATTGACGACCGTTATGATGTATATCGATGTGACCGTGATCGCGTGGCCACTAATAAGAAGGATGGAGGTGGTATTCTCGTAGCGATTTTGAAAGGTTTGCGTTCGGTTTGGGTAACACCGCGTTCATCTTTACACACGAACATAGAACATATCTATGTACAGTTACCAAGCTCGGCCAAAGGTAAATTTCAACTTATTGCGGCAGTGTATATGCCACCTAGAACGCCTGAGTGTGTGTATGCCGAGTTTTTTGACTCATTGCAAGCACTAATTGAGGGCAACAACTTTGAAAATTTTTATTTGATAGGGGATTTCAATTTGCCAGACATCGATTGGGTTGCTTGCACAGATAATATCTCGCAATCTGCTCAGATCTGTAGAGGTAATTCTTCCGTATGTGGTCACATGAGTGCTTTTATGTCCTTTCTGAATGCTCATCAATATAACACAATAAGAAATCTGAACGGGAAAATATTGGACTTAGTCTTAAGTAACGATCATTGCACCAGTTCCATTCCCACAGATTATTTATTGCAGCTTGATGACCACCATCCTCCGTTCTGTGTACACGTCTCGCTGGGTTTGAGTCAGAGTTCAATGACACGCAGGGCAAGTAAAAAGTATAATTATTATAAGGCAAATTATGACAAAATTAATGACGACTTGAAAGAAATAAATTGGGGTGACGCCTTGAATTACCAATCCGTTGACACATCTCTAGATACGTTTTATAACATCATTTTTGACATTATTAAGAAACACGTGAAGTGAACACTCTTATACACATTTATAAAAACAAGGCTAAGGCTTGGGTTAAGTGGAAATTGTATCATAATGTCTCGGATTACGAGCAGTTCTCACTGTACCGTTCTAGGTTCCAAAATGAATGCAAAATTTGCTATAAAAAATATATGGATTCAGTTGAGGACGGTATTCGGCATAATATTAAGCATTTTTGGACTTTTATCTCTAATAATAAGACATCTACTGGTATTCCATCCACTATGACATTTAAAAATCAGACAACTAACAACCCAGAAAATATTTGTGACTTTTTTTCTGACTATTTTAATTCGGTTTATGAACCATCGACCCCTGATAATATTCCATCCACGTACGATGACTGCTCTGAAAGCTGCACTCTGTTAGATAACATACAGTTTACTATTGATGAAGTACTTAGTGCGCTCAAGGCTTTGGATCCGTCTAAAGGGCCAGGATCGGACGGTCTACCGGTCTTTTTTATTAAACAGACAGCCGATAATCTCTGTATACCATTGCAAACAATATTTAAAATGTCTATTTCCCAAGGATGCTTTCCTCATGCATGGAAATTAGCAAATATAACTCCGGTTTACAAGTCGGGACCTAAGAATGATGTTGAAAATTACCGCCCTATATCCATACTGTCAGCTTTGTCGAAGGTCTTCGAGAGACTAGTCCATAATAAAATATACCCTCTGTTGCACAACAATATTATCCAACAACAACATGGATTCGTCAAAAAGAGGTCTACTACAACCAATCTGGTATCTTTTGTAGACTACTTGTTTAACAACATGGACTCTCGTGTTCAAGTGGACACTATATACACCGATTTTCGTAAGGCCTTTGACAAGGTTGACCATCAGCTGCTTTTAAGAAAGATTGCATTCAATGGTATACGTGGCGATCTTTTGAGATGGTTTTCTTCCTACGTATCAAATAGGACACAGAGGGTGGTGATGAGCGGTTTCACTTCCAGTACTTTAAGTGTTACTTCAGGTGTGCCTCAGGGCTCTATTTTGGGGCCACTTTTATTTATAATTTTTATTAACGACATAAACACATGTTTCCAAAATTCAAAATTGCTGCTGTATGCAGACGATCTGAAAATCTTTAGGCCTATCAGGGAATTGCATGATTGTCTTCTCTTACAAGAGGACCTAGACAGGTTCACAACATACTGTTCCGACAATAAGCTCCAACTTAGCATATCCAAATGCTGCTGCATAAGTTTTACAAAAAACAAAAATATTGTAAAACATCCCTACGCTTTAAACAATAGAATCCTTACAAGACAATCATTGGTTCGCGACCTTGGAGTTCTGTTGGATGACAAGCTACACCTGGATGCTCACATAGGTAAAATTGTCAGTAATGCATTCCGTATGTATGGTTTTGTCATGAGATCAGCCAAAGAATTTGTCCGCCCATATACATATTTGTATCTTTACAAATCGTTAATCAGGTCTCAGTTAGAGTATGCTGTTGCGGTGTGGAGTCCCTTCTACAGTAAATATTCAGACGAAATTGAAAAAGTTCAAAGGAAGTTTCTGAAAGCCATGCAGTACCGCTGTTATCGTACCTACGCATCTTATAGTGACCTTTTGAACAAATACAAGCTACAAAATTTGAAAACCAGACGTATCTTTTTGTAGACAATGTTTCTATTTCACCTCTGCAATAACTCATTTGACTGTGTTTGTACGGAACCGCACATTATTTTTCATACTCACGCGCCGTGCATTCTGTGCACTCAGCATTTCGTACCTATCACTAAGCTAATTTGTGTAAGTACATTAAATCAATAAATCAGTGTTCAACGGACATTCGCGGTGGTCGGTTTTATTTCATCATCATCCCCATAGAATCGCCCCGGTATCATCACTAAGTGCAGGGATCCCCTACATTTATTTTGGTCCTTCGAGATTAGCATCAGGACCTCGTCGCGGTACTTTGAGCTAGCGCGCGCACAGCTCAGTGGCAATCTCTCGCGAACGTGGTTCTGTGATCAAACCAGTGAGAAACTCTTTTTTTTTCACTCTCTCATCCTATACTTGAGTTACACTTGACTTGAGCTTAGGTCAACAGCACGGTCGTGGTAAGGAAATCACGGCGTGATATCACCATCATCATCATCAGGCTCCCTGGAGCACATCATCGGGTGGCGCAAGGGTTCAGCGTCCGCAGTCAGCATCGTCATCACGTGGATCATCATATTTCCAAGTAAGACTGTTCCTTTTACCTACCTACATCATGGAAGATCTTATTGCCCGTCAATCGGAAATCATCGCCAATTTTACTACCATCAAGGTCAACTTTAGCAAGGACTCGGATTCTCGCAAAACTACGGAATACCTCAGGAAACGTTTAGACGCGATAGACGACCTCTGGGGAGAGTTCGAACAAAATCATAAGCAAATATCGGAGCATAAAGATGCGGCGGTCGACTATTTCCTCGACAACACGTATCAAAAGGGCAAAGATCATTATCAATTTGTACGGAATCTCATTTCGTCTTACGGCAAATCAAACAAATCAACTCAACCTGATGGCAAGTTAGACGAACTAATATCGCTGCAACGCACGAACTTTAGGGCATTTACTCGGCTGGTCAAAGGTATCAAGATTGATCAGATATCGGACAAATGGGAACTTGAGGATGAGCTCAAAAACATCCAAGTAAAGTGGACAATGATAGATACGCAACATTTGCAAATCGATCATATCCTAGCTGGAGGTGACTTATCATACGACGAGGAGTTTAACAATCATGAATTGGTCTACAAAAACATCAAAAGAGAGCTTAATAAGAAGATCTCCTCAACATCTCATTTAGAGAGATCAACCCCGCACATTGATATACCGTCATTTAGCGGGAACTACACACAATGGCCAACATTTTATGACTTGTTCACCGAGACAATTCATAACAACAATTCGATCACGAAAGCTCAGAAGATGCAGCATCTTAAGGGAAAACTTAAGGGGGAGGCAGAGCGTATTATTCATCATCTCCATATATCATCAGATAACTACGATGCAGCGTGGGATATCTTACTACATCGGTACAATAATACTCAACTTCTTTTTACCAATCACATCGAAATCTTCCTTAATCAACCCAACATCCAAAGGCAAACATCATTAGACATCAAAGGTTTATACGATACCTCAACCGAATGTATTCACGCGATACACAATCTCGGTGCTGATACGAATACATGGGATCCGTTGTTGGTTCACTTGCTCTGCAAAAAACTGGACCCAGAAACATATGCTGGGTACAAAGAAGCACGCAGGAATCCTCGTGACCTACCAAAGCTGGAGGAATTAATGTCTTATCTCGAGAGTAAATTTACTGCTCTTGAACCCATTAAAACTACTAAGGAACCCTCATCATCAAGCAAAAGGAACCCAAATCAATCGCATAATAAGCAAAACTATAATAAAGGTTTCGCTAACAAAAATTATCAGGCCATCATTACGCAAACATCGAAATGCACTGTATGCAATTCAAATCATGCTCGCAATTTGCTATCATGCCAAAAATTTATGAAAATGACATCAGATGTACAATTGAAATTGGTGACGAAATCAAATATATGTCGAAATTGTTTATTCAGTCACGACGGAAATCAATGCACTTCAACGAAACGTTGCAAAACCTGTCAAGGAGATCATCACACAATACTCCATGAAGCGTGTTGTGTCTCATCATCAAAATCGCCAAATAACCACCCTAACGTTAATCATGTCGCAGGGGAGGACGAAGAGTTATTGTTGACCACGCTGTCAATCAAAGTCAAGTGTTCCGACGGCAGCTACGTGTTCCTTAGGGCACTTCTAGACCAGGGATCACAAATATCATTAATATCGGAAAACGCTGTTCAGCGATTAGGGTTGCAGCGTCAACGATACAACGCATCAGTATCAGGGATAGGTGCTGGTACTAGACAAAGCAAAGGACGGGTATCAATCGACTGTCAATCTATCTACGGCGACTATCATTTTACTACAGAAGCACTGGTTCTGCCTAAAGTCGCTAACTGCTTGCCTGGTGCACCATTCAAAAAACAATCATGGCCTCACATTCAGCATCTTCAATTAGCAGATCCAGAATACAACGTGTCTAAGCCAATAGATATTCTCTTGGATGTGAGTATCTATTCTCAAATCATCATGGACGGTCTCATCAAAGGACCAGCGCAGGCTCCGATTGCGCAACAGACCGCACTCGGTTGGATCCTGTCTGGCAATGTTCGCACATTTAACTGTCATATCGCGACGAATGACTTATCAGAATTATCAAAATATTGGGAGATAGAGGACGTAGAAACATCATTATCACCCCTTACCCGTGAGGAGCAGTACTGTGAAGAGTTTTATCAGCAAGCTACTCGTCGTTTGGATACTGGTAGATACGAGGTTGGCATACCCATGAAACCCGAATATGAAAATCAGCTTGGATCATCAAAATCTAAGGCTATCGCACAATTCAAACAGTTGGAAAGAAAAATGTGCAATAATGAATCATTTGCAGAAAATTATAAAACGTTTATGTCGGAATATCAACAACTGGGTCACATGTGTACGGCTAATAATGTCGATGAATCAAAACGTGCCTACTTCTTACCACATCATGGCGTAATGAAATTAGACTCAACAACAACAAAACTTAGAGTCGTTTTCAATGCGTCAGCGAAATCAACATCAGGAAAAAGCCTAAATGACCTCATGTGCTGCGGACCAAATCTACAAAAAGACCTCATGACACTCATCTTAACCTGGAGAACGTACAGTTACGTTATCACGGCAGACATAGAGAAAATGTTTCGCCAAATCATTATCAGGCAATCCGATCGTCATCTTCAATCAATCATTTGGCGGCAATCATCTCAAGAAATACTTAACGAATATCATCTTACTACCGTAACATACGGTACTAAGGCCGCTCCATACTTAGCGATGCGAACGTTAAAACAGCTGGCAATAGACGATGCCGACAAGTATCCTCTAGCTTCGTCAGCCCTGAGTCAATCATTTTATATGGACGATCTATTTAGTGGAGCAAATACCATTCAACAAGCGAAGGAGCTTCAGCATCAACTCATTGAGACGCTGAAGGGAGCTGGTATGAACCTCCGGAAATGGTCCAGTAACGTACCGGACCTCCTGGTAGATCTATCACCAGATCAACTCAACAACCCATTAGACTTCAAGTGCTCGGAAACAAGAAAAACACTTGGATTAAGATGGAACTCATCAACGGATAGCTTCACCTTTCAAAATCAATTGGATTATCACGATAAACGCGTCACAAAGAGACAGCTACTTTCGGAAATTTCAAAGATATTTGACCCCTTAGGCTGGCTGTCACCATTATCAATCAGAGCAAAACTGCTTTTTCAAAACGCATGGTCATCACATTTATCATGGGACGAAGAAGTTCCGCAACCGATTCAAGATGACTGGATTCAGATCAAGAATGATTTCAACACCATAGATCAATTTATCATTCCACGTTATCTCGGCAACACAAACCAATCATATCAAATCCATGGATTTTGTGACGCATCCGACAAAGCATACGCATGTGTTGTGTATGTAGTAGCTAAGGACAATAAGGGTGATCGCACATCAACGCTCGCTGTAGCAAAAACAAAGTTAGCACCACTGGCAAAAAAGGTATCATTACCACGACTAGAGTTATGTGGTGCGCTACTACTATCTCAACTTATCAAGAAAGTCATGGAACCATTATCAAATCAAGATGTGGAGATTTACGCCTGGACAGACTCGATGATAGTTTTAGGGTGGATCCAAGGCGACGTGAAGAAATGGAAACAATTCGTAGCTAACAGAATCAACAAAATCACTATTATCATTCCACCCTCAAGTTGGCATCATGTGAGGTCCGAAGAGAATGCAGCAGATTGCGCTACTCGGGGTCTGACGTCACGGAAGCTTTCAAGCCATCCGCTGTGGTGGCAGGGTCCGAAATGGATAACCAATTTCGAACAAAGCACCCTCCCTACCACCTCATATCAATCACCAGATTTGGAAACCAAGAAGCCTAGTGTAAACACGGCTTTATATCAAAATCATATTTCATTGATACACGAGTTACTACAGAACTACAGTTCCTTAACTCGCATTCTGAGAATCGTCGCTTGGGTCTCGCGTTTCATAACGCAATCACGAGGTAAACGCACATCAAAATCAGATGTTTTAACGTCATCAGAATTGAACAATGCATTGAATATCATTATCAAAGATGACCAACTAAAACAATTTCATGAAGATATATTGTTTATCAATCAAAAGGGGCATGTGCATCCAAGAAGCAAAATATCATGTCTTAATCCATTCATAGATGAACACGGTCTCCTTAGAGTAGGTGGACGACTGAAAAACGCACGCATCAACGACTCATCAAAGCACCCTATCATATTATCAAGCCACAGTCGTCTCACAGATTTAATCATTGATCAGGCTCATATTACCACATTGCACGGAGGCCCGCGACTGACACTTTCATACATCAGAGACAGGTATTGGATCATCAGTGGAATCCGTACCGTCAAAAGGAAGTTGAGATCATGCGTTAAGTGTCAGCGCTTTACTCAAACGCAATATCATCAAATCATGGCCGATCTTCCACAACCACGAGTCACCCCGTCACGACCTTTCTCTCACACCGGTGTCGATTTTACCGGACACGTCGAGCTGAAGGCTAATAAGGGACGTGGAATCAAAACCGTTAAGGGCTATATTGCTGTGTTTGTTTGTTTGTCTACCAAGGCTGTTCATCTGGAGCTAGTTTCTGATCTCAGTACTCCATCATTTCTAGCAGCCTTTCGTAGGTTTTCGGCCCGTCGTGGAACACCAAGTCACGTTTACAGTGATAATGGCACAAATTTCGTAGGTGCCAACCGTATCATAAAGAAGGAATATCAAGACATCATAGCCACAATCAACACCGATTTCTTCAATAACATCAATGACATGAACATAAAGTGGCACTTCAACGCTCCTGCATGGCCAAGTGCAGGCGGTCTTTGGGAGGCTGCGGTGAAAAGCCTCAAATATCATCTGAAACGCATCATCGGAGATCAGAAACTCACTTACGAGGAATTTACTACACTTCTATTTCAAATCGAGGCATGTCTGAACTCAAGGCCCCTCTGTCAGTTGACAGAGAGCCCTGAAGACGACGTTCTTACGCTAGGTCATTTCTTGATCGGCGGCCCGCTTCTATCTAGACCACAGACTGATCCAGATCACATAAACCAGTCAACTAGGTGGCAACTCATTCAATCAATGAACAAACACCTTTGGAAAAGGTGGTCAAGCGAATATTTACAGCAACTGCAGGCTAGATCAAAATGGCGTAAGCCAAGTAGGAACTTCGAAGTGGACGATGTCGTTCTTATCAAGGACGAAAACTTGCCACCCGGCAAGTGGGCGCTAGGACGTATTCAAGCAGTTCATCCTGGGAGAGATGGCTATGTAAGGGTAGTCAGCTTAAAAACCAAAAATAATATCATTCAACGTCCAGTCACCAGACTTGTGTTGTTACCAGTAAACGAGGATACAAGTCAGGATGAAAAAGTCAACCATCAAAACAAATCAGATGAGCGAAGCAAGAGAAAGCGACTTCCTCGCAACAACGTTTCATTGAAGAATCTATTCACTAGCTTCATATTACTATTTTTCATGTTATTATCATCGACTTCAGCGGAAAATATACCCAATCAAGAATCGTATAATCTGACGTCATTAGATCAGAATCAAGCTATTTACTTCGATAGAATATCCAATCTTCAGTACATCCAGGACGAATGGCGTCTAGTTGTCTACTACAATATGACGACATACTGGAAAGGGTTAGCCGAGATCAAGAGTTACGTCAATCATATCAAGTCATTATGCATAACTCAGGCAAATAAACAATATCAGAGTATCATTCATCAATTAGAGCACGAAATAAGTGACATTGAACATTATGATATGTTACTTAAATATCAAAGTCCAAAGAGGCTAAAGAGAGGCCTAGTGGACGGCGTGGGTTATATTGCCAACTCGTTATTCGGTGTACTAGACGAAAGGTTTGCTGAAAAATATAAGGGTGACATCGAACAGATCAGTCATAATGAAGCACATCTACAGAAACTTATAAAAAATCAAACAAGCATCTTAGAATCTGAGTTCAACATCGTACGCCGTAACGAGGATATCATGAATAAACAATTTTCATTTATCAAGCAACATCTACAACATATATCATCTGAGGTGAATAAGGTACGTCTCGCAAACGAAGATAGTCTTTACATTACCTCATCGGCACTAGCAGCATCAATAATTCTCACAAATATTCGTTGGATTCAGCAAACGCTAATCGGAACCGTAACAGATATTTCACACGGGCGCATTGACAGCCATTTGCTGTCACCGGAGCAGTTATCGTATCAGCTGAGCACTATCTCCAGTCGACTGAATGGTAAACTTACGATACCTGTGGACTTAAGGAATGTCAAGGATTTGTACCGGTTACTAAAGGTTTCGGCTAGAGTCTTCTCTAACTACTTAATCATTGAGATCAAGGTTCCACTCATAAGTAACGAACTGTTTGAGTTGAACAAAATCATATCAATTTCGCAAAAGAGAGGACAACAATATTATCATCTCATTGCATCAGTACCGCTCATAGCCTACAATTTGCGCAAGGATACAGCATTTCTCCTATCAGAAGCAGACCTTCAATCATGTACTCATGTTCCTAACGATATCTTGTTATGTTCATTAAACATGCCCATCTACAATCTAAACATGAAACAATCAATTTGCGAAATCAAATTATTCAATAAAAAGCAACTATGCCACTCCGTAAAATCATCATGTGACGAGCAATGGATCAAATTACACAGGCCGAACAGCTGGTTGTACACATGTTGCTCGGAATGCCAAACTCGCATTATTTGCGCCAACGGAATCACAATGGTGAACCTTGTCGGCAACAGGATTATTACCCTAGGTCAAGGTTGCACATTGAAAGGAGAGACCTTCAGTATCTATGCCCATAACAATTTCATCAATCACGTGAATATTCATCATCACATCGAAGTCCCAGAGGTGTCCGTACTAAACAAAATCATGAAAACGTCTGCGCCAGAGAACTTCAGTGAAGCTGAAGATCATCATCTCATTTGGAATAAATTAAGGGCTCAGATTGACGAGGTTAAGGAACAGTCATCTACAGATCTGAGCATTCACGACATTCATCACTACACTGTGTTGTACATCAGTGTAGCTTCGGTAATCATCTTGGGTGGCGTCGTCGTGTACCTCATCAAAAGCCAACGAAGTACGGGCAGGGCATCAGCGTCGCCGGCCCCCCAGGGCCAAGAGGCTCTCGGGGTGGGGCCTGTGGCGGTCGCACCGGCATCGCGTGGATCATCAGTGCAAAAGTGTAGTGAAGTGTTCACAATCAGTGGTGTAGACAGGGCTACCTCGCCCATGTGTACCGTAGAATAGTCGTTTAGTTAGTATTTTCACATTTGTATCATTAGCAATCTATATCATTTTAATTTTACTATTTTACTTGTCTCTTAATTTAATTTTCTGTTAATCAATCATATCAGTTGTCTGATTGCGGGCAGGATGTACGGAACCGCACATTATTTTTCATACTCACGCGCCGTGCATTCTGTGCACTCAGCATTTCGTACCTATCACTAAGCTAATTTGTGTAAGTACATTAAATCAATAAATCAGTGTTCAACGGACATTCGCGGTGGTCGGTTTTATTTCATCATCATCCCCATAGAATCGCCCCGGTATCATCACTAAGTGCAGGGATCCCCTACAGTGTTAATATTGTAAGTAGGATTGGTTATGTAGTGCCTAGAAATATCCTGAGCCGTGGGGTGCGTGTGCGATCCCTGTTTGCTGTATCGTCTAGTCGTACGAACGCGGGTTTGCGGGCACCCTTACGTCGCCTTGCTGATCAGTATAATAGGATCTTCATAAATATCGACCTCTTCGCTGTTTCAGCAGGAAAATTTAGACGCCTTGTTTGTGAGAGAATGAATTCTGCTGATATTACTGCTAGTGACTCGTAGTTTTTCTTATTTCGTTTAACATTTTTTTTTTTCCTATTGCTTCCTTTTTTTAAATAATAATAACAAAAATGTATTAATTTATAATAATTGTTTAATAATAATTTAATTTATTTTGCTGACACCTTGTTTATATAATTAATTCTGTTGACATTTTAATTCGTAATATTTGTTTCGTATTTTTTTTTGACTATTTATTCTTTAATTTATTTTTCTTTGACATTATAATCCGCAATAATTATTTTTGACATTTAATCCGTAATATAATTTATTTTTTGTAATAATTTAACCGTTTTAATTCCATTTTTAATATTTCAATTTGTTTTATATAACTTATTATCTTTTTATTATACATACATGCCTGTTAAGTTTTATTAATCATATTTGTAAAATTTTATTTTGTTAATTGTAAGCGCAAGTCGTATTAATTTTGTAAAATGATTTTGTATTATGTGGAAAATGTCGCTGGGTGCACATTTGTTTTTCTTCTTGCTTAAATGTTATGTACTGCTGTAGTGTGTAGTCGTTTGTTTTCCCAAATAAATAAATAAATATTATAAATGCGAATTCAGTGAGTTTCTTTGTTTGATTCGCTTTCGCGCCTTAACAACTGAGCGGTTTTGGATGTAACTTGGCATATGCCATAATATATATATATATATATATATATGTTATAGTTTACATATATGGATAAACCATAATATGGATAAGGTCATATATAATACTAGTTGTGTTTTATTTCGGACGAGAGCCTAGTGTATAAATATAGTATATAGTGGTGGCGGCCGCGCCTTACAAGTTATAAGTCGTGAGTTCGAACCCAGGCAGGTGCTTTACTTTTTGTAAATTATTTCATCACCATTGGTCTCAAAACGGTGAAGGAAAACATCGTGAAAAACCGGCATGTCCTAGAACCAAAAATTCGAAGATATGTGACATCCACCAACCCACACTGGGACTGCGTGGTGGATTACGGCCCATTCCCTCTAGCAGAGAGGTGGCCTGTGTCCCAGCAGTGGGAACATTAAAAGGCTGATATTGATGATGAGTACTAGTTTCTGCCCATGGCTTCGCCTGCGTGAAAAGTGTTTTATTATCCCAAGAGAACGTTATACTTGGATGAAAAGTATGCTAAATCCTAATTCAGGTTCTGGTCTATACATAAACCAAGTTTAATTAAGTTGTCTAAAATATATGCTTCCTCTTTCCCCATAATAATGATGAAGTTAAATTCACAAAGCCGGCAATATGTAACCCTAATGAGCTTGTGTTTTCATAATTTAGTTGATACAAAGGGATTGCCTTAATTATAATTTGTGCTTCTAATTACAAACGTCGTTAAAAGCCAGCGGTGTCATATGTCGTACAAAATAAGGGTTGACATATGAATAAATCTAAAGGTTTATCATCATTTTGTTGTAGACGTTGACAAGTTGTAGACGATTATGTCTACCTGGGACAAACGGTCCAGTTGGGTAAGTCCAACTTCGAGAAAGAAGTCAACCGTTGAATCCGACTCGGCGCCGCCAAATTTACCGCAGTGTTTCAAGACAAAAGTCTATGTCTACCAGTGTGTGTTGCCAGTGATCATCTATGAGACCGAGACGTTGTCGCTTACAATGGGCCTTATCAGAAAGCTTAAAGTCACCCAAAGGACAATGGAGAGGGCTATGCTCGGAATTTCCTTGCGTGATCACGTCAGAAATAATGATATCCGCAGGAGAACCAAAGTTACCGACATAGCCCGAAAAATTGCCAAACTTAAGTGGCATGGCACATTGCTCGCAGAACGGATGGCCGATGGGGCCGAAAAGTTTTGGAATGGCGACCGCAAACCGGAAGACGATACGTTGGAAGGCCTCCCACTAGGTGGACCGATGACCTGGTTAAGGTTGCGGGCAGGCGCTGAGAAGAAGAAGGAAAGCGATGCGACACGCACGGGAACGGTCAATATGGCGACGCATGGGGGAGGCCTATTTCTAGCAGTGGACGTCTTTCGGCTGAAATGATGATGATGATGATGATCATCGTTTTAACTGTCTCATTGGTCGACTTGTCGCAAGTGGTACTGTTGAGCAGGGTCTGGGTTCGGTCCCCGAGTTGTGTCTGGAATTATTCAGTACGGCCCGGTACCCAGCTCTTGGCTAAATATAAATAACCATAGGGTTGATCTTCAAGGTTAAGCAACGCTTACCGAACTCAGTCCGTGGATGGATGACCATCTTTACATAGCGAATTTCTTCCATGCATCGGAAAGCACGTTAAGCTGTTGGTCCCGGCTGTCACTTGAAGATATTTGACAGTCGTTACGGGTAGTCAGAAGCTTTATATCTGACACCCAGTCTAGCCAAGGGGTATTGTATTACCCAGTTACTGGGTTGTGGAGGTCAGATATGCAATCGCTCCATGTAAAATTCCTCCTGCCATGCCTCCAACCCTTCGAAGAATATAGGCGTGATGCTATGTTATTTATCAATGTCGAAAATAAATAATTCCATTCTGTTATTAAGAAAGTCAAGATATTTGTAAAGTTTCATTGAATTAAAATTTTGCCGCAATATATAGAGATTTAAATTATCATTTTAATCTGTATTCTTTTGTTTGTTTATTTCCAATTTTCTCAGTTAGGCGGAACTAAATACTTACCATCTATTTCTTTCTTTCAACGCAGAAATGTATATTTAATTTCCTTGGAGTCTTATTTTTCTTGCAATCGTAATGGGCTCATATTTTAAAGTGAATGTAATTTCATTTCTCTACCCTGGCTGACACCCTCCCTGTCTAGGGAAATGAGAAACATAACATGCATGTAGCATATAGGTATAGTATGATGTATCTCAATATCTCAGAAGCTCAGAAAAAATATTTCTTCTTTTTCTTTCAACCACGAGTAAGCTCAAACAAAGTAGTGCGTAGGTCGTAAAAAGATGCAGTTCAGCTCAACCTAAGAGATAGACAGATGCTAAATAGTTCAGAGAACTTTATGAATAAGACAGACAAAATAAATTATTTGTATTTGTGAGACTGAAAATGCCGAAAAGTTCCGGAATGGTGACTGCAAAACGGAAGACAATGCGTTGGAAGGCTTCCCACTCGGTGGACAGATGACCTGATTAAGGTTGCAGGAATCCGTTGGATGCGAGACGCATGGGATCGGTCATTGTTGCGACGCCTGGGGGGGGCCTATGTCCAGGAGTGGACATCTTTGGGTTGAAATGATAGTGTTGAGGTGTAACACACTCGGTAAAAAGAAAGAAAGAAAATAAACAGATTGATTTGACACATACATTTTTGTTAACACATTTTTATGTTGTGTGCTTTAGTGGCTTACTAAAGCACACAACATAAAAAAAAATAAAAAGTAAACTTAGACTAAACAACAATAAAAAATAGAGAAAATAATATAAATGTAACATTGTGTGTCCCACGGCTGCGCCAAATAGGACCAGTTCAGCAAAATGTCGGGCAACTAGTGCCCGCTTCTGGTGTTCAACTGGACCTGTGACCGACGACGTGACGGACGTAAAACAGTTTTATAGTAACTAAATATAATAAATGATAATGATAAATGATTTTATTTCTGTAAGTTGGTTTGTACAAACACTTTTACATGTCGAACATATTTTTAAAAACTAGATGAGGTCGGCGTGAAACAAGTACTTACTTATATAAAAAATATAAATAGAAAAAAAAATACATGTAGATTACATAACAATAAAAAAGGTGAGTGTGATGGTACAAAAGTTGATAGTCCAAAGTTAATTAACTGTGGACTATCCCAAAAAAGCCAAAACACGAATACAAATTGCCATATTTCAAAGTCAAAGCTCGGCAATTTAGCTAAAGCTATGCACTTCACAAGGATTGGCTTGCAGCATGGTAATCACGTTGAATTACCATGTAAAGCTTTTGTTAGTGGCTTTGTGGCGACTGACACTAAAATGGCGACGGAGCCGCATGAATTTGCGTAAAATACGATGCGGTACGGTCAGCAACATAGTAAGCTTACGCATACGAGTTGCAGAGTTGAGTCGTCGTTAAATGCAGTCATTTTGAAACTATAGCACAGAAGCACAGTGATATTGGTAGGTCATGATGTCATGAACCACGCCGTAAATGCTAGTATTAAATAACTTAAAACCGGCCAAGTGCGAGTCGGACTCGCGCACTAAGGGTTCCGTACCTTTATCGCAAAAAATGGCACAAAAATCACGTTTGTTGTATGGGAGCCCCACTTAAATATCTATTTTATTCTGTTGGTAGTATTTTTGTTATAGCGGCAATAGAAATACATCATCTGTGAAAATTTCAACTGTCTAGCTATCACGGTTCATGAGATACAGCCTGGTGACAGACAGACAGACAGACAGATGGACCGCGGAGTCTTAGTAATAGAGCCCCGTCTTTACCTTTTGGGTACGGAATCCTAAAAAGCCTTGACCAAACTGCTAAAACATTTTTCATATTGTATTTACTGAAAAATATGGAGAAAACATATTAAACGTTGCGTCGAGAATATCTCAACAAAGAATGTTTTATGTTCCTGAAATTTCACCACCATCTTTCAAACAGGAACACAGAAATACAGTGCTACTTTTGGCCAGAACAAGTACTTTTACAAGGAATTCTAAAACAAGTTAAACTTTTTCTTTTTGCCAATTACTACTTGAAACTCTGACAACATGACTGAAAAACTTCTTACAATGTTTAAAGTCCGCATAAGAGTTCAGTCAAGTTGAACAAAAAATATAATGCTACTTTGTCCCTAGAATTTCGCTGTGCATAACTGAGAGCACAAACATAAAACTAACTACATAGATGACTGAATGTGTGGTACTTCGTGTGTCAATAAAGGGAGAGCAATGTACATCACAGCTCAAAGTAATATCTACTATGAGTTGTTTGATTTAGCGTTATTGGCATTGGACATCAACCGAAATCTAGAAAAAAATCTATTTATGCCGTATGTTATTAACCTATATAATTATATAATATATATGATAATATATATATATATATATGACATATTTAATTATGTCGAGAGCAGTGGTGGCCCAGCTTTAACGACTAATAAGTTGTAAGTCGTGGGCTCGAACCCAGGCAGGCGCTTTACTTTGTGTAAATTATTTCATCACTACTGCTATTAGAACGGTGAAAGATAACATCGTGAGGAAACTGGCATGTCCTAGAACCAAAAATTCGAAGACAAGTGACCTAATCGCATTGGGTCTACGTGGTGGATTACGGCCTATTCCGTCTCACAGAGAGGAGTCCCAGCAGTGGCAACATTAAAAGGCTGATAATGATGATGATGAGCTGTAAAAGTTCTACAATAAAAGTTGGCTGAGACAATGTAAACATTTTTTTTCATCGGCAAGTTTTGTTCTTAAATTGTTTGTGAAAAAGTGACTCGCTTGGTTTTCATACAGAACTTTAATTATCTTGTTAGATATATGTCAGTGACCGAAAATGTTAATCGTCGAGTCTTTTCAAACATCTGTAGCATTTTGTGGTTTATTTATTTATTCAGGATCTCAAACGAAATATACAATGAATCATCAATATGAAGAAATTACAAGTACACTCCCTCAATTATAGGAGGCCACAAAAGTGGTCAAAAGCTACGTTGCAGGAATTTGTGATTCTATACAGGAGATTAACATTTTAAAGCTGCAGAGAGTAGCTACAAAAATTTTAATCGCGTGAGAACAGTATCTATGCGTTTGCATTAGTTTTCAACTTAATTAGGAAGCTTCATACTAATTACAAATGCCGATTAAAAGCTGAGAAAAAGTTGAACACCAAATAAGAAAACTCTAAAGTCGCTGAAATGGCGCTGTGCATAACTGAAAGTGTTAATCGAGGAGAATACAAATGCAACTGCTTTTGACCACAAAATGCTACAGACATAAACATATAATGCTACACAGGACACACACAGGAGATTAAAAATTCTTGCTTTACGGTACGGAACGGTATTTGTGCGCTTTAATTAGTTTTCATCTTGACTAGAAAACTTCGTACAAACTTTAGAATCCGCTTTAAAGCTGATAAAAAGATAAAGTTCAAGAAAGAAAACTAGAATGTCACTGAAATGGTGCTGTGAAAGTGTTAATCGTCGAGTATTTTCAAATGACTGGAGCATTTTGTGGTTATAAGTAGTTACGTTGCAAGAATTTGTGATTCTAAACAGGAGATTAGCATTTTTAAATCAGCAATTACTTTAAATGTCTGAATCGCTTGAACGTTATCTTTCCGCTTGCAATTTTTACTACCCGACTGCAAGAAAGGGTTATGTCTTTCGCGCGTATCTTATATGTTTTTTTTTTATTATCACACATCTTTCAAACCACTAACGGACGGATTTATTTAATTACAAGTGCACCAAGTGCTTAATTAAGACACCGATAGATATGTAGCGGCACCAACGCCGCCACTTACGAACTAATGACATGACGTCACACAAATCCTGCATCGCGCAAGTAAAGTTTTCGACGCGATTAGAACACATACAACAGTCCGACAACAACCGTCGGGAAGTTGCCTGGACCAGACACAACATCCGTCTGGTCGGAGGATCCTCCCTTTTCTATGGAGGTTTGTGGGACTTTACACCCTGTTCCACATACCCCCAAAGATATATCTTGACCGCCTAGATGTTCTTAGATAAGTGACGTTACAAAAATTGACGCCCAAAATCCGCCATGTGTTTTTAGAGGTGATTACAAAAATATATACGACTTACATGTTTAAAAGTATTTAGAAAAAAACGCAGACAAGTGCGAGTCGGACTTGTCCACTGAGGGTTCCGTATAGATTTGTAGGAACAATTATTAGTAGTTCAGGAATCGTGTCTCGCAGTTTTTTCTTCGCTTTTTTATAGCACGTCTTTTTTCGCGTTAACTTAGAAGTTTGATTTTTTCACAGCTTTAAGGGAATGTAGACCTGAGTATATAGTTTTAATTTAAACTCGATAGCTCCACGCGTTCTTGAAGTTAATGGTATTGACAGGCAGACGGAGAATAAAGTGATCCTATAAGGCTTTAGTTTTTCCCTTTTAAGGTACTACGGAACCCTAACCATAATTAAAATGTCTTAAATAAAAAAATGGTAATAAAATCAAAAAACCCGACAGCTTAAGTGAACTAAAAAAATATAAACAAGAATAAAATCATGCTGTGCCGTCTAAGGATACGTATTTTGGTTTTGTTCAGCCAGCTCGTGAATATGCCGTTCCATTCACACAGTGACATTGTTCCAGTATTGTAAAATAGTAAACCGTGACTTTAAATACGTATGCGAAAAAGGTGAGATTACAAGTCCGTACTCCTTCTTTAGTTAGTATGTAGAGTTTAATTTTTCACACGGCTTCGCTCTCATCGCATATCCTACATTTACCGGTCAAGGGCATAAGACCGTCAAAATTCGTAATCAAATCCGTAAAAAATATTTTCATTCTGTTTATTCTTCATAATGCGCACAGCGAATGAATGGAACTCACTACCTGCGTCTGTGTTTCCGAACGCATTCAACCCGAATCTCTTCAAAGTTAGAGAGAACAGGCTTCTTATGGGTAAGCTCACTCCATCGTCGACTCTGTCTCTGTCACCTATGACTTAGACTAGAGTCAAGAGCAAACCCATCACAAATAAAAAAATAAAAAATATCCTTCAAAAATATAAACAAAACATTTTTTTTACCTCTTCTTAATATAAGTTTAGATTGGTTTAGTTCTTGCAATTACGGGCTTTGCTAGTTCACCATATTCATCCACAGTCTATCTGTAAGTCTAATATTAATCCCCAGCGAATAATCGTTACGTTCGGATTACAATCTGCTGAATTTTATTAGGTACTGGAGGGCTAAAATTGGCAAATTTTCGTTTTGTTAGGAGTTAAGGTCCTCATTTCAATGTTAATTTGTCTATCGAACCGGGGATTATGTATCAATAGACCAGATATTTGGGGGTTGTAAAATTACACGTAAAGTACGAAGAGTTGTTTTTTTTTGTGCGGGAAAAGAACATGGTATTCGATATTTCGGATTAAAAATACAGCTGGTTCGTTCAGCTATTGCAAACAAACATTGCTGATTCTGATTACATACATACATAAACTCACGCCTTTTTCCCATGGGGGTAGGCAGAAACTACAGAACGCCACCTGCTACGATCCTTACATAATTCTTTTGCTTCACTCATATTCATACATCTAGTCAGTGATTCTGATTATAACACTGATATTTATTTTTATTGGTTTGAACAGTAAGATAAGGTATATATGTACCTACTAGCTTCTGCCAGCGGCTTCAACCGCGTGTATGTCGAAAGTTGTCCTTGACAACATATCACATATCGCACTAGCAAACCACGACGAGCTAGCTCACTTGACGATGTTTCCAGAAGTGAGTCTCCTCTTTTTGATACCACTATGATAAGCCTCCCGAACACGTCACTAAACGAAAGTCAAACGGTGATTGAATTAAATGAGAAGATACTTGAACTCACAAACCAATTGACTAGTCATCATTCATCATCATCATTTCAGCCGAAAGACGTCCACTGCTGGACATAGGCCTCCCCCAGGCGTCGCCACATTGACCGATCCCGTGCGTCTCGCATCCAGCGCCTTCCCGCAACCTTAACCAGGTCATCAGTCCACCTAGTGGGAGGCCTTCCAGCGTATCGTCTTCCGGTTCGCGGTCGCCATTCCAGAACTTTTCGGCCCCATCGGCCATCCGTTCTGCGAGCAATGTGCCCTGCCCACTGCCACTTAAGTTTGGCAATTCTTCGGGCTATGTCGGTAACTTTGGTTCTCCTGCGGATATCATCATTTCTGACGTGATCACGCAAGGAAATTCCGAGCATAGCCCTCTCCATTGCCCTTTGGGTGACTTTGAGCTTTCTGATAAGGCCCATTGTGAGCGACCACGTCTCGGTTCCATAGGTGATCACTGGCAACACACACTGGTCATAGACTTTTGTCTTGAGACACTGCGGTAAATTGGACGAGAAGATACCACGCAACTTCCCGAACGCCGCCCAGCCGAGTCGGATTCGACGGTTGATCTCTTTCTCGAAATTGGACCTACCCAACTGGACCGTTTGTCCCAGGTAGACATAATGGTCTACAACTTCGAGTGTAGAGTCTCCGACCTTGATGGGAGTGGGTGTTACATGGGCATTCACCATGATCTTGGTTTTGTCCATGTTCATTTTAAGACCCACTCTTTCGGAAGCTCTACTGAGGTCATCGAGCATTTTACTGAGGCTCTCCATGGTCTCAGCCATGACCACTATGTCGTCGGCAAACCGAAGGTGAGTAATGTACTCGCCATTAACGTTGATGCCCAGCCCCCTCCAGTCCAGAACCTTGAAGACATCCTCCAGCGCAGTAGTGAACAGTTTCGGAGAAATGACGTCTCCCTGTCTCACGCCGCGCTGGAGAAGGATTGGTTTCGAGGTCTGATCCTGAAGACGGACGGACATGGTGGCGTTTTTGTACAAACACTTCAACACCTCAATGTACCGGTAGTCGATCTGGCACCGTTGGAGAGACTGCAGTACAGCCCAAGTTTCGATCGAATCGAAGGCTTTCTCGTAGTCCACAAACGCTAAACATAGAGGCAGGTTATACTCTTCGGTCTTCTGTTTAACCTGCCTCAGCGTATGTATGTGGTCTACGGTGCTAAAGCCTTTTCGGAATCCGGCTTGTTCGGGGGGCTGGAAATCGTCAAACCTGCGCGCGAGCAATTGACTAGTGCTCACAATGAAATTGAGAACCTAAATACAGAAAACTTTTGCTTAAAGTCTGACCTCAACAAGAGCTTGAAAGTCGTTGAAACATACAAAAACCTCAGTCTAACAGATAATAATAATCTAACACCAAATCGGAATAGGAAGAGTAAAGCTAGAAAATCTACTCCAAGCAAAGTTACCAATTCTTTGCCTAAATTCCACCAGGCTGATACGACTGACCACAAAATGATATAATATCACCGCATAAAATATCACAACATTCCGAAGTAGCTTTATCTCCAGAAGCGGAACCTCTGTATTGTACACAGACACGAACAAAATCGCCTACCCCCGTATTGCAAAATAAAACAAAAGCGTCTACCCGCAACAAGCAAACTAAACCAACAACTACAATAAAAAATCCTAAACTTAAAGAAAGCTTACAATTAGAAACGAAATAATGTAATATACGTATCTTGAGACCGAATAACAAGAACAAAGTAAGAAACATTGCAGAAACTACACTTAGCAAACATTCGAAAAACATTTGTCATTATGTAATGCCGAACTGTAAAACCGAACAGTTATTGTTTGACATAGAAACCAGATTAAAAAAAAATACATTTAATGATTTTTGTATTATCTTAATAGGGTAAGAAGACTTTATCACCACAAACGACTATTTCCAGCTGGTACTTAGTATAAGGACGACTTTACAAAAGATAAAACATACTAATATTATCCTCTGTACTCCGACTTATAAATTCAATGATTATAAAACTATGTACAATTGGAGGGTAGAAATGTTTAACAACTTACTTTATCTCGATACATTGACACATGAGCATGCATACTTTTTGGATACAAATAAGAATCTAACAAATGACTACAAGATGTTCTTAAAACGCACTGGATCACTTAATAACTATGGCATGCATACAATTTTCATAGATATTGACAACTTCATACAAGGATTAAAAAAATATGACTTATATTATAGACAAACCAAAGTAAAGGAGCTGTATCAAACTGACGAATTGCCAAGTAACCAGTTATTTCTATGACAGCCATTAACATATCTTACATCGAAATATAGCAGTACTCCCAAATAAATCAGATGCTCTTACTGTGTGCCCAGAAGAGCTTATCACGAAGAATATCAACATTGACGTCATCTGCATCTCGGAACACTTCATTATATCAGGCTATGAAGACTTTTTGACTATTCCCAACTACAATCTGGCTGCGTGTTTTAGTAGAACAGAATCAAAACGAGGTGGAACATGTATTTTGGTAAATTTGCCTAACATAAATAAATTAGCAATAAGTAAGTCATTTGAATGTTGTGCAATCAAAAACCATTGTCATCTGTATTGATATGATATGCGGGGATTTCAATATTGAAACGCTAAAACGGAGTAATATATCCTTAGATCTAGAATGTCTACTACTTAATTTTAATTGTAAATTAGAAATCAACCAACCCCCCAGGTTACAAAGTAACACTTGCATTGACAACTTTGCACATAATCTTGGCACTAAATGCAAGGCTGACGTGATTGAATTTGCTTTGTCAGATCACACCTGTCAAATATTGAAGTGTCCCGTAAAAAGAACTTTCCGCATAAATTATTGGTATGTTAAGACAGGGTTAAGAAAATATGAAAAAGTTTAGAAATTGTCTGCAAAACACTTCTTTTTCAAATATATCAGTGCGATAATCCGGATAAGGCTTACAGCCTATTCCTTGAGACTTTGTCCATGCTCTATCGTATGTGCTTTCCATATAAATGAATTAAAATAAGGTAAACAAACGACCTCAATGGGTGTCGCGAGGAATTAGAGCCTGTTGTAAAAAGAAGAGGGCACTTTTGTGGAGTTATCGTCTGAACCGAAATGAGGCAAATAAAATAAAGCTCAATACGTATACTACCACCTACAAGCGAATAGTTAAATTAACTAAACGTGCTCAAAACATACATAAAATAAAATCTGCGGTAAATAAATCAAAAGCGACATGGGAGATAATAAATAGGTCAAAACCAAAATTACCTAAAAACACGATTGCAAACATTAAAATAGGTAATAAAAATATAACACATCCCCGTGACATAGCTAATGTTTTTAATGATTTTTTTATTGACAAGATTAAACCTGGAAGTAATACTGGAATACAAGTTACTGCAAATATATCCAAACCGAACCACTCGATGTTTATGGCACCTAGCCACGAAAATGACATAAAACGAATAATAAATTCCTTAAAAATACTCAGATCGTAGGACATGACGATATATCCACAGCAACAATAAAGAATGTATCAGACAGCATTAGCGGCCATTTAAGTTACATAATTAATTTATGCATATCTCAAGGTATATATCCGACCAAACTAAAGACTGCTGTAATAAAACCACTATACAAAAAACGATAGAGATAAAACGGAGTCGTACAGGCCTATTGCACTTATTCCAATTTTTTTCAAAAATATTTGAAAAGTACATTTATGAACAAATTTATAAATACTTAGTAAAACATGACATCCTAACTGAACAACAAAAAGGCTTTAGAAAAAACAAAACTATTAATATGGCTATATATGACTTCTTAAATAAAGTAATCACAAACGTTGACCATAACATACCTGTATGTTCAATTTTCTGTGACACGACTCAAGCCTTTGACTACGTAGACCATAATATCTTGCTTAATAAGTTAGAAGCTTACGGAATAAGATGAAATATCTTACACCTTATCGAGTCCTATTTAAAAAATCGTAAACAATATGTGGAAATATCTCATATAGATACAAAAGCGAAGAACAAAAGGGTTTATCGGTCGTGTGATAGAACAATCACATATGGTACATTTTTACTAATAGATTTTTCCTGCGGCTCCGATATCGTGACATATTCTACAGAAACCGTGCATTTTGCTAGGATAAATGATAGCTCATGACACTCACTAACTATGTAGATTTCTTTATGTAAGAATTAACAAACAATTTAACCTTTTTTATTTACGTTTAAAAGAGTTCGCTTTCGCATCGTGCGGTCACTTGAGTAAGTTTCAAAGTTTTATTTTTAATAACTCATAAAACAGAGATAAAAACCGGCCAAGTGCGAGTCGGACTCGCGCACGAAGGCTTCCGTACCATTATCGTAAAAAACGGCAAAAAATAATGTTTGTTGTATGGAAGTCCCAATAAAATATTTATTTTGATTTGTTTTTAGTATTTGTTGTTATAGAGTCAACAGAAATACATCGTCTGTGAAAATTTCAACTGCCTAGCTATCACGGTTCATGAGATGCAGCCTGGTGACAGACGGACAGACAGACAGACGGACTGCGGAGTCTTAGTAATAGGTTCCCGTTTTTCCCTTTGGGTACGGAACCCTAAATAACAATAAAAATCTTTTTTCGACAACTTTTTAGCTTACCGTGCATTATCATCAAAACCAAACATGTATCCAATATTTTAGCTCAATCTAAAATTACTGTTTTAAAATTCAGTTGCAAGAATTTATCCACACATACTAACAAGACAACTCAAATATACTCTTGTAATAATAACCTTACATCAACATTTTCAAGCCCAATTCCAAAGTGCCCCAACAGGCAATTCGAGTTCCATCGATTCCTCAAGCACTTTCCACAAATAGTTCCACTTTAATAGGAATGTGCAGGGAATTGTTTACGACGGTCTCAATTTGCCATGGTTCTCCAGTTTCCTTAAATACAATACTTAACTTATAATCGGTATTTGTGCTTGTATTGCGACCACTCAAAGCCACTCTTGTGAGTATATGCCAACATACATATGTGGCTTTGAGTGGTCTCGTGTAAAATTTGAAGAAAGGAAAATAGGAATACGTTTGCTGAGTGCTGCAGTGTTAATTATGACATCATTCTGTATCTCGAAAAAGCTGCGGCATATATCATGAAGAGTTTTTTTTACACGACTGCAAGGCAAGTGGTATGTTTTTGGCGCATATTTTGTATGTATATATGTTTGTATGTATGTAATATTCTTTAATACCTCTTATCTTGCATACCACTAGCCGGAGTTACATAATTATACATCGTTAGATACGTCTTGACCGCCCAAGTGTTCTTAGATAGGTGACATTAAAAAAAAAAAAACATGACGGATTTTGAGCAGGTCTCAAGCTTATTTTTCTTCCATACCCATCGAGTAGGGTATCAAAATGAAGGGTTTTTAGAGGTGATTACAAAAATATGTATAATTTATATGTTTAAGAGTAATTCGTAAAAAAATTACAACTAAAAAGTTGTAAATAAAAATAGTTAATAGAATCAAAAAACCCGACTGCTTAAGAAGCGAACTAAAAAGATGTAAACAAGAAGAAAATCATACTGTGCAGTCGGAGGATACATATGGTTTTGCTTTGCCAGCTCTAAATAATTAAGGTCGTAAGGTCTCCTTCTAAAGTGCAGACTTCTCTCTGATCCTGAAAACTGTCAAAAATCCTTCTATCCTCGATCTGAGATAACATTAGACATTTAAATAATCCCATTTTTTTATAGCCCATTCAACCAATTTTGACTTCTATTATGTTGGTGATATGACAAAAGGCAGCTGTATTAAACAGTTAGTTTTGGTAACAGGTTTATGACTTTTATGCCATTCTTATGTTTACGGGATAGAACTCAAAATCGGTTGAACGGACTGTATAAAGGGGTTGTAAAAATTTCTAATTTTATTTCAAATGGAGTATAGTTTTCTAGAATAACGTTTATATTTTGTCTGCAGGCCGTATTTCTGCTAACTGTAGAAATCCTAAGTAATTACCTTATAGCTTCTAGGTAAAGGTTATATTTTGTCACCTACATAAAGCCTTATGCCGGCGGCAGACATGTCCGGTCTAATCCTATTTAAGCCAGGCGGCCTTTGGGGCCTTTGGCGTCGTGGCTAAATTAGTTTTGGAGCACTGTTGTTTCGGATGCAGTTTCGTGTTTGTTATTTTAACACGTGTGTGTACTACATAAATATTCACCTGAGGTGGATATTCTGAAAAGCTTTAATATAGGGCTTTTTCTAAGTTTATCTTCTCTTTTGTCCACGGCTACGTTTCAGTGGGCAAACTATCCCACAGTACATTTAGTAGCGCACTAGCGCTACTGTAGCTTATTCGGTGACAAGTATTTAAAGAAAGAAAGAAAAAATATTTTTGTGACCCGCACAGGAGATACGATATATAAACAAAAAATTTAACAATAATATAAAATAAAAACCTCAAGCAAGATCAAAAAGGCAAAATATCAGCATATAACTGTGTATTATTTTTATTGTATTTCGTAATCAGATGAGTATTTCCATAAACAAACAATTTTAGGGGCAGTTTTCTGAATTTAGAATTGTTAGGAACGTGTCATACTTTAATGCCATTTGACAGGTTTTCAAGGTAAATGACTCATACTCAATATCAAATTCTTAATTTAGTAATCGATGGTATATCTTTATTTATTAGAGTAGTTAAGATTAGATTTGCTGCGAAAATAGTATATTATACCATGACTACGAGAAAAAGAAAGTGTAAAATAAATATAAATAAATGGTTTATTATCTTCAAAATTTACAAAAAAAATGTAAAACCCTGACCCCTGAGCTAGGTAACAGCCCTTGTGTTTCAATTTCTATCTCTAACTCTGTCTCTAACTCTATCTCTAACTCTATCTCTTAACTCTATCTCTAACTCTATCTCTAACTCTATCTCTAACTCTAACTCTATCTCTAACTCTATCTCTATCTCTAACTCTATCTGAAACTCTATCTCTAACTCTATCTCTATCTAAGTTTGTATCGAATATTTTTTGCGCAAGGAGATTGTATAGCATTGAGATGGAGTTTGAATATTATACTGGTGTGTTCTAAATTCAAACACCAAAACAGTGATTAAAAGTGCTTTTTATTCACTGTTTTCTGTGAATAAAATAAGCTTTTTAGAGGGGGAATGGTATAAACAATATTTCAAGAACATTTATGCCAATATTTACATCTGTCATGTCATAAATTACCTCTTCTCACATTACTTTTAATTTCACCATCATTTTTACCACTTCTTAATTCTTGTGCGAACTATCCATCGTTAATATTTTTAAGTAAACTTTTCTTTCCCTAAAGGCAGACGGAGTTAGCACCTACTAGAACGTGCTCTCTCCGGGTCGGATCGACCGCCCGGGGCTCGACTGCCGACGCCTTGAGCTTATAATGGCGCGAGATGTTGAGTTCCGTTCCAACTACTTGCTGGAATGCTCATGAACCGTGATAGCTAGACAGTTGAAATTTTCACAGATGATGTATTTCTGTGCCGCTTTAACTAAAAATACTAAAAACAGATTAAAATAAATCTTAAAGTGGGGCTCCCATACAACAAACGTGATTTTTTTGCCGTTTTTTGCGATAATGGTTCGGAACGCTTCGTGCGCGAGTTCTACTCGCACTGGGCTGGTTTTTTAGATCTTATTTAGTAGTTTAGATTTTTTTGCTTCGAGCTATAATCGTAGATCATAATACATGAGGGCACTTTATATGTCACTGTTTTGCTGTGAAATCATAAACCCTACTTCAATGAGAGAAATGAAAATCTGTGTATCTATGTTTGTTAATTTATCACACCCTTACGGCTGAACGGGCTTGGAGGAAATTTAGCACACGGATAGAGCATTTATCTTGGATAAGGACATCACTTTAGTAAGTTCCCGTGACATAACTTTCGACTTTAAAGCGAAAAAAGCTAATCAATAAAATAATGGTGTTTTTAAAAAAAAACAACCTCTGCCATCTGAAAAGCAAGAAAACTCTTTACTATAAAATCTATTCGAATACAAATCCCTAGCTATTCAGGTACGTCCCCTAAGCTCGTCTGTCCACTATTGTGCAGGGGCGAGTGCTCTCGGAGGCGTGACCTACCGAAGATGGTCCCAGACACCTCGTAAGGGGTTGCCTGGTATAGTGTGCCGCTTTCCATAACGTAAGGTTGGTGAAGGAGGCCACTATAGGAAAACTCAGTAGACAAATAGGGGTACGTGTCCACTATTGTGACCGTGTGACGTAACAGCTGTATAGTAAATTGCTTCCACCTTTCCGAATAATCATTTCCTTTTACGGACATTGAATTTTAGTTATAATTTTATTATTTTCTAAAACTAGGGTGAAGTTTTATGAAGACGTTATTTTAAATTTTTAAAAGGTTCTTTTGTCAATTTTAGATAAAATTAAAAATGAGGCGTGTGAGAATTTTGGATCAATGAAAAAAAAATATTAATAATTATTTGTATTTTTTTCATGTCGATTATTTATAGAATAAGTTTATAGTTGATTTTGTACTGAAAACTGTTCTTTATTGAATGTTGATTATTCATAATTATTTTCATTTGTTGATTTTGTATTTCTAAAAATTTTATCTATTAATTGTGTTGTTCCTACCTAGTCCTGTATTCTTCTTCTTCTGCCACTAGCTATAAGATTGTAATGATATTTAACAATAATCTGTGATTATTACTACAAAGTACAAAACGTATACTATATTAAAAAAGATAAGCACTTTCATGTTTAATTATTGATTTATTTATCCAAACGTTATTAAAATTTAAAATTCTCTGTGGTGCAAGCGCTAAATCAACACTTTTCTGTCTAATTATACATCGACGCTTTTACGCCTATCAAAACAGAAACTTGCAGGTATTATTCTTCGGGTCGAGTGGGCACGGAACAAACAAAACACTACAAAGTGAAAAATAACTTTCTTTTCGGAAGTCGGTGACTTTGGTACTAATTATTTTCGTTTTTGCGACCGGCTACCAAAAATAAAGTAATTTTTCACTTTATAGTGTTTTAATTTAGAAGTCAGTTTTTTATTTTTTTTCTCTTTTTAGTGTTGGTACCTATTACCATGAAAATACGCATTATTAAAGATAACATAAAAACTACTCGTCAGATCTTGATCAAATTTAAATGGGACTACATGAGAAGAAACAGCTTTCAAATAATAATAGAATCATCAAATTCGGTCTAAATCAGTAACAAACATACAGCCGAATTGAGCACCTCCTCCTTTTTGAAGTTGGTTGAAAAATGTTTAAGTATTGGTGTCATATTGTCGCTAAAAGCTTTAAATTGTTGTTTTTCCTAGATTTACACTGACGCAGTAATAGACATATCTTGGTTCCATCCGATTTATTTTTGATCGCAGTCCTCTGTGCTAAGTAAATGTAATATCTTGTACGAAGTAGCCCCAACCAAAAAGCAAAAGCTTTGACGATTGCAAACTCCATTTAAGCCTTTCTAATTATTACAAAGATTCAAAGATACACTATAATCTTTCATCATCTAATAATAATTTATTTAAAAGGTACCATTGTTTAATATGGACAGAGATTACAAAGGTGTTCAAACCGTTAATGTTTTAGCAAAGGGCAAGAGGTTCTATGAAGTTGTCAGCACAAAGGAACGGGCAATAATATCGGACTTGACATAAGTTAAGTCCACAGAGCTCGGAAGCATTAGAGGACGCAGTAGACGCCAATTAATTTGGCTAGCCTTCTCCAACTAAGGCTAATAACTTGGGGTGGGCTTCCCCAACCACTTTACGGGTTGGCTTTTAGTTTAACTGAAAACGGTTGAATACTAATCTATACTATTATTAAAAAGAGGTTAACTTTGTGAGTTTGTGAGGTTGTAGGGGGTAATTTCGGATCTACTGAACCGATTTAGATGGCATGGAGATACTTTGAGATCCTGGGCAGGACATAGAATAGTTTGTAACCCGTAAAGACCCGTGAAGAAGAAAGAGAGAAGTCCTTTATAGACCGTTAAAGTCTATAAAGGACAGCCGGCATCAATATAGCTTAACGTGCTTTCTGAGGTAATCTATTTACCCGACTACACGTCGCAAAGGAGGGTAATGTTGTTATCAGTCTATGTATGTATGTTCGTTCCTATGTGGTTTTCTAGAAAACAAAAGCGTAGGCCGATTTTGATGATTCTTACGTCAATCGATTCGTCGTAACCTTGCGAGTAGCTACATTAATATTGAAAAGAAAACTGACGGATTTTGGGCATCATATTGTGGGCATACCATTTTTTTTTCTTCCAAACCCATCCTGTGGGGTTTCAAAAGGGTTTTAAGAGGTGATTAAAAAATATATAACACTTGTATGTGTGATGTATGTGTTGATATTTAGATTAAGTAGGTAGTAGGTTATAATTTGTTATTGTGAGTACCGCCGCGCCACGGCGCCAGTCTGCGAATATATGCTGTGCTATCAAGACGTTGGTTGTTTCATTCTGCTCCTGGCTGACCAGGCACCTGCTTCTAATATATTTCTCAGTGGCGACGAGAAGTGAACATTTCACGTGTGAAATTGACTGTTACCATGACGATCGGAAAAATAAGCGAGTTTAATGTACACAAAGTAGAACTATATGTCGAACGGTTAGAACAATACTTCGTTGTGAACGACATAAAGGAAGATTTACATGTACCGACGCTAATAACCGTTATGGGAGCAGAGAGCTACGAGTTGCTGGTCAATCTGTGTACACCTAATAAACCAAAAACTAAGACGTTTGAGCAGTTATCTGAAATAATGGGTAAACATTTACAACCTAAACCTAGTGAACTCGCCGAGAGGTATAAATTCAGACATAGGAAACAGAAAGAGGTTGAAACCATATCTGAGTACGTGGCCGTACTTAAGAAGATGTCGAAAACCTGTGAGTTCGGCAGTTGGCTAGAGGAAAGTTTGAGAGATCAACTGGTGTGCGGAATAGCGAGCGAAAATATTAGGCAACGGTTATTCGCAGAGTCAAAACTGGATTTTGCCAAGGCGTATAAACTTGCCGCCAGCATGGAATCAGCAGAGAAGGACGCCGCTATAGTAAAGGGTCCTAAATCGTCAGCGGGAACGGATACGAGTACGGTGACGTGTCAAGCGATGACGACGGCAAGGCATACAACGGGCGGGGCGGAGCGCGGCGGGCAGCCGGGCGTCGTGCGGCGCGATGTGCGCGAGCGACGAGATTTCCGGGAGCGGCGCGCGGGCCACGAGTCGGTGATGGCGGTGCCGGGTGAGCGGGCTCGGCCGGTGCAGCGAGCTTAGCCACAGCGGCCGTGTCGGGTGTGTGGCGCTAACCACAACGAATCGACGTGCAAGTTCGCAAGTTATGTGTGTAGGGTGTGCAACCAGCAAGGACACCTGCGACGTATGTGTCCCAATATGATGGGACAGTATCAGGTAGACGTGCAAACAGCAGACAGTGACGATCAGGCGGACAGTGACGAGGTAATTTTTGTTGATGTTTGTCAGTTGTCGATATCGAGTTGTAAACCTATTTATATATCACTGAATATACATAATAAAGATATTGCTATGGAATGTGACACGGGTAGTGCAGTGTCTTGTATTAGTCGCGAGTGTTACAGTAGATTATTTAGCGATCTTTCGCTACAACCTTGTAAAGTAATTTTAAGATATTATACTGGTGAGACTGTAAAACCGTTAGGTATAATAAGGCCGCTAGTTCGGTATAAGAATAGGAGTGAATTTTTAGAATTGCTTGTTATCGAAAAAGAGAAAACTGTACTTTTGGGGCGACATTGGATAGCGGCATTAAAAATACAACTACCCGATTTAAGTTATGATGTGCATAAAATGTGGGCAAGTAATGATTATGATATACCCTTTTTCAGTTCCAAATACTGTAACGTGTTCGCGGAGGGTCTCGGGCGCTTCACGGGCGGCGCAGTGAGCATACACGTGCGCCCGGGCTCGCGACCGGTGTTCATGCGCGCGCGCCCCCTGGCATACGCGCTGCGCGAGCCGGTGGAGCGCGCGCTGGACCAGTTCGTGCGCGACGGAGTTCTCACCCCAGTGGAGCGTTCCGACTGGGCTACGCCGATAGTTCCAGTGGTAAAGAAGGATGGTAGCATTCGAATCTGTGCCGATTATAAACTGACCTTAAACAAAGTGATAGAAATTGATCGTTATCCGCTGCCTAGGGTAGAAGATTTGTTATTTCGTCTGCGAGGGGGTGAACACTACAGTAAGATCGATTTGTCTCAAGCGTACGCGCAATTTGAGCTCGATGACACAAAAAAATACACGGTGATAAATACTCATAAAGGCTTATATATGTACAACAGATTAGTATATGGTTTAGCGTCTAGCCCGGGCATTTTTCAAAGGCGAATAGAACAGTTATTTGCTGACATGCCGCGGGTAGGTGTCTTCTTAGACGATATAATCGTGACAGGTAATACGAAGGCCGATCATATCAGTAATTTGCATAAAGTCTTTCAGCGTTTGCAAGACTACGGACTAAGAGTGAAGAAGGAAAAATGCGTTTTCTTCGCAAAGTCTGTCTCTTATTTGGGTCACGTTATTAGTAAAGAGGGCGTGCACACGTGCCCGGAGAAAGTTAAGGCGGTGATGGAGACGCCGGCGCCAACCAATATCACCGAGTTAAGAGCATTTATAGGGTTAGTTATGTATTATGCGAAATTTATTAAAAATATTAGCACAGTTCTTGCCCCGCTATATAATCTTCTTAAGTCGGGTACTAGATACAATTGGAACGAAGATTGTCAGATAGCATTCGTAAAAGTAAAGCGTCTTTTAGTAGATGGTGAAGTACTAGTTCATTACAATCCAGAGCTACCGCTGATTTTGACCACGGATGCAAGTAGCGTGGGTGTGGGCGCGGTAATATCGCATGTTACGGCGGACGGCGAGCGCCCGGTGGCGTATGCATCGCGGTCGCTCACACCAACTGAGCGAGCTTATGCGCAAATAGATAGGGAGGCTCTTGGAATTATATTCGGTATTCGGAAATTCCATCAATACCTTTATGGTCGTCACTTTACACTACGAACTGATCATAAACCTTTAACATATATTTTTGGTGACAAAACGGGTATTCCAGTAATGGCCGCTTCACGACTACATCGGTGGGCGGTACTCCTATCGGGTTACAATTACAAGATTGAGTACATCACTTCTAGTAAAAACAGTGCAGATGCTTTATCACGTGTTGGGGCGTAACTCCCAACAGTGAAAATGTTATGTTGAACTGTTATGATGAATGAGTAAACAACCGATTGATATAAAGGTTTTATTGCTACTAAAAATAACATATTATAATGTAATAATGTACAATTAATGTTGAGCTAAACAAACTGCAACGTTTCACTGTAAGTAGGACGTATTAGTTAGGGTCAATGTACAGCGTAGCTCGTACATATTGCCCACTCACAAAGTTAACTTAAATGTACATCGAAATTGTTCAAAATCAAGTTAGATTATAAAACGTAAAAATGTAAATACAAACAATTTCATAATTTATTACGGTAACTCACAACGCGCAATAGGCGACGTTGCTTTATTGAGTGTACGTGCACTCGATAAGTGCGCTGCGTTGATGTTTTCTGTGACGTCAAATAAGGCGTTGTCCACGATGCTCGCTGTCGACCTTCTTCGGGGCATCGGATTGGGAATAGATGGAGCTTCTGGTTTCTTTTGACTTGCCCAATGTTTGCGTAGGCGGTTGTAAGCGTATATTACACCCGCAAATGTTGCGGCGGCAGCCAATAGGTAGATGACAACGTATTGGTGGATATCATGGTGTGTTGCATGATCTGACATGATGTCTTCTGATGTTGCGGCTTTCATTTGTTCTACTTGTTTGCCAAGCTCTTGCAGTAATACTCTCTGCTCTGTTACCGTCTCATTCTCGTGAAGATGATTCAGAACCGGTACAGGTAAGTTTATGATATTGTTGATTGAAGGAATTTCTGCTGGACCTGCGTCGACTTGGGCTTGAATTTTGTTCATTTGTTGCCTTTGGGGATAAACAGCAAAAGTTTCACTACTAATTATGCAATCGTCATTGAGTGTTATGACTCCGGCCTTGTGTAGCAGCTGCGTTGAAACTTGATGCCCACAAATAATACGTATTTTGCATTGTTGACAGCAAAAATAGAGGAAATTATTTGCATTGTTTAATTCCAACCACTTGTCTCGGCAGGTTTCATGTTTTGTCTGCCTGCCATGTAAGAGTAATTACTCGGATAAGGCAAAAACAGAAAGTACGTATGTTAACTTTGTAGAAAACTTTTTACCCGTCACTAGCAGTGATATCAAGCAAGTGATATCCAAAGATAAGATACTTGGTAGGGTGATGTTATACATACATTCAGGTTGGCCGTCAGTTTGTCCTAGTAGTGATGAGATTAAACCATTCTTTGCTAGGAGAAACGAGTTATATGTAGAATGTGGGTGCATAATGTGGGGCTATCGTAGGGTAATCCCACATGCATTACAATGCCAAATATTACAACAATTGCATAGCAGTCATATGGGCATTGTCAAGATGAAAAGTCTGGCTCGGAGTTATGTCTCGTGGCCTATTTTTTTTTTTTTTTTTTTTGGGTGGGAAATCATCCAATGACTTCTCCCGCTCTGGGTGAAGCGGGAGGGCATGTCTGACTTTTACTGACTAAAACCCACCCGTGTTCCTTAAGTTGCTTGAGCCAGGGCCACGGTAACTCTTTTTCAAATTTATCCGCGACCCAGACAGGCATTGGCCCTAGCGTTCTGCTGACATCTCTTTGAGGCGCGCGTGGAACACAACGCGCCGTTGACTCGGGCCTGGTCCTTATCGGACGACGAGCTACCCATTTCTCGCCGCCCGCAAGCCCGCGCCTACGGTGGCCGGGAATCTGCTTGCGACTCCCGACGCCCAGGGCGTCTCCTGCGGTGGCTAGGGGCGTGAGGGCGTCTCCGTTGCGTCTCCCTCACGCGTTCCGCCTCCTCCTTCGCGAGCATTACTGCTTCGCAGAAGGAGGAGACAGCTTCCCATAGCCTCTCGCTCCGTAACATGGCCTGAACCAGGGCCGGACGCGAGAGGTTTCCACCGCCGATCGCATCCACGAGGACACGGCGGTGCCCAGCCCAAGCGGGGCAGATCTCCACCGTATGCTCCACCGTGTCCTCCGGGCGATCCACACAATGGTGACACCCGGGCGTTTCCTCCCGCCTAATCCTGAACAGGAACCTCCCGAAACAGCCATGTCCGGTGAGGACCTGCGTCAGGCGGAAGGTGAGGACGCCGTAGCGCCTCTCAAGCCACTCCTCAAAGAGGGGCCTTATCGCCGCAATTGTGGCGTGCCCAGCGCTGGGTTGCGACAGTCGCTCTCTCCATGTCGCCATGAGATCTTGCCGGAGCTCTGTCCGCCGAGCCGCGATTTGTCGCGGCCACGGAGTTTCGCCCCGCCGTTTCGCCTCCTCGCGCCATTCCCAAATATGCGCGAGGACTTTTGCCTCCAGATCCCATGGCGGCAATCCGGCAAGGAGGCTCACCGCCTCACCAGAGACCGTGCGGTATCCCCGGACCAGCCGGATGGCCATGACCTTTTGGGACGCGTTCAACCGGTGGACTGGTCGCCGCCTCAGGGAATGCGCCCACACCGGTGCCCCATAAAGGGCCATGGACCGCACGACCCCCGCGGAGAGCCTCCGGCAGGAGGCGTTTGGACCCCCTAGATTGGGCAAGAGCCGCTTGAGGGCAGCCCCGGCCCGATCCAGTCTGGGAGCCAAACGTCGGAAATGCCCCACGAAATTCCACCGGCTATCGAGGACGAGTCCTAGGTACTTCATCGTCGACCCGACGCCAATGTGAACCCCTCCTAGCGTTATTTGGGAACTCGGCGGTACGCGTTCCGAGGACCATGAAAACACATGGCCTCGGACTTGTGCAGGGCCACCTCGAGTCCCAATTGCCGGATTCTCTCAACTACTGTCGCAACCCCGCGTGTCGCTAATTCAGCCGCCGCCTGGTGCGACCTCCCCTGCGCCAGGACCAGCGTGTCGTCAGCGTAGCAAATTATGCTGACGCCGGTAGGGAGGTCGGCCCGCAGCACCCAGTCGTACCCGATGTCCCACAGATGCGGCCCCAAGACCGATCCCTGTGGGACACCGCACGACATCTCTCGCCGGTTCCACTCTCCCTGGTGACCGGGGTAGATAACGGCCCTGTCCGTCAGATGTCTGGTGGCCTAACATCGATAAAGATATCGAGGACTTGGGTAAAAGCTGTGAGACATGTGCGGCGGAAGCGAGCGCGCCCCCGCGAGCTACTATTCAACCATGGCCGTATTATACTCAACCATGGACTAGACTACACATTGATTTTTTGGGGCCATATCGAGGTATGACATTCCTGGTATTGATAGATTCGTCTTCAAAATGGTTAGAAATATTCGAAATGTCACGAACTAACGCGTCTAATGTTATTAAAGTCTTGCGTTCGACTTTTGCGCGATTCGGCTTACCGGAACAGTTGGTATCAGATCAGGGACCACCTTTTACCAGTACAGAATTCAAAAAAAATCTTGTGAAAAATGGTATTAGGCAGTATTTTTCACCCGCGTATCATCCGTCTTCAAACGGAGCTGCAGAAAATGCAGTTAACATTTGCAAACGCACTATTAAAAAGGCAATTAGAGATCGCGTGGACGTAGACACAGCTTTACAAACATTTTTACTAGCATACAGAAACACAGCGCACAGCACTACAGGTGAGACACCCGCTATGTTGTTGCAGAAAAGAACACTACGTTCCAGGTTAGATTTGTTACGGGCAGAACGATCAGTAGGTACTAGAGTGCAGAATGCGCAGCAGAGACAAATCGATTCATCTGGTGGGGTACCGCGATCTTACAACGAGGGGGATCCTGTTTGGATGAGGGATTACAATTCCTCAAACAAATGGGTAAAAGGTTAAATTACAAACGTGGATAGTACTCGTCGGTATATGATAGCAAGGGATAACGGCCAATTAATTAAAAGACACGTGGATCAGATACGGCGCAGATCTCGGGTATCGGTTGGTGGACCGAATACTGAAGAGGAGGGAACGATGGATGGTGAGAGCTCCGCAGCGCAGGCTAGGGACAATTCAACAGCGTCAGGGAAGAATGAGGATGACCGCAGTGATGAGTGTGTGAGTGAAGAAAGTAAGTCGAAACAAACAATAAATGATGAAGTAGGAGGTGTTGATTATGATCAGCCATCTAATCAGTCACCAGGTTTGTCAGTTCAGCAGCAAGCAGAGTACCCAAAGCGAACCCGCAAACCCGTTATCAGATACCAGTGTATTTGAATATTAAAACTTTATGTATTTAAATTAATTGAAACTATTGTAATTTAAGAAGGGAGGTGTGATGTATGTGTTGATATTTAGATTAAGTAGGTAGTAGGTTATAATTTGTTATTGTGAGTACCGCCGCGCCACGGCGCCAGTCTGCGAATATATGCTGTGCTATCAAGACGTTGGTTATTTCATTCTGCTCCTGGCTGACCAGGCACCTGCTTCTAATATATTTCTCAGTATGTTTATATGTAATTCGAAAATAAAGATAACTAAAAAGAAAAAACTGGAAAACCCAACTGAAGTAAACTTAAAAGACGTAAACATGAAGAAAATCATGCTGTGCAGTTGGAAGATAAA
Organism: Orthosia cruda; assembly: GCA_964057195.1. Taxonomy (NCBI): domain Eukaryota; kingdom Metazoa; phylum Arthropoda; class Insecta; order Lepidoptera; family Noctuidae; genus Orthosia; species Orthosia cruda. The sequence goes on from OZ059844.1 coordinate 16,086,333, forward strand.
TATATTTTTGGTCAGTCTACCGAGTCTCCGACTGCATTAGTTCTCTTCTTAAGCAGTTGGGATTTTTGTATTTTTTTATTACTTTTTTCTGGATATGTTCCACTTACACCACTTTGAAGATCGACACGAGCAGCTTTTATTATTAAGAAATTACTAATAGAGCCATTAGTAATTTCTTAACGCCGCCATTAATAATAATATTGGTAGCCACGCTATGTGCTTCGAGCACAAGTTTCGGCTGACATAGTCAGAGTTTTCAAGGGTCTTCAATGTCTCCGTTTACGGTGAAACTCACTGACACGTTTGCTTCGTGCGGGTGGTTTGATAAAGCCGCAATGTCTCTAGCAATATCCGTCTAAGCGTTTCTTTGCTCTGTGGTAAAGTCCCTTGGGTTTACTACAACATTCTAACAGCTATTTGAAATTAAATCTGTACCTATTTCATTGGAGGATCTAGCTTTGGGAAGGCGCTCAGGTACCTACATTAATTAGAATTCTCAGAACCTAACTGTCAAATAGTTTTAGTAGGTATGAAGTTTATATTGTTTCAAACATTCCTAACACAGTATGAAACATTCCTAACAAAGATAAGATTGATTTGGTATTGATAGATATTTTGCCAGTAGGCGATCCTTTTCACAATCTTGTTTAATAAACTGGCTGAATAAAGGTTCAGTATTTTTTCAGAGAATTCTGAACATGAATTTGGAAAAGCGCTTTTAATTTAGACCCAGTAAAAACAAATTGTTTGCAAAATATATAGTTTTCCCAAATAAAATACCAACAGTCTTCAGTTTCTGTGAACCTCGGATGCAGATTGCGAAAAGTTGGAATTGAAAGTTTTAATTAGATTTGAATTTAAAGTAGAAACTTGAACAAAATAAAAAGCGGCTGCAGAAACAGTTCCATTGTAAGGGAGTTTTGACTAAATAGTTCGTATTAAAGTTCTTTTTGTTTTCTGTCAGAATCCTCCCAATTTATTTTGCACCGGTGTGAAACATTTTGAAAAAGTTGATGATTTCGATAAAATTGCTTCACAAAATGGTTTTCAATAAAGTAGGTCAGTTCACTCAAGTTTTAATTTAAAACGACAAATTATTAAAACGACTTATCTGAAACAGAATTAAAATGACCAAGTAAATATCCAGTATGTTTCTGTTAACAAAATAAAGCTATGAGATTAAATATTTAATTTGTCCCCGGGGCCACGTTCTTTGTGTTGACTATGTAATTATTTACTGTTCTCTTTTAATTACATACGTACATAACAATACCAGTTACCCAAATACTGTGTTTTGGAGTACTCCATGTAAAATACAGGTACTTAGCTATATGAAATATTATGCCTAAAAAATTAAGCAGCTCCAAATTATGGCAAAAAGATTACACCAAATGACAGTTATGCTAACCTTTGCAGTATGCCATATAATTATTATGCCACAGTATTATTATTCTAAATAAAGTTATGCGTAAACGTTATACCAAACAATATTGTGCATCGAAGGGGTTCCTATATCCGGTTAGACTACAAGCCGACCCATCACACTTGTATTTTGCACGTTAAGTTAATTCGAGCCACTATCCTTCAACCGGGCACGGTCAATTCAGACTCCATAAATTCCTGATGGAAAACGCCTAAGTACATAGGGCACTTTTCTTTTGGTTTTGTTCTACCTTTAACCACAATTTAACGCTTTTATGCAACAAGAGTTCGTAAATAGGTTTCGTGGAACTAAGCAGTTATGAACGGTTTTTGTCGCCTACCTTTAATGCGCAACTGTGCTGAAGTACAACAACTTTGTTCTAAACCGGTTCCAAGCCATGCTTTATTACTTTTTATCAGCACTAGCGCTTCCAAACAGTATATTAACCAGGTGCATTTTTAATTCTTACTTTTTTATTCTATTAAGAATTAATTATATTTTTATACAAATTTCGAAATGTCTGTCTTCGTTTGTGAATTTCAAAGAGAATTCTACGATATTGGTTTTTTGGCGTTCAATCACGATCAGAAAGTTTTGTTATTTGATGTATGATTACCGTTAAGGACTTTGACGTAGTGTTTTATTTTATTAACTTTAAAACTTTCGCGTTTCATAATTGAAAAACAATATATCACGGAACCGCGGTCATTGCAACACGGCCGAAACGTCGGGTGAAATAGGTAAATAAATAATCGAAATCATCGCGTTAAATTTCCGTGATATATTGTTTGCGACTTTTATTTTGTGCCCTATATGTTCTTGTGGAGGGATATATAATAATTATGACAAAATAAATCTGTAAAGAGTGAGAGCAGTTGTGGCCTAGTAAGAGCAGTGGTGGCCCAATGGTAAAGGCCCTGACTTACGTGTCGTAGGTCTTGAGTTCGAACCCAATTTATTTCATCACCACTGCTCTTATAACGGTGAAGGAAAACATCGTGAGGAAACCGGCAAGTCTTAGAACCAAAAATTAGAAAACATGTGACATCCACCAGCATGCACTGGGTCCGTGTGGTGGATTAAGGTCCATTACCTCTCTCACAGAGAAGATGCCTGTGTCCCAACAGTGGGAACTTTATAAGTCTGGTGATGATGATGAAATTTGTAAAGTAAAAAACACAAAAAATACACTAACGTCATATGCCCAGCTCCACGTAATAAAATAAAGAGGAAAACATGAAGTAAACTAAACGAACGTAAATAGAAAAAACAACTCAAAGCCTGAGGTCATTTCATAAATTAATTTCTCTTAGAAGAAAGTGTGTGCGTATGAATAATTTATATTTTTGCCGACACGTCCCTGTGGAAGGGTCATTTAGATCTGTAAGTAAGAAAGGTAGAGTTATTTTCGGTAGAGGTAAACGTACACACATTTAGCACATATATATTAATCCTGTTGAACGGCCGTGGAATCCGTGGATGAACTCTTAATGGTTTTTGATTCGTAAAGGAAGTTTTTGTGTTTGTTATCTGGACTGTTAATTTTGGTATTAAATATCTTGTTTTTTACAAGTTTAATTTTTTATTTTACATGCTTTTTATTAACTTGCAATGTATGTATGTAAGTGTGTTCGGATGTGTTCGGATCAAATCTTGTAACTGGATTTTAAAACAGTTATACTCCACCGATTAAGATGAAATTTTCCATACACGTTTAGTTTGGAGGACAATGCATGGTTAGCTAAGTGACGTCATTCTAAATTCAATATGATGGACGGCCCAAGATGGTGAATCAGTAATTTTTTGTGCACTTCCATGATATGGGTACCAAATGAAAGGGTTTGCTGAGAGAATACGAAAAAAGCTTGTTTAAAAAATATTTTTTAATAAATAATTTCCCACTGCTACCTAAAGAAAAATTTCGTTGCGTTTTGCAGATTTGGAATCGTTCCTGACAAACGAGTCCAAATTTGTCACGCCCGCTGTGATGCTACTCTTAACGACGCGATTCGATTTATATCACACCGATAAGCGATTTCAACTAAGCGAAATTGCAAGTACTTTCACATGGATGCAATTCGACCGATTTTCACTTGAAAGTTTCTTAGAAAATACTTGTGTTATTTCGCCTATCGAGGCAATTTAAAGTCAAAGTCAAGTGTGTTTATTTCAAGTAGATTAAGCGGCGCTTTTATACGTTAAAATGAATATTGAAAAGTAATAAAAATTGATTCTAACATGCATTCGGAAACGTAGCTTGTTATGGAGAAGAACGCACAAGAAAATGCATACTTACTCTTTTAAAAAAATACGTTTTTTTACAATATTAACATAAGTACATACATTAATAAATTTATATACGTGAGGACGATGCATCCAGCACTACTTTACTACATATACGTAGATATAAAGAACTACAAGCACTAACAGAGCCCCTAGCACGAGTTTCTGCGTAATTGGATCGACTACGTTAACGTATCGCCTCCGACAATTTTTGTATGCAAAATTAATCAGCGCCATGTGTCCGTATTTGGAACTAACAAATCGGTAGCACAAGTTTTTGACAATTGCCTTCGTATCGAGTTCACGTATTTACGTTGCGTTAACGCTCCAAATGTATGGGAATCGGTAGCACGAGTTTTCATTTTGACATGTAGTATCGAATTTTACGCTAGGTGTGACGAAAGCACGTCGAAAACTATCTCACTGACATTTTCTCGGTGAGACATTTCACGTCAAACAATTTTCCGTATTTATTTGGGTATTTTTGCAATAAAATGCTATTTAATCATGAATAAAAGGGGCAGGCATGCTGTCTATTGATTATCTTACCTCCTAATTTAATAAAGAGGCTAGGAGAAGATGTTAAACGAGGTAGACAACATTTTCATTTTCTTTGTAAACAAATGTAGCAGTAGTTTCTTTTAATAAACCATTTCTATAAGTTATTGATACTAACCACACATATAGCGGCGCGGCAGGCCCGCGCATCGCCCTCTCTGTTTTCCTGCCGTGGTGGAGTACGGCCCTAGCGCGTTATGCCCGCAACTCTACGTTTTACTTGCGGTTCTCCATAATTATCATGACTCATTTAAAGATTCAAGAATCGAAGAAAACGGCGATATGCCTTATAAATTAGAGATTATAATACTAGTATGCACGTATGCCTATATATTTTGCAACCGGTTTATACCGGTATTTACAGTTAGTTTGGGAATATGGGTTAGAATTTGGGATAAACAACATTGGCAGTTGCTTCAAGGCAACTGAAGCATTTATCGGCAGCTAAAATGTTCTTGAGTGGGTACCCTATTAACAACAATACAAATCTAAAACGTATTAATATACATTTTCTTCAGCAGGTCTTATGGGAATGGTTGCGGTATTTTAAGTATCAAAAACCGTAAGCCGTTCTACAATTCTAGCTAGTCTGTCGATGATAAACAGAGACAGATGTACAACGAAAGAGAGAAAATTAGGACAAAAATGAAACAGAATCCCTTCGCAGCGTGACGAACGGTCTATTTATAAAGACCTTCCATCGTTATTGCCACCTGACAGCCAATGTTCCAGAATCCAGAGTAATCTTTATGAGACGAGAAATCGATGCAGAGAGTGGACTGTGATAGGACTCTCCTTCAAAACTAATCGAATCCTAAGTCATATCGTTCCTTCGTACATGGAAAGCCTTGTTGGCTCAGCCTATTATTATTTAAAATTCCTACTTGTTGTTGAAGTTTATTGAATTTATTATATTTCTATCATGTACTTAATTATACGTGAATTGAATAAGTAAATAACTAAGCTATTAATGTGATAATAAAAACCAAAATAAACAGAAACTTACGCTTTTGCCGGATGGGGGTAAGTAGGTAGAAACTACAGAATGCCACCTGCTACGTTATATCCACGTTCATACTTCTACACGCACGCGGGTTATGACATGCACGCACGCTGGCCTTTTTGAAGAACATCACAATAAGATCTGTTGCGGACGGTACCCGGGTGCTGTAAGTACCCGCGGTCGCCCTGGGACAGTATCCCACTGTTGTTTGACGTGCTTTCCATACGCTCTGAGTCAAGCGACTCTGCTGGTGGCACTCGCCACCACGCACCCCTGAATGCGTATGTAGGGTGGTAGGTACTAGGAAGACCCACATACAAGAACCAAGTTTTGACCACAAAAATAAAAAGCGGGCTTTTTCATGAAAAATATTGTTGCATGTGTTTCAGGACATTTTTGCGTTCATTTTTACTTAGCCGAAATCTTAAGAACCTTATTTATAAACCTTAATACATAAATATAATCATTACAGTACTAATAACCGGCGTGTGTGTATGACTAGATGTATGAATGTGAGTGAAGCAAAAGAAGTATGTAAGGATCGTAGCAGGTGGCGTTCTGTAGTTTCTGCTTACCCCCATGGAAAAAAGGCGTGAGTTTATGTATGTATGTATGTGTATAATCATTACAATTTTTGATTTTTTACACACGGGCAAGGTTGGCATACGACAATAATAATTACACATTTTTATCATCATCATTTTTCAATCTATCATTCAAAATTACACCAAACATAGGTACTTCCTATTCTAAACTAATATTGTAAAATTGTTTTAACTATATTTGTACAAGGTAATCTCTGGAAGGAAACGCCTGCCGTTCCTAGCGCTAAGTGTAGCAGTAAGAACTTCATGGGCTGATAATGCGTTAAGAATAAGTAATAGAATATATAGCTGTTGTAGGTGGTACTAATCTATATAATGCATTGATGAAATAAAATGCAGATTTAATGAACAAAACTTTGTATTACATAATGTTCTTTCATATTCGCATCATAATAAATTGACAGAGCTTCTAAGATTCCAACCATAGCTCATAGCTCCAAACGCTTGAAATAGCATGAAGAGCATTTGTACCAAAACGGTTGTGAATTAGTAGATACTTTTAACATCGTCGTAAGTTACAAAATATTCCCCCAATTCCTTCGTTGGATGTCACTATTACACGAAGAGACGTATAGCTTGCCGTGGGCTTTGAAGAAATCACGGCTGCAGTCTTGTAGACGGTGGTGCAAGCGATTGGAATGGCTTGTCTTCTCTAAGTGGCAATGCTGGCTTATAACATTCCGGTGTCGACAAAGGCTTTTGGCTAGTACCGGTAAAATTTTATTCTTCATCTCCTGTTGGCAAAAGACGTTGATATAGAACAAAATACAAAGATTCTGTAACTAAATACAATATTGTCGGTCGTGCAGTGTTATTGCACTTTTTCCTTTGGAATTTCTTAGTGGCAACCCGGAGTCTCACTCTAAGTGCTGTGCACGGCAATAGGCCCGCCTCTTATTACATGAGACCTCATAAGATTAAGCGGATGAAGTACATTTTGCATAATTGTATGAATCTGTGCAATAAACTTACTTGTTTGCTTCTTTATGAAGTTCACCATGATGATGACCTGAGTGACGCAAGTTCTTTTTGGATTCGTTAATTCTAAAATCACAGAACCGTCGCACATAACAGATTTACGTATGAAATTGGTAAATTTAAATAATTATTTGAAATGACAACAAACAACAATATACGTTTACATCTTAGGGTCTGCTCACACCGAGACGCAATGCGATATACCATATAAACCGCGCGGCATTTAAAATTAAAAAAGTGATCAAAGTCTCCATCCTCTATTATTTCTGTTTTATGTTTTTCTTTTGGAGTAACAGATGCTTTCTAGCGTTTGTATTTAGGCTTGTAAGTGGCGTTGTTAACTTCAGCTTGCTCAGTCATAACTTTGCTGATGAAATCTATTTATATACATAATATTATTATACGTAAAATGTGAATGATTATGTGGACAATACTGGTGAGTAATAGTGGAGGTATACTTATTATGTGTCGCATTCTGGGCATGATTGCTGCCAGGCTGTGTAGTATAGAATCGTTGCTCCAGTATTTCAACTGGAATAATGAAGCAATGATGGTTACCTGTGTGTAAGTGTTAAATGTTTGTGTGTATAAATGTTGTTTGTTGTTATTGTGTTACTAAAATAGGTGTATAAGTCTTTTTACATAGTTCTCACATATCTTTGTAATTTTCTTGTATCCAAATACTTGTAATTGTATTGTGTTGATGGAAAAGAGTGTTCGTGGAGTTTCTTGCACGTTCTTCTCCATAGAGACCTACTGACGCTTGTGAATGTGCAACTAGTTTCATCTTTTGTTTGTCTATTCAAAAATGCCTTTAAATGGTTTAGTTGAAATAAAGTATTTTGAATTTGATAAGTTTATATTGTTACTAATACTATGTATATAATATGTATTTAGGTTATGTTATTCTGTAGGCTCTATTGCCTTTAATAAATTAATTAATAATTAAGTATAATAAGGTATTTAACGTTTCGGTGTGGACGTGCAAAATACCTATTGGAACAAATCACTGAGTTCGGAAAGTTCGTCGGAAGAATTTCGCTTCTACACGCGTTTGCATCAGTGTGCTAACGGTTTTATGTTTTTGTAATTTGAAGGAAACCGTCAAACATTAAGTGACAATTGTCAAACGTCATGTACGGGACCGTTCGAAACCGAACAATTTATCATAAATTAAAATTCCAATAAACTGAAAATTTCAATGATTTGTTAAAAAAAGAATTAATAAAAATGTTAAATATGTTTTAAAGTGTGTTTATAACAAATATTTGTTCAGTTTTAGTCTCTAAATTATTTAAGATAATGTTACCCGTTTTTGTCTTCGATTTTCAGAACGCACCATTCACTACAAACCAATCCAAACGCTATTGGGTTCTCAGCCTTAATTAACCATAGTTCAATTACTACTTCCGAGTTGTCGCAAGACGTTTTTATGAACTCGTGCTGCCAAAATAACTTGTCGCAGCATCGACTACGTTTTCGTCTGGTAAAATGTCACGATGACGATACGAAAACGTTAGAAACTTGTGCTAGGGGCTCAGGTAAATTCCTTCACTTGATAAATAGGAACATGGTTCTCACGTACTTGCAAATATTGCGAACATAGGCAAATTACCTAATTCAACAACAACGGAACAGTGTGCGGGTCATTTTTTTTTAAAAACAAAAGCGTTAATATAATTTTGAATGTAATAAAAATTAATCAGTTTGATTTGGTCTACACTAAAGATTGGCTTATGGAGCAGGACCAGGATGTTTCCAAGCATTCTTATCTTGAATATAATTATCTAATTTGTAATATGCTTGTTTACAAAGTGTGCTTTACTTTAACTATTGTTTTAAATTTTCTTTCATTTCATCCTATATGCTAGTTCGGTAAAAAAAACACATTCACACACAAACACACGGAACATTTTTATACCTTAATTTTATATCGTGCTTCGACTTTTTACGGTCCCGTACCCAAAGGGTAAAAATGGGCCCCTATTACAAAGACTCCGCGGTCCGTCTGTCTGTCCGTCTGTCACCAGGCTGTATCTCATGAACCGTGATAGCTAGACAGTTGAAATTTTCACAGATGATGTATTTCCGTTGCCGCTATAACAACAAATACAACAAACGTGTTTTTTTGCAGTTTTTTGCGATAATCGTACGGAATCCTTCGTGCGCGAGTCCGACTCGCACTTGGCCGGTTTCACAAATTCATATGTACTTTCTAAGTTTATCGTGGACATCACAGGAAACGGTGAAGGAAAACATCGTGAGGAAACCTGGACTTATATAGTTAATGTAAGTCTGAAATAGCCATGTCAGTGGCCTGTGTGGTACCCAGAGGTGGCTTAATTAACTCTGACACCAGAGGTGGCCACATCCTCACACGAAAAGAAGAAGAAGATTTTTATATCTTACTCCCTAGGATGGCCCTGCTCGCTTACAAAGTAAAAAGAAAGGAATAAATATGAAATTAGGTTTCAGGCATATCTTCACAATATTCTAACTGTCTTCGGTAATATTTCTTTTTTCTGACCGTTTCCAGGAACATCGTATTTGAGAAAATAAAATGTAAGTCGATATTTTTATGAATTTTGTATGGAAATTCTTACTTTTCAGGGCTCAGATAGGATAATAGGATTATAGTCTCTTTGCTGTGAGTTATTCATTCTAATTCTATACTTTACGAGTATAGTAAGTATATATGCGCAAACACATGGTATCTATGTCTGTACATCGGTCTGTCTGGCTGTTTGTTATTTTTTACGTCTAAATCGCTGAACCAATTTAGATGAATAGTGGTAAAGTGATAGATTGGTCCTTAGAAAAGGACATAGGACACTTTTTGTACCGCGAGTTCGTATCCCTTTAACTTTAATGCGGGCAAAGCTACTGGTAGATAGATAACTACAATGTTGGTTAAATAAAAAAAAGAAAATAAATAAAAAATAAAAAGAAAAGGAAATAAAAAGTATATAACAAATAAATAAATAATTATTTATTGTACACCAAAAACAACATAACAAACAGTGTGATAATAAAGTACATGTACAAAGGCGAACGAATAATATCAAGATTCGGTATTTAAAAATGAACCAACTATAACGTTCCTACTTTAATTTGGCATTTTAAGAGACCACTGCTCCACGAGAAAAGTGTCAACAATAACCTCGAAAATAAACGGGAATTCAAATTAAGTTTCATATTTCGTCGCCTGCCAAGAAATACAAGGCGCTGTTATGAAAGTCTGAGACTTTCAGTCAAATTAGCATCGCGACAGTACAGGAAGTAGGAAAGCAAAGGATTGTTGTGTCTGTGTACTTGACGTCGCGCCAAGAATTTTAAATGAGGTGACTTTTTGACTTAATGATACTTTGTACTTTGTGGCGTTCGTCAAGATAAATAAGCGGAGAGGAAGCTTATTGATAAGGTCGAGGTATTATTATTTTTAAGTAAATTGGGAGGTTTATGTTGTTTTTAGGTACGATGACAAGTTTTAGTTGTTTTTACCCGACTGCCGAAGGAGGGTAATGTGTTTATCAGTCTATGTATGTATGTACACATATACTGAGAACAACACTCCAGGAACTTAAAGACTCACAAAGCCAATGTCGGTAGATGTTGCAAGAGAGAGAGAGGATTGTGAAGTAGAAGTTGAGAACATTGTTTATAAAAACACAATCCTTAAATGTGAGCTAGTTGAACTTAGTCAGCAATACCAGAATGTTGTGGATGAACGCGACCAACTGAGGGTAGTCACGGATGGTTTCAATAACTGCAGTAATCTATACGAGGAGGCTTTAAGTAAAGTTAGGGATCTAGAAGAAGAATTGATTCACGCAAATAATCATATTTTTAAATTACAAAAAGAACAGGAATCTTGAATCGTGAACTTATTTAATCGAATTGTAAACCGGATTCAATACCTAAAAGTAACCTAACTTAAAATTCTTTAATAAATCAGAAAAAATGTTCCAAAGTTAGTCATAACAAACTAAAAAAATATGCGAAACTATATAAAATAATTAGAAATTGTAACAAGTTTAGGAAACAACACAAGTTCTTTATTAAAAATATTCCACTCAGGAAATAACGTGTTGACCTAGTTATTAAATAAAATAATTACCAAATTAAATTAGAAGACAGCTAAAAAATATATGAGATTGACACTCACCGCTTACAGTTAGAAATACAGGTACTTGAGAACAGACTTAGTTCTCTTTAAAATAAATATATAAATTCAAAATTTCAAATTAAAGAACACATTTTGGCCACAAATGAGTTAGTGAGGTGTCAGTGTAACTGCCAGACAGTCTCAAATCTAATTGCAGTCCAGCCTGATGCTACAGAGGACCCGGTCCAAGCTGAGAGGGTGTCTCAAAACAGTGTCTTCGTACAAGACATATCAAATGTAGCACAGGATCTAGTAGACCCGCCTGAGAGTGCTGGCTTTTCATCTAGTCGTCGTAATGAAGGTTTGCATTCGGTTATGTTTTCAGACGGTATTGGAAAAGGTTTAGGTAAATTAATAAATGGCAATCAGAGTCATTCCACTTTTAATTATTGCATGCCCGGGTCATCTTACAAGCAAATAATGGAATCTGTGACATAGAATATTTATAAACCAGATACCAATTTAACTGTATTTGTAGGTAATAGTATAAAAGTAAAAAAAGATGACATCACAGAGTGTGTAAAAGAGATTTTGAAGTAATCACATTCACTATAGTGACAAACTTGTTTTTTTGACATCAACATATTTGTTGATAAATTAAAGTCGACAGGCGATACTTTGTATCTGCCTCTTAGGGTAAGACATCAAATAGCTCGGCTATTATCTTATACAATAAACTCAGACATAAGTAGTATGTCGAAATATTCAGTTATTATTGATATTAGTAATAGTACTAATTTAAAGGTGGTAACTTGCATAACGTTAGCAAAAATGCTATTAATATTTATTCTTTAAACTAGTTAATAGGACAAGGGAGGGTACCAATAACGGAATAGTTACGAGTATATTCACCATCAAAAAGGTACCTTCTTGCTCGCAAAAATTTAATTTCAAGAAAAGGTCTGAGCAGAATTCTCTGAAATTATTCCACCAGAATATTCAGGGTTTTCTTTAAAGGAATTGGAAATCGAACTGTTTTTAGAAAAAACAATGTTTGAAATTGTTTGTTTCACTGAGCACTGGCTGAAAGATTATGAAATGCTAATCAATTATGAAAATTATACTGTGGGCAGTTGTTTTAACATAAATATTATGTTGCGTGGGGGTTCACTTATATTAATAAAAAATGGTATTAAATCAAAACCTCGTAAAGATATAGTAGACCTCTCAGTTGAGCATAGTGTTGAACTGTCCTGTGTTGAGCTGGATAAGCATGTCATAGTGTGCGTCTACAGACCCCCTTATTATAAGAACTACTCTATATTCGAGTCAGTGATGGAAGATGTTTTGGCAAAACTTGCAATGGGTAATAAACTAGTAATTGTCTGTGGTGACTTTAATATTAATATTCTAGAAGATAATTCAGATAGCAGAAGGTTATTAAATCTCTTTAAATCATTTAATTTGTCACATATGTTTACGGAACCAACCTGAACTACACTGACTTCTGCTACATGTATTGATAATGTTTTTTGTTGCTGCAACCACTTGGACAAGGCCATTATAAATTATCTGCATACCGATCATAGTGGGCTACTGGTGACATTTGAGTCCATAATGCTAATAAAACAAGTGCATATTCAATCCAGACAAATAACATCCGGTAAATTAAATAAATTTAACAGTACTTTAATGGTAAGTTAAGCGATCAGGACCTCACAGTGAATGATGGTAATATTTTGTATGATGAAGTTTTTTCAGTAGTTCAAAAAGAGTTCAATAACACATTTAAGAAGATAACTAAAACTATATGCCCTAAGTTTTTATTCAGTGACTGGTCGACTAAAGAGCCCCTAGCACGAGTTTCTGCGTAATTGGATCGACTACGTTAACGTATCGCCTCCGACAATTTTTGTATGCAAAATTAATCAGCGCCATGTGTCCGTATTTGGAACTAACAAATCGGTAGCACAAGTTTTTGACAATTGCCTTCGTATCGAGTTCACGTATTTACGTTGCGTTAACGTTCCAAATGTATGGGAATCGGTAGCACGAGTTTTCATTTTGACATGTAGTATCGAATTTTACGCTAGGTGTGACGAAAGCACGCCGAAAACTATCTCACTGACATTTTCTCGGTGAGACATTTCACGTCAAACAATTTTCCGTATTTATTTGGGTATTTTTGCAATAAAATGCTATTTAATCATGAATAAAAGGGGCAGGCATGCTGTCTATTGATTATCTTACCTCCTAATTTAATAAAGAGGCTAGGAGAAGATGTTAAAACGAGGTAGACAACATTTTCATTTTCTTTGTAAACAAATGTAGCAGTAGTTTCTTTTAATAAACCATTTCTATAAGTTATTGATACTAACCACACATAGAGCGGCGCGGCAGGCCCGCGCATCGCCCGCTCTGTTTTCCTGCCGTGGTGGAGTACGGCCCTAGCGCGTTATTCCCGCAACTCTACGTTTTACTTGCGGTTCTCCATAATTATCATGACTTATTTAAAGATTCAAGAATCGAAGAAAACGGCGATATGCCTTATAAATTAGAGATTATAATACTAGTATGCACGTACGTATGCCTACATATTTTGCAACCGGTTTATACCGGTATTTACAGTTAGTTTGGGAATATGGGTTAGAATTAGGGATAAACAACATTGGCAGTTGCTTCAAGGCAACTGAAGCATTTATCGGCAGCTAAAATGTTCTTGAGTAGGTACCCTATTAACAACAATACAAATCTAAAACGTATTAATATACATTTTCTTCAGCAGGTCTTATGGGAATGGTTGCGGTATTTTAAGTAGCAAAAACCGTAAGCCGTTCTATAAGTCTAGCTAGTCTGTCGATGATAAACAGAGATAGAAAACCAGGACAAAAATGAAACAGAATCCCTTCGCAGCGTGACGAACGGTCTATTATAAAGACCTTCCATCGTTATTGCCACCTGACAGCCAATGTTCCAGAATCCAGAGTAATCTTTATGAGACGAGAAATCGATGCAGAGAGTGGACTGTGATAGGACTCTCCTTCAAAACTAATCGAATCCTAAGTCATATCGTTCCTTCGTACATGGAAAGCCTTGTTGGCTCAGCCTATTATTATTTAAAATTCCTACTTGTTATTGATGTTTATTGAATTTATTATATTTCTAACATGTACTTAAGTATACGTGAATTGAATAAGTAAATAACTAAGCTATTAATGTGATAATAAAAACCAAAATAAACAGAAACTATATGTTTTTCCTAATCTAAACATACATACATAAACTTACGCTTTTGCCGGATGGGGGTAAGTAGGTAGAAACTACAGAATGCCACATGCTACGTTATATCCACGTTCATACTTCTATACGCACGCGGGTTATGACATGCACGCACGCTGGCCTTTTTGAAGAACATCACAATAAGATCTGTTGCGGACGGTACCCGGGTGCTGTAAGTACCCGCGGTCGCCCTGGGACAGTATCCCACTGTTGTTTGACGTGCTTTCCATACGCTCTGAGTCAAGCGACTCTGCTGGTGGCACTCGCCACCACGCACCCCTGAATGCGTATGTAGGGTGGTAGGTACTAGGAAGACCCACATACAAGAACCTAGTTTTGACAACAAAAATAAAAAGCGGGCTTTTTCATGAAAAATATTGTTGCATGTGTTTCAGGACATTTTTGCGTTCATCTTTACTTAGCCGAAATCTTAAGAACCTTATTTATAAACCTTAATACATAAATATAATCATTACAGTACTAATAACCGGCGTGTGTGTATGACTAGATGTATGAATGTGAGTGAAGCAAAAGAAGTATGTAAGGATCGTAGCAGGTGGCGTTCTGTAGTTTCTGCTTACCCCCATGGAAAAAAGGCGTGAGTTTATGTATGTGTATAATCATTACAATTTTTGATTTTTTACACACGGGCAAGGTTGGCATACGACAATTATAATTACACATTTTTATCATCATCATTTTTCAATCTATCATTCAAAATTACACCAAACATAGGTACTTCTTATTCTAAACTAATATTGTAAAATTGTTTTAACTATATTTGTACAAGGTAATCTCTGGAAGGAAACGCCTGCCGTTCCTAGCGCTAAGTGTAGCAGTAAGAACTTCATGGGCTGATAATGCGTTAAGAATAAGTAATAGAATATATAGCTGTTGTAGGTGGTACTAATCTATATAATGCATTGATGAAATAAAATGCAGATTTAATGAACAAAACTTTGTATTACATAATGTTCTTTCATATTCGCATCATAATAAATTGACAGAGCTTCTAAGATTCCAACCATAGCTCATAGCTGCTCCAAACGCTTGAAATAGCATGAAGAGCATTTGTACCACAACGGTTGTGAATTAGTAGATACTTTTAACGTCGTCGTAAGTTACAAAATATTCTCCCAATTCCTTCGTTGGATGTCACTATTACACGATGAGACGTATAGCTTGCCGTGGGCTTTGAAGAAATCACGGCTGCAGTCTTGTAGACGGTGGTGCAAGCGATTGGAATGGCTTGTCTTCTCTAAGTGGCAATGCTGGCTTATAACATTCCGGTGTCGACAAAGGCTTTTGGCTAGTACCGGTAATATTTTATTCTTCATCTCCTGTTGGCAAAAGACGTTGATATAGAACAAAATACAAAGATTCTGTAACTAAATACAACATTGTCGGTCGTGCAGTGTTATTGCACTTTTTCATTTGGAATTTCTTAGTGGCAACCCGGAGTCTCACTCTAAGTGCTGTGCACGGCAATAGGCCCAAAGAGTATGTAACACTACGTTTAATAGGCCCGCCTCTTATTACATGAGACCTCATAGGATTAAGCGGATGAAGCACATTTTGCATAATTGTATGAATCTGTGCAATAAACTTACTTGTTTGCTTTTTATGAAGTTCACCATAATGATGACCTGAGTGACGCAAGTTCTTTTTGGATTCGTTAATTTTAAAATCACAGAACCGTCGCACATAACAGATTTACGTATGAAATTGGTAAATTTAAATAATTATTTGAAATGACAACAAACAACAATATACGTTTACATCTTAGGGTCTGCTCACACCGAGACGCAATGCGATATACCATATAAACCGCGCGGCATTTAAAATTAAAAAAGTGATCAAAGTCTCCATCCTCTATTATTTCTGTTTTATGTTTTTCTTTTGGAGTAACAGATGCTTTCTAGCGTTTGTATTTAGGCTTGTAAGTGGCGTTGTTAACTTCAGCTTGCTCAGTCATAACTTTGCTGATGAAATCTATTTATACATATATTTATATACATAATATTATTATACGTAAAATGTGAATGATTATGTGGACAATACTGGTGAGTAATAGTGGAGGTATACTTATTATGTGTCGCATTCTGGGCATGATTGCTGACAGGCTGTGTAGTATAGAATCGTTGCTCCAGTATTTCAGCTGGAATATTGAAGCAATGATGGTTACCTGTGTGTAAGTGTTAAATGTTTGTGTGTATAAATGTTGTTTGTTGTTATTGTGTTACTAAAATAGGTGTATAAGTCTTTTTACATAGTTCTCACATATCTTTGTAATTTTCTTGTAACCAAATACTTGTAATTGTATTGTGTTGATGGAAAAGAGTGTTCGTGGAGTTTCTTGCACGTTCTTCTCCATAGAGACTTACTGACGCTTGTGAATGTGCAACTAGTTTCATCTTTTGTTTGTCTATTCAAAAATGCCTTTAAATGGTTTAGTTGAAATAAAGTATTTTGACTTTGATAAGTTTATATTGTTACTAATACTATGTATATAATATGTATTTAGGTTATGTTATTCTGTAGGCTCTATTGCCTTTAATAAATTAATTAATAATTAAGTATAATAAGGTATTTAACGTTTCGGTGTGGACGTGCAAAATACCTATTGGAACAAATCACTGAGTTCGGAAAGTTCGTCGGAAGAATTTCGCTTCTACACGCGTTTGCATCAGTGTGCTAACGGTTTTATGTTTTTGTAATTTGAAGGAAACCGTCAAACATTAAGTGACAATTGTCAAACGTCATGTACGGGACCGTTCAAAACCAAACAATTTATCATAAATTAAAATTCCAATAAACTGAAATTTTCAATGATTTGTTATAAAAAGAATTAATAAAAATGTTAAATATGTTTTAAAGTGTGTTCATAACAAATATTTGTTCAGTTTTAGTCTCTAAATTATTTAAGATAATGTTACCCGTTTTTGTCTTCGATTTTCAGAACGCACCATTCACTACAAACCAATCCAAACGCTATTGGATTCTCGGCCTTAATTAACCATAGTTCAATTACTACTTCCGAGTTGTCGCAAGACGTTTTTATGAACTCGTGCTGCCAAAATAACTTGTCGCAGCATCGACTACGTTTTCGTCTGGTAAAATGTCACGATGACGATACGAAAACGTTAGAAACTTGTGCTAGGAGCTCAGGACTGAGAAAAAGTAGGGAAAGACTTTACGAGCTTTATGGCCTTAAGCCTTGTATTAACACCGAAACGTTTAATAAGTATGTTGCTAATTACTCAAGAATTTTAAAAAATACATGTAAAGCAGCTAAGGCCTTGTACATTAGAAATAAGGTTAAATTATAAATTAGCAGAAAATAAAATCAAGACGTTTTGGAAAATTATAAATAATGAAACGACAGGAATAAAAGAAATAATACTGATTACACTGAGAAATAATACTGAGTCCTAGAGGCACGAGGCGAGTATGGCTATACGAGTCAGCAGACTGGGACGAGATGCGGCACTTTTTTGCGTCTTATCCTTGGCGGCATGTGTGCTTCTCATTGGGTGACCCCTCGAGCTGTGCGGACACGGTTGCGGATGTGATTCGGCAGGGAATGGAGTATTTCATTCTATTCTCCGACATTCCGCTCGGTCACAAATCCCGACCTTAGTATAATTCAGAATGTGCCCACGCTGAGGCCCAAAAAGAGTCTACCTACCAAGCCTGGGTCGGGCCCCGCGACCGCAAAGTTAGAGCGCGTAGGGTTCGTGCGAGGAAAAGAGCTTTTAATTCTGCCACCAAGTTCTGCAAGCGGGTTTTGCGTCGGACACGTTTTGACCATATTGGACGTATTGGGGCCAAGCTGGCATCGCACCCTCCGGGTAGTAAACAGTTTTGGTCCCTGTCTAAAGCGGTTGAACCGAATTTCTGTCGTCCCACTTTACGTCCAATGCTGAAACCTGATGGGTCGCTGGCTCATTCTGCAAGTGAGAAAGCAAATTTATTTGCATCTCTGTTTGCTAGCAATTCACGTCTGGACGCTGGATTCAAGCAACCACCTACTGTTCCTCATTGTGACTCTTCGATAACGGAGATCGCTGTGCACACCAAAGAGGTCCGAAGAGTATTGTGCAGTCTAGACGTGAACAAGGCCAGCGGGCCTGACGGCATTCCAGCGAGAGTACTGAGGCTGTGTGCGCCCGAACTTTCTCCTGTGTTGACACGCTTGTTCCGCCTCTCTCTTGTAAAAAGAACGGTACCAAAGTCCTGGAAGCTTGCAAATGTGCAACCAGTGCCCAAAAAAGGCAACCGTGCAGACCCTGTCAATTACCGTCCAATCGCCATTACCTCCATTCTGTGCAAAGTTATGGAAAGGGTACTGAACAGTAAGTTGCTGACCTACCTTGAAGACAATAATCTCCGCAGTGACCGTCAATATGGCTTTCGCCGGGGACGGTCTACTGGCGATCTTCTTGTGTATGTCACGCACTGCTGGGGCGAAGACACGGCGAAGCACTTGCTGTTTCGCTGGATATCTCGAAGGCCTTTAACAGGGTCTGGCACGCAAGTCTACTCAGTAAGCTTCCTGCGTATGGCATCCCCACTGGTTTTTGTAGCTGGATATCAGACTTCCTTTGCGAACGGTCGATCCGAGTAGTCATAGACGGCTGGTCCTCTGACCTTATGGCTATTGATTTCGGAGTTCCTCAGACCCTGTTCTCTTTGCAACTCTTTTCCTGCTGCACATCAATGACCTACTTCAGCTTGGTATTGTTGGGTACGCAGATAACAGTACTGTTTCAGAGAGATACCTGTCCAGCGCAAGAACCAGCGTGGATGAAGTTCGTTCCTTGAGAGAGGCTATGGTAGAGCGGACAGATTTGACCTTAAGCTTTGTCTCCCAGTGGGGTGATGACGCGTGTGTTTTGGTGGCGTTAAAGGAGACCAGATTTCTCCTTTAACGCCACCAAAACACACGCGTGTCATTTTACCGCTAAAAGGAGTCTTTTCGATCGGGCACCTACTTTTCGGGGTGCGTCTGTTCCAGTGACTGATCGGCTTGAGCTCCTAGGCATGGAGTTGACATCCAGTCTTAACTTCGGCGCCTCCATTGAGTACAAAGCCCAAATTGCGGCCAAAAAACTGGGCATCCTAAATAAGGTGAAGCGATACTTTATGCCTGGACAGCTTTTAACCCTGTACAAAGCGCAAGTCCGATCCTGCATGGAGTATTGCAGCCACCTTTGGCATGGCTCAGCAAAGTATAAGCTTGCCGCGCTTGACTCGGTGGAACGCAGAGCTAAGAGGCTCATCGGCGACATTGAACTGGTGGATACCAAGCTTCATAGCTTGGCTCATCGCCGCAAGGTTGCCTGCTTGTCGGTCTTCTACAGACTGTATTTGTGTATTTCGGTGAGTGTGCTCAAGAACTCCACGACCTCATTCCACCAGCCCCCTTCTACCATTGGACATCTAGACGCACTGCAAGTTACCATCCTTACCTTGTTGCCATTCCACCAATTCGCACCAAGCGCTTCCAAACATCCTTCATAATGCGCACAGCGAATGAATGGAACTCACTACCTGCGTCTGTGTTTCCGAACGCATTCATCCCGAATCTCTGGGTAAGCTCACTCCATCGTCGACTCTGTCTCTGTCACCTATGACTTAGACTAGAGTCATGAGCAAACCCATCCCAAATAAAATAAATAAAAACTAAAACCCCCTTGAGACCACTCACGGACTTATTAGAGATAACAAAAAAGTTGCGCAAGAATTTGTAAATTTCTTTACCAACATCCCAATTAAAACTACTGAAACCTTAAATTCTTCGCCCTCGCTTGCTTTTGGATTATTAAACGCGAACGTTTCAGCCTGGCCGAATGTATTTATCTTTTCACATATAAACCCCATAACAGTAAT
The DNA here is from genome assembly GCA_964057195.1 of Orthosia cruda. Taxonomy (NCBI): domain Eukaryota; kingdom Metazoa; phylum Arthropoda; class Insecta; order Lepidoptera; family Noctuidae; genus Orthosia; species Orthosia cruda. The sequence goes on from OZ059844.1 coordinate 16,106,459, forward strand.
AAAAGCTTTTAAGCAAATCAAGATCAAACCGACTGAAGATCTGTGGGGAATGTCCATCAAAGCTTGTACCTCCATTATTCAGACTATAGCGCCGTACTTAGCTGTAATTTTCAATTTGTGTGGGGATCAAGAAGTCTTTTCGGATCTAATGAAATATAGTAAGGTTATATCACTTTTTAAATCCGGGGACAGTAAAGACACAAATAATTATAGACCAGTATCCGTGTTGCCGGTTTTCAGCAAGGTATTTAAGAAGATAATGCTAAATCAAATGCTCATTCATTTAATTACGAATAACATCTTGTATGATAAACGGTATGGTTTCACCAAAGGACGTTGTACAACTGACGCTGGTGTCACCCTATTAAAACACATTTCTAATGCGTGGGAAGAATTACAGGATGCCATAGGTATCTTCTGTGACCTGTCGAAGGCGTTTAATTGCGTTAATCATGCAACATTACTTCTGAAACTTGAGCATTACGGGCTTGGTCAATCAGCGTTAAGTTTCGTTAAATCTTATTTGAATGATAGACAGCAATTAGTTCAAATAAACGGTGTATTCGTCGGGGTTAAACGTGAAAATGGGGATACCCCAGGGCTCAATTTTAGGCCCTTTCTTATTTTTAATATACATAAACGATTTACCCCGTTTATTGGAAAACAAACTAAACATGGTGTTATTTACTGATGATCTTTAATTTTTTAAATAAATAGACGTACTTGTCAGGTTGACGACGTAAATAACGCAGGTTCAGGATTGGTTCACTGCCAATAATTTAGTTTTAAATGGTAAAAAAACCAAGTGCGTAAACTTTGGTCTAAAGTACTGATTGTGACATTATATTAAACAAGGAGAAGCTAGAATTCGTCGATAAAACGGTTTCCCTGGGGATCACGCTAGACTCAAGGTTACAATTTGGTCCTCATTTAATATCACTTGCAGGGCGACTAAGTTCGGCAGTTTATGCTGTTAGAAAGATTCGTCAATTTAGTGATGTAGATACCGCTAGGCTGGTCTATTTTAGTTACTTTCATAGTATAATGTCTTACGGTATTTTACTTTGGGGAAGGGCTGCAGACATTGAGTCAATATTTATTCTGCAAAAACGAGCCATCAGAGCGATATACAATCTTCGCCGGCGCGATTCTCTATGGGAACTGTTTAAGGGCATTAACATCATGACGGTTCCTTGTCAATATATTTATGAAAACATCATGTACGTGAGAAAGAATTTACATCTTTTAAGTAAAAACGGCGATAGACATAATTACATTACTAGAAATAGAAAGAGAAATAGATCTACCATTTGCTGTACCTTTGTGTCGTTCTTTGACTTATGTGTGCCCTGGCAGTTGAGTGTGTCATGCTCTTTCAAATGTCTCTCTGATGGTGGCGCGTGTGTTGGATCATTCGGTTCCCTTCATGATGGTTGAGCTGGGTGGTGCCGATTCATGCGTCATGTTCGTGAACGGGCGCCGTCAGTTGGGATTGGTCTTAACTTAACCGCTTCGGATGCTAATGTTTTTCTAGTACCTATTATGTAACTGCACGGTACATGTGTGAGTACTTTTAATACTTTGTACCTGTACGTAGTATAGTATGTAGTGATTCTGGGTGCATTGTACTCACATATGAATTTATTAATGTATGTACTTATGTACCTAAATATTGTATTTTTTTTTTTTAATATAATAAGTATGGAGTTTCTTGTGCGTTCTTCTCCATAACAAGCTACTTTGCGAATACACGGTAGTATCAATTTTTATTCCTTTTAAATTTTAATGTATTAACGTTCAAAAGTGCCGCTTGGTGGCCTAGTTGAAATAAAATATCTTTGTCTTGTATGTATGTATGTTTGTATGTGGCGTTCCAGAGACCAAACGCGTTGGCCAATTTTGATATTTTTATTCGTACGTCAATCGATTCGTCTTAACCCTGCGAGTGTCACTGGCTACATTAAAATTGTATAATAAAAAAAATTGCGGATTTTGGGCGCCATATTGTGGGGCACCAAATTTTTTTTTTGCAAACCCTTCTTGTGGAGTATCAAAATAAAGGGTTTTAAGAGGTGATTTCGAAAATATATAACACTTATATGTACCTAATTCTAAAAAAAAATACTAAACAGTTATAAATAAAAAAAGTTAATTAGAAAAATCAAAAAACCCGACTGCTTAAAAAGCGAACTAAAAAGACGTAAACAAGAAGAAAATCATGCTGTGCAGTCGGAGGTTACATCTGGTTTTGGTCAGGCAGCTCGCATACATGTATCCTCTGACTGCACAGCATGATTTTCTTCTTGTTTACGTCTTTTTAGTTCGCTTTTTAAGCAGTCGGGTTTTTTGATTTTTCTAATTAACTTTTTTTTACAGTTTAATTTTACAAATTGGCAATAATACTTAAAAAAACTAGATGAATCAATAAAGAAATATTGATTTTGATTTTGAAACAATGTCAATATGTAACTTATTAACGGTACGGAATAAGAGAGAACTAGTTTCTTATTTCAGAGGTAAGTTTGCTTTTTAAAGTTATAATCTTTCTCGGCTAAAACCTAGTTTTGTAACTTTTATAAACAAACTTTTGTTATTAGAAATAAACTTTTATAAAAGTATAATGTCTGATGACCGTTGGGGTTGAAAAGGCCTTCCTCTAGGTGGAGCGACGACCTGGTCATGGCTGCGGGAGTCCGGCGGATGCGAAACGCACAGCACCGATCAGTGTGGCGACGCTTGGGAGAGTTCTATGTCCATCAGTGGACGCCTTTCGGCTGAAATGATTGTAAAAATAATACAAAAATAATTAGCAAAGATCTGTTTTGTAGCTAGTAAAACAAAGAAAGCCCCAATTTTTTTTCACTTAAACTATTTCTGTACATACTGTTAAAGTGCCAATCTATTAACAGTCTTAATGAGATGGTAAATAGGAAAATAAAGTCATAATGCTTATGAAGGAAGGGACAGCTTCTTCCCAACACACAATCAGTCTCGGTTTAAATCTCATTTTTACAGTCATAGATTATAGATTTAAATTTGGCACAGACATAGGTTATAGTCTGGAATAGCACATAGCTACTTTTCATCCCAGCATAATGTTCCCTTGGGATAAAAAAAAACTCTTTAAACACGGGCGAAGCCGCTGGAAGAAGCTAGTCCTAAATAAAAAGCATCACACACACAAAAGGTTGTACCTAATTACATTTGTAAGCTCCAAGGCCTCGTTAGACCAATCCACCTACTCGAAAACATTCGGTGAGAAGCAACATTAATTAGTTAATTGCATGTGGCCACTGCAGGTAGTTAGGTGGTCCTACTTTGTTGGAAGTAAAATAGTTCAGTGAATAGTTTTTATTTTCTTTTATTAGGTGGATTCTGCCGTGTGATTTTTACCGCATTGCGTGCAGCTTCATACAATGCCATAGGTCGCGTGCTAAGCCATAAAGTTGTCTACTATTGTGTCTTTAAACAACTCAATTGGTTTGGAATCATACATTCAAATAAACTTTATATTTAAGGCATATTATTCCCTTTTTTATATTAGTTATTCGTTAGACCCATTGGGTTTGTTTTTTCTGGAATGTTGCCATATTTATAACCAGTAACTCTAAGAATCTCTCTTTCGCTATATTTTATTAGCTGCAGCAATAGTTACGGACGACCAAAAAGATCAACGTTGTAACCATATCTCACCTTATTAAATTAATTAATTAGCACGTAATTTATACTAGTAAAGTTCCATCGACTAAAATTACTTAACTTATTATGTATTAAAAATACGTTTAGTTTCTAATTAACATAAAATGATGATGCTATTGGCGAAATCCAATAAGTGAGACTTTGACCGACCGGAGTATCGAATAAGTCCTCATGCTCAGTGCTTGTAACCACTAGTCTTGCGAGCACGAGGTTTATTCTTATTTCTATTGCATAAGCATTATCAGTCTATAATGTTTCCACAGCTGGAATACAGATTTCTTCTCTGATAGCCTCCATCAAGCAGGTCCAATGAAGATTAATACTATGCCACATATCTTTGAATTTTAGATCACGAACATATCGGATTAATGAAGACATCCGCAAGAGAACAGAGGTTACCGATACGACGAATTGCCAAACTTAAGTGGCAGTGGGCAGGGCACATTGCTCGCAGAAAGGATGGTCGTTGGGGTCGAAAAGTTCTAGAATCGCGACCGCGTAGAGGAAGACGCAGCGTTGTTGGCCTCTCTCTATGTGGAGTGATGATCTGGTCAGCGGGAGTCCGGTGGATGCGAAACGCACATGACCGATCAGTGGAGCAACGCTTGGGGGAAGCCCATGTCCAGCGGTGGACGTCTTTCGGCTGAAATGTTGATGATGATGACATGTCGGTTTCGTCACGATGTTTTCCTTCACCGTTTGCGTAACTTAAACAAAGTAATGCACTTACCTGGGTTCGAAACTCATACCCGATACCTACCATTCATTAGTCGAGGCCGTAAGCACTGGGTCACAGCACCATTTGTCTATATATTTATCCTGATTTAAGGCTTATCTCATGTCACATTTTATAACATCTGCGAGATCTAATGGGCTTATTTATTTAGATTATATATATATTCGAGGGGGGAACCAGGGTGGCCGGGTCAGCTAAAATTAAATTATTAAAATGACGTAAACGTAACCAAAAGGAAAAAAATAAAGCTAATTGAAAATTGTTACGAAAAGTAGGGTGGGAAATGTTGTAGGTACTTATTTCAAAGAGATTATAAAATAAAACTTTTAAAGTTAAGAAGGTTTGCTTTTAAGGAGGGTGCATTTTGGCCGATATTGGTGTTTAGAAATACAGTAGGAAGCCATAATGTAAGTATTGCTATATAACATAAAAACTTGAATCTTCTGCTGGAGTCTGAGTTTCCTGATGCCTATTTCCTGGGACATTTTAAGTCGACCGCATCATTGCTTACCAGGATAGGATAGCATAGATGGGCCCCTTTTCCGCACTTACACTCTCATTTGTTCCGTTGTGCATGCAAGCCTCCTCTCTGTGAGAGGGAATGGGCCGTAATCCACCACGCGGACCCAGTGCATGTTGGTGGATGTTATGTCTTCGAATTTTTGGTTCTAAGACATGCCGGTTTCCACATGATGTTTTCCTTCACCGTATTAAGACCAGTAGTGATGAAATAATTTACACAAAGAAAAGAGCCTGCCTGGGTTCGAACCCACGACCTGCAACTTATAAATCGCGGCCGTTACCACTGGGCCACTACTGCTTGCTTACCAGGTGAGATAATAATGCTCTTTGAGCCTGTTTTTAAACAGAATATAAAAAACCTTAAAATTTTAACAAACACTAACGTCACCCAGAGAAAAGAACCTAGACTGTCTCACTCCGTGGCTGCTAATGAGTCGCTTTTATACATTAACATTCTCCTGCCCTTGTCCCATTTTACTTGGGGTAGGTGCTACATGTTTTCTTCATATGTTTTGCCCTGTCAACCGTCACACTATCTCTGAATTAGTTGCTTTCAAAAATACGTGATACTATCCAAAAATAAAACGCAAGATTAAATGTATAAGAAATTCAGGAAACTGAATTTCTTTAGCATCATACAAAAACGTATACGCGAAATACAATTTCCTTCAAGATAAATAAAATACACAATCGTCAAAGGATTTTCTGTAACATTTTTTTCCCAATGGATTTATTGAAGTGAGAATGAAATATTGGTTTTCCCAGATTTACTTTGAAGGGCGGTCCTAAGTACATAATACATACACTATTGACATTACTCTATACATAAGATTCTTACAGGACAAATTGCCGGTAACTTTATTTATGAAGGTTTTTCAGATCATGAAAAAATGTGATAGGTGTGTGGAAGGTTAGCCTTCGTTTTGGTTATGACTGTGTAGCCCCATCTTAAAACTGAACCTGTTAGAAATACATTCTAATGATAGACAAGAAAATTCATGAAAACCATTTATACCAATGCTGGTGAGTTAGAACTAAAGTTCGATGCAGCGCTAAACATGAACAATGTTGTCTAATCAAACTAATAAAACATGCAGCGCTAGGTCACTTACAGATTTTAGTTTACTCGCGATCAAAACGCGTAAGCGCCATAATATTAATAGTGCTTACGCGTATTGTTCAGCATAGTGTAAAGTAAGGTGTACGGATTGCAGTACAGTTCAGTCGAACAGAGTGAGTGTTCGGATCGCCAAATCTAGTGCGTAGTAGTGCGGTCTTATTATTTTAAATACCGATTCTGCCCATGTAAATGAATAACTTTCTTCAAGAAAGTCATACAAATACCAACAAAAATATGTGCGTTCCATACTAATTTTGATCAGCTGATGATAAGTATTTACGGTTTTTTTTATTATTTTGGGAATTGTCTTTGAGTGCCATTGATAAAGTTGTTCAGTTCCAGGGGCAAAAGCAGTTCCTAAAATATGACAACACTTTTCCGTAACACCCTGTAGAATAAGTTAGTTTAGTTTTTGTCGGTCTCAGAAATGGACAAGACTTGGGTATTGTCCCTAAGATTCATTTTTAATCTGTGGGTAGCGAAATAATAGGTCACTACTGTAACCTTTAAATTCATTGCTTTTCCTCGCAGATCTAGAAAGAAAGAAAAACAATATCTGCCCCAGACACGAGGCATACCATAAAAAAACAAAGGAAAAACTTAAATACAAATACAGAGTATGCGCCACAACCAAACAAAATGGTCATCACTCAGCATAATGCTGGGACTCATGTGCAGGACAGAGCTCTAACAGAAGAAGACAGAATATATCTAACAGATGTATCAAGAGGTGTCATTTAAGTTGATGATACTTTCATTTTAATTGGCAAAAACGTGGGACAACAAATATACTTTTGCTTTGAAAAAAAAAAACATATTTAACTAACTCAGTAAACAAAAGGCGCTCTTATCACTAAACGAAAAACAAAGTTAATACAAAACGTCAATCTATACCAATATCATAAAGAGGAAAGATTTTTTTGTTTGTTTGTACCGAATAGGCTCCGAAATTACTGGAACGATTTAAAAAAAAATCTCCAATAGAAAGCTGCATTATTCCTGAGTGACATAGGCTATATTTTAATCCCGAAAACGTGTCCCGTGGGGTGGTCCACGGGAGCGAAGCCGTGGGGAACAGCTAGTCAAAAAGATAATTATAGGCACATAATTACACATAAAAACCAACTTAGAAGTTAATTCTGGCCCATTAACCTTGAACCGACCAACTAACCTAACCTTAATTCGACTATATTTACCTATTACGAGCTAATTTATGAGGAACTCTCGTAAACAATGTAGTAAAACTGATTTTGTTCAGCTTTTTGGTACCTTTATTGCGCCTGGCAACGGCCGTTTGTTTTTTGAGTAAAGATGAGGTTAAATCAAAGCTGCATCTCGGAACAAGACCATGACCATATTGGGCAAAACTTCTGAACAACGCAAACAGAAATTTTTGATTTACGCGTCCTGCCAAAAACACTCCATGTAAATTGGTTGTCAAGATTCACAAGCTATAATGCTATCAATGTAAAAAAAACAATAAAGAAGCGAACTAAAAAGACGTAAACAAGAAAAAAAACATGCTGTGCAATCGGAGGATACATCTGGTTTTGGTCAGCCAGCTTGTGAATATGTATCCTCCGACTGCACAGCATGATTTTCTTATAAATAATAATACAATCATGCTGTACAGTCGCTTCTTAAGCAACCGGGTTTTGTGATTTAACCTTTTTTTATTCACAACTTTTTAGTTAACATTTATTTCGAATTATGTACATATAAGTGTTATATGTTTTTGAAATCACCTCTTAAAACCCTTTATTTCGATACCCTTAAAAAAATTGTGCCCCCACAATATGGCGCCCAAAACCGCCATTTTTCTATTTTACAATTTTAATGTAGCCAGTGACACTCGCAAGGTTAAGACAAGTCGATTGACGTGAGAATCATCAAAATCGGCCAATGCTTTTCTAGAAGGCCACAAAAGAGCAAACATACATATATACATACTAGATATATATGTGCTGTTTTGAAGTTCAAGTTAAATTGATTGGTAGTACTCGTATAAAAGTTTTACAGTTGTTTGACTTTTCTTGTGTCAAGGTTAAAGTTTGTTTTGTTTCGTGACCTTGGGTTTTGTAAGGAAAGAACTTCCGTTATTGATTGACTTTTCTACGCTGTTTATTTTATTGACCTTGGATCTGTACAAAAAAAGTATTACTTATTTATGTACACACAAAACACTTAAAAGAGAAAATACATATAAAGATAGAAGAGCACAAAGGTGCTGCTTATTTCTAAAGAAATTTCTTCCAGCAGACATGCGATAGGAGAGTGATAATGTTATGTGTGTGTTGTATATGTTTTGTGTCGTTGTTATGTTATGTGTGACATAATAGAATGTTTATTAACAGTCTTAGAATTACTATAACAGTTGTTCCTGGTAGATGGGAAAAAGTTATGCCAAAGAGAAGGGAGGCCTGTGTCCCAGCAGTGGGATCATTAAAGGGCTGATGATGATGATGATGAAGTGGCTTATGGACGTCAGAAAGTTAGTCGCTCCATACTGCTATTCAACCTCATCCGGTTAGATTAGAAGCCAACCCCAATACACTTGGAAGTTGTACAGACCGATGACGATTAATTATTCCAGCAAACGAATTGACACTACCTATTACACACACAATTACTCTGAAAGGTACAACGAGAACTATAATTATGTTACAAAAAACGCTCGAATCATTTCGTAAGTTTTAGCCAAGGTTACTGGCACGTTTACTTATCGTATTTATGGTAGGTATTATTTTTTTTTAAATAACTTTGCCCCACACTAGGAATTTCTTCCTGTATCGTGGGTGCGTTTACAAACATATAAACTCACTTAGATAAACACCCAGAGCCGGAACAACTATCTGTAGGTCATACAAATATTTGTTCCGTGCGGGAATCGAACCCGCGACACGCAGCGCAGCAGTCAATCGCTCAACCACTGCGCCAACCGTGCGTAATTATAAAGTATGTCCAAATATAGAAGTAAAAAAATAATATGTATGGTGGGATATCCGAATCTCAGATTTATTTCTGAATTTTTGAGAATTTTCGATAGACCACCTTAAAAATAATCAAAAAGAAAGGAGAAGAGTTTTTGTCGAGTTTTTATTTGCAACTGAATTTTCATGGGTATTACTTTTGTTTTATGTATAAAATAATGAGCTTCGTAGCTGTGATGAAAGTTATATAACATTGAGGTTTTGACCGTCTCTGCTTACAGCTAATTTACACATGAATAAATAGAGTCGTTACTGCCAGATATATCTTTAGATAACATTTGATTTTCGCCATGGGTGTCAATAACTCCACGTGTTAATCATAGGCTAGTTTTGAGGTCACAAACTAGTAATCAAAATTTTTTAGGACAACCAAAATCTCTCGAGATTATATGAAAGTGCTTGGACTGTCGTGACGCTGTACCTCCGTATTTGATATATTCATTATTTTTTAATTATTGTTCATTAAGCAAGGCACTAAAATCATTTTCATTCATAACAAGGAACTTACCAATCACCGCATCTGACATCCTATTAAATCTGAAGCAATTTCAAATCTAATATGAATGTTGACGGAAGTGCCGGGAGATTGGCTGGGTACTACTGACATCCCAGTGAATGCTGAGTGTGCCGTTAACTTCCCAACGCCCCGCAGTTTGACCCACTTCTGAAAAAGGTAGGTATATCAGAAGTGAGTCCGTTCGATGTTTATGAATATATTTTTGTGACATCATTTTCGTTGATTAATGGCGAAGGATATCGGAGAAGTTTCGTGAGTTATGCCTATGTTTTATATTTGGGAATTTTAATTAAGGAATTTGTGGATGTGTTACAAAGCATTTTTGCGCAGTTTTACTTTAACCTAGATATTACGATGGGGCATTTAGCGGACATCTTTATTTTTTCAATTATTAATGGAATTAATTCAACTTCTTAAGAACCCCGTACTTTACATAAGTGATAAAAACGTTGGTATAAGATCTAAATTGCCTCTGTTAATGACATTACTCGCATTAAATGTTTGAGGGTAGATAGCAATTTTTCCTAATACTTTAGTCTTTTTTTTTCTCTGTCATATATTCGATATTTATTAGTATATTAGATATTTAGTATAGTAGGTATTTATGTATTTTATGTTATTATGTATAAGTAAGTAATATTATTATGATCAATTGTACACTGACAGCCCTAAATTCTTCTCCTATCGTTTCAGTCCATCCAAAGGTTGTCTGTAAGAGATTGCCCTGTGCGATAAGACCGCCCATTGCACACTTTGTTTTTAAAAATGTTTGTTCTGTATTTTTGTATTTTTGTGGTGTACAATAAAGTATATAATAATAATATTCAGCTCGTTACTCATATTTTCTCGTTTACACGATACATTATGGGCCTAGAATGACTAATAGCCCTCATAATGTGATACCATATTGGATTATGATAGAAGAAAAAACTTTGTGGTCTGTGTCTGTATAGTTCAGTGTCCCGCGTTGGGTGCCATTAACAAAATTGCCTTACATGTAAAGTATGTTTTTAGTTTTTGTCCTTTTTACCGACTTCTAAACAAAGGAGGTTATAAATTCGACACATATGCATGAAATATAGGCTTTGCACATTCACATATGTTATTTATGTGAGCTTCTAAAACACGTGTGCCAAATTTCATAAGTGTAAGTATGTATGTTTGTATGTATATATGTTTGTCCATGCATTTCTCCATAATTAGTAATCGGATCGTGATTATTCTTTTTTTATTGGATTAGGTATCTTTCAACAGGAAATAGTGCAAGTTTCATCTTAATCATTTTAGCAGTTGTCAAGATATGGAACATATAACCGAACTCCTTAACGACAAACAGCACGAATGTGTACATTGAGATATTATGGGTATTTTGTCAATCCTTGAGGTACCTTACTATAGAACTTGCTCACTTCTTAGTGATGGTAACTCTACCAAAACTAAAAAGAGAAAAATGTCATCATGAATTACGTGTTCAATAGATTTGTCGATCGAAGCGTGTCTACAACAAGATAAGTTAAGTATATAGTTTGCAATAAATTTTTTATTGTTTTGCTTTGGAAGTTGGTTCATTTTTTGTGTATTTTTTTGGTAATAATTACAGCGTACTGAGACGTACCAGAGGGATGCTGCAATGATGCTACGAATTAACTGTCAAAACTTACAAAAATATTTATCAATATGTTGTACTGGTTTATTTGAATCAAGTGCTTCGAATAAATTGCAACGTCATACGCAAGTGAGTGTCACTTTATTGCGTACCGTAGTTAAAATGTGCTTTAAAGTTCAAGACTCAAACTTAATTGAAAATAACAAGATTAAAAAAGCTCGTAAATATTTAAAAAAAAAAATACCAAATAGGACAGAAAAGTTAAAAAACTGTACCTTCCTCATAGCGTCATTCCTATAATGATAATTTTAAATCAATAGTCTGCAAGCTGGCCTGCGGACTGCTTTGAGATTAGATGGAGAGATCTAATCCCGTGGGTGACATAATGCGATACCTAACTCATGTGTGAGGTGGATATAGTTAGAAACTGTGAGGCCTGTGAGGTTCCCAGAGGCGGCTGCATTAACTGTGACACCAGAGGTGGCCACATCCTTACAGAAAAAGAATAAGAAAGAAGAAGTTATATACTGCAGACTTACAAATTAATGTATACGTTGGAAACAACATAAAGAGTAGATAATATAAATTACTATAATGCCATTTGTAATAACTAGATGTTGACTATGTCGGGAAGGCTATAATCGGAGTTGCCTTGCGTGATCGAATCACAATTGAAGATATCCGCAGAAAGATCAAGGTTACCGGCACAGCACTTAAGTAGCAGTGAGCAGACCCTATTGCTTTCAGTACGGATGGTCAATAGGTATGAAAAGTTCAGGAGTGGTGACCGCGTGCCGGAAGACGCAGCGTTGGAAGGCCACGGACCGATGCACCCTGGTTAAGGCTGTGGGAATCCGCTGCACACGAGACGCACAGGACTGGTTGATGATGTCGTGAGATGACTGAAAAAGCGAACAGATCCAAACAAGAATCGCAAACCATAATAATAGTATGAAGACGGTTTGAGAATCTAGCCTAATATAGAAAATATTTTATATTGTTCTTGCTTTATAAATATTTTTCGAGGGATAGGATGACGAAGAGCAACTCTTACAACGTAAACAAGAAAAATATTAATAAAAATCACAAATACTTATTTAAACAACATAATATACCTAGTAATAGACACGCTTCGATCGACAATCCATTGAAACACGTAATTATCACACGATATCTTGCGAAAATAGCCCGATTCAAAGAGTAAAACGCCCATAACTTTTGAACGGCTGAACTGATTGCCATCAAATATCACTAAGAATACTCTCGTTAAAGTCAGCTTTCCAACAAAACATCGGTTCATTATCAATCGGTTTAGTAGCTATGATGCCACAGATAGATACACAAATAAACGTCATGTCAAACTTATAAAACCCCTCATTTTCTGTCGGGGTTTATTTTTTTTTATCTTGTTTCTTTCTTACAATAGCTTAAGCAACACCAGGTACATGCTCTAATTCCTGTTTCGGCATACCAATACCTAACACAAAAAACTAAATCCGGAACACAAAACGTCTGATCACAACCAAAGGGATTTTCTTCTCAACTCCTCAAATACCCTCAGATACGCTTCGAATGGAGCGTTCGAAATAGAGTTTGAGTCATATGAAAGCCTTTTGAAAGGCAACATTATGATTGTAGTGGCCGTTCAAATGGCCAATAGATGGGAATCCTGGAATTGCATCGCCCCACAGTGGCCTGAGCTGTTTTACCAACAAGCTTGCGACAGCCTGAAATGAATTTGAAATAGTATTTGATTTTGGTATTGTGCACAGGAAAAATGCTTCAATTGGCAATTCTCATGGTTAAAAACGTGTTACTTTGAGCCCAGATAACACTGAACCAGGAAGATGATGATAATGGTTCAGGAAAAATCCTTCGCCTTGAATTTTAGGCGTTTCTTTTTAAACCCCCGACGGAAAAAGAGGGGTGTTATAAGTTTGACGCGTGTACCTGTGTTTTTGTATATTTGTGTATCTGTCATCATAGCTCATAAACGGTTGAACCGATTTTAATTTAGTTTGTTTTTGTTTGAAAGGTTACATTATCGGGAGTGTTCTTATGCCGCCTCCACACGCTTGCTGTTTGCTGCAAATAGGGCGAACAGCAAACATGTGCCGAACACAGACCACGAACACGGCACCCACACGCTTGGCGAACATGCTAGTCTATTCCGGATTGGCAAACATGGCAGACGACGAGCTTGTTGTGGCAGCGATTACTTTCGGGTTAAACTCCTCATTTTTCCTAACAATTAAGCTTAGGATACACAAAATGTCACGATTCGTAAATTTGACCACCACTATTAACTCCGTCCACCGCCTCGCGCGTACTACTAAACTTAACAAGCGTGTGGATACATCGTGTTTCGTCCCGATTTTTTATATTTAATTGCAACACCATGTCGGTGGGCTGTCAACGATTTGACAGCTGTCACTTGACAGGGTCGAGAGAGAAAATTTGTTGTGAGCACACGCTGAAGTCGCGTTCTTGTCGAAACATATCGAATCGAGATGTGTTTCGCCCATTTGTAATTGCTAATTGCGCCCGCCGTTCGCAATCGGTTTGTGGGGCGCCCGCGAAGTGGGTTTTGAATATATTTTCACGCGCAGCTAAGTGCTTTTGCGGGAAACGTGTTCTGTCTGGTGGATAACGGAGCCTTCGGTCCAGACAGCCGTCAGTCTATCCCTTAATGTTCTAATATTATATATATTCTCCTATCCCTAATCTCGCGGCACGGCACGGTATTGATCGACCTCAAGGAGCCTACCGCGGGCATCCCAGGTAAGTGAATATAAACTAAACGGTAGTAGCAGGAACCAGTATATCTCCCAATAAGTAGCAAATCCCTAGCTTTCCACTGCTGCATTACGGCAGTTTCTTGGGGTACAGGTTCAGACAGGGTCCAGGAGTCCCAACGCCGCTATGGGCCCCGGTGTTTAGCTCCTGGCTTGGGACCCGAAGACCGGTATTTAACACATCGCAAACACGTTTGTCGAACCAATGCCGACACCAATGCCGAACATGGGCGATCACAAACGAAAACAGGCGAACACATCAAACACCCATCCACACGTTCGTGTCTATTGTTTGCTGCTCGCCATTGTTCGCCAAGCGAGCGTGTGGAGGCGGCATTAGATATGTTTTATGAAAATGCGGCGTTAAAAGATATTGGCGTTTTACCGTTTGAATCGGGGAATTTGCGCAAGATATCGTGTCGGGGGTTTTACAATTTTTATTATGTAGTTTTACTTGTTATGTAGGTTCTCATGCTTATGCCCAGTTTCTAGAACGAAACATATTTCTTATTCTATATAGTAGCAAATTATCATGCTCGCTTAAACTGCTATGATTGTTGTTTGAATAGTTAAAAGCCACAACAGTCAACACAAGTCACAACAGTTTACGAGCGTGAGTCAAATCTTCACATTCATTAAGTCAAAAATTTAATTCCCAAAACAAATAAAACATAAAAAACCGAATTTAACTCGTGGGCACAAACTTTATCAATGTTTTTTAAACAACTGTGCAACTTTTGTAATTTTATGGGATCTAAACAATTTGTATAAAATACAGTTTATAAATTGTGTTAACTTTAAAACGAACAAACTCTTTAAAGATATTCTATAAAGTAACTGCTTGTTTTGAAAGCATGGTTTGTTGTGCGGCATGAAACAATAAATTGTAAAACTTATCAGAACCGTAACACCTGCTATTTTCTGCAATGCGGTGTTTTATATAATGCCTACATTTTTCTTTAATTTTTGCTTTACGCGGGACTGCTAGTAGAAATTTCTTAAGAAATAAGCAGTGCATTTGTATTCTATTGTCTTGATGTGTTTTCTTTATGTATTATACTGTGTATACCTAATGTAATTAAATAAATGTAATCACTTCTATGGCATCTCTTTTTTACTTCTATTAGTTATATCCGTTCAGTCGCTCAAACGTGATTGATTTGAACTTCCAAACATCTAAGTATGGAGACTTTAGCATTTATATTATTAGTAAGAATTGGATTATTGCATTTCATAAAAGAAAATTACGAGGCGGGTTTTTTCAAAACTTCGGAATTTCCAGAGTCCATTCGAGCAAACGGAGAATGTTTCAAGCTTCTCTGCAGGATTGATGCCTTTATTAGGATCCCACAATAACGTGCCCGATGTTGGTATGTGCTGAACATTTATATCCGAATACACATAGATAAGGCCACACATTTGTTGAATACATTATCTTGCTTAGGTATTCTTAGGCTAATAAATGAATCGCAAAATTTTATTCCTTAGATTCATTTGATTATGCTGCGAACAATAAATTGTACGAGACATTTTTTATATTTTTGTGATCATAAAATAAATAACAAAACGAACCAAACATCAACAAATAATAAACATTTGTAACGGGTATTTACTTTGCTGACATTTACACTGTTCGAAAACTGATTTATTTTTATTGTAGATAGTTTGTGGAAAATTCGTCTGCGACTATCCGAGCTACATGTTATGACTTAACGATTCAATATTGAATGCTTCAAATGTATTCAAAGTCAGAAAAAGATCTTAGGAAAGTCTTGGAAGAGACTTACATAGATCGGTGAAGGCATAAGGGAGGAGGCTTATAATCAGCAGTGGGTCAAATAAGGCTGCCAATAATGGTGATAATGATTAAAAACAGTGCATTAAGCTCTAAAAATATGTTTATACCATTCCCCCTCTAAAAAGCTTATTTTATTCACTGATAACAGTGAATAAAAAGCACTTTTAATCACTGTTTTGGTGTTTGAATTTAGAACACACCAATATAATATTCAAACTCCATCTCAATGCTGTACGATTTAGATATAGAGTTAGAGATAGAGTTAGAGATAGAGTTAGAGAAAGAGTTAGAGATAGAATTAGAGAAAGAGTTAGAGATAGAGTTAGAGATAGGAGTTAGAGATAGAGATAGAGTTAGATATAGAGTTAGAGATAGAAATAGAGATATAGATAGAGAAAGAGATAGAGTTACATATAGAGATAGAGATAGAATTAGAGTTAGAGATAGAGTTAGAGATAGAGGTAGAGATAGAGATAGAGGTAGAGTTAGAGATAGAGTTAGAGATAGAGTTAGAGTTAGAGATAGAGATTGAAACACAAGTGCTGTTTTTAAAATGTGTAACCCTGACCCCTGAGCTAGGTGCTCAGGGGTCAGAGTTTCACATTTTTTTGTAAATTTTGAAGGTAATAAACCCATTTATTTATTATTATTCCTTGTGCCGCTTCAATCTTTCTTTTTCTCGTAGTCATGGTATAAAATATAGTATGCAACTCTTGAATAAAACGGATTTATATCGAGGGCCATGAATCACTCGCGTCGCTCATGATTCTAACACTTGAATCACTCGCTATGCTCGTGATTCAATCATCATGAATCACTCCCTACGGTCGTGATTCAGTCGTTAGAATCCTTCACTTACTTGTGATTCATCTACGGCCCTCGCATTAAATCCGTCTTTTATTCACTAGTTGCATAATATACTATTTTTTCACATCTATTCAAAAACAGCTAGTTTATTCTTCGTAGACAGGGACTAAAATAGTTTTAATGAATCCCTAGGGACTAAAAGTGATTTGAATTTGGAATGTGGATATTGTTAGTAAATATTACAATGGTACGAATATGAATGCGAACATTGAAAGTGTAGTGTAACTTGCAGATATTATGTTAATTTACTATGTAATGAGATTAATGTACATCCAATTAATATTCTAATATTTCCAGGTTGATTTTATATGTTTCGCATATTTACTTCGCAGTGGAACCCTCTTGCACACGGTCACATTAGAATGGTAGACAGCAGTCCAAACTGATGCATTCTTGACCAACAGCTAGCAATATTATTATTTGGTTATAGAACGCTAATATTCTTAAAAACAGTAATAGTAAATAAACTTCGGGAACCACGAACAGTAGTAGTCGCAAACTCGCAATGTTGTAATTTTTACTCCACTCCATCAAGCGCCAACTGGCGGGAGCAATTGGCAGAAATGTTCCCTATTGACAACAATTATAGGGTTTATTGCTAAATAATGTTCTTGCTATCTAATCCATAGCAATATTTGCAATTAACGTTATGTGGCAAATAACTGTGGGTTTTTATATGATGATACGGTGATAGCTGATTTTAATAAACATTGTACCAATGACTTTTGTTACATAGAAGGTAATATGTATTTATAATATATCTTGAAAACATTTATTTATTAGGCAAACTTACTATGTACACACAAGGGCTTTCATGACTTACTTGACTTAAGATCCTATGGCCCCTAGCTGGGGCAGAGGGCATCCACAGTAATCCTCCATCGAGACCGGATTTGAGCTTCGCGCTTCACCTCGCTCCACGCCATTCCGATACTCGTCGCTTCAGCCAATACGGTGCGTCGCCAGGTTTGACGGGGACAGCCTCGCTTCCTTTTTCCTTGAGGATTACAATCCAAGGCCTGTTTAGGAATGTGATCGGAATCCCTCCGGAGCGTGTGACCAATCCAATACCATTTACGCCGCTTGATCTAGCGGCCGATCGGGGTCTCGTGGCATCTCTCCAAAAGCTCTACATTAGAGATGATCACGGGCCAGTAAATTCCGAGGATACAACGAAGACATCGGTTGACGAAGACCTGGATTTGGTCCTTTGTTACCTTTCACGTTTCGCACCCGTAGAGCAGCACGGATTTGACATTGGACCCGAAGATTTTGAGTTTAACCCTTCGGGTCAGTTTCCGCGATTGCCACACAGGTCTCAGCTGTTCGAAGGTAGCTCGCGTTTTGGCGATCCGTGAAGTAATATCCTCTTCAGTTCCTCCAGTCTCTGACACGACACTCCCGAGGTACGTGAATTTGTGGACGCGTTCCATAACCTCTGTGCCGATTAACATCGGTGAAGAATTCCTCACACCTGTACGCATCTCCTGGGTCTTCCGGATGTTAATTTTGAACCCAGTTTTTGCGCCTCCTTGCGCAGGTCGTTCAGTTTCGCTTGCATGTCGGCATGCGTATGACTCAGCAGGCATAGATCATCAGCATAGTCCAGGTCTTCCAAGACGTTGGTCAATCCCCACTCTATCCCGCGATGCCTACTATCGGGCTAAGGGCATTCATAATTATTATATATTATTGATGATCCACCGAGAAAAATCTAAGTAAATAGAAACATTACTCAGCAGAATTACATATTATTGAGAACAGGTCTTTTAATAAAAAACATGTCGAAGTCAAAATCGTGAAAAATGTCGTTACATTTTCTGAGAATATAGGAAAGAGGGGCATTACGCCCATACTTGGTTTTGCGACTTCCAGGAGCAAAAGGCCTATAATTATGAAGTCTTGCTGATTACCGGGGCGTATTTATATTGATTGATGATAGAAGCTGTGAGCAATCCACTCCTTGATTTAATATCTTGAATAAGAAAATTTGACCAGAGAAATCTCGACGCCAGTATAAAGATTTATTTTAAAGTAAATCAGTCTATCTTCATAGTTTATACCTGCTTTATAAAAGAGTAGTTCCCGTGGGAATACAGGAATAAAAAGAAAAAGTAGCCTATGTCACCCGGGAATAGTGTAGCTTTCCAACGGTAAAATAAATTTTGAAATCGATCTAGTAGTTTTTAAGTTTATTCGTTACATACAAAAATACGAATCTTTCCTCTTTATAATATTAGTATAAATATAGAAAGCGCACAAATAAAAATGTTAAACATCTAACGCACAATAGCGTTACAATATTTAAATACAAAAAAGTGTGAAATTAAATATAACTAACATAAAAAGCTCATATTTCAAGCCAGAAGAGGTATAAAAATCATGTTAAAACAATTTCTATAGGAGAGTACGAAGATGATAAATCATGCTTTTCCGTCTCTTTAAACTGTTTCCCTTTTGTTTCACAAAGGTCAACAAACCCCAGGTTTCACAACTCGTTATAATTAATTAATTTGATCGCGTTGGATGCTCTTTCTAACGACTTTGGAAGTTTAGGAAAGGTTTGCGAAACGTATTTCTGTTTTGAACGCCTATTTATTTGTTTTGGTTTGTTACAAAGTAGTATTTGTGGGTATAGGATATTAATTAAATACAAAGTTTTGCAGGCGATTGATATCTTTCAGCCAAAATGTTTGAAGTAGGTATTGAGACATCGATTAAATGTGATTATTTCTTCTTGAGAAGTCTATGTGAGTCTTTTCTATTGTAACCGTAAATAAAGGCACTAGAATTATTTTCCATGAAAACGCGACATCGCGCGTTGCGTCATTGCCGCATTGAAGTGTCGCAATTTTCTGAGGTAGTCAGTTAGGCTGTAAATTGTTACAAAAATATACATAAAACAGTAATTTTTGACATCGAATGATGGTCATGATATAATTAGTTGCCATATATATATATATATATATATATATACCTAGTTGACAGGACACTTGTAAAGTTGCTTATCTAAAGCTAATTTTCGCTAGGAATGGTTTATTTATTTAATTTTAAGAAAGCTTACAGACTAATAACAATCTTGAATATCATGCGTAAGTAAGGACATTTGCTAATTACAAGCTTCCACATGCAAATATCTAGATAATTACGCGTTATTTGCGTTGACCAGTTAAGCCGCATGAATATATTTCAAATCCAATCTAAAAAGTACGCGCGAGTTATTTGCTAAGCCGTAACCTGTATTTCATAACATCAGAGACTTATGTCGCTACATTTATTTTGTTTGTCGTACTGTGGTACCTACTTGGTACCTATTTACATACATAAATGCAAGCTCGGATTCAAATGATTTTATATACAAGCTGTGCTAGAGCGCACCTGATTTGTTAGCTAAGTTCTATACGGATAAAGTAATTACAACTTTAGAGTGCACTTTGTAGAAGTAAAATAGTTTTCCCTGCAATATTGAGAGTTTGTTAAGGACAGGAGATTAAGGAATTTCTTGTATCACAGAAAAATTACTGAGTCATCATCATATCAGCCGAAAGACTTCCATTGCTGGACATAGGCCTCCCCCAAGCGTCGCCACTTTGACCGGTCCCGTGCGTCCCGCAACCAGCGGATCCCCGCAACCTTCACCAGGTCATCGGTCCACCTGGTGGGAGGCCTTCCAACGCAACGTCTTCCGGTTCGCGGTCGCCACTTCAGAACCTTTCTGCCCCATCGACCATTCGTTCTGCGAGCAATGAGCCCTGCCCACAGCCACTTAAGTTTGGCAATTCTTTGGGCTATGTCGGTAACCCTGGTTCTCCTGCGGATCTCTACATTTTTGTTTCGATCACGCAAGGAAACTCTACTCTCTATACTGATTATAATTAAAATATAAATGTCCTTTAGAGTCGTAGTATTATTTAAATTAAATAAGTTGGTTTAGGTTAGTTATGTTTTAGTTTTTTTTTTTATATATATTCCCAAAAACAAACCAAATGTCCCAAATGTTTGCCTAATGCTTTATAACTTCTATAAATACTTTTTTTTTTTAATACGGGTAACGTTTTACAAAAGGAGCAAAAAAGCTTACAACAGTTTGATGTTCTTTTATAATTAGTTTGTCACAGCCAGTACAACACTATATTATTATTATTTGAGTCCATCCAAACTACAAAGGTTGTCTGATAGATATCGCTGTCAGTGATAAGACCGCCATTGTACCCGAAAACATATTTTTCTTGTAAAATAGTTGCGTAACTATTTTGGTGTACAATAATAGCTATTCATGCAACTGTTACGTTATGGACGGTCTTTTAATACGAGTGCCATTTTTCGGTACAAGCGTAGCGCGTACCGAAATAGGTGGGCACGAGTTATTAAAAGACCAATAACGTACAGTTGCATACAAGATTTTATCTGCGAAGGAAGTTATAAAACACAGATAATTATAGACAAATAAGTATTTCAGGAAGTGTGTTTAAGTATTTTATTACTCACATACATGTCTTGATTTTTCTGGTAGTAAAATATTTGTAGCCGCAATCGCTCTATTTGTTATATCTGGTGGTGTATTTTCAATATCACTTGATGTTGAAGACATTTTTAATAAAATTTGGAACAAAATTTCACTCGGAATTATTTTCCCGCGTCCATTTTTTATTTTATTTTTTATTTAGTCATTATTAGGTATAAGGCAAAGATCTTGTAGCCGCAACAGCCAAATAGTATACGATACTTTTGTTCAAAACTTGTTCCATTTTTAAAAACATCATTTACATTGTCTCGATTTCGAAGTAATATTATAGGTACCTGGCTTTATGTTCAGAATGTCTTTGCTTGTGTTTAAGAATTTATGACGATTCACATAATGCAACCCGATGTCGTTATGGGTATCATAATGAAACCGCTGTCAATTTTATAATTCGAATATAACGAAACCGGAGTAGATAAAGTATTTTTATTTATCTATCTGACTATTTTTGTATATTGAATGTTGGTACGGATAGCATCAAGAAACAACATTCAATATAGAAAAATATTATGGTATGGTAATTATATGGCTTGCCATCCGAATATATGTTGATGCCTATCAACTAACAATGCAATAATGTAGAAATCGATGTTTGCCCCAAACAATCTGAGGATTTTCTCTGCTGAAATAACTACTACGTTCCCATCGGGATTGGCTTTGGCAATTTTCCTTATCCAAATTTATTTTATAGGGTGTAAAACGGACTGCAAATTGCATTTGTAGATAAAATCTATAATGTGTTTGGTCAAATCCAAGTGTTGTCCCTGTGGACTTAGAATAAACTAGTTTCTACCCGTGGCTTCGGCCGCATAAATAGTGTTTTACACAATTCCACCTCTAAAAAGCTTATTTTATTCACTGAAAACAGTACTTTATATCACTATTTCGGTGTTTGAATTTAGAACACACCAATATATTCGACCTCCATGTCAATGCTATACAACCTCCTTGCGCAAAAAATACTCGATACGAACTCAAGTATACTCGACATACAAAATCCTTGTGCTTTTCACTTATATCTTTCTTTTTCTCGTAGTCATGGTATAAAATATAGTATGCAACTCTTGAATCAAACGAATTTATATTGAGGGCCATGAAACACTCGCGTCCCTCAGGATTCTAACACTTGTTTCACTCGCTATTTTCTTAATTCACTATGGTCGTGCTTCAGTCGTTAGAATCACTTCAATCTTCAATCTTCACTTGCTCGTGGTTCATCTATGGCCCTCGCTTTAAATCCGTCCTTTATTCACTAATTGCATAATATACTATTATTATCCCCAAACCCACTACCGGGATAAAAACTCAAACGATCCTCATACATTTTTTTCTGTTCCATCCTCTTCTTGTCTCTTTATTAAGTGTGTTTCTTGTGTGTTGTGTTTATTAATGGTTAAATCAAATAAATAAATTATAAAAATTCATCTAAATCTGTTCGGCGTAGTCGTGAAAAGTTAACAAACCAACAAACTTACGCATTTATAATATTACGTAGTATGGAAGAAGATTGAATGTTCAATGCAATCGGGAAGTGAATACCTTGAGTTAACCATTCGGTTTTCGAACTTTTGTAATGGGAGCCGATATACGATTAAGAAGAGTGATTACGATAGTGAAACATGAGGTGTCAGAGGAGACAAGACAAGCGATTTTTTGTCAATTGTAATGTAATAACTGATAGACTTACTTAGGCCCTGTTTTTTTTATCCGTAGTCAACTCAACTCAACCAATTTCGTTATAATTCGTTTTTCTGTTATATAGTTGGATAGTTAATTATTTTACCAATTGTTAGAATAAAAATTATTGAATGAACGCATTTTATCGAAATTTGAAATCATTGGTTTAACATATTAAACTATTAGTTGAGGATCAGAAAACTGGGCCTTGTCATGTTTTGAGCCCCCGTTTAGCGAATATTTTCGAGTTTCCGTGATGATTTTGGTGACGCAGCCAAATCTTTTTAATCGGCTGCAAGAAAAGGGTTATGTTTTTCGCGCGAATCTTGTATGTTTGTATGTATGTAGTATTCTTTATTACCTCATATCTTTCAAACCATTTGACATATTTTTATAATTAAGACATCGTTAGATAGATCTTGACCACCCAAGTGTTTTTAGATAAGTGCCAAAAAAAGGAACATGGCGGATTTTGTGCGCCTTATATTGTAGGTTTTGCAATTTTTTCTCTTCCAAACCCATTGAGTGGTATAACTAATTGGAGGGTTTTTGAGGTGATTACAAAAATACAAACCACTTATATGTTTAAAAGTCATTCGAAAAAAAAGCATAACTAAAAAGTTGTAAATAAATATAGTTATAAAATCCAAAAACCCGTCTGCAAAGATGTAAACAAGAAGAAAATCATGCTGTGCAGTTGGAGGATACATATTCGCGAGCTGGCTGACCAAAACTATAAATATCCTCAGGCTGCACAGCATGATTTCCATGTTTACATCTTTGCAGTCGGGTTTTTGTTCTAGATATGTGTGTTGTGTTCTTTAAATTAAGTGAGTTTCATGGTCTTATATATTGAAGATATAAATATCGATAGAAAGACAGCTATTATTAACCCCCGACGAAAAAAGAGGGTTGTTATGTATTATGAAAATTGGTTCAGCCGTTTTTAATTTATTGGCGTTTTACTGTTTGAATCGGGGTGTTTTTGCAAGATACCGTGTCATAATTACGTGTTCAATAGATTGTCTATCGAAGCGTATCTACTACTAGATAAATTATGTAGCATGAAATAAAAATGTGTTGGGGGTTCTTAGTACTCCAGTCGCTAGGGGAACATATAATCCAGACTTAATACGACACGGAACACGGCACAGCGTCGGTTGCGGACCGGAACGGTTTAATTTAAACCACAGATTGTATAGCATCACGAAAACCGGGCAATGCTTAAACTTGTTCATTAATTTTGAGGGTAGGTTTACTAGGTAGGGGTACCCACTTGTGTCGGAATAAAGTTGGAATGATCAGTAGAATTGAAAATCGGCCAACGCGTTTGGTCTCTAGAACGCCACATAGGAACAAACATTAATACTTAAATACATATATATTTATTTATTTAATACTTCATGCACACCCAAGTACAGAGGCGGACTTAATGCCTTAGGCATTTTCTACCAGTCAACCTTTGGGTGATGGAGAGATAAACAGTGGTAGGTGCAATATAGAAAGTTATATAATGGATTATTTAAATATAAACTATAAATACAATATAAATATACCATAAATATTCAAAATAATAAACTAAATACATAAATATACTAAAAAATTAGTAGTAATAGATGAATAATTCAAAAACATATACATAGACTTATAAACACATTACCCTCCTTCGGCAATCGGGAAAAAGAAAATTATGCTGTGCAGTCGGAGGATACATAATCGCGTGCTGACTGACCAAAACTATATGTATCCTCCGACTGCGCAGCATAATTTACTTCTTGTTTGCGTCTTTTTAGTACACTTCTTAAGCAGTCGGGCTTTTTGGTTTTTAAATGGAAATTTTATTTAAAAATTTTTGGTTATAATTTTTTGTCGAATTACTTTTTAACACAAAGTGTTATATATATTTTTAATCACCTCTTAAAAACCTCCATTTTGATACCCACAGGATGCGCTTGAAAAAAAAAGATTAGACACCCATAATATCGCGCCCAAATGCCTAAATTTTGTTTCTTCACGTCAATGGTCCGGCCACCTTATTTAATAATATAAATATACCATTTGCATCTGCCTTGTACACATCGCAATGCCATTAGTTAGACGCCTTTCATTCATTCTTCTTACTATCTACTATACTATTCTAAGATTCTTATCTCATTTCCATTTCAATTCACCAGGAAGAATCCTTTTTTACGTTACTAAATATTGTCTAGAAACGTTTCAAAGTAAACTGGATACACAATAATGACGAACGCATGATGATGACGCATCTTTGCCGGTATTAGGGCGCAAGAAAAAGATATATAGATATGTAAAAGAGTTATGAATATGAATTAATGGTGAGGATGGCTGAAGAAAAAATGGATGGATTGAGTGAGGAATGATTTGAAGGAAAAGTCAGTGTTATCTTGAAATTTGACTAAACGGAATGGAAGAAGAAAAAGTGTTGCACCGAACTCAATTAACATCGTGTTATGAGGCTACAAAATGCTATTATATCAGCAAGAACCTTTGTTGATAATTCAAAATGTAAAGGATTAACCTCGTGACATTTTTTGGCAGTTTTTAGAGATGTGTAAGTTTTTTTGTGTACTTTTAAGTATATTCTAATTTATTATATTCTATTTGTGAAAAGCTTAGTATAGTTTTAGCTTTTTTTTATTATTTTGCGTACCGTTTGGATGCGGACTGCAGCTTGCATAGGTGGAATGTAGTTTGTATTGTAGAATGTGGTTGGTAAATTGATACAATTTGCTGGTTTTATTTGTTTATTTGCCATAACTCACATGAATACGTCTTGGTCATAGACTACAGGAAATAGGAAGAGAGCGTATCACACAGAGAGTTTGTATATTACCTAGCCTAGAGGTAACGTATTTACGACGAAAAAGAAACTGTCAATTCTTTCGTTCTTGCTTTATTTTTAGTCACTGTTGTAACCCATCGGTTAGCAGCCGTAATTAAAGTTTTTCGCTGTTTTCACGCCTTTGTTTCGTGTAGATCAGGCAGAATTTTATTGTTTAATATTCTGCACGAACCATGTCGTGTGTGGCTATCGGTTGCAAGAGTAGAATGAGCGTATTAACTGAAAATAATCAAAGGATATCTTTCCACAGGTGAGTTATCGACTAGCATACTAAAATTATTGTGCAGGGAATATATTTCATAGGCTGTCCCGAATAAAGGAATCATAGTTCTAATTACGTCAAGGACGTGTAGTATCATTTAAACCATTCTATTTAGTGAAATAATAAACTTTTATGCGTTCGCTGATAGAGCTATGACAGTTTATGTACTTACGTTCTGATGTCACATCAACAGTCACAAGAAAGATTTATCGATACTGTATTTTTATTTTACTTAATTTACTTTATTTCATAAAGTCTATTTGCTATTTGTTATTATTAGCCAAATTTTGATTGGGCACAGGTTTTCTGAGAGCACTTATTTAAGAAATAAGTGGATCAAGAATATAAAACGAGCTAACTGGACACCTTCACCACATTCTCGCTTGTTTTCACTACATTTGAATGAATCATGTTATCCTTTGATCCATCTATGAAACAGCTTGATGAAATATGTTTATTTTCACATTTTACTTTTTTAAAGTAAATTACTATATTCAAACCATTTTGTTATTATTTAATTCATTACACCTTATACATAATCGTCTGTAAACTTTAATTTCAGTCTTGCACAAGAACTAGCATACTATATATAACAGTATATTGATCAGTACCTGTTTGTATAGTCGTACGAGTGTATCAAAAACTGTCACTTTGATCTCATGATGTACCTAGTTTTTGCGCTGTGAAAGTTTATGGACGGACAGAATCTAGCAAAGACTGGTTTTTACTTTATATAGTTTTATTATAGAAACACACGTCTTCATTTTACAAAGAACTAACAATAATCTTCTTAATCGTCTAGGTACTCTATCTATCAAGCGAACCATAGATTTCACTTTGCCAGTAACATTTTACTAACACCGTAACATGCGCAAGTATGAATAAACATTATTATGCAACGCGTATAATGCACAGAAAAATTACGAAAGAGTGGAATGTACTCTTACAATGACTGATAAGTTCACTTTTTGTACGAGTACACATTCACTCTTTAAATAATTATAAAGAATCCCTAAAAAAAACGTAGAAAACTTAGGCGCAGTCAGGGACAATTCTTACAGACATTTGACCAAATTTGTAGATCGCTCCAAAACTAAACTCGATAATATCGATATGACAGTGGCACAGATCTAGTACTGATATATGTCAATAGATAAGTATCTACAGCATCCTCGGTCACACTGGCACAAAAGATGGCGTAGACAAACGTATATCTATCTCTTTTTGCTTATGACATTATATGATAGTGCGAAAGTGAATATCGATGTTGATATTGCGTTGAAATACGTTTTCTCTATCCTATACAAACTCTCTGGTATCATATAAGAAATAAAAAACTGTGTTGCCATCAACACTACTTTATTCATATCTTCTATTCTAACCTATGGAGAGAGATAAGGAGAAAACAATGATACAAAACACAGAAGTTGATTATGTCTATAAGAAGGAAATGAATTTGCTGTGTGTGACCATTATATTTCGAACGCACCGTTCCGTGATGAACCCATAAACAAACGTGCAATTTATTCTTAACTATTTACATATACATAAAGTGGTAAATCTTGGGCTCTACACAAAGACACATTCAATTAAAGATAATGATTCTAAAAGTCAAAATGTAAGGGAATTACCACTTGAGATTTCTGTAGCACTTGTCAATACAATACATTTTATTTTACGACAGTGATAACTGATAGAACAACACTTTGTTTAAAACCTCTTTTGCCGTAAACCTAAACAAAGTTACTTAAAAATAAAACTATTCTAACCAAGTCACAGTTTTCTGCAGATTTATCCTCTTTATTCCACAACTCACAAGCCTTTGTGAGGTATCGATAGCGAAGCCTGGCTGAAAGGCTTTCAACTGAAAAATGGACGAGTCCATTCTTTCTGAATGAAATCCGATTGATCTTCCATTAAATCTTTGAAAAAACGCCAGGGAACCTTTTTGTTACAGTCGTCTTTTGTTTTGGAACGTTTTAAAGTGACAATGAAAAGATTTGCTCATTGTATTTTGAAATTGGAACGCGATTTTATAATGGTTTCATTAAAATAAAACATTATTCTGCTTCTTACTAGTTAGGTAGTTTATTAGTTCCTATTTTTAATATGACAATCTCTTAAGACTACTGGTATTAAAAATAATAATATAAGCATAGGTGTACCCAGCATTTGCTAAGGGGTGGGGCAAAAGTACTTCAATCACGGACTAAGCCCCGACAGGGATTCAGGGTAGCAACACCAACCAGGGTTTCTCAAGCAAGAGTTTTTTTTTGCACTCCTCTGAATGATTCTCTTGAAAAGTACAGTTTTAGTTCCGAGTCAGGATGAAGGGTGGGGCAGGCTGCCCTTAAAAAGACGTTTACGTAAATAAAATGAAATGTAATGCCTATTATTTGAATGTTATTGAGTATTATAAACCATTTTAAGTAAGTTTTTACTTTTATTTTGAACAAAATCAATAAATAATAAGAAAGGAGTCCCGTGGACTCCATGGTGTAAATTTTGTGATTTAGGTTCACCAAAACTAAGGGTTAATGCAGGCGTCTGAACAGTACATAATAATGTATGTACTTGCAGTAAATTAACTAACCTAGTCCTACCTAGAGATTAGTAATCCGTAATTGGATTCGAAAGCTCAAATAAAACCGCGATACAACCAAAATTCTGTTTTGACTTCAATACATTCGAAGACAAATATTTTAATATTCTATAGTAAAAAGGTGAACTGATGACCGGCTGAAGACTAGAAGAAACGGCTGAATGTGAGCGACACTTAGGGAAGGCTCAGTGGACGACAGTAGACGTCTTTCGGCTGAAATTATTGTTAACACCTTAACTGCCAGGTGACCGACAAACTATACATTTTCTTTTGTGTCTCGTTTTCTGGAAGTTAAGATAGTTAACTTAAAAACACACACATTGGCATTGATGTAAGTCCCGATTAATTCGTAAAACAATATTAAAATAAATACACATACATTTGAAAAATTTATAGTGCATGAACAACCGACCTTATTAATACTATTGCAAGCGACGGATAGATGGCGTAGGTGCGTTTATCTTTCGTTCCTGTCTCTACAAAGAAGAAGCGGAAGATGCAAAAACTAACATAGGTATTTGTAGCGTCTGGAACGTTACTCGAGGAAGGTAGGTACTAGGACGCACGAAAATAAAACTGCTATATTTAAGTAATATGTTACTTTGCGCGGAGTCCCTGGGACCTAACAGATAAATATAGGCTTAATTAGGTTTACCCACGCACGTCCAAACATATACCTAACTTAGCCCAGGGGATTAGCAATTAATCCTGGTGTCTAGCTCATTATAACATTAATATATGAACTATACATAGCGCTATATACATAGCGCATGAACTCCCCAAAGGGTTGGCCACCTACCTACCTACAATAAATCTTCAGTTTGCCAATTATATTTTTAAGACTAGCGAGCCTATTGACATCAACTGGGTACTAATCCTAACATTCAAGATCAAAAGACTTTTTTTTTATTAATCTACCTGACGAACAAAATACTAATTTTCAGTTAAGATCCCTATTGCTAATTATATATTTCATTGGTAGAATAAAATAATCATCTGATTTCTGAATTAAGAATTTGAACTTGGGTATTTGTCAAACTCTACTTTAAATTGAAAACGGCGTGTTTGAGACGTTCTAATTTCAAAAACTAATCCAGAAATCGGCCCTATAACAAAAAAATCTTCATTCCAACTAGATATTAAGAAAAGTTGGATCTCATTTACTTCATCTTTGAGTAAACTAATGCATTATGAAAAGTAATTGATATTCCCGCTGAAAATATTTGCATTCGTACTATTCAATCATGGAATTTATCCGTCGATTCCATTTTTAATTCGCTTTCTCAAATGCTCCAATATTAAAGTTTCCGAACGATTTTCCATACCACGAGCGATCTGTAGCTCGAAAATGCAATAGAAATTATAGAGGTACTGTGCATACAGACAGGTATACCTACTGAACTTACAAATAAAGGTGAATATTGCCTAAAGGTAAATACATAGCTTGTCGATCTGACTGCATCGAGGCATCGTTACCAATCTGTATTGGAGAAATAGATTTTAACATACGAAAGCCCAATTAAAATGAACATTTATTTTGTGGCTGGAATATGCGGAACTGTTGCATCGGTTATTTAAGAGCGAGGTTTAAAAAATAAAAGTCCGTGAAAGGTTTAAAGTTCAAGGTAACCTTTTAGTTTTATTTTTGCAGTGGTTTCTGAAACCAGAGGATTTTTAAAACAATGCTTACTTTAATTATATAATTACCAATCTGGTGATGATCGACGCGATACAAATTAAACGGTAGTTAAGTGATGTGTTTAGCTGTTGATAACTCATTGAACTAGTCACAGAAGGTCATTTTTATTTTGCGATATCTTTTTTCCAAATACTGGGTATTAATCCACCAGAGCCCTATGCCATGCGTTGCTCCACTCGTTTTTGCATTTCTACGTTTTGGTTTCCTGAGTATTGTGAATTCTCGATCCTCACTGATCGTGAAAATGTAGTAGTACGCTGCAGACTACCAACTTATTCATCATCATCATATCAGCCGAAAGACGTCCACTGCTGGACATAGGCCTCCCCCAAGCGTCGCCACTTTGACCGGTCCCGTGCGTCTCGCAACCAGCGTATCCCTGCAACATTCACCAGGTCGTCGGTCCACCTGGTGGGAGGCCTTCCAACTTTTTCCGGTTCGCGGTCGCCACTCCAGAAGCTTTCTGCCCCATCGGCAATCCGTTCTGCGAGCAATGTGCCCTGCCCACTATCTCTTAAGTTTGGCAATTCTTCGAGCTATGTCGGTAACCCTGGTTCTCTTGCGGATCTCTACATTTCTGATTCGATCACGCAAGGAAACTCCGAGCATAGCCCTCTCCATTGCCCTTTGGGTGACTGTAAGCTTTCTGATGAGGCCCATTGTAAGCGAACACGTCTCATAAGTCATCACTGGCAACACACACTGGTCATAGACTTTCGTCTTGAGACACTGTGGTAATTTAGACGAGAAGATACCGTGTAACCTCCCAAACGCTGCCCAGCCGAGTCGGATTCGACGGTTGACCTCTTTCTCGAAGTTGGCCCTACCCAACTGGATCGTTTGTCCCAGGTAGACATAGTCGCCCACAACTTCGAGTGTATAGTCTCCGACCTTAATAGGAGTGGGTGTAACATGGGCATTCAGCATCACCTTGGTTTTGTCCATGATCATCCTAAGACCCACTCTTTCGGAAGCTCTACCGAGGTCATCGAGCATTATACTGAGGTCCTCCATGGTCTCAGCCATAACCACTATATCGTCGGTAAACCGAAGGTGAGTGATGTACTCGCCATTGACGTTGATGCCTAGCTCTCTCCAGTCCAGAACCTTGAAGACGTCCTCCAGTGCAGTGGTGAACAGCTTCGGAGATATGACGTCTCCCTGTCTCACACCTCGATGCAAATGTACGGGTTCCGAAGTCTGATCATGAAGTCGAACTGACATGGTGGCGTTTTTGTATAAGCACTTCAACACCTCGATGTACCGGTAGTCAATTTGGCACCGTTGGAGAGTCTGCAGTATAGCCCAAGTCTCGATCGAATCGAAGGCTTTCTCGTAGTCCACAAACGCTAAACAGAGGGGTCTTCTGTATAACCTGCCGCAGCGTATGTATGTGGTCTACGGTGGTAACTAGAAATTATTAGAACTAGAATGTTCTTTCAGTCCATCCAAAGGGTTTCTCGTAGATATTGCTGTTAGCAATATATAATATTACCTGCAATATTAACGTATTTTGAAAAAAAATGTGTCACAATTTTTTTCTACAATAACAGTTATTTATGCAACTGATGTATAGTAAGGGATATTAAAACACGAATGTGGGATGTGATGTGTGTGATAACAGTATCACACGAGTGTTTTAATACCTAATTATGTACAATTGCATACAAGACTTTATCGACACCCATGATATGAACCCTCTATAAAAGGATCTGAAACCATGGGATTTGTACAGTGTTGTAAGAACTCTATGTAAATTTATGGACAGTTTAATTGCTGAGTAGTACAAACTAACCATGTACAGGTAATACAAAAATTCTTTATTGTAAGAATTATTTACATTTTATTATATTACGGCGCTGTAGTAGTGAAACGCACTTGTATGACAATCTTCTTTTTTTGATATTTATAAAGATACCACGAATTGAGTATTGAGAATGTGGCTGTTTGATGAGTAAGGAAGGGATCGAAAAGCAAAAGAGTTGCGTAATGAAATTTAGTTCAACATTTTAACACTCGTTGATGTTTACTATGACACTGGTTGTTTTAATGTTGGCAATAAGCTAACTGTTACAGAAACTTTTATAGAGGATTTATAGCATGGGTTTAGATACACATATATTCAATTCTTCTAATTTTACTTATATTCAACATGTATTATTTACCCCTACGTGATTTTACTAACCCGTTCCACCCAAAGCAACTAGACTCATAGACTGTAGATAAAGCTGTGCATAGACTCATAGAGGAGGCTCTCCAGCGAAGTGTCACTCCGCAAACATGACCTACTTCGCACTACTCCGGTTTCCCGCCTTTGTCTGACATCACTGATAGGCTGCCATGCCGCAAATTGTGATAAGTTATAATGCATTTGCTGTTTATAGGCATTATAATTAATTTGTATTATTCGTGCTACACAGTGGTCAAGCGCAAGCCTAAATACAAGTAAAAAAAAACCTTGGTTATATTGTGATTGCACCCAAGAGAAAAGTACTGCACCCACTAACTAGATTATGAAACTTATGACCAGTCCTAAGTTCATGAATAAATTTATTTTATTTTTATTTTAATACTAGCTTCTTGCCAGCGGCTTTGCCCGCGTGAATGTCGAAAAATATCCCAAGGGAATAAAAAGTATCCTATGCGCTATTCCAGACTATCTCTGTGTCAAATTTCATCCAGATCCGTGCAGCCATTTGAGTGTGAAGAAGTAACAAACACACACACTGACAAACATTCGCATTTATTATATTAGTGTGATTTCATCATTCAAAGATCTTTATTGTTTTAAATAAAAATTTAACAAGAAATGCACTTACCCTAAGACACATTAAAACATCACACAGAACACTTTATGAGGCTATAACATTCACCTTTCAAAGTTTATCAAAATGATTTTAACAAGAGCTGATTATAACATAAACTCTACATGTTATGGTAACTTTTTAATAGTTTTACAAATTATTTAGAAAACATAATTTTGCTGCTTGCATGTAGGTATATCTAAGTAACTAAAAGTATAAATATCAGCTGATCGCACGGTAACTTTAGAAAACTAGCAGCCGTGCGACCAGTTAACAATCAGCGGTTGGAACCTCCCTGCCACCCGTGCTCAGGTGCTACAGCGGCCGGGGCCGGGCTGGCAGCGAGCCTCACAGGGGTCAAGCCTGGTCGCTCGCACCTCAGTTGGTGGGAACAATAGTTAGTGATGCGGTAGGCGGTAAGTGCCGTATCTATTGACATCTGGTAGTTTATCTAATGTTGATAAACATAGATTTGAGATCAAGGGGTTGGAAGTATTAATTTTAATCTTATTATAAAATTTGGATGATATTTTAATTATATAATTGAATGGTAAAGGAAGTTTAATTTGTTTATGAAGTTTCTTGAGATTGGTTTTAAATTTAGTATTGTAGGACATTTTTACTGCTTTATTCTGTATGACTTGCAATAGTTGGTGGTTAGGTAGACATGTGCTACTCCAAACAGGATAAGCGTATTTTATACACGGGCGGACAAGTGTAGTATAAATCCTAAGCTTGGTACTGCTACTTAATTTGCTTTTTCGATTCAATAAAGGGTTTAAAGCACCAAGTGCTTGGGCGCCCTTAACACGTAAGTCAGATATATGTTTGGTCCAATTTAGTCGACTATCCATTTTGATTCCAAGATAACGCACACAAGGTACTTTGTGGCCTGCAACTTTTAGAGTTCTTAAGGGGGGTTGCCTAGCACGAAAGAAGAATATAGCTTCCGTCTATTCTTAGTTTATTTTTAATTTCCATTTCCTGAAATAATCAAGAAGTAAGTCGATTGAATATTGTAGACGACCTATGATGAGATCTATATCATCCGAAAGCAAGCTAATTTGGTTCGAGGTTGAATAGGGATATCATTTATAGGAGAAATAAAAAGGGCCCGATGATCGAGCCTTGCGGAACGCCTGCTAGGACTTTTTGGGGTGATGATGAGGTTTCCCTGATGTAAACAAGAAATGTACGATCTGCGAGGTACGACTGGATGAGTTTAATGAGAGGCATAGGCACCTCCAAAGTGAGTAACTTTTGCAGCAGGCCCTCGTGCCACACGGTTTCAAATTCTTTTTCAATATCGAGCAGAAACATACCTGTGGATTGTCTGAGGTTTAGGTGACGGGATATGTGTTCAGACACCCTGGCCAGCTGTTGAGCAGTTGAGTGGGTAGCACGAAAACCAAACTGCTCCTGGATCAGAGACTGCTTTGTGGCACCTAATAGTCTGGTATAAGTTAAAGATTCAAAAAGTTTGCCAACAGAATGTAACAGGCTTATCGGACGGTAATTTAAAGGTAAGGTAATGTCTTTTCCGGGTTTTATAAGTGGTATGATCTTAACTTTTTCCAGATGTTTGGGAAATAGCCCAGACCAAAACAACCATTGAAAATTTTTGTAATATAAACTATCGCTTTCTGTGGCAAGTTTTTCAGGAGCAAGTTGTGGATTTCGTCATGACTAGCAGATTTACGGGATTTCAGTTTTATCAGCGCTTTTCGAATCTCAAATGGCCTTAAGGGCTTTATAGAATCGGAAGTGAGTTTATAGTTATTTATGATTGACATATAATTAGATACCTCATCCTGGAGTTCAGAGTCACAAGCCCAGCTTGTGGTAAGGCTCATATTTTCACAAAACGCATTGGCTAAAGCGTTACATTGATCAGCCGTGCTAACCGTGAGGGACCCACCTGAGAGTTTAAGGGGGGGTATATCGGTAGATCTGGGTTTGAGGAATTTAGTCAGACGCCAAATATCTTGTCTAGGATTATCAACTTTTGTCAGTTTAGCATTCCATACGTTATCGACATAATTTTGAATATTTGCATATATGTATGTTTGCAGGATGTTTATATAACTGCGATTTCTGCTGCTGCTGTTCTTAAGTTACCATTGAGCAGTTTCTGCTCATTACGACGCAAGTAGTTTTCATAGCGGATTAAGCGTTTAATATACCAAGGAAGTTTTGTGGAAGAATCGCTATATACAGAAGTGGTAGACGGTATGGAGGAGTCTCTAGCATCAATAACAGTTTGTTGCAAATGAGAAATGGCGGTATCAATTTCCTTTTCTGAGTTGAATGTCTTAGAACTAAGCATAATGTTTTTATTGAGGTGGGAGCGATACTGATACCAATTTGCGCAGTTAAATCTAAAGTATCGTGTTTCTGGTTTACGACACAACGTACCTCCAATAGTATAGAATAAGGAGTAGTGGTTAGATGACAGGGCTATTATGGTTTCAACCTCACTAATATAATTAACATTTAAGGACAGCACTAAGCCCGGGCTCGTTGGTCTGCGATTGGGGCAGTGGTTAACTTGAGTAGGTAGGTTTGGAGTATGTATGACGTAATCGGATTCAAGCATGTGGTTAAAAAGAGTTCTGCCTCGCGTGTTTGTATAGATACTGAGCCAGTGTGAGTGATTGGCATTAAAGTCTCCCATGATGACAACATGGGAACCCAAGCCAAATAGTAGCTCAAGGTCACTACGAAGCAGTGGTAGGTTAGGTGACTGATAAACAGATAGGACAGTATGGTCAATTCCTGACACTTTCACAACTATACCGATAGCTTCAATATTGATGGTGTTAGGGACAGTTAGAACCGTATGTTCCAGATCCTTTTTTACAAGTATAGCAACTCCCTGCCCACGGCCAGAGTGATATTAGTGTGATTAGTGTGATGAGTCTCAACCTTGATCTCACCTGAACGAAAGCAATGGATACAATCTACGGTGGCCGGAGCGTGTCCTGCCGTGTGATGACTATTCTGTCAAAATATCACCGTGGAAACTTGGTGGAGTGAACATGACTTGAGCTGTCAAATTATCAAGTCAAGGTAGAAATACAGTTGACTTCTCATTCCAACCGATGCCGATGTTAGGGATAGACAACTAATTTGGAGCTCACTAAGTGGAGGAAGAAGTTGGATATAGATGTTGGTGAAATAATAATAATAATAAACCTTTATTACATGTCATCCTTCATAATGCGCACAGCGAATGAATGGAACTCACTACCTGCGGCTGTGTTTCCGAACGCATTCAACCCGAATCTCTTCAAAGTTAGAGTAAACAGGCTCCTTCTGGGTAACTCCATCGTCGACTCTGTCTCTGTCACCTATGACTTAGACTAGAGTCAAGAGCAAACCCATCTCAAATAAAAAAAAAAAAAATTATTAATTGTTAAGTTACACCATAGTAATTAATAAAACAGCCAATTAAATTCAGAACCGTACAAAGTTATGTAAACATCATTAGTTAGAACACTTAATATCATATTTTTATTTAATTATTTAGATATTTATTTATTTATTATATACTTTATTGTACACCACAAAAATATGTACAGGACAAACATTCACAAAAACAAGTGTACAATGGGCGGTCTTATCGCACACGGCAATCTCTTACAGACAACCTTTGGATGGACTGTACGATAGGAGAAGATTTTAGGGCTGTCAGTGTACAAAAATTACATACATAATATTACTATAAATAATATTACTTAGACATAATAACATACAATACATACATACATTATTATATAATATACTAATACATATCAAATATATAACAGAGAAAGGAGAAGAATAAAAATTATAGTGACAGGTAATGCTCTTTTACCATTTTTTTTAAACATTTGCAGTGTTTGAGCACGTCTTATTTCAATTGGTAATACATTCCACAACCGAGCCGCTTGAATCGTGAACGATTTGTCAAAAAAGGAAGTGGAATGCATACGAATATTTAATTTTAGATTTTCCGATGATCTCAAGGACCTAGAACGGGTGTCACAGAGGAACTGAAAGCGTTCTTTGAGATAATGGAGTAAAAGGATTAAATAGCACGTTATAAAGCAAATAAAGTAAGTGGGCATTCCGGCGAAGGCGAATAGGAAGCCATTTGAGATAATTATGTATTTCATTATTAAATTTATTCTACTATTTAAGTTATTCTATTATTTAATTTATTATTCCGTTTATTTAACTTTGTACACACTTTATATTTACATTTTTAAATATTTCTTTATAAAAAACAAATAATTAAAAAAAACATTTAAAAATATAACAAAAATGGTTGTCCACCGGTGTCGGGAGCAGGGTCCAAGCTACCGGTGGTTAGGCCTCCAGAGACAGGAACCTCCTCACAATGCGAGCCGTATCGAGGAGTACTGCCTTCTGTATCAGGCCCTTGATCCAACCGTGCAGTGACAGCCTCGACAGATGGTCGTCGAGGCTCTTGGCCATCAGGCCGTTGGCCGTAATGACAATCGGCACAATGATCGCCGAGTCCACATTCCACATGTCGACAACCTCGTGTGCTAAGTCGAGATACTTGATTTGTTTCTCTTTCTCAGCTTTCACGAGGTTCTCGTCATGCGGAATGGTGACATCGATTATCATTGTGCGGCGCGCTAATCGGTCTATCACCACTATATCTGGCTTATTAGCAACAATAGTCCTATCAGTGATGATAGACCGATCCCAGTACAACGTGACATGGTCATTTTCGAGAACTGGGTCGGGCACATACTTGTAATACGGTACCTCCGATTCCACTAGATTGTACTTCAAAGCAAGTTGCTGGTGAATAATCCTGGCAACTTGATTATGCCTGTGCAAGTACTCGCCGTTAGCGAGACGAGAACAACCAGAGATAATATGTCTGATGGATTCACCCGGACGGTGGCATGCCCGACATATGTCAACCGTGCCGTCCTTCATTATATGTCTCCGGTAGTTATTCGTCAGGATAACTTCGTCCATAATTGCACAGACAAAACCTTCAGTTTCCCCGAAAAGATCACCGAAACGTAGCCAGGATACGGACGCTGGGAAATCTACATCGGACCCATGTAGAGCCCGATAGAAGCGTCCGTGTAGCTCCTTGCCTTGCCATACCTCTTTGCGTTCTTCAGTAGTTAGTATTACAGGCTTGCGCCAGTTCTCTTTAGCCATGGACAACGGGGTGAGTCCCTTGTCCACTGCGACCACATCCCGGTGCATACCCACTTCAGCTTTTAAAAAATATTCTCTGAGGCTGCACACCTCGCGGTTGTGAAGAGTCTTGGCGTTTAAAAAGCCTCGACCCCCACACTTCCGCGGGATGTACAGTCTCATCACTGATGATCGCGGGTGATGCATCCGGTTTGCGGTCAGCAGTGTCCGGACCGTCCTATCGAGGGCGTCGAGCTCGGTCTGAGTCCATTTGAGTATACCGAAAGAGTACATCAAAACCGGCATGACCCAACTGTTGAAGGAGCGCACCTTATTTCCGCCTGACAAAAGGCTTAAATAATAATTATAATAATAATTAATTAATTAAAATAATAATAATAAAAATAATAATAATAATAATCTGTGGCTCGACTTGACAGACAGTTGCCAAAAATTTTCTCTTATAAATTTCTTCCATAATAAATATTTTTAACTATCTAAATTATACAAAACAATATGAAATCAAAGAAAAAAAAAACATACTACAGTAAAATCACTAAAAGTATGGCCGAAATACAAATTCAAGAATAAGAAATGTGAAAAATGAAGTCGACGGCGACGTCATGTTAACGAGAGCTGCCGCCGCAAGAAATGCACGCCCACCACCTCCGGCCTCGTCGCCCAGCTCCGCCTCGCCGCCGCCGGAAACCAGCCCCACCGTGAGTGCTGTGACACCGACCGTGGCAGCTGCGTCGAGCTCGAGCGACGAGTACTTCTCTCCGCCGACGACACCACCACCTGCGCGTCGACGGGGAGGACGCCGGCCGCCGGACCGCTTAGGACCTCGAGGCTTACCGGTCTCTGATAGGGTCCCAGCACCCGGCGGAAGTGTGCAGCGCATGAGATGGACACAATCCATAAACGAAAATGTCATGCGCGCATACTTTGGGGCTACAGAGGGAGGAAACAACCTGACCGCGTACCGTGTCCGGATGCTCTCTTTGTTT
Organism: Orthosia cruda; assembly: GCA_964057195.1. Lineage (NCBI taxonomy): Eukaryota > Metazoa > Arthropoda > Insecta > Lepidoptera > Noctuidae > Orthosia > Orthosia cruda. Next base: position 16,145,714 of record OZ059844.1, read on the forward strand.
CAGGTGCTTGAGCCAGCCGTCAACGTTTCGGCCCAACGACTTTCGGATCAGGTGCGGGTCATCCAGCGTAATCGTATGTTGGATGATACTGTACTTGATCGCCTCCGAACGGAAATGGGTAACCGTGTCACTGCCCCATCGTCGCAGGCTGTGGTGCTACCACAGTCCAACCACGCTGACGAGGAGAGTAGTGACAGGGTTACAAACGTAAGTACCCAGTGCAATGAGGAATTGAGGAGTGCTTTGGAGTGTGCTATTCGGGAGTATCGCAACATGCCACCCGAACTTAGGCCACGATTACCTCGTTTGCCCATGCATAACAAGAATAGGGCGCTGGTGGCTGTTCTGGATTCGCAGTTGTCAAACTATTTTGATGACTGCGAAGACCTCACCGATACACATTCGATCATGTACTGCGCGGCTGTAGCGGCATGTCGTGTAGCTCATGTCAAATTTGCAGATGACAGAGCTACACGACCGAAACCAGCCGTACCGGCTTGGCAGTGCAGGATCGAACGTCGTATTGGTGGGGCCAGAGCACTCATCGGCAAACTAATTTGTTTCAGGGAGGGCAATAGCCGCCCAAGAGTGATGCGCTTTGTGAGACGGGCATTTTCGGGGACTGATGTCAGCCCCCGAAACTATATATCCCATGTCACAGAGCGCATCGACTTCCTGAAGCAAAAAGTGTATGCATGGGCAAACCGTATTCGTAGGTACAGGCGGAGAGTGGAGCGATACACCCAGAATCGCACATTCCAAAGTAATGAAAGGTGGGTTTATCGGGCTTGGGAGCGACCCAACCAAGGTGTGACTGATACGCACCTGCCGGATGATGACGCTATGTGTTCATTCTGGCGCAGCATCTGGTCGGTGCCTGTCAGTCACACCGAAGGTGAATGGACTCGGGATGTCGAACGAGCGTGTGATCCAATACAAGAAATGGGGGCTATCACGATCAGCCCCCAAGATGTAGCCCGTGCAGTCCGTCCGTTGCCGAACTGGAAATCTCCAGGACCGGACGGACTGCACAACTTTTGGATCAAGTGGCTACAAAGTTCGCACGCTCGTTTGGCATCTCAGTACCAGGCAGCCTTAGAGTCTGGTTCGCTACCCAAGTTCCTTACAACAGGAATAACCCACCTGCTCCACAAGTCTGGTAGCACCGCGGAACCCAAAAATTATAGACCAATTACATGTTTACCAACGGTCTATAAGGTTCTTACATCCATTTTGAGAGTTAAAATTAATAAACACGTCGACGATAACTGCATCATGTCGGTCTCTCAGAATGGATGTAGGAACGGGTCCCGCGGTACTAAGGAGCTACTCCTTATTGATATGGCCATTAGCCAACAGGTTCGGCGTTCCCGAAAGGATCTGTCGACATGTTGGATAGATTATAAGAAGGCCTATGACTCGGTGCCTCATACATGGCTCATGAGGGTGCTAGAATTGTATAAAATAGATACAACTCTACGCACCTTCCTGATGTCGTGTATGAGGCAATGGAGCACAGTCCTTCGCTATCCAGGATGTCGAAATATCCAGAGGAATAGCGAACCTGTAAGGATCGAGCGAGGTATATTCCAGGGCGATAGTTTGAGTCCACTTTGGTTTTGTCTTGCCCTGAATCCTCTAAGCATGCTGCTGGAGAATTCAGGGCTAGGCTATCGGTTGAAGAGAGGTGGTCTGGTTATATCTCACCTCCTTTACATGGATGATCTGAAGCTCTTTGCCCCCAGCAATCTTCAGCTGATGGAGCTACTGAAGGTAACTGAAACTTTTAGTAGCGCCATCAGGATGGAGTTTGGTGTGGACAAATGTGCGGTCATGCATGTAAAGCGAGGGGAGATTGTGGAATCCGTAGGTATTCAACTAGCGGATTCCATAAACCTGAGATCCCTCTCTCCAAACGAAACCTATAAGTATTTGGGTATGTCGGAAGCGTTAGGTATCAGCACTACTGACATGAAGCAATCGTTGAGGGAACGCTTCTTTGGCCGTCTGAAGAAGGTACTCAATAGCCTTCTTTCAGGCGGAAACAAGGTGCGCGCCTTCAACGGTTGGGTCATGCCGGTATTGATGTACTCTTTCGGCATACTCAAATGGACTCAAACGGAACTCGACGCCCTGGATAGGCGAGTCCGTACACTGCTGACTGCATATCGAATGCATCATCCACGATCGTCGGTCATGAGATTGTATATCCCGCGGAATTGTGGTGGCCGAGGCTTTTTAAATGCCAAAAACCTCCACAACCGCGAGATATGCAATCTCAGGGAATATTTTCTACACACCGTCGTGGGTATGCATCGAGATGTAGTAGCAGTGGACAAGGGACTCACCCCGCTCTCCTTGGCGAATGAGAACTGGCGCAAGCCTGTAGTGCTTGATACTAACGACCGCAGGGAAGTATGGCAGAGTAAGGAGCTTCACGGACGCTTTTTTCGGGCCCTACATGGGTCCGATGTAGACCAAGCAGCGTCCGTAGCCTGGCTGCGTTTCGGTGACCTCTTTGGGGAAACCGAAGGTTTTGCCTGTGCAATTATGGACGAAGTTATCATGACGAATAACTACCGGAGATTTATTGTGAAGGATGGCACGGTTGACATCTGTCGGGCATGTCACCGCCCGGGTGAATCGATCCGACACATTATCTCTGGATGTTCTCGTCTAGCTAACGAGGAGTACTTGCATAGGCACAACCTTGTAGCCAGGATCATCCACCAGCAACTTGCTCTGAAATACACTCTTGTGGCATCGGAGGTACCGTACTACAGGTATGTGCCCGACCCAGTTCTCGAAAATGGCAATATCACATTGTACTGGGATCGGTCCATCATCACTGACAGGACTATTGTAGCCAATAAGCCTGATATAGTGGTGGTGGACCGAATAGAGAGGCGTGCAATGATTGTTGACATTACCGTCCCGCATGACGGGAACCTCGTGAAAGCCGAGAAAGATAAGCAAATCAAGTATCTTGACTTGGCTCGCGAGGTTGTCGACATGTGGGATGTAGACACAGCGATCATTGTACCGATAGTCGTGTCAGCCAATGGCTTAATAGCCACGAGCCTCGACCAACATCTTAAGAGGCTCTCGTTAGGCGGCTGGGTCAAGGGCCTGATCCAGAAAGCAGTACTGCTGGACACGGCTCGCATTGTTAGGAGGTTCCTCTCTTTGGAGCCCTGACCGCCGGTAGCTTGGACCCTGTTCCCGATACCGGTGGGCCTCTATTTTCTATATTTTTAAATGTTTTTTCAAATTTTGTGTTTTATAAAAATATTTAAAAATTTAGTTAATAAGAAAAGAAATTAAATAAAGGAAAAATAATAATAATAATAATTTATTATATTATTAAATTTATTATATTATTTAAGTTTTTAGAGGTTTCTAAATGTGTGAGGTTTCTTGGAATGAAAGGCGAATAAGTATACGAATCAATTGACATTTATTTTCATAGAACATCGCTTATATATCTCAGTAGGGTAGCATACGAATAGTGGTGGTATTGAGGAGCTATACGACCAATGGTTGCGATCCAGGTTGGGTACCGGCAGAGGATGACGTAGCAGACGTGCGCGGTGCGACACGTAAATACATTCGGCTCGGCTTCCAACCTTCAGTGCCCGATGGTCGTCGACGCGGGGATGTTGTCGCATTCGTTCGGCGCGGCGGCGCGGGCGCGCTGAGTCGAGTGACTCAGTACGCAGCGCGCTGTGCCGGCGGCCGGACCTGTGATGCGCTCGTATGAATGCTTATAACATGCATGTAGGTCACTACATTATTCCCCCCTCAGCGAAGCGTACAGGAGGTTTTGTTCTCCTGCCGGATTTTGTGACGTAGCTGTATGAGACAGGTGCTTCATCTGCTTGCTCCTCTTTGCACTGGAATGCAGGCTTCAACCGATCAATGGATATATTAGCTCTTCTATTCTCCAACTGAACGGTGAAGTACTTATCAGTGCGATCTATGACACGATACGGACCGTTGTAGGTAGGTGTTAATGGTTTGCGCACGGCGTCGTTGCGAACGTAAACATGTGTTGTTTCATACAAATCGCCGTGAATGAAAACAGCTTTGCTTTTGTTTGATTCGCGCTGCACCTGTGCTTTTTTCAATGCTTCGCTAAGATGGCTCATAAAGTGTGATGACGTGTTGCATGTTGTTGTTGCTTCTCCGTAGAATTCACCTGGCAGGCGTAGCGTTCTACCGAATAATAATTCTGCAGTACTGGCGCCGATGTCTGTCTTGTATGCGGCGCGGAGTCCAAGTAGTACTGTGGGTAACTCGTACGTCCAGTTCGTTGTATTTAATCTAGCGGTCAGTGATGCTTTGAGTGTGCGATGCCAGCGTTCTACCAAACCGTTCGATTGGGGGTGGTACGCTGTAGTTCGTACGTGCTGGATTCCCATGCGATGCATCAGCTTATTAAATAGTTCGGATTCGAACTGTCTGCCTTGGTCTGTTGTTATGGTCGCGGGGCAACCGAATCTTGCAATCCATGTTTCGTACAATGTATTTGCGACTTTTTCTGCCGTCATATCCTCGATTGGCTGGGCTTCTGGCCACTTTGTTGCTCTGTCGATCATCGTTAGTATATAACGGCAGTTGTTTGACGTTGGTAAGGGACCGACTAAGTCGATGTGCAGATGACTTAAGCGGTCTACTGGCATGAAACTGGATACTGGTGCCTTGGTGTGACGATGAACCTTCACTCGCTGGCATTGGTCGCAAGCTCTTGCCCAGTGTGTGACGTCTTTCTTCATGGTCGACCAGAAATAACGTGAGGTTGTTAATCTTCTGGTCGCTCTTACGCCGGGGTGATTAAGGTCGTGTATTGCTTGATACGCTTGCTTTCTGTATTGTAGCGGTAAGTAGGGGCGTGGGCCTTTTGTTGACATCTCGCATATGACTTGGGTAGTGGTACCGGGCAGTGCTATTGGCTTGAAAATGTAACGGTCGCTTTTCAAGAGTTGTTTAAGTTCTTCGTCTTGTTTTTGTGACTTCGCTAACTCGTCATAGTTTATCGGTGTTGGGCATGAGATTGTTTCCACCCGAGACATGGCGTCGGCGACACAGTTATCCTTGCCTGATACGTGCTTGATATCTGTGACGAACTGGCTGATGTATTCCAAATATCTAGTGCGCCTCGGAGTTTCGTCTTTGTAGTTAGCTTGCAGTGCGGTGGTGAGAGGTTTGTGGTCCGTCAATATGGTGACGTCACGGCCTTCTATTGTCCGGCGAAAGTGACGTACTGCCATGTATATAGCGGTTAGCTCTCTGTCATACGTGCTGTATTTCCTCTGAGCGTCGTTGAATTTTTTTGAAAAAAATCCAAGCGGTCTCCAACGGCCTTGAATTTTTTGTTGAAGTACCGCCCCCGCGCAAGTATCGGATGCGTCGGTCATAAGTACGAAAGATAATGTTGATGATGGGTATGACAACAATACAGCGCTGGTGATGTCTTCCTTGCATTTTTCAAACGCCTTAATCGCTGTCTCGCTCCACATAATTTTCGTCTTGTCGTTTTTTTTTGAATCTTTTAGGTAAGCGTTGAGTTCCTTTTGATATTCGGCGGCGTGTGGGGTATTCTCACGATAAAAATTTATCATACCCAGGAATCGACGTAATTGTTGGATTGTTTCTGGGCGAGGGTATGATTTAATGGCTTCGATCTTCTCGTCAGTTGGCTTAATTCCTTCATTGTTTATAGTGTAGCCAAGAAAGTTGAGAGTTTGTTGGCCAAATGTACACTTAGCTACATTTAGTTGTAACCCATGGTCGTTAAGCCTACTGAATACATCTTCTAGTTCTTTTCTGTGCTGTTCTTTGGTCTCAGAAGCCAATAAAATATCGTCGACAAACGGGAAAACAGGAAGTCCCCGTAGAACGTTGTCGATGTGACGTTGGAACGTTTGCCCAGCGTTGCGCAAACCGAAACACATCCTCGGGAATTCGAATAACCCGAATGGTGTGATAACGGCTGTCTTCTGTATGTCTTCTTCGCGAGTCCTCACTTGGTAATAGGCCTTTTTCATGTCTATTATGGAGAAGTATTTTTTTCCTAGCAAGTTGTAGGTAAAATCATGCAGTCTTGGAATGGGGTACCGGTCTGGCACGGTTACTGCATTTAGACGACGATAATCACCACAGACTCTGTATTTGCCGTCCTTCTTGAGGACGAGGTGTATTGGACTGGCCCAAGGACTCTTCGACGGCCGACAAATGCCTTGCTCAATCATGGCGTCAAATTCTGCCTTGGCTGCCTTGTACTTGTGCGGTGGCAGCGGTCGTGATTTTGCATATAATGGCGGGCCGGTAGTCTGTATATGGTGTTCCACTTCGCTGTCACAGAGCTTCAAATTCGGTCGGGTAATGTCAGGGTATTTTGCGAGTAGGTCGTGGTATGGCTGCTGGTCATCAACGGTGTTGATGCTGGAGTCTGAAGTGCACGTTACGTAGCCGACAATGGACAGGCCTGTTTTTTTGTCGATTAACCTTCGTCCGTGTATGTCTACCGTCAGTTGGTTTTTATGCAAAAAATCGGCTCCCAATATCGGTCTAGTCACTTCTGCGACGACGAAATTGCACACATACGGTCGACGTAATCCGATGTTCAACGTCATAGTGCGTTCGCCATAGGAGGGTATTCGTGAACCGTTGGCGGCGTAGAGATATTCGCTCGGCGTAATTTTTTCTTTGCGTACCCTCTTGACAGGTAATACTGAGACGTTCGCGCCAGTGTCGATGAGGAAATGCAAACCAGTTCCCAACTCTTTTATGAAAAGACGGTGCTGGGTTATATCGTTGACTTCGGCGCCCGTCGTAGCCAAAGTCGGGACTAGTTTTCCTGGCTCGTACTCATGTTCGCAAAGTTACAGGGCCTTTGACAGCGAAACGCTTCCTTGCCGAACTTGCGATGGAAATAGCAAATCGATGTGTCACGATTCGTGGACTTGGAACGAGATCTTGAACGGTACCTGCCTCGCTGTGGTCCACGGTGGTAGTTACGCGATCTATCCATTTTCAACGCAGCGACCTCCCTCGTAAGCGCCTCGATCATGTTCAAAATTCGGTCGTTAGGAGATGGTGTCGACGGTTGAGTCGTGGTGCTAGCATGACTACAGGAACACACGGAATTTACCTCTTTAGTCTGCTCACTCATCTTATCTGCCATCGCCGCTAGCGAGTCTAATTTTGATGCTTCGCTGACCGCCAATACAGCTCTCGTCGATGAGGGTAGGTGGCTCATCCACAGCATCCTGAGGGTTTCATCGGGCATCTTGTCACGGGCCAAATCACGCATACGCCGCAGCAGCTGAGAAGGACGCTGGTCGCCTAGTTCAACCTCGTTGAGCAATTTTTGAAGTTGCTTATTCTCTGACTCCTCGTAGACGGATAATAATCGGGTCTTTAGCGCTTCAAATCTACCCGTCCTGGCTGATGATAATATGATGTCGCTAATTTGTTCAACGTCTACCTTGTCGAGTTGTGCCACAGCAAGTCCGAATTTTGCTTCTTCGCTGAGTTTTTGATTCGCCACCATGGTTTCGAATTGCGCGAACCATAATCTGGGTTTATCTCGCCAGAATGGAGGTATACGAGACTTCACGGATATCATCTCGACATCTTCTTCAAACAGCGTCGTTCGCGGCACTTGACTTGTGTTCTCCATTACTTGTTAGAATCACGTCGGGGTCACCAATTTAGAGGTTTCTAAATGTGTGAGGTTTCTTGGAATGAAAGGCGAATAAGTATACGAATCAATTGACATTTATTTTCATAGAACATCGCTTATATATCTCAGTAGGGTAGCATACGAATAGTGGTGGTATTGAGGAGCTATACGACCAATGGTTGCGATCCAGGTTGGGTACCGGCAGAGGATGACGTAGCAGACGTGCGCGGTGCGACACGTAAATACATTCGGCTCGGCTTCCAACCTTCAGTGCCCGATGGTCGTCGACGCGGGGATGTTGTCGCATTCGTTCGGCGCGGCGGCGCGGGCGCGCTGAGTCGAGTGACTCAGTACGCAGCGCGCTGTGCCGGCGGCCGGACCTGTGATGCGCTCGTATGAATGCTTATAACATGCATGTAGGTCACTACAAGTTATTCTATTATTTAATCTATTCTATTATTTAATTTATTAAATCATTAAGTTCATTATATTATTTATTGTAGGTGAAATATTATTTTTCAATTAAAATACCTTATCCTTTTCAATATGTCTTATTTCCATTTATTTACAAAACAAAACGGCTTATTTACTTAAGTGTACCTAACACAGTGGCGTATTTCCTGTATTTGTACAAATAGACTTATTTACAATTTTTTATGTACTGTTTTATAAATAAACTCTAACATTAATGTACTACTGTCAGAATTATCTCAATATGAGTCACTTGTGGTTAAGTAAAAAAATTAATAAATAATTCAGATAATGGTAATTTGCATTTACTGAAAAACGGATAAGGTAGAAATAAATCCTTTTGAAATAACTCACTTCACTTGAGCGATCACAGTGAGGTTTTTACAGTATACCACTACGGTATATCCCTGTTTACTCTTGTACTTTGAAGGGTACAGGTGGTTGGGTCGGTACACATACACTGAAAAAGAGTTACATAATATATTTTAAGTAGCCGGTTGACGTTGCCTTATTATTGTTCTTATTCAGTATTGTGACTACGAAAATCTGAACCTGGAACAGGGATGATGACACAAAATCTAACGTCAGTTAGATTGCCTAAAAATATTGGACCCGTATTTTTTCTTTTGCCACGTTATCAAAAAATTACGACGATTCAGTGCGTTGAAATATCGTGTGTCGTCACGCCCCGTGCTACACTTTATACTGACAAGTGACGTCACAATCCCCCACTCCTGAACTTTGATGCGCTTTACTTTGTAATTTTTTGTTTATTTGATAAAGCATAAAATATTATTTGATAATTTCACTGAGGGAGTAAATAGTTTTATCATTTTCTACCCAGGAAACATCCCTATTTCAACCCAAATATTGTTTACTTCCGGGAACACGTAACAAAAAACCGCCCAGACTCCAATTTAAACTAACGTAAATTGTCGTCCCGGTACATACAAAGCAAAGGTCTTCAACTCCCGTAGCAAACTCTTATTCCCCAATCCACGAGATGAGAGGCAATTACCTGCAAATAAAATAAGGTAAATTTTACCTGCGGTGGTACTCCAAAACCTCAATAATATACCCCTGGGAGTGATCGGAGTCTCCATTGCTCCCGTATTTATGGTTCGCCTTTCTTAAAATATAATAGAGAACCTCAATTTATTGCTTGTAGGTTGTAAGCTAAATTAATTACTGTGATTAAGTCCTAAGTTAAGAGGAACTCTCGCCACGGAACCGTGTAAGAAATATGTGCGCATTAATTCGGCGAAGGATAAAGAAATGTGGTTTCAGAGGTTTTTTTCTTAAGGGATATTGTAAGGCTGCAACTGCAATGTAAGAAAGTAATTACGTTACGGTATGGAGTTCTTTCAGAAACTTATTGCCATGTTTTTATATCTTTCGGCTGCTGCAAGCAGCATTACTGTACTTCATTTCGATAACCTTATATCTGTTGGAGATGCTCAAAATAATAAAGACACCTTGATCGTCGATGAATCTAAATTGGTCGTCTTGGTCCAAAAGAAATTCTTTATTTTCTAAAATTCTCTGGAATTTTCTTTAAGTGTCTAGTAATGCTACAAAGCCAGAATTATTTGAATTTACTTAAAGGGCAAATTGAATTAGTTTGGGAATATTTACTTCTAAGCATATCTTAAGCTCTTGCTTCTAAACAAAAAATATAACTGGGTTTAATGTTTTAGAAGGGTCTACACTTGCAACAACCGTTTTTAGAGTTCTGTAGCCAAAGGGTAAAAACGGGACCCTTTTACTAAGACTCCACTGTCCGTCTGTCTCTTTCTTTACTTCTTTATTCTTCATTGTACAACAAGACATTACATTTAAAAAAATTGATAGCAATATTCATGTACTAAGGCGAGCTTAACTCAAAATAGAATTTTCATCAAGCAAACCTTTGAGTGTTAGAGATCATAATAGAGGGCAGTAATCCTATGTACATTATATATACCTATATAGTAAGATGAAACTAGTTACATAATAATACATAAAAGACCTACCTGTCCTGACCTGTATATCTGTCACCAGGCTGTATCTAATGAGCCGTGAAACCTAAACAGTTGAAATTTGAAAAGTTTATGTATTTCTGTTGCCGCTATAAAAGCAAATACTAAAAACTGTAATACTAAACTGTTTCGTTAATGGTACAGAACCCTTCGTGCGCGTGTCCGACTCGCAATTGGCCGGTTTTATTTATTATTATTTATAATATACTGTATTGTACACCACTAAAACATACAGGACAAACATTTACAAAAACAAGTGAACAATGGGCGTGCTTGTCGCACAGGGCAATCTCTTACAGACAACATTTACTCTTTACTTTTAACCATATCTTTAATGTAAGCTCTTGTTTCTAAACAAGAAATATAACTGAGTTGTTGTTGTTGTGTTGTCATAGTTGAATTGTGTTGGATGTTGTGCTTAGCTTTGACATTAGGCTCTTTAAGTTTCCAAAAGGGCTTCAAAGGAATATACACTGAAAAATTAGAGAATCGACGAAAATAGTGGCTCCAGCTATAAATTAATTAATATGGTTGCAGTCGTTTGTATGAGCTTTTTCAATGACTTTGATCTATAAGTATCTTATCTTAAGTTTTCCTTGTCACCAGAACAATGTCCCTGGTCCCACCAGGGGGAGCGGACTCGCCCAGTCCACGGCGGGCAGTTAGCCCACTGCTGGAGATGCGTCGCCCACACTGCACGCTAGCCTGCGACTACTGCGCGGCTGTACTCGAGGACAAGTTCAAACGTAAGTGGGAAACTTAACTAAATACTACGGTTACCGACAAAGCCGAGTTTTCCATCGACTCGAAAAGAAGAAGACCGACAAAGCCCGAAGAATTGCTAAATATAAGTAGCAGTGGGCAGGACACATTGCTCGCAAAACTGGTGGTCAGTTGGGTCAAAAAGTCTGCAGTGGTGACCGTCTTCTCCAGTAGATTAGAAGGCCTCACACAGGGTGAACCGATTACCTGGCGAAGACTGCGGGAATCCGCTGGACGTGAGTCGAGTCCAGTGGACGTCTTTCGGCTGAAATCATTAATAAATTACATAACATCACGCTAGTTTTGCCTGAAAGGTTAAGCAGACGACCGATGGTTACATTCAACATCTACATTACGCCAGGAATAGTGCCCACCAGGGACTTAAAACACCTTCATAAAGATTACATGTTGAATTGGTAACATAATTAAATATGTAACACTTATAAATGTGTTAACCCAAAACACTTACAAAATTGCAACCGTAACATATCTGTAACAGATATAAAAGTGTTAACAGTGTTAATAAGTGTAACAGGTAAACGCGGCGTTGCCAAATTTATCATGTACTTATATATGGTTAATAAGCATTAGATAGCCGCAATACAGTCGCCGTCTGTTATATCCTTGCAAAACCGAATTATTGAAAATATTCGTGATTTAAAATTCAAGTTTATTTTTTTCAGTTTTGTGTTTATTTGACTGCAATGGATCAATCAATCCTTTCTTTAAAAAAAAACCTCGTCTAGATCAGGATGACAAACATCCTAAAAAGATTGATGAATTTTTTTGTCATTGACTAAGCAATTGATTGAATACTCGTAGAAATAGTAAATTGAAAACTGACGATACTAAATATTAGTTTTGCGTTACAATTATTTGTGAAGAGATTTTTTGCTTAGTAATAATTTGGCAAATTAAATTATGCGGAAAATTGTTTGGGAAGTGGTAATTTGACAATTTCTTTTCGATGAAACATAGGAAACCCCTCCAAATTTGGCCAAATGAAAATGTGCGTATTAGAATCATTTCAAATATTGCATTGATATAAAAAAAACGTTGCTAAAATAAAGGATGAAATGAATGTTAGATTAATGGCAATTATATAATTATAGTTAATGAATTAGTCCAAGAGTGAGCGAAGCGAGCTCGGGAGATTTGGGCACCCTTCATGTTAGGTTACTTTAGACCCTGCAGACAGAAATAGGAGCCCGTCTATTTCATTGCTTAAATAGTAATTGTACTTACACATTGTAACTTAATTAGTATATTCTGTGCAACTGACATAAAATATAGATGCAATGTTTTGTCATTGACTGAATAGAAATGGTAAATTGAAAACTGACGATACTAAATATTTGGCTTATTTTATTTTGCGTAAAATGTGTTATTCCAACTGAAATATTTAACCACATAAAATTGGTATAAGTACTAGTTGGTAAACAAGTTATTGTTAAAACGTTTACTTGCTAAACATTAGGTTTGCGTTACAATTATTTGTGCAGAGATTTTTTGCTAAGTAATAATTTGGTAAATGATATTATGCGGGAAATTATTTGGGAAGTGATAATTTGTCAATTTCTTTTCGATGAAACATAGGTAATCCTCTAAATCTAGATGTTTACCACTTCAACATCAACGTCTTCCGGCCGCGCGTTGTTGCCTAACTGTGCAATTATACCTAAAGCTATGCAAAAACTGTTATATTCAGTTAAACATATTAACACATATAAAAGGTTACTGTTTGATTCGGTAACATTATCGTATCTGTTACATTTAAAAGTGTTTTTGTGTTAAAACTGTCTTAAAAAACAGTGTTAAAAACACTTATTACGGTTACAGTTTGAGTCCTTGGTCCCCACCATGTAAGTTGGCAAGGTTTTGGCGTAGTGGGGATAAGTTCGCGCGTACTGCGCGAACTGACCTACTACCACATAGAGCGAACGGAACGTGGACAAGACACGATTGGTCGGTTGATCTTTGCGTCTACAGAACAACCAATCACGGGGAACGTTCGACGCGCCCCGCTTCACTACCAAAGAGACCTAAAAAAAAGTTAATTAAAAAAATCAAAAAACCCGACTGCGTCAAAAGCGAACTAAAAAGACGTAACAAGAAGATAATCATGCTGTGCAGTCGGAGGATACATATTCGCGAGCTGGCTGACTAAAACCAGATGTATCTTTCGACTGCACAGCATGATTTTCTTCTTGTTTACCTCTTTTTAGTTCGCTTTTGAAGTAGTCGGGTTTTTTGATTTTTGTATTAACTTTTTAGTTATTTTTTTTTAATTAGTACATTTAAACATATAAGTGTTTTATATTTTTGAAATCACCTCTTAAAATCGTTTATTTTGATACCCCACACGATGGGTTTGGTGGAAAAAAAAATGTTTCCCTCCACAAAATGGCGCCCGAAATCCGCCATTTTTATCTTTTCCAATGACAGTGACACTCGCAGGGTTAAGGCAAATTGATTGACGTACGAATCATCAAAACCGGCTAACGCGTTTGGTCTCTAGAACGCCACATAGGAACAAACATACCTACATAGACTGATAAACACATTACCCTCCTTCGACAGTCGGGTAAAAAACGACTTCTGCGCATCTAACGACTCTTGCTAACTTACGTGCCGGGGTTTATATGTCTATGCAACATTTAGGAGGTGAATCGATCGCCATTACCGGATACGAATCCAGATTTCATAATGCTACTAAGAAATTTTAGGTGTAACAACCTCTAACTCCAACAACATTAAATAAAACATATTCCTCTATAGGTAAAATAATACTCAACACGTTTTATCCTTATGTCGCATCCAACCTTATAAAAGGGTCATACGAAAGAACAGTTTTTAATATATTTTCCTATATAACTTCGGGCGTGACATATATTTCCCCATAAATCTTGCCGTAAAATACTCCATAGGGACTTCCAGGCTTATCGTTCGGCTGCAATGGTTCAGATTTACTCTGAATACGACACAGGTGCCTGGAACGGCGCCATCCAATAAAAAATGAACTGAATTGCTTCGATTCTTGCCAAATCGGAATGCGTAATTTTTTTTTGAAGAGTTTTGTTCTATAGTGACATACTAAGAATGTACCCAATAGATTTCAAATAAAGAATTGTCTTATTTTATTAAACCAATGTAAAAATCATTAGAGTAAGTTCACACAGAACATCCGTATTTCCAGGATCGTTTTTAACAGATCGGTCGCTACTGGAGGCTATGTTCACAATGCATTCACAGTACCATTTTAACGAATATGTAGCTACTGGGGGTAATGTTCACACCAACCAACTTTCTACAAGTGTTTTACCTTTATTTACCAGTATTTTAATAGTGTTGTGTGTGTGAACTCGCTCATACAACCTACGCCATTGCCGAATAAAATGTATACAATAAAGCAGACATGTAACACGGATTGCTTTATATTTTGTCGGATCGGTATTTTATACTGGATTCGGAATACTGCCATGTGTGAGAACTCGCTCTTAGAGCCCAAACACAAAACTGCGAATTAATGCTATGCGAATTCACAACGCAGAAGATAGCTAAGCAGTTTAATAGCAAGAAGCTCGTAGAATTTTACGATGCGACATCACATCGCTTTTTTGTGTTTGGGTCATTAGGCTGAAGCGTTGTACTCTCCGGCGGCGTGCATGTATGAACGTAAATGCAGCAAAATAATTATAATTATATTATACTAGTACATAAAATATGTAGTGCTGAATGTGGCCGTCTGTAGATTCTTCCTACCCATGAAAAATACGTGTCTCTATGCATGTATGTTTATATGAGACATAGTTGAAGTCAAAATAAGTAGTTCTTAGATTTAATTTAAATTGCACATATTATAAAGTAAGTAGTATGGCTTATATCCGAGACTGGACTGAAACTGGAACTGGTCTGGACGTTTCATAAATTAGCATACAAATGGCTTCTTCTGGAGAAATAACTTTGTAAAGGAAATTGTGCGAGATTGCAAGAGCTGGTCGGGCTGGTTGTGGATTGGTGGCTGGTGGCTGGTGGTTTTGCTGGCTGGTTGCTGGGCTGGTGGTTGGTTCTTTGACATAATATCGATACATGTAATTACATACATTAATACATTAAGAGTGTTCTTTTAGTAACTTCTACAGCGCTATATAAGCAGGAGTTGGAAGGAGGAGCTCCCACAGTGCTGTTAAACAGATTTACAAACATTAGTATCGAAACATTTTCTTAACATACATTTGATCACAGTGTTATGAAAATGTTAATGGTAATGTTAAACGCAAATTTGTTAGTTAACAAATTGTCAAGTGCTTGTATCCAGATAGAGCGCTTTTTCTTTTGTAAACATTTTCCTTGAGTTCCTCAAAACATCTAACAATTCCTAACAGAATGTAACAATACCTAATATGTGTTAGTAAACATTTTTAACAGCAATGTGGGAGCATTAGTAGGTAAAAACAAAAAGAAACGATGCTTGGACTACAGGTGACTGTTAAGATGATGATAGAGAAGTATGGATGAAGAAGACTTTTGGCCTGACTCCAAATAAATTAGGCTAAGGGCATAGAGAGAATTATTATAATGAGGAGTAAGGTGCGCAAGTTTTTCATAACTAAAACGTTAAAGGAAGTTGTTATATATGCATTAAAACATATTATTTCTAGATAGCAGTATTATAATGAATGACATATATCCAGTCAACAACGGTAACCAAGCAACACGTATTAAGTCTATGACACACCTCCGCCGTGATTCCCAGGAATCAGAGGCGCCGGGAGCAGCTGGTCGAGGTGGCGCATCCATGTGCATCCGCTGTCAATCTCTATCTCATAGTGGAGTTTTCCCAGTCGGCGGGTCACTGTACCAAACTCCCACTTCCTTCCTGATACAGAGTAATTGCGAGCTTGCCCTCTGCTTCCGACTGCAAACTCTCTCACCCCTTCTCTTCTGCCCCTATGTAGTGCCTTTGGTGGAGCTCTAATCTTGGCTACCAATCTCGTTCTTATCTCTCTTCCGAACATGAGCATATAGGGCGAGTCACCTGAGATGACTGGCGTAGCCCGGAGAAGACTTCTAACTGTACGAACCTTGTGTAGTATTCCACCACTCTCCCCCTCTAATTTGTGCAGTGATTTCTTAACCGTCTGAACAAATCTTTCAGCTTGTCCATTAGTTGCGGGATGGTAAGGTGCTATCGTTTTGTGAACAATGCCATTGCTAGTTAAGAACGTCTGGAATTCTTGAGAGACAAATTGTCTTCCATTATCCGACACCAGCGTGTAGGGTAATCCAAAGGTGTCAAATAAATCGTCTAATTTCTGAATACAGAATGCGCTCGTCGTAGTTTTTGTAGGGATTATTTCTACCCATTTGGAAAATGCATCTACGACAATAAGAAGTTGATAGCCCGATATTGGACCTGCAAAATCGATGTGTATTCTTTGCCAAGGGCCAGTAGGGTCTTCCCAATGATGCAGAGGGGCTTTTGGCGGTTCATTCTGGTTTAATCGACAGGTTCTGCACGATTTAACTTTGTTTTCGATATCTTTATCAATGTTCTTCCAGTATACGAAACTCCGCGCAAGAAGTTTCATTTTCAAGATCCCCTCATGCCCCGCGTGAAGTTCATCTAAGATGCGTGGGCGTAGTTTATGTGGAATTAAAACTCTCATGCCTTTTAAAATGCAGTCATTCTGAAGAGTTAGTTCATTATCTTTATATCCGGACTCCCTAAGTGTAGTGCCTGAATGGAGTGTTTCAAGTAATTTCTGTAATTCTGGGTCTTCTCTTGTTTCTTCTGCTATTATTTTTGGTGAAATATTTAATGCGTTTATCTGATTCAGCTGAAATATGTAATGCTGGTCATATTTAATCTCATTTATCTTCTCAACGGGAAAACGTGAAAGGTAGTCGGCGTTGGAGTGCGTTGATGAACTTCTATATTCGATATGGTAGTCAAATTCGATAGAAAATGTGCGTAGTGGAATAGCCTCATGGTACTCAAGGCTGGTAAGGTTTGGTGCGGGTGAAAAATTGATGTAAGAGGTTTATGGTCTGTAATTAGAGTGAATTTCCGGCCGTAACAATAGTGGAAGAATTTCTTTAAACCCCAGAAATTAGCTGTCGCCTCTTTATCAATTTGACTGTATTTCTTTTCGCTGCTGGTTAGGGATCTAGAAGCAAATGCTATTGGTCTTTCTGAGCCATCGGGTAGTTTGTGACTTAGCACGGCACCAAGTCCTGTAGGTGAAGCGTCTGTGGCCAGTATAAGTGGTTTATTCTGATCGAAGTGTATTAGAATTCTTTCGCTTAGTATCTCTTTTTTATGTTTTTCAGGCTTTCTTCACATTTTGTAGACCATGTAATTTTTGCACCTTTCTTCAAGAGTTCATTTAAGGGGGCAGTGATGGATGCCAGATTGGGTATGAATTTGTTGTAATAATTTGCCATACCTAGTAACGTTCTTAGTTCATTTACATTAGTAGGGCGTTGTGCATTTAAAATTGCTTTTATCTTGTCCTGATTTTTATGTAAACCCTCTTTGTCTATCGTGTGTCCCAAATAATTGATACTTCTTTTGAAGAATTGGCACTTTTCTTTATTAACACGAAGGTTGCTGTCTTGAAGTTTAAGCAAAACTTGTTTCAATCTGGATAATAATTGTTTTTCTGTCGATCCTTGAATTATTATATCATCGAAGAAGCACTTGACACCGTCAAGGCCCAGTAGTAATTGGTCTGTACGTACGTAAAGTCTGGGATGTACGTCTCGATGAATGCTCGTGAATTCGTGGACATCTTGTGAGGAAGGTACGCTGGGTAACGGCTCAGGAAGTTTGAAAGTGTTCATTAGTCGAATAATTTTTGTACGTAAATTTGTATAAAGTTCGTCCACTTCGTACCTGTAATCGGTTTCGGATTCCAGGTATTCGTCTTCGGTCTCCTGTTCTATCTGTAATTGTATGTTTTGCAGTCCTTGGTATGTATTTTGAAGTGTCAGTAATCGTGTTTCTATTTCTTCATGAGTATATACATGTTCTGCTTGAAATGCGTTATTAGTTTTCGTTAGCACACCGCGTAGGATGGCTCGCGAACGTTTTGCTTTCTTTACATCGAACGGCATCGTCGCCAGATGTTATATATGAATTAAAACATATTATTTCTAGATAGCAGTATTATAATGAATGACATATATCCAGTCAACAACGGTAACCAAGCAACACGTATTAAGTCTATGACAGAAGTGATTAAGGGTGGCAATTTGGAAACTGTTTTGTGTAACTTCTGACGTCCAAAATCTTGTTTTTCGATTCCAATAAATAATTTAAGATATTTCGGGTTGTCTCAGAAAACTAACATTTGTTAAAAAAATGCTTTTGAATAATGTTATTTTCAAAAAATAATTTTCCCATTTCTTCAGCTTCTGATTTTGTAATTTAAAGTGTATATTAAATAAATTGTAAATTTTTATGCATCTACAAAATTTCGTTTTTTCTGAGACAGCCACTATTTGTATTTAGTGTACCACATTCACGATAGGAGGACAGATAAGCAGCCACTCCTTGTAAAATAGCGGTATGCGGCTAAATTCGTTTAGACTAGCTACAGTTAGGCAAAACCTAGTCGGATGATGATGTTTTCCCCAATTTCATGTACAATTGCAGATCTGTCTCAAAAAATCTCTCATTTTCCGTCTCCCTTCTATCAGGAAGCGCCGACATGCGTAACAGAGGCACATCTCCGCTATCAGCGTCACCACGACAGTCCCTCACCGGTGAACCACCCTGGACCCTGCCTGATGACGACCGGCCCGACTTCTCAGCACTCAAGGAAAATATACAAAGGATCAACAAGTAAGTCTTAGATTCTAAGGTTTGCTGCTATTAAAAAGAAAAAGTATTTATTGCACAGAAACTGGCATGGATGTTAATTATGCCTTTGCCGAGGTCTCATTAGTGCGTTGCGTTGCCACGTCGCAGCGTGAACGCTGCGTCGTTATGTTTTAGTGACATGCATGTTCCAACGGATCGAAGGATGAGAGACGAAGCGGGGCGGGGGAGTGATGCGCTGAGCTATCGGAGATCTGGTGCGACTACAGATAGTGTTTTTTCTGATCCATTTTCGATCTAGAGTCTGAGATACACACTCAGACGCTCCAACGACGTGCGTCGTCCTCGCTTGCGTTGCGACGTCATAACGCAGGTGTTGCCTACAATGCGTTGATCCGTTGTGACGATGCAACGCAAAGCACTAATGAGGCCTCAGTCTAAGTAAACCCTTTACGATAGTAATAGGTATTTAAATAAGATAACCAAAAGAAAGTTCTTCCTTAGCGAGAAAATATATGTTTTTTTTAGGTGACCTATTTTTAACCAATATTTTATGAAAGTATTCCGATTTTATGGGACGTTTCCCACTGATATTAGCCATAGGCACTTAGCGATAATGTAGCTTTCTATTAGTGAAGAATATTTGTTAGCAGTGTAGCGGCATCAACGCCGTCACCTACGAACTAATGACATGACATCACACAAATCAAAAAACAAAGCCGAGAGGGCGTATTGTTCTTGTGCTGAAATTAAAAAGGTTGATTAACATTATTTGATTAACAATGTATGTATTATTTTATTTATTACTAGCTGCCACCCGCGGCTCCGCCCGTGTGGTATTAGTACTTCTCCAGATATCTCTATAAACTAATAGCACTCCGCCCGCTCCTTCGTTCGCGTGATTTCGTTTATCCTATAAATGTTATTTTTATGTGCAGTTAATGAAGGCGACCAAAAATAAGCTATTATTAAATCAATAAAGAATTGGGTGTCGTAGATATACAGGGTTTATTGGATTGGGACAATTCGTTATTTGCCTTATAGAATAATACATTTCAGGTTACAGCCACAAAGTAAAATCCTCTTCTAAAACTAAACTTAAAATAATTACCCTTTTTTGCCCCGTTGAGTGTCGAGTTTTGAACAAACCTTATATGTTATTCACTCTTTTCTTCTCTTTGAAATTTTTCGTTTATGTTAGTCAGATTGCGCAGTATGATTCCTCAAAAAAACTTTAACAACCCTTAACCCTATCTGAGGGGTAGTTTTATTAAAATTTTGTTTAATAACTTTATTCGCAAGGAATTACAAAACCCGGTCCAGTAAGATTCTTAGCTTGGGGTTAGTTTCGAAAAAGTTATAATTTGAAAGTTGGCAGAAATACCAACCTGCGTAAACAATAAAGGTTGTCTTATTGTTTACTCAGGTTGGTATTTGTGCCAAGTTTCAAGTTTATTAACCCAAGAAATATGATACTTCAAAAAAAAAAAATATCACCCCTAAATCTTCTTTTGGGGGAAGATTCGATAAACTAATAATGCCAACCTTTATTGTTTGTTTAGGTTGGTATTTAAGTAACAGAAACAGCCACACAAAATTCCACTTCCCAAAATAACCAATCCTTCTTCTTTATCTCACTTCCGACCTATCTCCATACTACCTTTCCTATCTAAAGTTCTCGAGCATATCGTTCATGGTAAAATTTTCAGATTTCTTACGTATATAGCACTTATCTGAACTTTCAAATCTGGCTTTCGTGCGGGTCACAGTACTGTAACTCCACTTCTGAAGGTCACTGATGACATCCACAGAGCTATGGACAATAAGTCTCTAATCGTGTTAGTCCTACTTGACTTAAGTTGTGCGTTCAACCCTGTGGATTTCGATATTCTGCTTGGGATCTTGCAATCTATTAACTTCTCTTCTTTTGCATTCGCCTGGTTTGATCTTCGGGATCGCTCTTAGTGTGTCCGCCTTGAAGAGATCTTCTCTGATTAGTGTAATCTCACTGCTGGTGTTCCACAGGGTGGCGTTCTCTCTCCTCTTCTTTTCTCTCTCTTCATAAACACTGTTACCAAGTGGTAGCGCCATCTCTTGTAAATGTCATAAATCAATGACCGAAAACACATAGACAAACGCATTTGTCTAAATTAAAGTGTCGCGCATGTAATCAACGTCATCATACATTGTTACATTTTAATAAAAACCCGCAATTATTAACTGTAGTGACGTCACAGCCGAATCCGGTCCCAACGCCTATGCCGACTGTACCTTCTATTACATCACAGTCTGAGGTATCGTTGTGTACGACCTCTGTCGCTGGCGCCGCTCGATCGCGTTCGATTGACGCTCGGTGCGTTGCGGCGTCGCCGTCGGCGAGAGATAGCCCGCAATGTACGGCGTATACAACCGTTCTGCTCGCTACTGCTCAAGTCGTAATTTACGATGTAAATGATAAGCCGCACATAATACGTTGTTTACTAGATAGCGCATCACAAAGTAATTTTATTACTTCTGAATGTTTTAAGCATCTAGGACTTTGGAAGAACTTTCATACTTCTAATTTAATAGTTAAAGGAATCGGTGGGTCGGAAAAACCAGTTAAAGGTTCCGTAGATATTAAATTATATTCTCGTTTTAGTAATGATATTAATTTTAACGTTTCTTCGCTTATTGTTGAACGTATAACGGAGACATTGCCGACCGCTCTCGTCGATGTATCTAAACTTACACATCTCAAAACATTACCGCTCGCAGATTCGAAGTTTGCGGAGCCGAGCGGTATCGATGTTTTGATTGGTGCTGCTATATTCCCGCGCTTGCTTTTGCCTAACATAGTGCATAGCGAGCAATATAATATACCTCCCGCTATTGAAACTGTGTTGGGGTATGTGGTTATGGGTTCCGTACCTACGGCACATACTTCACACTGTACGAGTACAACTTCATGTTGTTCTGTTCTTCAAGATCCCAGTTTAGATTCGCTTCTAAAGCGATTCTGGGAGCTTGAAGAAATTTCCGCCTCGCCCTCGCAGAGCCGTAAGGATCTCGAGTGCGAAGAACATTTTCGCGCTACCACTGTTCGCGATGACAGTGGTAGATATATTGTGTCGCTGCCATTTTGCGACGACCCTTATTCGCTAGGCGACTCATACGCTGCCGCACTTAGGCGTTTTCATTGTTTGGAGCGCAAACTTGATGCGTCCTTAGGGTTACGCAGCGCTTACAATGACGTCATGCGGGACTACATAAATAAGGGATATTTGAGTCCGATTTTAAAAGATGACAACGTTTCTAATCTGTCATATTACATTCCGCATCACGGTGTCGTTCGCGAAGATAAGACTTCCACTAAACTTCGCGTGGTTTTAGACGCTAGTAGTCGAACTACATCGGGACAGTCGATCAATGACATTCTACATGCAGGCCCCAATCTACAGGGTGATTTATTTAATATTATAATTCGTTTTCGACTCTTTCAAATAGCCCTGTCTGCTGATTGCCGCCAAATGTTTCTCAATGTCGGCGTTCGTGAATCGGACCGTAGATTTCAACGCATCTTTTACAGATTCAGTAAACATGAACCTATAATGGTCTACCAATTTAATCGTGTTTGCTTCGGATTTAAGTCTAGTCCATATCACGCGTTACGTGTAGTCCGCCAGTTAGTCGCTAATGAAGGCGATAATTGCCCTGCAGCGTCTGCTGCTGCTTCTTCCGCCCTATATATGGATGACATTGCCTGTAGTGTCATGTCCATACCGCAAGCAATTTCGCTTTGTGATGAGCTTATTCAGCTCTTCAAGCGAGGCCAGTTCGACCTTGTCAAATGGACAAGTAACTCGAAAGAGGTTCTCGCACACATACCTGATACTCATAAGGCTTCGCCTGATATCGAGTATGAGAAGTCTATACCGCATAAGGTCCTGGGTTTACGCTGGGACAAGTCTTGTGACAGTTTCCGCTTTGACGTCACCACACCAGATGATAAATGTACCAAGCGAACCATGCTTTCCACAGTGGCTCGGCTATGGGACTTAAAGGGTTTTGTCGCCCCCACTATTCTGTACGCTAAGCTCTTAATTAAGGAACTTTGGCTAGCAAAGTGTGACTGGGACGACATACCACCTGAACATATAGTCACCGCTTGGAAGCAGTTTTGTACTGAGCTTTCTACGCTTAATGAAATTATTATCCCGCGTCATCTGGGGTTGGTCGACGGATGCACCATGAATTGAGTAGGTTTCGCTGACGCCAGCGAGCGTGCTTACGGTGGAGTCGTATACATGCAAATATACAATGGTTCTAACTACTCCGTGCAGTTAGTTAGTGCGAAGTCTAAAGTCTCACCTGTGAAAACCATTTCGGTGGCTAGACTAGAGTTGTGCGCGGCCCTACTGTTGTCTAAGTTGCTTCGCAAGGTACAAGACACAATATCGCCCCACTACCGCATCCATAAGGTATACGCGTTTACTGACTCTAAAGTAGTGCTCGCTTGGATAAATTCCTCACCGCACCGCTGGCAAACTTTTGTTGCCAATCGGGTTACTAAGCTGATAGAGCTTATACCCGCTAATTGTTTCAACCATGTCGCAGGTACTGAGAACCCCGCTGATTGTCTGTCTCGTGGTGTCACGCCAGCTAAGCTCTTGCAGCATCCATTGTGGTATCGTGGGTTTCTCATGACCCAGCTGAGTGGCCCATACATACTTTCGAACACAATGCACTGCATGAGGGCGTACCCGAACATAAATCAGTCGCTCATGCCGTGGTTTCTGAGGTTACGGAATCACCAATTTACGCGCTAGCACTACGTGTTTCGTCGTGGTCTAAGTTGCTACGCGCTATTGTTTACGTCTATAAGTTTTTAAGACAACTGCCTAGTGCACGTACTGTATCAAGCTCTGATCTGAAATATGCAGAAATTAAATTGCTGCGAGCTGTACAGGATGTTCATTTCCGTAACGATATTTTAAATTTAAAAAACAATAAACCATGTACTCCCGCCATCCATAAGCTTAAGCCGTTTCTCGATGAGCACGGCATCATACGAGTTGGTGGTCGTCTCACAAATTCGGACGAACCCTACGAATATAAACATCCCTGTATTCTACCACGTCATGACCATATTGTTGATCTTCTTGTTGACTTTTGTCACAAGAAACATCTTCATGCCGGTCCGGAGGTGCTTATGTCCTTACTCAGGCATAATTATTGGATTTTAGCTGCACGTCGAATAATTCGTCACAGAATCCACAACTGTAACACTTGCTTTAAGTTCCGCCCGCGTCCTATTCTTCCACTTATGGCAGATCTACCTAGCCAGCGTGTTAACCAAGTCGACAAGGCGTTCACTCACACCGGCTGTGACTATGCAGGCCCGCTGCAGTACACACCATTTCGTGGTCGAAATGTTAAGAGCCGTAAGGCTTGGCTCTGCATTTTTACGTGTTTGACGACGCGTGCCACGCACATTGAAGTGGCTACAGATTTAAGTACAGTGACTTTCCTTGCAGCCTTAAAACGCTTTCTTTCGCGACGCGGTCCTATTAAATGCTTATATACCGATAACGGTACTTGTTTCGTAGGTGCAAGTTATTTACGCGACCTTCACAAATTTCTTAAAGATTTTCGTCCTCATCTTGAGGAAGAACTTTCCTTCAATCATATAGATTGGAAGTTTATTCCGCCTGCTTCCCCACATTTTGGAGGATGTTGGGAAAGTATGGTTAAGGTAGTTAAAACTCACCTTTTCAAAGTTATAGGTCAACAAATCCTCTCCTACGAGGAACTTATAACTGTCCTTAGTCAAGTTGAGGCTCTAGTTAATTCGCGGCCACTTACTGCTTTGAGTAGTGACCCTACTGAACCATCAGCACTGACCCCTGCGCATTTCTTGCACACCGCGCCATTGTTGTCCCTTCCCGCTCCTGAAGCAGACTCGCTCAGCTTGCTTCAGCGACATACTCTACTTGACAAATTGGTGCAGTCGTTCTGGCAGCGCTGGCGTTCAGAATACTTACATCAACTTCAGGCTAGATCCAAATGGAATAGTCCTGCACCTTCTATACAAGAGGGTACTATTGTAGTTATCATTACTGATAACTCTCCGCCCCTTTCATGGCCGTTAGGCATTATTGATAAATTGCATACCTCCAAGGACGGTACAACCCGTGTTGTTACTGTGAAAACCGCAAAGGGTAGCTATGTGCGCCCTGTTGTGCGTCTGTGTCCATTACCGACTCAATAAGGCCTGGCTTGATAGTTAGGTCTCTTAGTTTTAGTTAGTTAGCGACGCAACATAATTTTCTATTAAAATTTAACTATAGGTATGCAACTTAATGTATTATGCAACTTGCAGTATTTATCTTAAATCTTAATAATTGAAATGTAAAAATCCGCATCTTAGTCCGTATTGCTGAATAGGTATACGGTAGTACACCTCATAGGGCTAAGTTTAATTTTCATTAAAGGTGACCCTTTAAGGCCGGGAAAATGGTAGCGCCATCTCTTGTAAATGTCATAAATCAATGACCGAAAACACATAGACAAACGCATTTGAGATTTCGCGGGCGATCGATATCCTAATTATCTCGTTCCTTCCTCATTCCTTTTCCCTTTATGTACGCCTTAATGACAGGTCGCCAGAACGAACCGAAACTTCAACGTGAACGGGCCTCGTATCTCAACCGCCAGCTTTCCAAGCCACCTGGCTGGAGACAAATGCATCTAATTAGTTAGATTGCAGAGAACCTTGTGAACCGTGTCTATTAACCCGCCTCGCGGATATAAAACAATTGTGTGAAGTGTGTGGATCCTGAAGGAGCCATTTTGGAGTAGAAGAACATCAGCTCGCTGCCACACGTGGGCTGGCATCGACCACTACAAGGTAAGGCGTACTACTTCCCTCATTTCCATACTAGATCGCCCGAATTGATCCATGAATATTTTCCCGCTTATTTTCAACGCACTATTGCCAGAACCCTTCAAATACAGTCCACTTTTCATGATAGACTCAAGGATGAAGAGGTTTCTCAAACCGCTATAACACCAAGGTTATCACCTCCAAAGATGGAAGATCTTTGCGCGGACGATTTGCAGCTTAATGGACACTTCCTGCTTGCAGACGCGGACTCAGCGATTTATGTCATGAATCGTGACCTGGACAGATTAACCCTCCCAAGTCCCAGGCCATGATCATAGGCCGTCGGTGTTATCGCACTGCGCTTGAGACTTCTACTTTGACGCCACTAACCCTTAACGGTTCGATCATTCTTTACACCTATACGGCAAAGAATTTCGGTGTCCTAATTGACAGCAATCTTACTTGGCGAGCGCAAGTAAATGAAGTTAGTCGTAAGGTACATTGCTCCTTTCACTCTTTAAAAAATCTTTAAAATCTTCTGTCATTTAGTACTTAAATTTATTTAGCCCAAACCTTAATTCAGCCGATCATAGACTACGCCGATGTCTGCTATCTGGATGGTAGCATCCACATGGTAGTGCTCAAGCTTATTTAAGAGCTCCTCAGTAAAGTCAAATAAGCTTGAGTAATGAGGAGCTCTTAAATAAGCTTGAGCACTTGCAAAACCTGTGTATTCGTTTTGTTTTTGGTCTTAGGTAATACGATCATGTCAATCAGTTCTGCAAGGATCTCAAGTGGCTCCCTATCCGTCTTCGCAGGAACACTCGCATATTATGTCCCTTGTTCAACATCCTTTTTAACCCTACATACCCTGGCTACATGCGCGACCGTTTTTCGTTTACTCGCCCTGCTGACGTCCTGTGTAGATCCCTCCTTAAACTCCATCTCAATTTCCCATCCCATAAAACTCGTTTCTATTCCCACTCCTTTTCTGTTCATGCAGTACGACTGTGGAACTCACTTCCACTTAAGATCCGTGACGCTAAACGTATCTCTATTTTTAAAAAGCAAGGCAAAACACACTTTCTTTCTGCTATCCCGTGATCTTATATATTATAGGTATTTATTTATTTTATAGTAGATATGTATTTTTTTATATATATAATAATCTTTAGGTACTTATTGTAATTTTATATATTATGTGTGTTTAAGTTTAGTTTTATTACCTTTCCTTGTACTTATACACACTGTGTCTATATTTCTTATCTAATTCTCCTGTCGTAGGTCTGCTGGAAGAATTTTTTCTAAAAATAAGCAGCACTTGTGTGCTATTCTATCTTTCTATGTAATTTATATTTTAAGTGTTTTGTGTGTACCTACATAAATAAGTCAAGTTTCAAGTTTATTAACCCAAGAAATAAGATTTTTTCATACAAACTTCAACATCCCCTATATCGTCATTTGGGGATAGTTTCGAAAAACGAATAATGGCAACCTTTATAATTTACTTAGATTACTATTTGCGCCAAGCTTCAAGAATTTTGGCCGGCGGAATTTGATTTTTCATACAAACTTTCTACCCCCTTTTACCCCCTAAGGGGTAGAATTTCCAAAAAAACTTTCTTAGTGCTCACTTACGTCACTTGAGGAACCTTTTTGCCAAATTTCATGCTTCTAACCACCTAACCTTACCTACCTACCCACCTACTCACCTGCACCTACCTACCCTATTTACCCTACCCTACCTACATATCCATCTACCCTATCTACCCTACCTACCTACCAATTTACTTAGTTTGACGTACAGAAAGCATAAATGACGGCTTTATGATGAGTCTACTTAAATCTTCCATCTATATCTAATAACAATACTGTATGGAAACAGGCACAATCAGATAGAACAATAAGCCCCTACGTACCACTAAGGCCGTAAGTCGGCTTATTACAGGTCTAGGCAGGCTTGCGCGCTTGATTGAATTGCCGCTTGGTTACTGATTGGATGCACTTGTGTCTGGTGATACCACAGTCAGGCTATCCGTATTATAACGTAACAATAGATCCAGGGTGTGAGCTTAGCTTGTTAGCACAGGCTTTTGTGTATTGGAGTTAAGAAGAGGTCTGTTGAATTGAAAATCATCTTAGCCAGAGTGAGAAAATATTCGTTATGATTTGAACAATACAGACATTACTTTCCTAAACTATACTGTCATTGTACAATGAGAAGTATGATCTAACTCGTATTTGCTTTAACACAGGCGGAATGGAGAGGAACAAGAAGGAAGAAAGAATGTCAGTTGCACGTTTTAAAACGATAAAGTCTATTTTGGGTCTACAACATCATTATGACAGATAGTTTTTAACCCCCGACAGATAAATAGGAGTGTTGAAGTTTGACGTGTGTATTTGTGTATTTGAGTATCTGTCTATGGCATTATAGCTCCTAAATGTATGAACCGATTTTGATTTAGTATTTTTCTTTGATAGGGGACTATCGAGAATGTTCCTAGCTATGTTTTTGATGATATCGGTTCAGCCGTTCAAAATTTATGGGCGTTTTACTGTTTGAATCGGGGTATTTTCGCAAGATATCGTGTCATATTTACGAGTTCAATAGATTATTGATAAAAGCGAGTCTACTATTATAAAGATATACTAAGTAGTTTAAAAATAATGAAATAAAAAAAATGGTCGGGGTTTTTTGAAATTGAATTTTTTTAATCCATAGTTGAGTTTCAATTTACAAGGCCTTTTTTAAAAGAGAGATAAAGCAATGATAATATCACTTCGGCCGGCCGGCAAGGAACGCGTCATCAACACCGGATCAGAGTGTAAATAACTGCATCTCTGTTTTGCAAGAACAAAATAATGCGACAGACAACAGTTGGTGCGTAGATGAGCGAAAGGGAAAGGCCGATAGGGCGAGTGCGAGCGAGATCGATGAGAAGATGTCACGGTCCCCTACTAGCGGACGGCGAGCTACTGTGGTCGCGGCGACATCACGCGAATCGGTATCGAGTGAGGTGCGGGCTTCGTCAGCGACGGTACGGTGTGCGAGTTTGCGTGAGACTAACGTGAGTAGTGAACAAACGGTAGGTGATAGTAACATTGTGGATTCTGAATGGACGGTAGTGCAGAAAAAGCGTTATAAACAAAATAGTTTGAATAGTCGAAAGGGAACGGCTATAACTGCGCCGGAGGGTAGGTTTCGGGCCGCGGATATCAAAGTGCCGTTGCTAATTTCCAACGTTAGTACAGAAGCAAGTGAAGATGATATTATTAGTTATATTAAAGACAAGACTAGTGAAACTGTAACATTAAAAAAGATTAATATGAAGTCAAATAGGAAGTATAATGCGTACAAGCTATATGTTTCTAGACACAAGGCAGACTTGTTCTTATACAACGAGGTTTGGCCTGATGGAATTGTGTTTAGACGTTTTGTACATTTTATGTATCGAACGAAACCTCAGGAATCTAAAGTTAAAGTCAATTCATTGTCATAATTTATGCATAGAAAAAATAAGTATCTTAAGCTAACTAGTTTTAATTGTAGGTCGGCTAAACGATCCATAGATAATATAAAGAATATATGTGAGTGGTCTGATTTGGTGGCCCTACAAGAGACCTGGCTGCTTCCCCATGACATTCCTATGTTAGGAACAATAAGTCATGACTTTGAATTTACGGGTAAATCGGCTGTGGACACTTCTGAGGGCTTGTTGAGAGGAAGACCTCATGGGGGGGTTGCCATTCTCTGGAGGAAGGGCATTTTTGAGATGGTATCTGTTGTTGAGTGTTGCAGTCCTCGGTTAGTGGCCATCACAGCCTCGTCAAAGGGTCGTACTATTATTGTATTTTCTGTATACATGCCTACAAATTGTCCAGACAACTTAGCAACATTTACAGATGTATTAAGTGAGATTAGTGCTACCATAGCAAGCTGTGATATAGAGAATGTGTTTATATTGGGTGATTTCAACGCTCACCCCCATGAATTGTTTTATAAAGAGCTAATGAACTTTTGTTCGGACCAATCCTGGGTGTGTGCTGATGTAGTGAAACGCGGGATCGATAGTGATACTTATACTTTTATAAGTGATGTGTACGGAAGTAGGAGATGGTTAGATCACTGTGTGGTGTCTGTGTCAGCTTGGCAGACAATTACTAATGTTGATGTTTCTGAAGATGTTTACGTTTCGGATCATCTACCTATATATCTAGATTGCGACTTAGAAGTTGTGAGGCCTAAATTAATTATTGGGGGTGCTGGCCGCAATTCTGTCATTTGGGGTGAAAGAACTCAGTCAGAAACGCAAAATTATACTAATTTATGTACCAGTAAATTGCGAGACGTTGATTTCCCCCATGAGTTTGAAGAGTGCAGTGTTGGATCATGCGGTCTGGATGAGCATAGAGTTGTTCTGGATAATTTGTACGAGCAAATTGTAGAAACCCTATGTGCGGCGGCTAGGCAATCTAAAAGGACATCTGCGGTGGGACCGAGGCGGGGTAGGCGTGTGTGTGGTTGGAATGAGTATGTGAGAGATGCTCACCGCGAGGCCAGGTGTAGCTTTCAGACCTGGATTCTGAACAATCGTCCCTCGTCTGGCCCGGTTTATGATGAAATGCATCAGAAGCGAAAAGTCTTTAAAAGTCGACTAAAATTTTGTCAAAATAACGCTGAGCAAATTGTTATGGATAGGTTAGCAGAACAACGAGCTAATAAAAATTTTGGTAAATTTTGGAAGTCCACTGGTAAGTTGGATGCGAAACCTGGCCTCTCTGCGTGTGTGGAAGGGATGAGTGATAAGAGGGAAATTGCGAATATGTTCAAGGAGCATTTCAAAGTTCAATCCCCACTCGGTCCCTCAACTTTGGTGAATGATGGTGGGTCCAGCTGTCGTGGTGCGAAACCTCTGATACGGTTCTCAACCAAGCAAGTACGTAAAATCATAAATAGCATGAGCAGAGGCAAATCGCCAGGGCATGATGGGCTCAGCATTGAGCACCTGAAGCACGCGGGTGTCCATCTGCCGCGGGTCTTGTCTATGTTTTTCACAATGTGTATAAGTCACACCTACCTACCTGATAAACTAATGAAGACCATCGTGGTTCCCATTGTGAAGAACAGGACTGGTGACATCTCGGACAGAGGTAACTATCGTCCCATTTCGCTTGCGACAATAATAGCAAAGGTGTTAGACAGTATGCTTGATTCTTGCTTAAGTAATTACATACATCTTCATGATGCACAGTTCGGGTTTCGCCCCGGATTATCAACTGAAAGTGCTATTTTAAGTCTCAAGCATACTGTTCAATATTATATAGATCGCGGGACACCGGTGTACGCCTGTTTCCTTGATCTCTCCAAGGCATTCGATCTTGTCTCATACGATATACTCTGGAGGAAGATGGGAGACAGGGGTGTACCTACGGAAATATGTGGACTTTTTCAATATTGGTATGGTAATCAGAGCAACCATGTGAAATGGGATGATATAGTCTCTGAGCAGTACAGGTTGGAGTGCGGGGTGAGGCAGGGGGGTCTGACGTCCCCCAGGCTCTTCAACCTGTACGTGGATAGCCTCATAGTCGCACTCGGCAGCATGCGTGTCGGATGCAGTGTTGATGGGGTTAGAATCAACAACATCAGTTATGCAGATGACATGGTGCTGCTGGGTCCGTCGGCGGGAGCTATCAGAGAGCTGCTTATGACGTGTGAAGCCTATGCTGCCGCGCATGGCTTAAAATACAATGTAAAAAAATGTGAATACATGGTCTTTGAGGTCGGTGGTAAACGCCGTGGAGAAGGACCAGAGTTGCTCGTGAACGGGTCACCAATTAATAGGGTGTCCACTTTTAAATACCTGGGGCATTTTCTTGCCGCCGACCTCAGGGACGATGTGGACATTGAGAGGGAGCGTAGGGCTCTAGCGGTCCGGAGCAATATGTTGTCCCGTAGATTTGCGCGGTGTACGGACCTAGTTAAAGTAACACTTTTCAAGGCTCATTGCCAAAGTCTTTACACGGGCAATCTATGGGTCAATTATACGAAGAGATCGCTGGATGGCCTGCGCGTCCAATATAACAATGCTTTCAGGATGTTGTTGAGACTGCCCCGTTACTGTAGCGCGTCGGAGATGTTTGCGCAAGCCCGTACAGACGGTTTCTACGCTGTTATACGTAAAAAAACAGCGTCGCTACTGAGGAGAGTGAGGGAAAGTCGGAACGGCATCCTGAAAACTGTAGCTGAGAGCTTCGGCTCTCCGATTGTGCAGCAGTTTGTGCGGCGGTTGATTGTTACTAACACTAGGTAATAAGATTTTCTATGTTACTAACACTAGGTAATAAGTTTTTTCTATGTTGCTAACACTAGGTAATAAGTTTTTCTATGTTACTAACACTCTATGGATTTTTGTGTCCGAAATAAAGATATTCTATTCTATTCTACTTAAATATGCCACTATTAGAATTGTAAGATGCAGGATGCGTGAAGTCAATTTGTATTTGCCTTATTTGAAGTTAGTCTTCCCCTATGTGTAATTGCTACGGAAGATACAAGATATCCGAAGATGTATCGATCCAAATCGAAGTATGTGCACTATGCAGAATTATACTGTTAGGATGTGTAATCTCCATATATTTGCTGGGTGATGATTTGATCGAGTGACATTTGCTTGAAAATGGAACTAACCCGCACCGTATACCTAATTCCGTCCATTTCACAACAGAGCATTTAATCCGTAATATAATTAGATATGGAATAAGCTCTCATTTGGTATTCCTTTGACTAATATAATTTTGTGTTTGTACCAGGGACTGCGAAACCTCAACCCGTCTGGACATGTTGCTGACTCAAGTGGAACAGTACGCCAACAATCTGGAGGCTTTGGTGGAGGAGAGGACCTCAGACTATCTGGAGGAGAAGAGGAAGTGCGAGGAACTGCTGTATCAGCTGCTGCCGAAGTAAGTGGTACTTTTGATTGATATTAAGATGAAGGAATATACGGTGTATATTTGGTAGGAAAAGAAGTGGTTCAGGTGCTCAAATTTATGTTAAATGAGAATGTTAAGAACGGTGGCAGGATGTATTGGATAATTTTTATTAAGTAATATTATGTATTATATTTTCTTTTTGAGACGATGGAAAACACTTTATAAATTTTGGGCCCAGTAGGTGTTTACCCCGATTGCGGCGTCAGTGGCGAGCATTAGGTCTTCCAGAGTGCAGGTATATATGTTCATGAAAGGAGCCTCCCCGAATGGCTTCCAAACCTAGCACTCGGTAACCCAGAGTCTAGCTGACTAATTCTTTCACCACGATGGTGAAGCCATGACCAACAACGGCCTTTCTAAGGGCCAAATAACAAAAACAACAGCTCTAAGGCTACCCATACAATATTTTGAGTAAGTTTATTTGAAAAAATTTGAAAAATACGGGTTTTGTGTCATCTGGATGTAACATTAGTTATTTAGAGATCCTTTCAGGTGAAGTCTAGGTACATATTTATTTCTTAACTTTTTCGTAAACATTAAGAACAATATTTACAACTTTTTGATTTGTAAACTGAAATAAACCTGGCATTTATTGATTTCCGCTGTTAGTAACAATATTTTTAAACCTACATGTCGATACCTAAGTACAACTTAATATAGGTATAGCCCAACACTTAAGCTTAGATAAGCAAACCTAATGCACAAAGGAATTTCATAGACTACTAAATCCAACCACAATTACGTACCCAACCAGGTCAATCGCTTGACTGGGAATATAATATTGACCCAACCGATATTAATACTGTATACCACATAGTGATTAGATAGTTAGTATAATATGTAGGTGATTTAGAGATACTGCAACGACGATATTGGATTAATTAGTGTCTTAGTTACATGTTGACAGCCTTTGATCAAGTTATTAGTATACAGCTAAGTTAGAAGATGAAGAAGTAACGATGCCCAACTCATGTCTCAAGCACGCGGGTTTTATGTCTGCAAATAGTTTTATGATATTCTTGAAATTCTTGAAAAACGGTGAAGGAAAACATCGTGAGGAAACCGGCATGTCCTAGAACCAAAAACTCGAAGATATTTGTGACATACACAGACCATGCACTGGGACATACACTGGGCCCCGCGTACCTAGACGGCCTATCTAGGAGGGCTCCAGAGACGCAAGACAGTCAAATTCACCGGGACTTCGTCGAGCTTTATTGCCTCGGCGCTTTTCTGGTAGTTGGCACTGTTGATTCTGAATTTCAGGCAGTTGCAGTGATTTGGGATTAGTGTGGTGGGATTGTCTTCCAGAGAGGAGGCTTGTGTCCCAGCAGTGGGAACATTAAAAGGCTGACTGATAATGATATCTTAAATCAATATAACAAAAAAATTAACCTATGGTTGGTGATCGTGATTATATTGACTTAATGCGAAAGAAAAGTGTCGTTTTTACAACACATCGCTTGATTTGAAATAATGCCTGTATTTAATCGGTATGAACACCTAACTGGATTTGACCTAGCAATTAGATACTCTAATTTAATGGTTCAGTGAACATGAGATGCTGCTAAGAGGATATTATTCGATTAATAAGTATCTTATGTCAATGTTGACAGCCTTCGATGAACTTTTTGTTTTATTACTGGTAGGTAGGTGTCATAGTGACCGGGTTGGGGCTTCTCAAGAGGATTTAAAATCTGAAAGAAGTGTTTTGTATCGTTATGTTTAAAGCTTTCTTCGATCTTGGAATTTGTTTAGAATTGTTCGTGCTTATGAGAATGATGTAATTTTACTGCCTTCTTTGAATAGCGGTGCACCTAAGAAATGAAGATCAATACTTGTCCTAATATATTAGAGACGTTTGCCCTGCAATGGGCTTAGCTAAGTCATTCTACCAACCAATATTTGACAGACCAGCTATGCTTACCTCCAATCGAACTTTAATCGATGTCAGAATCAGACGTCGTCAGATGCCAGTTACCTACTTCATCCAAAAACAAACACCAATGGACCGACGTCAGACAACGTTGATCAATATAATTGATAGACAATCGATCAATGGTCTAGATACACCCAAAATCTATATGTAAAGATAAAATATATTTTCTCTTTATTTAAATTTCCCGCGCATGAAGCGCTAGCAGACTGATTTTATATCTGTATTATCTGTAGTTTAAAGGGAGTGTTTTTGTTAATGGCTACGCGTATTACATACATTATAGAGATTGTGAAAAGGATTTAATTTAAATAGTGATTTAGGAATCAACATCAATAATAAACTTTGAATGTCGATTCTTTTGTTTACAGAAAGAAACCATTGTTTTTGTTTTACGGTGTCGATCCATCTATCACAAGAGATAATAGCATTATATATATATATATCTACACCATCTCAATTTCCTCCTCAGGTCCGTAGCCTCCCAGCTGATAATGGGCCAGCCCGTCATGGCAGAAACCTACGACCAGGTGACGATCTACTTCAGTGACATCATCGGCTTTACCCAGCTATCTGCCGAGTCTACGCCACTGGAAGTCGTTGACCTGCTCAATGATTTGTATACCAGTTTCGACTCGGTAATTGAGAACTTTGATGTTTATAAGGTGAGTTTATCAATTTATTTATTTTCTCTTGCCAAAGCGGTATCGCATTACCCAGTTACTAAGTTTTGGAGGTCAGATGGGCAGTCGCTTCATGTAAAATACTGGTACTCAGTTGCATACATTCTTTTCCCAAAATAGTTGGGAAAAGCCTAGGCAGATTGATTATCAATTTGTTTATATTATGTGAAAGAGCTATTTATGGTAAAGTCAAAGTCAAAGTTATTTATTTCAATTGGCCATTAAGTGGCACTTTTGAACGTAAAAAAAATAAATTTAAATATAACAATAATAGATTCTACCGTTCATTTAGAAAAGTAGCTTGTTATGGAGAAGAACTGACAAGAAACTCCATACCTACTCTTTTAAAAAAAAATGTGTAGTACAACATTAATTCATATACGTGAGAACGATGCACCCAGACTGACACTACTATACTAAGCATAGGTAAATTCATTAATTTGGTAAATAGGAACATGGTTCTCACATACTTACAAATATTACAAACATAGGTAACCTAACTTAACAACAACGGAACAGTGTGTGAGTCAATTTCTTAAACAAAAAGAGAAGAAGGTAGTTTGGTCACAAAAGTTCAGACGAAAATTTGGGAATTTGCAATAAGACCTGCAGCAAACAATCAATGAAAACTTTCCTGCTTATTACTTGTGCATTTTGATCACTACTACAGAAGATTTGAAGGTTGCGTTAATGTTGTTTCATTTCTATGAATTTTAATACACAGAAATAAAACAACGGTTTACCCTTTCGCGTCACCTATGGTATAAGCCCAGTACAAAGAACTCAACTATTTGAAAAGAGACTAATGGCAAGGGCATAGTCAACACAACACCCTCTTGTTTTATGCCAATACATTATTCCATTAATTATTTTTCCATCTATTACAATAATCATCAGAGCAGTGGCGGCCCAGTGGTAACGGCCCCGACTTATGTGTCATACGCCGTGGGTTCGAACTCAGGCCTGCTCTAAAAACGGTGAAGGAAAACATCGTGAGGATACATGTGACATCCACCAATGGACCCGCGTGGTGGATTATGGCCC
Source organism: Orthosia cruda (assembly GCA_964057195.1). NCBI lineage: Eukaryota > Metazoa > Arthropoda > Insecta > Lepidoptera > Noctuidae > Orthosia > Orthosia cruda. The sequence continues at coordinate 16,182,001 of OZ059844.1, forward strand.
TTTCCCACCTTTTGCCAGCCTTGGGGAGGCTGCTGATAATGATGATGACAATACTCATCACCATTCTGACCCCTAAAATACAGGCAAATGCCTAGTTTGGGGCCACCAGCCATCCTAATTTCTTAATGCACCTACAATGTTTTTAATAAAGTTTTGATTTGATGATTAATTTGCCAGCAGTCAGCCGTGCAGATTCCCGCTTGACTGCAGAATGACAGAATTTGTATTGCAACAGTCAATATGTTGCAATTCAAATTACAACTTCTAAAAGAAAAAAACCACAATAAGCGTTGTTTTCATTCCATATTCACGTACCTTCTTTATTTCCTCTATCGCTGAAGTAGAGCACAGTGATGTATCGCGCGCTATATGAGCGCCATGAGCGGCCATCGTTCATCGCTGTCTACCTTATTAGATGTATCTGTGTCCGGAATATCTCTATGAAGATAAAGGAAGACATCTGTGCAACGCGTGTTAGGGCACATCCCTGGAGAGACTGATGGGTGAACTACCTACCTCACCCTTAGAAACGTACAGGCGCGAATTTATACAAATGTATTTCCTCTATCGCTGAAATGGAGCACAGTGATGTATCAAACACGATATGAGCGCCATGAGTCGCCATCTTTCACCGCTGTCTACTTTATTAGATGTAGCCACGTACGGAATATCTCTATGAAGATAAAGGAAGACATTTTCTGGGATTAAGTTGATTTAAGTTTTTACATTTCCTTTCGTAAGTTGAGTAGGTGGATATAATTATCCTATACAGTATTTATATGATGTCCTTTGATAAAGTGACTTTTTAAAATTGAGAATAAGCATTTGATATTAGAATTTAATCAAGTACAAAAACAGTAGACTCCTGTTTGGCATAATTAAATACAAAACATTTAATCAAACCTGTTTTTTTTCGAAGGGACAAGTAGTCGTGTACCTATAAATATCCAAATCTGCTCTGGTCTGTTCCGATCCGGTCTGTTATACTGAGAATTCTTTGACGATTCCAGTACTTCATAGAGAGGGAGTAGCCGCACACGATCAAATAATTATGAACGGCCCTGCACGTTAATTGTTCTTTTTGGGAATCTCAAAGTTTATCCTTGACCAAAAGGCTCCTATCAGGAATTTTTCAGTTATATTCTCGGTTTTCCCTCAGCAAGCAACACCTGCACACCTATCGACTTTTTACCCTGAATATGCTTTTGAAAGAATCCTGCCAGGTTCCCCTCCATTGCCTTAGGTCATCAACATCTTCCTGTCCTTATCCCATGATACTTGGGGTCAGCCCAACAAGTTTTCTTCTTCCATACCGTCCTGTCCCCTGTCACGCTTACTGGCTCTCTTTTCTTTCATATCACTCCTCACACAGTCTATCCATCTTTTCTTGGGCCTTCCTCTCCCTCTCCATCCATCCTCATTTACATTCATATCTCTTTTGGTAACATGCGTTTGATCCCTCCATATCACATGACCATACCAAAACAAACGGTTTCTTTCAACGTTTCTGCCACTGGCGCCACTTTTAAACTGCCTGTAATATAGTTATTTCTCACATTATCCAATCTCGTCACGCCGCACATGCATCTCAACATTCTCATCTCTACTACATGCAATCTCTTTTCTTCCATCTTTTTCACAGCCCAACATTCCAATCCATACAGTATGACAGGTCTAATCACGGACTTGTAGAACAGGAAAGGCTACGACAGTTTCATAGTCACTCAAAAGGCAATCAGTAGAATATTCTATCACTAACCTCCAAAGGGACAGAGTAATCAACGCATTATTAACTAGTAGCCACAGACATAAACTAACTAGATGACGCGAGGGCTAAAAAATCAAAGTCACCTAAATCTAAGTCTGTCGAATGTTCAGGAAGCTACAAAAACTGATATAGCGACGATATTAGAATATAATAGAATATACTTTATTGTACACCATAAAAGTTATACACTTTCACAAGACACACACATATGCTATATGTTAAACCAGATTTATAAAGCATGAGGATATTAATAATAATCTCAATTTAAAATTATGAAACCTATACTTGAGCACGGAGTGAAAATACAATCGCATTTAGCTGTCTTTGATTCCAATTATCAGACAATGCTGAATTTGATTCGGAGTAACAATATAGATATAACTGAGTTCGATAATGTGAAATGTGATGGGTGTGTTTTTGATGATACTTTTTCTTGAGAAGCACTAGAACCCTCAAATATTGCTCAAAGTAGCGCTGTCAACATAGGCCCAGCGTACAAATTTTACAACTATAAATGAAAAAAGAAAAACATAGGGGAATAGTATATATATTTCTTTTCGAGTTTATGGAATATCTTTTAAATTGGTCCAATACTGGAGGAGGAAATATGCGAGAGCCAAACATCGAATTATGACTTTTACTAAGGGAATTCAGTTGATATCCAGAATTAGTGCCTAATTTTGCCGTACAGCTCATATAAAACTACAAAAAACTATGAGAGCCGAGACAATGCAAACATTTTCTTTCATCGGTAAGTACATTGGTTCTTAAATTGTGAAAAAGTGGCACGTTTGGTTTCCATACAAATATAGAGAGACTTGCATCATATAGTTTGATTTATATCTGTGCTAGTGGCCTATTTAATTCCGTATTGGACCATCATAGAATATTAATTACATTTTGACCGGCAGCCTTTGTAACTAATTTACACTGATGACATTTTAGAGCACTCCCTTTGGCATTCAAAGCTGGAGGTAGATAAGAGGATTATGTTTTTGATGGGAATTGTTTTATTTAATTTTATATTATTCTGTTGTCATGGTATGAGCATGTAATGCAGGGAAATGAGACAAATGTTTAGTATGAATACGGATGACTTCAAAAGTAGGGAAATACCAAAAAAACGATGGCTCGCATGTGAAAGATTATGTTTCTAGATTTGGTGTGACTACAGATATGACATCGGGCTCTTTCAATGTAGTCGCGGTGCGGGGGTATCGTACTGCGCACGAGCTGTTGATTTTTTCCATATAATTTATACAGGGAGAGCGCAGTGCGGTGCGAAACGTATAAATTAAAATAATCTTAATAGAGAAGTATGTAAGAAGAAGAAATTTTGCACTTACCCGCAATAAATTAGGATGAGGTCAAGATAAATATAATGCTGTGTCTAAAGTGTGGCACAGTTACCTTATCCCTAGTTGCAGACCAAGAGCTAAGTTTGTTTAAATTTAGCTCACATAGCTGAGGTAATTGAGCTTATTTGCTCTTTAAACGGCTTATTTGACTACCGTGTTTGACTTTACTGACTATGTTAAATTAATTATTTTATTGGTATTTTTTAATATACTCCGCATTACTAATTTGTCTATTTTATCGCTAATGTAATGAACGGATAGATGGTCCCTGTAACACATGTATTTTCTACCAAGCATCATCGGGGTCATTGATCGTGTATTTCGTACCTCACCAATTGTATCCTAAGTGTACCCTGTAATTCTGTACTTTTCCCAAATAAATTATTACTGTCTGTCTGAATTTCTGAAGGCCCAATTTCAAAGACAGCTCCGTAGAATATTTGTGTCAATAAATTAATCAATCATTCCAGCTAATAAGAAAATTGTATCCTATTTTTCTATAGACTAATTGAATTTATCAGTAAACTGTGATTTTAATTAAACTTTATGAAAGCGCGATGGAAATTAAAATCACTACCTATCCTACAGTAGCTTTTATTTCATTCAAATCTAATTAGTTGGCTTCAATCATTGAGGAATATTACGTTATTAACTTCAGCCCACGGTCCAGTAATCCGATTCTTTGATGAATTTAAAATGAATTTATTTAAAAATGACATAACGTCCAATAGGATAGGCAGAGGGATAACGGTAGAGTGAGTTCTACGAAAACGAGTTTGACTTACCTACTTTGTAGACGAGCGAGCGAAGCGAGCACACTGTTTGTTTTGCTCGTGACTCTCCGGCTCGGCTCATAGTTATTACTGAGTCGCTCACTCATAGTGGTGTAATTTATGTATACGGACAATGGTGTACCTAAAAAGAAATATTCTATCTATCTATCTTCTATTTATCTATGATGGGCTCGCTTAGCCCGTATCGAAACCGTTTCACGCTTTCACTAAAAATACGGAGTAGACTGAACTACGAAAACAATTTTAAGGGTTCCGTACCCAAAGGGTAAAAACGGGACCCTATTACCAAGACTCCACTGTCCGTCTGTCTGTTTGTCACCAGCTGGGCGAGCACGGCCGACTGTGACAGGCATGAGTCACACATTTTTATCACAGTTAGGGAGTAAAAGCCGTGATAAAATGCGTGATCGCCCTGTATCTCATGATCCGTGATAGCTAGACGGTTGTAATTTTCACAGATATTTTATTTATTTATTACATGGAGGACTTACAGCTAATAAATACAGACAAAAAAGAAAACAATATTCAACAGAAAGCCAATTACAAATCTTCACTTATAGACGTATAATAATAATTTATGGTGTGAGCACAAAATCAAAGAAATCACCTCTTTAATTAAAGCAACATGCAAATAATTAGTTTGCAATGATGATGATGAATATGATGTATTTCTGTTGCCGCTATAACAACACACACTAAAATAAATATTTAAGTGGGGCTTTCATACAACATACGTGATTTTTTGCGATAATGATACGGAACCCTTCGTGCGCGAGTCCGACTCGCACTTGTCCGGTTTTTACTTTATATTGTTTTATTTGTCACAGGTGGAAACCATAGGCGACGCATACATGGTGGTATCCGGCCTACCCATGCGCAATGGCAACAGACACGCGGCCGAGATCGCGCGCATGTCGCTTGCGCTGCTGAACGCTGTGCGCGTCAAGACGGTGCCCCATCGACCTGGGGAGAGACTGCTGCTGAGGATCGGTATGCACACAGGTAAGGAATATTGAACATTGATCGATGATGGAACACGCTTGCCTGGAAGTAAGTCTCTACCCTATTTATTTTTGACATCCCTTCCCTTGGCACATTGCTCGCAGTACAGATGGCCAATGAGGCAAAAAAGTTCTGGAATGGCCACCGTGAACCGGAAGACGTTGTGTTGGAAGGCCTCTCACCAGGTGGACCGATGAGATGGTGAAGCTTGCGGGGACCCGCTGGATGCCGGCCGCATGGGGCCGGTAAATTTGGCGACGCTTGGCGGAGGACTATGTCCAGCAGTGAACGTCTTTCGGCTGATATGATGATGTGATGATGCCCTCGCCTGAAAAGTGTATCCACGCGAGACACACTGACTTTTAAGGTCCTGCTAATAAGAGAAAAACAAGGCAGCGTGAACGATATCTAATAAAATCTTAGTTTAGATAGATATTCCCATTTATTACAAGCTTTTATTTAACTTGCAATGTATGTATATAAGTTGTTCGGATCAAATCTTGTAACTTAATTTTATTTACTTAAAAAAGCAGTTATCCTGCACTTTTTAGTGTTTTTTTTTGAAAATCGGTGGTAAAAATGATTTTTTTGCCTGTAGGTTTAATCTCTGGTCGGACAACAATATTTCATTGATAAAAAGCTTCCGTGGAAAGAAGCTACCGTTGTGTATCATAGGCTTATTATCAAAAAGAATGTACAGTACCTGTGGAATCGAGGTCGTAGAAGAAAGGAAGTGAATGGAACATAACTGAATAGAAGCGGTCACAATAGTGCTAGACCTGATTTTCGAAGAACACGGTTTTGACAGGCAGATTACAATTAAACCCTGTAAAAGTTTCCAGACGACAGAGGCCTAACTTAAAATGACGACCTTTTAAAATATTTTTAAGAATTAAAATGTTATACTTATGCTAAGTTAGTACCCTTTTTGAACTTCAAAATATAGCATATCATTAAAAACTGAAAGAAAAGTAGCGGAGTACAAACTTAGTACAGGGACTTCACTTTTTATCATTATGAAAGCGTTTACTTAGTAGAATTTCTATGAAACTTTTGTCTAATATGTTTGAATGCTCCTTTTGAATGTATTGTTATAATCTCAAGTATTGTCTTTGGAAAGTTCTGTGCTATTGTTAGAAAAATAATCTCCGCTTAAGTGTGTTTGGGGGAAAGTTTTCGCCTTCTCAAATAAGTAGGTATGCGAAAACTTTTGTAACTTAATCGGGGTTATGCAGAGTTTAATTATATGTGTATTGTTATGAACATCCTGTATGAACGTAGGCGTCATTTTGTTAATTATTCCAAGTAGCTAACGTTTGGTAGTCATGGTTTTGCAAATCAAATAAAATTTTTTTTTTTTGTTGATATTTCTGTAGAGTTGCTTCGTCTTAGTCATCGCCATGCTATCATCGCTCCGGAGCGTTCACTCGCGTTGTCCTTATTGTAAAATCATGTAAAATTACGGTATGGTCTTCAGAAAATTTGTTAAACCAGTAATTTTTTTATCAGTCTCTCGTTTAGCTTCGCTTAGATAATGATAGCACAGAATCAATGCGGAGTGCGTGGTAGTAATTGTTAACTTGTACCTTACCTAATCCCCTCGTTTAAATCATTATTGCACCCCATTGCACCCACACTTATTTTGGAGACGGGTTGGATCTAGCTAAGCATATTAAGAGCAGGGGTCATTTTAATTTCGGGTCCATTTCAAAAAAATAATATGCCGGACGCGGTCCATAAAAGTAAGTACCAATACTTTTTTTCAAATATTAACGTAGAAAATGTTTTGCCTTGATCCGTCCGAAGCTTAGACAAAAGTTGGTGCCAGCTGTTGTCATTAAATCTTGGAGATGTTCATCGGAAAGTTCATCTTGGCAACTACCTGGATGCGACACACACGGGACCGGTCAATGTGGCAACACTTGGGGGAGCCCTATATTAAGAATCTATCTTGATACGTCCGCACAAAATAGGTTGGCAGTCCCGATCCGGACCGCGATCCGTCATTTGGTGACCCCTGTTATAGAGGGCAAGATGCTTTGATAAAGTTCATAACAAAGCTGTGTGTGTGTGTTCTGCTAACTTGGTGAACTTTTTTGCAGACATGTAAAAACCCGTATTAAATAGTTGTAAATGAAAAACTCAAGTGCAAACATTACATCGTGTCAAAGATAAGCTGGTACATACCAAGATATCCGTCACAGCAAAAGCCAAAGTCCGCAAAGTTTTTAAACGCACACACGATACAGTAGTAGTGTGAAGGATATATTTATAAAAAAAAGATGGCAATAATTTTAGTTTGACAGAGACAGAGACAGAAACAGAGACAGAGACAGAGACAGAGACAGAGACAGAGACAGAGACAGAGACAGAGACAGAGAAAGAGACAGAGACAGAGACAGAGACAGAGACAGTATATACAATACTACAATAAATTGAGTCTATATAATACAAATATATTCATATAGTCTTCAGCAGGTCCAACAATACTTCAAAACAATAATGTTCTGCATATCACTTGTTTTTGCGCCCTAGTGTTTGTAGAGCAAGACTAACATTAAGCCAAGCAATTTTATCAGTGATGTAATCCCCCAACTTATAATATGCCTGCCTGCATAGTGTGCGTTTTATACAAGTTTTAAATTTCTTCTCATTCAGTTCTAGAATGTGGGGAGGAATTTTATTGTAACAATTTGTACAGTACCCCATGAAAGATGAGGCTACTTTAGCCAGTCTGAAACCTGGTTGAACTAATTGGTCCCTATTTCTAGTAATGTAATTATGTCTATCGCCGTTTTTAATAAAAAGATGTAAATTCTTTCTCACGTACATGATGTTTTCATAAATATATTGACAAGGAACCGTCATGATGTTAATGCCCTTAAACAGTTCCCTCAGAGAATCGCGCCGGCGAAGATTGTATATCGCTCTGATGGCTCGTTTTTGCAGAATAAAAATTGACTCAATGTCTGCAGCCCTTCCCCATAGTAAAATACCGTAAGACATTATACTATGAAAGTAACTAAAATAGATCAGCCTAGCGGTATCTACATCACTAAATTGACGAATCTTTCTAACAGCATAAGCTGCCGAACTTAGTCGCCCTGCAAGTGATATTAAATGAGGACCCCATTGTAACCTTGAGTCTAGCGTGATCCCCAGGAAAACGTTTTATCGACGAATTCTAGCTTCTCCTTGTTTAATATAATGTCACAATCAGTACTTTTGACATTCGGCAAGGACAATTATACGCACTTGGTTTTTTTACCATTTAAAACTATATTATTTTCAGTGAAGGATTGGTTCACCTGCCGTAGTGCGTTATTTACGTCGTCAACCTGACAAAATTAAAGATGTGTCATCAGCAAATAACATAATGTTTAGTTTGTTTTCCAATAAACGGGGTACATCGTTTATTTATATCAAAAATAATAAAGGACCTAAAATTGAGCCCTGGGGTACCCCCATTTTCACGTGTAACCCCGACGAATTCACACCGTTTATTTGAACTAATTGCAGTCTATCATTCAAATAAAATTTAACCAAACTTAACGCTGATTGACCTAGCTCGTAATGCTCAAGTCTCAGAAGTAATGTTTCATGATTAACGCAATCAAACGCCTTCGACAGGTCACAGAAGATACCTATGGCATCCTGCGACTCTTCCCACGCATTACAGATGTGTTATAATAGGGTGACACCAGCGTCAGTTGTACAACGTCCTTTGGTGAAACCATACTGTTTATCGTATATACAAGAAGTTATTCGTATTAAAATGAATGATCATTTGATTTAGCATTATCTTCTCAAATACCTTGCTGAAAACGGGCAACACGGATACTGGTCTATAATAATTGTGTCTTTACTGTCCCCGGATTCAAAAAGTAGTTTACCTTACTATATTTCATTAGATCCGGAAAGACTCCTTGATCCACACACAAATTGAAAATTAAAGCTAAGTACGGCGCTATAGTCTGAATAATGGAGGTACAAGCTTTGATGGACATTCCCCACAGATCTTCAGTCGGTTTGATCTTGATTTGCTTAAAAGCTTTTATTACTGTTATGGGGTTTATATGTGAAAAGTTAAATACATTCGGGCAGGCTGAAACGTTGGCGTTTAATAATCCAAAAGCAAGCGATTGCGAAGAATTTAAGGTTTCAGTAGTTTTAATTGGGATGTTGGTAAAGAAATTTACAAATTCTTGCGCAACTTTTTTGTTATCTCTAATAAGTCCGTCTGTGGTCTCAAGCGTGTAATCAGTATTATTTCTTATATTCCTGTTCGTTTCATTATTTGTAATTTTCCAAACCGTCTTGATTTTATTTTCTGCTAATATAACCTTATTTCTAATGTACAAGGCATAATTTACATGTATTTAAAAAATTCTTGAGTAAGTAGCAACATACTTTTTAAACATTTCAGTGTTAATACAAGGTTTAAGGCCATATAGTTCGTAAAGTCTTTCCCTACTTTAAGAAAGAAGAGGGACTTATCGTAAAACATAATATTCAGCATTATAATAAACATGAAAATCAGCATTGTTTATTCCAATACCATGAATATTTCATAGCAATTTATCCCAATGTGTATTTATTATTTAAGACACGGCTGAGAAACTGTATGCCAATGAATAACACAGCTTAGGAGCTGTAAAGACCTTCAAATATTAAAGAACCATTTTCTTTTCAGTTTTATTAGGCCTATTGTAATCTTTTGTATTAGAATAACAATGAATCTCATATTTTAGATGCCGCAGATGTAAACTACCCTTTTCAACTTTTTTAAAACTTACTTCTCCTGGTAGCTGGTTAAAAGAGTTTTATTCGGTAAAATATGAGTAGTGCTTGTCGTTGTATGCGAGAATTTACAGTATTTTCACCTTTTCGTTTTGTTCCTTTTTCACTCCGCACGTTTTTTTCAGTAAATTGACGTGGATATTTTCATATCGTTGATAATATTTCATTTTGTAAATCGTAAGCACAGGTGATGATGGGTTAGATACAATTTTACAGGCCAGAATAAAATAGACAGATTTATGTAGATCGAAATAAAAAACGATCGTAGCATTTGGTGTGCTGCAGTTTTTGCCGAGTAGGCAAAAAGGTGTGAGTTTATTATTTTGTTTTAAATTAGTGGCAATTCTAAAATACTTTCTTCTTTTTCAGGACCCTGCGTGGCTGGAGTGGTAGGACTCAAAATGCCTCGCTACTGCCTCTTCGGTGACACAGTGAACACTGCTTCAAGAATGGAGTCCCATGGAGAGGCGCTGAAGATCCACGTCAGCCCCAAGACCAAGGAAGTCCTGGATCTGTATGATTGCTTCGAGCTGGAATGCAGAGGAGAAATTACTATGAAGGTGAGACTTTTTATGACCAATATTTGACACTCATTTTGGTTCAAACAAAGGTCATTGGGCATAACCTGACCCGCTTTGCGAAGACTGGCGGACATTAACCATAATAGTTTTAAACAAGAGAATACTGTGACCTTTTACTACATATATTTATTTGATTCAATATCGATGTAGCAAAATGTACCGACTCGTTTAAAAAAAAAAACTTTATTTTTCGTCTAAATCATAATAATAATCAACGTAATTATTCTTTTGAAAATCAACAGGTTCGATTTCGATGAGTTTTCAAAAATCCCTTAATGCAGGATGCATAGTTTTTCCTCATAGTTTGGAATCTGGCCCTTGTAAAAAACTCAAACTGTACATGATAATTTTATATTTTTCCCGACATTAATGTGATTAATGTCATAGTAAATTAGATCCATATATCAATACAATCTACTATATTTCGTTTGTAAACGCCATGGGTATGGTTTCCATACTAAGTTGCCCAATAACCATTTTACTGACTATACATTTCTGAATTAAGAATATGAATTTGAGTATTTGACAAACTATACCTTTGCTTGAACATCTGTCAAACTTTGATATTATAGTAATATTTGACACGTGTCAAACGGATTTTTAATATATATTCCAAGTTTTCAATTAAAAAAGCAACGCTAATTCTATGATAAGTAATATTACTTTGAGAATGAAAACAGACTTTTCGAGATACCATACCAGATATGCAAAATAAAATTTATGACAATTTTATAGTATTACTCTATCTATATAACTACATTAGTAGCAGGTACCGTACCTATATCCACAATAAATGAGTTTGACTTTGAAATTGTATTTCCGTCTGTATATTACACTTTTCCATGTCAAAGGCCAGTAAAATAAACAAAGAGCTTTGTCTTGTCCTACCTAATGTTACGTCATGAATTTTCATCGGAAGCCTTCGAGCTATAATGGGAATTTATAAGAAATTTCTATCTAATAATAAACAAGAATAATTTGAGTAAATAAATCTTTAGGGATAACTTTAGGTAGGTAATTTGTAATCGTTATTTGTTTCATTGGTTCTTCCAAGTTCTAATATTAATTTCAACTTTGGTACTAAAAACAACCGAGACTTACAAATTATTTTGGATATTCCGAACATATTCATAAAGAAAATAAAAATTTTGTTCACAGGGCAAGGGTAAAATGACGACATACTGGCTGATCGGGGAAAAGAAGCCAGAAAATCAGGAGTGCTACTACACCCAAACAAATCATGTGCAGTCCACTTTGGTGAGCAACCCAAGCATCACATTCCAGGGCCCCGACAGTCCTGCATCACATTCTCTGACACAAAGTCATAGTCCAGAAAAAAATGCACCAGATTCCAAAGAAAACCATAGACCACTTGAAATACAAAGCGAGAGAGACCGCATAAAGCATGAGATAGCGATATTTGTCGCAAAAGATTTGATAAACAACATAGACATCGCAGTTAGAGAATTTCGGAAATCGCAAAGTGCACATTTTGCGACAGCCAACAACAAGCCACTGTGCAATGGAAACGAAAAAGGCCTAATAACACCAACATACGATAAAGAACTTGTCATCAGCAAAGGTAAAGTACGGGATGTGGTCAATAGATTCAACAGTTGCGGCATTGCCAGTGATGGAGTAAACAAATGCACGAAGATGAAAATAAAGAATGAAGACTGAAATGGGAAGGAATGATTGAACGCTTATTGTTTTTCCCTGCCCGGTCTAAACAGATTTTAATACTTTAGAAGTGTTTATAGGGATACTTATTTATAAAAAAAAAGTTATTAGCGTATTTTGTGCCAAGCACATAGATAATTTATTTCATAGTCTAGTCATTACTGTATTAAGAGATTATTATATTAATAATAAATAGACATTCTTAAGAAAATTACATGTTAAAGGTAGTGGGTGACCAAATACCCTCCGAATTCTAGTTAAGTATTAATAGATGATTTTAAATGTATCTAATAGATATTATACGTGTAATAGTTTTAAGATGAAAATCGCAAAAGCGATTTCAAGAAAGATGTAGTGAGAATAATATGTGTGAATACTAAAAAGTAACTATTGTATTATACACTTGGACCCCGTAGTGTTTTTACTGACCTTTTATACTTCCGTATCTTTCTAGTCCATTGTATACTCGTCGTGAAGTAAGAAGACATTTGTATAATACGTCACTTTGTAGCACCTACTTCGATGGTATCATTCCATCATCCTTTTAGTGAATTTCAGGCTGTACGTCATAAAATGTTTTAAGCTTTTCCTTGCTACATATACACAATTTACTAATTTTACCCACGTTTATAGGATTAAGTGGTTGTTAGATATTCTTCTAATTTTAGATCGTTCGTTGAGTCATTTATGCTACAAGCATTTTTAAATGATTTCAATGTTTTCATAGGATTTATTATCGTGATAGCTTTACGAGATATATTTATTAATGCTTCGGATACAATATTGGCAATCATTGGTTGAGTTGATTTCAGAATATTAAATATAGTCTGGAACAAGTGGTGTTCATTGCGTGTATTTTCGATAATTGGCTACATTGTTGGTTCAGCGGCATTCATCCGAGATATTCAACTGAATTGAGATTTTCACGTAATTCATTTTTTTGGTACGTGGGTTGCAAGCTGTATCTTCTATCCCATGTCATGTACTTAATTAGAATATTGGTTTACTCAGAGATTTAAAACTACTGTTATTGAGAAGCTCCTTTTATAATCTGCGTTAAGTTTTTGTTATTGTAAAATTGTTTCAAGAACAATCTTTATATTGCCTGTATTGTATTCTACAGTAATATTTATGTTTATATTATAAATATATTTTACAATTATATGTTCTAAGTAAATTTTGCAAAGATTTCTATTCTAGTCAGTTTTAAACTTTTGATTGTGATATATAAAATTATTGTTGAAGTACAACTTTATTACTGGAGCTGTGAGAATTTAATTTATTTAATTATATATTTATTAAAAGTTCCTTTGTCTGTTAAGCACAATATGATGCGACATTGTTTGAATCATAATAAATAAACAAATATTATAATTATTGCCAGTCTTATTTGACTACCTTTCTTGCGTTGTTATGTTATTGGTTTTCAATTTTAACAGCACAGTTATTTCGTCACCATAGACAGTGATTTTTTGTCAGAGTACATCAGTTGACACCATGTAGGTAAGTACATTTTCTTTGAAAAGTCAAGGAGATTATAATTTACGATCTTCTAATGGCCAATTCTCGTACTTAAAAAACCTGTGAGAAACGAAGAATAATTATTTATTATGGGTCAATTTACGATCCCTAAAAAATTTGAATATCAAACTCATTTCATCAAACTCAACATTAAAATCTTTTCAAGAATTTATTAAAAAATATGAGAGAATAAGGCCGCCTGTTCACGAGGCACCGCACGACACGATTTGCAGTTACGATTTTTAACACACGACATAGTGCAGACGGTCTTTTGTCCAATCGTTTCTTTACTAGACACGATTCCGCAACGACACTATAGTGCACTTTTATTGTTCTATAAGTGCGTGAGTGACGAACCACACATGAGCCGTGCGGTGTGATGTGTCGTGTCGTCAAAAAGTTCACTGTTTTGTACAGCCGCTAAATCTTCACTTCAAAAAATTCGCAACGACATAGCGGCATCGATGACATAGCCGAATGACCGTTTTTAAATATGTCGCGTGTGGTGCCGTGTCGTGCAATGAACAAACGGTCCATAAAAATATATGGAGCTCTGAATCGTGACTACATTTTGTCGTGTCGGGTCATGGACAACCGGCCGAAGACTGAGATTAGAGTGCGAATAGGAATTATATACTCAATGTTATTCTAACAAAGAAAAACATACACTATTTGACAACCTGTAAGAAAACTAAACAAGGTTAGATAGGATCAGTGTCTACCTATTGCTAGAACTTTTCTAAATATAACTTTGATTTCAAACTTCATCTTTGACGATCCAGACGCTATATTTATTTACATTTCTTTCAAAGGTTAATTAAAATGTCAGCTGGAGTTAGATTCATAATCTGCATTAATTATGAATAAAATATTTATTTCCTCTTTCTTTTAAATGCTGATAATGGCCGCTCAGGAATGGAGCGTGGTGATCTATTTTGTGCTTAAGCACGTAAGCGGATTGAATTGGCCATCCACCTTATCGATTACAAATAAAGTAGATTTCACTGAAAGAGATGGATTTTAGACAAGTCTGCAGTAGGTAATCGAAGATCTGCAGGGATGACCCTATCAGAATTGTTGGAGAACAATCTCAATCATCATTTCAGTCTAATAAGGTAGGTCTTATGCCTTTATGATTAATTTTATGGTTAGTTGGGGTTAGGTTTATCTTTCGTATAATATTGACTGCTTTGAGAAAACTATGGTGAACAGATGCCTTAGGGGTCTGAAGAAAGGGATATTTCATCAAAGATAAATAAGGTAGCTCCTAATATTTATTGGCAGGAAAAATAATTTTACAATATTCTAAAAAACCGCAGACACAATTTCAAAGGTCAGAAATAGCTGTTATATAATTAAACTGTTTTAATTTTTAATGAAGAAGTAAATCGGCCTTTCAGAAGATATTATTATGAAAATGATACTCGTAAGACCGCAACAAAAGGGGTCCGTGCCCACTCGACCCGATTAGACTGAACCCAAAGAATAATACCCGCATTTTTCTGTTTTAATAGGCGTAAAAATGTGATGTATAGTCAGGCAGAAAATTGTTGATTTAACGCTGCACGACTGTACAAATGGCACTGAATTGATACTTAAACATCTGGTATTATTCTTCGGGTCGAGTCCCCTCAAAGTTCGGGAGTGGGAGCTTGTGACGTAACTTCTGTGTAAAAAGTGTACCAAGGCATGACGTCATGCGATATTTTAGCGCACTGTATCGTCATAATTTTTTGTTAACGTGACAAAAGAAAAAAATTGTGTCCATTATTTTTTGGCAATCTAACTGACGCACTAAAAATATTTTTTTAGTCATTATACCTATTGATCACTTCATGATGTGGCCAACCATTTCATGAATTGGTTGTATTTCATGAAATTATAAATATCCACTGCCTGTGCCTACAGTTTATGGTCTGGCTGAATCAATGAATAATCAGCGTTTGACGATATGAATAGCTAGCCGCACGGCTACTTCATTATATTATGGTCAAACATTAGTGAACATGTCGTAAAATAGTTACATAATCCACCGTTAGAGGCGCTGATATCGGTGTGTTTTTGTGATGCATCATGGCGGACAACAATTATTTTGATAAAA
The DNA here is from genome assembly GCA_964057195.1 of Orthosia cruda. NCBI lineage: Eukaryota > Metazoa > Arthropoda > Insecta > Lepidoptera > Noctuidae > Orthosia > Orthosia cruda. The sequence goes on from OZ059844.1 coordinate 16,197,606, forward strand.
TAAGCTTATTATAATGCGACAGTTGAAGATAAAAGTAAAGGATTTTTTTACAACACATTTGTTACTTAAACTTTACGCTTACGAATTTTTATAGTTTTTTTTTATATAATATGGAAACGTTTCCTTAATGATATGGCCCAACGTGGATTGACATATCATAAATCGTTGACATTTAAAAGATATGAAATATGAAAATGCTTACATTTAGCTGGCCGTATCATGAAATACAACCATTTCAGTGTGAAGTGATCAATTATATGAGCTGTCCACAACATGTGTATATTTCAAGAAATTGTTATAAAAAAAACACACTCAATCCATTCTCCTAGTCGATTTCTAACAAAATATTGCTCGACCTAAAATCAATAGACTACCTGACCCATAAGTAAAATTTATTTAAAGAATGAGGGCCTTGGGACGCCTTGGGAATACCTCTCCGGGTTGTCGCATGACTGGCAGGGGCTAAAGTATTTATGCTAAACCCGCAAAACTCTTAATGTGATAAGTTTGCAGTATAAGTTAAAAGTTGTTTGTTAGGAGTTTTGAGCGAGGTGTGTTGCAAGCTTCGCCCGCGTGAATGTCGAAAATCATCCCAAGGTTATTATCGGGATGAAATGCATTCATATTATCGGGGTGCAATAGCACATATATTATTTATAGGAATACCTGACTGTAATCTATCTCTGTGCCAAATTTCATCCAGATCCGTTCAGCCGTTCTGGCGTGAAGAAGTAACAAACACACTCACAAAATTTCGCCTTTGTAATGTTAGTGTGATGTAGACACCGATCACAAGTGAATTGCAATGTGAACATTTGGCTTTTCCGCTTTGAGTTCAATTTTTGCATCACACACCTTTTAACTACAAGTACGCTTATTAATTGCATATGAGGTATGATTATTTACTTTGACAATCTGGTGACCCTGGGGTCCCGCTCCTTTGAAAGGCGTGCGAGTGGCCGAAGCCAACTCGCAGAGGCCTTGTTAGGCATGTATCTGGAGATGTGACACCAACCGACGATTATCCCTGTATGCACTGCGCAAGTGCACACAAGGGCAATCCCTGGTTGGTGCAGGGCTATTGCAAATTTTGTATTAATATATATTTATAAATAATAAAATATATATTAATATAAAATTAAATTAAATATAATATTGGTGGGTTTAGTGGATCTATTGCCTAAAACTATAGGAGGACTACTAGCCCCTGCCTGACCACTGTTGAACTCTATGGCTATAAAATGACAGGGGGTGGCACAATCAATTAACGGGCCCCCATAAAGGGTCGCTTGCACTAGTGAAGAAGCGCCAAGAGAGCAATACATCCGGAGGTGCTTGAGGAGTGGAGAGGTATACCACGGCTATCAGAACAATCCTGTTTGAGTTTACCATCGTGGTGACTTAAGAGTCGAAAGAATTTTCTCCGATGCACATGGGCCATCCAAGACCGCCTATAGTGAGGGGCAAATTGTGGAGGGAAGCTCGCCTACCACCACCCGACTTCTTGAAACCCCAGGAATACCTGCCATCTGGACGTGAACTGCAGTGGCCTATATGGAAAGCACTCAATCAAAGCCGCTCAAATTAGGCCGCTGCAAACACAATTTGGCAAAATGGGGTTTTATAGACCCGTCTGATACCCAGTGTGAGTGCGGTGCCCCTTTGCAAAATATGGCACACATGATGGAGTGACCCAATTGCCCATCCACTTGCACTTTGGAGGACCTTATGCTCGGCAATGCCGCTGCAATCGGAGTGGCGACCTACTGGGCCCAGAACTTATAAAGAGTTTCCCATCGACTCGAAAAGAAGAAGAAGAAGGATAATGCTGGAAGTACGGCCAAGATCCCTACCAGCATCTTACTGGGTTAACTTCCTTCCTCCTAGCACGTTTGTTCTTGCGAATCTCCACCCAAGCCAGCCAATTAAGGCAAGATCAAGTAAAATCTACCGGCACAGGCCTAGGGATTATTGAAGCGCGTAGGCCCCACCACGACGTCAACGTAGAGATACTGCGGTGAGGGTAAGATTATTATTAATCCATTTATTTAAGGTGACAGGGCCCATATAAAATAACATAAAACTAAACATGCATAATCATGGTGTTAGTAACAATACAAACTTATACCTTTGTTAGTAGAACAATAACAACAGATACAAATTGAACGACATTTAAAATTCACTTAAATACAATCAGTATTCCAGCTGAAATACTGGAGCAACGATTCATATGAGCCGGAATAAATATCGACATACCGCAAATTGTACGTAAGTCAAGTAATGCGATTGGCTGTTTGTCATTATTTTAACCTATCACAACAGCTGAAGTGCCTTTGGCTTATGTTTAATTATAATTTTCGTTTCAAAAACAGATTGTGTTGTTGTGTAAATTAGTTATTCGCTCGATCCACAACTATCAGCACAGACATAAATGTAACTAGATGACGCAAATATATGCACTTGAAAATAATGTAAATAAATGAATGTATGAATGTACTCCACGTGTCAAAAAAGGGAGTAACCGTGAGAGCCAATGATATTCAAATAAACAGATTCGTTATACACTCACAAAACAATTGAAAAAAGTGTTCCGCACTCACACTTTTCATTCATCTGACATTTCAATACAAGTCGAAAGAGCTTGATAAAACCAACAAGAAAAAAAGAGACAGCTAGTGTTTGTCACTTGCGTGTGAATGTAAACAAACATTATTCTGACCATCAATATTGTTATCTTTTGCTAACCTCCAAATATCAGAATATTAGGAAAAAATTAATCAAATTAGTAAATTGAGGCGTATTGCGTACTTACATATGGTATGAGATCCCTTCTGTTTTATGTACTTTGGTATCATAATTGGAACAATTTCTAAATACACACGCTGGCATTTTTTATTTTGTTTTTGTTTCAACAAAGCGTATCGCTCTTCGCCATGCGTGACATAAACTAAAGACTAAAGTTCACAATTGTGACCTATTCGAGTCTTCACAATGCGCACGCTCATAACATATCTGTTTATTTGAATATCATTGGTGAGAGCAATGTTTTTACTTTGTTCTGTTTCATTTAGCGTTGTCGGCACCGGACATCTGCCGAAATCTAGGAAAATGCCTATGTCGTATTGAGCTGTAAAAAACTTAACAAAACAAGTAGCTGAGACAATGGAAACTTTTAGCGCTTGACCAGTATCTCACCTGATGGTAAGCGATGATGTGGTCGACGGTGTAACACGCTTGCCTAGAAGTAACCTATTCACTCTTGACTTAAAGGCCACGAGGTTGTAGCTATCTGGAAACACAGACTCTGGCAGGGAATTCCACTCCTTAGCTGTACGCATAATGAAAGTATTTCAATAACGTTTAGTGCGTATGGATGGGATGTGTAAACCTTTTCTTTCATCGGCAAATTGTGTTCTTAACCCGACGACAGCACAGTGAAAAACTGTAACATCGAATGCACAGTTAGGTCAGGCTGTCGGCACTCGGCACACACTATTTAAACAAATAATTTCCTAAATTTAAAGGGATTATTAAAATCATTCTGCTATGATTAGAAATAAGTGATTTGAGATTTGAAGCAGTCCGCGACAGCCCTAGTCGGATAAGGATGGCTTAAGATTAGCGCCATAGAGCACCGAGACTCCAAGGTGGCCATTTCTTGGTAGCCTTAGAGGCCCTCGATAAAGTGTCATTATATTATTTTTTATTTGTCATTTATTCGCTGTGGTGACACTTACGTTGATAGAATTTCACTTGTCTAGAGCCTCAATCGTAGAATTTCACACAAATGCCGATTAAAGGGTTAATAGAGGCTATTGTCAAAATATTTTACACAAACCAAAGCAAATAAGTGACACCATTTACAAATTGACTGCCAGCGCCAATGCTTTCTGTGGCCAAGCCACCTTATTTTTTTGTGGTTTGTAGTCGTCCAATAACTTCTCCCGTTCTGGGTGAAGCGAGAGGGAGTGTCAGAGTTTTACTGACTAAAACCAACCCGTATTCCTTCAGTTGCTTGTGCCAGGGCTGCGGTAACTCTCATTCAAATTTATCCGCGACCTAGACAGGATGCCACCTGGAACTTGTGTATAGTAGTGCAAATTGAGTGTGCACGAATATTATTAGCAGTAGCGTCTCTAGTCGGTTCTGTGTTCTGTGATTACTTAGCCCGGATTTTCAAGCTCAGTGTTTTAGACGGCGAAGAACTTAAGAGACGGTTCGTATACTGTTTAGAGACGTTTATCAAGATACTTAACTTAAAATACGAGTAGGTTTGTGTCGGAACTGGCGAGATTTGAGACTATGGTGGCAGTTTAAACTCATTCTGAATCCTGATCAAGTTAGCTCAGTGCACATCGACTGCAATACACATACACTCACGCCTTTTTCTCATGGGAGTAGGCAGAAATAACAGAACGCTACTTGCTACAATCTTTACGCACGATTAAACTACTAGCCATAAAAGCACAATATAATCAAAATAACCAAAATAAAACATTTATTTTATTCAGATAATAAAAAAGTAAAAACACTGTATGAATCTTAGATAACTAATGTAGGTATAATAATGGAAGATGTTGTGATTGTGGATTTGTAAGTATATAATTATTTTTTAATAGACCTAAAATATAATTGGCTTTGTAACATTCAAATCAATATCTAAAGGATTGTGCACTTGATATTTCGGTAGCACCTGTCAATTTCTTACATTCTGACTTTTTGACAATCGTTATCGCTGATGATGACAATGTCACTTCCACTAGAGCCCAATGAATGAAAGCAGAACCTATTCGGACTGGCTCTAAATTTAAAAATGTTCGAAATGAAAAGTCTGAACCTATTCGGATTGGTTCTAAATTCAAAAACTTTCGAAACGCAAACTCCGAACCTATTCAGATTGGTTCTTAATTCAAAATTGTTCAAAATGCAAACTCTAAACCTATTCGGATTGGTTCTAAATTCGAGATTGTTTGAAATGGAAACTCTGTCTTTCTTGACTTCCAAAAAAGGAAACGATTCTCAATGCGGCTGAATGTTTTTTCCACTCATGTTTTTTTCAGCCAGCATTTCACTTGTATGGGTTCAATATTTTATGGAAAAGTATTACACCCGCCTCCGGTTTATACCTTTCTCATTACCATAGGATATAAACATATGTTTGCCAATTCCCATACCACTTTTATGTGTATTTAACAAACATAGTTCCATTTTATTACCATATTTTATAACTGGAGATGAAAATTCCCCAGGACACAATATGCAATTAGAGACCGATCTAGTAAAACTTTGGATTACGTTATAAACGTCACTATATATTCCAAACTAATTTTAACTTCATTTTTCTAACTCTATCCTTTCCTATGAATTTAATATGAGAAAAGGCTTTAAATACACTAACATTATATCAGCGATGACGATTGTGAAAACGCCAATATGTTTAGAATGAGGGCTATCTCGTTTGAATTTGCCGCTAGAGGCGCTGGTGTAGAGAAAGGTCTTCATTTTGCCAATCACTGGTTTAATAGTTTTTGGTTTCGGCTAATTTTATTCATCCTTTTTTTCGAAAAAGAAGTGCCTGCGCATACTCGATGTTATATATAACCGCATTTCTACGGCATTACAAATGATTTTAATTCAAACTTTGCTGCCGTAATAACAACGTTAAAGGCTTAGATACACCGGTAGCTGATTTTAAAATGAGAATCACGACTAAATGGCTAGTCGTATTTTTTTAAATAAAATATATGTTACATGAAACCATTTTCTTAATATTTTCATAGCGTATAATATAGCGTAAGTAAATTGTAAAGTTATCTAACATGGACAAAAAATAACGACAATCGCACCAAAACCGCCAGGCATATTTCTTTGCAATTGTCACCATCACCAGCGCGTTTTGTTCTCTCAAGGTCGTAGGCAACAGTCATCGTTTTAATAGCTATATTTATGGACCTTACTCGCCAGTGGCGCTAACTGGAGGGCACTAAAACGGTAGTCTTCATTGATTACGTGACATTAAGGACATTTGACCATCATCATCGCTCAAAGAATGTTTATTTGTCCAGAGGTTCACCAAATTGAGATTTTATCACCGAAAGTGTCGCGAGAGCGATTGGTGAAATGCAAAAAATATATTGTTGAAATCTCACGTGATCAATCCCTTACATTTTGGCATTTCGACAATAGGGTAGTTAACAAAAAATATCTATTTAGTCCGTCAGTTAGATAAACTAAAAATATGGGTCACGTATTTTTTCCTTTGAGTTGAAATATCGTGTGACCTCACGGTGTGCTACAATTTATAGTGACAAAGTGACGTCACAAACCCCCACCCCTGAACTATGATGCGCTTTATTTTTGTCAATTTGTATTTTTATCACATCACATCACATCATCAGCCTATTAATGTTCCCACTGCTGGGACACAGGCTTCCTCTCTGTGAGAGGGGATGGGCCGTAATCCACCACGCGGGCCCAGTGCGGGTTGATGAATGTCTCATGTCTTCGATTTTTTGGTTCTAGGATATGCCGGTTTCCTCACGTTGTTTTTCTTCACCGTTTTTGAGAGCATTAGTGATGTAATAATTTACACAAAGTAAAGCGCCTGCCTGGGTTCGAACCCACGAACTACAACTTATAAGTCGCGGCCGATAGCACTGGGCCACCACCGCTCTCTCTTTTATACTTAATAATAATATTATAAAGAGGAAAGTAAAAAAATTTAGCACACACACCGATGCCGTGTGAGTCACGCAGATGTGTGTGCAGCGTAAACGGCGCTCTCCGGCCGTCCGAAAAGTTGGGTAGAATTCCCAACAGGTAGATTGAAAGAAAGAAAGAAAAAATATTTAATTGGATCTTAGAGAAGACCGTGTGTTCGTAGTCGCAGCGGAAAAATGTCGAATATCTTAATTTCAGTTTAGCAGATAGTTAGTGTATGACGTCGTGTAATTGTGTATGGTAACTACAAATTTGTGTATCCAACCATTGGGGAGCTAATCAATAAAAACTGTTTCCGCTGGAACTACGTCATCCCAGCGGAACCTTTTTTTTCCTATGCACGTAGAAGAAAAAAAAACATCCAATAATTAGTTTGTAACGAGAGGTAAATGTGTATGCTTGAATGAAATTTGTGTGACATAAAACTGCGGCAATAATCAAGTTTCCGCTGCGCTGACGTTTGGCAATTTGATGAAAATCATATAAAACGGCTTAGTGCAGAGTTGAATTTTTTTACGCACGTTGCTTTGAATTTGTGTGTATTGTTAACACAGAATTAGAAAAAAACATACCGTTCAGAAGATATACACGTAAAAGTAAAACTAAGGTTATTAAGTCCAAGAACTTAAAATAGGAACACTAGAGCATAACTTATAACTTTTATTTGTATCTTTTAAGGGACTACAATGCCTTGCCAAGTTTCATTTATGTGGTCTTAGTAATTAATGAGCAATGGCATAATTTACTACGGCTTGAGTACTATATTGTATGACATCCGATTGCAGGACTTTTTAATGGAAAAGCAAAATATAACTTATTCCGATGATTGGTTTATTAATGCAACTATTCACATCTAAAATTTCAGCTCAATACACTAAAAAATTAAAGAGATATAATAAAAATACCAGAACAACCGCAATACATGGATAAACCGTCCAAGTTTGAATGGCTACAAAAAAGCGGCCGTGCAGTATAAAGAGCTAACGTTCTAAAATTTCCAGTGTTGTACCATTATTGGACTGGTACAGCTGTGCACACAAGTTTTGAACAATTAACTAATACTAGTATACTATTTTTTAATAATTTTGGAGTGCACTTGTCTTTACTTCATATTGACGTGTTTTTTGTGTACATCTTTCGTTGGAGGTCCTGAATAAATAAATAAAATAATAATTTTCGTGATAAAAATAGTAGGTCACTTGATTTTTAACCGACTTTCCAAAAAGGAGGAGGTTCTATGGTTGGCAGTATATGTATGTACTGTGATCTCAGTCAATTGTGGACCGATTTTGAAGATTATTTTTGTTTGAAAGAGTAGGTTCCTGAATTGGTGCCATTTAAATTTGGTGAAGATCTGATATAGAACTTCGGAGATATATAACAGAACACTTAAATAAACAACAGCACATCTCTCGGGATTGCTGCAATTGCATTGCATGGCACACTCTCATTTCGGGTTTTTCATCGTCATTTATTCGGTTAATCTATTCCGGCATAACTTTGGGCATTGTGGGTACCTTACTATAGAACTTGCTCATTAAATTATTTACCATAAAAATACAATTGGCTTTCAAATAAAAACAGTACAAAGTGAAAAATAACTTCAATTTCGGCAGTCGGTGTCAAAAAAAAAAGAAACAAAACAGAAACACCGACTGCCGAAATTGAAGTAATTTTTCACTTTTTAGTGTTTTTATTAGTAAGTCGGTTGTATTTTTATGTAACAAAGTTTTTTTTTCTTAAACTTTCAAAATTATTTGCATCTGTAACAAATGCATTTATTTACCAGTACTTATATTACAAAAAGTTATTACTGTAGGTAATTATTATTTCCTTAATATTAAGCTAGTAATAAATTTAAAAAAATCTTACACTAGTAGTCATTTCAAATATCGAATTTAAAAAGTTAACAGTATACTATGGAATAATTTAAAGTAGGTAGGTATTTTCTTAGCCGGCGCTTCCTATTCTTTTTTGTTTATCAGTCACAACCTAAAATTTACATAGTAGAACTTAAGATTTACAATCTATATGGGCTTCAGTAGGTAATATATTTTTTATTTATATATAATAAAAAAAAACTGATTCATTATATCAATGTTTTTAACAATCTCGGGACACTGGGGTCCCGAACCTTTGAAAGGCGTGCTAGGGGCCGAAGCTAAATCGCAGAGGCCCTGTTAACTATGTATCATGATATGTGACACCAAACGATGATTATTCGGAGATGCACTACGTAAGAGCACCCAAGGACAATCCCCGGTTGGTGCAGGACTATTGATAATATGGAGACAAAGATATTGGGCTATGGGTTTGGCAGGTTTAGTGGATCGATTGCCTAAAACTATAGAATGACTATTAGCCCCTGAATGACCACTGTTGAATTACACGGCTATAAAATGGCAGGGGGTGACTTGCACACTCAATTACGGTGCTTGAGGAGTGGAGAGGTATACCACGGCTATCAGTCCAATCCCGGAAATACGGTAAAGATCCCTACCAGCATCATCCAGTAAGATTATACTTCTTCCCACCGAGCACTTTTGTTCTTGTGAATCTTCATTCAAGCCAACCAATTAAGGCAAACGAGAGATGGGAGCTCTGTTCCCCATCAGTGTTCTTTCCGGCCGGCCAATAAAGGCAAGCGGAAGATGAGGGTCAACTGACAAGACTTCTCCCAGGAGATCTGGTCCGTGGGGCCACCACTGCTCAGCAGCTCACCACAAAGCTGCCCTGCGGACCTATCTCTGTTATAATAATATTGTTTTTTTTTTAAGTATTATATTAACTTTAACAAATAAATACTTTTAAGAATACAAAGTTAATGCAGTTGTTTTATGTTCTGCAAACTATTGTGTACGCACCTGTACGAAACTATTTAACACAATAACGAGCTATACTGGAAATTTTAGAACGTTAGCTCTAGCCATTCAAAGCCATTCAAACTTGGTCGGTTTATCCATGTATTGCGGTTGTTCTGGTATTTTTATTATATCTCTTTAATTATTTAGTGTATTGAGCTGAAATTTTAGATGTGAATAGTTGCATTAATAAACTAATCATCGGAATAAGTTATATTTTGCTTTTCCATTAAAAAGTCCTGCAATCGGATGTCATACAATATAGTACTCAAGCCATAGTAAATTATGCTATTGCTCATTAATTACTAAGACCACATAAATGAAACTTGGCAAGGCATTGTAGTCCCTTAAAAGATACAAATAAAAGTTATAAGTTATGCTCTAGTGTTCCTATTTTAAGTTCTTGGACCTAATAACCTTCTTTTACTTTTACGTGTATATCTTCTGAACGGTATGTTTTTTTTCTAATTCTGTGTTAACAATCATTACACACAAATTCAAAGCAACGTACGTAAAAAAATTCAACTCTGCACTAAGCCGTTTTACATGATTTTCATCAAATTGCCAAACGTCAGCGCAGCGGAAACTTGATTATTGCCGCAGTTTTATATCACACAAATTTCATTCAAGCCTACACATTTACCTCTCGTTACAAACTAATTATTGGATGTTTTTTTTTTCTTCTACGTGCATAGGAAAAAAAGGGTTCCGCTGGGATGACGTAGTTCCAGCGGAAACAGTTTTTATTGATTAGCTCCCCAATAGTTGGATACACAAATTTGTAGTTACCATACACAATTACACGACGCCATACACTAACTATCTGCTAAACTGAAATTAAGATATTCGACATTTTTCCGCTGCAACTACGACACAAGACCGTCGGATACTTTTTACCCCAGGAAGTACCTTTCCTTTGGATATTTGACGACATTTACGCGGGCGAAGCTAGTATAAATAAAATATAGGTAGGTTTAGGAACCTAGGATGTTTTTTATTGATAAGCCGTGACTTCATCGACCTCAAGTAGGTATTTTACTTTTGCTCTCAAGATTAATTTTCCTGCGAAGACTCCGCCTACGCTCCGTTCTCTGATAAATAGTAGCTTTCCGTTTCGCATTATTGCTTAGCGCTATTTCCTAAATAATCACTGGAGCACACGCTCTAAAGTGTGTCTTGAATACCTACACGAACAGAGTATTTTTTTAAAGGTCATCTTTACGAGATTTTATTTGCGTTCCACTAACTTGTATACTTAATAAAGAATTACTGTATTTTGTGACTCGTGTTTTTCACGAAAACAAAGTTTTGCCATTTGCTAATTGTTTTTTAAACAAAATTTAATTATAAGAAAAAAAATAGATTTATAAAATTTAATTACTTATAAGAAAAAAAATAGATTTATAAAATAATTAGCAAATAGCAAAACTTGTTTCGTTTCTAGTACCTAAGATAATAGTGCGCAAGACCCAAATTTTTTTCAGTGTTTTTTGGGTGTCTAGTTTGGTGATATCCAAAGTTAATTTTGAAAATGTATGATGTTGATAGGTCAAAAACCTTCAGGACTATCCATAAAAAATATATTGCTTTAAGTGATGACTCAGTGTGTCAACTTGTCTGTTTATTATGTACAATTCTATTTAGTCCATCAGTTACATAACCTTAAAATATTGAACACCTTTTTTCTTCTTTTGACACGTAAACTTGTCTGTTTATTATGTACAATTCTATTTAGTCCATCAGTTACATAACCTTAAAATATTGAACACCTTTTTTCTTCTTTTGACACGTAAACGAAAAAATACGACGATACAGTGCGTTGAAATATGGTGTGATGTCACGGTGTGCTACACTTAATACTGTCAAAGGGACGTCACAAGTCCCCACTCCTGAAATTTGATGCATCCCTATTTGGGGTAAAGGCAAAATGATAAAGATTATGCCAGAAACATACTAATACTAATAATTCTAGCCAACAACATTAACCAAAGCCATTGAACCACACCTAAAGACAAATAAAGCGATAAATATTACGAAACAGCACTTCGACCTACCCTCTCTCAATAAAGAATCGCTTCATAAGCAATCCATGTAATAGCAAATTGAATTTTCACACTCCACTTGAGATCAAAGTTTGGCATATTCCAGGGTACTTGACCTCCGTAATACGGCGTACGATGATAAGTCGTCTCGGGTGGGTCCCCTGGCGGTCCGCCAAGACCCGAGTGGACCCGAGAGAACCCGACAGATCCCGTAGACTAATTCGTTATGACCTGAACTATTTCTTCTAAGTTTTCCTGACAAGGTCTCCTGGGTAATAGTTTTTTATCCGGTCGTTCACACCGTCTTAGGGTTATTTTTTTGTTTGTTTTGTTTTTGTCGGTATGCGCTGTTTATTGCCAGTTGTGTTAGCACGTAGTTAGGAGAAAGGTTTTTGTTAACAAATACCACAAAATACGTAAGCGGCGGTGTGCCGCAGACAGAGATGCCACTACTAACAAAGCGTCATTTTGCACACTCACATTGTCATTGCGATTATACAGGGAATATTGGGCAATATTGGACCCAGCATAGCCGCGGCTGTCACAAGTGCTTTGTGCAGACGTTTATCACGTCATTCATACATAAAGTACTGTAACGAGGTTGCATTGGTTAGGTTACCTTTATTAGTTGTTACAGGCCGAATATACTTTAAATTAATTCTTTAAAATCGTTCTTTCATTCATTTTTAACTTATAAAAGTCATTAAATTTTTCAAGATGACAAGTTAGAAATACAAGATCTAGTAAAATAATAAATTATTTTAAGTACATAGACGAAATTGGAAAGGCTATGAAACTTATCACAATAATATGGTTTAAGTCATCCAGCTAGGTCGATTTCACAAATATGTTTCCTCCGACTGCACAGCACAATTTTCTTCTTTATTAAGTACATCATTTAGTTCGCTTGCTCGTTGATTATTATTTAGAAATTAGTCTGATAACCATCCACTTGTAAATTTGTGTTTTATTAAAGTCCTGTTAATTGTGGGAGGCCTAATTTACTTCTAATCGATGTATTCCCCATAACTTGCCTTCAGTTAGTTAAAAGCAGTCGGGTTTTTTGATTTTATTAACTTTATTTTCACATTAATATTTTTGTCGAGCTTGGGTGCTTTTCACATTTTAATGTTTTTAGGTGGATCATTATTACACCATTGTTACGTCTTGTTACGTGATCTTAAATTGATATTTCATGCTTTGTCTACCCTCTAAGGCATGTAAGCATATGATGTATATTTCGACGAATCGATGTATTTATGTTTGTAACTTATACAACCTTCTCCTTTTTTAAATTCGGTATCAATATAGTAGAATCTGAATCCTTGTGAATCTGTCAAGTTTAGCTTTCAATTTTCGAAATGGCGGGAGTGGTCCTTCTGTAGACTTTCTATTTTGTGCAAATACCTACATATTGTAGTAGTAGATAGAGTTGGGTACGAAAAAGAAGTCATGAAGAAAAGGTTATGAAGGAAGAGTATTTAAAATTCTTTATTTTATATCAGATAGTAGGTATTGATTCTTATTATTAAAACTAGAAAAGCACATATTATTGAAAGTTTGTTAACACTCATTTTGAAAAATGTTTATCCTGACATTTTTCTTCTCTCTGACACCTTTTTAGCAGAAGGGTTATGCTTTTAGCAGTCTGTGTATGTTTGAATGTTTGTATTTACGTATGTTCAATCGTAACGCGATATTATGGACTGGGTAACATAGGCTTAAAATACCGCAGTCGGGTTACAGTTTTTAATTAAACTTTTTGCTTATTCTAACTCAAACATTATTTCAGTGTTTTATTTTAATTGCAATTTCAAACCAGTCAAATCTCATAATTTTATCTGTTATTCTAATAGACTGGACCATGGCTCGCTTATTTCAATGTTTGTGGTAACAATAACTACTTTAGCCGGCCTATATCCAGCGATTTTCGTATGAAAATGGGGATATATCCTCATGTCTGCTAAGTCAATATTGACTTAGCAGACATGAGGATATATCCCCAGCTTTATTCTAGCAAATTGCCTTCATTTAATGTATTTGTTTGAAAAATTGAAACAATATCAACAATGAGGCATTACTTTCAAGGATAAACTTTTAGAACTTGTCTACTTTTATGGGATATTTTAGGTATATGTTTCTTTGATATTTGGCGTGTAGTCTGTCCGGTAGTGCGTCTTCCGGTTCGCGGTCACCATTCCAGAACTTTTCGGCCCCATCGGCCATCAGTTCTGCGAGCAACGTGCCCTGCCCACTGCCACTTAAGTTTGGCAATTCTTCGGGCTATGTCGGTAACTTTGGTTCTCCTGCGGATATCATCATTTCTGACGTGATCACGCAAGGAAATTCCGAGCATAGCCCTCTCCATTGCCCTTTGGGTGACTTTGAGCTTTCTGATAAGGCCCATTGTGGGCGACAACGTCTCGGTCCCATAGGTGATCACTGGCAACACACACTGGTCATAGAAACATGATTTCCAGTGGGTATTGTAAGGATTCTGATAAAGCCTTCAATATTTCGTTTGTTATCTTGTCATCTCCAGGTGCTTTGTCTTTTTTCTGAGTTTCTATAGAAAAATTGATCTCTGATCTTATTATTTCGGGCAATGGTTCGTCGACATAGACTTTATTTCTGACGTGCTGCGTTAAACTGGATCTTTCTTGTGATGAGTACAGATTCTGATAAAAGTTAGTTGCTTCTGTTATTATATCTGACCTCTTCGAGATAATCTTTCCTTTCTTGTCCACCATGTTTGTAGGCCATTTTGTTGTACTTTGAAGATCTTTGTATGCCTTTTTAATGGCTCCCTCCTTCGATAAGTATTCTTCAAAAACATTTTGCCTGTGTTTTTTTCTGTTCTTAGAGATTTCTTTGTTTATATCTGTTCGCGACGAGGCGTCACAAAAATGTTAGAATAGTTTTGTAGATATAAATAGTATAAACAAAACATACGTCTGCTTACCCCAGCGCGCGAGCTCGTACTAAAAAGTTTTAGACGAGAATTTTTCTTTTATAGTTTTTTCAAACATAAAATTTCGACCACTTTTTGAGGCACTAAACATTATGTTTTAGTGTATATGAGTATGTATTAAGTAAATATGGGGTCTAAAGAGTAAATTAGAATCGTTACATACATACTAAATGCGGTAGTTACGGAAAGAAAGCAAAATCAAAACAAGTCAAATTCCGTAAACACGACCTACCGCCATGACAGTTTAGTTCGAAATGAGCAGTCAGTTTTTTTTTTTTTTTTTTTTTTTTAATGCGTGGCGTCTCGCAGTTCGGCCAAAGTAGCCGTCCTCTGCTTAACCGGACTAACCTGTGGAGACTAAGCTAAGTAGCCTCCGGCCAGGCTTAAAGTTTCTAAACCTAAAGCGACAGCACTAAGGGCTACCCCAGTTGGGGTCGGACCTCGGCTCAGGGCGTCGCTTGGGGGATGGCAAAGGCCGGATCTGATAAAGTGATTCTACCATCCGTTCGGAAAAGCCTACGTGGAGAAGAACGGACAAGAAACTCCATAATATCTGACTTGCATTTAACTATGGCTCAGCACGCGGGCTAGCTTATAGAATCGAAAAGGATTACGCGACGAGCCTCTGCGGTGAGGACGGAACGAATATGTAAGATAATTTTGTATGAACGGCGGGTTCGTACTATTTACGAACCCACTGACCGTCCTTGTAGATAAGGCTATCGAGCTCCTCAGTGATGGACTCATACCTCGAAAAGAGGTTGGCGCATTCAGCGGGAAGGAGAGAGCCCGCATTCCGGATTTCAGCATCCAGAGCACGGGCTTGAGGGGTCATAAAAATGGAGTACGCGCTAATTATATTTATACCAACGCATATATATGGCTTTTGCCCGGAGGGGGCGACAGGGGGCTGGCACTTAGCAGCAGGGGTGGTGGAAGCCACCTTCTGGCTTTGTGCGGTCATAGGGGCGGCCATAGGGGCGGCGGGGGGCATTGAGTCGGGGATAATAATTGGCGCTGCGATGGGAGTAGCCATCAGCGCTGGAATTGGCTGGGAGCAAGACTGAGGAGCCACACTTTGGTGGTTCAGCTTACCCCAGGGTGAAGGCCTCTGAGGGGCTAGTCTGGGGGGGAGTTGAGTGGTAGGGGCTTGACGCGCTTGGCGCGCGTCATTACGCCTGGCCATTTTAGGCGCAAGCTTAGGGGCTCTTGGGCAACCACGGTAATTAGCCGGGTGCCCGACTTGTCCACAAAGCACGCAGCTGGGAGGCTCCGTGCATTGTGATCGGTCTTTTGGACGGGAACAGTCCTTGGTATTGTGCTCTCCCAAGCACTTAACGCACCTGGGAGGAGCGAAACAATTGGTCTGAGAGTGACCGTAGAGTTGGCAGTTGTGACACTGACCAACGAGATGGGGACGGTATGGCTTTTCAATGGAAATGCCTGACAAGTTACATACGGTACTGACATTGAAAATGGGATTGTGACCCTGGAAGGGGAAACACACGACAAGGACCATGTCGTAGAGATCTCCGCCTCTTGCTTTATGCAATCGGTGGACCTCTGAAACGGGGACTTTTTGCGCTAACAAATCCTCTCGGATTGCTTCCGTCGGGATTTCCTTCGGAACGCGCTTAATGACGACTCTAGTGTACTTTTCCTCCGGAAGGGAGTAAGTATGGAAAGATACTTTCCTGTCTTTTAGAAAACGAGTTAAAGCTCGATAATCATTGGGAGTGGGGACTTGAATTCTGATGCCTTGTTGGCATGCAGTGGCCTTGGTGAAATTAATTTTACGCGCTACACAGGCGCTTGAAATGTCGCTCCATTTCCCTTTATCTTGAAGATAAATGGGTAGAGGAGGAGGAGGCTTCCTAGTGGTAGTATTATTTACTACTACCATAGGGCTAGGCGAGCGGTTTGACCGCTGAGAAGGACTAGCGGGGGCGGGGGCGGGGGAGGGTTGCCTGTCGGGCAAGGCCGGCGGCAGAACTGGCTGGGGAGAGGTCTTAGCTACTGGCTTTTTGGCCTTGGTAGCGTGAGGGGGACTTTTCCTCATTTTCCTCTTTCCACCAGAGTGGACTATGAAGTCTCTGTTATCAGAGTCAGAAGAAGAGGACATGGTGGCATAGTCCTCTGACAAATCGGGCTTATTGGGGTCAATTGGTAACACCTGATCGATGTGTTCAGCTACTGCTGCCCATTCATCGTCGGTACTAAGGGCTGTGTCCATGTCGATGGGAGAGTCACCTTCCTCATCGACCCAAGACTTGGATCTGGACTTAGTGTCCGCGTGAAAAGCGGCTATGCGCTCCTTGTACTTTTTGTACTGGAGGCGATCGGACTTCCTACGAGGAGGAGGCTTTGTAGCCGAAGTCTGGGGCTTTAAAGGGCTACGGTCTCTCTCAGAGGGAATTTTATCTGACTTCCTAACCTCGCCCTGGGAAAGGGTGGGTGATCTAGGCCCGGAAGTGGGCCTGACGGGTGGGGTGGGTGATCTGGGAGAGTCCTTCTCCTCACATGGCACGGGGGCCATGCTAGGTTCGGGTTCCAGTATCGGATCATCCACGACCGGATTTATGTTTGGTACTAATGTTTCTAACACTGTGCCAAAAAGAGTGGCGAGTCTAGCTCGGAGATGAAAGTCCTGAGCGAACCTCTCCTTAATTGTTTTAATGGCATATTGCGCATTTTCGGGGAGCTGACTAAAGTCAGAATAGGGCGGGGGGGCAGGGGCACTGTAAGGTTCACATCTGGCAAGAGATGAAAGAATGATCTTAAATCGGGCCTGGTTTTCATGACGCGGACTGGGATTGTCCGACATCAAGTCCTTGACGAGCTCTATCAACACCTCAACGGGATGCATCGTTGTCGATAGAGTCAGAACAAGGAGAAGAGAAAAAAGACTAAAAACTACTAAGGGGCTGATAACCTTATTCCCCGGGTGGATGGGCCCGGGGATGTGTGAATCCTACCCTCCCAGCCGGGTTAGACTGGGAGGTGAGTATCTGGTGAGCCCTAAGCTTGTTATCCTGCCACCAATCTTATTGGGTGGCAGGGGTCCTAGGGTACCGGTGAACCCACCGAAGGTGGGCCACCCTCCTCCTGTGTACCGAAAGTCTGGCACGTCGGGGTTGAGACACCCGACCGTGCCAGGTGAATCGCTGTGGGGCAGAGACAGGGGTTGACTAGGCTATCTACCAAGGCCAACTACCCTGCTCCCGACTCCTTCTGACTGCCGTGTCCAGACGGGACTTAGCAAGTGGGCGGGTCACCACTTCACTTGGCTTAGTTAACACCGTTAGGTTTCCACCAAGGACCACTAAGTCGTGGTTTTAACCCGGAAGGGGCCAAAAAAGATGTCCCTACTAGTAACCGAAGTTACTAGTAGCGACACCTGTGAGCGGCGCGCGGAGACGCGGCGACCGCAGTGACGTCACGCAGTGGCGCGACGAGTCGGAGAGAGGGGCGCGGCGGGGCGCGCGGTGGGGGCGGCGAGAGCGGCGGGCGGCAGCGGGACGTCCGCTCGGCGGCGATGGCAGGCGAAGAGTGAGCAGTCAGATGGCGGTGCACGATATATATAGTCTGGCGCGTAAGCAGGCAAATTTGGTATTTTAGAATAGCGTTTTGAGGGCTTTATAATAGCCTATAGTACCTAAAATATAGTTATCTAGTATAATTAGAATTAATATACTATAGATAAAATGTGTAAGTAGTATTTTAAGCAAATAAAAAATATTTGTTTACGTTTTTTGGACCCCCCGAAAATGGCCGGGTCGCAAGTATCGATAGGTGCGCTCTGCCCACCTACCAATCGTATTATTTACCTTACACATTTATTTTGTTAGGAAACACCACCTAGGTGTTCTAGATAGTATACCTTGGTGCTATGACTGAAAAACTGTACATAATAACAGTACATAGCCAGGTTTAAAACAGTTTCACTCTGAGATGGTAAATACATGCATTTTTGCTCAAGTAAGTAAATAGAATTTTGGTTATAAGCGTTTTAGCGCTTCTAGGTGACCTGGAACTGTGTCCAGGCCCTATATATAGATGGCATCTATGTAATTCTAGTACATAGATATTACTTACTTGAAATAATGTGTCTGTATGTGCCAGCATGGACGTTTCTACGCGTCTGGCAGAGGGCCCACTACCTTCAGACACACTTGGTGCCTGAAGGATTATTGATATGCTATCTGAAGCATTACCTTTGGGGACCCTCGGGCACACGCCTGGACTCAGTCACAACACATAGCTAATATATAGCTACACATACACACACAGAGGCGTTAAAGCCATGGAACAACACGATATTTGCTATTTCGGCCGCTTCCCGGCAACAGAAGTCCCAGAAGGGCTGGTGGTACACCCATCAGGGTACTACCATTCGATAGCCCAATTCTCCAGCTTCCCAACCACATTTTTGGAAGGAGCCTAGCTCTGGTGGTTAGGGAACTAACCGACTTAATATAGTAAGAGGTTCCATGGTTTTCTCGCATCGTCGACCACATCAGAGTGAATACTGGATCGAGGGTTGGAGCTGTATCCACCGGACTTCCACCATGGGGTAGCCCATCGCAAGGGCTATCCGATGACGGTTGGTGAATGCGGATCCGCCCACCAGCTCGAGTACAAACTCACTAAATATGCCGAAAACAGGCACTGAAGCTATGTTTTCGCACTTTCACGTGGCTGTGCCCGTGAAGGTGACAGATGAAGCTGTGGAACTGTCACAGATCGACGGTCCAGGAGTAGGGCTACAAGTCCCTCGCTGGTACCCTGGCACTAAAGTGCACCATTGTATTGTAAAGTAGCATATAAAGCTACAAACTGACTGAAATTCCCCTTATTAGGCGTTCTCCACGCAAGGGCTCCGTGAAGGTAGCAGATATGAACCTGGACCAAGGTCCGGAGGGAAGGTCTTCTCGAGACCTATCCAGAGACACAAGTCTCATCAAAATCGGTTCAGTAGAAGGGGGGTTTCTGTCGGTTTTCAGCGACTAGCCGTAAGGTATTAATTTGTTAATTAAAGTTTATGCGCGGTCGTTGTTTTGAGGTCCTCGTTACGGTCAAGTGTGGTAGTAGGATAGTGCGCTGAGGCACCGTCCTAATCGTAGCCATTATTTCTAAATATTAAATCCACGTCACTTTGCGTAACGGAGACCATGAAGAGACGTCGCTTTTGGACATGAAAACCTGACTTTTTTTCCGAACTGGACATCACGCCTTCCCCTCAACATCCTTGGCAGCCTTCCAACCACTGCAGGGTCAATACTTGCTCGAAGACAACTGAACAATAGGTGCAAGGGGCGTCAACGCGTTCAAGCTGAAGCCTTACAACCTTCAGTCAGCCTGGGGCCTTGATCGATCACGTCCGTCCCGCACAATATCCTTACTTATCTGAGTAATTCTTCTTTTTATTTCCTTTGTTCTTTTTTCTTTGTATAGTTGTTTCCTATCTTCAAGTAGTTGACGTGTGTGTGCACTTATCGGGTTTTTTTGCTTGATTTTTCCGCGTGGTATTTGTGTTAATAAATGATTCATACCTCTTAGGAAATGATCATACTGTGTTTGAACTTGTGGGGATATTTTGATCAATTCAATAAATTCATTTTCCCGGTGCATACCGTCTTCCTTTGTTAGTGTTGGCAAGTTTCTTGTACAATGTGTGTTGATAGATTTGGTATAGCTTCTTTTTTTTGTGTAATGCTATTTTATTTTGTATCTTATCATTACGTCGAAAGCAAAAATTTCTGAACCTCTATTTGTTAGGATGAAATCGATTTCATTATGGTATTCTCCATTCGGCGATACCCATATCCAATTTCTTCTTTCTCAAAAGAAAAAAAAAATAAAAAAAAACGAATTTTAAATTTTTTTCAAGAGCAAACTCTATCAATTTCTGGCCATGTTTTGACCTTTTGCCTTTTGAGTATCTGCCGAATACAGTTTCCTCGCCTTGTTGTGCTGTCCCTATTTGGGCATTGAAATCACCCATCATAATGAGGTTTCTTGCGTTTAAGGGTTATATAGAGGTTTCTAAGGTTTTGTAGAACTCGCTCAACTCATCTTCGTCACACAATTCGGTTGGTGCATATACTTGAACTATGGACCACACGTTATGGATGTATATACCCTTGGGCAGTTTCTTTTTGTTTTTAAGAATTTAAATTTTACTCCAGTTGGCTTACCAAGATTGGACACGTTTTGTTCTGAGTTTTCTTTCCCAGTCTATATGTTTTGCGAGTGTCAGTCACGATTAAAAAGATATGATATGAGCTACGAGTACATAGACTAAAAAGCCTGTACATATTATAATACCGTGTCCGTTTCCCTCCCTATGCAATGTGTGTTGAATTTTGTGCCTGAGTATCCGGATATTTTGAGAATCTGACTTACTGCTCATTAGAAGTTTCGCGCTGTGGTACATTTAGCTACTTAGACCTTCTGATCGTGAGGGCACAGCATGATTTTTTTCTTGTTTACGTCTTGTTAGTTCGCTTTTTAAGCAGTCGGGTGTATTGTTTTTTGTTTATCTCATATATTTTTAAAATCGCCTCTTAAAACCTTTTAATTAGATACCCCACACGATGGGACTGGATGGAAAAAAAAATTGGACCCCACAATATGCCATTTTCTATTTTAATGTAGACAGTGACACTCGCAGGGTTAAGACGCATCGATTGACGTACGAATCATCAGAATCGGCCAACGCGTTTGGTCTCTGGAACGCCACAAAGGAACAAACATACATACTTACATACATAGACTGATAAACATATTACCCTCCTTCGGCAGTCGGGTAAAAAATAAGACGGCCGCTACCGCAGTCGTAGTTTTTCGTGACATAGTCATGTGAGGAGTCAAAATAAAGGGCTAGAGGAATTATTTAATTCACTAAAATGTAGGAAATCAAAATATGGAAATATCTAGTGTGAAGTTCACTAGTTAAAACATTATTATTGTTTATTGATGCTGCTGATTTCTAGTCTATAAGGAAATATCTTGTTATTCTTCTGTCACGACCGTATCCTATTTACTTGAGGGCATCCCTCCTTATCCTTCTCCTGTAAGGAATTGTAAAAACTTATCTGGCAAAAATTTTAAATGATTATTATTTTTATCAAAAGGCCCCGCCAACTAAACAGGTCATCAACTAAAAGTTTCAAAGAAGTCACTTTTCAAATAGTCTTCATCAAATCTGTGATTGAACTAAAATAAATGCCAGCAATTGTTTGTGTTTCAATCAATTAGAAGCTTACGAAGGGTCGGTCGTAAAAGTAACGCTGTCTTTATAGGAACGCGTTCTCACCTAGACAGGGTTTTTATTTATGTTCACCTCTTTTTTATGTAGTTTCAGACAGTCTTCGTGTTGAAATGAGAAAAGAGGTAAGACTGAGTTTATGAATAGAGTTTATGATTGTGGGAATCCGATGGGTGTCAGACACACAGGACTGGTCTATGTGGTGACACTTGGAGGAGTTTTAAGTCCAATTGAGGACGTGATATAGCCCTAAATTCATCTCCTTCTCGTTCAGTCCAGCCAAAGGCTGTCTGTAAGAGATTACCTAGTCTCATAAGACTAGGAAATGTATGTTTTTGTGGCTCCAAACCTAATGGAACGATTTTAAAAATTGTTTTACCTATGGAAAGCTACATTATTTCTGAGTAACATAGGCCATAAATTATTTTCAAAAAAATTAGAGATCCTTATGAAAATTCCAATAATGTAACCCAAAGTAGCAAAATTTTGCCAAAAAATTCATTATTTGGCGTGCGCTGAGAGAACTATTGATGATACATAAAAAATTTGTACTACATGATAAAAGTACTTATTATCTACAAAAAAGGCTACGAAAAAATATATCTCACTATCATCGTTAAGTCACAATAGCAGATTTTGAGTTCTAAAATGTAATGTTATCGTTGGTAGAAACAAAAGTTGGTTACATTGGTATTGTAGTATTAATTCTCATTAACCGACTTCCCAAAAAGGAGGAGGTTCTATGTTCGACTTCAAGTTTGTTTTTTTTTTTTTTTTTTGTGTGTTCACCGATTACTCCGTCAATTGTGGACCGATTATGAAAATTCTTTTTTTGTTTGAAAAAGTATGTTCCGAAATTGGTCCCATTTTAATTTGGTGAAGATCTGATGAAGAACTTCGGAGATATACAACAGAACTCTTCAATAAATAACGGCATCTCTCGGGATTGCTGCAATCGCATTTCTGTTTATTGTTTATACCATTTCATAACATAACATCACGCCAGTACGCTCTTAAGGGCAGATCTCTCATTTCACCGGATATGTTCAAGTTTCATGAAATCTATTTTGGCGAAATAGTTCCCTTACTAACTTGCCTATTAGGTACGTACAACTAAAAAGTGAAAAATAAAAAAAACTTTTTGAAAAAAAATACTACCGACTTCCAAATACAAAACTACAAAGTGAAAAATAACTTAATTTTTTGAAGTCGGTGTCCATAACGTAAAAAAATGGTACCTACGAAAGACACCGACTTCAAAAAATTAAGTTATTTTTCACTTTGTAGTTTTGTATTTGGAAGTCGGTAGTACTTTTTAGCAAAAAGTTTTTTTATTTAATTGAATAGTTTTACTAAATGGCATGTAGGAAAGGGTAGGGGGGTAGGTAGGGTAGAGTATGTAGGATAGTGTAGGTATGTAGGGTAGGATAGGTAGGTATGTATGATAGGGTAATATAGGGCAGGTGAGTAGGTTGGTAGGTAGATAAGGTAGGCGGGTAGGTAGGGTACGTAGGGTAGAAAGGTAGGGAAAGGTAGGTTGGGGGTAGATAGATAGTTCACAGGAGCGAAGAAGCGGGGGTCAACTAGTATTAAATAAATATATGCTTTATACTCAAGTATTTGTAAAATAACATCCTTTTTTTTTTAAAAAACGTTGCCCCGCACTAGGAATTTCACCATGTATCGTGGGTGCGTTTACAAACATATTATAAACTCACATACACAACACCCAGAGCCGGAACAACTATCTTTAGGTCATACAAATATTTTTGTTCCGTGTGGGAATCGAACCCGCGACACGCAGCGCAGCAGTCAATCGCTCAACCACTGCGCCAACCGAGCGCCCTAAAATAATGAATCTGACACCTAAGTACACTTATGTTATACTTAACACATCCAACGTTAGGCCCATATTCCCCGAAAGATAAGCCAGGGGTATATGTCTTCGTGGAATACGGTTGTTCGGGGGTGTACCGCACCTGAACCTCGCCCGAACCTTTCGTGGAATACTTACAGGGGCCATAGTACACTCACATTGCCCCACTTAAGTTTGAGTCGCGCGTAATAGGGGTCGAACATTTTAATAGGCGCAAATTCAAAACCTGGACAGCTTCTAAGAAATTCCAAATCGAAACCGAATAACAAAAACCAATATTTTTTTGTATACTGTATCCATAATCCATGCTAATATTATTAATGCGAAAGTACCTCTGCCTGTCTGTCTGTTACCTTTTCACTCTTAAACCGCTCAGCCGAATTAGATGGGCATGGATATAGTTTGAGGCCCTGGCAAGGACATAGGAAAGTTTTGAGTTAAGTTTTATATGTTTCCAGCACCATATCTGACAAGAATAGGAAACAGGAGTTTCGTAAATCTCCTACAGAAACATAACAACACATCTTCCCTGTTTTCCTTGGCAACAGAGCTATCCTGGTTCTATATAACTATAACTGTTTCTTGCCATCGAGAAGCACGGGGAGACGCTTGCTGTCTCCCTTGATATATCGAATGCCTTTGACAGGGTCTAGCACGAGAGCCTAATTGGTAAGCTTCCTTCCTTCGGTCTGTCTAGTGGTCTGTGTGACTGAATTGCAGACTTCCTGAGAGATCAGCCCATCCGAGTGGTTATCGATGGCAGCTCGTCCGGTCACTTAGGTATTAACGACGGAGTCCCTCACGGGTCAGTGCTCTCAGCAACATTGTTCTTGCTGCACATTAATGACCTGCTAAAACCCGGAACCTTTGGGTATGCAGATCACAGCACTGTTGCTGAGAGATACGTGTCTGGCTCACGGGCTACTGGGCCTCAAGTCCAGTCTCTTCGGGAGACCATGGTTGAGTGCTTGAACCTGTCTTTGGAATGGCAGTTTCCGAATGGGTCAATGCCAATCTAGTCAGTTTCAATGCTGCTAAGACCCAGGCGTGTCTTTTTCCGCAAAAAAGAGCCAATTCTATCCGGCTCCATCCTTCCGCGGTGTAACCGTGCCGATAACGGACCATCTCGACCTTATTGGTGTTACGTTAAAATCGACCCTCAATTTTGGTCCATTAATTGAGGCAAAGGCTCAATTAGCTGCAAAAAAGTTGGGGATCCTTGCGAAGGTGAGACGTTACTTCACGACTGAACAGCTGCTCAACTTTTATAAAGCGTAAGTTCGGTCATGCATGGAGTGTGCTGGACGGAGCGTAGACTTCATCAGTCGAGACCTTTCAAGCTTGATATAAATGTTCAATGTGCCTCTCACCATGCGGTGATCGCTCCCAGTTTTCATCGAGTTGATCACAGAGACATCATTGTACATTTGCTTTTTGGTTGACATGATGAAGTCGATCTCGTTTTAAGTTGCAACATCGGGGCTTTGCCAAGTCCACTTCCTGTGCTCAAGCTTTCTGAAGAAGGAGTTCATCATATAGAGACCCTCCTTCTCCATAAAACTGGCCAGTAGGTGACCCCGGTGGTTCCGATGTCCAACTCTAAATTGGCCCACTTGCAGCTCATCCTCGTCTCGTTTGCCCAGTTTCGCGTTGAAGTCCCCCATGAAAACGGTGAAGTGAGTTTTGAAAGCATGCATGGCTATAGAAATATCCTCATACATGGTCTCTACCTCGTCGTCAGGGTGTGCCGAGGTTGGGGCGTAGACCTGTATAATCTTCAGTGAATATCTCGAGGATATTCTGAGTATAAGGTACGCCACCCTGGTCGACACACTATCGATCACCATCATCGACCACGTTGTTCCCAAGAGACCTGTGGACGATAAACCCGACACCACCCTGGGACTGCCGGTCACCCTCTCGGAATAAGAGCAGGTTACCGGATTTTAGGATTATCGAGTCCTCCTCCTCTCTTCGGACTTCTGATAACCCTATAATACTCCACCGCAACCTGCTCAATTCTTCCTCGAGTTCGGCTATCTTCTCGTCGGTCCGGAGTGTTCGCGTGTTATACGTTGCCAGGTCCAGTCGTCGGTGTTTATTAGGGTAGCCTGGTCCACTCCGGGGATTCTTCGCACCCCTTGCCACGCCATCGCCTCGACCGCTGCCGTAGTCGAGGGTAGACGGGCTGCCGGGACTCGCGGCCGTTTTTTTCTTGTGCTTTTCATTTTGGTTTGGGGGGGTTTGCCTTAATCGCCACGCTTGGCAGGCGGGTTGGCGATCGCAGTTTGTTGTTAAAGTGCACAGAGAACGCTGCTGCCCATTCTCTGGTGTGTCCCTTAGTCGCCTTTTACGACACCCACGGGTAGATATGGGATGGTGAGATTTTTTACGTCCGACACCATACGGAACGGTGTTAAGTATAACACGATGGCATTAAAGTTGCCACGCGTTAAATATTTAAAAGCCAGCGATAAAATATTGTGATATCGCTACGACGTAGCTCGTAGCGGAGGCGTGACGTCATTGCTACGCTTGTGGCTACGCCGGCGTAAGATGCTTTGACAAATAAATTATTTGAACCTTGTTGACTCGTAGGTGTTATTTCTCTGTGAAAATTAAGTGAGTCAAAATTGTGTCTCTTAAAACATCTGAAGCAAAAATTATCACAAAATAATGTGACAAATTGTCAAACGTGCGTTAATTACTAGTAATGTGATTGGATCAATTAATTTTCAACAGCTAATCGCATCACTTGATTAATCATCGTTTAATTCGTGATACCTCGATATTTATTTTCTGAAATCGGGGCTTAGTTTGTAGATAAGAAAATAAATAGATAAAACAACATATTGTTCTATAGTTGACTAAAATGTACTGATCATAATTAATCAACTACATAAAGTCTATTTTTAATCAAACGCATTATTTATATGTATTTACACCCCACGGCAATCAGAAAGGATTTTTATAACACATAACCCTTTTTCATTTTTACATAACCCTGCCATGACTAGATAAAACCTCTCGACATTGTAGCGGCTTACCCAACCGGTACGCAATCAGGCGGGGTGTCATCTCGACCCCACCGTATTGTACCCACCACCGCGCGGTACGTAAACATGCTCATTCCGACCCCACCGCGTTGTACCCACCACTGGTACGCAAGCCGGTGGGGGACATTACGACATCCCAGTTAAGTGTTTACGACCCATCAGTCTGCACAGCGGTTATGGTTTATTAGCACAAACTGATGGCTAGTGCCACTATGAGTTTTAATATGTTATTTTATTGATCTTGCCATGGGGTATAAGGATTAAATTAATCTAGTGTATTGTTTTACGATAAACTAGTTTATTGTCGGTAGTAAGTGGGATTGTATTGGTTGGTAAATAAAAAAGAATATCCTATGTAACCAATATTATAAATGCTGTAACGTTACGTTTGGCTCAGATGAACTAAACGTAAGCCACGTTATTTAAAAAAATAAGAATTATTAAAAAAATTAACGCTATGAAAATAAAAAGGATATTGAGTATAAAAACTAAGGGGTCGGCTTCGCACGACGTGGGTTGTTTTTAAAGTCGTCAGCGAAGCAGGCAGCTGGCCAGACAGGAACTCTTCGTAACTCCTCGTTGTGGTATGCTCGTGAGAGGCAGGTGAGCAGGCACCACGACGGTCAAGCAGACGGATGGTAGCCAGATAAGGAGGTAATCGGGCAGGTAGGCAGTGGAGTAGGCAGCAGGACGGACAGAACAGGCAAT
The DNA here is from genome assembly GCA_964057195.1 of Orthosia cruda. Classification (NCBI taxonomy): domain Eukaryota; kingdom Metazoa; phylum Arthropoda; class Insecta; order Lepidoptera; family Noctuidae; genus Orthosia; species Orthosia cruda. The sequence goes on from OZ059844.1 coordinate 16,225,110, forward strand.
CGGGTAAGTAAGTAGGCAGCAAGGGGTGTGGCCGGGCTATGGCTCAATACGCCAAACAGTGAGCCATTTGATGCAATGAGATGTCCATTGAGGGTAAAGTTCCAGTAAATAACGCTCTCTTTAGGGAACCACACACAATATATATTAAATTTAACTTGCACTTCAGTGATTAAATACTCATACACCAACTGGTTATAATACAGACTTGTTTGCAGATAAGACCAAACACTTAGTAATTCTAGGTAAATTAAATAGTCTTTCGATGTTTACTGCCAGAACCAAACTAGAAAACTAACGCCCGTTTTGTGTCATATTTTCTGAATTTCAAATTCAAATCTCAATTAAGAAATCAAGACTATAAAGAATAAAAAACGGTTTACAGAGGGGACAGCCCGCCGCTGCCCTTATTATAATGTATAACCAGCTTAAAGAAGGTCTAGTCCATGGTACGTTATGTCTATGGCTTAAGAAATTTAAATTGGACCAACAAATGTCAAAAAATTAGATGAAAATGTCAGAGTACAAAATATTCTAAGATTTTACAAATGAGCATTGAAATTATGTTGCGGAAGTTAAAAAAAACAGGCCAAGTGCGAGTCGGACTCGCGCACGTAGGGTTCCGTACCATTATCGCAAAAAAAACGGCAAAGAATTTGTTTGTTGTATGGGAGCCCCAATTAAATATTTATTTTATTCTGTTTTTAGTATTTTTTGTTATAGCGGCAACTGAAATACATAATCTGTGAAAATTACAACTGTCTAGCTATCACGGTTCATGAGATACAGCCTGGTGACAGACAGACAGACGGACAGATGGACCGCGGAGTCTTAGTAATAGGGTCCAGTTTTTACCCTTTGGGTACGGAACCATAAAGACAATCAAAGATAACTAAAAGTATGCTTTAAGGTGCTAAACAGTATCAAAGAATATGTAAAAGTGAGTACCATGAGTTGATGCAATATCAAAAGATAAAAAGGTGTGGTTTATATAGTGTTATAAGACGTGAATAGACTAAAAGATGTGGATTTGTACACCAGAATACCACAATGCGAATTCAGTGAGTTACTTTGTTTGTTACGCTTTCACGCCTAAACAGCTGAACGGCTTTAGGTGCAACTTGGTATATGGATAGACCGTAACCTGGATGTGGTCATATATTATATTCAGTACTAGTTTCTGCCCGTGGCTTCGCCCGCGAGACAAGTGTTTTATTATCCCAAGAGAACGTTATACCTGGATGAAAAATATGCTATATCCTAATTCAGGTTCTGGTCTATCCATTAACCAAGTTTAATTAAGTTGTCTAAAATATTTTATTCCTCTTTCCCCATAATAATGATGAAGTTAAATTCACAAAGCCGGCAACATGTAACCCTAATGAGCTTGTGTTTTCATAATTTAGTTGATTCAAAGGGATTATGTTTTAATTATAATTTGTGCTTCTAATTACATATGTCGTTAAAAGCCAGCAGTGTCATATGTCGTACAAAATAAGGGTTGACATATGAATAAATCTAAACATTTATATTTTTTTTAACTCCCTCATTAGTCGACTTGTACTGTTGAGGTCCTGGATACGGTTCCTGGGTCGGGCAAATTGTTATTTGATTTTCTAGCTGAGTCTTGAGAGATTTGAGCCAGGTACTTGTCTCGTGGCTAAATAATGACAGCCATATGGATTGATCTTCAAGGATAAGCAACACGTACAGTCTCACACACATGTTTACGTAGCGATTTTTCCGTGCTTCGTAAAGCACGCTCACCCATTGATCCTGGCTGTCATTTGAAGATCTTTTAGAGTCGTTACGGGTAGTCAGAAACTAGTCTAGCCAAGGGATATCGTGTTACCCAGTTACTGGATTGTGGAGGTCAGATAGGCAGTCGCTCCATATAAAATTCTGGTACTCAGCTGAATCCGATTAAACAGACACCCAGTCTAGCCATGGGATATCATGTTACCACCAGTTACTGGGTTGTGGAGATCAGATAGGCAGTCGTTCCATGTAAAATACTGGTACACCGCGAAATCCGGTTAGGCAGATACCCAGTCTAGACAAGGGTTATCGTGTTACCCAGTTAATGGGTTGTGGAGGTTAGGTAGGCAGTCGTTCCATTTAAATTACTGGTACTCGTCGTCGAAAACGTTGAAATAAAAAATGTTTCCATTCTGTTATTGGGAAAGTCTAGTTCTTTGTAAAATTTAATTGAGTCCTAGACAGTGTTGTTAATAATCAGCTGTCTGTCATTTCCTCTAATAGCCTGCTAAGTCCTTATCAATCTGGATTCCGTCCTGGCCACGCAGCACTGTATCGGCCTTAGTTAAAATAACTGACGACATCCGATTGGCCATGGAAAATCGGTTCCTTAACGTTTTGATTTTATTGGACTTTAGCAGTGCTTTTAACTCAGTTGATTTTGACATCCTCTTAGGTATCCTTTCCTCTCTAAACAAGTCTCTTTCTGTGATTGCATGGTTTAATTCTTATCTTCGGGGCCACTCGCAGTCGGTTCGCTCAGAGGATGCTTCCTCTGACTGGTGCGATCTTGCGGCGGGTGTTCCTCAGGGTAGCGTCCTTTCTCTTCTTCTTTTCTCGTTTTTTATAAACGCTATCACAAAGGTCTTATCTTCACACTTTCATCTCTATGCAGACGACCTGCAGCTTTATCGTCACTTTAAAATCGAAGAGCTCACTGAAACTATCGATGCCATCAATGGAAACATCTGTCAATGGGCTAAAAGTTTTGGACTCCTAGTGAACCCAGCAAAATCACAAGCTCTTATTATTGGTGGCAGATACTTCATAAATCTGTTGAATAGCCAGTCTCTTCTCCCTGTTTTGTACGATGCCGTCGCCATAGAATATTCCAAAAAAGTTAAAAACCTAGCGGTTTTTTTTGACTGCCACTTGTCTTGGAATGTTCACATTGCAGAAGTAAGCAGGAGGGTGTTTTGCTTGTTTCGGTCCCTGAAGCGTCTTCAGAAGTTCCTGCCTTTTCCGACTAAAGTTACTCTTGCTCAGTCGCTCCTTCTTCCTCTTCTTGACTATGCTGATGTCAGCTTTCTTGATACGACTGAGGAACTTCTTGATAAGCTCGAACTTCTACAGAATTTGTGCATCCGTTTCATATTTGGCCTCCGAAAATACGACCATGTGTCGGAATTTCGGAGGCAGTTGAAATGGCTGCCTATTCGACAGCGCCGAGATGCTCACACTCTTTCATTACTCTTTTCTGTACTTCATAATCCTAATTCTCCTTTGTATCTTCGAGAACGCTTTGAGTATCTTGTTCCGAGAGGAAAACCCTGTCGTCTGTCATCATCTCTTCTCCTTCGTTTTCCTTCCCACTCTTCAAGTCGTTACGGTGGATCTTTTAATGTTCGCGCTGTGTGCCTCTGGAATACTCTTCCACCCTCTATACGGGATAGCCCTTCATTGGGAGGTTTTCAAGAGAAGAATTATGGAATATTTCCTATCAACATGACTCATTAATTTATGTATTTACAATTGTAATATTTTAGTTTTGTAATAAATAGGTAACTATATATTATTTTTATGCATTGTGTGTTGCACACGTATTTGTTTAGTTTATTTAGTGAGTAAGTATTTAAAATTGTTACGAGTTTTTAATAAGCTAATGTGGTGCACATGGATGTACTATCTTCAAATGCATATTTCTCTACGCAACTAAGGTTTGCTGTTAGCGAACCCAAGTATGGGTTAAGCTCGCCTTTGTACATAAACTGTCCTATTGTATTTGTATGTTTCTATGTTTTGTGTACAATAAAGAATAAGAATAAGAAAAAGAAAAAAAAAAAGAAGAAGAAAAAGAATAAGAATGTGTTAACGCCTAGCGTGTGTGTGCACAGACGTCTCACGCACACACGCACACGACTTAGAATCGACAGCCGCGCGCGACGCCGCCGCGCGCGCCACTCGCCCAAAGACCGTCAGAGTCACCACACGCTCAAATATTTTTTGTAAACCGTTAATAAACGTGTTCTAAAGTTTGTGTTTCTCACATCATTCTTCCACCCTGACCAAATATCCACTAAAGCCGCAGTACCGGCGTTCACAATTTGGTCCTTCGAACCTGGATAATTTCAACCACACCCACCAACAAGAACAAAGGAAATACTGCGCTGCGTGGATGGCGGCCATTACGAAGATTCAAGTTTCAACGAGTCGAGTCATACAACATCATACAATACAAAGAGGACTACCTACATCTACAAGAAAGGTCACACGTGAGTCCTGAGGGAAGCTTTACTGTGAGTTCGTTCCAATTTGTCTTAATTGTCCCGTAAATCTGTTAATTACCGCCACAAATCCGTCATTTTGTGAGCCCTATCATAGTCACAAATCCATCATTTTGTGACTTTTGTACCAATTCTTTTTAAAAACAATCACTAATCCTTCATTTAGAGTGATAAATTAATGATTGAATATTCACAAATCCTTCATTTTGTGAACCACTTCGTAGGTACGTCATAGATCCATCATTCTTATAACTAACCACTCATCATTGCATTGCGCAATAAACATCCCGTGGCTCTTATCTATCCTTATACTCATTACTCATTTATTACGCTCAGTAAAATCTCACTTTTATACCCACATGTATAAAACTTATTTTGTAATGATATAAAACTGAAGTGTACATTCGTAACCTAACGTAAGTTTCATTTCAGAGGTTCTAGGTATTTCAGATTCCATTGGTGTGTACGGGAACTGTATAATATCGCGTAATTAACTATTGCTATTTCGCATGTTCTAGTGCATTCGATTGACCGCTGCCTGTCGCCTGCGCTGAGAACGGGTTCGGGCCGGACCGGCAAGCCGCGCTGTTGCTAGCTTGCTACTTTTGCGCACCACCGGCTGCTTGATTATTGCACATTTTGCGCGTACCCTCACTCCGCTTCACATATGATAATTTAAGTAATCGTTCCATTGCTTGTCTATAAATTAACTGCATTGCAATAATATATTGTTTGTGATTCTTTCTAGCAACTCATTTCATCGCATTGTTTGGTGTAATATACATACAATCTATTCTCATTTTGGCTTAGACTTAGCCTTCATTGACATAAATAGTCGCCTTTGAACATTGATTTCAATTCTTACTTAAAAATATCCTTATACCTACTTCACCATGGAAGATAAAACTTTAATTAAAAGGCTTACAATATTTGAAACTTATTTGCTAAATGTTGAGTGTTGTGACAACTTAAGTAAATTACAAATAAATGAATTGAACATCCGGTTATCAAAAATTGAAGAAATCTATACAGAGTTTGATTCAATTCAGTGTGATATAGAAAATTTTATGGAAATTCCAGATGAGCAGTACAAAGAACGCGAGGCATTCGAGACCAAGTACTTCGGGGCGATCGCACGAGCTCATGGTCTGCTGGCTCCAGCCGGTCCTGCGGGCGGCGACAGGTCTGTGACGGGTTCTTGTTGTACTGCGCGTGAAGGTGGGCCAAAACTTGCACTTCCTACTATTCATTTGCCTAGTTTTTCGGGTCAGTATCATGACTGGTTGGAATTCCGTGACACGTTTAGCAGTCTCATTCACTCAGACAAGTCAATACCCAATATTAATAAATTTCATTATTTACGGGCTGCGTTGAAAGACAGTGCCGCTGTAGTCATTCAGTCTTTAGATTTCTCAAGTAGTAATTATGAAGTAGCTTGGGAACTACTTTGTGACCGCTATAATAATGAAAGGTCATTGGTCAATAATCACTCTCAAGCCATTGTTAATTTGGAACCGTTGGCAAAAGAATCACCTAAAGCATTACGTAGCTTAATTGATACAGTCAATAGGAACCTCAGAGCACTCAAAACACTTAACCTCCCTACTGAACACTGGGATGTACTATTAATTCAAATCTTGTCAAACAAGCTTGACATAGTCACAAGCAGTAAGTGGGAATCTTATCGTAATAAAGTGAAAGAGTTCCCTACCCTTAAAATGTTTAATAACTTTCTAAAAGATCGTGCTGATTTTTTGGAAACAATGGAGAATACTCATAAAAACCGTAAGTCAAGTGATCCTACTCATGTTCGTCATAAAACATTTGTGGCCAACTCAGAAACTCACCCCGCTCGCAGGTACCCTTGTTCATATTGCAAAACTAATCATGCACTTTATGTTTGTCAAAAATTCAAAGCATTACCGTTAGCAACCAGGGTTGAAAAGGCTAAGGCACTTAACTTATGTTTAAATTGTTTACGTAAAGGTCATGCTGACAATGCATGCATGTTAGGGCCATGTTGCTTGTGCGGCCTGCGACGCAACAGCTTATTACACGAGCATGAAGCTCCTGCAACGTCTGCGCCTGTACCTTCAACAAATAACGTCATGTTACACTCTTTGCCACAGCCTGACGGTCAAGGACAACCTCCCAGTCCTCCTCAAGACATTGCTTTGTCAGCCACTCAAAATAACTGTGTTCTACTATCCACGGCCTTAGTCCATGTGACAGACAATAATGGTATATGCCATAAAGTGCGTACCATACTTGACAGTGGAAGTACATCCAGTTTTATAACTGAAAGTCTATGTGCCAAACTTAAGGTACCTATATTTTCCACTTCGACTGTAGTCGAAGGGTTAAATTCTAAAATATCTTGCTTGTCAAAGCGTTGTGACGTACTCATGTCGTCATTATTTACTAATTATAGCGAGAACGTTTACTGTTATGTTGTTCCGCACATCACTCAGTTATTACCAACTACAAAAGTTGATCGTACAACACTAAATATACCGCCTCACATAACGTTGGCGGACCCCAAATTCCACATACCTGGTCCAGTCGATATGCTACTTGGCGCTGATATCTTCTGGACAATACTAGGTTCCCAAAACATATCATTGGGTAAAAATAAACCAACACTAAATAAATCTAAACTGGGTTACTTAATTTCAGGCCCAGTGCCAACACAACATACAAAAAACATTAATACAGTCCACTGCAATCATATTGCCTTACAAAACAACGACGATCAATTACATAATAAATTATCTCAATTCTTTGAAATAGAAACAGTAGCTACACGTAAACCAATATCTAAGGAAGAGCTTGAATGTGAACAAAGTTTTATAAATAATACCACTCGGTTGCCTGATGGGCGATTCGAAGTGATGATTCCATTAAAAGATTCGCCTGATAAGCTGGGCGACTCTTATGAACAAGCTTTGTCCAGATTCTTATCCTTAGAACGCAGATTCAAACGCGAACTACATTTTAAAGAGCAATATTGTAATTTCATCAAAGAGTACATTTCATTAAATCATATGTCATTAAATGAAAATCCTGAAAATGATACTCTCACTTATATTTTACCACACCACGGTGTATTACGTGACTCAAGCTTATCGACAAAATTACGGGTAGTATATGACGCGTCTGCAGTGACGACCTCTGGTGTCTCATTCAACCAAATTCAAATGGTAGGTCCAACAGTCCAAGATGACCTAATTAGTATCTTGATTAGAATGCGCCAGCATAGGTTTCTCGTGACTGCAGATGTCGAGAAAATGTACAGAATGGTGAATGTCAAACCATCACAACAAATGCTTCAACAAATCCTATGGCGATTCGAACCTCATGAACAACTGAGGCAGTATAAACTACACACAGTTACGTACGGAACCGCGTCTGCTCCTTATCTCGCGACAAGGTGTTTGACGCAGCTTGGTAACGAATGCCCAGATCAAACCGTCTCAGAAGTCATCTTACATGACTTCTATGTCGACGATTTAATTACAGGTGCCGCTACTGAATCGCAACTCATTGACACATGTAAGGGTGTAATTAGACAGTTAGAAAATGGAAAATTTCATTTACGTAAATTCCATTCAAATAGTGCGCACGTTGTCACTGAAATCGTTGGTGAAAGTACTAGCGACGAATTGCTTAACTTATGTACTTATGAATATTCAAAAACGTTAGGATTACTTTGGTCGTCCAAAGAGGACAATTTGTTATTCTCAGTCAATATTAATGAAGAAAAAATTCTAACTAAACGCACGATATTATCACTTATGTCACAAATATTTGACCCATTAGGTCTAATAAGCCCATGTATACTGCTAGCTAAGAATATTTTACAAAAACTATGGTCTTCACAGATAACGTGGGATGAATCTGTGCCTTTGGATATAGTGAACATGTGGTCTAAATTTATAACGTCACTTGCTCACATAAATAATATTCGAATCCCTAGATATATTTTGGGTGATGGACCTATCTTAATCGAACTTCATGTATTTAGTGATGCAAGTACACAAGCTTACGCCGCGTGCGTATATATAAAAGATGTCAATAATAATAATCGTGTGTCTGTTCATTTAGTGACTGCAAAGGGCAGGGTGGCTCCCCTGAAGCCCATGACAGTGCCCCGGCTAGAGCTGTGCGGTGCTCTCCTCGCCGTGCGCTTGGCAGATAAAGTGAAATCATCACTCAGATTAAACATTAATAAGTGTGTCTATTGGTGTGACTCCACTATTGTCCTCGGTTGGATACATTCAACTAAAGCACACTTGCTTAAGCCGTTTGTATTTAACAGAATCAGTGAAATATCTGAGAAAACTGAATCATGCAGATGGCGTTATGTGCCCACTAAAAATAACCCAGCTGATATTGGGTCACGTGGGGCAGATGCCAAACAGTTACAAAACTGTAGTTTATGGTGGTCAGGGCCGCCATTCCTTCTACACGACGAACAGTCATGGTCTAACCAACCGTCACACCTTCAAGAGCCTGACTTACCAGAGTTCAAGGTTAAATGTAATTTGACTTCTGACTGTACCGATTATGTTACTTATTACTCTACCTTCATAAAGAGTTTCTCTAATTTTAGTAAATTACAACGTGTGATTGTATACGTGCATCGGTTCATTCACAATTGTTTGCACCCTCAACACAAACGTACTGGGTTCATAAAAATCTATGAATTAAATTCATCATTAACTTCACTGTGCAGATTTGTACAACTTGAAATTTTCAACTCAGAATACAACTTATTAAAAAACAATAAACAATTATCAGTTAAAAATAAACTACTTCAATTAAATCCATTTTATAACGAAAATGACACCTTATTACGAGTAGGTGGTCGACTTAAAAATTCATTTTATGATTTTGACACAAAACACCCCATCCTGCTTGATTCACGGCATCATTTGGCCACATTATTATTTAGGCATTATCATATAATTTTATTGCATGCGCCCCCGCAATTATTACTTTTTACACTTCGTCATAAATTCTGGTTTATTAATGGTCGAAACCTTGCCAGACAGATAGTTCATAAATGCATTAAATGTTGTCGTTTTGCAGGAAAAGGTATTCAACCGATCATGGGCAACCTTCCTTCCCGTCGCCTGCATACAGAGTATGTGTTTGCCAACACGGCAGTCGACTATGCCGGTCCCGTCATGATACTGAACCGAAAGGGCAGAGGAAGCAGACTCATAAAGTCCTATCTATGTATATTTGTTTGTCTGGCCATCAAGGCAGTACATATAGAACTTGTCACTGACTTAAGCAGCACAACATTTTTAGCTGCATTAGACCGGTTCGTTGCCCGTAGAGGACGACCGCTAACCATTTACTCTGATAATGGTACGGCGCATGTAATGAGTTAGCTAGATTTTTAAAGTCAAATTCTCACGAAATTAGCTCTCAAGCGTCTAATTCACATGTCAATTTCAAATTCTCACCAGCATATAGCCCACATTTTAACTGATTAGCAGAGGGTTCCGTAAAATCTGTAAAATATCATTTAAAGAGGGTTCTAGGTTTAGCTAACTTAACTTATGAAGAGATGAATACAGTTCTTGTACAGATCGAGGGTGTTCTGAATTCTAGGCCTCTCACTCCGTTATCATCAGACCCTTCTGATCTCATGGCGCTTACCCCATCACATTTCTTAATTGGACGACCGCTTACAGCTTTGCCTTCTCCTCAGGACACTGACCCTGCGGCGATATCTTCTCTCTCACGATATATGAGAATCCAGCAACTGAAAGCCCATTTCTGGAAACGTTATTATATAGAATATATTACAGAACTCCAGAAGCGACAGAAATGGCGCAAACAAGGAGATCAACTTCGGCTTGGAGAAATGGTGCTGGTGAAAGATGACCGGCTGCCTCCCACCCGGTGGCTGCTAGGGCGTGTAGTTCGCCTGTATCCCGGCTCCGACGGCGTGACCCGCGTGGCCGACGTGCTCACCACTTCGGGGACTCTTCGAAGAGCCTTCAACCGACTGTGCCCGCTACCAGTCATGGACCAGAACTGCGTTCCTGGGGCGGCAACATGTTAACGCCTAGCGTGTGTGTGCACAGACGTCTCACGCACACACGCACACGACTTAGAATCGACAGCCGCACGCGACGCCGCCGCGCGCGCCACTCGCCCAAAGACCGTCAGAGTCACCACACGCTCAAATATTTTTTGTAAACCGTTAATAAACGTGTTCTAAAGTTTGTGTTTCTCACATCATTCTTCCACCCTGACCAAATATCCACTAAAGCCGCAGTACCGGCGTTCACAGAATGAGTTAACATTATACCGCATTATACAGTGATTAAAGTTATCATTTTAATCTGTATTCTTTTCTTTGTTAATTTACTATTTTCTCAGGTAGGCGGAACTAAATACTTAACATTTATTTCTTTCTTTCAACGCAGAAATGTATATTTCATTTCCTTGGAGTCTTTTTTTCTTGCAATCGTAATGGGCTCATATTAAAGTGAATGTAATTTCATTTCTCTACCCTGGCTGACACCCTCCTTGTCTAGGGAAATGAGAAACATAACATGCATGTAGCATATAGCTGTAGTATGAGGTATCACAAGAGTAACATAAGAAGCACAGAAAAAATATTTCTTCTTTTTCTTACGACCACGAGTAAGCTCAAACGAAGTAGTGCGTGGATCGTAAAAAGATTCAGCTCAGCAGTTCAGCTCAACCTAACAGACTTTACAGATGTTAAATAGTTCAGAGAACTTTATAAATATGATAGACAAAATAAAGAACACAGAAAAAATAAATTATTCGTGTTAGTGAGACTGAAAATATCGCCAAAACGGTCGTAGGGCTGAAAAGTTCCGGAATGGCGATAGCGAAACGGAAGACAATGCGTTGGAAGGCTTCCCACTCGGTGGACTGATGACCTGATTAAGGTTGCGGGAATCCGCTGGATGCGAGATGCATGGGATCGGTCAATGTTGCGACGACTGGGGGAGGCCTATGTCCAGGAGTGGACATCTTTGGGTTGAAATGATAGTGTTGAGGTGTAACACACTCGGTAAAAAGAAAGAAACAAAGAAAACACATTGATTTGACACATACATATTTTTTATGTTGTAAAAAAAAGAAAAAGAAAACTTAGACTAAACAACAATAAAAAAGAGAGAAACAATATAAATGTAACATTATGTGTCCCACGGCTGCGCCAAATAGGACCAGTTCAGCAAAATGTCGGGCAACTAGTGCCCGCCTCTGGTGTTCAACTAGATCTGTGACCGACGACGTGACGGACGTAAAACAGTTTTATAGTAACTAAATATGTATGTGAAACAATTACTTACTTATATAAAAGATATAAATAGATGTGTAAAATGTGTATGTTACAAATAATAAAAAAATACATGTAGACTACATAACAATAAATAAGGTGAGTGTGACGGTAAAAAAGTTGATAGTCCAAAGTTAACAAACTGTGGACTATCCCACAAAAGCCAAAACACGAATACAAATTGCCATATTTCAAAGTCAAAGCTCGGCAATTCAGCCAAATCTATGCACTTTATCAGGATTGTCTTGCAGTATGGTAATCACGTTGAATTACCATGTAAAGCTATTGTTAATGGCTTTGTGGCGACCGACACTAAAATGGCGACAGAACTGCATAAATTTGCGTAAAATACGCCCCGATGCGGTACGGTCCGCAACATAGCCAGTTTACGCATACGAGTTGCAGAGTTGAGTCGTCGTTAAATGCAGTCATGTTAAAACTATGGAACAGAAGCACAGTGATATTAGTAGGTCATGATTGGAGTATTCTAAACTGATATTATAACGACTTAAAGGTATATCTGGAACTAGCAACCCGCTCCGGCTTTGCACGGGTAGTAGAGCATAATTATTATACCGACATGTTTTTTCTGTCATAGGGCCGCAACAGCAACAACATATATAGGTTTAGTCACCGAGAATGTCTTAGGGAACTATTGAAAAAGATTAATTTATGACAGTTTCTTGCCAATTAATTTATGAAAATATTATGTATGTAAGGAAAAAATATACATCTCTTTAGTAAAGTCAGTGATAGACACATATGTAATACGAGAAATAAAGATAAGTTAGACCAACCATCTTATAGACTAGCTAAAGTACACTCATCTTTCATGGGGTACTGTGTTAAATTCTACCTTGTGATATATTAAAACTAAATGAAGGTAAAATTCAAAACTTTAGTTAAAAGCACACTTTGTAAACAAGGATATTACAAATTAGATGATTATATTCAAGATAAGAATGCTTGTAAACATGCTGGTCCTGCTCCATAGGTCAATCTTTAGTATAGACAAAATCAAATTTGTTAATTTACATTCATAAATATTATATTCATTTTTTTTTAAGAAATTTACTCACAGACTGTTCCGTTGTTGTTGAATTAGATATTTTACGTATGTTTGTAATATTTGTAAGTATGTGAGAACCATGTTCCTATTTATAAAATTAATGAATTTACCTGTTAATGCTTTTAATACTTTATACCTGTACGTAGTATAGTGTGTAGTGTTATTCTTGGTGCATGGTCCTCAAATATATGAATTTATTAATGTATATTAGTATATTTACTTATGTAAATATTGTAAGACACCAATTTTTTTTTAAAGAGTAAGTATTAAGTTTCTTGTGCATTCTTCTCCAAGCAAGCTACTTTTCCGAATGCACGGTAGAATCAACTTTTATTACTTGTAATTTTTTTTTTTTTTTTTTGACATTCAAAAGTGCCGCTTTTTGACCTAGTTGAATATATTTATTTGACTTTGACAGCATAAAAATTCCACCATACATTGTTTTGTTATCTCAAAGTGATTAGGCAGCGTTTTCGATGAAAGTTCCCAGGTGGCTTGACTTTTGCCGACATTTTCAAAAATGATCGTCATATGACTACCAATTTACACAAAACTTCACCAATTTGTATACCTAAACCTTCCTCATTAATCACTCGCTCTATTTGTGAAAACCGCATGAAAATCCGTTAAGTAGTTTTTGAGTTTATCGCGTACAGATGCGGCAGGGGACTTTGTTTTATAATATGTAGTAATAACGGATCCAATTATTAAAAAAAAACTCTTTCACGGATAAAAAGCTACACTACTGTTGAGTACCTACCATGAATACTTTTATATGACTGTTCAAAAAATAATTGTTTATTATTCGGGAAAAAATGCACGGTTCCTGTAGTAGGTACATACCACGCAGAAAATGCTAGTATTAAATAACTTAAAACGCCTTGACCACACTGCTAAAACATTTTTCATATTCCATTTACGGATAAATATGGAGAAAACATGTTTGGCACTCGACAACTTCCCGAGGAATCTGGTGTAAATAAAACAACGTATTTTCAAAGCGAAAACAAAAAAATATATTTTGTTCTAATGGTTATATGATATGCGCGGAGAATCTTAACTTCGCGATTCAGAAAATACTCAAATGGTACAACACCATCTATCGAGCGTAGGAACTCGCGTTCGAACAAAACATATTAAACGTTGCGTCAACGAAGAATGTTTCATGGTACTGAATTTTCACCAGCATCTTTCAAACATGAATACAGTGCTACTTTTTCAGCAACTCTACCTACAACAATTTAAGCTTTTTCTTTTCGTCCACTCTGACAACTTGACTGAAAAACTTCTTTCAAAGTTTAAAGTCCGCTTAAAACCGAAGAAGTTGAACATCAAAAAAGAAATCTACAAAGTCCTTAGAATGGCGCTGTGCATGACTGAAAGCACAAACATAAAACTAACTACATAGATAACTGAATGTATGTAAGTACTTCGTGTGTCAAAATGGGGAGCAATGTACAGCTCAAAGTAATATCTACTATGAGTGAGGCATCGGACATAAACAGAAATCTAGAAAAATGCCTATTTATGCCGTATTTTATTATTATATTTAATTATGTCGAGAGCAGTGGTGGCCCAGCGGTAAGTCGTGGGCTCGAACCCAGGCAGGCACTTTACTTGGTGTAAATTATTTCATAACTGTTTTCAAAAAGGTGAAGGAAAATATCATGAGGAAACCGAACCAAAGATTCGAAGACATGTGACGTTCACCAAACCGCATTTGGCCCGCGTGGTGGATTACGGCCCAATCCATCTCACAGAGAGGAGGCTTGTGTCCCAGCAGTGGGAACATTAAAAGGCTAATGATGAATATGACGATGAGCTGTAAAAGTTCTACAATAAAAGTAGACCGAGACAATGTAAACATTTTTTATCATCGGCAAGTTTTGTTCTTAAATTGTTTGTGAAAAAGTGTAACACTTAGTTTTCATACAGATGGAGGAACATGCATTATCTTAGTGCTAGGGTTAAACGCCGAGTATTTTCAAACATCTGTAGCATTTAGTGGTTCATTTATTCAGGACCTTCAACGAAAGTTGTACACAAAAAACACAATGAATCATCAATATGAAGAAATTACAAGTGGATTGTGGAGGCCACAAAAGTGGGTAAAAGCTACGTTGCAGGAATTTGTGATTCTATACATGAGATTAACATTTTAAAGCTGCAGGGACTACAAAAAAAATAATCACGAGAGAACGGTATCCATACGCTTGCATTAGTTTTCAACTTGATTAGGAAGATTCATACTAAGTTAAAAATCCGGTTAAAAGCTGAGAAAAAGATGAAACCGAAAAAGAAAACTCTAAAGTCGCTGAAAAGGCGCTGTGCATAACTGAAAGTGTTAATCAAGGAGGCATTACAAATATCTGTAGCATTTTGTGGACAAAATCAGTTACTGCAAGTAAGAATTTGTCATACTATATAGGAGATTACAAATTCTTACTACGGTACGGAACGCTATTTAAGCGCTTTAATTAGTTTTCAACTTGACTAGAAAACTTGGTACAAACTTTAGACACGAGATACGCTTTAAAGCTGATAAAAAGATACAATTCAAGAAAAAAAACTAGAATGTCCCTGAAATGGTGCTGTGAAAGTGTTAAATGTCGAGTATTTTCAAATGTCTGAGCATTTTGTGGTAGCTACGTTGCAAGAATTTGTGATTCTAAACAGAAGAATAGCATTTTTAAATCGGCAATTAGCTTTAAATGTCTGGATCGCTTTAATGGTATATTTGCGCTTGCACTTTTTATTATCCGTCTGCAAGAAAGGGTTATGTTTTTCGCGCGTATCTTGTATGTATGTAATATTTGTATTACCTTATATCTTTTAAACCACTAGACGTTTATTTTTTATTTATTTTATTTTAGGCTTGCGTTTGATCACTATCTCACCTGAATATGGTAAGCGATGTTGCGGTCGATTTATGTTTTATCTAATAAAGACAATGATCTTGACCGCCCATGCGTTCTTAGATAAGTGATGTTACAAAAAAAAAACTTGGCGGCTTTTAGGCGCCATATTGGAGGCTTCAATCTTTTCTTCTACCCATCTCGTAAGGTATCAAATTGAAGGGTTTGTAGAGGTGATAACAAAAATATAAAGGACTTACATGTTTAAAAGAAATTACAAAAAATAACCGGACAAGTGCAAGTCCCACCGAGGGTTCAATACAAATTTTTAGGTACATATAATAAATAGTTCAGGAATCGTGTCTCGCGTCTTATTGATTTTTTCACATCTTCAAGGGACTGTAGATTTGAGTATATGGTTTTAATTTCAACTCGATACCTCCACGCGTTCCCGAGATAAAGGGTCTTGACAGACAGACGGTCAACAAATAAGGATTCCATTTTACCCTTTTGGGGTACGGATCCGTAATGATAATTAAAATGTCGTAAATATAAGAAGTTCACACCGTCAGAAAGTAGAGATTTCAACAAACAAAAGCCCATCCACTTTTTAATAAAGCAGTTATTTTGACGTGAGAATTTTCGATTGAAAATTAAGGTGCTTTTTTCGATATTAAGTCAAAATAAGGTGAAAAATATTTTATATCAAAAAAATTACAGTGTATTTGGGATCGGATTAGATCGCCCGTAAATTATTTTTCCTTTCATTTTTGTTATATTCTCTTCCTTTTCCAATGGGTTTCATACTACTATTTTTTTCCACTTTTTACCATTTTCAAGGGTATCAGCCCTGGTCTACAGAGATAATCTTCAAAAATATAAAAAACAAATTGTTTTACCTCTTCATAAATATAAGTTTAGATTGGTCTAGTTCTTGCCATTACGGGCTTTGCTAGTTCACCATATTCATCCACAGTCTAATTGTAATATTAATCCCCAGCGAATAGTCGTTACGTTTGGATTACAATCTGCTGAATTTTATTAGGTACTGGAGGATTGAAATTGGCAAATTTTCGCTTTGTTTGGAGTTAAGGTCCCCATTTCAATGTTAATTAGCCTATCGAACCGGGCATTATGTATCAATCGACCAGATATTTGGAGGTTGTAGTATTAGACGTAAATTACGAAGAGTTGTTTTTATTTGTACGGCAAAAAAGAACATGGTATTCGATATTTCGGATTAAAAATACAGCTGGTTCGTTCAGCTATCGCAAACAAACATTGCTGATTCTGATTAGATACATACATAAACTCACGCCTTTTTCCCATGGGGGTAGGCAGAAACTACAGAACGCCACCTGCTACGATCCTTACATACTTCTTTTGCTTAACTCATATTCATACATCTAGTCAGTGATTCTGATTATAACACTGTTATTTATTTTTATTGGTTTGAATAGTAAGATAAGGTATATATGTACCTACTAGCTTCTGCCAGCGGCTTCGACCGCGTGAATGTCGAAAGTTGTCCCAAGGGAACATATTCCCGGCATAAAAAGTGATCCTATGTGCTATTTCTAGACTATAATCTATCTCTGTGCTAGATCCGTCTAGCCGTATGAGCGTGAAGAAGTAACAAACATACAAACACATACAAGCTTGTGTGATTAATTACCAATAAGATAAGACGGTAGTTTCGAAAATCCGTCGGATGCGAGTCATAGGTACATGACTGATTGCTGTGGCGACACTTGGGGGAAGCCTATGTTCAGCTGTGGACGTCTTTAGGCTGAGATTTTATTTATTTACTAGCGGACGCCTCGCAGTTTCACCCGCGTAGTTCTCGTTCCCGTGGGAATAAAGGGATAAACATTAGCCTATGTCACCCCGGGATAGTGTAGCTTCCCAATGGTGAAAGAATTTTTGAAATCGGTTCAGTAGTTTTAAGTTTATTCGTTACATACAAAAATAAATAAATACAAATCTCTCCTCTTTATATTATTAGTATAAATAGATTAGTATAGATGTATTTGATTAGGTTCACCAACAATTGTATACACTTAATTATAACAAAAAATACATGCTTAAACTAATCTTACAGTGCAACAATTACTGAAAGGCAAACACCACATTCACGATTGCAAAGAATCTAAAAGCTAACTTACATAGTAATAAGTGCTAATTATGAATACAAGTGGAAAGTTATAACATTGATAAAATTGGTAAAAATTGGTAAAGATTGGTAAAGATTGGTAAAAATTGCTACAAATTGCTAAAAATTGGTAACAATTGGTAAAAATTGGTAAAATAGATAAAAATAGGTAAAAGGTGGTAAAACTGGTAAAAAATGGTAAAAATATATTTAAAATTGAGTTGATAATGATATGTATAGTAGTGGTACATAGGCGGGCTTAATGCAACTAGGCATACTCAACCAGTTAACATTTGGGTTAAAAATACTACTGTACAAAATAACAAATATCAATGGTTATCAATGAGTTGGGAACTTGAACATACCCCTATTTGTCTACTGAGATTTCCTATAGTGGCCTCCTTCACCAACATTATGTTATAAAAGGCGGCACACTATACCAGGCAACCCCTTACGAGGTGTCTGGGACCATCTTCGGTAGGTCACGCCTCCGAGAGCACTCGCCCCTGGTACTCAAGAGAAAATGTGAGTCGCATCGTGATTACTCACTACCATTTGTCCAGAATGGTACCGGAGCAATAAAGCCGCTCAGCACACGCACCCCAGCACGCCAGCACTAGTGCAAGCACCGGCACCAGCGCAGTTGGTGCTAGCGGATTCAATTCCCGTTAAGGACGCCAGAGAAGCTGGCTCCCATTTCTCCAGAATGGTCCCGGAGCTGTAAGCACGCTCACCTCTCGAATACAAATCATCGCATCTACCCAATGCCTACAGCTGGGTTGCCGGAAAACTAATCCAACGGGTAGTCCTCTTCTTTCTATCCAGGAAAGTGCCGGAGATGCAGCTCGCTCACAGGAGCTCACTTGCTTGAGGGTTACTCACGAACCCCGCGTCTGACCACCAGGTGGCCCTTTGCCTTGGGCCGGTAACTTCAGACACTTGTTGCGCGCGAGGAATGACGCTCGACCCACACATAGCCGAGCAGACAACATGCCACTCCTCTGCAACCACCACATAGACCACCGCGAGTCCAACCTCAATGTCAGGTCCCACCTTTGCGCTTGCAATGGTGGAGGGCCTACCTGACCCCGCGTACCCTGATCCAAACAGCCGGACCCGTAGTTCCAGCTGCGAAAGCCCCATCTGTTCGGGTCGTATAGATAGGGAACTTGAACAGTAGGTAAATGCCCTATTAATATCGTAGTAGGTACCTATTACCAATGGTCGTGTATAAATTTGAAAGAGAGTTACCGCGGCCCTGGCACAAGCAACTTAAGGAACACTGGTGGTTTTTAGTCAGTAAAAGTCTGACATGCCCTCCCGCTTCACCCAGAGCATGAGAAGTTATTAGATAATAATATCTTCGGTTTTATATAATATATCATTATCTATATAATATTATAGAGCAGTAGAGTTTGTTTGTATGTTTGTTTGAACGCGCTAATCTCAGGAACTACTGGTTAGAATTGAAAAATGTTATTGTGTTGGATAGTCCATTTATCGAGGAAGGTTATAGGCTATATAAAATCACGCTACGACCAATAGGAGCGGAGCACAAATGACAAATGTTGCAAAAACGGGCAAAATATTCCTTTTTGAAAGCTTCCGTTGCGTGCGCTTCGTAAACGGTTTAAGTTACGCAACAATCACGTATGTAGGGTAGGTAAGGTAGATGGGTAGGTAGGTAGCCAGTTGCCGGGAGCGAAGCCGCGTGGGACAGCTAGTGATATATAAAACAAAAAAAAAGTACCCATTACCAAAAGAGAATATTAATATAGGTACAGTACAGCTATTTCTTAATGTCCCTCGGATTTCTATTAGTTGCCATTGCAACCGTGCAGACCGGACGCTCTCAATAAACTTGGAAGCATATAGAGTTATTAATACTCTTTTAATTTATTTTAAGAATTGGCGGAAAACTCTAAACACGATGATTGCCGAGGACATTAAGAAAACAGTTGTACTGTACTTTAACTGCCTTGTTTAGGTCAATGCTACTAAATACCCGACAGAACGACTGAAAAAATGGTACGAAACATTTTATTCGTATGAGCATCCCCAGAGAATCCAAACATTTGCTACATTCAATAACTACAAAACAAAGTCGCCTACACGTTTCCACATCATAAAGTCGACACAAACTTTCTGTACTCCAAAATAAATACAAATAAATGTCAGAAACATTTTTATACTAGATTAGGCAACGCCTATAACATTCTTCCCTCTATACAATAAAGTGCCAAAGTTACTTTGTCGAAGACATATTTTTTATTCGTGGTTGATGAAACCCGTAAATTAGTTCCGGGCTATAGAACTTCTATAAAAATGAAGATGGCGGATTGGCGATAAAATATTGCTCAAGATATATATGAGGATAATTATGTTATCGGTTCCGACGTTATAAAAAACCGGTGTGTTCAGAACATATTGTTCCTTTTGTGTAGTGTTACCTTTCTTTGTGACGTCGAAAAACGTCTGCGGATTAAGTCGCGCGGAAGTTTTTCTTGATAAGCTTTATTTGTGGTTGAATCTACGTGTAGGTGTGTCGTGGCTTAGAATTGATCATGATATGGCTTGCTAAAACTGACCATATCGTTTAAATGTTCAAAAATCAACGTTTGATGATATGAAAATCAAAGTTTGGCTATATAATAGCAAATGTTACATTATATTTCTTTAAAACTTTTGTAATATTGAATTAGTTTTATGTCGTTTACGACATTACACTTCACTTTTATCTTCAAATCGCGCATTATTATTAGCTTTTTATCAGAATAGTTGTCCGCCGCCATGATGCATTACAAAAACATAACGATACCAGCGTCTCTAACGGTGGATTATTAACTATTTTACGATATGGTCACTAATTTTTGACCATAGTATGAAGTAGCCGTGCGGCTAGCTGTTCAAATTGTCTAATGCTGACTATTCATTGATCTGGTCAGACCATATCATGATGTCGGCAGCGGTTATTTTCTATTTCAAGTGAACAATTCTAAGATCTGACCATGAATGTACATAAAACTAGTACTGGCTCTTTTCAAATGATCGTGGGCATACGTCTTCACCAAACGTCACCAAATCACATCATCACACACATCGATCAGTTCTGTGCTTCACACATATAGCGGGTTCTTGCATCCTTCACCTTTTCATCGGACCTCCTTGAAACAAGAAACGTCTCCTGGTTTTACGGTGCGTCTTCCGGTACCCAGTCTCCACTCCAGAACTTTACGGCCCTATCGACCATCCGTTCTACGAGTGATGTACCGTGCCCGTTACCACTTAAGTTAGAAAATATTTCGGTTTAAATCGGTAACCTTGAACCTTGGTTGTCTTGCGAACCTATTTTATGTAGCATTTTAAAGAGTCCGTCTCACACTTATTGTTAGCAAATATTGGTTGAAAAATAGGGATAAGCTGACGCCTCTCGGCCGATTACCAACAGTGGATTGAAGCTTATTACCAAGAGTGAATAATATATTTGTATACTATACTTCACTCTGTTTCTGCCCAATTAAGCGTTTCTTTTCTAAAATCCCAAATCTCTGCCAAACTCATTAGGCACTGGCCTCTAAATCAAAGCTAGCCTAATAAAAGAAACCGCTGGAAGCCTTCTATTAGCTCTGGCTGAGATGGAGGGTAGTCGTGACATCAGACAAGGGTTCAATAGACGCGGATTACGTACACACTATACGATTTACTCGGACTAGACCGATTGAAGTGACTTCACCGTTTGTTGTAGATGAAAGTTATTTGTTGAATTTGTTTATATCAATATATTTTTTTGGTTTATTTATGTGTAAGGGCGAAAATATGCCTTCTGAGGGACAAGTGTATGTTTCGTATTGGAGGGCGATACACTAAGACTTGTATGCTTGCTTTTCATAGAAATCGTATTTTTTGATGTATGACAGGTTTTTGTAGAAATAGCCTACCACTAGTTTGATAACCGGCTAGAAGAAATAATACTATTGTATATATATTTGTATTTATTATTTTTATATTTATCTTTCAGCCATGTAAAAACGACTAAACGGATTTGTATGTAATTTTGCACACATATAGTTTATAACTTGCATTAACACGTAGGATACTTTTCATTCTGGTAAAATGTTATCTTGGGATGATAATAATGTTTTCACGCTACTTCAGCCACGGGCAGAAGCTATGAACTTACATACCTATTTATAGTACTTTCGTGTCAATCTAAACTTGGTACAGTACCTACATATTTATTCTCGACTATTTTTAGAGTCAATAAAAATATCAAACATCGATCAATATTTGGTTTATCGTACTTATTGACGTAAAACAATACAATAAAAAAACCATTTATTTTAGTGCATTAACCTCATTTATATTAGTGGTTTCATCATTTGTTCAGAAGTTTCACAGGCTGAATTGATGACGTATGATTGACCAGATTAGCTCGGATTTGTCAATTAGTTAAATTAGTAACAAATCGCTTTGAATGCCAGTTAACTAAATGTGATATAGCTAAATTTGCGGTTTGCGGTACAAATGCGACACAAAGTGAAATTCGAATGTTGGTTTTTGAATGTAGCCCAAATTGTAATGTAATATGGTGTTTCAATTTTATTAACAAATCTTTTATATGTGTATGCTATATAATGAGAATCTCGGAAACGATTTTCATGAAATTTAGTATGCAGGGGGTTTCGGGGGCGATAAGCCTATCTAGCTAGGTTCTATGTTTAGTAAACGTCGTTTTGTATATTTTCACCCGAGCAGAACTCGGTCCCCAGGTACTTTAGATTAGATTTTGGTGTACTAAACAGTCTGATGGTTCGCGACACGTTTCAATTTATATTATACCGCGATAAGCGATTGTTACTGATTAGCGACTGTTGTATTGCAACTACGTACACATGGACGCAATGCAATGCAGTTCGACTTTCATACGACGGGTCTAGTCAGTGGGCCCGCCAACTAACACTTTTCGGCCTCAGGGGATAGGGACCTCCCCTGCGGCACCACCGTGTCCGCCATCAGAAGGTGGCGACCCCGTCCAGGCTGCGGAAAGTAGGGAGAACGGCGCACCGTAATACCGGCACTCCTCTCCCGCCGCAGCCTCCAACCCTCAGCCGCGATATCGTATGGGATCTGGGATGCTCCATACGACAACGCGGCTCGCCTCAGTTGCGAACCTGCGAAATACGAGCCGTGTCCAGAAGTACTGCTCCCTGAATCAAACCCTTGATCCAGCCGCCTAACGAGAGCCTCCTAAGGTGTTGGTCAAGGCTCGTGGCTATTAAGCCATTGGCTGACACGACTATCGGTACAATGATCGCTTTGTCCACACAATTATTTTTATTAATAGCTTTTTCCTGCGGCTCCGCTGTCGTGACCTATTCTACAGAAACCGTGCATTTTTCTGGGATATATGGTAGCTCATGACACTCACTAATTATGTAGTTTTCTTTATGTAAGAATTAACAAACAATTTAACCTTTTTTATTTCCGTTTAAAAGAGTTCGCTTTCGCATCGTGCGGTCACTTGAGTAAGTTTCAAAGTTTTATTTTTAATTACTTATAAAACAGAGATAAAACCGGCCAAGTGCGAATCGGTCTCGCGCACGAAGGGTTCCGTACCATTATCGTAAAAAGTCATGTTTGTTGTATGGGAGCACCATTTAAATATTAATTTTATTCTATTTTTAGTATTTTTTGTTATATGTGAAAATTTCAACTGCCTAACTATCACGATTCATGAGATGCAGCCTGGTGACAGACGGACAGACAGACAAACGGACCGCGGAGTCTTAGTAATAGGTGCCCGTTTTTACCCTTTGGGTACGGAACCTTAAAAAACAATAAAAAATCTTTTCTCGACAACTTTTTAGCTTACCGTGCATTGTCATCAAAACCAAACATGTATCCAATATTTTAGTTCAATCGGAGGGTGATTACTGTTTTAAAATTCAGTTGCTAAGAATTTATCCACACATACTAACAAGACAACTCAAATATAATCTTGTGATAATAACCTTACATCAAAATTTTCAAGCCCAATTCCAAAGTGTCCGAACAGGCAATTCGAGTTCCATCGATTCCTCAAGCACTTTCCACGAATAGTTCCACTTAAATAGGAATGTGCAGTTGGAATTGTTTACGACGGTCTTAATATGCCATGGTTCTCCAGTTTCCTTAAATATAAGGGAAGAATTTCGTTTGTGCTTGTATTGCGACCACTCAAAGCCCCTTGTGTAGTTATGTGTTGGGCTTTGAGTGGTCTTGTGTAAAATTTGAAGAAAGGAAAATAGGTATACGTTTGCTGAGTGCTGTAGTGTTGAAATGAAATTAAATGAAATGAAATCGTTTATTTGCTAAATGTAGGTGTACAGATAAGATGTTCTTTTTATAGATAGTCCCTATACATTTTGCCTTACGGCATGCAAATTTTTATTCTTCTTTAATTTAATTACAGTACATTTAATTACCAATATTTATATAAAATTAAATTATCATTATTTCAAAGCAATAGCCAGTCCAAACATCAAAATTATAAACGGCTTGAAACAGGAAATTAAAAATTGTTTAGTTTAGTATAAGCGAAACATTATTTGAAGACATTAATATAATAATAATCAAACATAGCAATGAAATTTCACCACAATAAATGGAAGTTACAAGATTGAGATGAATAATATAAAAAATGTCAAAATAATAATCAGATTTCAGATAAAATCTCTACAAGTACCTATGTATGTCAATTGTTCATTATGACATCATCCTGTCTTTGAAAAATCTGCAAACCACTAGTCGGATTTACATATTAAGACATCGTTAGTATTTTCTTGACCGCCCAAGTGTTCTTAGATAGGTGACGTTAAAAAACCGGCCATGTGCGAGTCGGACTCGGGCACGAAGGGTTCCGTACACTTATCGCAAAAAACTGCAACAAAAACACGTTTGTTGTATGGAAGCCCCAGTTAAATAATTATTTTATTCTGTTTTTAGTATTTGTTGTTATAGCGGCAACATAAATACATAATCTGTGAAAAATTCAAAGAAATTCAACTGTCTAGCTATCACGGTTCATGAGATACAGCCTGATGACAGACGGACAGACAGACAGACGGACCGCGGAGTCTTAGTAATAGGGTAAAAACGTTTATATTTTGACTGCTGGCCGTATTTCTGCTAACTGTAGCAATCCTAAGTAATTTCCTTAAAGCTTCTAGGTAAAGGTTATATTTTGTCACCTACAAAAGCCTTATGCCGGCGGCAGACATGTCCGGACTCCGGCCTAATCTCATTTAAGCCAGGCGGCCTTTGGGGCCTTTGGCGTCGTGGCTAAATTAGTTTTGGAGCGCTGTTGTTTCGGATGCAGTTTCGTGTTTCTTATTTTAACACGTATGTGTACTACGTAAATATTCACCTGAGGTGGATATTCTGAAAAGCTTTATCGTAGGACTTTTTCTAAGTTTATCTTTTCTTCTGCCCACAGCTTCGCTACCGTGGCCTACCTAACGAACAGTACATTTAGTAGCACACTTAGCGCTACTGTAGCTTATTATCAGTAAAAGAAAGAAATAAAATATTTGTGACCCACGCAGGAGATACGAAAGATAAAAAAAAACAAACAATTATTAAAAATAAAAAAAACTCGAGCCTTTTCGGTCGAAAAGGCTCGTATCTCAGCTTATACTTATATATTATTATTTATTTTTTATTATATTTCATAATCAGATGAGTACTGCCTCATATTACCGCCTATAAACAAACAATTCATTTTATTATGCGTACAGTTTAGTTTTGAGAATACTTTTATTATGCGTACAGCTAAGGAGTGAAATTACCTGCCGGAGTCTGTGTTTCCCGATAGCTACAATCTAGGAGTCTTTAAGTCAAGAGTGAATAGGTTACTTCTAAGCATGCGTGCTCCACCGTCGACCACATCATCGCTTACTATCAGGTGAGATAGTAGTCAAGCGCGAGCATATATTAGATTAAAAATAAAATAAAAATGGGTCGGTTTTCTGTATTGAGAATATGGAGTTAGGAATGTGTCATACTTTGATACCATTTGACATATTTTCAGGGTAAAGATACAACATCAAATTCTTAATTTAGAAATCGGGGGTATCATCATCATCTTCGGCCTATTCATCTTCCCACTGCTGGGACACAGGCCTCCTCTCTGTGAGAGGGAATGGGCCGTAATTTACCACGCGGGCCAAAGCGGGTTGGTGGATGTCACATGTCTTCGAATTTTTGGTTCTAGGACATGCCTTTGGTTTTCTCACGATGTTTTCCTTCATAACAATGGTGCTACAACTTCCATGCCAATTCATCCATCTAACATTTCCAAAATAAATCTACCTTTTCTCACATACTTTTAATTTCACTATCATTTTTACCACTTCTTTATTATTGTGCGAACTATCTATCGTTAATGTTTTTAAGTAAACTTTTCTTTCCCTAAAGGCAGACGTAGTTAGCACCTACTAGAACTTTCTCTCTCCGGGTCGGATCGACCGCCCGGGGCTCGACTGCCGACGACTTGAGCTTATAATGGCGCGAGATGTTGAGATCCGTTCCAACTACTTGCTGGAATAAAGTGCACGCTGTTTGAAAGCGTATGTTTGTTTCTTTCATTTGGTATTTTATTTTTCATATTCGTCTGTATGATTCCTTGTTCTTAACGTAAAATTTGACACATTGAGCCACGTTGATAGCCTTAGCACTGGCCTCGCAAAGTTCTCTTTTTAGTCAAGTGCCGAAGGATAAGGTGTTTATCAGTCTATGTATGTATGTATGTTTGTTACTATGTGGCGTTCTAGAGACCAAACGCGTTGGCCGATTTTGATGATTCTTACGTCAACCTTGCGATTGTCACTGGCTACATTAAGATAAGATATTTATTTTTGTGAAACTTGAGTATACAATAGATTTGCATGATCTTAAGACAACATTTAGTAATAGAATCTACTTGTTTTGCCGTTCAGGGCGTACAAAAAAATTGTATTTGGTTATATAAACCGTTTGAATTTATATAATTAACAAAGAAACACTTAAAAAAATAAACAAGGTAGGCAGAATTAAAATATTATATTATACAAAATACGGTTTGTACGGTTTACCATCCGTTTTTTAAGCCGAACATAGCCCTAATGCACCTTTTTTGTGACCTAAAAAATATTTCCTTTTTAGTGGTTTATTAATTTGGTTATCATAGGTGTCTTTATTTTTTAAATTTGTTGTGACCGTGCTGTCATCGGCAAAGAGTGATACTGGATATTCCATTACTTTTGCAAGGTCATTTATATATATTATAAATAACAATGGACCTAATACACTTCCTTGTGGGACTCCATATTTAACTAGTTGTTTCTTTGATGAACGCGTTTCTTCTTTTTTAGTATGAATGCTTGCTTTAGATTTTTTTTTCGTTTTTTTAGATACGACTCTATGAGATTTAGTATGTTGCCTCAAATTCCGTACGCTGGAAGCGTTTACAAAGGAGAATATCATGGTACGCACATTAAAATTGGAAAAAAGAAAAGTGGTGGCTTTTGGGTGCCATATTGTGCGGGCCAAATTTTTTTTTCATCCTGTGGGGTATCAACATAAAGGGTTTATAACACTTATATTATAAATAAAAAAAGTTTATTCCAAAAATCAAAAAGAACAGACTGCTTAAGAAGCGAACTAAAAAGACGTAAACAAGAAGAAAATCATGCTGTGCAGTCTTAGGATACATATTCGCGAGCTAACTGACCAAAATTAGATGTATCCACCGACTGCACAACATGATTTTTTGCTTTTGCCCCTTAAAATATTTTAATATTTATTGTAGCTCCAACCGTTTGGCTGTAAAACCTGTGTTACAGACGACGGACAGACAAACAGACGGACAGACAAACACGTGAGTGATAGTAATTTGGCTCCGTTTGGACCCTTTGAGTTCGGAACCCTAAAAACTGTATATTGCAACCCCTGAAGGTGAACTGAACTTGTTATCCAAAAAAATCTCAGTTCCTGTGTAGAAACGAAAAGCCTACAGATTTTATGTAATAAGAAGTCCATTTATTCCTACTACAAATATATACTTTCAAGATCCGTTCTTAATGAGGCAGCTCCGACCAGTAATTACAATTTAATAAGGGATTCATTCAGATACTCTTAAGATATTAGCATATTTCTTAAATACTCTTGTCCGGAGTAATATTCAAATGTTGAGAGGAATAATGACTGTATAATGATATTCTTTGAAGAGCACTACAGTAAAGTTCAAGTTACTTTTAGACATAGTAGCGTCAGCCAAAGGTTTTGCCTATTTGAAAGTTGGAAATTATCCCAAAGCACAGAATAGAAAGTATACAGAATGACCACTGCCGCCGTCTTTGACAACTGTCACCTAAACTTGCCCGAGTCACTAGGGTTGCTACTATATTGATTCTAAATTTAAAAAAAGGAGTAGGTAGTTTGCAAACATAAATACAACGATTCGTCTAAACATACATCATATCATGCTTACATGCCTAAGCATGAAGCCAGAATATCAAATATCAATTGAAGATCACGATAATAATAACGAAGATTGAAGAGTACAAGACGTAACAATGGTGTACCTAATAATGACCCCACCAAAAAAAATATGACCGTAAGCATCTTTATGCAATTTCAATCTTCCTAGCTGTACATATTATTATGGTAGGAATGTACATCGCTCACTGAAGAGTGTCTAGATTAATCTACCAATTGCCGACAATACAACCAATAAGCTAATTGAAAAGAAAAATAACCAGCCAAGTACGAGTCGGACCTGCGTGCCGAGTATTCCATAGGACTTAGGATTTTCGTTTAGTTTTCCCTGTAATTTATTTTCTCAAAATATAAACTAATTAAAATAGTCGTTACTATTTTTAAAAGTTTATTTTATTATTTTGGTGCAAAATTTACCTCTGTTGTGTTTAAAAAAATAAAAGAGTTGTTGATTATAATTTTATTATTTAAAAATATTGCACAGGTTTTTTGCAAATTATTAACTTAAAAATATATATTCGTCGACTGCGACTGAGCTCGGTCCAATATTGCCCAAGAGTCCATATAAATTGTAATATAAATGTGTGCGTGCAAAATGGCTCTGTGTTCGAAGTAGCGTCTCTGTCTACGGCACGCCGCCGCTTACATACTTTGCGCCCAAAGGTTACTACTCCCGATATAAAAGTATTCTATGTCCTTTTCCAAGGTCCTATCTTGTATATTATATCAAAAATCATAAAAATGGTTTAGCGGATTAGTTGCGAGAACTTAATAAATATACAACACACAGTTACCTTCGAATTTAAATCAAGTATCCTTACTTAATATTACAAGTGCGAATGTGAGTTTGTTTGTTTCCTGTTTATGCTTAAACCGCTAAACCAAATTTAGATGAAATTTGGTATGGAGATAGTTTGAGACCCTAAGAATGACATTGACTACTTTTTTCAGGCGCGCGAAGCCGCTGGTAGAAGCTAGTAATATTCTAATTAAAAGTGTTTTGCTTGAACAATAAAATAGTGATAGTAACTTAATTTAACTGCTGAAAGTTTTAAAGTTCAATTATAAAAGTTTAACATGCACTTGTCGAAAATAACTATAGGAAGATTTTGACTGATGAGAAACTTTTGATAAACCAATTTGGTAGCGCCATTTCTTGTAATTGTCATAAATCAATGACAGAAAACACATAGACAAACGCTTTTGAGATTTCGCGGGCGATCGATATCCTAATTATCTCGTTCCTTCCTCATTCCTTTTCCCTTTATGTACGCCTTGATGACAGGTCGCCAGAACGAACCGAAACTTCAACTTGAACGGGCCTCGTATCTCAACCGCCAGCTTTCCAAGCCACATGGCTGGAGACTGATGCATCTAATTAGTTAGATTGCTGAGAACCTTGTGAACCGTGTCTATTAACCCGCCTCGCGGATATAAAACAATTGTGTGAAGAGTGTGGATCCTGAAGGATTAGTAAGTCGTCGTCGCCATTTTGCAGTTGAAGAACACCAGCTCGCTGCCACACGTGGGCTGGCATCGACCACCACAAGGTAAGGCGTACTACTTCCCTCATTTCCATACTAGATCACCCGAATTGATCCGTGTATATTTTTCCGCTTATTTTCAACGCACTATTGCCAAAAACCTTCAAATACAGTCCACTTTTCATAATAGACACAAGGATGAAGAGGTTTCTCAAACCGCTATAACAAAATTGTAGATTAAAACATTATAATTGGGAAGTAATTAAGTTTGTCTATTTATTGTTTGTTGCATTTTTAGGCATAAACCACTGGACCAATTTTGATGAATTTCCAAGAGACAGGCAGTGGTGTCTTATCCCATACTAAGAAACCGTGCCGACGTACTGTACTGATTATACTGGTTATTTTTTTGTACATCGATCGCGTTCGGTTCCGTTCCACGGATATAGATTGTGATCTATCTATCACCGTGGAATGGAACCGAACGCGACGGATTTACAAAATATAATCGGTATAATCAGATGAAAAACGCTAGTTACGTCGGCACGTTTTCTTTGTATGGGATGAGGCATATGTATGCTAGTTTTATATTATCAGTGATACAGGTATCATAGGTCCTTCTTCTTCGTAATTTTTTTCTTGATTTGGTATACATAAGATACTTGAATCTTGGGACTAAAATAATAAAAAGAAAGAAAATGTTTTATTGTTGTAGAAACTTATATGCAATTTTTTTATGCTTAGTGCTACGTTTCCTTAAAATAATTTCCAACATTCATGCGGGTAAAGCCACTGGCAGTAACTGACTTATTTATAAGGAAAACCTTGGTCACAATATTCCGTCAAAGATTTTCCGTTACATAAAAGTAAACAACTAACGACAAACTGTTTTCCGCAACTCCACGACCAAGCGCGTATTTTACGCAAAATACGCGCTTGGTCGTGGAGTTGCGGAAAACAGCCCGTTTTAACCTAACCTACATAAAAAAAGCTTTAAAACTGCTTTAAACCCGAGAGCTCCAGACTATGCTCTCAATAAAATGCCTATTTAATATAGGCATATACAGGCCTTCATAGTGTGAATATTTGTGTAAAAGATTTTCGTGAATATGTACACTATCTGACACTATGTTATCATGCAGCATGTCATCTGTACATACTACATACGTATAAAATATCGCTATTCGCTCAAGTCTGTACGTGCTGCTCTTTTTAACTACGCAAAAAAAAAAATACAGTTTCAACATCATATATTGGATTCCGGAAGATAAAGATAAATATATATTTATTGCATAACTGTGTACATTAAGTTCTTATTAATAAGCATTACATTTTTAGATTCAACGGTCTACCCAAGTCGGATATGCAATAAATAGTATTTAAACATAAATAATATAATATATTTTAATATAATATAGAAAAGAATATACTATATTATAAACCATAAAATTATACACATTCTCCAAAAAAGTTTACAATTTGAACACAATAATTAAATGATTAAAACGATTAAATATATGCACAAGAATAAAGATACAACTGGGCCTGAGCTAGGCCGAGCCTGTACTTCAGGACACAGTTCACTTGCCTGACATTAAGAACAATACAACAGTGGTTACGTTAACATAATAATAACAAACAAAAAAACAACAAAAATATCATTGTCATCCTAACCAAACGTGTATGCAAAATTTCAGTTAAATCGGTTGGGGATGACTGTTTTTAGGGTTCCGTACTCAAAGGATAATAAAAAACTTTTTGCTTTCGTCTTTCGTAGGTACAATTTTTTTTGCGGTATGGACACCGACTTCAAAATATAAAGTTATTTTTCACTTTGTAGTTTTGTATTTGGAAGTCAGTAGTATTTTTTTGCAAAAAGTTTTTTTGTTTCACTTTTTAGTTGTACCTACCTAATAGGCAAGTTAGTAAGGTAACTATAACGCCAGAATAGATTTCATGAAACTTGAACATAACCGGCGAAATGAGAGATCTGCGTACCCCTTAAGAGCGTACTGTCGTAATGTTATGTTATGAAATGGTATAAATAATAAACAGACATCCGATTGCAGCAATCTCGAGAGATTTGCCGTTATTTATTGAAGAGTTCTGTTGTCAAGTTCTTTATCAGATCTTCACCAATTTAAAATGGGACCAATTTCGAAACATACTTTTTCAAACAAAAAAAGAATTTTCAAAATCGGTCCACAATTGACGGAGATATCGGTGAACATAAACTAAAAAAAAAAAAACTTGGTTCAGTTGTAATTTGGTCCTTCTCTCAGCTTTTCTCCGGCATCTAATTGTTCATACAGACAAGATAAAAAGCGTAATAAGTCTGGCGTCTGTCTATCTATGTGGTATTTCAATCCATTACAATTTCACGCCAATTGGCTTAGGAGTTCAGGCGTGAAAGTGGGGCAAACAAACAAATGACTCTCATTTGTTAGATGGAATTTTTATTTTATTTTATGGTTTAGTTTTGATGCTGGTTGTATTGAAACATTTGGATGGAGAATTTGCTGACCTTTTTTTATTGGACAAGCTGGCTGGTAACATTATAAGAATATTCAAATTTGGACTGACTAGAATAAGAAATATTTATTATGTCAAAATACCTGATGGAAGATATTTCATTACAGAAAAATCATGGTAGAAGAAAGAAATATTTTTTTTGGTAATTCTTTGGTGATAGTTTCATGTCGTAAAGGATTTTTTTAAACCTGGATGCATATGCCAGAATCTAACTAATTGCAATGCGTAGATGATAGTTGTACTACGTGAGTTCAGCGTAATACTCTCAAATCTAGTCAAAATTTCACTACTTTTTTTTCTAAATATTTGACATAGGTAATGTGGTGTTCTGATTTACAGATCCACATTTTTTAACTCTATTTACAATTCATAACACTATACAAACCATACCTTCAAATATTTTGATATTTTATCAACTTTTGTTTTCTTTTTTTTGTTATCATCTGAAAAGCATACTTTTAGTTATATCTGATTGTTTTAATATCTGAAACTTAAATTATATTGTTAATTTGTAATTATTGCAATATTATTCTACTGTGATATTTTCATCCTTTAAGCTAGGTGTACACTATTATAAGGGTAGCGTAGACTGACCCCTTTGTGAACCGTTTTTATTCGTTCTGGTCTTTATTTCTTAATTTAAATTTGAATTTGAAATGTAGATATATGACACAGAACGATGAAAAACGGGCGTCAATTTTTAGTTTTGGATCTGGACTGAACGCCGAAAGACGGTTGAATTCTTAATACTACCAAGTGTACTATTGTATCTGAAGACTCTTTAAAACTGTAACTTATACGGCTGTGAATGTTATCAATCTTTGAGTGCATTAAATATATTTTATCGAGTGTGAAACTTAAATGTGAGCATTTTTACTGCGTCATTAACCTCGTCGGTCACCGCTTCATCTAAAAGGGGGCGTTTGATCGGCGTATGAAGCCACAGCCCGGCCTCCACACCCCTTGCTGCCTGTGCCTGCACCCCTTGCTGCATGTGCCTGCACCTGTGCTACTGCCTACCTGCTGGTTAGCCAGACTATTAGTTCAGCTGCCCTCGAACATCTATCTGTGTGCCTGCCTATCCGTTCTGCTGTCTACTCTACATCCTGCCTATCCGATTGCCTGCCCTACTCTACAGCCTGCCTATCCGATTGCCGTCGTGGTGCCTGCTTATCTGCCTACCCAGGGCCTACCACGTCTTCCTGCCTGGTTAGCTGCCCACGTCGTGCGAAGCCGGACCATAGTTTTTATTATCTTTATCCTTTTTCTTAGTTTTAATTTATATTCCCTTTTATTTTTAGTAACGTGGCTAACGTTAGCTCTCCGGAGCTTACGTTACGCTACAATAACCAATTCAATATCGACTACGGTTTTTTTATTTAAATAATCAAGTTTTATATGTTTTTGTATTCTTTTATACATTTTCGTTGTATTTTTTCTTTTAAAACAAAATTATACATATTAATGCGGCGTTAAGTGTTTCTCCTTTTTGAGAACACCACAATAGATATTAATATACGTTTATTTAGTAAACAGTAGCACATGAGAAATGAATATTGCGCTAATCGTTAGCCTGAATTCTAGACTAATATTAACGGTTGACGCAGTGGTTGAGTAATTGGCTGCTGCGCTGCGTGTCGCAGGTATATAAGTTTAAATGTTTGTAAAAGCACCCACGATACAGTAGTAATTTTTAGTATGGGGCAACATATAAAAAAATCGGCCAATGGCGAGTCGGACTCGCGTACGAAGCGTTCAGTAATTTAATCGCAAAAAACCAGGCCAAGTGCGAGCCAAACTCGTGCGCCGAGGGTTCCGTACCTACCCATTATACAGACAAAGATACAGATAAAGATGGACATAATTGCCTCTAAGCATTCAAAGCGTGATTTTCGTGGTTTCTGGAAGAGCACTAATAAATTGAGCATTCGACCAGGCCTGTCTGTTAGTTGGTGTAAGTGATGTGAAGGATATTGCAAACCTTTAAATCGGTTTGTTTTAAAGTCATCACTAGGGAGCTCTTGTTAGATGCTGGATGCTGAGCCCCGTTGTGGCAAGGTGGGCACACGTTTCAGTGCCAAATATGTGGCCAGGGTCATCAGGTCTACGTCTAGAAGTAAGTCCCCTGGACATGATGGGCTCAGTATATTCAGGCATTGGTATGGAAGCCAGATCAACAGAGTTCGGTGGGCGGGTGTGCTGTCAGAGCCTTATCAATTGGAGTGTGGAGTGAGACAGGGGGGATTGACCTCCCCTGCCCTCTTCAATTTGTATATGAATGCCCTGATTGAGGCGCTTAGCAGTCAACATTTCGGTTGTCATATTGACGGTGTCTGTGTCAATAATAAGCTTTAAAGGACAATGCTGACATTGAAAGGGAACAAAATCAAAATCATTTTTTTTATTTCACATAGGCCTACATGGGCACTTATAAAACGTCGACAAAAGGTGCACGGTTCGGGTTGGTCGTTTCCTATGGAGAAGAACCGGCAATAAACTCCATGGTTACTCTTTTAAAAATGGTTTGGTTTTACAATATTTCCATGTTACAGCATTAGTACTTAGATATGAGGGGACAACGTAGGCCCGACATAAGACAATAAGTCGTTAGAAACTAAAAAAAATTTGGGATGGTATGGGATCTACCTCCTAGCGGTCCATCCCGGGCAACGGCACCACGGGCTTGCCTGTGGTACGGCTGAATGATCCCACTTAAGCGGTGGTAGGCTCCGCAAGGGGCCGCCTGGCTCGCGACCACCATCCCACCGGAGTCCGGCGCCAAGCAGCTTGCTGTGTTCCGTCGGAGTGTGGGACTGCCAGTGCCTTTGGGGGAGAAGGAGGATGTCAGTTGCGCTGTTCAGAACCGGTCTTGGGCTCTGGGCAAAACTTGCCGGGTAACTCATCTTGGAGGGTAGCGGGATCCGAAGCACGGTGCCAGCCGTTGGCCGACCGCAGTCAGTAGGGGTCCCGAGTAGCACGCCAGCCACGTGCCAAAGGCTGCCCCGCCAACTCGCGAAAAATCCCGGTATGCTCCACCGTGCCAGCTGGCGACTGGATGGGAGGACCCGGTGGCCATATCCGGGGGGGTTCTGGCGTCCCCGCAGTCTCCAAATGAGTTCCCCACAGGTTGGGTTAGCTCCAGTGTTCCACTTGGTTCACTGAGCAGCGCCTCGACAGTTTAACTTCTTCCCCAGCAAACTCAAAAAAAAAAACACACATGACAAAAGCAAAGAAGAATATGGTGAAACAACGGCTGCACTTCCTCCCACTAAAAGTGCACCTCACTAACATCAGGGGGTTGCACTCTAATCTCGATCCGGTCCACCACCACCTTGAGACCGAGAAGCCGCACCTGTTTTTCCTAACGGAGACGAAGATAACAACCCCGTCGGACGTGGCGTACCTCAACTACCCGGGTTACTCTCTTGAACACAAGTTCAAGAAGCATGCTGGGGTCTGTGTGTACGTCCGCGATGACATTTGTTGTCGTCGTCTCCGTTGCTTTGAGAAATCGGATTTTTCTGTCATATGGCTACTTGTGGACACTGGCGTGGAGAAGTCTCTCTACATCGGCGTCTACCGATCGCACACCGGTGACCAGGAGACGACAGCGCTCTTTAACTGCCTCATAGAGTCGGCTGACATAGCCCAGCAACGGTACCCGACAGCGAAGCTTAATTTTCTGGGGGACTTTAACACCCATCATAAGGAGTGGTTGTACCCTTACCGAAAAACTGACCATGCCGGGTTAGAAGCGCGCAAGTTTTCTCTATCGCTGGATCTAACCCAGCTGGTGAATGTGGCAACGCGGGTACCGGATGTTGACGGCCATACACCCAATTGCTTAGACCTTCTGCTGACAACTGATCCGGACAGTCATTCGGTATCGGTCTCAGCACCGCTGGGAACGTCTGACCATTGTCTGGTGAAATCCGTGTCGACTTGCTCTCCTCCAGATGAGAGTCCTAGAGGCACGAGGCGAGTATGGCGATACGAGTCAGCAGACTGGGACGAGATGCGGCACTTTTTTGCGTCTTATCCTTGGCGACATGTGTGCTTCTCCTCGGGTGACCCCTCGAGCTGTGCGGACGCGGTTGCGGATGTGATTCGGCAGGGAATGGAGTATTTCATTCCATTCTCCGACATTCCGCTCGGTCACAAATCCCGACCTTGGTATAATTCAGAATGTGCCCACGCTGAGGCCCAAAAAGAGTCTGCCTACCAAGCCTGGGTTGGGGCCCGCGACCGCAAAGTTAGAGCGCGTAGGGTTCGTGCGAGGAAAAGAGCTTTTAATTCAGCCACCAAGTTCTGCAAGCGGGTTTTGCGTCGGGCACGTTTTGACCATATTGGACGTATTGGGGCCAAGCTGGCATCGCACCCTCCGGGTAGTAAACAGTTTTGGTCCCTGTCTAAAGCGGTTGAATCGAATTTCTGTCGTCCCACTTTACCTCCAATGCTGAAACCTGATGGGTCGCTGGCTCACTCTGCAAGTGAGAAAGCAAATTTATTTGCATCTCTGTTTGCTAGCAATTCACGTCTGGACGCTGGATCCAAGCAACCACCTACTGTTCCTCGTTGTGACTCTTCGATGCCGGAGATATCTGTGCACACCAAAGAGGTCCGAAGAGTATTGTGCAGTCTAGACGTGAACAAGGCCAGCGGGCCTGACGGCATTCCAGCGAGAGTACTGAGGCTGTGTGCGCCCGAACTTTCTCCTTTGTTGACACGCTTGTTCCGCCTCTCTCTTGTAAAAAGAACGGTACCAAAGTCCTGGAAGCTTGCAAATGTGCAACCAGTGCCCAAAAAAGGCAACCGTGCAGACCCTGTCAATTACCGTCCAATCGCCATTACCTCCATTCTGTGCAAAGTTATGGAAAGGGTACTGAACAGTAAGTTGCTGACCTACCTTGAAGACAATAATCTCCTCAGTGACCGTCAATATGGCTTTAGCCGGGGACGGTCTACTGGCGATCTTCTTGTGTATGTCACGCACTGCTGGGGCGAAGCCATCGAGAGACACGGCGAAGCACTTGCTGTTTCGCTGGATATCTCGAAGGCCTTTGACAGGGTCTGGCACGCAAGTCTACTTAGTAAGCTTCCTGCGTATGGCATTCCCGCTGGTTTTTGTAGCTGGATATCAGACTTCCTTTGCGAACGGTCGATCCGAATAGTCATAGACGGCTGCTCCTCTGACCTTATGGC
This sequence comes from Orthosia cruda, assembly GCA_964057195.1. Taxonomy (NCBI): domain Eukaryota; kingdom Metazoa; phylum Arthropoda; class Insecta; order Lepidoptera; family Noctuidae; genus Orthosia; species Orthosia cruda. The sequence goes on from OZ059844.1 coordinate 16,262,514, forward strand.
TATTGATTCCGGAGTTCCTCAGGGGTCTGTTCTCTCTGCAACTCTATTCCTGCTGCACATCAATGACCTACTTCAGCTTGGTATTGTTGGGTACGCAGATGACAGTACTGTTTCAGAGAGATACCTGTCCAGCGCAAGAACCAGCGTGGATGAAGTTCGTTCCTTGAGAGAGACTATGGTAGAGCGGACAGATTTGACCTTAAGCCTTGTCTCCCAGTGGGGTGATGACAATCTGGTCTCCTTTAACGCCACCAAAACACAGGCGTGTCTTTTTACCGCTAAAAGGAGTCTTTTCGATTGGACGCCTACTTTTCGGGGTGCGTCTGTTCCAGTGACTGATCGGCTTGAGCTCCTAGGCATGGAGTTGACATCCAGTCTTAACTTCGGCGCCTCCATTGAGTACAAGGCCCAAATTGCGGCAAAAAAACTGGGCATCCTAAATAAGGTGAAGCGATACTTTACGCCTGGACAGCTTTTAACCCTGTACAAAGCGCAAGTCCGATCCTGCATGGAGTATTGCAGCCACCTTTGGGATGGCTCAGCAAAGTATCAGCTTGCCGCGCTTGACTCGGTGGAACGCAGAGCTAAGAGGCTCATCGGTGACATTGAACTGGTGGATACCAAGCTTTACAGCTTGGCTCATCGCCGCAAGGTCATTTCATTCATTTCATTTATTCATAAAACAATCTACATTGTGTTGAATATATACACATGCAATTTACATACAAAAACAAAGAACTATGATTTATTAATTAATATTTCAAGTGACATTCAAGTAAAGTGCTAAAACAATTTCAAATATAATGTCCATAACTTTTAAAATAATGTCAAACAGTTATAAAATATAATAATGTCAGAACAGGATTAAAATATAATGTCAAACAGATTCAAATATAATGTAAAACAGATTCAAATATAATGTCAAACAGTTATAAAAATAATAATGTCAAACAGTTATAAAAATAATGTCAAATGATTCTAAATTATATAAAGTCAAAAGAGAAAAAATAATAATTAAAAAAAAGGTATATCATTTATTATTGTTTGACCTTAGTTCCGATATATTATATAGACACTTATCTAATAAAAAAGCTTTTAATTTTGTTATAAACAAGTGGGTGTTATAAATCAGGATCTTTATCTCCGAAGGCAACCTATTAAATATCTCCACAGCTTGGTACTTTGAACAATGCTCTACTATATTAAATTTTGGTGATATTAGTTGCTTAAAAACTTTTCTCCTCGTGCTCTCTCTAATCTCACGTTCTTCTCTTGATTCAAACTCATGTAGATACTTAGCAAAATGAGTCAAGAGGACCAATATATATAGGCTAGGTACTGTTAATATGCCCAACTTTTTAAAGTAATCTCTGCATGAGACGCATTGTGCAATTCTGACTATAGTCCTTATGGCTCTTTTTTGTAAGATGAAAGCTCTCTGCCAGTTATAACTGTAACTATTTCCCCAGAGCACGATGCTATACCTTAACCTTGACTCGACCAGCGCATAATATACAGTCTTTAACTGTTCTATGTTCAGTTCATCCCTAAGGCTCCTGAGAGCGTAACATGCTGATGATATGGATGATTCAATAACAGCAAGCTCCGGTTTCCAATTTAAATGCGAATCTATGTTAATTCCTAAGAATTTAACCTTGTCTACTAATTCAATCCTGTCTCCATTTATTTGTATATCTAATTTGTCATTATGACGAGTCGTAGTCTTAAATAATATGAGGTTAGTTTTACCTGTATTTAGCAATAAGTTATTAGCTGTAAACCATTCGCAAATTTTTTCTATAATTATATTTGTATTTAATGTCAATTTTTCTATGTCTTTTGCCCCAATAATTATGTTTGTGTCATCTGCGAAAACAACAAGGTTCTCGTTCGGCTGAGTTTTATTCATGAAATTGAGTAAGTCATTTGTAAAAATAATATATAGTATAGGTCCTAAAATTGAGCCTTGAGGCACACCACGTTTTACGTAGGTCATTTTTGACTTGTATATTACTTCGTGATTATTCTCGTCTATACCTTTAATTTCTACATACATTCTTCTATTTTGCAAGTATGATGTCATAAGTTTTAATGTCTTGCCTCTTATACCATAATGTTCGAGTTTAGCAAGTAGTAGTTCATAATCTATGGTGTCAAAAGCGGAGCTGAGGTCAACAAAGAGTCCAGCTACTTTCATTTTTTCATTTAACTTATTAACTATATCATTTATTAAAGTGTTCATAGCATCCGCGGTACCAACGCCTTTCTGATAACCAAACTGTCTCAGATTGATAATTTTGTTAATACCTAAATGCACCATCAGTCTATCTTTAATGACTTTTTCAAAGAGTTTTGATAAGGTAGGTAACAAGGATATAGGGCGATAATTTTTCGGATTGGTCTTTTTGCCCTTTTTGTGTATTGGAATCACCTTGGCCAATTTTAACTGGTCAGGAAAAATTGACTCATCGATGCATTTATTGAAGAAATTGGAAAGAGGCGAAGCCAATATCTCTACATTCTCCTTTATAATCGATATCGGTACGTCGTCGAAGCCGCAAGAATGTTTATTAGCCATTTTGCTAACTAACTTTGCAATCTCATTTGGTGTAGTTGGCTTGAAAGTTATATCACTTTCAACTCTTTTTGTCGCACCCATCAGAAAAGTCATCGCTCCATCCCTATCTTTATTAGCCATCGATGATTTGAATACGAAACTGTCGTTAAATATATTTGCAATATCCTGAGGATCAGTGATTACTTTATTGTCTATATTTAGGATAAAATTTTTACGTTGCCTGTTTTTCTTCTTTTTAGTATATTCGTTTACTATTTTCCATGTTTCTTTAACAATATTTTTTGCGCTGTTCAAATACCGTGATATAGCTTGCTTTTTGGCTTGCCTAATAACTTTTCTATGAATTCGAACGTAGTTTATTTTATAATTTTTGATGCTGACATTATTCAATGTTCCAGAGCATAGGACTCTTTTCATTTTACTTGATACTTTAATACCTTTTGTAATCCACTTTATTGTATTGTTATTTTTGGACTTTATTTTAATTGATTTTTTGGGATAACAATCTTGGAATATTTTGCTGAAGTAGCTTAGAAACTGATTTATACCCATATTACTCCATGTTTTTTTAGTAAGACTCCTTTTGAAAACGGAGTTATTTTTCTCATTAAAAGATCTTTTAACTACCGTGGTGTACTCCACCTTTTTTGATATTTTGTTGAATCCATCAAGAGCCACATAACAGAAAAGTCCACCATGACCATCAGCTAAACCATTATGATCCACAAAACACTGCTCTATGTAGTCACTATCAAGATTTGTGATTACGTTATCTAGACACGACTGAGAGTTATTTCTGATAAAGGTCGGAGTTCTCACAAGATATTTAAAGTCATAACATGTCAATGTGCTTAAAAAGTCAGAAGATTTTTTGTTTTCAACAAGTACGTCTACATTGAAGTCCCCACATATAATACAGTTCTTGTCAATAAAGTGGTCTAACAATTTTTCTAAGCTAGAAATAAAGCTTTCGAAGTTGTTATCATAGGGACTTCGGTAACAACAACAAATGTATAACCCGGTTGCAACATCTTTTGCACCACATATCTCGAAACTTTCGGCTCTGTAAAACTTACTGATTGACTCAATGTTTTCGCATTCTTTCATTTTATGTGCCAAAATAAGAGTACCTCCCCTTTTCTTGTTCGGCCTTGTGTTACATGCGACTAAATTATAATTTGACATAGCAAATACATCGGCAGATTTGTCATTCAAGAAATGTTCTGATATACACAAATAGTCTACGAGATTACCTGATGTTTCAATATATAATTCGAGTTCAGTTTTTTTATTGCTTATTCCACATACATTCTGATGAAAAATCTTTAAACAACTAGTATCTGATAATAGGGTGCTATTACTTACGTCATATGACATTACCTCTTTATTCTCGAAAAAAATCACTATCATTTACAATTGTAGGTGAAACATTTGTTTGTGAGGACGAATTTACAAACACTCTAGATGTAGGTGTTTCCCTCGCTTTTAGTACCAAATTAGGAGTAGTTTGTGTAGAAACATTTTTAAACATCCGTTTTGCCTTTTGATCTATGAGCACATTATGCACATATTTTTGATAGTTGATCCTGTACTGTAACCGCAATATATCCCTATAAATTAATTTGCATGCAGTTAGCTTGTTCAGTAAAGGTTTTCTATTATAGTCAAAATCATTATGATCAAGTGTAATAAAATTAGAATTTTCACAATTATTGCATACAAGTTTTAAGGTACGATTAACATTTGATACATTTAAATATTTATTATGATAAATTTTACTGACAAGGACGTTTGTATTTTGTATATTTTGCAAAGTGTGATGCAGATAACTTAATATATTCAATGGATTATTGTCGCTAACACCTCCAATTATTAAAACAAAGTCAGATTTTGTGAAGTCCTTACATATAGTTGCACATGTGCTTAATATGTAACTAAGAGGTGCATTTGGTTTAATTACCGACGTAACACTAAAACTATTTCCCACAAATTTTTGTAGTGTATCTCTAATTTCATATCCGGTCTGATCAGCGAAGATAGCTATTTTATGCTTTGGTGCCATTTCTTGCAATAGTTGTTTACAGGATCCAATATCTGTCAGTTTATCTACGCTTCCATTAGCGTCCATGTTTTGTGTAGGTGTTGACCGTGACTTGTTCTTGCTTGTTCCCTGTATTTCCCTATCCGTCGATATATGTATACCTCCATATTCTTGTTCCTCCGCCTTGGATGTAGTTGACTTATAGATATAGCTGACTTGTAGTTCTTTGTAACTGTTTGTAGGCGACAAGTTCCCTGATCCTGTTACTGAAGACTTATCCAAATTGTTTTTAATTGGTGACTTATGAATGAGTGCTTCTGACGCATTCACATTTCGGTTCATTGACGTTATGGCATGCATAGTAAACTCTCTAGAAGAAGTTCTGGGTAATCCTGTTTTCATAGTCATTGTCCTGAGTCGACGTTGATATTGTGGTGAATAGAACCTCATAGGTGTCGCCGCTGTATCTGAGGTAGTAGAATCCTGCAATCCCACTGATTTAAAAATCTTTATTTTGCTTTCATACTTTCTAATTTTGTCTTTTAGTGAAATATTTTCTAAGTTTAAATTATCTATTTCTGAGTTGGCAGACTGTAGTTCCAATTTTAGTTTGTTAATTTCCTCATTCTTTGCGATGATATCCATATTTCCAGAGTTATTATTGTTGGGTAAACTTTGATAAGATATATCCATGTCAAATTCAAACTCGCTTATGTTTAAATTATGTTGCATTTGTGTTCTTTGCGTGACGTATATATTATTATCATCTTCCATGTTTCAACTTCAGAATATTTACAAAAAGTCCAACCTATATCCAGTTCCGAACCAGGTTGCCTGCTTGTCGGTCTTCTACAGACTGTATTTCGGTGAGTGTGCTCAAGAACTCCACGACCTCATCCTACCAGCCCCCTTCTACCATCGGACATCTAGACGCACTGCAAGTTACCATCCCTACCTTGTTGCCATTCCACCAATTCGCACCAAGCGCTTCCAAACATCCTTCATAATGCGCACAGCGAATGAATGGAACTCACTACCTGCGTCTGTGTTTCCGAACGCATTCAACCCGAATCTCTTCAAAGTTAGAGTAAACAGGCTCCTTCTGGGTAAGCTCACTCCATCGTCGACTCTGTCTCTGTCACCTATGACTTAGACTAGAGTCAAGAGCAAACCCATATCAAATAAAAAAAAAAAAAAAAGATTATATATTATATAAAAAAGTTAACAAATGTTAACTAGCATCTAGAAGGCCTGCGAAGGTTCTTCCGAGCGTGCGAATTTGATAGCTCGCAGGTTTGCACATTGTACTGCAGAAATAAAGGTGACGCTCTTTAGAGCATAATGTACCACCTTCTACACTTGTAACCTGTGGGATAAGTATTCACGGGCGTCGTATGGAGGCCTTCGTGTCCAGTATAATAACGCGTTCAGAAAACTGATGGGATTGCCTTGGCGTTGTAGTGCGTCAGGGATGTTTGCGGCGGCGCGTTTTTTTTTTACGCGATAATGCGCAAGCGTGCAACATCAATGGTGGCCCGAGTTATGGACAGCACTAACAGGGTTCTGAAAATGATTGCTGACAGAGTGGTCTGTTCGTATATATACGTAGTTCATTGCTTTCGGTTACATATGTCACCGTATCGTGTTGTTTACTAATACATAGTTTTAATGCACATTTTGACTAACCTTAAGAGTCTTCACTCGAAATAAAGCTTTAGAATTTGAATTTTACCGCCACAATAAAATTTTAAATATGTAGGCAAATCTAGATTTTCGCGAAAATTTGAAAGAACCATAATTTACTATAATTTTCAACTTTTAAATTTTTGGAATTTTTCCTTTATTTGTGCTGTAAGACCTTACTTTTTGCCAAATTTCGTGATTCTAGGTCAACGGGAACTACCATATAGGTTTTCAACCCAAAACCTATAGGTTACTTCCGGTTGACCTAGAATTAGTAGGTTACTTCTGGTTAAAAGCAAGGTCTAACAGCACAAGTAAAGGGAAAATTACGAAAAATAAAGAAAGGTTGAAAATTAAGGTAAATTTTGGTACTTACAAGTTTTCGCTAAAATCTAAATTTGCTTATATCTTTTTATCGTGGTGACTCAAGACCTTGGTTTTTATACACCTAATAGGAACTATAGACTTCAGTATCTGGTATAAATACTTGCTAGGTCCACCCGTTCCTGAGAAAATCGGTGGTGACACACGGACAGACGGACAAGAAAGTGATCTTATAAGGGTTCCTTTTTTTACCTGTTGAGGTACGGAACCCTAAAAACAGCAAAAAAACACGTTTGTTGTATGAGAGCCCCACTTAAATATTTATTTTATTATGTTTTTAGTATTTGTTGTTATAGTGGCAACAAAAATACATCATCAGTGAAATTTAACTGTCTAGCTATCACGATTCATGAGATACAGCCTTAAAGACAGTGGACTCTTAGTAATAGCACGGGGTCTCATTGCTAAGAAAGAAAATTTATCAAATAAATCTCACTAGATGGCGCGACATTCTATTGAATTGTGTGTAAATTCAATAGAATTGTGTATTATTAACATTTTCTGGAATTAAACATAAAAATTGTATGTTCTTGTTTAATCAACTCTCCTAAGTACAAAATTATGGAATATTGGGCTCTTAATTAACATTTAAAAGATTATTTGAACGTATCATTTAAAATTGATGCCAATAGATGGCGCATTTTTAAATTTCTGTGGCATTCCACTCGGTTATTAAAATTTTCATTGTAACACATTTTGGTGCTTTAAAACTTTAAAAACGTACAAAAAAATACCATAAAACAAACCTTCATTGTATTTAAAGAAAAAAATATTCACGAACCTAGTAAACCATTTTACTTGCAAGTCGCTGCTAACACCATCTATTGCCGTGAAACGGGATCGAACGCGATTGATGTACTTACAAAAATAACAAGATTAATCAGATGAAAAACGCCAGCTACGTCGGCACGGTTTCTTTGTATGGGATGAGGCATCTGTATGCTAGTATTATATTATCTTTGGTAATAGGGTCCCGTTTTTACCCATTGGGTACGGAACTCTAAAAAGAATCAAAATTGTTTGCTTTTAGGAATTCTTGGAAGTACTAACCTTGTTACGAAAAAAATCTTTCACTAATAGGAAGCAGAGGAGCATTGGTGGCCCAGTGGAAATAGCCCCGACTTACGTGTCGTAGGTCATGGTTTCGAACCCAGGCAGGCGCAGTACTTTGTTCAAATTATTTCATTACCACTGCTCTAAAAACGGTGAAGGAAAACATCGTGAGGAAACCGGCATGTCCTAGAAACAAAAATTCGTAGACATGTACCAGCACTGGGCCCGCGTGGTTGATTAAGTCCTATCGCCTCTCTCACAGAGAGGAGGCCTGGGTCCCAGCAGTGGGATCATTAAAAGGCTGATACGCTTAGATTACCAGGCTCCTAAAAATCCTGCACTCCCCAGGGAGAGAAGGATCCATAAGCCCAGCCACCATTTGCCCGCGAAAACAAAAATACTACTTTGTATATTGGAAAATAAACGGTTCCAGTAGGAATCCAGCCTGTCAGGATTCTTAGAGCACAGTTATTTTCCTTTTTGAGGAAAATACAGTTCAATAAACTATTTTAAAGTTGGCTGGCCTTACCCGGACAACCTCATATACAAAAACTTTTTATCGCAGAACTTTTAGAGTGGCAGGATAAGTTGGACGCCAAAGAACACCAAGATAAGAACTTGTCAAACAGTTTTAGTTGATAGTTTGAAAACGACGCCTAAGTGTCGTCGATTACCTTACTTGATTTGGCTCTCGACTTCGCTATTGTCATCAAAATTCAACACTTAAGTCATTAGGTACTGTCAAGTACAGGTATACAGGCATTTGGTGTGTGTGTACACTCAAGTACGTGTGTCATATTCGGCACAGAACCGCACTCGCATTGGATCAGACGGGTCTATAAAACCACATTTTTCCAAATTGTGTTTGCAGCGGCCTACCGGGGTATACTTTTGGGACAATCTCACCGCACTATTCCCAAACCACTGCAACTCCTGAAAGCCAGAATCAACAGTGGCGACCACTAGAATAGCGCTGAGGCAATGAAGTTCGATGAAGTCACCGAGAATTAATTTAATAGTCTTGGATCCCGCAACGAAATTAATCAGAAAAGAATAACGGAGGAGTAGAAAAAAGAATAGAAATACTTACTTGGGTCTGCACCGTACCCTTGTTCTATCTAGATTGAATTACGCTGATTCGGTTTACGGCCCACGCTTGCTGGCTCGAACTGATAGACTTATACAGAGAGTCCAAAATTCATGTGCTCGTTTTTGTTACTCAGTTCCCCCTAGAAGTCATGTCACACCCTTTCTAAACAAACACTACATTCTTAAAATGAAGTCGAGGCGTAAGTTGCACCTGGCTTGTCTACTTTTTGGTGTGATTTAGACTAAGAAACCGCGGTACTTATACGACAAGCTCAGTTGGATGACTAGTAAACGGGAATGTGTGCCCAGACTTTGTGCGCAGCAGCTCTCAACACAGTCTCATAGGACGGCGGCTTTCACTGGCAGTTTCCGATACGCTGCATCCAAGGTGTGGAATAATATTCCACCACCATTAAGGGTGCTTGGTACAATCCATACGTTCAGATCACGTTTGCGGCAGTATCTGATAGATGCTCAACGGAAACAAGACATGGTGGCTCTTAGTATTTCAATTTTATAAGATGTCCACAGTACCTACTTATCTATTCAATCTGTTACACAAAATATTTCCTATTGTTGCGATTTGTGTTCCCAGTCCGGAAGAACTGTTGTGTCATAGTATTTTTTTTCTTATTGAACCTATCTTGAACATCTTTACAATAATACCTTCCTTTGCTTGAATATTATGTTCCCTATATCCACTACTATACTACCTACACTAAATAAAAAGTATAACCCTTTGTTTTTATATCTGCACTTTTAAACGCTCATTTACGTATTTATGTTTACTCATTTATTATTATTTTATTCTTAAATAAAACTGTTCGCTCCGTCACTTGCCACTAGGTTTAATTGTTTCGGAGTCACCCAATCGACACCGGCTATCGCTGAAAACCAGCGCTGTGGCTCTGTCTCGCACACGAGTCCCAGCATTATGCTGAGCGATGACCGTTTTGCGTAGTTGTGACGCATACTTTGTAATTATTGTATTTGAGTTATTTTTTGTTATTTTTATGGTATGCGTCGTGCCTGGCGCAAATAAACAATTTTTCTTTCTTTCTTTCTTTTTCACCGTCATTGGTGTTCTTTAACTCAATGGATTGAATTAAAGAACACCACTGACGCTACAATTAAGGCATATATATACCCTAATGTTAACTCAGTACTGGCCGTGTGTCCACTCGGAGCCAGAATATCAATATTGAACCTCTTTTTGGAAATATTCTTTGATTTACATATCCTATTTCAGTTATGAAATAATTGCAGCCCTCAATTTTTCCGTGTAAAAATATTTTTAAACATCTCAGTCGTCTTGTCTGGACCGAAGGCTCCGGCGTCCACCAGGCAGAACACGTTTCCCGCAAAAGATCTTCGATGTGCGTGAAATATACTAAAAACCGACTTCACGGGCGCCCCACAACACCAATCGCGACCGGCGGGCGCAATTAACAATTACAAGGGGCGAAACACATCTCGATTAGATGTTTCCACAAGAACCCGAATTCACCGTGTGTCCATTACAAGTTTTCTCTTTCGACTCTTGTCAAGTGTCAGCTGTCAATCCAAAGCTGTCAAATCGCTGACAGCTAACTGACATGGTGTTGCAATTAATTATCAAATAGTGAACGAAACGTTTGGTTCAGAACAGGCACTAAAGCGCTGGAAGGCCCTTAATGTGGGCTATTGGGACTGAAATATTTAAAGAGATTGACTCGCACTTGGCCGGTTTTTTAGATCTTATTTAGTAGTTTAGTTATGTTTGTTTAGAGCTATAATGGCTGGAACGGCCGCAAGTTAGGAGTTGTCTTTCGTATATCGTAATTCATGAGACACATTATATTTCACTGCCCTGCTATGAAATGATAAACCCTACTTCAATGAGAGGTGTGAAAATCTGTGTGTCGATGTTTGCTAATTAATCACGCCCTAACGACTGAACGGGTTTGGAGGAAATTTAGCACACGGATAGAGCATTTATCTTGGATAAGGACATCACTTTAGTAAGTTCCCGTGAGATATCTTTCAACAATAAAATAATGCAGTTCATAAAAAAAAGAACTGCTATCAGAAAAGCAACAAAACTCTTTACTATAAATTCTATTCGAATACAAATCCCTAGCAAAATCAAAATCAATTTTTTTATTTCACATAGGCCTACATGGGCACTTATAAAACGTCGACAAAATGAGCACGGTTCGGGTTGGTCGTTTCCTACCATGGTTACTCTTTTAAAAATGGTTTGGTTTTACAATACATGGTTACTCTTTTAAAAATGGTTTGGTTTTACAATATTTACATGTTACAGCATTAGTACTTAGATATGGGGGGACAACGTAGGCCCGAATTATGACAATAAGTCGTAAGAAACTAAAAAAAAAGAAAAAGATTATATAAAAAAGTTAACAAATGTTAACTAGCATCTAGAAGGCCTACAATGTTCACACATTCACAAAACAATCGGTAAAAGAATCTATACAAAGGTAAAAAATAATAAAAATAAGTATAACAAGACTAAATTTAACATGTTGCACAAATTTTGTTATCAATGCTGTAACTATTCTTAGCAAAGGGCTTTAAAGATGATTGAAAACCATTTTAAAAAGTCTAATTAAAAGAAGGAAAGAAAAAATGAGATTGAGAATAGTTAGAGACATCCACATATTTGTGCCGTTTACAAGTTACCAGGGAAGCTGCATGCGCAGAAGGAGCTAAGGCCAAATGTTTTTATCTTCAACGTAGTCCTTGATTTTATAATATGCTTTTTTAACAAGGATACGTTTGATGTAGTTTTTGAACCTTCCATCGGTCAGTTCTATAACTGACTTTGGCAACTTGTAATAAAAGCGTATACTGTTTATAAGAAAAGACTTGCAAGTTTTCGTTAATCTGAATTTGGGTATTACAATTTCGTGCTTACTGCGAGTATTTAAATTATGGAAGTCGCTTCTAGTTTTGAAAAGCCCCCGATTTTTACGGACATACAAAATACATTCCAAAATATAAAGTGAAGGTAGAGTCAGATTTCTCTGAGGGACTCGCGAGGACCCATTTTATAGATTGCGCGGATTGCCCTCTTTTGTAGGATGAAAATTGAGTCAACGTCTGCTGCTGATCCCCACAGCAGAATGCCATAAGACATAATACTGTGGAAATAAGCATAGTATACTAACCTAGCTGTAGCTACATCGGTTAGCTGCCTTATTTTCCTTACTGCATATGCAGCCGAAGCCTAGCCATTTAGGTAAGTCGCATGTCATACCCCCGGGTCCATAGGCCCATTCCCCAAGCTCGTCTGTCCACTATTGTGACCGTGTGACGTAACAGCTGTATAGTAAATTGCTTCCACCTTTCCGAATAATCATTTCCTTTAACGGACATTGAATTTTAGTTACAATTTTATTATTTTCTAAAACTAGGGTGAAGTTTTATGAAGATGTTATTTTAAATTATGAGAAAATAGGCCAATCACAGAAATTGCTTTACATCTTTGATTATTATGAATTGAAAACTCAATGTTTTTATTTATTTTTTACTAGCTGCCAGAGGCTTCGCCCGCGTGAATATCGAAAATTTTCCCAAGGGAACACTATACCGGGATGAAAAGTAGCCTATTTGCTATTACAGACAAATATATCTCTGTGTCAAACTTCTTTCATATCTGTCCAGCCATTTGAGCGTGAATTCACAAACTTTCGCCTTTATAATATTAGTGAAATTAGTGTAAAGTGTAATAGGCTCGCGTTTGACCACTATCTCGCCGAATGCTAAGCGATGATGTGGTTGACAGTTAAGCACGCTAGCCTAGAAGCACTAGAAGTAACCTATTTACTCTTGACTTAAATACCCCTAAGTTGTAGCTTTCATGAAACATAGACTCCGGCAAGGAATTCCACTCCTTAGCTATACGCACAATGAAAGTATTCGCAATCAAAATCAGCTTGTTAAATTAAGTTTAGGTATGTGCTTCCCTATTATTCCCGATGTCCACCACTTAATTTGTAACCTCTGGGGGACAGCAAAACAACTTTTAAAAATTATTCTCGTTGTCCACCACTGGACGTCACAACTTTCTAAATTATTTCCTATATTATTTATTTATACAAAATAGATGTTATACATGAATAAAAATGTATACCCAAAGTACCAGGCCAGAAACATGAAGAAGTATATGCGGGGCTGGAATCATGAGCGGTAAAGACTCACATACTACCAGGAGAAAAGAATCACGAAGAAGTAAAATTTCATTATTGGTTTTGCACCCCTGAAAGAAAATAAGGAATTTTTCTGGAATAAAAATAGCCTGTGGCCTTTAGCTATAGTGTAGCTTTCTGACAATGAACGAATAGTCGTTATCTTATACTTAATCAGTATATATTACATACAGATACAGATACTTCTACAATAAAAAAAAAACATCTTAAAAATATAAGATAGAAAATCAATTATAATAAAGCCACTTTAGTACATCAACAGTTTTTATTCAGAATTAATTAAAATTGTCACAATGAGAGCACCAATTTTAAAACTAGCGACATTTAATTGAAATGCACTGGCTCGTGCGTTAATCCCTTTCCGATTAATCCGTGCAATAACAATAGAACAGGAGGTCGTACATCAGTGATTTTAATCCAATTTATTGGTTATAAATGTTTGACTACGAGTATTCGATACTGTGTTATAACTAAAACTGAACAAGCAATTCCATGAAGTATCTGCTAACTACTACTCGTAGTATTGGCCCAAAAATTCAAATACAGATCGATTTATGTAATTTTCTTGTAAGATGCGATGTAATAACTACATTCTTATTCCATACAAAACTTTACACCGACTAAGAACTATCCGTAGATGAAATAGTTGTATAGATTTTTTTTTATCAAAAAACTTAAACCAATTTCCAAAACAAAACGGGTCCGTGCCCACTCGACCCGACTAGACTCGACCCGAAGAATAATACCAGATGTTTCACTACCAATTTAGTGCCAATTGTACAGTCAGGCAAAGTGATATTTAATTCTAAATAAACTTATTAATTTATTATACATAGAATATTTAATATTTTGTTATGATTAATTTTATCCTAATAATCTAGTCAGTGATTTAGTTTAAAAAATGTTGCTTTTTAAATATAGCATCTACCTCGCTTACACCGGTTTTCTGGTAACAATAGACGAAGCGGCTCATATCTATTGCTCGAACTCTTTTTAACGCAGCAAAAATGCAAGTATGTGGGGTGCCGATAAGATAAGAAAGTAAAGTATGTATGGATAGTTTGTCATTCACAATATCAGGTGAAGAGCCTTCTCATGGCAGAGTGCGTAAAAATATAAATGCATTTCATATCATATTAACTTTAAAACTTTCACGTTTCATAATTGAATAACAATTTATTACGGGAATTTAACGCCATGATTTCGATTGTTTATTTACCTATTTCATCCATTTTTTTTTAATTTTAAATCAACGTGGCCAAAGTTTATTACACTTTGGTCATGTATACCGGCTGTACCGAGAAAATAAAGAGAATTCCACAGTGTGGGCCTGCATTAATAAAAGAACGAGATTGAAGTGCATTGGTCAAGTGAAAACAAATACACAGTGCATATTCGCCACAGTGCTAACCAGATACTTCCAAAAAGGTACTTTTGACAATTTTAGATAACATTAAAAATGAGGCGTGTGAGAATTTTATTATTATTATAGAAAGACATTGTTGATTTTGTACTGAAAACTGTTCTTACTTGAATGTTGATAATTTATAGATTTTTTTTATAATTTTTTTGTTGATTTTGTATTTCTAAAAACTTTAATCTTTTAATTGTGTTGTTTCTACCTAGTCCTGGATTTTTTAAGATCCTTAATGTTTAATTTTTAAAGATAATTTAGTTTTTTTTTTAATATATTTTATAAGTTAGTACCTACTTGTTAACCTAATTATTATAATCACGAATAAAGACTGATCCAATAAATACCACCGTGCTACTAGTTATAAGATTGTTATGATAATTAACAATAATCTGTGATTACTACTACAAAGCGTATACTATTTTAAAAAAGATAAGCACTTACATGTTTAATTACTGATTGATTTATCCAAACATTATTTAAATTTTACATTTTCTGTGGTGCAAGCGCTAAATCAACACTTTTCTATTGACTATACATCGACGCTTTAACGCCTATCAAAACAGAAACTTGCAGGTATTATTCTTCGGGTCGAGTGGGCACGGAACAAACAAAACACTACAAAGCGTTACAGCCAGATATCATTACAGCTTCTATACTCGGAATTTTAATTCGATTCCAAATTTGACATTAGCTACTGTCATTTTGTGAAATAATGATACCACATATAATAGTGTAGTGATGAACACAAAAATCGATAAACAATCAGTGTTTGAATAAATTACGGCTACCGAATGGTCTAAATGCGTATCCCATGTTGTCAAAGAAGAGGAAAACATGAGTAGGCTAGATATGTTAATTGACAATATCACAGACACATTTATAATAAATGTTACAGAAAGTGACAGCGATAGCGATAGCGATGACGGCGACAATATATAAAATAAATTATTACCATAATACATCTATCTGTTTTATTTGTCATGTTCCTTCATGATCACATTTTTTATTTATTTCACACACAATTATAAAAGAAAAGTCTCAGATCGTTAATTAATCGTCAAAACTAAATTATCGGTTCAGAAATATTTAATTTCCTGATATACTTAGTTTACGAGAGTAAAATTATAAACGAGAAGAATCGATCCGGAAATATTCCATTTCCATATCGAATAATTTTGCAACGTCACTATTTAGTACTTGTCATAACGTTGCAACACCGAAATTTTCAAATCTGGAATCGAATTAAAATTCCGAGTATAGTTTCATATTTCACTAAATGGAAATTAAAATTAATTTCCACAAAAACAGAAGTCATAATGTTCACAAGAAATAGGTCATTACCAAAAAGGCACTTACAAATAGGTGATACGGTTTTACCATGGAGTGTAACCATCAAGTACCTTGGGGTAATACTAGACAATAAAATGAACTGGACAAAAAATATCCACTACCTCCGCGTTAAAGGAATAAAAGCCCAAAACTGCCTACATCCAATTTTAAAACGACGGTCTAAAGTCAGCTCAAATACCAAACTAAAAATCTACACAACCCTTGTCAGACCATGCATTACCTACGCGGCTCCGGTCTGGAGTAGTACATGTGAAAGCAACTACAGTAAACTACAAGTAGTCCAAAACGAGGCTATAAAAACTGCTTTTAATACACCATTTCAGACTAATCTTAAAAACTTACACAGTCAATTAAATTTCCCAACATTAAAACAGTTCCTTACAAAACTCACTTATAAGTTTTATCTTACAACTAACCCACTCATCTAACATTCTAACATTGGTCAAACACGATATAAAAATTTAAAATACATCGACACATATCATCGATACCGTCTCCCACATCACTTACTGCTGTATGAGTAACAAAGACGAAACCACTCGATGACCGGACTTTTTCTTACGTTCGACACAAATGTAGGTAGTTTTGGAAAAAAATCACCCTCACTACACGAAGTTCATTTGCTTTTTTTATTGTACGTACTTAGTTCTTTAAGTAAAATTAATTGTTAATTATCAGTATACTTTGTTACAATATCTTTTAAATAGTTTGTGTTAAAAAGTGCGTTTGTGTCTTACCATCGCGCTATAAGTACATTAATAACTGTCTAATGTAAGTAATAGGATATACATGTTTCATAATAAGTAGTTCTGTTCATTACTTTTAGTAAACGTAAATGTTTTATATAGGCGCTATAGTCTGCAAAAAACACGCTTATCTTATGTTTAAATGCTTTTAGAATAAGGTCTAACTGTCATTAATTTCCTTTTATTTATGTGTAAATAAAGTAATTTCAAATCAATCAATCACTACAAAGCGAAAAATAACTTTCTTTTCGGAAGTCGGTGACTTTGGTACCAATTATTTCGTTTTTGCCACCTACTTCCAAAAATAAAGTTTTTTTTCACTTTATAGTGTTTTAATTTGGAACTCAGTTTATGTTTTTTATTAAAACGTTTTTTTATTTTTGTCTTTTTAGTGCTGGTACTTATTACCATGAAAATACGCATTATTAAAGATAACATAAAAACTACTCGTCAGATCTTGATCAAATTTAAATGGGACTACATGAGAAGCATCAAGCAACAGCTTTCAAATAATAAAAGAATCATCAAATTCGGTTCAAATCAGTAACAAATATAGATCTGAATTGAGAACCTCCGCCTTTTTGATGTTGGTTGAAAAAGGTTTACGTATCGGTGTCATATTGTCGCATAGAATCGAGCCTTTCTATGAAAGCTTTAAATAGTTGTTCTTTCTAGATTTTACACCAACCCAGTAATAGACAAATCTTGGTTCCATCTGATTTATGTTTGATCGCAGTCCTCTGTGCTAAGTAAATGTAATATCTTGTACAAAGTAGCCCCAACTAAAAAGCAAAAGCTTTGACGATTTTAAACTCCTTTTAATCCTTTCTAATTATTACAAAGATTCAAAGACAAACTATAATCTTTCATCACCTAATAATACTTTATTCAAAAGGTACCGTTGTTTAGTATGGACAGAGATTACAAAGGTGTTCAAACCGTTAATGTTTCAGCAAAGGGCAAGAGGTTCTATTGAAGTTGTCAGCACAAAGGAACGGGGGATAATATCGGACTTGACATAAGTGAAGTCCACAGAGCTCGGACGCATTAGAGTTAGAAACACCAATTAATTTGCTTGGCCTTCTCTAACTAAGGCTTCTAACTTGGGGTGGGCTTCCCCAACCTTGCTAAGGGTTGGCTTTTAGTTTAACCGAAAACAGTTGAATACCAATATTTTATATAGAGCGACTGTCTATCCGATCTCCTTATCTATACTATGATTTTTAATTTCTTTGACCCAACTGACAGCTGCCAATGACCTTTTTTTTTTAATGTTTGTAGCGCGGAGCATAGTGTTGTAGGTAAGGCTCCAACATAAGTGATTCATCGAATACTACTTATTGGTGTAAATAAATGTTTTATGAATATGCATGTATATAAGTATAATAGTATTCATTCACATAGTGCATAAACTTTTATTGTGTTAAATATGAAATCAACAGTAAAATAAATGCTATCTATTAAAATAAAGTCTGACATAAATGAGTAGAAACTAAATAACCAATTTCTTAACAAATGCAATTTATTTTCCGTGAAATAGTTTCATTTTTAATCAACTTTCGATCACTCAGGATAGCCAGGATACGACACTATTGTTAAGTAACGATAAAATGACAACCCCCAAAATGTCAGTTTAGTCTAAGAAATAAAAAATCTGAGTATAGTTACGTTGTTAGTATAGTTGGACAACAAGATACCCCTTGCCAAGACTGACGTCAGGTTATTTTGCTTCAAATTACCCGTAAAGACTGTTTAAGATCTACAAAAGACAGCCAGGTTCAATAGCTTAATGTGCTTTCTGAGGCAATCTATTTACCCGACTGTGCGACGCAAAGAAGGGTAATATCTTTATCAGTCTATGTATGTATGTTTGTTCCTATGAGGCGTTCTAGAGACCAAACGCGTAGGCCGATTTTGATAATTCGTACGTCAATCAATTTGTCGGAACCTTGCGAGTAGCTACAAAAAAAAGAAAAATTACAGATTTTGCGCATCATATTGTAGGGTCATTGTTTTTTCTTCCTAACCCATCTTGGGGTTATCAAAATAAAGGGTTTTAAGAGGTGATTAAAATATATATATATATACAACTCATCTGTATAAATATACTTCGAAAAAATAATGACAGCTAAAAAATTATTAAAAAAAAACAAAAAACCAAACTGCTTAAGAGGCGAACTGAAAAGACGTAAACAAGAAGAAAATCACGCTGTGCAGTCGAAGGATGCATGTGGTTTTTGATCAGTCAGCTTGTGATTACATATCCTCCGACTACATAGTTCGCTTCTTAAGCAGTTGGGTTTTTGTTTTTTTTTATTACTTTTTTTTTGTGGATATGTTCAACCTTCCACGGACCGATCTCGGCAAGCATTCCATAACCTTAAAGATCGACAAATGCGGCTATTATTGTTAAGCAATTACTAATAGAGCCGCCATTACCAATAATATTGGTAGCCACGCTATGAGCTTTGAGCACATAGCGTACTCGCTTTTCGCTCGAAAAAAATCGGTGGCATTACCATTATCCCAAATTTGTTGTTCATGCCACCTATAGGGTCTCAAGATATCATACCGGTACTAAAAATTAAAAAAAAAACGTTTTGGTTGTGATGGCGTTTCTACCATTGTTGTAAAACTTGTTGCTGATATAATAGCAAATCCACTAAGTCATGTTATAAATACATCAATAAGCTCAGATATATTTCCGCATAAACTAAAGACAACTATCATAAAATTATTAAATAAAACAAGCATCAAGGAAGTTTTGGCGAACTTAGACCAGTAGGTTTAATTTCGGTATTTTATAAAAATTTTGAAATGATAATTTATGAATCTATATATAAATTTGTAACAAAACATACATACAGACATAATATATTATGCGAAGAGCAAAAAGGCTTTCGAAAATATAAAAAACATCAAATGGCTATATTTGAACTGATTAAGGTGATTATGACTAATGTGGATATAAAAAACCCTGTTTGTGCTATATTTATAGACATGATAAAAGCATTTGACTATGTTAAACATGACACGTTCCTAAAAATGCTAAAAGATTACGGTATAAGAGGCAACGTATTTAATCTAATAAAATTATACCTCACTAATCGAAATCAATACACAGAGATATCAAGAGTATGTACCAAAACTAAACGTGAATTTATATATCGATCTAAATGTAGAACAACCAAACTTAGGGTGCCGCAAGGTAGTGTACTTGGGCCATTGTTATTTTTACTTTATATCAACGACCTGCCTCGCCAAATTCGTCATCCAATGACACTATTTGCGGATGACAGCAAAGCCATAATTGCAAGCGTAGACAAAACTGAATACGAAAAAGACATAAACAGCATACTTCAAGCAATAATTAATTGGCTCAATAAAAATATCCTATTCATAAATCTACATAAAACCAAAGTGATGCATTATTATCAGCGGCTACAGCCAGATGACATAAATACTAAATATAAAGACCAAATCGTAGATACAACCTCAGTGGCAAAATTCCTAGGAATACATATCGACAGTCAACTGACGTGGAAACCCCATGCTGACTACGTTTGCCAAAAGCTAAGTAAATCTGCCTATATACTTTTCATTCTTTTGAAAACACTTGTGACAGCATACCATGGCTTAGTTGCGTCATTGTTAAGATACGGAGTCATATTTTGGAGTAATTGTAGTGAAAGGGAAAGAATATTTAGGGCCTAAAAACGTTGCCTTAGATCGATGACCAGTCTGAAGTCTACAGAAAGCTGTGTACCAGTATTTAAATCACAAAATTTTCTCACATCACCATTCTTATATATTCTTGAAATTGCCCTATTCGTTAAAATTAATATACAGTTATTTACCTCATTGATTGATATAAAGAAACGCTCCTTTGACATTTGACAAATTTTAAATGGTTATGACATAATTATATTGATTTTATTTGACATTTGATTTATATTTGAGCAAATTATTAATTTTATTTTAATTTGACATAGCTACTTGTAGAGATTTTATGAGACATCTGATTATTATTTTGAAATTACTAATATTATTCATTTGAATCTTATAACTTCCATTTATTGTGGTTAAATATCATTGTTATGTTTGATTATTATTTTACTAATGTCTATAATTTTGATTATTGTTGTATTAAAATAATGTTTCGCTAATAATATTCCCTGGTATGATATTTCCTGTTTCAAACCATTTTATGTTTGGACTGGTTATTGCTTCGAAATAATGATAATTTCATTTTATTTAAAAAAAAGACATTTCTGTAATTAAATTAAAGAATAATAAAAATTTGCATGCCGCAATGAAAAATGTATAGAGACTAACTACAAAAAGAAAATCAAATCTGTACACCTACATTTAGCAAATAAACGATTTCATTTCACAAGTTTCGGCTGTCATTGCCATAGTCAATGTTGTCAAGAGCTTTAAATTTCTTGGTTTACGGTGAAACTCACTGACACGTTTGGTTCGTATGTGAGGGTGTTTGACAATGCCGCAATGTCTCTATCAATATCCGTCAAATCGTTTCTGTGCTCTGTGCTTAAGTCCCTTGAGGTATACTACAACATTCGGGCAACCATTTCGTATTAAATCTGTACCTATTACATTGGAGGATGTAGGTTTGGGAAGGAATTCTAGGTAGGTACCTGCTTTAATTAGAATTCTCGGAACCTAACTGTCAAATTGTTTAATTATGAAGTTTATATTGTTTCAAACATTCCTAACACAGTATGAATCATTCTTAACAAAGTTAGGATCGATTTAATATTGATAGATATTTTGACAGTAGGCCAGAAGAAGCGATCTCTTTCACAATCTTGTTTATTAAAC
Organism: Orthosia cruda; assembly: GCA_964057195.1. Lineage (NCBI taxonomy): Eukaryota > Metazoa > Arthropoda > Insecta > Lepidoptera > Noctuidae > Orthosia > Orthosia cruda. The sequence continues at coordinate 16,283,908 of OZ059844.1, forward strand.
CAGCTGAACAAAGGTTCAATAGTTTTTCAGAGAATTCTGAACATTAATTTGAAAAAGCGCTATTAATTGAGACCAAGTAAAAACTAATTGTTATTGTAAAAGATATAGTTTTGATAACAAAATACCAACAGTTTTCAGTTTCTTTGAACCTCGGAAGCATATTGCAAAATGTTGCAATTGCAAGTTTTAATTAGATTTGAATTTATATTATAAACATGAACACAATAAAAAGCAGCTACAGAAACAGTTCCATTGTAAGGGAGTTTAACTGAATAGTTCGAATTAAAGTTTATTTTTGTTTTCTGTCAGAATCCTCCAATTTATTTTCTGACTAGCGGACGCCTCGCAGTTTCACCCGCGTAGTTACCGTTCCCGTGGGAATACAGAGATAAAAAGCCTATGTCACCCGGGGATAGTGTAGCTTCACAACGGTGAAAGAATTTTTGAAATCGGTCCAGTAGTTTTTACGTTTATTTGTTACATAAAAAAATACAAACACACAAACGTACAAATCTTTCCTATTTATAATGTTAGTATAGATATAGATAAATATTTACCAGCACCGAAGTGCAATCTAATTAAACATTTTGAAAAAGTAATTATATCCCGACAAAATTGCTTCACAAAATGGTTTTTAACAATAAAGTAGGTCAGTTCACCCAAGTTTTAAATTAAAACGACAAATTAGTAAAACAAATTATCTGACACAGAATTAAAATGACAAAGTAAATACCTAGTATGTTTCTGTTAATGTAATAAAGCTATGAGATTAAATATTAAAGACTTAATTTGTTCCCGGGGCCAGGTTCTTTGTGGTGATCACGTAATTATTTACTGATCTCTTTTAATTACATACGTACCACAGATAATATAATACTAGCATACAGGTGCCTCACCCCATACAAAGAAACCGTACCGTCGTAACTAGTGTTTCTCGTCTGATTAAGAGGATTATTTTTTTTGGTAATTCGATCGCGTTCGGTTCCGTTCCACGGAAAGGGTTTTCTCACTTCGTGACAATTTTTTTCTTTAAATATATTGACGATTTGTTTTTTAGTATTTTTTGCTCGTTTTTACAGTTTCATTGTACCAAAATGTGTTACAAAACAAATTTTAAAAAATTGAGTGGCTTGCCTCAGAAATTTAACACCGCGCCATCTATTAGAATCAATTTCAAAGGATCCGTTCAAATAATCTTTGAAATGTGAGTTAAGAGCCCACTATTCCATAATTTTGTGCTTAGGAGTGTTGATTAAAAAATAACATACAATTTGTATGGTCAATTCCCGAAAATGATAATTTTACACACAATTCAATAACAAATCGATGCATATCGTGCCATCTAGTGACATTTATTTGAACTAAATTTTATGTGTTGGCACTGGGACCCCGTGATATGTACGTAACAATACCAGTTTTGCCAAGGGATGTCGTGTTACCCAGATATTGTTTTACAGTACTCCAAGGCCTCCAAGTCCTGAATTACTTTGAGTCCAAGTAATTCTTAGCTATAACTGGTTAGACTGCAAGCCAACCCAAACATCGTTGGGAAAGGTCTAGGCATATTTATTGACTTACATAGCATCACACCTGTATTTCGCACGGATCAAATTTCTAAAAACAAGGGTTCCCTTGTTCCACAGGCAGAAATTTCATAGAATTTCGTTTTACAGCAAATATTTCATATATGAAACACATTTGCTGCGAAACGAAATTCTATGTCTTGTAATTGTGTTTCTGTGAAATATGTTTTATTCAAGTAAATAGTCGTTGAAATAATAATAATCGAAATAAAATACAAGGACCAAATAGCATATACCATTCAATGAATATTATAATCATAATTTTTATTTGAAAATGTATTATAATAATTTTTATTAAATTAGTAGAATATTTTTTTAACGAATATTATTTTCTCGGTGTAGTTTATCATGGAATTTTATTTCAACGAAAATGTAATACTAATAGGTAAAGTAATAAGTTAAAATAGATATAATCTGTTCCAAAACCGAATGTATATAAACAACCGGAGGCGCAAACGAGGCCAGCCAACTTAGGTGAGGGTTGCACTTACCGCAGCGCCGGAGAAGTTGCAGAAGCAATTTCAAAGTTTCAGAAGCAAATTATAGGAGGATATGCATTTTGTCAAAGATACGAATTTATTAATTGAAACGTTTAGAAATATTTTTCATGGTAATAAGTTTTATAGTAACTAAACAATATGAGGATACAGAATATTGGATTTGTTATTCTTATGAATATCGAAACATTTAATTTGTAACAAAATTCAATATTTTTTTTTTTTTTAAAGTTAGTATCTGCGTATTGATTATTCTAGGAAATTATAATATGAGAAACAAAATTCTATAAAACAATACAACCGTACAACCGTATTTCGCTCGCTATGTTATTTCGAGCCAATAGCCATCAAGTGGGCACGAATTCAGACTCCAGAAATTCCAGATGGCAAACCCAGTAACACGTTTTGCGAACTTTCGAACACTAAATTAACCAGGGCTCACTTTTAATTCTTCCTTTTTATTATATTATGAATTAATTATATTTTATTCAAATTTCGAGGTGTCTGTCTTCGTTTGTGAATTTCAAAGGGAATTTTACGATAATAGTTTTTGGCGTTCAATAACGATCAGAAAGTTTTCTTATTTGATGTCTGATTACTTTTAAGGACTTCGACGTAGACTATGATTTTGTGCCCTATAAGGTCTCATAGAGTAGGATAGATATTATAGAGACTTAACCTAATGATAATAATTATGACAAAATAAATCTGTACAATATAACACAAGAAGTTCACTAACGTCATATCCCCAGCTCCACTTAACAAAATAAAGAGGAAAAAGTAAAGAAAACTAAACGAGCGTAAATAGAAAAATAAAACTCATAGCCAGATCCTTTCATAAATTAATTATTTCTCTAAGAAGAAAGTGTGTGTGTGTATGAATAATTTATATTTTTTCCGACACGTCTCTGTGGAAGGGTCATTTAGATATGTAAGTAGGATAGGTAGGGTTATTTTCGACAGAGGTAAATGTACACACATTAACCACATATATTAATCCTGTTGAATGGCCGTGGAATCCGTGGATGAAATCTTAATGGTTTTTGATTCGTAAAGGAAGTTTTTGTGGTGTTTGTTACCTGGACTATTAATTTTGGTATTGAATATCCAGGTTTTTTTATAACTTATATTTTCCCACTGCTAGCCATAGGTCTTTGTGTTTTGCGGATTAGGAATCGTTCCTGACGAACGAGTCCTTTGGACGATGACCAAATTTGCATGAGACCCGCCTCCAACAGATATTTTGTATGTGTTAGTAGGTCCATAAGGATCTATTAAAAGACCAGCAACCAGTTTAAACTTTTAAATACATGGGGGTTACCTCCCTCACAGAGGGATGCCTGTGTCCCAGCAGTGGGAAGATTATAAGGTTAATGATAATGATGACATGGGGCCTAGAAAAATAACCCTCTTATTTATTATTTCTTATTCGCTACAAACATGTTATAAAAAATAAAATAACAATATTAAAGGCTATGAGTTGTATAGGCGTCACCTGCAGTCGATCGTTAGTATATTTAACTGATTCGTAACAGACTTCATTATTTCCATTACATAAACTTATCACTTGTACTAGGTATTTTTGTTTGACCTCAGAGTACAAAAAAGATTTTACTTAATATGTTTGTTTCATTACAATAACAAAAAAATGTTTTTTTTTTTAATTTTTTTTTTTTATTTGTGATTGGTTTGCTCTTGACTCTAGTCTAAGTCATAGGTGACAGAGACAGAGTCGACGATTGAGTGAGCTTACCCAGAAGAAGCCTGTTTACTCTAACTTTGAAGAGATTCGGGCTGAATGCGTACGGAAACACAGACGCAGGCAGTGAGTTCCATTCAATTAATAATAGTTTTAATTATTATTATTAAATATGAATTAGAACATATTATTTCTTGATAGCCGTATTATATTGAATGTCATATATCTAGTCAACAATGGTATCCAAGCAACACGTATTTGACTAAATACGTTTTGCTTGGTTACCGTTAGACTCGTTAGTAGACTTATGACACGCCTCCGCCGTGATTCCTAGGAATCAGAGGCGCCGGGAGCGCATCCATGTGCATCCGCTGTCGATCTCTATCTTATAGTGAAGGTTTCTCAGTCGGCAGGTCACTGTACCAAACTCCCACTTCCTTCCTGATACAGAGTAATTGCAAGCTTGCACTCTGCTTCCGACTGCAAACTCTCTCACCCCTTCTCTTCTGCCCCTATGTAGTGCCTTTGGTGGAGCTCTAATCTTGGCTACCAATCTCGTTCATACCTCTCTTCCGAACATGAGCATATAGGGCGATTCGCCTTAGATGACTGGCGTAGCGTATCAAAAATAATAATATTAAAACATCATTTTCTCAGAATAGCCCGCACTTTTAAGAGACGTCACCATAGTAAAAATGTAGCATCTTACTAAGATCACAACTAAGATGTTTTGACTGAGATACATATCTGTTGGTCGGTTTAAGAGTTGGGGGGACGTTTTGACTCATCGTCCTTTTTCACGCCAGCTATGATGCTACTCTTAGAGAAGCAATTCGATTTATAACACACAGATAAGCGATTTTTACTAATCGAAATTGCAAGCAATTCGTGTTCGTAGTCGCAGCGGAAAAATTTCGAATATCTTAATTTCAGTTTAGCAGATAGTTAGTGTATGACGTCGTGTAATTGTGTATGGTAACTACAAATTTGTGTATCCAACCATTGGGGAGCTAATCAATAAAAACTGTTTCCGCTGGAACTACGTCATCCCAGCGGAACCCTTTTTTTCCTATGCACGTAGAAGAAAAAAAAAACATCCAATAATTAGTTTGTAACGAGAGGTAAATGTGTATGCTTGAATGAAATTTGTGTGACATAAAACTGCGGCAATAATCAAGTTTCCGCTGCGCTGACGTTTGGCAATTTGATGAAAATCATATAAAACGGCTTAGTGCAGAGTTGAATTTTTTTATGCACGTTGCTTTGAATTTGTGTGTAATGATTGTTAACACAGAATTAGAAAAAAACATACCGTTCAGAAGATATACACGTAAAAGTAAAATAAGGTTATTAGGTCCAAGAACTTAAAATAGGAACACTAGAGCATAACTTATAACTTTTATTTGTATCTTTTAAGGGACTACAATGTCTTGCCAAGTTTAATTTATGTGGTCTTAGTAATTAATGAGCAATGGCATAATTTACTACGGCTTGAGTACTATATTGTATGATATCCGATTGCAGGACTTTTTAATGGAAAAGCAAAATATTACTTATTCCGATGATTAGTTTATTAATGCAACTATTCACATCTAAAATTTCAGCTCTATACACTAAATAATTAAAGAGATATAATAAAAATACCAGAACAACCGCAATACATGGATAAACCGACCAAGTTTGAATGGCTACAAAAAAGCGGCCGTGCAGTATAAAGAGCTAACGTTCTAAAATTTCCAGTGTTGCACCATTATTGGACTGGTACAGCTGTGCACACAAGTTTTGAACAATTAACTAATACTAGTATACTATTTTTTTATAATTTTGGAGTGTACTTGTCATTACTTCATATTGACGATTCACTGTGTTTTTTGTGTACATCTTTCGTTGGAGGTCCTGAATAAATAAATATAATAATAATTTTCGTGATAAAAATAGTAGGTCACTTGATTTTTAACCGACTTTCCAAAAAGGAGGAGGTTCTATGGTTGGCAGTATATGTATGTACTGATTTCTCAGTCAATTGTGGACCGATTTTGAACATTATTTTTGTTTCAAAGAGTAGGTTCCTGAATTGGTCCCATTTAAATTTGGTGAAGATCTGATATAGAACTTCGGAGATATATAATAGAACACTTAAACAAACAACAGCACACCTCTCGGGATTGCTGCAATTGCAATCTCATTTCGGGTTTTTCATCGTCATTTATTCGGTTAATCTATTCCGGCATAACTTTGGGCATTGTGGGTACCTTACTATAGAACTTGCTCATTAAATTATTTACCATAAAAATACAATTGGCTTTCAAATAAAAACATTACAAAGTGAAAAATAACTTCAATTTCGGAAGTCGGTGTCAAAAAACGAAGAAACAAAACAGAAACACCGACTGCCGAAATTAAAGTAATTTTTCACTTTTTAGTGTTTTTATTAGTAAGTCGGTTGTATTTTTATGTAACAAAGTTTTTTTTCTTAAACTTTCAAAATTATTTGCATCTGTAACAAATGCATTTATTTACCAGTACTTATATTACAAAAAGTTATTACTGTAGGTAATTATTATGTCCTTAATATTAAGCTAGTAATAATTAAAAAACAAACTTACACCAGTAGTCATTTCAAATGTCGAATTTAAAAAGTTAACAGTATACTATGGAATAATTTAAAGTAGGTAGGTATTTTCTTAGCATGCGCTTCCTCTTCTTTTTTGTTTATCAGTCACAACCAACTCCCTAAAATTTACATAGTAGAACTTAAGATTTACAATCTATATGGGCTTCAGTAGGTAATATATTTTTTATTTATATATAATAAAAAAAACTGATTCATTATATCAATGTTTTTAACAATCTCGGGACACTGGGGTCCCGAACCTTTGAAAGGCGTGCGAGGGGCCGAAGCTAACTCGCAGAGGCCCTGTTAACTATGTATCATGATATGTGACACCAAACGATGATTATTCGTAGACGCACTACGTAAGAGCACCCAAGGACAATCCCCGGTTGGTGCAGGACTATTGTCAATATGGAGACAAAGATATTGGGCTATGGGTTTGGCAGGTTTAGTGGATCGATTGCCTAAAACTATAGAATGACTATTAGCCCCTGACTGACCACTGGTGAATTACACGGCTATAAAATGGCAGGGGGTGACTTGCACACTCAATTACGGTGCTTGAGGAGTGGAGAGGTATACCACGGCTATCAGTCCAATACCGAAAATACGGTAAAGATCCCTACCAGGATGATTCCAGTAAGATTATACTTCTTCCCACCGGCACTTTTCCTCTTGTGAATCTTCATTCAAGCCAACCAATTAAGGCAAACGAGAGATGGGAGCTCTGTTCCCCATCAGTGTTCTTTCCGGCCGGCCAATAAAGGCAAGCGGAAGATGAGGGTCAACTGACAAAACTTCTCCCAGGAGATCTGGTCCGTGGGGCCGCCACTGCCCAGCAGCTCACCACAAAGCTGCCCTGCGGACCTATCTCTGTTATTATTACTTTGTTAATAATATTGTTTTTTTTTAAGTATTATATTAACATTAACTAATAAATACTTTTAAGAATACAAAGTTAATGCAGTTGTTTTATTTTCTGCAAACTATTGTGTTCGCACCTGTACGAAACTATTAAACACAATAACGAGCTATACTGGAAATTTTAGAACGTTAGCTCTTTATACTGCACGGCCGCTTTTTTGTAGCCATTCAAACTTGGTCGGTTTATCCATGTATTGCGGTTGTTCTGGTATTTTTATTATATCTCTTTAATTATTTAGTGTATTGAGCTGAAATTTTAGATGTGAATAGTTGCATTAATAAACTAATCATCGGAATAAGTTATATTTTGCTTTCCCATTAAAAAGTCCTGCAATCGGATGTCATACAATATAGTACTCAAGCCGTAGTAAATTATGCCATTGCTCATTAATTACTAAGACCACATAAATGAAAATTGGCAAGGCATTGTAGTCCCTTAAAAGATACGAATAAAAGTTATAAGTTATGCTCTAGTGTTCCTATTTTAAGTTCTTGGACCTAATAACCTTATTTTACTTTTACGTGTATATCTTCTGAACGGTATGTTTTTTTCTAATTCTGTGTTAACAATCATTACACACAAATTCAAAGCATCGTGCGTAAAAAAATGCAACTCTGCACTAAGCCGTTTTATATGATTTTCATCAAATTGCCAAACGTCAGCGCAGCGGAAACTTGATTATTGCCGCAGTTTTATGTCACACAAATTTCATTCAAGCATACACATTTACCTCTCGTTACAAACTAATTATTGGATGTTTTTTTTTTCTTCTACGTGCATAGGAAAAAAAAAGTTCCGCTGGGATGACGTAGTTCCAGCGGAAACAGTTTTTATTGATTAGCTCCCCAATGGTTGGATACACAAATTTGTAGTTACCATACACAATTACACGACGTTATACACTAACTATCTGCTAAACTGAAATTAAGATATTTGACATTTTTCCGCTGCGACTACGAACACAGCAATTCGACCGATTTGCACTTGAAATTGTCTTAGAAAATACTTGCGCGATTTTTCACCTAACGGGGCAACTTAAATTGCGTCGTGCTATCAGGAAGATCCCTTACATTATATTTGTGTTTGGAGGTATGCGGAACAGATTGTAAAGTCCCACAAACCTCCATAGAAAAGGGAGGATCCTCCGACCAGATGGGTGTTGTGTCTGTTCCGGACAACTGCCCAACGAACGGTTATTGTCGGACTGTTGTATGTGTTCAAATCGCGCCGAAAACTTTGCCTTCGCGATGCAGGATTTGTGTGACGTCATGTCATTAGTTCGTAAGCGGCGGCGTTGGTGCAGCTACATGTGTTTGATGCCTATCCTATATGCTAGTTCGGTAAAATAGTTAGAACATTTTTATACTTTATTTTTATATCTTGCTTGATGTCGTGTGTTCAAATCCGGGCAAGTACCAACCTGACTTTTTCAAATTCATATGTACTTTCTAAGTTTATCTTGGAGATCACAGGCAATGTCGAAGTAAAACATCGTGAGGAAACCTGGACTTGTATTGTTAATGTAAGTCTAAAATAGGTAAGTCAGAGGCCTGTACGGTTACCAGAGGCGGCTTAATTAACTCTGATACCAGAGTTGGCCACATCCTCACACGAAAACTTCCTGTTTTCGTTTGGTTGAAATGGTTTAAACAATAAACAGACATGCGATTGCAGCTATCCCGAGAGATTTGCCATCATTTATTGAAGAGTTCTGATGTATATATCCGAAATTCTTCATTGTATCTTGATGCAATAATAAGATATATATAAAATATCAGCTTTCAAATAAAAAAAAAACCATCAAAATCGGTTCACCTAGTAAAAAGTTCTGAGGGAACAGACATAAAAAAAATCCTCCTTTTTAGGAAGTCGGTTAAAAAGAACAAGATTTTTATATCTTACTTCCTGCAATGTCCATGCTCGCTTACAAAGCAAAAAGGAAGAAATAAATATGAAATTAGGTTTCAGGAATATCTCACAAGATTCTACCTGTCTTCGGTAATATTTCTATTTGCCTGACCGTTTCCAGAAACATCGTATTTGAGAAAATAAAATCTAAATCTGTCTTTTCATGCCTTTTGTAAGATAATAGGATTAGGGTATTATCCTGTCTGAGCCCTGAAAAGTAAGTTTTCAGGGCTCAGACAGGATAATAGGATTATAGTAGATTATAGTTTCTTTGCTGTGGAAATATTTCAGAAAAACATAAATTTGGTATTAAGTGAGAAATGGCGAAGTTATTCATACTAATTCTACATATTACGAGTATAGTAAGTATATTTGCGCAAGTACATGATATCTATGTCTGTACATCTGTCTGCCTGTTTCTTTGTTATATTTTCACGTGTAAATCGCTGAAGCACTGTAGATGAATTGTGGTAAAGTGATAGATTAGTCCTTAGAAAAGGTCATAGGACACTTTTTATTCCGGGAATTCGTTTCCCTTTTACTTCGATGAAGGCAAAGCTACTGATAGATAACTATACTAACTAACTATGTTATAACTAACTAACTAACTAACTATATATGTTACAAGCTTTTATTAAACTTGCAAGGTATGTATGTAGGAATGTAAGTGTGTTCGGATGAAATCTTGCAACTTAATTTTAAAGCAGTTATAATCATGATCATTTATTTGTCTGAATATGGTACATTAATGGTCTTAAAATAAGTAAATGGTATCATCACATTCTGCCAAGTATGGCGTGCAAATATAGGTACATACATTATAGGACATAGATAATTAGGATGTCAAAGTATCATTCAAATAGTAATTTAAATTATATATTACAATTCAATTAGGATGTCAAAGTATCATTCAAATAGTAATTTAAGTTAAATATTACAAATCAATTACGATGTCAAAGTATAAAATATTATGAAGATTAGAATTAATATTTGTTTCCGGATATTTAACATGTATATTTATATTTTGGTATGTATAAAATACAGACTAACCACGCTCTGTTACCGTAGGATTCTCAGCTACTTTGGTCAGATTGCCCGTCGGGAACCAGACAATCTAGATAAGTTAGTGGTAATGGACAAGGTGGATGGGAAAAGACCCCGCGGCCGGTCACCTAACCGCTGGTCAGACCAGGTAACCGCCCTCACTGGACTCTCTGTTACAACCGCCCTGAGAGTAGATGAGAACCGATTGAAGTGGAAGAACATCGTGCATAAAGCCACGAGAACCTTTCAGGGACACAACCTTCAGTAATGAAGAACGCGACCAAGAAGAAGCATGGTTAGCTAAGTGACGTCATGCCAAATCCAATATGGCGGTCGGCCCATAGTGGCGGACTAGTTATTTTTTGTGCACTGCCATGAGATGGGTATCAAATGAAAGGGTTTGCTAAAAAGAATACGAAAAAAGCTTGTTTTACAAAAAGTTTTTCATGAATAATTTATTTGTCAAATATTAAGATTCGGTATTTAAAAATGAAGCAACTATATCTTTCCTACTTTAATTCTGCATTTTAAGTGGCCGCTACTCCACGAGGAAAGTGTCAACAAAAACCTCGGAAATAGACGGCCGTTCAAATTAAGTTTCGTATTTCGTCGCCTGCCAAGAAATACAAGGCGTTGTTATGAAAGTCTGAGAATTTCAGTAAAATTAGCATCTCGATAACAGGAAGTTGGGAAGCAAAGGATTGTTGTGACTGTACTTGACGTCGCGCCAAGAATTTTAAATGAGGCGACTTTTTGACTTAATGATACTTTGTACTTTGTGGCGTTCGTCAAGATAAACAAGCGGAGAGGAAGCTTATTGAGAAGGTCGAGGTAATATTATTTTTAGGTAAATTGGGAGGTTTCAGTTGTTTTTAGGTGTGATGAGAAGATTTTGTTGTTTTCACAGTGAATGTTATTCAATTTTACAAATTGGCAATACCTACTTAGAAACAATGTCAATTTGCCATAACTTTCTAACAGAACCGAATTATAGAGAACTCGTTTCTTAATTCAGAGATAATTTTGCTTTTTAAAGTTATAAATCTTCTTCGGCTAAAACTTAGTTTTGTAACTTTTTTAAGCAAACTTTTGTTATTAGAAGTAAACTTTTATAAAATAATAATGACGGAGGGTCGTTGGGGCTGAAAAGGCCTCCCTCTAGGTGGAGCTCCGACCTGCTCAAGGCTGCAGGAGTCCGGTGGATGCGAAACGCACAGTACCGACCAGTGTGGCGACGCTTGGGGGATGCCTATGGCCAAATGTAATGGATTATTTGTTTTTATTGAATTAACAAAAAAAAATGTGTTCGCCCAAAATGAAAATTAAATAATAAGATAATAACTCGGGTGCCAGGAAGATTCACACCGCACAAATACAGTAAAGGTTGCCGCAAAAGAATAATTCGGAAGAGTCAGACTTTTAATCTGCCAGTGGGAGGCTAAATAAAGAGTCCTTCGGAAATGGCTGAAATGATGATGATGAAAATAATACAAAAATAATTTGCAAAGTTCTGTTTTGTAGCTAGTAAGACAAAATTTGCAAGTCCTAATTTGTTTTTCAATTTAACAATTTCTGTACCTACATATTGATAAAGTACTAATCTGTTTACAGTCTAAACTTCAAATGGTAAAAAATACATAATGCTTAATTGAAAAAAAGTTGTCCCTTCCAACTTTTCCCCTGGGACACAACAGATTTATAATGATAATAACAACTTTAGAACGCGAAAGCTATAAATATCTAATAAGGTAGTTGACAGAAAATTTCTATTTAGTCCTTCAGTTAGATAACCTAAAAATATTGGATACGTATTTTTCTTCACGTAAACAAAAAATTATAAAGATACATTGCGTTGAAATAACGAGTGACGTCACAATGTGCTTGCTACACGTTATCCTGACAATGTGACGTCACAAGCCCCCACTCCTGAACTTTGATGCGCTTTATCTTTGTCAATTTTTATTTATTCGATAAACCAAAAAATACGGGTTCAATATTATTTGATAATCTCACTGACGGACTAAATAAAATTATTATTTTTCTACCCAGGAAACATCCCTTTTCAAATGCAACATTTGAGTAACAAAGACTTGAATATCCGGTACCTCGGCATTTAGCATGTCAGTTTCTGTGGCAATAAACATTTCCACAAGTTTTTTTTTATTTAGCTATTGCATAGCTTCTATCGCGGGCCTTGAGCGTGGAGACCGAATCCAGAAATTTTGTAACGAAAATAACCTACCACTTCGACCGGCACAGCGATGATACTTTGATTTGCTCGACATGACTCGACGGGAACACGGACTCCTCTCACCGCTAGATGGCGTTGTAAAATAAGTTTGAAAAGAAAAAAAAAAATACTGCATAAATAAAATAAATAAATAATTATAATTGCATAAGTTGATAAAAAATGCTATGCAATAGCTTTACCGCGGCAGTCCCCGAGTGCCACACGTCTTTTATTTTCTTGCATGCATGTTTGGGTCAAATCTTGCAACTGAATTTTAAAGCAGTTATCCTCAACCGATTAAGATGAAATTTTGCAAACAGGATTGGTTTGGATGACAATGCACGGAAAATCAAAAAATCTAAATATTTTTTTTTTATTTTACATAGGCCTACATGGGCACTTATAAAACGTCGACAAAAGGTGCACGGTTCGTGTTGGTCGTTTCCTATGGAGAAGAACCGGCAAGAAACTCCATGGTTACTCTTTTAAAAGCTAAAAATATAATATATATAATATTTTAGGGGGCCGAGTCACCCTCGTCCGTAGGAAAGTACCCCATGCGATACCCTACACGTGGTCCCCGGGTGGTACCAATAACTGGTGGTAGGCTTCGGCCGAAGGCTTGCGACCACCCACCGGGCAAAGACGTACCGCCAAGCGACCTAGCCGTGTTCCGGTGCGATGACCGGTGTAGCCACTTCAGGAGATGGGTCGAGATGGAAGTTCCATTGCAGACAGACCAGCCTGGCACGTGCTGTTATGGGCGTATCGGGTGACTGGTCGCGGAGGGTAGCGGGATCCGAGGCACGGTGCACAGCTGGCCGACCGCAGGTAGTTGGGGGCCCAAGTAGTGTGCCAGCCCCACACGAAAGGCTGCCCCGCCAACTGACGAAAAATCCCGGAATGCACCATCGTGCTGGTTGGCGACCAGAAGGGAGGGCCCGATGGTCCCGGGGGGGCTCGGCCGTCCCCGCAGTCTCCAGACTAGTCCCCCAATGATGGCGTCCATTCAGTGCGTGTCTGAAGGTAAGCAGCGTGGAGCCATATCTCACTTCCCTCTCCTAACCTTTCTTCACTCACCCGCAAATAATGAAAAAGAGAAAATTGTTCAAAGTTGAACAGCGGCTGCACTCCCTCCCACTTAAAGTGCACCTCACTAACATCAGAGGTCTGCACTCAAATCTCATAGCAGTCCATCATCACCTAGAGACTGATAAGCCGGCTCTCTTTTTTCTTTCGGACACGCAGATCAGATGTCCGTCAGATGTATCGTACCTAACATATCCAGGGTATACCCTGGAGCACAATTTTAAGCAACGCGCGGGTGTATGCATGTATGCCCGAGACGACATCTGTTATCGGCGTCTCCGAAACCTTGAGGACTCTAGGTTCTCTGTGCTGTGGGCTTTGGTGGACATGGGCCTTGATAAAATTGTTTACCGCCTGTGTCTACCGCTCGCACAGCGGGGATCAGGAGACAACCAGGCTCACTGAATACCTTAGTGAGGCGGCTGATACGGCACAGCAGCGGTACCCTTCTGCCCAATTGGTGTTACTGGGGGACTTCAATGCCCACCACCAGGAGTGGCTTTTCCCGTACCAGCGCACTGATCATGCTGGGCGGGAGACGAAAAAGCTTGCGTTTGCGTTAAATCTCGCCCAGCTGGTCCAGGGGGCAACGAGGGTGCCGGATGTTGATTCGCACACAGCCAATTGCTTGGACCTTCTGCTGACTACAGATCCAGACCGCTACTCGGTGTCGGTATCTTCACCTTTGGGTAGTTCCGACCATTGTCTGGTGAAGTCTGTATACGTCCACTCCCCACCCGATCCCAGCCCAAGAGGCGCTCGGCGGGTTTGGCGGTACAAGTCAGCAGATTGGGATGGGATGCGTTCTTTTTTCGCATCGTATCCTTGGCAGCCTACTTGCTTCTCTTTGGTTGATCCTTCCAACGGACGCCGTGTCGGATGTGTTGCGTCAGGGAATGGAATACTTCATTCCGTTCTCTGACGTTGCAATGTCTAGCGCTGACCGGCCATGATTTGGCGCCGAGTGCAAGCGCGCCAACGCGCTCAAACATGAGGCGTACCTGGCATGGGTCGACGCTCGGAAGCGCAAAGCAAGCGACATGGGTCAGCGCAAGAGAGCCTACAATAGGGCTGCCAAGTCCTGCAAGAAGGTGATGCGAAGATCTCGGTTTGACCACATAAGCCGTATTGGGACCAAACTTGCTTCCTACCCAGCGGGTAGTAAAGCGTTTTGGTCCCTGGCTAAGTCGGTTGAATCGAACTTCTGCCGTCCCTCACTACCACCACTGCTGAAGCCCGACGGGTCACTGGCCCACTCCGCTAAGGAGAAAGCAAACTTGTTTGCCTCTCTTTTTGCGGAATCTTCGCGTCTGGATTCTGGTGACGCGCGGCCCACTCCTTCTCCTGATTGTTGCGAGACGAGTATGTCGGACATTCGCATACATCAAAAGGACGTTCGTAGGGTGCTGCGCAATCTTGACGTGAACAAAGCTAGTGGCCCCGACGGAATTCCAGCAATTGTTCTCAGAACCTGTGCGCCTGAATCTGTATTTCCTGATAGCTACAACCTGGGAGTCTTTAAGTCAAGAGTGAATAGGTTTCTTCTAGGCAAGCGTGCTTCATCGTCGACCACATCATCGCTTACCATCAGGTGAGATAGTGGTCAAACGCAAGCCTATCAATAAAATATATATATATATATATATATATATACCTAAAAAAATGTTGGTTAAGCTTATTTTGTTAATGAAACTGTAACTCATTTATTTCTATCTATCATCTTACTTCTTACTAATATTATAAATTTGAACGTTTCGATGGATATGTGTGTGGGTGTGGATGTATGTTTGTTACTCAATCACGCTAGAAAGGCTGAACAGATCTGGATAAAATTAGCACAGACATATATTATAGACTGGAATAGCACCTAGGCTACTTTTCATCCCCGTATAATGTTCGCTTGGGATAAAAAAAAACACTGTACACGCGTGCGCAGCCATTGGCAGAAGCTAGTCCTAAATAAAAAGCATCACACACACAAAAGCTTGTACCTAATTACATTTGTAGGCTCCGAGGCCTCGCAAGAGCAATCCACCTACACGAAAACATTCGGAGAGAACCAAAAATAATTAGTTAATTGCATGCAGTGGCCATTGCAGGTAGTTCGGTGATCCTACTTTGTTGCAAGTAAATAGTTCAGTGAATAGTTTTTATTTTCTTTTATAAGGTGGATTCTGCCGTGAGATTTTTACCGCAATGCGTGCAGCTTCATACGATTCTATAGGTCGCAGAATGGGTTGAAAAAATCGCACGAATAAAAACCGCAGTGCGTGCTAAGCCTTAAAATTGTCTACTGTTGTGTCTTTAATGACTCAATTGGTTTGATTTATATTTAAGGCATATTATTCCCATTTATATATTAGTTATTCGTTTGACCCATTGGGTTTGTTTTTTTTCTGGAATGTCGCCATATGTATAACCAGTAACTCTAAGAATCTCTCTCTCGCTATATTTTTAATCCCCGCCGGAAAAAGAGGGGTGTCATAAGTTTGACGTGTGTTGCTGTTTTGTATCTGTGTATCTGTGTGTCTGTCTGTGGCATCATAGCGTCCAAACGGGTGAACCGATTTTGATTTTGTTTTTTTTTTTGTTTAAAAGGTGCCTTAGTCTAGAGTGGTCTTATCTATGTTTGAATAAAATCGGTTTGGCCGTTCAAAAGTTATGGGCGTTTAACTGTTTGAATCGGGGTGTTTTCGCAAGATATCGTGTCATAATTACGTGTTTAATAGATTGCCGATCGAAGCGTGTCTACTATATACTATATAAATTATGTAGCATGAAATAAAAATGTGTCGGGGGTTTTTAAATTTTGAAATTTTACTTGTATTAGCTGCAGCAATAGTTACTGTCTTATTCGGACGGACGTTTTGTATCTGTAAAACGACTGCGTTACCAAAGAAGATCAACGTTGTTACCATATGTCACCTTATTAAATTAATTAATTAGCTCGTAATTTACACGAGTAAAGTTCCATCGACTAAATAACTTAACTAATTATGCATTAAAGATACGTTCAGTTTCTAATAAAAATAAAAGGATGATGCTATCAGTGAAATCCAATAGGTGAGACTATGACCGACCGGTGCATCGAATAAGTCCTCATGCTCAGTGCTTGTGACCACTAGTATTGCGAGCAAGAGGTTTATTCTTATTTCTACTGCATAAGCATTATCAGTCTATAACGTTTCCACAGCTGGAATACAGGTTTCTTCTCTGAGAGCCTCCATCAAGCAGGTCCAATGAGGATTAATACTATGCCACATATCTTTGAATTTTAGATCTCGGACATATCGGATTAATGAAGACATCCGCAAGAGAACCGAGGTTACCGATGAATTGCCAAATTTAAGTGGCAGTGGACAGGGCACATTGCACGCAGAAAGTAAAGTTCTAGAGTGGCGACCGGGTACCGGAAAGCGCAGCGTTGGAAGGCCTCCCTCTAGTTGGAGCGACGGCCTGATCAAGGCTGCGGGAGTCCGGTGGATGCGAAACGCACAGGACCGATCAGTGTGGCGAATCTCGGGGAAGGTTTTTGTCCAGCAGTGGACGTCTTTCGGCTCAAATGATGATGATGATGACATGTCGGTTTCGTCACGATGTTTTCCTTCATCGTTTTGAGAGCAGCGGTGATGAAATAAATTACACAAAGTACGCTTACACTTGCCTGGGTTAGAACTTCGAACCCGAAACTTATAATTCGTTAGTCGAGGCCGTAAGCACTGCGCCACAGCACTATGTGTCGATATATTTATCCTGATTTAAGGCTTATCTTATGTCATATTTCATAACATCTGCGAGATTTAATAGGCTAATTTATTTTTGGCGAGGCCCCAACCAGGGTGGCCGGGTCAGCTAAAATTAAATTATTAAAATGATGTAAACGTAACCAAAGGAAAAAGTTGAAGCTAATTGAAAATTGTTACGAAAGTTAGGGTGGAAAACGTTGTAGGTAATTCAAGGAGCTTTTAAAATAAAACTTTTAAAGTAAAATAGGTTTGTTTTTAAGATGGGTGAGTTTTGGCCGACATCGGTGTTTAGAAATACAGTAGGAAGCCATCAGGTAAGTGTTGCTATGAAACATAAAAACCTGAATTTTCTCTCAGTTTCCTGAGAGCTATATCCTGGGAAACTTTAAGTCAAGAGTACATTGAATTGATTACTTTTATGCTAGATTGTCGACCGCATCATCGCTTACCAGGTGAGATAGTGATCTCTTTTTAACCGACTTCAAAGGAGTTTCTCAATTCGTCGGAATATTTTCATATTTTTTATGTATTTTCGCCGATTACTCAAAGACGCCTGGGCCGATTTGAAAAATTATTCTTTTGTTTGAAATGATGTAATTCCCAGGTGGACGCATAGTCATTAGGTTAGGATCTAATTATGGGATCCTGGAGAAATCGAGGGAACTCCTCAAATATTATAGGCATACATCTGGCGATTTTGGTATTTTCATTAACAATGTACTCAGAAAATATCATTTGGTGAAGAGGAATTGATGAAGGCCACTGGAACTCCTTATTGCTATGTATGTCAAGGGTATAAGATATATCGAACAGTTAACCGACTATGATGAAGCAAATACTTATAAATAAATTGAACTGTTAAAAATGGTACCTACTATCGAACTATTCTGATGATAAAGCCGGAAGGTCGGCACTGGAAATCCGAAATAAAACACTGTGTCCTAGCCATGTACGGGAATCGTCATGAGATTTACTTTGGCTATAAATGATTTTCATTGTAATTAGAGGTACCTACAAAAACTGAAGAGATAAATAAAAACTTTTTAACAAAAAATCAAACCGACTTCCAAAACAAAACACTACAAAGTGAAAAATTACTTTCTTTCCCGAATTTGGTGTCGAAAAACAGAAAACAGTAGGTACCAAAGACACCGTCTACGGAAAAGAAAGTTATTTTTCGATTTGTAGTGTTTTGTTTTGGAAGTCGGTTTGTTAAATTAAATATAAAAAGTCTTGAATTTTTTACAAACACTAACGACACCCTAGAAAAGAACCTAGACTGTCTCACTCCGTGGCTGCTAATGAGTCGCTTTTATAAATTAACATTCTCCTGCCCTTGTCCCATTTTACTTGGGGTAGGTGCTACATGTTTTCTTCATATGTTCTGCCCTGTCAACCGTCACACTATCTCTGACTCAGTTGCTTTCAAAAATACGTGTTACTATTCAAAAATAAAACGCAAGATTAAATGTATAAGAAATTCAGGAAACTGAATTTCTTTGGCATCTTATAAAAACGTATAAACGAAATACAATTTCCTTAAAGATAAATAAAATACACAACCGTCAAAGGATTTTTTGTAACATTTTTTCCCAATGGATTTATTGAAGTGAGAATGAAATATTGGTTTTCCCAGATTTACTCTGAAGGGTGGTCCTAAGTACATAATACATACACTATTGACATTACTCTATACATAAGATTCTTACAAGACACATTGCCGGTAACTTTATTAATGAAGGTTTTCCAGATGATAGATTTGTGGTAGGCTAGCCTTCGTTTTGGTTATGACTGTGTAGCCCCATCTTAAAACTTAACCTGTTAGACTTACATACATTCTAATGATAGACAAGAAAATTCATGAAAACCATTTGTTAAAATGCTGTTGAGTTAGAACTAAAGTTCGCTGCAGCGCTAAACATGATTTATGTTGTCTAATAAAACTATTAAAACATGCAGCGCTGGATCGCTTACAGTGTTTAGTTTCTTGCAATCAAAACTTCGCGGTCGTAAGCGCCATAAAATTAATGGCACTTACGCGTTTCTTTCAATATAGTGTAAAGTAAGGTGTACGGATTGCAGTAAAGTTCAGGTTCAGTCGAACAGAGTGAGTGTTCGGATCGCCAAATCTAGTCCGTAGTATATATATATATCGATGGGTCATATTATTTTAAATATCGCTTCTGCCAAAGTAAATGAACAACTTCCTTCAAGAAAGACATAGAAATACCCAAAAAAATGGTGCCTTCCATACCAATTTTGATCAGCTTATGATAACTATGTACGGAAAATTCATTTTTTATCCGACTGTATGTGTATGTAAGTATGTATAATAATAATAATGGCCTGATGGCCAATAGCCTCGATGATCACCTGTCGAGGCTGTCATTGCGCGGTTGGATCAAGGGCCTGATACAGAAGGCAGTACTCCTTGATACGGCTCGTATTTTGAGGAAATTCCTGTCTCTGGAGCCCTAGCCACCGGTAGCTTGGACCCTGTTCCCGATACCGGTAGGCCTCTATTTTTTATATTTTAAATGTTTTTTTTTAAGTTTTCTTTTTTATATATTTAAAAATGTATCAAATAAGAATGAATAAAAATAAAGGATATAATAATGATAAATCTTTATTGATCATTTTTGTATGTATGTCTGATGTCCATTTCTATAGCAAGCTCTACAGACCAAACGGCTTGACAGATTATAACATAATATGAGATGTCGTTGTATTCGTCTCAATTGTGGGAGTGACATAGGCTACATATTTTTTTTAAATAGCGGCTACCCTAAAAAGGGGGGGTGATATAATTTATTATTTCGTTATCCTACCAATATAGGTATCAAATGAAATCTACTAAATAGGTCACTCCAAAAAATATGTATTGATTCGTCCCGAATTGTGGTATTTACTTGCAACACCGTGTCGGTGGGATGTCAACGATTTTGACAGCTGACACTTAACAGTCGAAAGAGAAAATTTGTAACGAGAAAAATAAGTACTAGATATAATTCATAAATTAAATGTTATAATTTATATCTGGTACTTGCTTTTCTCTTTTCAGTTAATTAATTTTAGCAATCAGTTTATTGTTTTTATAATAATTTGTTTTTTTGGGCATTTTCAGTGGTGTCTTATCCCAAACTAAGACACCGTGCCGACGTACTGTTCTGATTATACTAATTATTTTTTGTACATCGATCGCGTTCGGTTCCGTTCCACGGATATAGATGGTGATCTATCTATCGCCGTGGAACAGAACCGAACGCGATCGATTAAGAAAAAATAATCAGTACCTATAATCAGACGAAAAACGCTAGTTACGTCGGCACGGTTTCTTTTTATGGGATGAGGCATCTGTTATGAGTTCCATTGATAAAGTTGTTCAGTTCCAGGGGCAGAAGCAGTTCCTAAAATATGATAACGCCTTTCCGTTATGCCCTGTAGAATAAGTTTATTTTTTGTCTGTTTCAGAAATGGACAAGACTTGGGTAATGTCCCTCAGATTCATTTTTAACTTGTGGACGAAGGAATATTAGGTCACTATAGCAAACTTTTAATTAATTGCCTTTTCTCGCAGATATCTCTGATATATCAAGAGGTGAAATTTAAGCTGATGATACTTTCATTTAAAAAAATCAAACCGACTTCCAAAACAAAACACTACTAAGCGAAAAATAACTTTCTATTCCGAAGTCGGTGTCTTTTGTACTCATTGTTTTCCGTTATTCGACACCTACTTTGGAAAAGAAAGTAATTTTTCATCACACTTGCACGTAAACAGTATCTAAACATACAGGCTAACTTGGCCGTAATGCCTCATATAAAACCCTTGACCTTTCTTTTGTCATGAGACCCAAGGTCGGTAAGTATTTTTTATTTATTTATAACACAGCACACTGATCATACAAGTTCAAGCAAGGAGTTTACATGCAATTGAAAAATTGTCTTAAAATATTATCTAAACAGGAATTTCTTTGCAATCTTGCTACATGTTACTTAAATACTCAACTAATGTTCTTAATAATCGATTTTAATAGTTCTTTGTATCAAAACGTCGAAATTATTTAATTTTTTTTACACTCCGTCGTGGCTGACTACCTCGTAAGTATATGCCCTTAACGTTTCTGAACGAAACATTTGTATAATCTGTGGTGTGGTCGCCATCCGCTTAAAAAAAAGTTCACGTATTTCGTAATAATAGCTGTGCTTACTTGTGTATTAAAGCTATATAATTCATAATTATTACTCGCAAATGTGATGAAAAACATTGTATGTTTCACGGGCGGTAGGGGAATTACGAACATCGACTCAGAAAGCCCTCAGTCTTCGACTTCGGGCTTCTACTAGAGCCTCTAATTCCTTACTTACCGCCCTTAGTACACAATGTACTATTTCTCTTTGTAGTGTTTTGTTTTGGAAGTCGGTTTGATTTTTTGATAAAAAGTTTTTATTTTCCTCTTTTCAGTTTTAGTAGGTACCTCCAATTAACATGAAAATAATTATAGCCAAAGTACATCTCATGACGACTCCAATAAGCCCAAACACGACTAGGCTACATTGTTTTATTTCGGGATTTCAGTGGCCATTGTGGTCTTCTTCATCAGTTCCACATCACCAAACGATACTTTATAAGTGCAAATGATTGCATTATTGATGAAAATACCAAAATCACTATATGTATGCCTAAAATATTTGAAGAGTTCCCTCGATTTCTCTAGGATCCCATCAACAGATCATGGTTTCCTTATCATGGTACTACCCTTGGGATATCTTCTTTGCAACAAAACAAGAGTCATCAAAATCGGTTCATAAACGACGAAGTTATGCGCGAACACACATATAAAAATATATATACGGTCGAAGTAAGGAACCTCCTCCTTTTGGCAAATCAGTTAAAAATGGGCAAAAACGTGGGACAACAACACTCGACTTTTGCCTTAGCAAAAACAACAAATAATATGTTTTTATTTAAATATTATTAAACAAACTCAGTAAACAAAAGACGCTCTTATCGCTAAAGGAAAAACAAAGTTAATACAAAACGTCAATCAAAAAGAAAATTACGGGCGCACAATTACCGATAAAAACGAACTTGGAAGTTAATTCAGGCCCATTAACCTTGTACCGACAAACTAGCCTAACCTTAATTCGACTATATTTACGCATTACGAGCTAATTTATGAGGAATTCCCGCAAACATTGTAGTAAAACTGATTTTGTTTAGCTTTTCATACCTTATACCAGCGGCCGATGAGCTCAAAGCTTTAACTGGAAAAATAAAAAAAATGTCATCAAAATTGGTTCACCTAGTAAAAAGTTTTGAGGAAACACATATAAATAAAAATCACAGTCGAATTGAGAACCTTCTCCTTTTTCAATTTGGTTAATAAGTAAGATATTGGCCAAAACTTCTAAACAACACAATAAGACTTTTCTGAATTACGTGAAAGAATGAATAAGAAGAGTGCTCTCTGTTTTACCAATTATTGTTTTATTAGGTACTTTAACACCTTTATATTTACTCGAGGCCACTGTTATCGTCACTGAGCACTTGTTTTTCGTTTTTACAAAAGTCTGAGAGTTCGTAAACTGTTTCGCGCCTTCTTAGTTTTTTCCAGCTGTCAAAATCATCTATGGGTGTCCACAGCTAAACAAGGGTCAAGTATTGAAAAATAATTAAATTGCAACCCTTAGATAATTTAAGCATAGGAATTATATAGTCGATTATCGATTGCTAACATACGCATCCTACCGAAAACACTTCATGTAAATTGGCTGTCAAGACTCACAAGCTATAACGCTTTCACTATAAAGGTATCAGATCTCAAGTGGAGCCAAGCCCCATAACTCTTGAAAGACTAACTCTCCAAACCCTAGAATGTATGGTTTGTTTTTACCGCCATTCCATACTTTTTTTGACTTGAACGGAATCTTTGAACGTGGCTTTCACTCCCTTCAAAATGTAGGATAAATTTGAAACTTTGCACACTTATCAAAGGACCGATAACAATGCCCCACGCTTTTTTACAATAACATATTTTTTTTTTGTTAATCACATTATTCTTAATTTAAATTAATTGAAAATAATTTTCTACTTTTTAGTTTGGTTTTCTATTAAAGCGTGTTTTTTAAAACTATTATTATTTATTTTTTACTTTTTAGTTCAATCGCTAGTCCTGAAGATCCTTGTATGGATAATGGGACAAACAATTTAAATGATTGCATTGTCATCGGTCCTTGATAAGTGTGCAAAGTTTCAAATTAATCCAACGTTTTGAAGGGGGTGAAAATCACGTTCAAAGATTCCGTTATATAGATTCATAGATACATACATACCAAGCTTATAAAAGCGTATTAAAAAGAGCCTTTATTTTCTACTGCTTACAAAACAAAAAATACACTAAAAACTTATCTAATTGTACTGAATATTATTATTACATTATTGATTAGGTATCGCTTTCACTACTTTTTAACTCTTCCAAAGCAGTCGCCTCATAGGCGTTGGTCTCCCCTAAATTCCTCCTACTTTACAGATAATGTATCCTAACCTTTTCAAGTTCATACATTAATTGGAAGTTTATAAGTTTTACAGTTGTTTGACATTTCTTGTATCAAGGTTAAGTTTGTTTTGTTTCGTGACCTTAGGATTTGTAGGTACAAGGAAAGAACTTCCGTTATTGATTAAGTTTTCGACGCTGTTTATTTTATTGACCTTGGCTTTGTACAAAATGTTATGTGTGTGTATGTTGTTGTTATGTTATGAGTGACAGCCAAATTACGTTTTTATTAACAATCTTAGAATTACATATAACAGTTGTTCCTGGTAGTTTGATAAAAAGTTTTGCCAAAGAGTATCGTGTTAGGTACACTATAAGTGGTTTCCACCAAACCACACTGGGCCCGCGTGCTGTATTACGGTTTTTTCTTTCTCTTAGAGAGGAGGCTTGTGTCCCAGCAGTGGAAACATTAAAGGCCTTATGATGATGATGATGATGAAGTGGCTTATGTACGTCAGAAAGTTAGTCGCTCCATACTGATATTCAACTTTGGAAATTTGTTGTGAGGACACGGGGAAATCGGGTTCTTGTCGAAACATATCGAATCGAGATGTGTTTCGCCCATTTGTAATTGCTAATTGCGCCCGCCGTTCGCAATCGGTTAGTGGGGCGCCCGCGAAGTCGGTTTTGAATATATTTCATGCACAACGAAGTGCTTTTGCGGCAAACGTGTTCTGTCTGGTGGATGCCGGAGCCTTCGGTCCAGACAGCCGTCAGTCTATCCCTTATTGTCCTAATATTATATACATTCTCCTATCCCTAATCTCCCGGCACGGCACGGTATTGATCGACCTCCAGGAGCCTACCGCAGGAATCCCAGGTAAGTGAATATAAGCGGTAGTAGTAGGAACCAGTATATCTCCCAATAAGGAGCAAATCCCTAGCTTTCCACTGCTGCGTTACGGCAGTTTCGTGGGATACAGGTTCAGATAGGGTCCAGGAGTCCCACACTGCTAATGGGCCCCGGTGCTGAGCTCCTAGCTTGGGACCCGAAGACCTGTATTTAACAATTATATAACAAAAGCCGATGGAATAAAATTTTAATTTCTAATTAATCCTTAGGGTATTTTGCTTAACTTCTTTAAGTTTTAGCCAAGCTAAGTTCGGTGTCTCATATATAAGGGAACGTTTACTTATCCTATTTATGGTAGGTAATTATACAGTACGGCCAAATATTGACATTTAAAAAAAATTAGGTTCCGTGTATCGTGGGGTCTCGAATCACCACCTACATATGTGCCGCGACTTATAGTTTTCGAGATATGAATTATATTCTGAACTTTTGAGAATTTACGGCCAGACTATCTAAAAATATTCAAAAAGAAAGTTAGAAGACTTTGTAATGTTTTTTTTTCAATTGAATCATCATAGGTAGTAGTTTTATTTTATGCATAAAAATATCAGCTTCGTAACTGTGATGAAAGTTGTAAATCATTAGGGTTTTGATAGTTTCGATCTTCTTACAGCTAATATACACATAAATAAATAGAGTCGTTAGGTACTGCCAGATATAACTTTAGATAACATTTGATTTTCGCCATGGGTGTGATTAACACGTGGAGTTTCGCAATAACTCCACGTGTTAATCATAGGCTAATTTTGAGGTCACAAACTAGTAATCTAAATTTTTTAGGACAACCAAAATCTCTCGAGATTATATGAAAGTGCTTGGAGTGTCGTGACGCTGTATTTGATATATTCATTATTTTTAAATTATTGTTCATTAAACAAGCACTAAAATCATTTTCATTCATAACAAGGAACTTACCAATCACCGCATCTGACATCCTATTAAATCTGAAGCAATTTCAAATCTAATATGAGTGTCGACGGAAGTGCCGGGAGATTGGCTGCGTTGGTACTACTGACATCCCAGTGAGTGCTGAGTGTGCCGTTAACTTCCCAACGTCCCGCAGTTTGACCCACTTCTGAAATAGGTAGGTATATCAGAAGTGAGTCCGTTGATGTTTATGAATATTTTCGTGTGACGTCATTTTTGTTGATTAATGGCGAAGGATATCGGAGAAGTTTCGTGAGTTATGGCTATGTTTTATATTTGGGAATTTTAATTAAGGAATTTGTGGATGCGTTACAAAGCATTTTTGCGCAGTTTTACTTTAACCTAGATAATACAATGGGGCTTTTATAGACAACTTTATTTTCTTTCAATTATTGACGTAAATAATAACAGCCGCACGGTTTGATCTTCAAGGTTGAGCAACGCTTGACGAGGTCGGTCCGCGGATGGGTGACCATTTCAACATACCGAGTTTCCTCCATGCCTCGGAAAGCACGTTAACCCGTTGGTCCCGGCTGTCATTTTAAGATCTTTGACAGTCGTTACGAGTAGTCAGAAGCTTGAGATCTGACACCAGTCTTGCCAACGGGTATCGTGTTACCCAGTTACTGGGTTGTGGAGGTCAGATAGGCAGTAGCTCCATGTAAAACTCTGGTACTCAGCTGAATCCGGTTAGACTGGAACCCGACCCCAACATAGTTGGGAAAAGGCTAGGCAGATTGATTATTGACGTAATTAATTCGGCCTCATAAGAACCCCGTACTATATAAGAGTAAAAAAAAAGTTGGTTTATAGTAATAATACCTAAATTGCCTCTGTTAATGGCATTACTCGCAATAAATGAATGAGGGTAGATAGCAATTTTTCCTAATACTTAATATTCAGCTCGTTACTCATATTTTCTCGTTTATACGACACATTATGGGCCTAGAATGACTAATAGCCCTCATAATATTGTAGCCATATTGGATTATGATAGAAGAAAAAACCTTGATGTTTGTGTTTGTATGGTTCAGTGTCCCTCGTTGGGTGCCATTAACAAAATTGCCTTACATAATGTAAACTATGTTTTTACCGACTTCTAAAAAAGGAGGTAATCAATTCGACACGTATGCATGTAATATTGTTGGCATTGCACAATATTCACATATGTCACTCTACGTGAGCTTCTAAAACACGTATGCCAAATTTCATAAGTGTATGTATGTATGTGTATATGTTTGTCCATGCATTTCTCCGTAATTAGTAATCGGATCGTGGTTATTCTTTTTTAATTGCATTTGGGATCTCTCAACTTAGGGAATAGTAAAAGTTTTTTCATTAAAATCGGTTCAGCAGTTGTGAAGATATGGAACATACGAGTATAACCGAACTCCTTAACGACAAACAGCACGAATATATAAATTGAGTTATTATGGATATTTTGTCAATCCTTTAGGTATCTTACTATTGAACTTGCTCACTTCTTAGTGATATAGATAATGATAGTGGTATACCAAAAGTAAAAAACAGAAAAAGTTACAATTACGTGTTCAATAGGTCTCTTGAAGCGTGTCAACTACTAAATAAGTCAAACATGTAGTATGCAATAAAAATGTGTGGGGGGTTTTATAAATTTTACTTGTTAGTGTTTTGCTTTCGAAGTCGATTAATTTTTTATGTTTTTTTTAGTAAATTATTACAGCGTACTTAGACGTATCTTAGAGGGATGCTGCAATGATGCTAGCTAAAAAGTAACTGTTTAAACTTACAAAAATATTTATCAATGTGTTTTGCTGGTTTATTCGAATCAAGTGCTTCGAATAAAATTGCAACGTCACACGCAAGTGCATGCCACTTTTTGTGCGAACCGTAGTTAATATGTGCTTTAAAGATCAAGATGCATACCTACCTAATTGAAAGTAACAAGTTTAAAAAACTCGTTTATACATATTTTTTACCGAATAGGACAGCAAAGGAATATAAACTGTACATTCCTCATAATAGTATTCCTATTGCGATACTTTTAAATTTATGGTCTGCAAGCTGGCCTGCGGACTGCGTTGAGAATATATATACGTTGCAAACAACATAAAGAGTAGATAATATAAATTACTATAATGCCATTTGTGATAACTAGATATTGACTATGTTGGGACGTCCATGTTTGGAGTTGCCTTACGAGATCGAATCAGAAATGAAGATGTCCGCCGGAGGACCAAGTTGCTCAAGAAATATTTTTCAAGGGATAAGAAATGACGTAGAGTATTTTTTACAAGGTGAACAAGAAAATTTATATTAAAAGAAAAACCGACACATATACTTATTTAAACAAAATAATATAGCTGGTAATAGACACGCTTCGATCGACAATCCATTGAAGCACGTAATTATAACAAGATACCTTGCGAAAATACCCCAATTCAAAGAGTAAAATGCGCATAACTTTTGAACGGCTAAACCGATTTCCATCAAAATAACTAAGAACACTCTCAATAAAGTCATCTTTCCAACAAAAAAAACTAAACCAACATCGGTTAATTATCAATCGGTTTAAGAGCTATGACGCCACAAACAGATACACAAATACACATGTCAAACTTATAAAACTCCTCTTTTTCTGTCGAGGGTTAATTTTTTTTTTTCTTTCTTCCATACAATAGCTTAAGCAACACCACAGGTACATGCTCTAAGTCATATTTCAGCATACCAATACCTAACACAAAAAACTGAATTCGGAACATAAAACGTCTGATCACAACCAAAGGATTTTCTTCTCAAATCCTCAAATACCCTCAGATACGATTCGAACAGAGCGTTCAAAATAGAGTTTGAGTCATATGAAAGCCTTTTGAAAGGCAACAGGGTGATTGTATTGGCTGTTCAAATGGCCAATAGATGGGAAAGCTGGAATTGCATCGCCCCCACAGTGGCCTGAACTGTTTTACCAACGAGTTTGCGACAGCCTGCAATGAATTTGAAATGATGTTTGATTTTGGTATTGTGCACAGAAAAATTGCTTCAATTCACAGTTCTCAAGGTTAAAAACATGTTGCTCTGAGCCCTAATGACACAGGACAAGGAAAAAGATTAAGAGATTAGAAGGTTAGGCGTGTCTTTTTAACCCCCGGCGTTAAAAGAAAGGTGTTATAAGTTGACCGTGTCTACCTGTGTGTTTTTGTATCTGTCTGTGGCATCATAGCTCCTAAAGGGATGAACCGATTATTTTAGTGATATTATCGCGAGTGTTCTAAGATATGTTTCATAAAAATCGGTGTAGCCATTCAAAAGATATTGGCGTTTTACTGTTTGAATCGTGGTATTTGCAAACGATATCGTGTCAGGGGTTTTTAAATCTTATTAAATTTGACTTGTCATATATGTTCTCATTGCTAATACCCAGTTTCTAGAACGAAACATATTTCTTATTCTATAAAATTTAGCAAATTGTCAAGCGCGCATAATCTGCTGTGATTGGTTGAAAAATATTGTTCCCAAAACTAATAAACACATACATACGAATTTTAATTCGTAGGCACAAACTTTATCAAAAAATTTAAACGTTGTACAGTTGTACAACTTTTATTCATTGTGTTGTGATTTTAAAGGATCTAAACAATTTGCATAAAATACAGTTTATAAATTGTGTTTACTTTCTGTATACTTTAAAACAAACAAACTCTATAAAGATATTCCTTAAATTATTCGCTTGTTTTGAAAGCATGGTTTGTTGTGCGGGACGAAACAATAAATTGTAAAACTTTTCAGAACCGTAACACCTGTTATTTTCTGCAATGCGGTATTTTATATAAAGCCAATTTTTTTTTTAATTTTTTGCTTTACGCGGTACTGCTAGTAAAAATTTCTTAAGAAATAAGCAGTGCCATTGTATTCTATTGTCTTGATGTGTTTTCTTTATGTATTATACTGTGTGTACATTAGTAATTAATAAATGTAATCACTTCTATGGCATCTCTTTTTTACTTCTATTAGTTATATCCGTTCAGTCGTGATTGATTTGAACTTCCAAACATCTATATGTATGGAGACTTTAGCATTTATGTTATTAGTAAGAATTGGATTATTTATGCATTTCATAAAAGAAAATTACGAGGCGGGTTTTTCCAAAACTTCGGAATTGCCAGAGTTCATTCGAGCAAACGGAGAATGCTTCTAGCTTCTCTGCAGGATTGATGCCTTTATTAGGATCCCACAATAACGTGCCCGATGTTGGTATGTGCTGAATATTTATATCCGAATTCACATATATATAGATAACGCCATACTTTTGTTGAATACATTATCTTGCTTAGGTATTCTTAGGTAAGTAAATTAATTGCAAAATTTTGTTCCTTAGATTCTTTTGATTATGCTGCGAACAATAAATTGGACGAGACATTTTTTTATATTTTTGTGATCACAAAATAAATAACAAAACGAACCAAACATCAACAAAAAATATATATTTGTAACGGGTATTTACGTTGCTGACATTTACACTGTTCGAAAACTGATTTACTTTTATTGGAGATAGTTTGTGGAAGATTTGTCTGCGACTATCTGAGCTACATATTATGACTTAATGATTCAATATAGAATGCTTCAAATGTATTCAAAGGCAGATCAGATCAAGATCTTGGGAAAGTCTTGGAAGAGACTTGCGTAGATCGGTGAAGGCATAAGGGAGCAGGTTTATACTCCTCAGTGCGTCGAATAAGGCTGCTAATAATGGTGATAATGATTAAAAACAGTGCATTAAGCTCTAAAAAATATATTATTATCACATCTATTCAAAAAGAGCTAGTTTATTCTTCGCAGACAGGGACTAAAATAGTTTTAATGAATCCCCTAGGGACTACAAGTGATTTGAATTTGCAATGTGGATATTTTTAGTAAATATTCCAATCAGCAAAGAGATGAATCACAAACCATGCGGTCCAAAATAGGATTACATCACTTAAATCGATTACGACGAATTTATGAGGTGAATGGCTAATGAGCAATTGTAATACTATTTCGACCGCAAGGGAACATTTTATTGAACAAGTAACTGGCTGGAAAACCGCGCGCGACCCAAATAAAAATAAATCTACAACTGTAACGGATGGTACAAATAAAATTGTTACGGTGAACTTCCATAATTGTTCAAATATAAACATTAGCTTCTAATTCTTATTTTCTCATAGAAAAAGTAGAGTGTCCACCTCGGCATTAACACTATTTTAGCTCGAGTGACGTACTTTGAATCCCTCGCTGCGCTCAGGATTCTACTTTAGAATCCGTCGCTCCACTCTGTATTTAAAAAAAACACTCTTGCTTTTAAAATAGTTATTTTCTCCCTATATAAACAATCTACTATTTTATTAAGCTACAATAATAAATATATATTTATAATACGTACAAACATAAAAAGGGAGAGGAAAGAAAAACCAAAAATTTATAAAAGGAAAGACCAACCTAATGGTAACGTGAGGAGTCGACCAATAGTTTGGCGATGTCTTATATGGCTAGGTGGGTGTTCGACCCCCATGGCCTCAACTCTAAACGGCTCGTATATAAATCGTAACTCCCAAAGAGGTTAAAATATTTGCGCTATTTGAGATTATAAAGCTCTAAAACATATACAATATTTATACTTAAACTAAGTTATTAATAAACACCGCGTGTTTGCTTCAAATAAGGTATCGTGTTAACACACAATATAATTACGACCACGACATTAACGCAGTCATAAAATTTTGGCCGTAAAACAATTTTACCTTTTCGTGAACCAGCCCTGAAATAGGGGTAAGGGTATATATTTATGGGAATAGCACTGGAATAGGGAACTATCCGCAAAGCTGAGTTCAGATGGCGCCACAGTAATCAGAATAAACAAACCAAACTCGAGTAAAACGAACTTAAAGTCGAGCGAAAATATTTCGCAGTTTATGCATACAAAATATAAAATTAATAGTGAAAGAAAAGTGGAGCTAAGTAAGAATTGAGGAAATGTCTAATTTCCTCAATTCTTAC
The DNA here is from genome assembly GCA_964057195.1 of Orthosia cruda. Taxonomy (NCBI): domain Eukaryota; kingdom Metazoa; phylum Arthropoda; class Insecta; order Lepidoptera; family Noctuidae; genus Orthosia; species Orthosia cruda. Next base: position 16,315,592 of record OZ059844.1, read on the forward strand.
TTAGCTCCACTTTTCTTTCACCACCACTCCACTCCACAATGCAGCTAAAAACCCGGCTTTGAGAGCGCGGTGCACCAGTTAAAGGAAAAAAAATACGGATTTAGTTGAAAGGTACGAATATGAATGCAAACATTGAAAGTCTAGTGTAACTTGCAGATATTATGTTAATTTACTATGTAATGAGATTAGTGTTCATCCAATTAATATTCTAAGCAATATTTCCAGGTTGATTTTATATGTTCGCATAATTACTTCGCAGTGGAACCGTCTTGCACACGGTCACATTAGAATGGTAGTCAGCAGTCCAAACTGATGCATTCTTGACCAACAGCTAGCAATATTATTATTTGGTTATTGAACGCTAATATAAGTTTAAGTTTGGGAACCACGAACAGTAGTCGCAAACTCACAATGTTGTTATTTTTACTCCACTCCGTCAAGCGCCATCTGAGGGTAACAATTGGCAGTAATGTTCCCTATTGACAACAGTTATGGGGTTTATTGCTAAATAATGTTCTTGCTATCTAATCCATCGCAATATTTGCAATTAACGTTATGTGGCAAATAACTGTGGGTTTTTATATGATGATACGGTGATAGCTGATTAACATTGTACCAATGACTTTTGTTACATAGATGGTCATATGTATTTACTATATCTTGAAAACATTTATTTATTAGGTAAAACTTACTATGTACACACAAGGGCTTTCAGAATTATTACATATTATTGACGATCCACCGAGAAAAATCTAAGTAAATAGAAACATTACTCAGCAGAATTACATATTATTGAGAACAGCTCTTTTATTAAGAAATATGTCAAAGTCAAAATAGTGAAAATGTCGTTACATTTTCTGAGAATATAGGAAAGAGCATTACGCCCATACTCGGTTTTGCGACTTCCAGGAGTAAAAGGCCTATAATTATGAAGTCTTGCTGATGACGACGTAGAAAATTTGACCAGCGAAATCTCGACGCCAGTATAAAGATTTCATTTTAAAGTAACTTAGTCTATCTTCATAGTTTTTAACTGCTTTATAAGAGACTATTTTATTAAATTTGATTTGAACTCTTTCGATGCGTTGAATGTGGAAATTATGTACTGGGTACCAGACGATGGAGCAGTATTCTATATATATGACTACGAACTAATGCAGAAAACAAATTTTTCAGTGCTGCCAAATTACTGAATTGTCTTGTGTTACGGTTTAAAAATGCTTAATTGCTTTTATTAATTATGGTTTCTGTGTGTGTTTGAAATTTCATTTCAGAGTCGGTAATGATGCCCAGATCTGTAACTACAGATACTTATCTTAAAATTTGGTAGGCAGGTGTTAACGACTTTATTTTTTATGTTAGGCGAAATCCCATTTTAATGCCAAACTGTGACGTATTTTAAGACTATTACTTCAGCCTATTGTCAAATATTCAACTCCAAATTCTTTTTTCTGAAATAAGAGTTAAAAACAAACTTCAAATTTTAACTAATACGACCTTTTTGTGTGGTACAAAAATGCTTAAATAAAAAATGATAAACATCTTACGCACAATAGCACTATAATATTTAATTACAAAAGGTACAAATAAATAACATAAAAAAGCTCATATTTCAAGCCAGAAGAGGCATAAAAATCATGTTGAAACAATTTATATAGGACAGTACGAAAATGATGATAAATCACGCTTTACTGTCTATTTAAACTGTTTTCCTTTTGTTTCACAAAGGTCAACAAACCCCAGTTTTGACAACTTGTTATAATTAATTAATTTTATCTAACGACTTTGGAAGTTTAGGAAAGGTTTGCGAGACGTATTTCTCTTTTGAACGCCTATTTATTTGTTTTGGTTTGTTATAAAGTAGTATTTTTGGGTACAGATACTTAATTAAATACAAGGCTTTGCATGCGACTGTTATCTATCAGTCGAAATTTTTCTTGAGAAGTAGGTATTGAGAAATCGACTGAATGTGATTCTTTTTAACCGACTTAAAAAAAAAAATAGGAGGTTCTCAATTCGTCGGCATCTTTTTTTATGTATTTTTTCCGATTACTCAAAGACGCCTGAACCGATTTGGCAAATTCTTGTTTTGTTTGAAAGGGTATACTTTCCAGTTGGTTCCATGGTCATCAGGTCAGGATCTGACAGTGGGATCTTGGAGAATCTAAAATCATCTCAATCTAATCTTGGGATCGAGGAAACTGATTTTGGTATTTTAATAATAATAATAATTAATAAGGACTGGCAACACTAAAATGTCAACATGTTTGTGTTTTTCCTCCACAATTTAATTAATTTAAAAAATTCAACAATCACCAAATTCGAACAAAGTACCCAACAGAAGAAACCAATAAGAAAATAAAACCAATTCACCTATAATATCCACTCAAAAAACCAATCCAATTCATAAAAAATACAATAAACCAGTTGACATGTCAGTGACGACGTCAAATAGAGTGAAAATGTTTAAGGAAAAAGTGAAAATGTTTAAGGAAAAAGCATAATGTTGACGACAGCAGCAGCTAGTCGCGCACGACTTCTATCCCCGGACTCGACGCTCAGCTCCGCCCCGCCGCCGCCGGACCTCGGATCACCTGTGTCATCGGTGGCTGATGCCGCGTCGAGCTCGAGCGACGAGTATTTTTCCCCGCCGACGTCGCCAACACCTGTACGTCGGCAGGGGAGAGGCCGGCTGCCGAGGAGTTTGGGACCTAGGAGCCAACCGGCTCCAAGCCGGGTCCCCGCTGCCGGTGGTTGTGTGCAGCGCATGAGATGGACTCAAAATATGAATGAGAACGTCATGCGCGCATATTACGGGTCTACTGAGTGGGGAACTAACCTCACTGCGTACCGTGCTAGGATGCTGTCTCTGTTTCAGGACCTTGAACCAACTGTAAACGTCTCAGCCCAACGATTGTCGGATCAGGTGCGGGTCATCCAGCGTAATCACAGGTTGGACGACGCCGCACTTGATAGGCTGCGCTCAGAAGTGCTGAACAACCAAATCGTCTCAACCCCGACACAGACCGCGACACCGCCAGCCACTATTGTGATCCCGCCGCGGTCCAATCATGTTACCGTAGAGGCAGATGATAGGGTTGTTACAGTAAGTAGCCAGTGCAATGAAAGATTGAGGAGCGCACTGGAGGATGCGCTTCGCGAGTATAGGTCAACACCGACTGAACTTAGACCCCGATTGCCACGGTTGCCTATGCACAAGAAGAATAGGGCGCTGGTGTGTGCCTTGGACTCGCTGCTTAAGAATATCTTTGAAAGCAGCGAGAGCCTCGTTGATACGCACTCAATCCTGTATTGCGGGGCTGTTGCGGCATGTCGTTTGGCCAATGTTAAGTTCCCAAACGAGACTATTCGGCCAAAGCCTGCCGTGCCAGCCTGGCAATGCAGGATCCAACGGCGTATCGATGGGGCCAGGGTACTCATCGGCAAACTATGCTGTTTCAGGGAGGGCAATACACGACCACGCGTGATGCGCTTCGTGAGGCGGGCGTTTTCGGGGACTGGAATCAGTCCTCAAGAATACATGTCCCGTGTCACGGAGCGCATCGACTTCCTGAAGCAGAAAGTTTGTGCATGGGCCAGCCGTATTCGGCGGTATAGGCGGCGGGTTGACCGGTACTCGCAGAATCGCATGTTCCAGAGGGATGAGAGGTAGGTATACAGAACTTGGGAGCGACCTGAGCACAGTGTGACTGACGTGTGCCGCCCGGATGATGTCGCCACGAGTACATTCTGGCGAAGCATCTGGTCGGTGCCCGCCTGCACACTGAGGGTGGCTGGATGCGTGATGTCGAGCGCGTGTGTGATGCTATACTAGAAATGGAAAAAGTAATCATCAGTCCACCTGATGTAGCCAAAGCAGTTCGTCCGCTACCGAATTGGAAGTCTCCGGGACCGGACGGACTGCATAACTTTTGGCTAAAATGGTATGGCAGCTCACACGCGTTACTGGCATCTCAATTCCAGTCATGTTTAGAGACTGGGTCGCTGCCGCAGTTTTTAACAACAGGCGTTACCCACCTGCTCCATAAGACAGGTAGTCCCGCGGAACCCAAGAATTATAGACCAATTACTTGTCTATCGACGGTTTATAAACTTCTTACATCCATCCTGAGAGCAAAAATTGATAAACACATTGAAGCTAACTCAATAATGTCTACCTCTCAGAATGGATGTAGGAATGGGTCCCGCTGCACTAAGGAGCTACTCCTCATTGACATGGCCATAAGCCAGCAGGTTCGTCGATCCCGCAAGGATCTGTCGACATGCTGGATAGACTACAAGAAGGCCTACGACTCTGTGCCACATACATGGCTCATGAGGGTGCTGGAGTTGTACAAAATAGATGCAACTCTATGCACCTTCCTTGAGTCATGTATGGGGCAATGGAAGACAGTCCTTCGATATCCAGGATGTCGACCGATTCAGGGGGATGATGAGCCTGTATGGATTAAGCGGGGGATATTTCAGGGCGACAGTTTGAGTTTACTTTGGTTCTGCTTAGCCCTGAATCCTCTAAGTACACTGCTGGAGGATTCAGGACTAGGCTATCGGTTGAGAAGAGGTGGTCAGGTCATATCTCACCTCCTTTACATGGATGATCTGAAATTCTTTACCCCCAACAAATTCCAACTGACGGAGCTACTGAAGGTAACTGAAACCTTCAGTAACTCCATCAGAATGGAATTTGGTGTGGACAAATGTGCAGTCATGCATGTAAAGCAAGGGGAGATTATGGAATCCGAGGGAATTCAACTCTCTGATTCCATACACCTCAGACACCTCTCCTCGACCGAAACTTACAAGTATTTGGGTATGTCGGAAGCGTTGGGCATCAACAGTGCTGACATGAAGCAACTGCTGAAGGAGCGGTTCCTTGGCCGCCTAAAAAAGGTATTAAATAGCCTTTTGTCAGGTGGAAATAAGGTGCGCTCCTTCAACAGTTGGGTCATGCCGGTTTTGATGTACTCTTTCGGTATACTCAAATGGACTCAGACCGAGCTCGACGCCCTCGATAGGAGGGTCCGGACACTGCTGACCCCAAACCGGATGCATCACCCACGATCATCAGTGATGAGACTATACATCCCGCGGAAGTGTGGGGGTCGAGGCTTTTTAAACGCCAAGACTCTTCACAACCGCGAGGTGTGCAGCCTCAGAGAATATTTTTTAAAAGCTGAAGTGGGTATGCACCGGGATGTGGTCGCAGTGGACAAGGGACTCACCCCGTTGTCCATGGCTAAAGAGAACTGGCGCAAGCCTGTAATACTAACTACTGATGAACGCAAAGAGGTATGGCAAGGCAAGGAGCTACAAGGGCGCTTCTATCGGGCTCTACATGGGTCCGATGTAGATTTCCCAGCGTCCGTATCCTAGCTACGTTTCGGTGACCTTTTCGGGGAAACTGAAGGTTTTGTCTGTGCAATTATGGACGAAGTTATCCTGACGAATAACTACCGGAGACATATAATGAAGGACGGCACGGTTGACATATGTCGGGCATGCCACCGTCCGGGTGAATCCATCAGACATATTATCTCTGGTTGTTCTCGTCTCGCTAACGGCGAGTACTTGCACAGGCATAATCAAGTGGCCAGGATTATTCACCAGCAACTTGCTTTGAAGTACAATCTAGTGGAATCGGAGGTACCGTATTACAAGTATGTGCCCGACCCAGTTCTCGAAAATGACCATGTCACGTTGTACTGGGATCGGTCTATCATCACTGATAGGACTATTGTTGCTAATAAGCCAGATATAGTGGTGATAGACCGATTAGCGCGCCGCACAATGATAATCGATGTCACCATTCCGCATGACGAGAACCTCGTGAAAGCTGAGAAAGAGAAACAAATCAAGTATCTCGACTTAGCACACGAGGTTGTGGACATGTGGAATGTGGACTCGGCGATCATTGTGCCGATTGTCATTACGGCCAACGGCCTGATGGCCAAGAGCCTCGACGACCATCTGTCGAGGCTGTCACTGCACGGTTGGATCAAGGGCCTGATACAGAAGGCAGTACTCCTCGATACGGCTCGCATTGTGAGGAGGTTCCTGTCTCTGGAGCCCTAACCACCGGTAGCTTGGACCCTGCTCCCGACACCGGTGGACAACCACTTTTGTTATATTTTTAAATGTTTTTTTTTAATGATTTGTTTTTTATAAAGAAATATTTAAAAATGTAAATATAAAGTGTGTACAAAGTTAAATAAACGGAATAATAATTAAATGCTAAGACCCTACACAACCGCGAGGTATGCCGTCTTAGGGAATACTTCCAGGCCGCTGACTTGGATGTGCATCGAGATGTGGTAGCAGTGGACAAGGGCCTTACCCCGCTCTCCTTGGCTAACGAGAACTGGCGCAAACCTATAGTATTAGATACTCATGACCACAGGGAGGTATGGCAGAGCAAGGAGCTTCACGGACGCTTCTACCGGGTCCTACATGGCCCCGATGTAGATCTTTTAGCGTCCGTGGCCTGGCTGCGATTTGGTGACCTTTTCGGGGAAACCGAAGGTTTTGTCTTTGCGATAATGGACGAAGTTATGATGACAAACAACTACCGGAAATACATTGTGAAAGACGGTACGGTTGACATCTGTCGGGCATGTCACCGACCGGGGGAATCCTTCCGTCACATTATCTCCGGTTGTTCTAGTCTAGCTAACGGAGACTAGTTGCATAGACACAACCTTGTAGCCAGGATTATCCATCAGCAACTTGCTCTTAAATACAATCTTGTGGAATCGGAAGTGCCTTACTATAAGTATGTGCCCGACCCAGTTCTCGAAAATGGCAATGTCATGTTGTATTGGGATCGGTCTATCATCACTGACAGGACTATTGTTGCCAATAAGCCTGACATAGTGGTGATAGACCGACTAGAGCGTCGCGCAATGATTGTTGATATAGCGGTCCCCCATGACGAGAACCTCGTGAAGGCTGAGAGAGATAAGAAAAGCAAGTATCTTGATCTGGCTCGCGAGGTTGTCGACATGTGGGACGTGAATGCAGCGATCATTGTGCCGATAGTCGTTACGGCCAATGGCATAATAGCCAAGAGCCTCGACGAACATCTGAGGAGGCTCTCGTTGGGCAGCTGGATCAAGGGCTTGATCCAGAAAGCGGTACTCCTGAACACGGCGCGTATCGTTAGGAGGTTCCTCTCTCAGGAGCTTTGACCACCGGTAGCTTGGACCCTGTTCCCGATACCGGTGGGCTACTATTTTTGTATTTTTAATTGTTTTTTTATTTTATTTTTTTATAGAATAATATTTAAAAATGTAAAAATATGTATATAAAATGAATAAATGGAATAATAATAATAATTTTTATTGTTCAAGAAAAATATATTTTATATCAGATACATCACTGATCTCCACACTAGGATTCCCTGTGTCGCGGAGGCCAGTCTCTTTCATCATTGTTCAGAAATACAGTTTTATTGTAGCAGTAACAAAAAGGATAAGTTAAACAAAAAATAAATAAATAAGGGGATGCATGGTATCTTACAGTGTGTGCAAAAGTGCGAGTCAAGTGGCGTTGGTGCGTGTATTAAGTGTGTGTGCGTGTTGTATGTGTGGGTGTATGTGTGTGGTGTGTGTGTTTGTATGATGTGGTGCGTGAATGTGTGTGTGTGTGTGGTGTGTGTGTGTGTGTGTGTGTGTGGTATGTCTCCAAAACTAACATTATAGAAAATAATAAGTTCTATTTTTACGAAGTATTTAATAGTTTCTCTGTGTTTTCGTAATCCAGACCTTTTAGGTAAGTTTTGATGCCTGATTTGCATTTTGATTTTGTCAAGGTTAATATGTTAATTTTATCATTAATCTTATTATAAGGCCCCATATATTGATAACACCTTTTCCCAAAATCAGGTCTACGCTTTGGCTTACGCCATCTAGGCTTCCTTCGGGAATGTACATTGGAGTCCACCTTGACTAGAGCATCTTTATGCAACCTTAGGGCTACGGCCATAATGTATATCTGTCGCACGCGCATTGTACCCGTCTCTTGATATAAGGTGTTTGTTGGAAATCGCCTTGGTTTTTTATAAGCTACCTTGAGAACGGCCCGTTGTGCGCGTTCTGCCCTAATGAAATGCGTCTTTAGTGCAGCCCCCCATGCAGCTATACAGTAACTTAGAAGAGATTCGCACAGAGTGTGATAAATCATCTTCAAGATCTTCATGTTTGCAATCTGACCCATTTTCTTAAAGACATATAGCAGTTTCCTAACACGACCACTCACATGCTCTATTTGCTTAGTCCAGGTGAGGCTTTTGTCAATGTAGACACCAAGGTATTTTATGTGCTCTACTAGTTCAAAGCTTGGGCATGAACATTGCGAGTCTGTGTCACTGTGGCAGGTATGCAGTTTGATGGCTAAGTTACTTGGACAAGCGTTTCTTGCGCTGACACTAAAGTTTATGACCTTCGTTTTACCTACATTTAGTGTCAACAGATTGCAATTTAGCCATTGGGCAACCTGCTTCACGCCAGACTCAGCTGCCTCGTATAGAGACTCCCAAGTCCTATCATAAAATACTATAGCTATGTCATCAGCATAGGCGAAAATTTTAGCTTTAGTGAGTGACAGTGAGCAAAGGCTGTTGACATAAATAATGAAAAGAGTAGGCCCCAGTACGCTACCTTGCGGCACACCTTAGTCAAGAGTGGCATAAAAACTGTAGTTGTTGCCTAAGATTAACCTCTGCGTGCGATTACTGAGGTAAGACTGGAACCACTCAAGAGCAGTGCCACGGACACCTATGCCTTCAAGTTTCCTCAATACTTCTAGAGACGGTGTCAAAGGCTTTCGCAAGATCAAGGAAGATTCCAGTACATTTGTTACCATCATCTAGTTTGGTGACAACAACGTCTACAATATCTGTAACTGCATCTTCCGTTGACCTGTTTTTGCGAAAGCCATACTGATTGTCTGAGAGAATGCCATTTTTTTCTAGATAGCTTAGTAGTCTGGTATTCATAATCTTCTCGAGGATTTTGGAGAGCGATGTGAGAAGAGAAATGGGGCGATAATTGGATACAACAGTCTTGTCACCAGATTTGAAAATTGGACAGACATTTGCCATTTTGAGAGTAGATGATACTATTCCAGAGGAGATACTTAGATTACACAGAAATACGATCGGGGGGATAAGATGAAGCTTGTTGAGTTTGAGAATTTTGTTTGGAATGCAATCCCATCCTGGTGCTGAAGCGTCTTTGAGATTGGAGATAATTTTATTTCATCAACAATGCAATTGTTTGCACTCAGAAAGTATTATTTGGTGAAGTGGAACTGATGAAGAAAACGATGTATTCTAATCGTATTTGGGCTTATTGGCGTTTTTATGAGATTAACTTTTGCTATAAATTATTTTCATGGTAATTAAAATTAAAAAATATTTTAACAAAAAAATCAAACCAACTTCCAAAACAAAACACTACAAAGCGAAATATAACTTTCTTTTTCGAAGTCGGTGTTGAAAATTGGCAAACAATAGGTACCAAAGACACCGTTGTTTTGGAAGTCAGTTTCTTTTTTTTTTTGAGAAGTCTATGTGAGTCTTTACTATAGTAACCGTAAATAAAGACACTAAAGTAATTTTCTATGAAAACGCGACGTCGCGTCATTGCGGCATTGTCGAGGCGCAATTGTCTGAGGTAGTCACTAGTCTGTAAATTGTTACAAAAATATACATTCATTTTTGACATCGAATGATTGTCTTGATATAATTAACCTAGCTGACAGGACACTTGCAAAGTTGCTTAACTAAAGCAAATTTTCCCTTTTAATGGTTTTAGCATGAATATATTTATGTATTGTATGTTTTATAGTTATATTGTTTGACATACTGTGGTACCTACTCAGTACCTATAGACATACATAAATGCAAGCTCGGATTCAAATGATTTTAAATACAAGCTGTGCTGGAGAGTACCTGATTTGTTAGCTAAGTTCTATACGGATAAAGTAATTAAAACTTTAAAGTGCACTTAGTAGAAGTAAAATAGTTTTCCCTGCAACATTGAGAGTTTGTTAAGGACAGGAGATTAAGGAATTTCTTGTATCATAGAAAATATACTGAAACATCATCATGTCAGCCGAAAGACTTCCACTTCTGGACATAGGCCTCCCCCAAGCGTCGCCACTTTGACCGGTCCCGAACGTCCAGCAACCAGCGAATCCCCGCAACCTTCACCAGGTCCTCGGTACACCTGGTGGGAGGCCTTCCAACGCAACGTCTTCTGGTTCGCGGTCGCCACTTTAGAACCTTTCTGCCCCATCGACCAACCGTTCTGCGAGCAATGTGCCCTGCCCACAGTTAAAATTGGCAATTTATCGGGCTATGTCGGTAACCCTGGTTCTCCTGCGGATCTCAACATTTCTGATTCGATCACGCAAGGAAACTCTACTGTCTATACTGATTATAATTTAAATGTAAATGTCCTTTAAAGTCGTAGTATTATTTAAATGAAATAAGTTGGTTTAGGTTAGTTAAGTTTTTTTTTTTTTTATATTTAATATTTGTAATATTTTGTTTAAGTAAAACAAACCAAATGTCCCAAATGTTTGCCTAATGCTTTATAACTTCTATTAATACTTAATTTAAAATAATAATAATACGGGCAATGTTTTACAAAAGGAGGGAAAAAGCTTAAAACAGCTTGATGTTATTTTATAATTAGTTTGTCACAAACACAGCCAGTACAACACTATACTTATAGGACAATAGGGACAACCTCTTGCAAAAGCATACAGCATAAAATTGCAAAGTAAAATCAAATAAAAGTTTAAATTCGGTAAATAGTATTAACCTGGTGCATCAAAATTTTCAAGGATTTATGAACAAAGATTTAGAAGTAGAATTATTTATGAACTTTAACAGTATTGATATTCTTTGTATAACAGAACATTGGCTTAAAAGCCACCATTTATTGTTCAATTTTAATAATCACCAGGTTGGTAGTTCATTCAGCAGAGTTAATGCTATACATGGTGGCTCATTGATTTTAGTAAGTAACCAGCTTAAATTTAAAGACCGTAAGGATATTGTGAGCCTATCTGTTGAGCGGACAGTTGAAATAGCTTGTAAAGAATTGGAGCAGTTTATTGTATTAAGCGTATACAGACCCCCTTCAGGATTGTATGACTGCTTCGAAAAGGTAATGGATGAAGTGTTACACAAGATTTGTAACTCGAATAAATCCATTATCACTTGTGGTGATTTTAATGTTAATTTATTAGAAAACTCAGGTTCTTGTAGTAAAATAATAAGTCTGTTTCAGTCCTACAATCTTGTAAACCTATTTTTGGAGCCCACAAGAATAACCCCTTCTAGTGCTACATGCTTAGATAATATTTATACTAATGTTATACCAGTCCACAAAGAAATTATAAATTTACTAGATTCTGATCATTGCGGGCAGAGGATTACTATACCAAACCAAAGCAACAAAGTGGCTAAAAAGGATATCACTGTTAACCCTAAAACTGCAAGTCGCTTGGCAGCTTTTAAAGTTAAACTCATTAATAAATTACCAATTTTGTCAATTGATGCTGATCCTAATCATCTATATGATGATTTTTTTAGTATATACTGTAAACAATTTAATTCGACCTTTATTCCCAAGACTATCTCCGTTAATAGTAACGCATCATTCAGTGATTGGGCTACCATTGGTATTCATAAAAGTAGAACACGGCTTTATGAGCTGTACAGTGAAAGGACTTATGTAAACACTGCTGAATTTGATTTATATGTTAGAAATTATTCAAAATTATTTAAAAAAGTTTGTTGTTTGGCCAAGTCGCGTTATTTGAGCTCAAAGATTAAAAACAGTAGTAATGTTATTAAAACGACTTGGAATATTATTAATAGTGAAACGGGAAGATCTGGTAACCGAAATATTGACTACGGCCTGTCTATTAATGGCAACATCATAAAATCAGTCTCACAAGTCGCAGTGGCCTTTGAAAATTTCTTTTCAGATATTCCTGTTTCAACGACTAAATCCTTAAACTCATCACCTTCTGTTGCTGAGTCTTTGCTAAAAGAAAATGTTAACGTTTGCGATTCGGAATTTCTTTTTGAACATATTACTTGTAAAGACATAATTAAAACCTTTCACACTTTAAATGTTAAAAAGACTGCAGATCTGTGGGGTCATTCTGTAGAAGTTGCTAAGTCTATTATTGACATTGTCGCACCTAGTTTAGCTATTATCTTTAATAATTGTATCGACTGTGGGGAGTTTCCCGACCTTATGAAAAATAGTAAAATAATACCTTTGTTTAAATCAGGTAGTACATCAGACCCTACAAATTATAGACCTATTTCAGTACTACCTACGTTTAGCAAAATATTTGAGAAATTAATTTTAGAGCAATTGCAAAGATTTTTTAATAAACATAAATTATTACATACCAAGCAGTTCGGTTTTACAAGGGGTCGTTCAACTACTGATGTGTGTTGTGTTGAACTTTTAGGACATATTTATAATGCATGGGAAGATAAGTGCGATGCCTTGGGAATCTTTTGTGATTTGTCCAAAGCATTTGATTGTGTTTTTCTTGAAACGCTAATCAGGAAACTCCGCCACTACGGGATCCGGAACAGCGCTCTGGATCTTCTTACTTCATATTTGAGTAATAGGATTCAGACCGTTGACGTTAATGGAAAAAGATCTCCTGGATCTATGGTAACAATGGGAGTCCCACAGGGCTCGATTCTTGGTCCTTTCTTGTTTCTTATTTATATTAATGACTTGCCTTACCTCATAAAGGATAACCATGATATAGTGTTGTTTGCGGATGATACTTCACTTTTGTTTAAACTTAAACGTCAGCAGCTGGTTACTGACGATGTAAATAGCGCAATCTCAAAAGTAGTTCACTGGTTCAATGTTAATAATTTACTTCTTAATGAAAAAAAAACCAAATGCATTAAGTTTACCCTACCTCACGTTAGGCAGGTGAAAACCGATGTGTTGATAAAGGGCGAAGAATTGAATCCTGAAAATAGCACAGTATTCTTAGGCTTAACTTTGGATGCTAAGCTTCAGTGGGGCCCACATATAGATAAATTGTCAAAGAAGCTAAGCTCCGCAGCATATGCTGTTAGAAAAATTCGTAATTTAACTGACATAGAGACAGCCCGTTTAGTATACTTTAGCTATTTTCATAGTGTAATGTCGTACGGTATTCTGTTGTGGGGAAATGCCGCCGACATCCAGACTATCTTTGTTTTGCAGAAAAGAGCTGTTCGGTCAATTTATAAATTAAGCCCAAGACACTCTCTCAGAGAGAAATTTAAGGAGATTAATGTAATGACTGTGCCTTCTCAGTATATTTATGAAAATCTTTTATATGCCCATAAAAATATAAAATTGTTTAAAAAATACAGTGATATCCATAACATAAATACTTGGAATAAACACAAATTTGTAGTACCTACAACAAGGCTCAAGAAAATAGGTGGCTCGTTTAGATGTCAATGTGTACGCTTTTATAATAAGCTTCCAAACCACGTACTACATCTAAGTCTTAATAAATTCAAATCTTTTATTAAACGTAAGTTGTGCCAGAAAGCGTTTTATACAACTAAAGATTACCTTGAAGACAAAAAGGCTTGGGATTGAGCTGCTCCAATTAATTTTGTTTTTTTTATTATATTTTGCACCGTGAATTTTGTTGTTGTTTTTTTGGTTTTCTTGCAATGACAAGAATATTTACTTTTTAAAGTATTATATTATTTTATATTAATTATTGTGAGTGTGAAGACTATGTGGATCATTCTTTTTTATTTTTATTTAAATTTATCTTAGTTTTTAATCATGGTCTGGCAGTTTGAGTAGTTTATGCGGCCTACCCGAATGTCCTTTCTTTGGTATTGTTCGTCGAATCGTTGAGCTCCTTAAAGTCTGAGTTGAGCTGCTCGGTTATTGACAAATGCGTGCACTGACTGGACAGGTCCACTCAATCTGACTGGTTCTTTCCTCAAAAGACCATTTCAGACATCAGTCTACATGGTCTTCACATGATCTAACCAATATTTTGTCTGGACTTTAAAAGAGACTGTGACCTCTGAGTTTGTTTCGGCCTTTCTTCTCAGAGTAGTCAGATAGGAAACGCCGACCTCATCTAGTTTTAAAAAATATGTTCGACATGTAAAAGTGTTTGTATAAACCAACTTACAGAAATAAAATCATTTATCATTTATATTATTATTATTTGTGTCCATCCAAACTACAAAGGTTGTCTGATAGATATCGCTGTCAGTGATAACATTGTACATTTTTCTTATAAAATAGTTGCGTAACTTATTTGGTGTACAATAAAGTATTTTCTATATATATATATATGACTATTTTTCTTTATTGAATGTTGGTACAGATAGCATCAAGATACAACATTCAATATAGAAAAATATTATGGTATGTAAATCAATATCATATGTGGATAACAACTACTTGAAGGAAAACTTGAATTTTAACTCCAAAATGCAAGATAAACATCTGCAAAAGGATACATATCATAATAGTAGTAATGACAACATACACGCTGAGTCAAGAAAAAAATCGAAGGCCATAAGAAAAGTGATTGTATATTCTGATCAACAAGGAATAAATGTTTGCCGTATACTTCAAGGACTCCTAGGCCCAAAGTTTAAAGTCTTAAGTTATAACAAACCAGGTGCTAAAATACAAGATATTCTTCATGTAAACACTATGCTAGAACTAAGTACAAACGATTGTGTATTATCATAGGCGGCACGAATGATGTTGATCCTTATCAATTTGAAATTGCTCTTGGCAACTGTTTTCAAATTGTTTCAAAACCAAATATAATAATGTTAGAGGTGCCTTAAAATAAAAATTTAAACGAATCCAAATTAAATTATTTAATTAAGTATATTTGCAATAGACATTTAAATGACATTTCATTCGTAGACATGGGATACAGTAATTATATACCACCAAAGTATAACTTTACTTTTAATATATGCAGAATGTTACTAAAGGAAATATTACGTATTGATTTTAGATTAAATAGGGATAAGTACGATATAACCATGATAAAGAAGTCCAAAACTGTATCCGATAGATGTTTCCAAACTGATCCAATATTAGGTTTGAAGAAAATATGCAAATGTTATGAATAAAATAAAATATGTAAGTGCAATAATATTAATTGTGAACAAACATTAATGAATGATGATTTTATTCGAAATGCGGCTTCTAAAGCTAATAATAATTTGTTTTTTTCTGATTTTTTTCTCGTAGACCTATATATTAATCTTGCAACAGAATATTAATGGTTTAATAAATAAATCGGACCTATTTGCCTACCACTTACAAGAACTTTCTAATGAAGGTAAACCATTGGACATAGTTTGCATAAAAGAACATAATATGAAGGATGGTGACGATATTCACTTACACATACCTAATTTTAGACTTGCATCCTACTCAAATAGAAGTGCACGAAAAGGGAGTTCGCTTATTTTAGTTAATAATAAACATACATTTAAAACTATAGATATGAATGAATACTGCTGTCCTAATTTTATAGAATGCTGTGGAATTGAATTAATAGAACACACGCTAAATATTATATGTATTTATAGATCACCAAAGAATAGCATAGATGCTTTAACCACATTTTTCTATAATTTCAAAGGTATACTACAAAAAGTCTGCACCAATAATAATAAAAAGAATGTGATATATGGTGAATTTAACATAGATATTTAAAAAAAAAACGTCTTTCATCACAATTTGAAAATCTATTACTGAACTATAATTTAAAAATGAGTGTTAAACAACCTACGCGGATAATTAGTGGTACATGTATTGATAATGTAATACATAATATAAGAGACAGTAAAAGTGAGGTATTAGAGTTAGCTTTATCTGATCATACAGCCCAAATCGCGAAATGTCCAGTAAAAAAAACATACACACTTACTCATTGGTACGCGCTAAAGCGAGATATATAGCTTGGAAAATATAAACAAATTTAAAAATGCTATACATATTTATATATAGCCTTACCTTTAATAATGTCTATGAATGTCTGGACCCTGATGAAGCGTTTAAATAGTTTAATAATTTATTTAAACTCTTCTATGATTTATGTTTCCCCAAAATTAAAATTAGAATACCTATTAGAAAGAAACTAAACTGGGTAACGAAAGGTATCAGATTGTGTTGTAAACGCAAGCTAGACATATTATGGCAATTTTGAAGACAAAAAACTCCAGAAAACAAAGAAAATCTAAAGACATACACTAATCGGCTCAAAAAAATCATCAGTCTCACACAAAAATCAAGAAATAACTTTTATATTAAAAACTCCAAAAATAAAATGAAAGCAACCTGGCAGATCATAAATAAAAATAAATTAGACTGTCCGAAAGAAAATATTTCTAAAATAACTATCAAACAAAGAGATAACAGATCCACTATAAATTGCAGAAGCGTTCAATAATCATTATATTGATTTAGTGCAACCGTTAAATAATAGTAAAAAGCCTGACTTATTATTAATTACCAACACATCTAATTCAATGTTTATGCCTGCTACAATCCCTGTCGATATATGCAATATTATCAGAACTTTAAAAAACACCAATAGTGCAGATAATGACAAGATTATTACTAAAGTAATAAAAAGTGTAGCCGTTGAAATATCTCCTGTTCTTAGTTTTATTGTATATTTATGCATATAAAATGGTACGTACCCAAAAGATTTAAAGATATCTATAATAAAACCACTGTATAAGAAAGATGACAGACAATATCCTAATAATTATTGACGTTAGTTAGTATCGTAGCGTTAATTCCAATTTTCTCAAATTTTTTTGGAAAGGTCATTTGTACAACCTGTATAGTTTTCTTGAAAAAAATCAAATATTTGCGGAAGAGCAGTACGGCTTTAGAAAAATCGAAAATATAAATATGGCAATATATGGCCTTGTAAACAAAGTTATAACAAATATGGATAGACGGAAACGTGCGACTGCCTTGTTCATGGATATGACTAAGGCATTTGATTTTGTAGATGTCAACGTACTCTTGTCAAAATTAGAAAAAAATGGAGTAAGGGGGAACGTATTAAAATTAATTGAATCTTACCTAAAAAATAGGTATCAAATAACAAGTATGGCAAAGATTTGCCCGAAGACAAAATTAGAACTAACGTACCAATCGAAACCAAGAAAAACGAACTTTGGTGTACCCCAGGGTAGCGTCCTCGGTCCGTTATTGTTTCTCGTATACATAAACGACATGCTATTCAACATCCCATGACCTTGTTTGCAGATGATAGTACAGTTATTTTCACAGTACAAAATATGGAATCACATAGCTATGAAATGGATATAGATCTAAATCTGAACAGGTTAATAACATGGCTAAATAATAACAATCTTAATGTAAATTTAGATAAAACCTATGCTATGTCATTCAAAAAAAGAATAAATCAAGATAAACTTAACATTAAATACGCTGACAAAACTATAGAAGAAACAAAGAACACAAAGTTCCTGGGACTCAATTTAGACGAGAATATGAAATGGTGTAAACATATAGAACATATAATAAAAAAACTAAATAAGTTTCAGTACGCTCTACATAATCTCAGTAAAATAGCAAGTCGTGAAGCCGTACTAACTGCATATCATGCATACGTGTCTTCTACATTGCGTTACGGCATAATGTTTTGGGGAAATTCATCAGATACGGAGCTAGTGTTTAAGGCACAAAAAAAGTGTTTAAGAGCAGTATGCCAAATAAAAGCTACTGATAGTTGTAGACCACACTTTATTGAGCAAAAAATTATGACATTTCCATATATGCATTTGAAATAGTAATGTTCGTTAAAAAACACTTCAATTTATTCAAAACCCTGACTAGTAAACGTCACCGGGACAAAATTCACGTTAAGCGCCATAAAACAGCATTATACGCAAAAAGCTTTCTGGGAATGGCTCCAAAAATGTATAATAAGATACCTACGACTATAAGAGCTGAGAATGATATTAACAAAGTCAAAAGAATGCTAACAGATTTTATGGTTAAAAAAGCGTACTATTCCATTGGTGAATTCTTAAAAGACAATTCAAATAAATAATAGTTGGGTATGTCGTTGTGTGAGTCAAGTGTCCGATTGATTTATGCTCAATTCGATTTAATTATTATTGGTATCTAATTTAATGTTAATAATAATTTAAATAATACAATGCATAAAATATATATTTTAAAATTAGAATTATGTTTCCAAAATTTGTATTCCTATTAGGTTAAACATAGCGATCCTTACACTAGAATAAGATCTTATTATATTGTACCTATGTTTTTACAAATAAATAATTTGAATTTATTGTAATTGTATGGCTTGCCATCCAAATATTTATGTTCGTGCCTATCAACTTATAATGCAGAATTCGATGTTTGCCCCAAGCAATCTGAGAATTTTATACGCTGAAATAACTACTACGTTCCCATCGCGATTGGCTTTAGTAATTTTTCTTATCCAAATATATTTTACACCCTATAAAACGGACTGCAAATTGCATTTGTAGATACAATCTATAATGTGTTTGGACAAATCCAAGTGTTGTCCCTGTGGACTTAAAATAAACTAGTTTCTGTCCGTGGCTTCGGCCGCGTAAATAGTATTTTATACAATTCCTTCCTCTAAAAAGCTTGTTTTATTCACTGAAAACAGTGAATAAAAAGCACTTTTAATCACTATTTTGGTGTCTGAATTAGATCACACCAATATATTCGACCTCCATCTCAATGCTATACAACCTCCTTGCGCAAAAAATACTCGATACAAACTCCTTGTGCAAAGTATACTCGACATACAAATACCTTGTGCGTTTCGTTTAAATCTTTCATTTTCTCGTAGTCATGGTATAAAGTATAGCATGCAACTCTTAAATAAAACGGATTTATATCGAGTGCCATGAAATACTCGCGTCCCTCAGGATTCTTACACTTGAATCACTCGCTATGCTCGTAATTCAATCATCATGGATCACTACCTATGCTCGTGATTCAGTCGTTAGAATCCTTCACTTGCCTGTTATTCATCTATGGCCCTCACTTTAAATCCGACTTTTATTCACTAATTTCATAATATACTATTATCATCCAAAGATATAAAACTCAAACTAACTCCATTTTTTTTCTTTCTTCTTCTTGTATTTGTTATGTCTGTGTACATTAATGGGTAAATCAAATTAATAAATAATAAAATTTCATCTAAATCTGTTCGCAGTGTGTAGTCGTTCGCTGTTATAATATTACATATAGGTATGTAGAAGAAGATTGAATGTTCAATGCAATCGGGAAGAGAATGCCTTGAGCTAATCATTCGATTTTCGTACTTTTATAATGGGAGCCGATATACGATTAAGAAGATTGAATTACTGATAGTGAAAC
This sequence comes from Orthosia cruda, assembly GCA_964057195.1. Taxonomy (NCBI): domain Eukaryota; kingdom Metazoa; phylum Arthropoda; class Insecta; order Lepidoptera; family Noctuidae; genus Orthosia; species Orthosia cruda. Next base: position 16,335,076 of record OZ059844.1, read on the forward strand.
ATACGGTGTCAGTGGAGACAAGACAAGATTTTTTGCACAGACATAAATCTAACTAGGTAACGCAAGTACCTCCATCTGTATGAAAACCAAGCGTGCCACTTTTTCACAAACAATTTAAAAACAAATTTACTTACCAATGAAAAACTTTTCCAATGCCCCGGCCAACTTTTTCTATACATTCTGTACAGCTTAATATGGCATAAAAGGCATTTTTCTAAATTTCGGTGGATTTCCGATGCCGATAATACTAAATGAAAAGCTCAGATTACGATCATTGATTTATTTATTTATTATTTATTTATTTGACACATACAACATCTTACAGTTTTCCCAAGATGATGTTATACCACATAATAAATAATGTTATACACTATATACGAGTAGATACATAAAATATTAACAATAAAAATAAAATAACAAAAATCAAGAAACCATTCATATATGTATGCCTCCTTCAATGCACCTTTGTGCTCCTGACACAAATTTCGGCAGGCTATGGAACAAATCTTCCGATGGCATACTATTTATAATACGCGCGGCCCTTGACAAAGGGGCAAACTTTAATAAATTTGTCCTAGCCCTAGGCACATTTAACAAAGTGGGTCGGCGGCGCGCACCCACATACCCATCCGGGACATGCAGCCGCAGCACCTCCAGTACATCTGGGTGATGCACCAGCCCGCGCAGCACTCTCGCCGCGTATTTTACTAAAGCGACGTCCCTCCTAACCGCCAGCCTAGTGTACCCGACCATGCCCAACACAAACAGACTCGGATACATCAACGGGTAAAATGGGTAAACCCCATATTGCTTCAAATATAAATACCTAGTGAATTTATTTTGGATTTTTTCGATCATGAGACTATATTTGTCCTCATGTGGATTCCATATAATGGCACTTGTCTCGAGATGACTACGAACCAAAGCATTATAAAGTATTTTTACCACTGCTACACTTTTAAAATCCGTACATTGTCGTAAAATAAAACCTAAATTTCTAAAGGATTTGCTACACAACTCCATAATGTGATTGCGAAACATCAACTCGACCACCATATGAACACCAAGATCCCGCATTTGCGTGACACGCGGCATCACTATGCCGTCCATCTCATACTGATTTTGTAGTGGGACACGCGCGCGACTGTACGTCATCACGCAACATTTGGTCACATTGAAGACCAGTTTGATCGTAACTTTACTCTGTTTTTTGACACGCGAATTACATACAATCAACGTCATCTTGTTCAATTTATATCTGAGATTTTTTGTTAGTCGTAATAACTGATAGACTTACTTAGGCCCAGTTTTTTGATCCATAGTTAACTCAACCAAATGACAAATTATTTGACTATTTGTTAGACTAACAATTGATGAATAAATGCGTTTTACCGAAATGTGAAACTATTGGTTAACATATTTCGCTATTGGTTGAGTTAACTACGGATAAAGAAACTGGGCCTTGTCTTGTTTAGCGAATATCTTCAGTTTCCATGACGATTTTGCTGACGTAACCATATATTTTTCTAGATGTGTGTGTTCTTCAAATTGACTTTCATGGTCTTATAAGTTGATGTGAAAGACAGCTATTTTTAAACTCCGACGGAAAAAGAGAGGTGTTATAAGTTTGACGTATGTACCTGTGTGTTTGTGTATTTGTGTATCTGTCTGTGGCATCATAGCTCCTAAACGGATAAACCGATTTCGAAATCGTTTTTAATGTTTGAAAGGTGACTTTATCGAAAGTGATCTTACGAGTAGCTTTGATGAAAATCGGTTCAGGCGTTCTAAAGTTATTGGCGTTTTTCTATTTGAATCGGAGTGTTTTTGCAAAATATCGTGTCATAAATTACGTTTTCAATAGATTGTCTATCGATGCATGTCTACTACTAGATAAATTATGTAGCATGAAATAAAAATGTGTCGGGGGTTCTTAGTACTCCAGTCGCTAGGGGAACATATAATCCAGACTTAATACGACACGGAACACGGCACGGTGACGGTTGCGGACTGGAACGGTTTAATTAAACCATAGATTGTATAGCATCACGAAAAACGAGCAATGCTTAAACTTGTTTATTCATTTTGAGGGTAGGTTTACTAGGTAGGGGTACCCACTTGTGTCGGAATAAAGTCGGAACGATCAGTAGAATTGAAAATCAGACATTTTATCCATCTGACTTTGCGCTTTCAGAGGACCTCGTGGCTAAATTAAAACAGCCACGTAGGTAGATCTTCAAGTCAAGGCCCTTACTCCGCTTTAGTGCCGTAAACAGGTGATTTTTTCAAACCTGCTTCTTAGTAACGGGTAGGTTAAGAGGTTTGTTTTTTATTTATTATTGATTCATGTACATTCAAGGATCAAAAGTACAGTCTTACTCTCCCAAAACTCAAACGGCTAGTTTTTGTAAGAGACCGTAAATTATTCACAACTGATGTAGTATGTTGTACAGTAATTAAAGTATAGATTATAACTACTAACCGTGAAAACTTAAAATAATTTTGCCAAAAAAAAAAAAACCGCTGCTGTTTTGGTAGAGTGTGACTGCACTTTATTAGTTAACCATGGTTTTTTCGTGTAACTAATAGTTTTCTTAAAAAAAATTACAACACGATATTTTTCCACTACTTTTACCTACTCCTCCAAAAAAACTTGGATGTTTTAAATATTTTTAGTTAGAATTTCTTCTGAACATAGGTTATGTAAATCCAAAAGTATTTTGCAAACAAAACTGTCCAAAAAGGAGGTCCAACATTGATATTCTGGGTCCGAGCGGGCGCATGGCCAGTACCGCGTTAACATTGGGGAATATATACGCCTTAAAGCAACGCTTGCTTCATCGATGTGCAGTCGGAGGATACATAATCGCGAGCTGACTGACCAAAATTATATGTATCCTCCGGATTCCTCCGATTGTACAGCATAATTTTCTTCTTGTTTGCATCATTTTAGCTCACTTCTGAAGCAATCGGGCTTTTTGGTTTTTATTAAATTAACTTTTTTATTTATGACTTTTTAGGTATCTTTTTTTCGAATAACTTTCAAACATAAAGTGATATATATTTTGGTAATCACCTCTTAAAACTCTCCTTTTGATACACCACACGATGGGCTTAGAAATAATAAAATTGAGACACCCACAATATGGCGCCCAAAATCTGCCATATTTCCTTTTATTTCTATTTTAATGTCCTCATTGACACTCGCAAGGTTAAAACGATTCGATTGACGTAAGAATCATCAAAATCGGCCAACACATTTGGTCTCTAGAACGCCACATAGAAACAAACATAAAAATAACAGAAAGTTAAATTAAAATTGTACTTAATCGAATAGGATTTGATCGATTTCGAAAAGCCATTTGATACGCTGAAGTGGTCCAGCATCCGGTCCCGCCTACTGGACATCGGAGTGCCACCGAAAGTTGTCCGTCTCTTGGAGAGTATATACAAGAATTATTCCTGTAGAGTGACTCACGACGGCCTCTTCTCGGATGATATAGCAGTACAAGCAGGCCGCCAAGGCTTTTTTTTTCACCGCTCCTCTTTTTAGTCGTTCTTGATGGGATTTTACTTCGCATTTTCGACAACAAGCGCCGAGGGATAGAGTGGGGATTATCCAACGTCTTAGAGGACTTGGATTACGCCGATGACCTATGCCTGCTGAGTCATACCCACGCTGACATGCAAGCTAAATAAAAAGATTTAAGACAGGAAGCGGCAGAAACGGGACTAAAAATAAACACCCGAAAGAGCCAAGAGATGAGATCTGGTGTAAAGAATAATAACACCGTTGCTGATTGTCACGGACGCAGTGAAACGCGTCCCCAAGTTCACTTATCTCGGGAGCGTAGTGTTGGAAACGGGAGGTAGTGAAGAGGACATCGCTTCAAGGATAGCCAAAGCACGAGCTACCTTCGCGCAGCTGAGACCCGTTTGGCAATCGCGGAAACTGACCCGAAGGATTAAACTCAAAATCTTCGGGTCAAATGTCAAAGCCGTGCTAATTTACGGGTGCGAAATCTCACGCCAGTTCCAAGTCGTCGTCAACCGCTGTCTTCGTCGCATACTCGGCATTTACTGGCCCGAGACCATCACCAACGTGCAATGCCACGAGAGCCCGATCGACCGCCAGATCAAGCGTCGCAAGTGGAGTTGGATTGTCCACACGCTGCGAAGGGATTCTGATCATATACCGGAGCAAGCGCTAGATTGGAATCCCTAAGGCAAAAGAAAAGGTGGCCGTCCAAGTCAAACCTGGCGTCGCACCGTGTTAGCGGAAGCAGCGAGCATCGGTATGACGTGGAGCGTGGTGAAGCGTGAAGCTCAAGACCGATCGCGATGGAGGACTACTGTGGACGCCCTTTGCCCCATCCAGGGGACTTAGGACATTAAGGAAGGAATAGGAACATTGCAATAAGTCGCGGAACATACATGGGGTGATACGGATACCCCACGTTACGAGGGACCTTGATTTTGTTTTTGGACGTCAATGGTCCGTCCACCTTGTCTATATTAAAAATATACACAGAAACTACAGAACGCCACCTGCTATGATCCTATTTATATACTTAATAATTATATTGCTTTTTGCTGCGTTTCTTATTATTGATACAGCCACGCCACGCTAGCATCGAGTGCTGACACTTCTAAAAAACACCACCAATAAGTTATGTGGTTGTGCCAATAGTTCTGAAAAAAACTCACTATGTTGAGCCTGAAAAAAACTCTCTGCAGGTCACCCACCTGATAATCTTAATAAGGTCGATGATCCACTGGAAATCTATAAGCCGACTGCAAAGCCAGGTCGCTGCAGGTGTGACCGAAGTAGAAATGAGAGTGGCGGTACGTAGGCTGAATGCCAAAAATACCGCCCCAGGACCAGACGGCTTACCTGGGAAAGCGTGGGTCCTGGCCTTGGAGGCTCTCGGGCCTCGACTAAGGGGGCTCCTTAGCGCATGCTTGGAGAGGGGCCAGTTCCCGCTTCGTTGGAAGACGGGGAAACTGGTCCTCATTAAGAAGCCAGGGCGCCCTGCGGACTCTCCCTCCGCTTACCAGCCCATCGTGCTGCTCGATGAGGTGGGCAAACTCTTGGAAAGAGTCGTTGCAGACCGTCTCGTCGGGCAGCTGGTGCGGGTGGGGCCAGATCTGGCAGAGAGCCAGTTTGGTTTCCGCAGGGGGCGCGCTACGGTGGACGCCATCATGCTCGTGCGAGCCCTCACGACGGGGGATGCAGTGGCCCGGGGTGGGGTCGTCTTGGCGGTGTCTCTTGACATCGCCAATGCCTTCAACACCTTGCCATGGAGCTGCATCAGGGAGGCACTCCGGTATCACCGGATGCCGCCCTACCTCTGTCGCGTAGTCGAGGCCTATATGACGGACAGGGCCGTCATCTACCCCGGTCACCAGGGAGAGTGGAACCGGCGAGAGATGTTGTGCGGTGTCCCACAGGGATCGGTCTTGGGGCCACATCTGTGGGACATCGGGTACGACTGGGTGCTGCGCGCCGATCTCCCTAGTGGCGTCAGCGTGGTTTGCTACGCTGATGACACGCTACAGGACTAGCGTGTCATCAGCGCAGGTTAGTTCGCACCAGGCGGCGGCTGAAAACGCGACACGCGGGGTTGCGACAATCGTCGAGAGGATCCAGCAATTGGGACTCGAGGTGGCCCTGCACAAGTCCGAGGCCATGTGTTTTCATGGTCCTCGGAACGCGCCACCGCCGGGTTCCCAAATAACGGTAGGAGGGGTTCACATCGGCGTCGGGTCGACGATGAAGTACCTGGGACTCGTCCTCGACAGCCGGTGGAATTTCGTGGAGCATTTTCGACGTTTGGCTCCCAGACTGGAGCGGGCCGGGGCTGCCCTTAAGCGGCTCCTGCCCAATCTAGGGGGTCCAAACGCCTCCTGCCGGAGGCTCTACGCGGGGGTCGTGCGGTCCATGGCCCTTTACGGGGCACCAGTATGGGCGCGTACCCTGAGGCGGTGACCAGCCCGCCGGTTGAACGCGTCCCAAAGGGTTATGGCCATCCGGCTGGTCCGGGGATACCGCACGGTCTCCCCGTTGCTGGATTGCCGCCATGGGATCTGGAGGCCAAAGTCCTCGCGCAAATATGGGAATGGCGCGAGGAGGCGAAATGCCGGGGCGAAACTCCGCTGCCGCGACAAATCACGGCTCGGCGGACAGAGCTCCGGCAGGATCTCATGGCGACATGGAGAGGGCGACTGTCGCAACCCAGCGCTGGGCACGCCACAATTGTGGCGATAAGGCCCCTCTTTGAGGAGTGGCTTGAGAGGCGTCACGGCGTCCTCACCTTCCGCCTGACGCAGGTCCTCACCGGACATGGCTGCTTCGGGAGGTTCCTGTTCAGGATAAGGCGGGAGGAAACGCCCGGGTGTCACCATTGTGAGGATCGCCCGGAGGACACGGTAGAACATACGGTGGAGGCCAGCCCCACTTGGGTGGAGCAACGCCGTGTCCTCGTGGAGGCGATCGGCGGTGGCGACCTCTCGCGTCCGGCCCTGGTTCAGGCTATGGTACGGAGCGAGAGGGCATGGGAAGCTGTCACATTCTTCTGCGAAGCAGTAATGCTCGCGAAGGAGGAGGCAGAACGCGTGAGGGAGACGCAACGGAGACGCCCTCACGCCCCTAGCCACCGCAGGAGACGCCCTGGGCGTCGGGAGTCGCCAGCCGATTCCCGGCCACCGTAGGTGCGGGTTTGCGGACGGCCAGTAATGGGTAACTCGCCGTCCGATAAGGACCAGGCCCGAGTCGACGGCGCGTAGTGTTCCACGCGCGCCTCAAAGAGATGTCAGCAATAAATGACGGGGTCCGCTAGGGCCGATGCCTGTCTGGGTCGCGGATAAATTTGAAAGAGAGTTACCGCGGCCCTGGCTCAAGCAACTGAAGGAACACGGGTGGGTTTTAGTCAGTAAAAGTCTGACACACCCTCCCGCTTCACCCAAAGCGGGAGAAGTCATTGGATGATTTCCCAACCAAAAAAAAAAAAAAGGTCGCTGCAGGTACAACTTTGGCAGATGGGTACTCCAACGACCCGAGCGATGAGACAATTACAGAGCTACGTCCCATACAATGCCTTATCTCTTGTCCTGGTCTCTGTGCAACGACACCTGCTCCCTGAAATACCTTTAGGAAGCAAATGCTAGGGATTTCTACGTGGCTCAATACAGGGCAGAACATATTTAATTTGGAACTGGCTGTTGCCCACGACTTATATTTAATTGTTCAAGTTTCACACATGAATAGTGATTTTCCGAGATTAAAAGTAACCTATGCTAGTCCTTATAACATCAGCTAGCTACCAGTGAAAATCTCAAAAAATCGGTCCAATATGACATACAGATACTTCAATTTTATTTATTTGTATAGATAATCTATACGACGAAGTAGAAGAATTAGGTCTTCTCCGATGTTTCCATTCGCATCTGCCTTTTTACACATCCAAAATACCATTAGTTAGTCGCCTTTCATTCTTTCTTTTTACTATCTTCTAAGATTCTTATCTCATTTCCATTTAAATTCACCTGGAAGAATCCTCTACTACGTTACTAAATATTGTCCAGAAACGTTTCAAAGTAAATTGGATACACAATAGTGAGGTAAACTCCTTCTTTCCGATAATAGTGCGCAAGAAAAGGTTTCCAATTTCACAAGAACCAAGGACAAAGCTTTACTTAATAAAATTTAGGTAAAAGGGTTATGAATATAAATTAATGGTGAGGAAGGCCGAAGAAAAGACGGATAGGTTGAGTGGGGAATGATTTGAAAGAAAAGTGAGTAAGTGATACCGCGACGTTTGACTGAACGGAATGGAAGAAGAAAATGTGTAGCACCGAACTCAAGTAACATCGTGTTATGAGGCTACAAACTGCTATTATATCAGCAAGAACCTTTGTTGATAATTCAAAATGTAAAGGATTAACCTCGTGACATTTTTTGACAGTTTTTAGAAATGTGTAAGTTTTTTGGTGTACCTTGTAGTATATTCTAGTCTAATTTATTATGTTCTGTTGTAATCTGTTCTGTTTATTCTGTGTGTTATGTTCTGTTATGTTCATTTCTGTTCTGTTATGTTCATTTCTGTTCTGTGATATTCTATTTTATTCTAATCTATGTCCAGGGTGCCTTAGGGAGTTATGGAGTGGCTGTTGAAAACAATGATACAAAACACAGAAGTTGATTATTTCTATACAAAGAAGGAAATGAATTTGCTGTGACCTTTATATTTCGAACGCACCGTTCCGTAGTGAACCCATAAATAAGATTGTAATTTTCATATACATAGAGTGGTAGTAATACATTTTTTATTGCTTTAACGCTGAAGTAATTTACAGGATTGCTCTAATTTTATTTTCAAGAATATATAAAGAAAGGGTCTGTCCCAATAGTCCCATTGGCCCAGTCCCATGATGAGATAAGTGGGAATATATATCCCACTAGCCCCTTGGGACAACTGATACTAACATATTTTTTAAATTATATCCCACTAGTCCCATGGGACAACTGATACTAAACTATTTTTCAAATTATGTCCCATTAGTTCCATAGTATAGCGAGAAGTGATTATATGATTGCGACTTCGTCAATCGTCGTCATCGTCTACTAATAATGGTAAAAAAAAAACTGCCCTTGTATGTTGCGTATGAGTCATGTAAGCTGATTTCAATATAATCAAAAGAGGCCGAGGCAACATATATGTCCGGAGTTTCAATATGGTCTTGTAAAAAATAATGTGCTAAATCGACTAACGGTACCTACATCGAAGTGTTGAAGTGTTTGTAGAAAAACGCCACCATTTCAGTTCGACTTCAGGGCGACCTCGGCACCTATCCTTCTGCAGCGAGGTGTGAGACAGGGAGACGTCATATCTCCGAAACTGTTCACCGCTGCACTGGAGGATGTCTTCAAGGTTCTGGACTGGAGAGGGCTAGGCATCAACGTCAATGACGAGTACATCATTCACCGTCGGATTACCGACGATATAGTGGTCTTGGCTGAGACCATGAAGGACCTCAGTACAGTGCTCGCTTAACTCAGTAGAGCTTCCGAAAGAATCAATCAAAATCATTTATTTTTATTTTACATAGGCCTACATGGGCACTTATAAAACGTCGACAAAAGGTGCACGGTTCGGGTTGGTCGTTTCCTATGGAGAAGAACCGGCAAGAAACTCCATGGTTACTCTTTTAAAAAATGTTTTAGTTTTACAATATTTCCATGTTACAGCATTAGTACTATGGGGGGACAACGTAGGCCCGACAATAAGTCGTAAGAAACTAAAAAAAAAGTTTATATAATATATAACAAAGTTAACAAATGTTAACTAACATCTAGAAGGCCTACAATGTTCACACATTCACAAAATAATCGGTAAAAGAATCTATACAAAGTTAAAAAAGAATATATATATATATATATAACAGGACTAAATTTAACATGTGGCACAAATGTTGTTATCAGTGCTGTAACTATTCTTTGCAAAGGGCTATAAAGATAATTGCAAACTATTGTAAAAAGTCCAATTAAAGGAAGAAAAAAAAAAAAAAAAAATGAGATTGAGCATAGTTAGAGACATCCACATATTTGTGCCGTTTATGAGATACCAGGGAAGCCGCATGCGCAGAAGGAGCTAAAGCCAATTTTTTTATCTTCAACGTAGTCCTTGATTTTATAATATGCTTTTTTAAAAAGGACACGTTTGATGTGATTTTTGAACTTTCCATCGGTCAGTTCTATAACTGACTGACTGAATGGGTCTTAAGGTGAACATGGACACATTCAAGGTGATGTTGAATTTTAATGTTGCACTTAATCCTATCAAGGTCGGAGACTCTACACTCGAAGTTGTGAACGACTATGTATACCTGGGTCAAACAATCCATTTGAGTAGGGCCAACTTCGAGAAAAAGTTCAACCGGCGAATCCAACTCGGCTGGGCAGCGTTTGGGAGGTTACGTGGTGTCTTCTCGTCCAACTTACCATAGCGTCTCAAGACGAAATTCTATGAACAGTGTGTGTTTCCGGGTGATAACCTATGGCTCTGAGACGTATTCGCTCACAATGGGCATCATCCGAAAATATGTCACCCAAAAGGCAATGGAAAGGGCTTTGTTCGGCGTTTCCTTGCGTGATGGAATCAGAAATGAAAATTACTCGCAGATGATGGCCAATGGAGCAGAAAGGTTCTGCAGTGGCGACCGGGAACAGGAAGACGTTGCGTTGGAAGGCCTCCCACCAGATGGACTGATGACCTGTTGAAGTTTGCGGGGATCCGCTGGATGCGATATTTGGTTCCTGCAGTGTGAAGTGAAATTGACATTTTCACATGCACCTGGTGTACCTACCCTGCTGGCTGATTCATCGACGCCACGTCGCAATCATATAATGAGTACTCGCTGTCCTTTTTGAACTAATGGTATATAATTAAAAAAATATATTAGTATCAGTTGTCCCATGGGACTAGTGGGACATAATTTTAAAAATATGTAAGTCTCAGTTGTCCCATGGGACAAGTGGAACATATCATCCCACTTGTCCCATCATGGGACTGAGTCAATGGGACTTGTCAAAAACGCATTTTCATACAAATTGTTCTATGTCCTAGGTATCTTTTACACTACCCTTATCCCTTTATTTGGAGTCGGCTCTCGTCACAATTCTTCGGTATTTTATTTCTATCCTGGTATATAAATATCCTACGTTGAAGTCGTTGATAACTACAATGAAAACCAAGGTAAGGTGGACTTCCATGCTTTTTCGGACCGGTGCCTTGACTCAGGATTTGTCCGAAATAGTTCTATATCCGAATAATTATTTATATGTAAATGCGTTGTCGTATTGTCACGACGTAACTGTCTGTGAGACCATTATAAGTAGATTTTCTTGTCAAGTGCTTGGCTGCAGTGAAAATATTAAACGATATTGTTTCGCGTCGTCGCTGACAGTTTAGACGTAGCGACCGCAGTAACATGGTTACCGTCTGAGAGTAACTTATTCATGTCGTTTTATTTAAGTTATAGGTAGCTTCTCTTTTATACAGTAGCGGTACAATTTTATCCTATAAATTATACTGCCAGTTTTGCTGGTCTTGTTAGAATGTTTTTATTTGCGTCTTTCTTAAATTTATGGCTACGCTGGTAAATCTAAGATCAGCTTTCCGATGACTAATGCAGACAGGTGCGCCCCGATACTACGACAAGGCGTTTTCCTAAAAATAATATACCTGAGGATAAAAAACAATTTCTATGAACAAGCTTTGTCATATTGTTCATACATCGCGGCTGTCTGTGGGAGCCTTATAAATAGGTTACGTTGACAAGTCCTCGGCTGCAGTGAAAATATTAATCGATCGCTGACAGTTCAGACGTAGCCACCATAGTAATATACATAGTTAAATTATCGTCTGAGGGCAACTTAACTTTTTTATGTAGTTTTGTGTCGTTATATTTTAGTAAAAGATTCTCTTTTATAGAATCTTTGTTTGGTTTTTGGTGAAAGAATTTGTTATTTTATTCATTTAGACTTTCATGGTCATTCTAGATTGTATCAGATTGCTACGTTAGTAAATCTAAATCTATGTTCATCGGTATGGATTAAGATTCACCCATAATGATTGAGGCTAACACAGACAGTTCTAAATCCACTCCATTGACCATATAATAAGATACATGTATTGACTATATACATGTTGCCTACATGTTTATTTTAATCAGTGGTTTAGTATCCTTACTTATATACATGGGCATACCCACGGTGGGGCAGATGGTGCAGCCTGCCCCACCCTTCATCCTGACTCGAAACTAAAACTGTACTTTTCAAGAGAATAAACTTTCAGAGAAGTGCAAAAAAAATCTCTTGCTTGAGAAACCCTGGTTGGTGTTGCTGCCCTGATTCCCCGACAGGCTTAGTACGTGTATGAAGTATTTACAATTTTTTGAGTTGCCTTACTTTTGCCCCAACCCTAAGCAAATGCTGGGTACACCTATGATGTGCGTGTATATTATATTATTATATTTAATACCAGCTTGTAGTCTTAAGAGATTGTCAAATTAATAATAGGAATCTAATAAACTAACTAAGAAGCAGAATAACGTTTCATTTTATTGGAATCGTTATAAAAATCGCGTTCCAATTTCAAAACACAAAGAGCAAATCTATTCATTGTCACTTTTAAAGTTCCAAAACAAAAGAAGACTGTAACAAAACACTTTCCTGGCGTTATTTCGAAGATTTAATGAAAGATCAATCGGATTTCATTCAGAAAGAATGGACTCGTCCATTGTTCAGGTGGAAGCCTTTCAGCCAGGCTTCGCTATCGATACCTCACAAACGGCTTGTGAGTTGTGGAACAAAGGGGATAAATCTGCAGCAAAATGTGACTTGGTTAAAATAGTTTTATACATAGATATGTAAGTTTGTTTAGGTATAAGAGGCTTTAAACAAAGTGTTGTTCTATCAGTTAAGACTGTCGTAAAGTAAAATCTATACTAATATTATAAAGCTGAAGAGTTTGTTTGTTTGTTTGTTTGTTTGTTTGTTTGTTTGAACGCGCTAATCTCAGGAACTACTGGTTGGAATTGAAAAATTCTTTTTGTGTTGGGTAGTCCATTTATCGAGGAAGGTTATAGGCTATATAACATCACGCTACGACCAATAGGAGCGGAGCATCAATGAAAAATGGTCCAAAAACGGGGAAAATTTATTCTTTTCGAGACGCAACGTATTTAGAGTAGGTGGGCTAGCTTGGTAGGTAGCCAGTTGACGGGAGCGAAGCCGCGTGGGACAGCTAGTGTATTATATTGACAAGTGCTGCTGAAATCTCACGTGGTAATTCCCTTACATTTTGACTTTTAGAATCGTTAAGGTTAGTTGTATGTCTCTTTGCGTAGAGCCCAAGATGTCTTCTATTCCTATATTTATTCACATTATTAATGTCAGAAACAGAAATAAAGACATAGGTACAGCTGTGTTGATTCCAATATTATTTACTAATGCCACGGGGTCCCAGCGCTAACAAAGAAAATTAAGTTCAAATAATTCTCACTAGAAGGCGCGATATCGGCGACATCCATCGATTTGTTATTTAACTGTGTGTAAAATTAACATTTTCTAGAATTGATCATAAAAAAATTATGTTCTTTTTTAATCAACTCTCCTACGCACAAAATTGTGGAATATTGGGCTCTTACTTCACATTTCAAAGATTATTCGAACGGGTCATTTAAAATAGATTTCAACAAAAGGCCTTGTTTTTAAATTTCTGTGGCATGCCACTCGTTTTTTTTTAATTTGTATTGTAACACAAAATACCAGTAAACAAATCGTCACTGTATTTAAAGGAAAATAGTCACAAACCTATAGCCGTTGAACGGAACCGAACGCGATCGAAGCACTTATAAAAATAATCAGCTTAATCAGACGGAAAACGCTAGTTACGTCGGCATGGTTTCTTTGTATGGGATGAGGCATCTGTAAGTACTTGCGAGTATTATGTTATCTGTGCTAATGTTATACCATACATAGTTTATTTTACGAGCTCCTACGAAGTGATGTTAGGGTAAAGAAAATTACCTATTATAGTAGGAACTGTTACATTATTAATCATCTTTTGATTTAGATCATTCGTCTTGGGTCGTATTCCACAAATTAATTATTCGGCTCTGAGATTCAAATTCCATCTGTACCGTTGCCAAACATTTTGATCCGAATTCTACAAGGACGCTCGACTATTCTACAGGGACGCTCACTCATGACTATGAATTCAAAATCATCTGATTTTATGCTAATCTCAACATCTTAGGGTACGTTCACAAAGAACATATTGATCGTAATTTTAATCCGTTTTTTGACACGCGATATCGCGTCATTTAGTTAGATCTATTTATTTATTATATACTTTATTGTACACCACTTAAATAATTACAGGACAAAACATTTATAAAGATAAGTGTGCAATGGACGGTATTATCGCACATGGCAATCTCTTACAGACAACCTTTCAACCTTTTTGATCTATATCTGTGCGTAAAAAGGGTACCTCTGTGTGAACCAGCACTTAGTCGTAAGTCTTGAGCATTACCTTGCTTAGTAACTTTTTTACATACATTTGACATATGACATCTACAAACCCGCTCTTGGACCGCGTGCATCTCACAGAGAAGATGTATGTGTCCCAACAGTTGAAAATTTGATAGGCTGATTATCCTTATGCTTATATACTTTTGCGTTGCATGAAGTTTTAAATAAAAAGTCGTAGGTAAATCTCCAGTTTTGCGAAAGGCGTATTATAAGTATGTAAGAAAGGTAAATATTTCAATCCCAAAACATCTTTTCAGGCACAATTAATGTATTTTTTTAGAAATCGTGAATACTATTTAAATGTGAGAGCAGTGGTGGCCCAGTGGTAACGGTCGTGACTTACAAGTTGTAGGTCGTGGGTTCGAAACCAGGCAGGCGCTTTACTATGTATACATTATTTCATTACCATTAATCTCAAACCGGTGAAGGAAAACAACGTGAGGAAACCGGCATGTCCTAGAACCAAAAAGTCGAAGACATGTGACACACACCAACCCGCACTGGGCCCGCGTGGTGGATTACGGCCCATTCCCTCTCACAAAGAGGAGGCCTGTGTCCCAGCAGTGAGTAAGATGATTTAAATGTTTAACAACAAGGTAAGTTTAAAAAAAAGCAAGTAAAGCACCTACACCCTTGAGTTAAACAAATTTTCTGGTAATTTCTTTAGCGACATAATATTTCATAAGATACAAAAGGTACATAATTTTCAGAAAGTTTATTTTTATTACATGTAGCAACGTAAACGAAACATGTTATATTGTTTTCTTATATTTATGTAAGTTTCTGTTTCTGCAGCACATTTGTTGAGACCGGAATGAAAGATAAACGTACGCTATTCCTCTGCGCTTGAAGCATGCAGATTTCAATTTAATTCAACAACAAGCCTTTTCCGACAGCTTCACTCCCTTGTGACCTATTCTAACCATGCATCTGCATAAAGCACCTACACCCTTGAGTTAAACAAATTTTCTGGTAATTTCTTTAGCGACATAATCTATATATATAAAAGGCAATGTCCCGACTGACATATCAACGCCTAGCCTAAACCACAATTGACGGAGATATCGGTGAACATACATAAAAAAAACATACATAGAGTCGAACATAGAACCTCCTCCTTTTTGGTAAGTCAATTAAAAATTTAAAGCAAAGTAGCTTTCGACTATTTGTAACTCCCCATAGAAATCGATTCCACGAGACCTCCGGCATAAAAGCCCAGCGCTCTCTATTAGAACACGAAGGCAGTTCAGTTTATGCTCATTTTTAACCCCCGACGGAAAAATAATGGTGTTATAAGTTTGAGGTCTGTTGCTGTGTATCTGTGTGTCTGTGTATCTGTGTATCTGTGTGTCTGTCTGTGGCATCATAGCGCCTCAACGGATGAACCGATTTTGATTTAGTTTTTTTTTGTTGGAAAGGTGATTGTGTCGAGAGTGTTCTTAGCTATGTTTGAAAGAAATCGGTTGAGCCGTTCAAAAGTTATGGGCGTTTTACTGTTTGAATCGGGATGTTTTCACAAGATAAATGTGTCGGGGGATTTTTTAAATTTTGAAATTTTACTTGCATATCAATTTTATTGGATTCAGAAAATTTTGTGGTCTAATATGTTTGGATAATAATTTGCAATATCCCGCCAAAACTGGAATAAATGAAACAGCCAAAATCATGTAGTCTATGCAGGCGAAGCTGCGGGCGGAAAGCTAGTATTTCATAAGATACAAAAGGTACATAATTTTCAGCAAGTTTATTTTTATTACATGTAGCAACGTAAACGAAACATGTTATATTGTTTTCTTATATTTATGTAAGTTTCTGTTTCTGCAGCACATTTGTTGAGACCGGAATGAAAGATAAACGTACGCTATTCCTCTGCGCTTGAAGCATGCAGATTTCAATTTAATTCAACAACAAGCCTTTTCCGACAGCTTCACTCCCTTGTGACCTATTCTAACCATGCATCTGCATGGTTAGAATAGGTCCGGACCCGGACCCGGATAAAAAGTAGCTTACGACATGAGAGTCATAGGCTAATTTTTATCCCGACAACACTTTTTGAGTATTAAACACTGTCTCTGAGCGTCACTTTTTGATTGGTTTTTTGATTAATTTTAATTTTTAGTTTGTAGTTTTATTATTTTATCATATTAATTTAAAATTATATTCTATATAATATCTTATGACATTTTTCTTTTTATCTTTTTATTTTCAATCTTTTTATTTTTGACATTTTATTTTTAACTAGCTTTCCGCCCGCAGCTTCGCCTGCATAGACTACATGATTTTGGCTGTTTCATTTATTCCAGTTTTGGCGGGATATTGCAAATTATTATCCAAACATATTAGACCACAAAATTTTCTGAATCCAATAAAATTGATATGCAAGTAAAATTTCAAAATTTAAAAAATCCCCCGACACATTTATCTTGTGAAAACATCCCGATTCAAACAGTAAAACGCCCATAACTTTTGAACGGCTCAACCGATTTCTTTCAAACATAGCTAAGAACACTCTCGACACAATCACCTTTCCAACAAAAAAAACTAAATCAAAATCGGTTCATCCGTTGAGGCGCTATGATGCCACAGACAGACACACAGATACACAGATACACAGACACACAGATACACAGCAACAGACCTCAAACTTATAACACCATTATTTTTCCGTCGGGGGTTAAAAATGAGCATAAACTGAACTGCCTTCGTGTTCTAATAGAGAGCGCTGGGCTTTTATGCCGGAGGTCTCGTGGAATCGATTTCTATGGGGAGTTACAAATAGTCGAAAGCTACTTTGCTTTAAATTTTTAATTGACTTACCAAAAAGGAGGAGGTTCTATGTTCGACTCTATGTATGTTTTTTTTATGTATGTTCACCGATATCTCCGTCAATTGTGGACCGGTTTTGAAAATATTTTTTTTGTTTGAAAGAGTATGTTCCGAAATTGGTCCCATTTTAATTTAGTGAAGATCTGATGAAGAACTTCGGAGATAAACAACAGAACTCTTCAATAAATAACGGCATATCTCTCGGGATTGCTGCAATTGCATGTATGTTTATTGTTTATACCATTTCATAACATAACATCACGCCAGTACGCTCTAAAGGGGTATGCAAATGTGTACAGTTCATCTTGGTACACTCTCATTTCACCGTTTATGTTCAGTTTCTTATTATATTCGGGTAATCTATGGCATTATAGGAACCTTACTTAATTACTTGCCTATTAGGTAGTAGAAAGTGAAAAATAACTTTATTTTTGGAAGTCGGTGTCTTTCGTAGGTACCAATTTTGTTGCATTATTTGCAAAAAAGTTTTTTTGAATCCTGCTACCGACACGATAGAAAATTAATATAGGCAAAAATGATCACCCGATGTTCTTCGGCTGTAATGTTTTTTAAGCATGGAAAATTTTGGTTCTGCTTTTGGATAATGTTTATTTGGTTTCTTAATTTTCTTTTTTCAATTTTATCGATAAAGTGATACGGCTAAGTAGCCGCCACCATAATCGATAAGCATTCGGTCCCGATTTTTGGCATTTTCCATTACTCTTGTCAGAACTTCCGGTGGATATTATCCTTGAGGACTTCAAGAGTTTGATGCTAATGGACTTAGACTAATGAAATCTTACCGGCCATTGAAAGCCCTGGTAATGCAGACCTCAGAATTTTTGTTGTGACTCGTGCAGTAAGCGCCGTTGCTCAATCCTGTTGGAACCACATGTTCTCCAGTTCCAATTTATTCCTTTCAAGGATAGAGAAAGACGTTGATCATGGCTCTGTGACCTCGTCGACCACAGTAGTCGTTAGGTGGCCCGATGACGCCTCCAGCGTCAACAACACACCATGCAGTAAATTTGAGCGGATGTGACTCTTCCTGGATTATTCGCAGATTTTCGGTGCCACAGAAGTGATAATTTTGCTTATTCACATATTCACAGAGCTTGCTCGTGATGATTTTCGGTGGAAATATTCCTTCCTCGTGGTCTCGATTTAGAATGGCTTGACGTAGATTACACGCGCTTGGAGGTTACCAGCAAAAAAAATTTAACGGACTTTCAAAAAAAGAGAATATTCTATGTTCGGCTGTATGTTTGTTTTTTTTTGTGTATGCACCGATTTTTCCGCCAATTGTAGACCGATTTTGAAAATTCTTTTTTTGTTTGAAATAGTATATTCCCAAATGAGTCCCATTCAAATTTGGTGAAGATCTGATGAAAAACTTCAACAACGGCAAATCTCTCGGGATTGCAGAAATTGCATGACCGTTTATTGTTTACACCATTTCATAACATAACATCACGCCAGTACGCTTTTAAGGGTTACGCAGTGGGGTATCCCTATAACGAAGAAACAAAAAACAGGCACAAAGACTGCCGAAATTAAAGTTATTTTCATTTTGGAAGTCAATTAATTCTTTTTTTATTTGTAATAACGTTATTTGCATCAGTTTACTTCACAAGTGCCGAAACAGAACTGAAATTTTGCCGCCATATGCAAAAATTGTAGCATCTGCCGATAGAGTAATGAGTTTTGCACGATCCTGTACAGTCTAGATACGGTTACTCCAATTTACTCACGCTAACAAAGTCGTCATCAGGAAGTTAGAATTTAATTAAGCAGTCCTTTGTATACCGCATTGGTGGTTTTTCTGTCTAGTGCCGAAATGATCAGGCTGCTATTAGTACTTACTCTGGAACAGGCAAAGTAGAATTGCCCGTGTGAGAAGTAATTTCCTTTAAATCTTTGCCTTAATGACTGACCCTGAGTTTAATTTATGGTAATTGCAAAGCAGACCTCGATTGTAATAGTTTAAACTCAAAGACATAGTCAGAGGGTACCAGTGGTATTCGTGGTATTAAAACTGATTCCCTCGAGCACATTCAGTAATCACAGTGGCCTCTATAATATATATTTGCAGTATTTTGATAACAAACAATTTATTTTTCATTCAAACTTTAACACCCCTTTAAGGGATGAACGTCCAGAAATCCTTGAATACGTACTTGTTTAATTGTATAGAAGAGCAGAAATGCAAAATTTCTAGTAATTTTGATAATAAACAATTTATTTGTCATACAAACTTTAAAACCCCATTTAACCCCTTTAAGGGATGAAATTCATAAAATCCTTTCATACGTGTTTCTTTAATTGTATTGAAGAGCATGAATACTATATTTCAAGTCATTTTGATAATAAACAATTTATTTTACATTCAAATTTTAATACCCCTTTTTACCCCTTTAAGGGATGAAATTCAAAAAATCCTTTCATACGTGTTTCTTTAATTGTATTGAAGAGCATAAATACTAAATTTCAAGTCATTTTGATAACTAACAATTTATTTTTCATACAAACTTTAACACCCCTTTTTAACCCTTTAAGGGACGAAATTCAAAAAATCCTGATAGACGTATTTTATTATTTTAAATGTAAACTCTAAATAACACATCTCATTCATTTCAAATTAAAAATGACAGAGTTTCATACAAACTTCAAACCCCTATTTTACCCCTTTAGGGGATGAATTTAGAAAAATCCTTTCTTAAATGACGCCTGCAGTATAAATTCAACATCCTCCCAAAGTTTCAAACTTCTATCATTAGTGGTTTAGGCTAGGCGTTGATATGTCAGTCGGGACATTGCCTTTTATATATATAGATTTACGTATTTTTGATTACATAAAACTTTAAATTTAATCAACTGGCAATTTGTTTTTAGTCAACTTCTCGTCTAATTTCCCAATATTTTGTAAATGTTTATTTGATTTGGAATGTACCTTTTACTAACACTAGTTTTATAAGTATTTTTTACTACCAAGCAATGTACTGTAAATCGTCTGAATTATAAAATAAATAAAAAATAAATAAATTTATTTGGATGTATGCGGAATAGGATGTAAAGTTTCACTACCCTGCATAGAAAAGGGAGGATCCTCCGACCAGACGGGTGTTGTGTCTGACTGTTATTATCGGACAGTTGTATGTGTTCAAATCGCGCCGAAAACTTTGCTTGCGCGATGCAGGATTTGTGTGACGTCATGTCATTACTTTGTAAGTGGCGGCGTTGGTGCCGCTACATATATTTATGTACTGTTTTCTATATTTACCTATGTTATTTTTTGCATCTTCCGCTTCTTGTTTGTTGAAACAGGAACGAAAGATAAACGCTCCTACGCCATCTATCCGTCGCTTGCAATAGTATTAATAAGGTCGGTTGTTCAAACGCTATAATTTTTTCAAATGTATGTGTATTTGTTTTAATATTGTTTTAGCCATTAATCGGGACTTACATCAATGCCAATGTGTGTGTTTTTAAGTTAAATATCTTAACATCTTTACTGCCAGAAAACGAGACACAAAAGAAAATGTATAGTTTGTTGGTGACCTGGCAGTTAAAGTGTTAACAATAATTTCAGCCGAAAGACGTCTACTGTCGTCCACTGAGCCTTCCCTAAGTGTCGCTCTCATTCAGCCGTTTCTTCTAGTCTACAGCCGGTCATCAGTTCACCTTTTTACTATAGAATATTAAAATATTTGTCTTCGAATGTATTGAAGTCAAAACATAATTTTGGTTGTATCGCGGTTTTATTTGAGCTTTCGAATGCAATTACTGATTACTAATCTCTAGGTAGAACTAGGTTAATTAATTTACTGCAAGTGCATACATTATTATGTACTGTTCAGACGCCTGCATTAACCCTTAGTTTACCTGGTGAACCAAAATCATAAAAATTACACCATGGAGTCCACGGGACTCCTTTCTTATTAATCATTGATTTTGTTCAGAATAAAAGTAAAAATTTACTTAAAAATTGTTTAATACTTAAAAACGTTGTACTAATAGGCATTACATTTCGTTTTATTTACGTAAACGTCTTTTTAACAATTGAAAAAACTAATAAAGTAAAAATATGTAAACAAAAATAAACGTTAACTTCTAGGTATGTACTAACTAAAATACAAATATAAATTATTTTCCCCTTTTTTCAATAAACTCTCTCATATAATTAACTTTTTAAAACTAAAAAAGAAATAGGATACTTTTATACAAGAATAAAAAACGTGCAGCGATTATGCCTTATCTTCATTCACCATTCTGCATTCACCAAGAACTGCATCCTTATCTTAATCTTGTACTTCCACATGGCTTGAGTCAGCTGGGAACTCTAAATCCGAGTTATGATCAGAAGGTATGCTGCTGTCTTTAGAATTTGTTTGGCACTTTTCCGTGTGTCTTGTCCACATTGTTGCTTTCGCGCTTCATCGTTGGATTTCTTATGATCATATCTGAGCTAGTCTGGTACTACACACTCAGCATTTTGTCGCAGTGGATTGACTAACCACCTGATTGAAGCCAACTTGTACTCTAAAATACGAAAAAAGAAACTACAATAATACGATAAAATTGCAAATTAGCAAAGCAACATTTTCGTCACATAAATACCTCCACGGAGTCCAGTGGACTCCTTGTACATAATTATTCACATACGTAAAGCGCCGGCACCCGTACTCTTCAATCCATGTCTGGCACATTACATTAAGAAGGTTTTAGTATATATTAAGAAATTGTTAAAAAAAGTCGGATCTTATTTACCTAATCCTTGTGGAAACTAATGCATTATGAAAGTTGATTGATAATCCCGCTGAAAATATTTGCATTTGTGATATTCAATAATGGAATTTATCCGTCGATTCCATTTTTAAAACGCTTTCTGTAATTCTTCAATATTAAAGTTTTCGAACGGTTTTCCATACCACGAGCGATCTGGAGCTCGAAAAAGCAATAGAAATTATAAAGGTACTGTGCATACAGACATAGGTATACCTACTGAACTTACAAATAAAGGTGAATATTGCATAGCTTGTTGATCTAACTGCATCGAGGCATCGTTACCAATCTGTATTGGAGAAATAGGTTTAAACATAATATAAAAGTTCAACTGAAATGAACATTTATTTTGTGGCTGGAATATGCGGAACCGGTGCATCGGTTATTTAAAAGCGAGGTTTAAAATTTAAATTCCGTGAAAGATTTAAAGTTCAAGGTAACCTTTTAGTTTTATGTTTGCAGTGATTTCTGAAACCAGAGGATTTTTAAAACAATGCTTTCTTTAATTATATAATTACCAACCCGGTGATGATCGACGCGATACAAATTAAACGGTAGATAAGTGATGTGTTTAGCTGTTGATAACTCACTCAACCAATCACTGTAGTTAACGCATGTTTACCAAATTGACATTTGCATTTAGCTATATTTTTGTTCCAAAAATTGGGTATGAATCTACCAGAGTCCTATGTCTTGCGATACGCCACTCGTTTTTTTATCTAAGTTTTGGTTGCCTGAGTATTGTGAATTCTCAATCCTCATTGATCGTGAAAATGTAGTAGTACACCGCAGACTACCAACTTTTTACTAACTAGAAAATGTTAGAAATAGAAAGGAATTTCAGTCCATCCAAAGGGTGTCTGGTAGATATCGCTGTTAGCGATAGGTACGCCATTGTATCCCAAAATTAAAGTATTTTGAAGAAAAGTGTCACTAATTTTGTCTACAATAACAGTTATTTATGCAACTATTGTATAATAAGGGATTTTCAAACACGAATGTGGGTTTATCACACGAGTGTTTTAATACCTAATTATGTACAGTTGCATACAAAGACTTTATGGAGACCCATGATATGAACCCTCTATAAAAGGTTCTGAAACCATAGGATGTTGTACAGTGTTGTAAGAACTCTATGTAAATTCATGGACAGTTTAATTGCTGAGTATCTAATACAATCAAACCATGTTCAGGTAATACAAAAATTCTTTATTGTAACAAGTAGTAGAAATAACACAGATATGTCAGAAAACACGAACTGAGATTAAATATAGGTAAAACTCGAAAACTGTAAAAATGGGAGTACCACAAGGGAGTGTTCTAGGCCCTTTATTCTTCTTGATATATATCAATGATCTCCCTAACCATATCAATCAACCAATGGTACTATTTGCAGATGATAGCAGTTAAAGTTAAAAAAGTTCAGTTATAATAAAAAGCGACAAAGAAAATGATTATGAGCACGTAGTCAACCAAACATTAAATAGGTTAATTCAATGGTTAACCGAAAATAATGTTAAAATAAATATGAACAAAACGAAAATAATACACTTTCACCAGAGAACCCAACTGTCAAATATAAACGTTAGTTATCAAGGCGAAATAGTACATCCTGTGACAGATACAAAGTTTTTGGGAATTAACATTGATGATAGACTGGCATGGAAAGCACATTTAGAAAATGTCTGCAAAAGAATTAATAAATCCTCATTTGCTCTCAAACATAAACTCACAAAAATTGTTAATAAAGAAGCCTTATTAGCTGCTTATCATGGACTTGTGGCACATGTTCTAAGTTATAGTATTATATCTTGGGCCAACTCAGTCGATAAGGAATAAGTATTTAAAGCCCAAAAGAAATACATTAGAGCAATGTGTAATGTAGACAAAACTACCAGCTGTCAACCCTATTTCAAAAGCTTAAAAATTCTGACAATGCCTTTGTAATACATATATGAATTAAATGTTTTTGTGAAATCAAACCCTAATTATTATAAGACTGCTTTTAAAAGCTACTATAGACAATTAAGTGATAAAAAAAGATTAGACATTGAAATACCATATGGGAAAACAGCACTAATCAATAAAAGATTTCTTTTTTATTGATTTACAACAAATTGCCTGACGATGTCAAAATGTTACCTGTACATCAATTTAAGTCGAAGCTGCACAATTTCCTAGTGAATAAATGTTATTATAATATCAAGGACTACTTACAGGATAAAAATATAGTTAGAGATCTATAGTAAAAGTAATTTAATGACATTGAATAATATGACATTATAAACAGTGTGACATGCATTAATTTGATAGCTCTTTAATTTATTTGATTGATAAGTTTATGATATATAATTTAATTCATCTGACAATTTATTATTTTATTTCACTTTTGACATTTGTAGTATTTTGAATTTATTTTATTTTCTTTTATTTTTTTTCTTGTGTGTTTATTATCTTGTAATTTTATTTTAATAGATTGCCAATGATATTAGTACATTATGGTACAAGTGTGTAATGTTGGTGATTACCGCTGAGGCGCTATTGAGACCCGAGCCGTTAGGTGAGGGTCTTAAGAGAGCCGAGCACGGTAATCATCAATACACACGTGTATCATACGACGTTTTTCAACACACTTGTGAAGATAATAATACAAAAAAATCATTTCCAACAGTGAAAACGAGTTGTGAATTTTTTTTCGCAATGGCGGGCAAAATTAATCAGTTTTCCTATGCGCGCGTGTTAGAATTTGAAGTATGTGTGACGTCATTAAATCGTTAATTTTCATTTTTCAATGGTTTACCACATAATATATACCTGTCATATTTATTAAGCACCTACCGACAAATGTCTAAGTACCTACCTTAATTATTATTGTGGTGTCAACTACCTTCAAATTTAAAAGAGTACCCACCTAAGTAAATATTGTTGTGTGTACAGGAAATAAATCTGCTTATATTTAAGCCACGTTGATAATGTACCTATAAATGATTACGTAATTAGTAATGATCATTGTGATGTATCCTGGATTTTATAATGCTATATTGGTATTATAAGTCCTTTGAAACAATAAGTACAATACTGTCTTTTAGTATCAATATTCTTTCGAATATTGATTAAGAATTACTATATAGGCGATATTAAATTCCTTAATTGACTTGATACGTTTTAAAACATATTCACTTCATAGTAATTGATTATTGTTCACCTAATTTTGAGATTATTTGAAGCAATATAGAAAATGGCGGGCCATTTTCTCATATTGGACGTATTGAGACACAGATAGACCCGATATTATAAAATATTGTGTAATTGATAAGCGGACTTACTTTTTGGTGAACTACAAGCCAGTACAGGCCAGCTATTGTTATTTAGAAGTATACTACTTTATAATACTTGGTGTAAGATCGACTACACAAGACTAACGTAAGTTATTTGATATTATAACTTTATTATTTCTAATGTTTGTGTTGAAGCTGTATCTATATCGTATTATGGCCTTTATTCCTAACATTTTATATTGATTTAAGGGTTACTCTGTGTCCTTTGCCTTATCTTTGTTATTTTGAATCTATAATATTGTAAATACTTTGTGTTTGTAAAAGATATCGACAAATACTACGAAAGAGCTTCCGTGGGGTTTGTTGCCCTTCTTCCCCACAAGAACTAGTCTAGCGACCGGGCAGTAAGCTCAATGAGCCTTCTAAATATGAATTAATTGACAAGCCTTACTTAAATAAATACCTAGTCTTGTCTTTCTGTGTTTTTATTAATAAAACCCTTTCCTTACACACCACATACATTAGAACTCTGATACACAGTAAATAACCAATAACCATCTTGACATTCAAATCTTGCTATCTTGGTAGATACCATACTTTTATATAGAATTCCATTCATGATTCTAACACATCTAACAATGGCGATCGGTCATAGACTAAAAATAATGAGTTTTCTTTTTTTTGGCTTTTCGCGGATAGCGTTTTAGCCACGTACAAAATGGAGAATTGCAAGTTTTCTTTATTACAGACTAAAACAAAAGTTATATTTGAGTGAAAGTTTTATTTATTAAACACGTACAAGTTGAAATTATCTCTTTAAATACGAAGTTGCATAAAATGTGTTGCATTTGTACTATTGAGCACGATCTTTTTTGTATCGAAACTTTTTTTAAGAACAAAGCAACTCAACCAATAAATTAAAAAAAAAAAACTCTAACTCACTTGTGAATAATAGCAATGAAAAAGTCACAGTTTGATAACAGGTGTCATTATGTGCCTAATTGAGGTGAAATTAGAGCCACTTTATGAGCAACTGTGTTGAAAAATATTTGCACATACAGTGAACTTTATATCTAACATTAGAATCGGGATATTTACCATGTTTACTGTTTGTAGCGAGTTTCCAATATTTCGGCGCTATTGCAAGCACCATGATCACGGATAAACTGAAGTTATTGCGGGTGGTTGTTTATGAGGAGACATATTTCTTGTTCGATTCTAATGTTAATCTTAGTGACCATGACAGTTTAAAAACTTATACTTTATATCTATTTGTAACATCTGTTTGACCCTACCTGTAGCTAATAAACAATTAAACAATTTGATTTGATTTGTAATAATTATATACATTTTATTATATTACGGCGCTGTGGTAATGAAACGCACTTGCATGGCAATATGTTTTTTTTATATTCATAAAGATACCACGAATTGAGAGTGAGAATGTGGCTGTTTGATGAGTAAGGAAGGGATTGAAAAATAAATGATTCTATCTATCTAAAAAGCAAAAGAGTTGCATAATGAAATTAAGTACAACATTTTAACACTCGTTTGGATGATATTATGGTTAGTATGACACTGGTTGTTTTAATCTTGGCAATAAGCAAACTTTATCAGAAAATTTTATTTTTTTGATGACATATTCTATTCTCCTCATTTTACTTATATTCAAATATATTTCCCCCACGTGATTTTCCTAACCCGTTCCACGCAAAGCAACTAGACTCATAGACTGTAGATTTAGCAGTGCATAGATTCATAGAGGAGGCTCGCCAGCGAAGTGTCGCTCCGCAAACATGACCTACTTCGCACTACTCCGGTTACCCGCCTTTGTCTGACATCACTGATAGGCCGCCATGCCGCAAATTATGAAAAGTTACAATGCATTTGCTGTTTATATATATTCAATTTCCTTGGTAATATTGTGATTGCACCCAAAATAACAGTACTGCGCCCACTAACTAGATTACGAAACTTATTTCCTGTCTCACACTTAATCTTGCAATGTATTCTAGTCCTAAGATCATGGATACATTTATTTAATTTTAATACTAGCTTCTGCCAGTGGCTTCGCCCGCGTCTATGTTGAAAATTATCCCAAGGGAACACATTCCCCGTATAATAAGTATTCTATGTGCTATATGCCAAATTTCATCCAGATCCGTTAAGTAGTTTTTGCGTGAAAGAGTAACAAACACACACAATCACAAACTTTTTCACATTTATAATATTAGTATGATGTAAAGCGTGATACTAGCTTCTGCCAGCGGATTCACCCACGTTAATTTCGAAAATTATACAAAGTAACATATTCCCGAGATAAAAAGTATCCTATGTGCTATTCCTAACCATAATGTATCTCTTTGCCAAATTTCATCCAGATCCGTCCAGCCGTTTGAGTGTGAAGAAGAAAAAAACACACACACACACACTCACAAACTTTCGCATTTATAATATTAGTGTGATTAGTGTCATGAGTCTCAACCTTGGTCTCACCTGAAGGAAAGCAATAAATACGATCTACGGTGGACGGAGCGTGTCCAGCTGGTCGATTTTATAGACATCTTACGGTGATGACTTAGGTGAAATGAACACGCCCGGGCGCGGGGCGAGGGGCTGATATACCGACATATGGAGTTGCGTCAGTCTCAGCTTCGCGAGGTCCTGGTGGCGGAATGGCGGGACAGGCTTTTACGCCCTACCGCCGGCCTCATTACCTTCGAGGCGGTCCGGCCAGTGCTCGAGCGCTGGCTCGGGAGGAGGCACGGCTCCCTGTAGTTTCGGGTGACGCAGGTGCTCTCGGGGCATGTTTGCTTCGGGAATTGCCTGTGTCGCATAAACAGGGAGCCGGACGCCCGGTGTCACCACTGCGTCGACTGCCGGGAGGACACGGCGTGGCATACGCTGGCTGAGTGTGCCGCTTGGGAGGAGCCACGCCGTGCCCTCATCTCTGAAGTAGGCAGTGACCTGTCGCTGCCTACGACGTAGTTGAGTCTATGGTCGCATTAGTTACATGAAAAAACCTTGTGTTCAAAATTATTTACATGAATCAATAATAAATATATATTTTTTCAAATCTTATAACCTAGCCGTTATTAAGGAGTATGCTTTAGAAAGTTACCGTTTTACGGCACTAAAGGGTAGGTAGGTAGTTAAGTAGCCGGTTGACGTTGCCTTATTATTGTTCTTATTCAGTATTGTGACTACGAAAATCTGAAC
Organism: Orthosia cruda; assembly: GCA_964057195.1. NCBI lineage: Eukaryota > Metazoa > Arthropoda > Insecta > Lepidoptera > Noctuidae > Orthosia > Orthosia cruda. Next base: position 16,363,279 of record OZ059844.1, read on the forward strand.
CTGGAATAGGGATGATGACAAAAAACCTATTTAGTCCGTCAGTTAAATTACCTAAAAATATTGGACACGTATTTTTTATTTTGTCACGTAATCAAAAAATATCGTGTGTCGTCACGCCGTGCTACACTTTATACTGACAAGTGACGTCACATTCCCCCACTCCTGAACTTTGATGCGCTTTATAATAATAATAATAATAATAATATGATTTATTTAAAGACAACTACATTGGTCCAATGGTTAGTAAAAGCTTATCATCTAAAGGTTAGTAAACTTAATCTAGGCAGTAGTATAATAGTAGGTATAAATAATCATTCAAATTTAAATCATAATAAAATCACAAATAATAAAATCAAAATAATGTCACAGTAAAAACATAATAAAATTCAATTGCATCACATTTAATTGCATAATATCAAATTTGTAACCCTACTTCGTCAGCACCTTAATCTGATGTTTAAGAATAGGGCAGTCAAACTTATCGGCAATAACCGCCAGAATGCCATTGCCGCTAGCACGCACTCTGCGCAAAAAAGAGGCAACATTTTTCCGCATAATGGCCGCAAACCCATCTGTACGAGCCTCAAAGAACATACCAGATGCGCTGCAGAAACGTGGAAGGCGCAATAGCATCCTAAACGCGTTGTTGTATTGGACGCGCAAGGCGCTGAGGGATTTTTGCGAATATGCCGTCCATAAGCTGCTACTGTAAAAGTTTTGGCAGTACGCCTTAAAGAGCGTTATCTTAACCTCCTTTGAGCAGGATGCAAATCTTCGGACCAACATATTCGCTCTCACCGTCAACGCTCTGCGCTCCCTATCGATGTCAGCGTCATCCTTAAGATCGGCGCTGACCAAATGACCCAGATATTTAAATTGACTGACTCTGTTTAGAGCAACACCATTCAACATCACAGGGGGTACAGTGACAGGCCCCAGACCACACTTCGTAAACAACATGAACTCGCTTTTGTTTACGTTATATCGTAACCCATGAGTCAAAGTGTAGGTTTCACAGAAACTTAGCAACTTCCTAAGTGCGCTGACAGATGGCGCCAGCAGCACCATGTCGTCTGCGTAACTCAAATTGTTGACAAAGGTACCGTCAATAGAACAGCCGACTTGCATGCTGCTGAGGCCACCTATCAGCTCATTCACATACAAATTGAAAAGTTTGGGAGAGGTTATTCCGCCTTGCCTTACACCACACTTTAAGCCGTAAGCATCCGATAATTCGCCCGCCCATTTCACATTATTAACCTGATTTTCATACCAATACTTAAAAACAGAACCTAACTCTTTAGGTAAGTTAGTATTGCTAATCTTCTGCCAGAGCACATCGTAAGCCACCATATCGAAAGCCCTGGAGAGATCCAGAAAACAAGCGTAGACTGGTGTTTTTCTATCGACATAATACCTCACGGTGTGCTTAAGCGCTAAAATGGCACTTTCTGTAGAAAGACCCTTCCGGAAACCAAATTGTCCGTCATGAAGATTTATGTGCTTGTCAAGATATTTGTCCATTAAACGATCTAGAACCTTCGCAATAACTGTAGCTAGTGATATTGGCCTATAATTATTTTTATCAGCAATATCTCCTGTTCTGTTTTTAACTATCGGCACGACAACAGTCTTCATCAGGTCATATGGCAAATACGAATGTGAAATACATAGAGAGAAGAACATAGCAAGAACCCGCGGCAAATGTGGTCCCGCATACTGCAAGTGCTCAATGCTAAGACCGTCGTGGCCTGGTGATTTACCACGACTCATATTCAGAAGTATGTCTCTCACCTCCCTTGCAGTGAACCTAACACTACATGATGTACCATTCTGCACCGTCTCAGCACTGAACACCCGCCCAGTGCATGTATCTAACGGTGATTCAACCTGAAAGTTATCTTTGAATAAGTTTGCTATGTCCCTCGCCTCCGTCTTCCCTGCAATGCTCACAGGGAGACCAGGCTTCAAATTAAGCTTGTTAGTACTTTTCCAGAACTGAGCGAAATTTTTGGCAGATCTGTAGCTGGCTATTATATCCATCTTTATCTGGTCTTGGTAATTTTGCCTTAAATATTTTTCTACTTTCACACATTTCATCATAAAAAATACCACTATTTGGCCTACCATACCAAAACCACACCTGTAATTTGTACCTGGCCTCCCTGTGCGCAGCGCTCACATGTTTATTCCACCCTGTGATGCAACGTGAATTACGTTTCTGTTTACTCTGATTACTCTTAACAATCTTGTAACTCAAACCAGCCGATTTCTTTAAAATTTTCACAATTTTATCATACATTTTACATATAATGTCCCTATGAGTTATGTCACAGCAAAGCTTATCCGCACATAAAGATACTTGCGGTGGAAAATCAATGTCTTTAAGTTCTTTATTACACAACTCATAGTACAAATCTATTTCTGGTTTTGTCCGCTCACCCCACTTAACTTTATCAATTACACAGTTCCTACCCTCAGAAATAGATTTCAAGCGAACCATTTTCAAGTCACATTCCATTAACACTGGAAAATGGTCCGACCAAACAACATCATAACATACCTTAATGTCCTTAACGGTATCCCAGGCAGATTGCGTCACAACACAGTGATCCAGCCATCGCCGGGATCCGTGTGCGTCACTAATAAAAGTGTACGCCCCCGAGTCTATACCTAACTTTTTAACGTCAGCGCAAATCCATTGTTGATCGTCACAAAAACACTTTAACTCGGTATAAAACATCTCGCTCGGGTGCGAGTTATAGTCCCCCAGAATAAACACTGTTTCCACTCCCGTACTATCAATAACGGCACTAATTTCACTTAGGCAGTCCGAAAATTCCGGTAGATTGTCTGAACACTGTGTGGGCATGTAAACACTAAACACAACGAACGATTTATTGTCCACCTCAAACTTGACAGCTGATAAGCGCGCACTCGCACACGTAAGTACCGTTACGCAACGAAACCGGTTTCTCCGCCATAACAATGCGACGCCTCCATACGGCCTGCCGCGCATCAATTGCTGTGTTGTATCAACTGCTGACTTGCCGAAGTAATCAAAATCATCGTGTATCGTACCCAGAAACGGGATATCGTTGGGCAACAACCACGTTTCCTGTAGGGCTATTATATCCGCAGTTTTACATAAATGTCTTACGTTTCCAGCGGATCTCTTTATAGACTTACAATTAAAAGTTATTATACTGCACATTTGCGTATTATTCATGTTATAAACTTATAAAAATAGCTATGCTTATTCATTCAGGGAGTTTGTTTCTCCGCACTTTCGTTGTAAAGTTGACAAATCGTCTAAATGTTATACCATCCGGCCACAGGCCCGTATCCATAAAAGTAGATAACTTTGACCTTGGCACTAGTACTTTATAAGCATTGTAATCTCGTTGTGTCCTTGTCTTAATTTTCTCTAACGCTACTTCGACTCGCGTTTTTCTTAGTATGTATTCCGATATGTCTTCTGCCGAAGTATGTTTGTCAACGTTGTTTACAAATAGTGGAATATTTGAATCCGCCGCTTTAAATTTTCCCTCGGTATCTATGGACGCCTGACCTCTGGAGCTTATGAACTTATTTCGTAGTCTGCTTCTCTGAACTAATGTCCACTTTTCATCCCTCACATTGACAAACTGCCCTTTTTCTTTCGCCACTTGTGCAAACGACTTTGTATTCATCCTAGGGCCACCATTATTTACATCCCTGTATGCTGGTGATTTCTCTGACGTTGGCGTGGTTATGTCAGTCAAATTATGCACAACAGGCGTTTTAGAAGTCACCGAATCACCAGATTTCTTCGGCGCCTGGTTACCTGACTGTCCAGAAGAAGGGTTGCGTAAAACAACTGTGTTTGGATTTCTGACATAACCAGGGGTCGAGCACGGATCTCCTTCAGCTGGATTTTGGATGAAGTCCTTTTTAGGTAGGTTCAACAGGCCAATCGGTCCACTATCGTGGTTTTCAACATTCATTCTCGAACTACCCCTTAATGTGCTCATATTTGGTAAATCAAAATTATTGACAATCGATGCTGTTTTGAGATTTGTCAATTCAGTTTTTATATCCTCCAGTTGCTCCGATGTCACAAATGAACTCTTAATTTGGGCTACATCATTTTTAAGAATTAACAAGTCTTTTAAAAGTCTAGTAGCATCAAGGTGATCAAAATGAATTGGGGGTAGGGCGTTCAAATTTTTCGCAACAAAGACTGGCAGTTCATTAGGATCTAGTTCCTTGAATAATGCTATAATATCTTGTAAGTCTTTCTGCGATTTTCCATCCTTTTTCCGCTGTATCTTGCGCTTAGAGGTTGTAACACACTGAAATAGCAAGTTTTTGGCCTCAACTATTTCATCCACGTTGAAAGAGCTCGCACACACATTAATCATGGTTTGCTCATCCATTACTTCCAGCCTATTTTGTATATACGCTAGAATCTCACTTATTATTACATTGCAACTATCACACTTTACACTTTTTCTAATCGTAGCCATGATTAATACACTGCAATCCAAGGACGCGTGCGCCACCAAGGACGCGTGAGCGCTGACTGATATGTGCTTTACTTTGTCAATATTTGTTTATTAGATAAAGCAAAAAATACGTGTCCAATATTATTTGATAACCTCAGTGCCGGAGTAAATAGAATTATCATTTTCTACCAAAATATTTTTTACTTGCGGAAACCCGTAACAAAAAGCCAGACTCCTATTTTTACCAATGTAAATTTTCGTCCCACTACATACAAAACAGAGGTCTTCAAATCCCGCAGCAAACTCTAATTCCCCAATCCTCGAGATGAGAGGCAATTACCTGCAAATAAAATAAGGTAAATTTTACCTGCGGTGGTACTCCAAAACCTTAATAGTATACCCCTGGGAGTGATTGGAGTCTCCATTGCTCCCGTATTTATGGTTCGCCTTTCGTAAAATATAATAGGGAACCTCAATTTATTGCCTGTAGGTTGTAAGCTAAATTAATTACTGTGATTAAGTTCTAAGTTAAGAGGAACTCTCGCCACGGAACCGTGTAAGAAATATGTGCACATTAATTCAGCGAAGGGTAAAGAAATGAGGGAATCAAAGGTTTTTTTCTTAAGGGATATTGTAAGGCTGCAATGTAAGAAAGTAATTACGTTACGGTATGGAGTTCTTTCAGTAACTTATTACCTTGTATGTTTGTTCCCTACATAAATATTTGTGCCAAGTAGCATTACTGTTCGATAAACTTATACAGTTGAAGGTGCTCAAAAAAGAAAGACACTTTGATCGTCTATGAATAAAATTGATCGTCTAAGTCCAAAAAAAAATACTTCACTTTCTAAAATTCTCTGGCATTTTATAGGATAACTTTAAGTGTCTAGTAATGCTACAAAGCCAGAATTATTGGAATTTTCTTAAAGGGCAAATTGAATTAGTTTGGGACTCTTTACTTCTAAACATATCTTAAGCACGCAAGAGCTTAAGATATGTTTTTTCGTTTTGTTTAGAAGTAATTCTAAACAAAAAATATAACTGGGTTCCGTAGCCAAAGGGTAAACACGGGACCCTATTACTAAGACTCCACTCTCCGTCTGTCTGTCACCAGGCTGTATCTCATGAACCGTGATAGCTAGACAGTTAAAAATTTTCACAGATGATGTATTTTTGTTGCCGCTATAACAATAAATACTAAAAACTGAATAAAAATAAATAATTAAGTGAGCTCCCATACAATAACTTGTAGCCGCTTGCCTTGTAGCCGCTTGTAACTTGTGCCTTGTATCTTGTTGTGACGTTTTTTGCAATATTGGTACGGAACCCTTCGTGCGCGAGAGAACTTTACACATTAGGCTCTTTAAGTTTCCAGGACTTCAAAGAATTAATATACACTGAAAAATGAGAGAATCCACGAAAATAGTGTCTCTAGCTATAAATGAATTAGTGTGGATGCAGTCCTTTGTGTGAGTTTTCCCAATGACTTTGATCTATAAGTATCTTAACTTAAGTTTTCCTTGTCAACAGAACAATGTCCCTTGTCCCACCAGGGGGGGGGGGCGGACTCGCCCAGTCCACGGCGGGCAGTCAGCCCACTGCTGGAGTTGCGTCGCCCACACAGCACGCTAGCCTGCGACTACTGCGCGGCTGTGCTCAAGGACAAGTTCAAACGTAAGTGGGAAACATATCAAAATACTATGGTTACCGACAAACCCCGAAGAATTGCTAAATATAAGTGGCATTCCTCTTCCTTTCGTGTGAGGATGTGGCCACTGGCCACCGCTGGTGTCAAGAGTTAATTAAGCCGCCTCTGAGAACCCCACAGGACTCTGACTTGGCTATTTCAGACTTACATTAAATATATAAGTCGGTTCTCTCATGATGTTTTCCTTCACCGTTGCCTGTGATGTCCAAGATAAACTTAGAAAGTACGTATCAATTTGAATAAATCACATTGGTACTTGCCCGGATTTGAACCTACGACCTCAGGCACGAAAGGCGAGGTCTTAGCCACTGGGCCACCACGACACACAAATACGATAAGCGGCAGTGGGCAGGACACATTGCTCGCAAAACTGATAGTCACTTGGGTCGAAAAGTTCTGCAGTGGCGACCGTCTTCTCCGGTAGATTAGAAGGCCTCACACAAGGTGAACCGATGACCTGGCGAGTCCAGTGGACGTCTTTCGGCTAGAATCATTTATAAATTACATAACATCACGCAAGTATTGCCTGCAAGGTTAAGCAGAGGACCGATGGTCACATTCAACATCAACATTAAGCCAGGAATAGTCCCAACCATGTAAGTTGGCAAAGTTTTGGCGTAGTGGAGATAAGTTCGCGAATATGGCGTTAACTGACCAACCACCACATAGAGCGAACGGAACGTGGACGCGACACGATTGGTTAGTCAATCTTTGTGTCTACTGACCAACCAATCGCGAGCTCGGAACGTTCGACGCGCCCCGTTTTTTTAAAAGAGATCTAAAAAAACGACTTCTACGCATCTAACGACTCTTGCTGACTTACGTGCCGGGGATTATATAGTCTATGCAAAATCAAAATCAAAATTTCTTTATTCAATTAGGCCATTATGCGGCACTTTCGAACGTCATTTTTTTTTATTAAATGTAATAATAATTGATTCTACCGTCCATTCGGCAATGTAGCTTGTTATGGAGAAGAACGGACAAGAAACTCCACACTTACTCTTTTAAAAAAAAAATGTGTTTTACAAGTATTTGGTTATAATATTCTTGTAGGAAAATACATATATGTGAGAACGATGCAAATAAAAAAAAAACGCACTTAAAAGCGTCTAGAGTAAAAGAAACAATTAAAAATACAATAAATAGGTAGTTAAAAACAGGCGAAGGCAGCTAAGATATGATCAATCCCAACTGATGGCGCCCGTTCACGAACAAGACACATGGATCGGCACCACTCAGCTCAACCATCATGAAGGGAACCGAATGATCCAACACATGTGCCACCATCAGAGAGAAATTAGAGAGAGCATGACACACTCAACTGCCAGGGCACAAAGAAGTCAACGAACGTCACATAGGTACAGTAAATGGTAGATTTACAATTGGTACATAGTACTCACATATGTGCTGTGCAGTTATATAATACAAAAATAAATTCAGTTTATACAACACAAATATATTCATATAGTCTTAAGCAGGTCCAACAATACTTCAGAACTTTTCTACTTATCACTTGTTTTTGTGCCCTAGTGGCTGTGGAGCTGGAATAGCGTTGGGCCAAGCATTTTTATCAGCGATGTAATCCCCAAACCCATAATATGCCTGCCTGCATATTGTGCGTTTTATACAAGTTTTTAATTTCGTCTCATTCAGTTCTAGAATGTGTGGCGGTATTTTATTGTAACATTTTATACAGTATCCCTTAAAAGATGACGCTACTTTAGCCAGCCTGAAACCTGGTTGAATTAATTGGTCCCTATTTCTAGTAACAACATTTAGCTGCTACTAAGAAATTCTAGGTGTAACAACCACTAACTCCAACAATGTAAGATAAAAAATATTCCTCTGTAGGTAAAATAATACTCAACACGTTTTATCCACATCCACCCTTATAAAAGGATCATACGAAAGTACAGTTTTTCATATATTTTCCCATATAACTTCGGGCGTCAAACATATTTTACTCATAAATCCTTTCGTAAAATACTCCATAGGGACTTCCAGGCTTACCGTTCGGCTGCAATGGTTCAGATTTACTCTGAATACGACACAGGAGCCTGGAACGGCGCCATCCAATAAAAAATAAACGGAATTGCTTCGATTCTTGCCAAATCGGAATGCGTAAAATTTTATTGAAGAGTTTTTTTTTCTATAGTATCTATGGTCTAGCATACGGATGCATCGATGTATCTAATAGATTTCAAATAAAGAATTTTCATATTTTATTAAACCAATGTAAAAATCATTAGGGAACGTTCACACAGAACATATGTATGTCCAGGATCTTTTTTAACGGATCCCTCGCTACTGGGGATAACGTTCACACCAACCAACTTTCTGAAAGTATGGACGGCCGAAAAAACGGATCACTAATTTCGGATATTTTTTTTTTTCCAATTCTGTTGTTTGTGTGAACTCGCTCATACAAGTACCTACGCGATTGCCGGATTAAAACGTTATACAATAAAGTGGACCTGTAAAACGGATTGCTGTATATTTTGTTCAATCGGTATTTTTTACTGGATTTGGAATACTGTATGTGTGTGACCTTTTTCTTAGAACCCAAACACAAAACTGCGAATTGACGCGATGCGAATTCGCAACGCAGAAAATAGCTAAGCAGTTAAACAGTAACAAGCTCGCAGATTTTACGATGTGACGTCACACCGCTTTTTTGTGTTTGGGCCCTTAGGCTGAAGCGTTGTACTCTCCGGCGTACGTGTATGAACGTAAACGCAGCAAAATAATTAAATTTTACTCGTACATAAAGTATTTAGTCCTGGACGGCCTTCTGTAGATTCTGCCTACCCCATAGAAAAAGGCGTGACTCTATGCATGTATGTGTATATGATAATAATAGTTGTAAGCAAACTCGAAGCCAACATAAGTAGTTCTTAGATTTAATTAAATTGCACAATTATGAACAAGATAGTATGGCTTCTATCTGAGACTGGACTAGACATTTGATAAATAAATTTGCATACAAATGGCTTCTTCTGGCGCACTGACTTTGTAAAGGAAATTGTTCGAGAAAGCTGAGAGCTGGTTGTAAGTTGGTTGACTTATCGGTACATGTAATTATTAGGAGGGTTATTTTAGTAACTGCTACAGCGTTATATAAGGAGTTGGAATTTTATGTTAACATTTTCTAAACATACATTTGATCACAATGTTAAGAATGTTAGTAAACACAAAATTGTAACAAGTGCTTGCTTCCAGCTAGAGCGCTTTTTCTATTGTTAACATTTGACAACTCAAAACATTTAACAATTCCTAACAGAATATAACAATTCCTAACATTTGTTAGTAAATGTATTACTGTTAGAACATGTTTGTAAACATTTTTAACAGCAATGTGGGAGCATCATTAGGTATAAAACAAAAAAAACGATGCCTGGACGGGGGGTGTGACTGTTGAGATGATAGAGAAGTACGGATGAAGAAGACTTTTGGCCTGACTCCAAATAAATTAGGCTAAGGGCAGAGATATAATTATTATAATGAGGAGTAAGGTGCGCAAGTTTTTCATAACTAAAATGTTAAAGGAAGTGATTAAGGGTGGCATTTTGGAAACTGTTTTGTGTAACTGCTTACGTCCAAAATCTTGTTTTTCGATTCGAATATATATTATAATTTAACATAATACGGGTTGTCTCAGAAAAAACTAAGTTTTGTTTAAAAAATGCTTTTCTATAATGTTATTTTCAAAAAGTAATTTTCCCATGCCTTCAATTGCTGATTTTGTAATTTAACGTGTATATAAAAAATATTGTTAATTTTTTATGCATCTACAAAAGTTAGTTTTTTCCTAAGACACCCAGTATTTGTAATTAGTGTACCACATTACAGGATAGGAGGTCAGATAGACAGTCACTCCATATAAAATACAGGTATGCAGCAAATTCGATTAGACTAGCTACAGTTAGGCAAAGCCTAGTCGGATGATGATGTTTATCCCAATTTTGCGTAACATATACAATTGCAGATCTGTCTCAAATAATCTTTAATTTTCCGTCTCCCTTCCATTAGGAAGCGCCGACATGCGTAACAGAGGTACATCCCCGCTATTAGCGTCACCACGACAGTCCCTCACCGGGGAACCTCCCTGGACTCTGCCTGATGACGACCGACCCGACTTCTCAGCACTCAAGGAAAATATAAAAAGGATCAACAATTAAGTTTGACATTCTAAGGTTTGTTGCTATTGTCGGTGTCCATAACGCAAAAAATGGTACCTACGGAAGACACCGACTTCAAAAAATAACGTTATTTTACTATTTGTAGTTTTGTATTTGGAAGTCGGTAGTATTTTTTTGCAACAAAGTTTTTTTATTTTTCACTTTTTAGTTGTACCTACTTAATAGGCAAGTTGGTAAGGTAACTATAACGCTAGAATAGATTTCATGAAACTTGAACATAACCGGTGAAATAACAGATCTGCGTACCCCTTAAGGGGCTGAATACTCAAAATGGGCTTTCTTTTAAACATTTTTTAGCCAAATCTATTGAAAATGTGGCAGCAGAAAAAAGATATGTTAATCTTGATCATATTTCCGAAAACTTTGTTGTGGCCGAAACACGTTTACGCACAAAAACCTCGATACAATTGAATGGCAAAGTAACCTCTTACCGTGATCTTCAAAAAAATTTTCCGGTAATACTGACCAGCGTACATTTGTACAATTAATACCAATAACGTATCATAAAAGGACGCAAAACTTCATTGTCTTATATATTGAAGTTTCATTCATTATTTTTAAGTAATTCATATTATTATGTTTTGTAAAAATGTCTATACAAATTCCATCGTGCTTCTCTTTCCATCCAGTGCAATTCGACAGTGACCGCTTTGCGGCGTTGCTAGGTGGACGTATGTCGCTTTTTTCCACAAAAAGCAAAAATAATATTCAATTTATTTCTCGTCAATTCAATCTGTCAAAAAAATATTAGGTATAATGCAGCCAGATCATGTAGCCTGGTGGCTTTAATTGCAACTAACGAAATCACAAGTAATATTGTCAAAGTCTGTATTATTTTTATTTTTTGGCACTACCGCTGTCACTGGCATCTATATTTTTGTTGTATTATAAACGACTAACGTCGTTTAGTTTACTTACTAAGTCCATAACTAAAAAGTATTTGAACCTCTTTGAAAATACAACAAATGTTATCTCAATTTGAATTAAACAATATTTAAAATATAGGTAAGGTCGAATACTATTTTAACCTTCTTCGTTCATGTGAAAACAATAGAAGCAAAAAACACAGAACATGGAATGGTCGTACCAACCACGCTGGCAGTGTCTCGAAATGACAGAACTAATAAAATTCTTCGTATCCATTTGTTTCAATCTTTGTTTCTTTCTGCGCCTAGAACTGACCAAAAATTTTAAAATTTGTGAGAAATGATAATCTATTTCTCACGAATTTGACATTTGTCGTCGTTTCAACCAAAAATCGTCCACATGTGGACATAAAGCTCACCAAGACTTTGACCACCACATTGATCAGTCCTGTATTTCTCGCAATTAACTATCCCAATTGCAATAACGGGCTACAATAATAGTTAGTTAGTCTATTAATATTGTTAAGCTAATTATTAATTGATCTTATCATTTTGCCAAATCGGCAATGACAATTCTTATTTATTAACAAAAAATCCGCCGATCACCGTAAACTCAAAGACTTACACTTGGGGATTGCCAGAGATTTACGCAGCATTCTGGATGTAAAAAGAACAGACCGAATACGGAACACGCTGTGTTCCCAAACGGGCATAATAGACGTGGGTAAAAAGGCTGTTCGGCTCAAATGGGCCAATGCCATTACGGCTCACGTTAGTAGCATGCAAATTGAGCGCTGGGCAAGCTTCCACAATCTTGAAGATGGAACGCACCGTTGAGGCCGGTCCAGAAATAGGTGCCGAGATGATTTGGACGCGTACCGTGAGGGCTGGTTCTAGACGGTGCGGGAAAAGAATGTCTGGAATGACTTAGGTGTACTCTTATGAATTTAATTGGGGATGGATGAAGAGGGAGGGGACGGCCAAAGAAAAGATAGATGGACTGTGTGAGGAGTGATATTAAAAAAAAGGGAGTCAATTATAGCGTGGTGCGGGACAGAACGATATGGAAGAAGAAAACGTGTTGCGCCGACCCCAAGTAACATGGGACAAGGGCAGGTAGATGATGATGATGATTTCAGACTTTTACCGGTAAGACTTAGTAAATCTGTTTTACCGATAAATAATAAGTTTGATCATAGTTTTTTTTAAACTGAAACAACAGTTCGGATTTTACAGTAACATATACGTGGTTGTGAGGCATACACTGTTTTTAGTATTTATGTTTTCCTTTTTAGGGTTCCCTAGCCAAAAGGCAAAAAACGGAACCCTTATGGATTCTTCATGTCTGTCTGTCTGTCTGTCCATCCGTATGTCACAGCCACTTTTTTCCGAAACTATAAGAACTATGCTGTTGAAACTTGGTAAGTAGGTGTATTCTGTGAACCGCATTAAGATTTTCAAACAAAAATAGAAAAAAACTGAAACTCAATTTTTTTTTCATCCTACCTGTACCTGTACCCCACATGGGTATCTATGGATAGGTCTTCAAAAAAGATATTAAGGTTTCTAATATATTTTTTTCTAAACTGAATAGTTTGCGTGAGAGACACTTCCAAAGTGGTAAAATGTGTCCCCCCCCTGAAACTTCTAAAATAAGATAATGATAAAACTAAAAAAATATATGATGTACATTACCATGTAAACTTCCACCGAAAATTGGTTTGAACGAGATCAAGTAAGTAGTTTTTTTTAAATACGTCATAAATCGTAAACCACAATTTAACAAGTACGGAACCCTTCGTGCGCGAGTCCGACTCGCACTTAGCCGGTTTTTTTTTATGGCATTCATATCAGCATATAATATCTTTAAACACCTACACTGTACCAATACTTATAGCAAATAAATGATTGATTGATTGATTGATATATAACAAACACTAGTTTCAGCCATTCTCTAGTGAGACGCTTACAATCACATACAGCATTTTTAGGGTTCCGTCTATCTCCCTGTCTGTCTGTCCGTCTGTCACGAGGCTGTATCTCATGAACCGAGATAGCAAGGCAATTATTTTTTTTACAGATGGTGTATTTCTGTTGCCGCTATAACAGCAAATACTAAAAACAGAACAAAATCAATATTTAAGTGGGGCTCCCATACAACATACGTGTTCTTTTGCGTTTTTTTGCGATAATGGTACGGAACCTTTGTGCGCGAGTGCAACTCGCACTTGGCCGGTTTTTTGTATTTATATAGATAGATAAAGTTTACATGACCGTGTTTTTTGCGCCCTGTCTATTTGTTTTTTAACTCTAATATACAGAAAAGCGGCACCACGTGACCTCACCACAGAGGGCTGATGTATATCAAAACCCAGTACGTGCTTTGTAATTATTATATTCCAGGAGAGCGGAAAGTCATCTTGTATTAGTAACTAAATGATATATTAAGATTTCAAGAGAATACTAAACAAGGAATATGAACCTACTAATTGTACAAATGATATTAATAGCATCATACATTCTATTGCATATTTTAAACATGCCTAAAAAAGACAATTCCAAACCTAGTAAATTTTGGATATTTGCTAATTTAAGGTGTCTTAACAATTTGATGTGACTTTCCTATTGTAAATAATGATAAAATTGATTACTGAAAGCACCAAATCTCAATTCAAATTTAAAGTTTCCAGTTTAATATTGCACAGTCCATTTCAGTATAGTAAAACTCATTAAAATAATATAAATAAAATTATCTAGCTATTAAACCAATATAAAAAAATGTAACGTACTGTGTTCTTATATGTGGCAGTCGCATAGAAGCAGACATAATTATAATATTTATTCAATTTGCACGGCAAAGACTCTGATGACACTAGCCAGATTACCTATTTTAGTGATCTTTATTATCGCAGCAATAAGGTTGCATTCATAGGCAAAATAACAGTGAACGATCTGATGTCAGATGCTAGCCAGTTTGAAATAAGAACTTGCGCGGTTATATTTTTGTAAAAAAACCATCGGAAGAGTCCGTTTATGATATGGGCCTCTGTGGTCGGCCTTGTGTATTTAATTTTCAAATACTTTTCGCTCCAATTTAAGTTTCCCCTAAACTATCGATGACAGTGGGCGTGGCTTAGAACCTCAGATGTCGATTGTCAACTGTTTGTCCTCAGCCCCTTAAGAGCGTACTGGCGTGATGTTATGTTATGAAATGGTATAAACAATAAACAGACATGCGATTGCAGCAATCCCGAGTGATTTGCCGTTATTTATTGAAGTGTCCTGTTGTATATCTCCAAAGTTCTTTATCAGATCTTTACCAAATTAAAATGGGACCAATTTCGAAACATACTTTTTCAAACAAAAAAAGAATTTTCAAAATCAGTCCACAATTGACGGAGATATCGGTGAAAATACAAAAAAAAAAAAAAATATAATGTCGAACATAGAACCTCCTCATTTTTGGGAAGTCGGTTACAAAGTATTTTCGTACCACTTGCTCAAAAAAGTGACATTCTATGCCACAAAAAGCGAACATAACAATAGTCATTTTTAATCTGTTAAAAACAGGGAAAGAAAATTGTACTGAATTTCATTCATCCTCTAGGGGGAGAATGTGATTTAAATTTGGAATACTTACCGAAATTTATATTGAACTACATCTGTGTTTACACCATTGAGTTTGTATATAAAGCATTATACATCTTTTTGAAAAAGGAATACGCATTTATTATGCAGTTATGATTATTAAATAAAATTACGAAAACCGACGAGGCCGTATGAGCTTGATGCCTTAGCTTTTCCGACAAAAAAATATTAGTCTAGGAATTTGCCGCGTTTTTGTTTTCTTCAAATACATAAACGTTAAGTTTATTTTAATTTATTTTTATAAATAAGTTAATGTTCTAAAAATACGTTACGATGTTAAATTAATTAAATATCTCATATTATTATTGTGTTAATTTTCTCGCAAATGGTACGAAAAGTAGAATATTTTCCTCGGCGATAAAGCTGTCTTAGTCTTGGGTGAACTTAAATCCCTCGCTACACTCAGAACTCGTCTTAAATCCCTCGCTTCGCTCGTGATTTAAGTTTTTAACACCCACGCTACGCTTGGGAGTAAACCTCGAGTCCTTCGTTACGCTCGCGATTTAAATCGTCACCCGCGACAGAAGACACTGCTTTATCCCCTTGGTTAATAATCTACTATTATTGCACAGAAACTGGCATGGATGTTAATTATGCCTTGGCTGAGGCCTCATTAGTGCGTTGCGTTGCTTTGCGTCGTCGCAGCGTCATCACTACGTCGTTTTACATAATATATGTTTAGTGACATGCATGTTTGGACGGATCGAAGGACGAGAGACGAAGAGGGGGTGGGTGATGCGCTGCGGTGTCGGTGCTCCGGTGCGACGATGGACAGTGGACAATTCAAATGTATATTTTTTTATGTTTTCCTCAGAACTTTTTACTAGGTGAACCAATTTTGATGTATTTTTTTTTTTTTGGAAGCTTATGCTTGTCATGTTCCATTTTATAAAGATTTGATAGAGAAATTCGGAAATACAACATAACTCTTCAATGACTGCAAATCACTTGGGATAGCTGCAATCGCATGTCTGTTTATTGTTTACACCATTTCTTAACATGACATCACACTGGTATGCTATAAAGGGGTACGCAAGTATACAGTTCACCTGGTATACTCTCATTCCACCGGTTTTGTTCAAGTTTCATGTTATTGGGTTAATCTACTCTGACATCACCATGGGCAAAAAAAAAAAGAAATGAAAACAGGAACACCGACTTCCGAAATTGATGTCTTTTTACACTTTGTGGTTTTTATTTGGAAGTCGGTTCCATTTTCGATTTAGAATCTGAGATCCACACTGAGATGCTGCGCTGCGACGACGTGCTTCGCGCTCTCGCGTTGCGACCTCGTGCGTTGTCACAATGCAGGTGCGGTATACATTGCGTTAATCCGTTGTGACGACGCAATGCAAAGCACTAATGAGGCCTCAATCCAATTAAAATCCTTTATGATAGTAATAGATACTTCAATAAGATAACATTAAGAAAATTCTTCCTTAGCGAGAACTTAGATGGCTTTTTTTCGGTGATCTATTTTTAACCAATCTATACCAATATTATAAAGAGGAAAGATTTTTTTTGTTTGTTTGTTTGTACCGAATAGGCTCCAAAACTACTGGAACGATTTCAATAATTTTTTCACCGTCGGGAAGCTACTCTATCCCCGGGTGACATAGGCTACTTTTTATCCCTGTATTCCCACGGGAACGGGAACTACGCGGGTGAAACCGCGAGGCACCCTCTAGTATTTTATGTAAGTATACTGATTTTTGTGGGACGTTTCCCTAATAGTGTTATTACCCGAGGCCGTAGACAAGAACCGTGCTTTTATGCGGGGTAAAAGTAGCCAAGTGGATAGTGGTCAAGCACGAGCCTATAAAAAAAAGTATCCATATTAGCCATAGGCACTTAGCGATAATGTAGCTTTCTATCAGTGAAGAATATTTGAAGGGTACATGCAAAAAACAGGGAATGTCCTAAAAAAAATATTTGTGAAAAACGCAGTTAAAAGTTAAGAAGTATGTAAAATTTACCCTCTTCTTTACCGGTAAGTACCGGTATGTCATGGACATTCCCGGATATTTTCGTTTCGGCCATAAACAAAAATGTATTTTTGACGCCTTACTTACTTTAAAAAAAGTTAGTGATTGGGAATAAAACTACCATAGATAAAGATTTGCTTGCTAATAAAAAGTAGATAAATGAAAACCTGTGACATTCCCTGTTCTTTGCCTGTACCATTCATTTGTTAGTAGTGTAGCGGCATCAAAGCCGCCACCTACGAACTAATGACATGACGTCACACAAATCCTAGAGGCTTACTAGAAATGAAACAAAACCTAGAGGGTGTATTGTTTATAAGTTGAAATCAAAAAGTTTTATTATCATTGGTTGATTAACAATGTATGTATGTCTTATGTATGTATATTATTAAAACCTTATTTCTCTTAACACATCTTTCTTCGGCCTACGCCACCGATTCTAAATTCCGTTTCGGTTCCGATTCCGATAAACCAAATTTAAAACCTTCGATTCCTATTTCGGTTCCGATATCATCACTTCCGTAATATCCCTAGTTGAGATTTTGTCCCGAGTTCTAGCATCTATGTGGATCAAAACTAAAGCCGGAAAATTGTCATATATAAACGACACGTTTTCAGATTTACACGAGTAGCTTTAACTTTATATAGGTACTTAAGTTTTAACACAATAAAAACCATCTGTTATGCCAGTAGCTTTATGCCACATTACGTTGTTCAAGGAAGTCTTGAGATTCTCGTAAAGAATAGATTTACAATATACAGAAAATATTACCGAGCCAAGCGACACGCTTATGATGAAATCCGAATGTATCTCTTCAGATTTAGAAGATTCATTGATTTGTTATATTATCAGATGGAATATATGACGCCTGGGTAAGTTTTGCTCACTATATTGAACGGTTTTTTTTTGTATAATGCAAGTGTCAAATATCCCGCTTTTCATAATGTAAAATCGTATATATATACCACGGCTAACGAAGCTATGGACCGAGAGAGAGTCACTTGTATATCTGGGAAACTTCTAGTTACGAAGATATTGAAAGTCAAACTTCCCAAAAAAACAATGTCGTTGTCCAGATAGTATATTTGTACAATGCTACTAAGTTTGACGTATAAAACATAGATGATGGCTTTATGATGAGTCTTCTTAGATTTATCGGATGTTCCATCTCAATCTAATAACAATACTGTATGGAAACTGGCGTAATCAGATAGACCAATAAGCTCCTACATACACTAAGGTCGCAAGACGGCTTATTACAGTTCTAGGCAGGCTTGCGCGCCTGATTGAATTGCCGCTTGGTTACTGATTGGATGCACTTGTGTCGGGTGATACCACAGTCAGACCATCCGTGTTATAACGTTACAATTGAAACAGGGTGTGACGCTAGCTTGTTAGCGCAGGCTTTTGTGTGATGGGGCATAGAAGAGAACTGTTGAATTGAAAAGCATCTTAGCATGAGTAAGAAAATTTTAGTTACGATTTGAACAACAGATACATTACTATTGTTACAAGATAGGCCAACGCCATCTAGTAACGAGAGGAAGAACTAGGTAGTAACTAGTGGCGCCATCTAGTATTGAATAGCGGAACTAATGTTCTCGAAAGCTCGTGTCGAATGGAATTTTCCAGAAGGTTCGAACCGAACATTCTGGATGTTTCTAGTCGCTTCGAGAACAATGAGTTCGAAAGTCGATTGTTCTGGAAGTTTCTCGAATTATCTAGAACAGTATGGAACGTTCCAGAAACTTCTTCCGTGCTATATAAAGAGCGGTCGGATTCGTCGTGGGTCAGTTTCGATTGAGAAGCGATACAGAGCGATTAAAGCGGAAAATAGTGCGAAGTAATAGAATTGTTTAAGAAGTGTTTTTGTAATAAACAGTGATTAATTGGAGTCTGCTGTTTAAATAATTTATCCCTGAACCCCAGCTCGTAACAAATTGGTGTCAGAAGTGCGGGATAAATTATGCCGGTTCTACCGAAGGAAGAAACGGAAGGGATGCGCACCAGGAGTCAGCGCCAGCAAGACGTAGACCAGAGGCGCTTTGGAGACGCTGCCTCACCGTCATCAAGTGGACAACGAGACTCCGTGGCGGCAGCGGCATCAGCTCAATCTCCGGTGACCCCTGACCTCGCTGCTCTGATGGCTTTTATGCAGGAGCAGGCTCGCCGTCAGGAAGAACAGGCCCGCCGTCAGGAGGAGCAAGCTCGCCGCATGGAGGAGCAGATGCAGCGCGACAAGGAGGAGCAGGCCCGCCGTCAGGAGGAGCAAGCTCGCCGCATGGAGGAGCAGATGCAGCGCGACAAGGAGGAGCAGGCCCGTCGTCAAGAGGAGCAGGCTCGCCGTCAGGAGGAGCAGGCGCGCCGCTTAGAGGAGCAGCTGCATCGTGACAAGGAGGAGCAGGCTCGCCGTCAGGAGGAGCAGTCGCGCCGCTTAGAGGAGCAGCTACAGCGTGACAAGGAAGAGCAAGCTCGCCGTCAGGAGGAGCAACTCTTAGTAATCAAGGACCTCCGCACTGCAATTAGTAAGGAGATGAAAGAGGTAAAGGACCAGGTCCAGCAGCAGGAGATCCGCATCGCCGAATTGGAGAGAACTGTTCGTGGGCTCAAATCTGGAGGAGAGGCCGTGGCACCTGCGGTAATTGCGCCCTCGCAAGGTGCTTTTAAAGTGCCACCATTCGACGGCTCTTCGTCATGGTCTGCCTACAAGATACAGTTCGAGGCCGTCATGAAAGCGAATAGGTGGACCAAAGAACAGGCCTTGACTGCTCTAACCTTGGGTCTTCGCGACCAGGCCTTGATTGTGTTAGAGGCACTTGGACAGGACGTTACTTTCGAAAAGCTTCTGGAAGCATTGGAAGCTAGATACGGCGACGCGCACCTGGAACATGTGTTTCGCGCCCAGCTAAAGGACCGATCGCAACGTGTTGGTGAAACCTTACAGCAGTGGGCTCTGGAGGTGGAAAAGCTGGTCCGGAAGGCTTACAAGTCTTCACCTGTGCTGATCGACGGGAATCTTGTACAGGCTTTCACGGATGGGATCCGTGACCTGGAGGTTAGGGCTGCCGTAAGGCTAGGCCATTTTAAGAACCTTAAGAACGCCCTAGCCTACGCTTTGGAGGTGGAAACTGTACGACGGGACGATCGAGCTCACCGCATAAGGCAGGTTGTGAAGTCACCCCGGTGCTATAGCTGTGGAGAGAGAGGCCACATCCGGTTGAGCTGCCCAAAGCAAAGGAGTCCCCTTTGTGGAAGTCAGTCACCAGCAGCAGGAAAACCAGTAGACGCCAAGAGTAAGTGGCAGTTAGTGGCTGGTGATGAAAGAGCCCCAAGGAACTCGATTTCACAAATTGTGTGTGAGTCACAATCATGTGACGGGAACAGAACACCACACAGTAATGCAGATGCTCTCTCGCGTAGGTCGTGTTCCGATCAATGTAAGCCCTGTGCCAGGCAAGAGGCTGAGCAGGCGACATTTGTGAAAATGTTGAGGACGGATCTTAGCGAAGATTGGAAGGGAATCTTGCAGAGTGCTCAACAAGAAGACAGAGACCTAAAACCGATCCTTGAATGGAAGAAATCAGGTGCTCCCAGGCCTGACTGGAGTGATGTCGCAGCAACCAGTTCCATCACCAAGAGTTATTGGGCACAGTGGGAAAGCTTGGTTATCCAGGATGGAGTTCTGTACAGGAAATGGGAGAACGCTCGCGGTGACCAGTGTCATCTACAAATGGTCGTACCTAAAGTTAAGGTGCCGGAGATCCTACAGCTCTACCACAATGGATGTTCAGGGGGTCACATGGGAGTTAAGAGGACTTTAATCAAGATCCGAGAACGATTTTACTGGATCCTTTGTCGAGAGGACGTTGAGGAATGGTGCCGCAAATGCACAAGTTGTGCGGCTGTGAAAGGACCACAAACTCGTAGCAGAGGGGCACTAAAGGTTTACAATGTTGGTGCACCGTGGGAACGTATAGCATTAGATGTTGCTGGACCATTTCCAGAAAGCCAAAGCGGGAACAAGTACTTTTTGGTCGTCATGGACTACTTCACAAAATGGCCGGAAGTGTTTGCAATCCCTAATCAAGAAGCCTCTACGGTGGCTGATAAGTTAGTTCACGAAGTGTTTTGTCGGTTCGGGGTACCCTTGGAAATCCACAGTGACCAAGGCCGGAACTTCGAGTCAGAAGTGTTCAAGGAGACGTGTCGTGTGATGGGTGCTCACAAAACCAGAACTACTGCTTATCATCCGCAATCAGACGGGATGGTTGAACGATTCAACCAGTCACTAGAGAGATATCTTGCAAAGGTTGTGGAAAACAGACAGAAGGATTGGGACAAACACATTCAACCATATCTCATGGCATATCGCAGTGCTGTTCATGAAACTACAACGGTAACACCAGCTTTTGCTAATTTCGGCAGAGAACTACGATTACCTGCAGATCTAATCACCGGTATCCCGCCTGAGTCTCCACGCAATGTAACAGATTATGCGAATGAGCTACGAAACAGGATGGAGGATGTATATGAGCATATGAGACAGACTGGTCAACAGATGTCTGAGAGGATGAAGACCCGCTACGATCGGAAAGCGAACAATAAGGGCTTCGATGAAGGATCTCTTGTATGGTTACATAACCCGGCACGGAGCAAAAGAAAATCGCCTAAATTACAAGCAAAATGGGATGGACCTTATCGCGTAGTTACCAAGATCAATGACGTCACCTACCGAATTCAAAAGGGACCCCGAGGTGCATCAAAGGTCGTACATGTGGATCGGTTGGCCCGTTATCATGGGTCTATCAATGCTCGGGACGAGCATGTCTAAGAGGGAGGCAATGTTACAAGATAGGCCAACGCCATCTAGTAACGAGAGGAAGAACTAGGTAGTAACTAGTGGCGCCATCTAGTATTGAATAGCGGAACTAATGTTCTCGAAAGCTCGTGTCGAATGGAATTTTCCAGAAGGTTCGAACCGAACATTCTGGATGTTTCTAGTCGCTTCGAGAACAATGAGTTCGAAAGTCGATTGTTCTGGAAGTTTCTCGAATTATCTAGAACAGTATGGAACGTTCCAGAAACTTCTTCCGTGCTATTAAAGAGCGGTCGGATTCGTCGTGGGTCAGTTTCGATTGAGAAGCGACACAGAGCGATTAAAGCGGAAAATAGTGCGAAGTAATAGAATTGTTTAAGAAGTGTTTTTGTAATAAACAGTGATTAATTGGAGTCTGCTGTTTAAATAATTTATCCCTGAACCCCAGCTCGTAACACTATCCTAAACTATACTGTCATTATACTATGAGACATATGATCGACCTCGTATTTGTTTTAACAGATTGACGAAGTGACTCTTCATTTCAACCACAATCATGCATGGAGTACTGTTCTCATCTCTGGGACGGATCTGCCAAATACCAGCTTGATGCACAAGAGTCGATCGAAAAGCGGGCCAAGAGGCTCATCGGCGATAAGGCACTGGTCAAGTGAAGGCTCTAGAGCCTTGTTCGTCGCCTTGTTGCCAGCTTGTCGGTTTTTCATCGGTTACATTTCGGGGAGTGTGCGATGGAATTGCACGATCTGATTCCACCTAGGCCGTTTCATCATCGGACTACAAGACGCACGGCGATGCCCCATCGGTTCATGGTGGGCATCCCACCCATACGCAAAAAACGTTTTGGGAACACTTTTATTATGTGTGAAGCTAAGGAGTGGTATTCCCTACCAGAGTCTGTTGCCCGATAGCTACAATCTATGGGTCTTAAGTCAAGAGTGAATAGGTTATTTCTAGGCAAGCGTGTTTCACCGTCGACCACATCTTCGCTTACCATCAGGTGAGATAGTGGTCAAGCGCGACATTAAAAACAAAAAAAAAACATGCATGTTAGTTGCAGGTTATAAAATGTTAAAGTCTATTTTCAGTCTACAACATCAACGTGGCAGATAGTTTTATCCCTAGTGGAGTTTCAATTTACAAGGACTTTTTGTTCAAAAGAGTTATAAAGAGTTAGTTAGGCAATGATGAGGTCGTTAAAATAGCCCACTATTAGAGTTGTACGATGCAGGATGCGTATAGATAATTTTTATTTGCCTCATTTTAATTTAGTCTTCCCCTATGTCCCCTTGTGTAATTACTACACAAGATATTCGAAGATGTATTGGTCAAAATCGAGGCACTAGGTTTGTATGAACACTACGCAGAATTATACTGAGGTGTGTAATCTCCATATATTTGCTGGGCGATGATTTGATCACGTGACATTTGCATGAAAATGGATATAACCCGCACCGTACACCTAATTCCGTGTGCAGAAACGAATTAGATCTACACATCCATTCTAAAATCATTACACAACAGAGCATTTAAGCCGAATATAAGGTATTTATTGGTATTTCTTTGAATAATATAATGTTGTGTTTATACCAGGGATTGCGAAACCTCAACCCAGCTGGACATGTTGCTGACTCAAGTGGAACAGTACGCCAACAATCTGGAGGCTTTGGTGGAGGAGAGGACCTCAGACTATTTGGACGAGAAGAGGAAGTGTGAGGAACTGCTGTATCAGCTGCTGCCGAAGTAAGTGGGACTTTTTATTGAGTTCAAGATGAATGAATTTATGGTTTAAGTTTGATAGAAGAAGGTTGTTCAGGTGCTCAAGTATTTGCAAAATGCTAATGAACACTAAAAAAAGAACAATGGCAGACTGTCTTAGATAAATTAGGATATCTTTTGACTTTTTGTGGCTACTGGAAGTAACGTTTGTTATTTTGAGAACCTTTCAGGTAATGTCAAGGTACTTATTTATTTATTAACTTTTTCCGAAACATTAGGAACAATATTTACAACTCTTCGATTTGTACAACTGACATAAACCTGGCATTTATTGATTTGTGCTGTTAGTAACAACATTTATAAACCTACATATGGATACCTAAGTACGACTTAAGATAGGTTTAGCCCAACACTTAAGCTTAGATAAGCAAACCTAATGCACAAAGGGATTTCATAGGCTACTAAATCCAACCACAATTACGTACCTGACCAGGTCAATCGCTTGACTGTGAATATAATATCGACGCCACCGGTATTAATAGGACGGATAGTGATTAGATAGTTAGTATAATATGTAGGTGATTATGAGATGTACATGTTGACAGCCTTTGATTAAAGGTATGGTATGTTAGAAGTTTAAGACGTAACGATGCCCAACTCTTGTCTCAAACACACGGGTTTTATGTCTGCAATTAGTTTTATTTATATCTTGAAAAACGGCATGTCCTAGAACCAAATATTCGAAGATATTTGTGATATCCACGAATCCGCACTGGATCCGCGTGGTGGATTACGGCCTGTAGAGGAGGCGTGTGTCCAGTGGGAAAATTGAAAGGCTGATGTTGATGATCTTGCTTCAGTATAACAATTTGAACCTATGGTTGCTGATAATGTTATATACTGATTTAGTATTAAATAAAAGAGTCGTTTTTCCAACACAGCTTGTTTGGGAATAATACCGGTGTTAAGGGGCTGAGGTTGAACAGTTGACAATCGACATCTGAGGTTCTAAACCACGCCCACTGTCATCGATAGTTTAGGGGCAAACTTAAATTGGAGCGAAAAGTATTTGAAAATTAAATACACAAGGGTCGGCCTTGTGTATTTAATTCACAGAAGCCCGCATCATAAACGGACTCTTCCGATGGTTTTTACAAAAATATTACCGCGCAAGTTCTTATTTCAAACTGGCGGCTAGCATCTGACATCAGATCGTTCACTGTTATTTTGCCTATGAATGCAACCCTATTGCTACGAAAATAAAGATCACTAAAATAGGTAATCTGGCTAGTGTCATACGATGTCTGCTTCTATCCGACTGCCACATATAAGAACACAGTAGGTGATATTTTTATTATAATGGTTTTATAGCCAGATAATTTTATTTATATTATTTTAATGAGCTCTACTATACTGAAATGGACTGTGTAATGTTAACTTTGTAATGGAAACTTTAAATTTGAATTGAGATTTCGTGCTTTCATTAATCAATTTAATCATTATTTACAATAGGAAAGTCCCATCAAATTGTAAAACACCATAAATTTACAAATATCCAGAACTTATTATGTTCGGCATTGTCTTTTTTAGTCATATTTAAAATATCTAATAGAATTTAGGACACTATTAATATCATTTGTACAATTCATAGGTTCATATTCCTTGTTTAGTATTCTCTTGAAATATTAAGATGTCATTTAGTTACTAGTACCTTCAACATGACTTTCCATAGCCTACTTTAAATCATAATATATTTTTGCGCTATCCTGGAATATAATAATTTCAAAGCACCTACTGGGTTTTGATATACACCAGCCCTCTGGGGTGACGTGGTGCCGTTTTTGAGATAACATTAGTTAAATTTTTAAAGAGGTTTAATTACTTTTTAGTTATAGAATTAGTAAGTATACTAAACGACATGAGTCGTTTATAACACAAAAAAAAATGTAAATGCTAGTGACAGTGTTAGTGCCAGAGAATAAAAATAATACAGAGTTTGACAATATTCCTTGTGATTTCGTTAGTTCCCATTTAAAGCCACCAGGCTACATGATCTGGCTGCATTATACCTGATATTTTTTTTGACAGATTGAATTGACGAGAAATAAATCGAATATTTTTTTGCATTTTGTGAAAAAAAAAACGACATACGTCCTCCTAGCAATGCCATAAAGCGATCACTGTCGAATTGCACTGGATGGAAAGAGAAGCACGATGGAATTTGTATAGATTTTACTATAAAATATAATAATATGAATTAATTAACAACAATAACGTATCATACGTTATTTTTGTTAATTGTACAAACGTACGCTGGTCAGTATTACCGGTAAAATCTTTTGAAGATCACGGTAAGAGGTTACTTTGCCATTCAATTGTATCGAGGTTTTTGTGCGTAAACCTGTTTCGGCCACAACAAAGTTTTCGGAAATATGATCAAGATTAACATATCTTTTTTCTGCTGCCACATCTTCAATAGATTTGGCTAAAAAATGTTTAAAAGAGGGCCTATTTTGTATATTCAGCCCCTTAATAGTATTAAGGCGCTACCCTGAGCAAAACGCCACGCTAGCCGTTTTTCGTGCAGTATTTAGGAGCTATCTACTCGTTATTTAAAAAGAAATATCAACTAATAAAAATACATTAAATTTCTACATATTATTGATTCCAAAATGGTAGATTTCATTTTTTTTAATGATGTTTATGTTTCACTAATTCTCTTAACCTAACCTAACCTAACCTACCCTAACCTACCCTACCCTACCCTACCCTACATAACCTACCCTACCCTACCCTACCCTGCCCTACCCTACCCTACCCTACCTTATGTCCGTCTCCTGGCTTTAAGCTACCTCCTCACCAATTTTCAGCCATATCGGTAAAGCCGTTCTTGAGTTATAAATAGTGTAACTAACACGACTTTCTTTTATATATATAGACTTATTCTAAAATCTGGGCGTAACTCATGCGCCACCAGTGTGCCGCTAAGGCACTAGGAATGTTCACGGCGGTGTTTTGGTCAGGGAACGGCCTTAAAACCGGTATTATATAGTTAATATAATAAGCAGGTGATTTAGAGATGGTGCAAGGAGGATTTTGGATTAATTAGTGTCTTAGGTAAATGTTGACAGCCTTTGATGAAGTTGTTGGTAAATAGGTAAGTTAGAAGCAGCCACCGTCACCTCTTCTTGGTGACGGTGGCTATCTGCTCTCACACGAGGGTTTTAAGTCTGCAAATAGTTTTATTTATACCTTGAAAACGGTGAAGTAAAACATCGCCTACCCGAACAGGGCCCGCGTGGTGGATTACGTCCCATTCC
Source organism: Orthosia cruda (assembly GCA_964057195.1). Classification (NCBI taxonomy): domain Eukaryota; kingdom Metazoa; phylum Arthropoda; class Insecta; order Lepidoptera; family Noctuidae; genus Orthosia; species Orthosia cruda. The sequence continues at coordinate 16,390,049 of OZ059844.1, forward strand.
CTCTCCCAGAGATGAGGCCCGTGTCCCAGTAGGGTGAACATTAAAATTCTGATTGATGATGATATCTTGTTTCAATATAACAATAATTTGATCCTATGGTTGGCCATCGTGATAAACACTGACTTAATGTAAAAGAAAAGAGTCGATTTTCCTACACATCGCTTGGTTGGAAATAATACAGGTATTAAAACCTAACCGGATACGACCCAGCAATTGGATAGTCTAATTTAAATGTTCAGTGAACATGAGATGCTGCTAAGAGGATATTATTAGATTAACTAGTGTCTTATGTAAATGTTGACAGTATCTGATGAACTTTTTGTTCTGTAACTGGCAGGTGTCATAGTGACCCGGATGCGAGCTTCGTAAGAGGATTTTAAATGTGCAAGAAGTGTTTTGTCTCATTATGTTTAAAGATTTTCTTCGATCTTGGCATTCGCATAGAATTTTTCGTGCTTATGAGAATGATGTTATTATACTGCCGTCTAGGAATAGCGATGCACCTAAAAAATTAAGATAAGTACTCGTCCTACTAGATTAGAGACGTTTGCCCTGCAATGGTCTTAGCTAAGTCATTCTTTCAACCAATATTTGACAGACCAGATATGTTTACCACCAATAAACCTTTAATCGATTTCAGAATCAGACGACGTCAGTCGCCAGTTCCTACTACACCCAAAAACAAACACCAATGGACCGACTTCAGACAACGTTGATCAATATTATTGATCGACAATCGATCAATTGGTCTAGATAGACCCAAAACCAAAATATATCTACACCATCTCAATTTCCTCCTTAGGTCCGTAGCCTCCCAGCTGATAATGGGCCAGCCCGTCATGGCAGAAACCTATGACCCGGTGACGATCTACTTCAGCGATATCATCGGCTTTACCCAGCTGTCAGCCGAGTCTACGCCACTGGAAGTCGTCGACCTGCTCAACGATCTGTATACCAGCTTCGACTCGGTTATTGAGAACTTTGATGTTTATAAGGTGAGTTTATCAATTTATTTGTTTTTCTCTTGCCAAAGGGGTATCTCATTACCCAGTTACTAAATTTTGCTGGTCAGATAGGCAGTCGCTTCATGTGAAATAATGGTACTCAGCTGCATACATCTGTTGGGAAAAGGCTAGGCAGATTGATTATCAATTTGTTTATTTTATGTGAGAGAGGCTATTTATGGTAAAGTCAAAGTCAAAATTCTTCATTTCAATTAGACCTTGGCACTTTCGAACGTCAAAAATTTTCAAAGAATGGACAAGAAACTCCAAACTTACTCTTTTAAAAAACAATGTATATAAATATAATCAATATATATATACATTAATTCATATACGTGAGAACTATGCACCCAGACTAACACTACTATACTACGTATAGGTATAAAGTATTACAAGAATTAACAGTCAAATTCATTCATTTGATAAATAGGAACATGGTACTCATATACTTACAAATATTACAAACATAGGTAAATTACCTAATTCAACAACAACGGAACAGTGTGTGTGTCAATTTCTTAAACAAAAAGAGAAGTAGGTAATTTAGTTCACAAAAGTTCAAACTTAAATATGGGTATTGCATAAGAGTTGAAACTTTCCTGCTTATTGCTTGTGACCCACTATAAAGGACTTAAATATATGAAAAGACACTAACAAGTGCATGGTCAACACAACATACTCTTGTTTTATGCCATGACATTAATCCATGAATTATTTTTCCAACTATTACAATAATCATCAGAGAATGGTGGCCCAGTGGTAACGGCCCAGACTTACGTGTTGTAGGTAGTGAGTTCGAACCCAGGCAGGCACTTTACTTTGTGTAAATTATTTCATAACCACTGCTCTAAAAACGGTCAAGGAAAACATCGTGAGGAAACCGGCATGTCCTAGAACCAAAAATTCGAAGAATTGTGACATCCACCATTCCGCACTGGGCCCGCGTGGTGTATTATGGCCCATTCCCAGGCCTGTGTCCCAGCAGTGGGATCATTAAAAGGCGGCTGGTGATGATGATGATGACAATAATTAGCATTTTGGGGGCCGAGTCACCCACGTCCGTAGGAAAGTACCCCATGCGATACCCTACACGTGGTCCCCGGGTGGTGCCAATCAGGTGACAATAACTGGTGGTAGGCTTCGGCCGAAGGCTTGCGACCACCCACCGGGCAAAGACGTACCGCCAAGCGGCCTAGCCGTGTTCCGGTGCGATGCCCGGTGTAGCCACTTCAGGAGATGGGTCGAGATGGCGGTTCTATTGCAGACAGACCAGCCTGGCACGTGCTGTTATGGGCGTATCGGGTGACTGGTCGCGGAGGGTAGCGGGATCCGAGGCACGGTGCACCGCTGGCCGACCGCAGGTAGTTGGGGGCCCAAGTAGTGTGCCAGCCCCACACGAAAGGCTGCCCCGCCAACTGACGAAAAATCCCGGAATGCACCATCGTGCTGGTTGGCGACCAGAAGGGAGGGCCCGATGGTCATTCCCGGGGGGGCTCGGGCGTCCCCGCAGTCTCCAGACTAGTCCCCCAATGATGGCGTCCATTCAGTGCGTGTCTGAAGGTAACCAGCGTGAAGCCACATCTCACTTCCCTCTCCTAACCTTTCTTCACTCACTCGCAAATGATGAAAAAGAGAAAAATGTTTAAAGTTGAACAGCGGCTGCACCCCCTCCCACTCAAAGTGCACCTCACTAACATCAGAGGTCTGCACTCAAATCACATAGCAGTCCATCATCACCTGGAGACTGATAAGCCGGCTCTCTTTTTTCTTTCGGAGACGCAGATCAGATGTCCGTCAGATGTATCGTACCTAACATACCCAGGGTATACCCTGGAGCACAATTTTAAGCAACGCGCGGGTGTATGCATGTATGCCCGAGACGACATCTGTTATCGGCGTCTCCGAAACCTTGAGGACTCTAGGTTCTCTGTGCTGTGGGCTTTAGTGGACATGGGCCTTGATAAAATTGTTTACGCCTGTGTCTACCGCTCGCACAGCGGGGATCAGGAGACAACCAGGCTCACTGAGTACCTTAGTGAGGCGGCTGATACGGCACAGCAGCGGTACCCTTCTGCCCAATTGGTGTTACTGGGGGACTTTAATGCCCACCACCAGGAGTGGCTTTTCCCGTACCAGCGCACTGATCATGCTGGGCGGGAGACGAGAAAGCTTGCGCTTGCGTTAAATCTCGCCCAGCTGGTCCGGGGGGCAACGAGGGTGCCGGATGTTGATTCGCACACAGCCAATTGCTTGGACCTTCTGCTGACTACAGATCCAGACCGCTACTCGGTGTCGGTATCTTCACCTTTGGGTAGTTCCGACCATTGTCTGGTGAAGTCCGTATCCGTCCACTCCCCACCCGATCCCAGCCCAAGAGGCGCTCGGCGGGTTTGGCGGTACAAGTCAGCAGATTGGGATGGGATGCGTTCTTTTTTCGCATCGTATCCTTGGCAGCCTACTTGCTTCTCTATGGTTGATCCTTCGTCGTGCGCGGACGCCGTGTCGGATGTGTTGCGTCAGGGAATGGAGTACTTCATTCCGTTCTCTGACGTTGCAATGTCTAGCGCTGACCGGCCATGGTTTGGCGCCGAGTGCAAGCGCGCCAACACGCTCAAACATGAGGCGTACCTGGCATGGGTCGACGCTCGGAAGCGCAAAGCAAGCGACGTGGGTCAGCGCAAGAGAGCCTACAATAGGGCTGCCAAGTCCTGCAAGAAGGTGATGCTAAGATCTCGATTTGACCACATAAGCCGTATTGGGACCAAACTTGCTTCCTACCCAGCGGGTAGTAAAGCGTTTTGGTCCCTGGCTAAGTCGGTTGAATCGAACTTCTGCCGTCCCTCACTACCACCACTGCTGAAGCCCGACGGGTCACTGGCCCACTCCGCTGAGGAGAAAGCAAACTTGTTTGCCTCTCTTTTTGCGGAATCTTCGCGTCTGGATTCTGGTGACGCGCGGCCCACTCCTTCTCCTGATTGTTGCGAGACGAGTATGTCGGACATTCGCATACATCAAAAGGACGTTCGTAGGGTGCTGCGCAATCTTGACGTGAACAAAGCTAGTGGCCCCGACGGAATTCCAGCAATTGTTCTCAGAACCTGTGCGCCTGAATTGTCTCCGATCCTGACACGCCTGTTTCGCCTTTCATATGAGACGGGAAAAGTGCCGAATGCCTGGAAGCAAGCTAACGTTCAGCCTGTGCCCAAAAAGGGCAGTCGGGCTGACCCGGCCAACTACAGACCCATTTCAATAACGTCCATCCTCTGCAAGAGTATGGAACGAGTGCTTAATTCCAAGCTCCTGGCATACCTAGAAGCTAACGACATCCTCAGTGACCGCCAATATGGCTTCCGCCAAAATCGGTCAACTGGGGATCTTCTAGCGTATGCCATTCACATCTGGAGTGAGGCCATAGAGAGACACGGGGAAGCGCTTGCCGTCTCCCTCGACATCTCGAAGGCTTTTGACAGGGTCTGGCATGAAAGCCTTATTGGTAAGCTTCCTTCATTCGGTTTGCCCAGTGGTCTGTGCGATTGGATTGCAGACTTCCTGAGGGGCCGGTCCATTCGAGTGGTTATTGATGGCCGCTCGTCTGAATTACTGGATATTAATGCCGGGGTCCCACAGGGGTCAGTACTCTCAGCAACGTTGTTCTTGCTGCACATAAATGATCTGCTAAAACCCGGCACCTTTGGGTATGCAGACGACAGCACTGTAGCTGAGAGATACGTGTCCAACGCGCGCGCTACTGGACCTCAGATCCAGTCTCTCCGGGAGGCCATGGTTGGGCCCTTGAATCTGTCCTTGGAGGCAGTCTCCGAATGGGGCGATGCCAATCTGGTCAAGTTCAATGCTGCTAAGACCCAGGCGTGTCTTTTTTCCGCTAAAAGGAGCCAATTCCACCCGGCTCCTTCTTTCAGAGGTGTGACCGTGCCGATAACTGACCATCTTGAGATTCTTGGCATTACGTTGACATCGACGCTCAATTTTGGTCCATTCATTGAGGCAAAAGCTCAGCTGGCTTCCAAAAAATTGGGGATACTCGCGAAGGTGAGACGGTACTTCACGCCAGAACAGCTGCTCAACTTATATCAAGCGCAAGTTCGATCATGCATGGAATACTGCTCTCATCTCTGGGACGGATCTGCCAAGTACCAGCTGGATGCACTTGATGCGATCGAAAGACGGGCTAAGAGGCTCATCGACAATGAAGTATTGGCCGAATCTAGGCTCCAGAACCTCGAACATCGGCGCCGAGTTGCCAGTCTGTCGGTTTTTTATCGGTTACATTTCGGGGAGTGTGCGTTGGAATTGCATGAACTAATTCCTCCTAGCCCGTTCCATCATCGGACTACAAGACGTACGGCGTTGCGTCATCGGTACATGGTGGACATCCCACCCATACGCACCAAACGTTTTGGGAATTCCTTTATTATGCGTACAGCAAAGGAGTGGAATTCCCTGCCGGAGTCTGTATTTCCTGATACCTACAACCTGGGAGTCTTTAAGTCAAGAGTGAATAGGTTTCTTCTAGGCAAGCGTGCTTCATCGTCGGCCACATCATCGCTTACCATCAGGTGAGATAGTGGTCAAACGCAAGCCTATCAATAATAAAAAAAAAAAAAAAAAAAAAAAAAAAAAAAAAAAAGCATCATTTTGCACATGCCTAGTTTGGGAGTCACCGTACATCCAAATTTTTTAATGAACAAAGTATAAAAAAAAGAATACAAATTATTTGCCAACCGTCAGCCGTGCAGACTCCCGCTTGACTGGTAGGCATTCAATATGTTGCAATACAAATTAAAACTCCTAAAAAAAGACCACAATAAGCGTTGTTTTCATTCCACCTTCACGTACCTACTTTATTTCCTCTATCGCTGAAGTAGAGCACAGTGACGTATCGCACGCAATATGAGCACCATAAGCGGCGATCGTTCATCGCTGTCTGCCTTATTAGATGTAGCCGTGTCTGGAATATTTCTATGAACATAAAAGAAGACATCTTTAGGCATTAAGTTAATTTTAGCTGATTTATTATTAAAATGACATTGGGACTAAGGTGAACATAACGGCTCTCTTTACTATGAGGTGAAAGTAACTGGCAGAAAAACTTTGAACTAGCTTTTAACGAAGAGAAACCTAAAAAAGGCGCCTGGAGTTTTGGGGAAAAGACCAGGAAGTGTGGGATTTTTACCTCACTAAAACCATCCTGGTGATCGCTATCAGCGCGTAGAAGGGCCCCGTGACATCTCAACAGTATACCCCGAAACCCCCTCTGTGCAACGCGCGTTAGGGCACATCCCTGGAAAGGCTGATGGATTAACTACCTGCACCACCATTTAGAGCATACAGGCGCGAATTTATACGAATTTATTGCCTCTATCGCTGATGGAACACAGTGATGTATCAAACACGATATGAGCGCCATGAGTCCGTCATCTTTCACCGCTGTCTACTTTATTAGATGTAGCCACGTATGGAATATCTCTATGAAGATAAAGGAAAACATTTTCTGGGATTATGTTGCTTTAAGGTTTTATATTTCCTTTTGTGAAACAAGTAGGTATATGCTATTTAGTATTTAGATGATACCGTTTCATAAAGTGACTTCTTTTATTTTGAGAATAAGTTTTTGAGAGCATAAAGTCTAAAAACACTAGACTCCTGTTTGGCATAATTGAATACATAATATTTAATCAATCCTATATTTGCTGAAAGGACAGGTAGTCGTGTATCTATAAATACCAAATATATAGATACACGACTACCTGTCTGTTCTGGTCTGTTCCGATCCGCAGGCTTATTTCGTATCTTTTGCAAGAGCAAAACTATAGCGATCAAACGCTTTATGTCATAAAAGTCGGAATTACCTGCAGTGTAGGTATGGTAGGTCCTACACAATCGTTTGCTAATCGCTTGCTGCTTGTGAAATGCGCTTGTATAAAAAAACCGCTGACAACTCTAAAACTTTTATATTGAAGATAAATTATTGCGCAAAAATCGCTATCGTTTTGCTCTTGCAAAAGATACATAATAAGCCTGCCGGTCTGCTATACTGCGAAATTCTCGACGGTTCCAGTACTTCATAGAGAGGGTTGTGGTATTCTGATTTACAAATCCACATTTTTAAGAGTATTTACATTTTATAACACTATACAAACCATATCATTTTATCTTTTGATATTGTATCAATTCATATGACTCTCTTTTTGTATTCATACTGTGAGTACCTGAAAAGCATATTTTTAGCTATCTCTGATTGTTTTAATAACTATAACTTAAATTATATTGCTAATTAGTGAAATTCTGGAATATTTTATACTGTGACATTTTCATCTGATATGACGTCTGTCTGTCTATTTTATTTTCTTAAGCCATAGACATAACATAGGTACCATGGACTACATAGACTTTCCTTAAGTTAGTTATACATTATTGTAAGGGCAGTGGCAAACTGCCCCTCTCTGTAAAACCATTTTTTTATTCGTTCTGGTCTTGATTTTTGAATTTGAAATTTAGAAGGGATGGACAGAACGAGAAAAATACGGGCGTCAGCTTTTTAGTTTGGATTCGGGCGGGGAACGCCGAAAGTCGTTTGACTACTGAGTACTATAATATGAAGTGTATCATTTAATCTGAAAACTCCTGGAAAACTCTCTAAACTGTAATATTCACCTTGTGAAAGAGTGATATTAATCTTTAAAAACTATAAATAAATCACATTTGGTCTCTTAAATGTACTAGTACTGGCTACCTGCCCCATTGCCTGCCTACCGTATGTCTACGTAACTGCATACCAACCCGTGTCCTTGCTGCCTGCGGATCTACCTGCACGTATGCCTACTACTACATACCAACCCATGTCCTTGCTGCCTGCGTATCTACCTGCACGATTGCCTGCCTACCGTATGCCTACTACTGCATACCAACCTGTGTGTCTGCTTGTCTGTCGGGGTTCCTTGTTCACCACCTGCCTACCTCGAGCATAGAAGAGTACCTGTCCTTCCTGCTGCCTGCCTAGCTGTCGACCACAAGCAACCAACGACGTGTGAAGCCAGCCGATAGTTTTTATTATCCTTTTTTCCTTAATTTTAGTTTATAATTACCTTTATTTTTATTAACGTGGCTTACCTATAGCTGACTGAGCTATATGTAACGCTACAGGGTGCAGCCGCACCCGATCAAATAATAATGAACGGCCTTGCATGTTAATTGTTCTTTTTGGAGATTTGAAAGTGTATCCTTGACCAAAGGAGTCCTGAACCTGGAAGGGTGTCTGACTGTAACTTTTCAGTTATATTCTCGGTTTTCCCTCAGCAAGCCACACGTACACGACTTTTCACCCTGAATATGCTTTCTCAAAAACTCTGCCAGGTTCCCCTCCATTACCTTAGGTAATAATTTAATAAAAGCAAAAAAAAAAAACAGAAAAGGCTACGGCAGTTTTACAGTCACTCAACAGGCAATCAGTAGAATATTCTATCACTAACCTCCAAAGGGACAGAGTAATCAACGCATTATTAACTAGTAGCCACAGACATAAACTAACTAGATGACGATGTTTTTCGCGTGTCAAAAAAGGGCGTAAAAGTGCAGAGCATTGCGCTTAGTTTGTGCTGTTTCATAGCGTTCTCGGCACCGGATACTCGTAACAACCGAAATCTAGAATTAGTGCCTAATTTTGCCGTATTGAGCAGTAAAACTACAAAAAGCTTCTAGTGTTTCTACTTACCCTGACTACAATAACGTTTGCTAATCAGTTTGTCTTAGTCTATGTAGTAATCTGTGGAAAATGTAGTGGGTAGTACTCATAGAAATCTAGAATACATCTATGGTAGTACTCGTATATTTAAGACACTTAAAGTCATATGTTTAAGACACTTAGTATACTACCGTTTGTTTTCCCTATAAAAATAAATAAATAAAAATATGGCCGAGACATCGGTAAGTAAATTTGTTTTTAAATTGTCTGTGAAAAAGTGGCACGCTTGGTTTCCATACAGATGGAGGGACTTGCTCCATCTAGTTCGATTGATATCTGTGCTAGTAGCCTATTTAATTCCGTATTGAACCATCATAGAATATTAATTACATTCTGCCCGGCGGTCTTTGTAACTAATTTACACTGATGACATTTTAGAGCACTCCCTTTGGCATTTAAAGCTGGAGGTAGATAAGGGGATTATGTTTTTGATGGGAATTGTTTTATTTAATTGTATTTTCATCATAATATTCTGTTGTATAGTATGAGCATATAATGCAGAGGAACGAGAAAAGTGTTTAGTATGAATATGGATAACTTCAATATTATAGCAAAAAACGGTATAAGAATCACGTTTTTTGTATGGGAAATATTTATTTTATTCAGTTTTTAGTATTTTTTGTTATAGCGGCAACAGAAATACATCATCCGTGAAAATTTCAACTCTCTAGCTATCACGGTTCTTGAGATACAGCCTGGTGACAGACAGACAGACAGACGGACCGCGGACTCTTAGTAATAGGGTCCCGTTTTTACCCTTTGGGTACGGAACCCTAAAAACGAAGGCTTGCATGTGAAAGATGATGTGTCTAGATTGGTTGTGACCACAGATATGAAAACGGGCTCTTTCAATTTAATAGTTTTGTGTCGGGTACTGCGCACGACCAGTTTTATTTTTCATACAATTTATACAGCAAAAGCGCAGTGCGGCGCTGATGCCGCGCACGTACTGTTGCAGGACGAGTATGTGTGTGCAAAAATCAACAGCTCGTGCGAAGTACGATACCCGCACAGCTGCGGCGCCGCAGCAGTCCGACACGAAACGTATAAATTAAAAGAACCCTAAAAGAGGAGTATGGAAGAAGAATAAATTTTGCACTTACCTCCAATAAATTAGGATAAGAACAAGATAATTATAATGATGTGCCTAAAGTGTGGCACAGTTATCTTATCTCTAGTTGCAGACCAAGAGCTAAGTTTGTTTAAGCTTAGCTCGAATTGCTGCCGTGAACAACTTATATGCAGACCGAAATCTACAAACATAGTATGAAAAGTTACCTGAGCTATGCGAGCTCGGTTAAATTGACGAATTTGCTCTATTAACGACTTATTTGATTACCGTGTTTGACTAAATTGACTATGTTAAATTAATTATTTTATTGGTATTTTTTAACTCCCGACGGAAAAAGGGGGGTGTTATAAGTTTGAGGTGTGTTGCTGTGTATCTGTGTGTCTGTGTATCTGTGTATCTGTGTGTCTGTCTATGGCATCATAGCGCCTCAACGGATGAACCGATTATGATTTAATTTGTTTTGTTTGAAAGGTGATTGTATCGAGAGTGTTCTTAGCTATGTTTGAATAAAATCGGTTCAGCCGTTCAAAAGTTATGCGCGTATTACTGTTTAGATCGTGATGTTTTCGCAAGATAAATGTGTCGGGGGTTTTTTAAATTTTGAAATTTTACTTGTTATATATACTCTGCATTACTAATTTGTCTATTTTATCGCTAAAGTAATGAACGGATAGATTGAACCGATTTTATTCAAACATAGCTAAGAACACTCTCGATACATTTTCGGGGTCATTGATCGTGTATCTTGTACCTTACCAATTGTATCCTAAGTGTTACCTTTAATTCTGTACTTTTGGCAAAGATTTTTTTCCTGAAGGGCCATTATCAAAAACAGTTACGTAGAATATTTGTGTCAATAAATCCAGCAAAAAAAAATGTATCCTATTTTTCTACAGACTAATTGAATTCATCAGTAAACTGTGTTTTTTTCATTTTAATTAAACTTTATGAAAGCGCGATGGAAATTAAAATCACTACCGATCCTACAGTAGCTTTTATTTTATTCAAATCCAATTAGTTGGCTTCAATCATTGAGGAATATTACGTTATTAACTCCAGCCCACGGTCCAGTAATCCGAGTCTTTGATGAATATAAAATGAATTTATTTAAAAATCACATGACATCACGCTTTCATTCTTCAATAGGCAGAGGAGTTACGCTAGGGCGAGTTGCTAGAAAAACGAGTTTGACTTATCTACTTTGTAGACGAGCGAGCGAAGCGAGCACACTGTGTGCTTTGCTCGTGACTCTCTGGCTCGGCTCATAGGTATTACTGAGTCGCTCACTCATAGTGGTGTAATTAATGTATACGGACAATGGTGTACATAATAAGAAATATTCTATCTATTTATGTATAGTGGGCTCGCTTTGCCCGTGTCGAAACCGTTTCACGCTTTCACAAAAAATACGGAGTAGACCTGAACTGCAAAAAAAAATTAAGGGTTCCGTACCCAAAGGGGTAAAAACGGGACCCTATTACTAAGACTCCACTGTCCGTCTGTCACCATCCAGGCGAGCTCGGCCTACTGTGCCAAGCTTGAGTCACACATTTTTATCACAGTTTGGGAGCAAAAACCGTCATAAAATGCGTAATTCAAACCTATCACAGAGGCCGTGCGCTCGCTTGGCAGGCTGTATCTCATCATCCGTGATAGCTAGACAGTTGAAATTTTCACAGATGATGTAATTATGTTGCTGCTATAAAAACAATAAAATAAATATTTAAGTGGCACTTCCATACAAAAACGTGTTTTTTTTGCGATAACCCTTCGTGCGTTGAGTCCGACTCGCACTTGCTCGGTTTTTACTTTATATTGTTTTTCTTTGTCACAGGTGGAAACCTGCGATGCATACATGGTGGTATCCGGCCTACCCATGCGCAATGGCAACAGACACGCGGCCGAGATCGCGCGCATGTCGCTTGCGCTGCTGAACGCTGTGCGCGTCAAGACGGTGCCCCATCGACCTGGGGAGAGACTGCTGCTGAGGATCGGTATGCATACGGGTAAGGAATAATGAACATTGGTATATGATGGAGCACGCTTGCCTAGAAGTAGGTATCTAACCTATTAATTCTTGGCATGCCTTCCTTAGGGTGCCCGAAACGTGTATCTACGCGAAACAAACTGGCTTTTTAGTTCCTGCTATTATTAGCAGTTAAAAGTTTTTTGGTATAATTTTATTTACTCATAAGAGTAAATAAAAGTAAAAAACTTTTTTAAACATGCTTTTCTCGTATTTTCTCCGCAAACTCTTTCATTTGATACCCTTAACATGGCAGTACACAAAAAATAACTAGTCCGCCATCTTGGGCCGTCCGCCATATTTGGATTTAGAATGAGGTCACTTAGCTAACCATGCATTGTCATCCAAACGAAACGTGTTAGCAAAAGTTAATTTTAATCAGTTGAGGATTACTGCATCAAAATTCAGTTGTAAGATTTGACCCGAACATACTTAAATAAATAGCAAGTTGAATAAAAGCTTGTAAAAGAAGACAGCGTGAACGATTTCTAATAAAGCCTTAGTTTAGATTTATGTTTATTTTCAAAGTAGGTAATGTTTATTGATTGAACAGGCGTCAATGAAATTCAAATTAGGCCTGCTATGACAACAATCTAATCCGTCCATCTCGCATTCGCACGACACAGATTCTACATTCCTCCATCTCTATTCCAAGTTTCTACACCGAATATATTCGAAGTTACAATGACTAGCTAACATACGCATATCAGGGATTCAATTGACAATGAACTAACATATTGATAGGAAAGCGATGCTTCTACGCCCACACGGTCCAACGCCCACCCAGTGCTCGGTGTCTAATAGATTGAATTGAGCAGTTGCCAAATATGACGGGTGATGTATCAGATGATCATCTACCTACATTGGAAGAAAATATATTAGCCTGGTTATAATATGCCAGATGTGGTTTAAAACTTAGGTAGTACATGTCTAAAATTAAGAGATTAAATTGTTTTTTTGCCTGTAGGGTTAATCTCTGGTCACCATTCTTTCATTGATAAAAAGCTTCCGTGGAAAGAAGCTACCGATGTGTATCATAGGCTTTGTATAAAGAAAATGTACAGTGCCTTGATCCAGGCCGTAGGAGAAAGCAAGTGAACGGGACATAACTGAATATAAGCGGGACCAATACTGCTAGACCTGATTTTCGAAGAAAACGGTTTTGACAGGGAGATTTCAATTAAGCCCTTTAAAAGTTTTCAGACGACAGAGGCTTAACTTAAAATGACAAGCTTTTAAAACATTTTTTAGAATTTAAAAGTTATACCTATGCTAAGTTAGTACATTCTTTGAACTTCCAAAAGTAGCATATCTTAAAACTGAAAGAAAAGTAGCGGAGTACGAACTTAGTATAGAGACTTTACTTTTCATCATTATGAAAGTCTTTACTTAGTAGAATTTCTATGGAACTTTTGTCTAAAATGTTTGAATGCTCCTTTTAAATTTATTGTTATAATCTCAAGTTTTGTCTTTGCCAAGTTCTGTGCTATTGTTTGAAAAATAATCTCTGCTTAAGTGCATTTGGGGGAAAGTTTTCGCCTTCTCAAATAAGTAGGTATGCGAAAACTTTTGTAACTTAATCGGGGTTAGTCAGAATTTAATTATATGTGTATTGTTATGAACATCATGTATGAACGTAGACGTCACTTTGTAAATCAAATATACTTACACTTTTCACTTATCACTTTTTTAATGTTTATTTTTCTGTAGTTTTGTTTCGTCGTAGCCACCGTCACGATATCATCGCTACGGAGCGCTCACTCGTACTGTCTTTACTGAAAAATCTTGATATTTATCTTAATTATGATTGCGGTATGGTCTTCAGAAAAGTTGTTGAACCAGGTACGTTCAGATAAAGATCATAATCTTAACACTGCAGTTCTGGTGGGATGCTAACTTGTACCTTACCTAATCCCCTCGTTTAAATGATTATTGCACCCACATTTATTTTAGATGCAGGCTGAATCTAAGTAAAGATATTATAGAGGGAAAGATGCTTTAATAAAGTTCATAACAAAGCTGTATTTCTGTATCCATTCGGTCTTTAACTTTTTGAACGTTTCGTCTATTGAAAAATATCTGACTTGTATTTTTTTTGCAGACGTAAAGATCTATCTTAAATCGTTGTAAATTAAAATAACCCAAGTGCAAATAATGCATCGTGTTAAAGATAAAATAGGCTGGTACATATCAAGATATCCAACCACTGCAAAAGCCAAAGGTTGTTTGTATATGTGAGCAATGTTTGTAAACACATCCACGATATAGTAGTAGTGCGCAGGAAAACATAAAAAAAACCGACTCGCACACGAAGTTCTCCGTACCATTATAGCAAAAAACGGCATAAAAATCACGTTTTTTGTATGGGAGCCCCCCTTAAATATTTATTTCATTCTGTTTTTAGTATTTGTTGTTATAGCGGCAACAGAAATACATCATTTGTGAAAATTTCAACTCTCTAGCTATCACGGTTCTTGAGATACAGCCTGGTAACAGACAGACAAACAGACAGACAGACAGACGGACCGCGGAGTCTTAGTAATAGGGTCCCGTTTTTACCCTTTGGGTACGGAACCCTAAAAAGTGGCATTAACTTTAGTCGCACACATCACGACGCCCAGCAATAAGCAAATGATAGAAGGACTTATTGTAAAACATAATATTCACCATTATAATAAATATGAAAATCAGCATTGTTTATTCCAATACCATGAATATTTGATAGCAATTTAGCCCAATGTGTATTTATTATTTAAGACACGGCTTCAAAACTGTGTGCCAAGGAACAACAGAGATTACGAGCTGTAAATACCTTCAAATATTAAAGAACCATTTTGTTTTCAGTTTTTATTCAACGAGACTCATATTTTAGACGCCGCAGGTGTAAACTACCGTTTCCAACTTTTTTTAAACTTTCTTCTCCTGGGAGCTGTTTTAAAAAGAGTTTTATTCGTTCAATTATGAGTAGTGCTTGTCGTTGTATGCGAGAATTTACAGTATTTTCACCTTTTCGTTTTGTTCCTTTTTCACTATCGCACGATTTTTCAGTAAATTGAGGTGGATATTTTAATATCTTCTGATAATATTTCATTTTGGAAATCATAAGAACAGTTGGTGATATCTGGGCTAAAATTTTACAGGCCAGAATAAAATAGACAGATTTATAGATCGAAATATAGAACAATCGTAGCATTTGGTGTACTGTAGTGTTTGCTTTCTCCGATGGGGAAAAGGTTTGAGTATTTGTATGTGTACCTACGAGTATGAGTAACAAATTCGAATACATTATTTTTTTTCTGACCATAGGATTCATATAGTGTTAGTATGAATTAACCTATGTTAGTAAAATCAATAACATAAAAATACAATAATCTAACACCTTTAAACGAGCAATTCTTGTATATATAATGAATCTCGGAAACGGCTACGACTCAAAAAAAAGACTCCTTTCTTTTCGATTAAACTCCTACTTTTAGGGGTACGTCTGTTCCTGTGACTGGTCGGCTCGAGCTCCTAGGCATGGAGTTGACATTCAGTCTTAACTTCGGCGCCTCCATTGAGTACAAAGCCCAAATTGCGGCCAAAATAGAGTGAAGCGATACTTTACGCCTGGACATCTTTTAAGCCTATACAAAGCGCAAAAGTCCGATCCTGCATGGAGTATTGCAGCCACCTTTGGGTTGGTCATCTAAGTATCAGCTTGCCGCGCTTGACTAGGTGGAACGCAGAGCCTAGAAGCTCATCGGTGACGTTGAACTGGTGGATGCCAAGCTTCACAGCTTGGCTCATCGCCGCACGGTTGCCTGCTTGTCGGTCTTCTACAAGTCTGTAGAAGACCGACAAGCAGGCAACCGTGCACAGTCGTACTTCAGTGATGGTGGTCAAGAACTCCACGACCTCATCCCACCAGCTCCCTTCTACCATCGTACATGTGGACGCACTGCAAGTTACCATCCTTACCTGGTTGCTATTCCACAAATTCGCACCAAGCGCTTCCAAACATCCTTCATAATGCGCACAGCGAATGAATGGAACTCACTACCTGCGTCTGTGTTTCCAAACGCATTCAACCCGAATCTCTTCAAAGTTAGAGTGGACAGGATTCTTCTGGATAAGTTCACTCCATCATGGACTCTGTCTCTGTCACCTCTGACCTAGAGTACAGCCAAGAGCAAACCCATCACAAAAAAAACGGCTCGAACGATTTTCATAAAATTTTGTATGCAGGAAGTTTTGGGGGCGATAAATCGATCTAGCTGGGTTTAATTTTAGAAAACGTAATTTTCTCTATTTTCACCCATACATTACTTGGCTACATAAACATATTCACAAACATGTCTGCCGGCCCAGAGCCTGATAAATGGTACATCAACCTTGTCCGTCAGTGTAACTAAAATACTGTTAGGGCTACGCCTGAATCGCCACTACATCGATGCGAAAGTGACACCGTTTGCGCAAAATGGCATGAAAGCCATATATTCGCATATTCGCAAACATGCACGACGCACGGCAAAACCGCGGCAGCCCCAACAATACCCTCAGCACTTTATTATATTGCACGCGCACGTGCGTTGTAAGCCTGCGTGTACCCAAACCACAAGCTGCACGAGTAAAACTACTGGCAGTAGGCTCTGAAGAGCGTCAGTTTCATCTCGTCAGTGCACCTCGCAAACCTGCTGGCAAGCATAATGCATCAGGATGCCAACGCCTTGCGCTCCTTATCTATATCCTGAAAACAACAACCAACATTAATATGACAATGATAAATAAATCTTTCCAGAATAAGTTTTGATTCATATTAGTGTTATCGGCCCAAGGCCTGCGTTTTTCAATCTTATTTTGTTTTAAATTAGTGACCATTCTAAAATACTTTCTTCTTTCTCAGGACCCTGCGTGGCTGGAGTGGTAGGACTCAAAATGCCTCGCTACTGCCTCTTGAGTGACGCAGTGAACACTGCGTCAAGAATGGAGTCCCATGGAGAGGCGGTGAAGATCCACGTCAGCCCCAAGACCAAGGAAGTCTCTGTATCTATATGATTGCTTCGAGCTGGAATGCAGAGGAGAAATTACTATGAAGGTGAGACCTTTTATGACCAGTATAAGACACTCATTTTGGTTTAAACAATGGTCATTGGGCAAAACCTGACCCGCTTTGCGAAGACTGGTGGACATTAACCATAATAGTTTTAAACAAGGGAATATTGTGACCTTTCACTGCATATATTTATTTTATTCAATATCGATGTAGCAAAATGTACCAAATCGTTTAAAAAAAATAAAGACTTTATTTTTGTCTGTACATTTTGTACAAAAATGGTATTTCCTTAAGTTTTCCGTGTGTCATTACTTTCCAGAATTTGATAGTTATTAGCGACACTATCGGATCGTGTAATAATCAGCGTAATTATTCTTTTCAAACTCAACAGGTTCGATTTCGATGAGTTTTCAAAATCCCAAAATGCAGGTTTTTCCTCATAGTTTGGAATTTGGCTCTCTTAAAAAACTCTACCACGATAATTTTATATATTTTTAGACATTAATGTAATCAAATTTGTGTAAATCAGAACCATATATCAATACATTCTACTACATTTCTGAATAAAGAATATGAATTTGAGTATTTGACAAACTATACCTTTGCTTGAACATCTGTCAAACTTATCAAAGTTTGACAGATGTTCAAGCTAAATATAGTTATAGTAATATTTGACACGTGACAAACGGATTTTTAGTATAAATTACAAGTTCTCAATTAAAAAAGCAGCGCTGATTCTGTGATAAGTAACGTTATTTTGAGAATGGAAACAGGCTTTTCGAGATACCATACCAGATATGCAAAATAAAAGGATTTTATGAATTTTTTATAGTATTACTCTATCTATATAACTACATTAGTAGCAGGTACAGTACCTATATCCACAATAAATGAGTTTGACTTTGAAATTGTATTTCCGTCTGTATACCTATTACACTTTTCCATGTCAAAGGCCGGTATAATAAACAAAGAGCTTTGTCTTGTCCTACCTAATGTTACGTCATGAATTTTCATCGGAAGCCTTCGAGCTATAATGGGAATTTATAAGAAGATGGATGGAAGCATTCTAATCTAATAATAAACAAGAATATTTTGAGTAAATAAATCTTTAGGGATAACTTTGGGTAGGTAATTTGTAATCGTTATTTGTTTCATTGGTTCTTCGAAGTTCTAATATTAATTTAAGCTTTGGTACCTACTTAAAACAACCGAGACTTACAAATTGTATTGGATATTCCCAACATTTTCATAAAGAAAATAAAAAATTTGTTCACAGGCAAGGGTAAAATGACGACATACTGGCTGATCGGGGAAAAGAAAGCAGAAAATCAGGAGTGTTACTACACCCAAACAAATCATGTGCAGTCCACTTTGGTGAGCAACCCAAGCATCACATTCCAGGGCCCCGACAGTCCTGCATCACATTCTCTGACACAAAGTTATAGTCCAGAAAAAAATGCACCAGATTCCAAAGAAAACCATAGACCACTTGAAATACAAAGCGAGTGAGACCGCATAAAGCATGAGATAGCGACATTTGTCGCAAAAGATTTGATAAACAACATAGACATCGCAGTAAGAGAATTTCGGAAATCGCAAAGTGCACATTTTGCGACAACCAACAACAAGCCACTGTGCAATGGAAACGAAAAAGGCCTAATAACACCAACATACGATAAAGAACTTGTCATCAGCAAAGGTAAAGTACGGGATGTGGTCAATAGATTCAACAGTTGCGGCATTGCCAGTGATGGAGTAAACAAATGCACCAAGATGAAAATAAAGAATGAAGACTGAAATGGGAAGGAATGATTGAACGCTATTTGTCTAAACAGATTTTAATACTTTAGAAGTGTTTATAGACATAATTATTTATAAAAAAAGTTATTAGCGTATTTTGTGCCAAGCACATAGATTATTTATTTCATAGTCTAGTCATTACTGTATTAAGAGATTATTATATTAATAATAAATAGACATTCTTAAGAAAATTACATGTTAAAGGTAGTGGGTGACCAAATACCCTCCGAATTCTAGTTAAGTATTAATAGATGATTTTAAATGTATCTAATAGATATTATACGAGTACGTGTATTAGTTTTAAGACGAAAATTGCACAAGCGATTTCAAGAAAGATGTAGTGAGAATAATATGTGTGAATACTAAAAAGTAACTATTGTATTATACACTTGGACCCCGTAGTGTTTTTACTGACCTTTTATACTTCCGTATCTTTCTAGTCCATTGTATACTCGTCGTGAAGTAAGAAGACATTTGTATAATACGTCACTTTGTAGCACCTACTTCGATGGTATCATTCCATCATCCTTTTAGTGAACTTCAGGCTGTAAGACACAATTTACTAATTTTACCCACGTTTATAGGATTAAGTGGTTGTTAGATATTCTTCTAATTTTAGATTATTCGTTGCGTCTTTTATGCTTCAAGTATTTTTAGATGATTTCAATGTTTTCATAGGATTTATTATCGTGATAGCTTTACGAGATATATTTATTAGTGCTTCGGATAAAATATTGGCAATCATTATTTCATCAAGTTGAGTTGATTTCAAAATATTAAATATAGTCTGGAACAAGTGGTGTTATAGTACATTATGGTACAAGTGTGTAAAGTTGGTGATTACCACTGAGGCGCCATTGAGACCCGAGCCGTTAGGTGAGGGTCTTAAGAGAGCCGAGGACGGTAATCATCAATACACACGTGTATCATACGACGTTTTTCAACACACTTGTGAAGAAAATAATACTAAAAAATCATTTCCAACAGTAAAAACGAGCTGTGAATTTTTATTCGCAATGGCGGGCAAAATTAATCAGTTTTCCTATGCGCGCGCATCTAACAATGGCGATCGGCCATAGACTAAAAATAATGAGTTATCTTTTTTTTGGCTTTTCGCGGATAGCGTTTTAGCCACGTATAAAATGGGGCATTTCAAGTTTTCTTTATTACAGACAAAAAGAAAAGTTATATTTAAGTGAAAATTTTATTTATTAAACACGTACAAGTTGAAATTATCTATTTAAATACGAAGTTGCATAAAATGTGTTGCATTTGTACTATTGAGCACGATCTTTTTTGTATCGAAACTTTTTTAAGAACAAAGCAACTCAACCAATAAATAAAAAAAAAGAAACTCATTATCTCACTTGTGAATAATAGTAATGAAAAAGTCACAGTTTGATAACAGGAGTCATTATGTGCCTAATTGCGGTGAAATTAAAGCCACTTTATGAGCAAGTGTGTTGAAAATGTAATTAGCTATATTGTTGGTTCAGCGGCATTCATCCGAGATATTCTACTGAATTGAGGTTTTCACAAACGTAATTAAAATTATTGGTCCGTGGGTTGCAAGCTGAATATCTTCTATCCCATGTCTTGTACTTAATTAGAATAGTAGTTTACTCAGAGATTTAAAACTACTGTTATTGAGACATTGAGGTAATAATGTACTACGCACTAGAGAAGTCACCACACACATGTGGGGTCGGCCGGCCGCACTTCACTGAGTTGCTTGCTAGATCTTGAGCGCCTATGTCATTGTTTGTTTTTAAACGAAAAAACGTTCAAACGTTCAAATATGCTGTCGTGTGTTTTAAGATATTGCACTTATAATTCAACTAATACGGCGAAATGCAAAGGAATAACTTTTCGTCAATGAGTAACTAGAAAATCATTTTAAATTGAAATATTTTGTGGACGCCATGTTGCCTCAATTCTCATATAGACTAAAAAATAAGATGTGACAATTTGTGTAACAAGTGTAGGTAGAATTAGCTGACTTTGGTTTTTATAGCGGTCTAAAATAACAATCTTAAGTATATCCAGAAAGGAACTGACTGTGGTTATTCAAATAGATAGTTTAACAAATTGGTAGTTATGATAGGTGGATAGGTGTCTAGGGTAAGGTAGGGTATGTAGGTATCCAGTTGATGGGAGCGAAGTCACGGGGGACAGCTAGTACCTAAATAATGGGACGACGTAAATTACTTCAGTCAGCGTTTAGCTTTGATATTCTTATGCAAAACAAACAGGACGGTTAGTACTGAGACCTTACCGGTACTTGCTTGAGCGATGTGCTGCAATGTACTATTCAGCACGAGAAACGATGGACGCGGAGTGACCGTGAGAAAATCTCTAGATTATTTGAACCACATATTGACGTCTGGGAGGAACTTTTATCCGAATGGCAATGTAGGTGGAATAATTCCATCAAGGGCCGACACCGCCACCAATTCTTTCCATCTGTTCACGTGCGACTGGCCAGGACGTGGCTGGAGGTGGATCACTGTGTTGCCCAATTTCTCACAGGGCATGGTAACTTTAAAAGTAAATTATTTTCCTTCGAGCTCGTTGCCTCGCCTTTATTTATTTATTTATTAGATGGAAAACCAACAGCTATACATAAAATGAAGACACAAGTTGAGTATGTTACATTAAGCCAATTACAGGTTCTCACGGCTAGAGATATATTTATTTATTTAATTTATTTTATGTCAGTATTCTACATCTGACTGCGAATATGTACAATCTGCACATCATATCTTATGGGAGTGTATTCTTTGGCAGAATGAAAGCAATACTATGTTGAATAATGTACAGGCTGCATCAGAAGATGTTTAAAATACGGATCTTGTGGTAACTAGAACAAATTTCCGTGCGTTCAAGCGTTTTTGCCATACCTATTTATTATTGGAATCAAAAATACGAGTAACACCTCACAATGTTAAGACCCATTAATATTAATGCTAATTTTTATCCGTGGTGCCAGGGAACTGGGCTTATCCCAGTTGTAAATGACCCTTTGTGCCTATGGTCCTTGTTTGTTCTGTCTCCTACTTGATATGGAGGGAACTGGAATTTTTTATTTTTCCTACTAATCCACTATTATTTTCTGATTAATTTCGTTGCAGAATCCAAGACAGTTAAATTCATTCTTCGGGACTTCGTCGAGCTTCATTGCCTCGGTGCTTTTCTGGTGGCCGCTACTATTGATTCTGGCTTTCAGGAGTTGCAGTGGTTTGGGAATAGTGCTGTGGGAATGTCCCAAAAAAGAAGTACATAAATATATTATTAAAGTAATTATTACTTTACTAAGGGTATTTCAACATTTTTTTTTTTTGTAAAAATGTGTGAATTCTAATGAAGCTTGTTAGGTATAAAGCTATGTAGGTACCGCTTCTGTAGTCAGTCAGCAGTTTAGTCTATATGAGTGACAAGTTGTTGCAGAATGTTTAACGAAACGCGTAAGCGCCATGAAAATCACGGCGCTTCCGTCTTTTTGATCGCGAGAAAACTATACCTTAGAAGCGCTCTAGCGCTGCGTGTTTATACTGTTTTGTTAGACGGCTAATTATTGTTTCAGCGCTGCAGCGAAGTTTAGTTTAAACTCTTGTCAAAATGTAGCATGTCAGTTACTTAGGATAGCTTCTCTAGTACATATTATCTCAATGTATTGAGAAGCTCTTTTTATAATCTCCGTTACGTTTTTGTTATTGTGAAATTGTTTCAAGAACAATCTTTATATTGCCTGTATTTTATTTTACATTAATATTTATGTTGATATTATAAATACATATTACAATTATATGTTCTGGTTAAATTTTGCAAAGATTTCTATTCTAGTCAGTTTTAAACTTTTGATTGTGATATAATTATAATATAATTGTTGAAGTACAACTTTATTACTAGAGCTGTGAGATTTTAATTTATTTAATTATATATTTATTAAAAGTTCTTTTGTCTGTTAAGCACATTATGTTGCGTCATTGTTTGAATCATAATAAATAAACAAATATTATAATGATTGCCAGTCTTATTTGACTACCTTTCTTGAGTTGTCATATTATTCACAGAGAAACTTTAAAATTGAAAACCAATGTCCGTATACGGACATTGGTTTCAATTTTAACAACACAGTTATTTCGTCACCATAGACAGTGATATTTTTCAGAGTTCATCAATCAACACCATGTAGGTAAGTACATTTTCTTTGAAAAGCCAAGGAGATCATAATGTTCTAATGGCCAATTCTCGTACTTAAAAACCTGTGAAAAACGAAGAATAAGCGACTTTATTATTGTTCAATTTAGGATCCCTAAAAATTTTTAATAGCAATCACATTTCATCAAACTTAACGTCAAAATCTTTTCAAGAATTTATAAAAAAAAATACAGAGTAAGGCCGTTTGTTCACGAGGCACCGCACGACACTATTTGCAGTTACAATTCTTAACACACGACACACTGCAGACGGTCTGTCGTCCGATCGTTTCTTTACTAGACACGTTTCTGCAACGACACTGCAGTGCACTTGTATTGTTCTATAAGCGCGTGAGTGACGAACCACACGTGAGCCGTGCGGTGCGGTGTGTCGTGTCGTCAACAAGTTCATTGTTTTGTACAGCTGCTAAATCATCACTGCAAAAAAGTCGCGAAGACATAGCGGCATCGACGACATAGCCGAATAACCGTTTGTAAATATGTCGCGTGTGGTGCGGTGTCGTGCAATGAACAAACACTATGACATACAAATAACCAGCTCTGAATTGTGACCACATTTTGTCGTGTCGTGTGTCGCGTCGTGAACTATGAGATTAGAGTGCGAATGGGAATTATATACTCTAATACTCTAATGTTATTCTAGCAAAGAAAAACATTGATTATTTGACAACCTGTAAGAAAACTAAACAAGGTTAGATAGGATCTGTCTGAACTTTTTTCATTAACAACTTTGTTTTCAAACTTCATCATTGACGATCCAGACGCTATAGTTATTTACATTTCTTTCAAAGGTTAATTAAAATGTCAGCTAGAGTTAGTTTCATAATCTGCTTAAATAAAGACGAAAGTATTTATTTCCTCTTTCTTTTAAGTTCTGATAATTACCGCTCAATTTTAGACCCAAAATGAACTAAACTGCTTTAATTTTGAAAGCTCCTACATATCTCTCATCTGGTTTTGGTCAGCCAGCTCGCGAATATGTATCCTCCAACTGCACAGCATGATTTTCTTCTTGTTTACGTCTTTTTAGTTCGCTTTTTAAGCAGTCGGGTTTTTTGATTTTTTTAATTAACTTGTTTTATTTACAACTTTATAGTTTTTTTTTTTAATTAGGTACATTTAAACATATAAGTGTTATATATTTTTGAAATGACCTCTTAAAACCTTTTATTTTGATATCCCACAAGATGGGTTAGGAAGAAAAGAAAAAAAAAATCCCCCACAAAATGGCGCCCAAAATCCGCCATTTTTTCTTTTCCATTTTTTATGTAGCCAGTGACACTCGCAGGATTAAGACGAATCGATTGACGTAAGAATCATCAAAATCGGCCAACGCGTTTGGTATCTAGAACGCCACATAGGAACAAACATACATACAAACATAGGCTGATAAACACATTAACCTCCTTCGGCAGTCGGGTAAAAACCAGTGGCATCGGCCGCGACTTACAAGTTGTAGGCCGTAGGTTCAAACGGAGGCAGCCGCTTTACTTTGTGTAAATTATTTCATCACCACTGTTCTCAAAACGGTGAAGGAAAACATCGTGAGGAAACAGGCATATCTTAGAACCAAAAAATCGAAAACATGTGATATCCACCAACCCGCACTGGGCCCGCGTGGTGGATTACGGCACATTCCCTGTGTCAACATGAAAAGGCTAATGACGATGATACGTTACCCTAAGTAACGTATCATCATCATTAGCTATTGTTAGGTGTTTCGTCCCGAATTGTGGTATTTACTTGCAACACCATGTCGGTGGGCTGTCAACGATTTTGACAGCTGACACTACACAGTCGAAAGAGAAAATTGGTAACGTGAACGCACTGAAGTCGGGTCCTTGTCGAAACATATCGAATCGAGATGTGTTTCGCCCATTGTAAATGTTAATTGCGCCCACAGGTCGCAACCGGCGTTGTGGGGCGCCAGCGAAAGTGGTGTTAAATATATTTTCACGCGCAGCGAAACGCTTTTGTGGGAAACGCGTGTGTCTGACGGAAGCCGGAGCTCCCGGCCCAGAACGCGTTGGTGGTCCCAATCGAATCGTTGTCCTTTATTATATATATATTCTCCTATCCCTAACCTCACGGCACGATATTGATCGACCCCCAGGTGTCTACCGCAGGAATCCCAGGTTAGTGCATAATATTACCGGCCAACGTTTGTGACACCTTACACCCGTAGTAGGAACCAGTATATCTCTCAATATGGGAGCAAATCCCTAGCTTTCCACTGCCGCGAACCGCGGTTTCGTGGGGTACAGGTTCAGACAGGGCCCAGGAGTCCCAACGCTGCTATGGGCCCCAGCGTTGGCTCCTGGCTTGGGACCAGAAGACCTGTATTTAACATTAGGGAAAGAAAAAGTATATAAAAATGAAAAAATTCTGTGCAGTGTTTGCATGCAGGACCTCTTATTTGTGTGAGATGGGAATGTACATGACTGATGTGTAAAAGGCTGTATGTGTTATTGTCTAGTGTTCTGGTTATGTGTTATGGTGTGAGAGAGCGTTCCGTCTGTTCGTAGGAAAGAATTATTAATTAAATGAAAATAACATACAATAAAATTAATAATATAATAAAGAGAGGAAGGAAGGCAGGAAGGACGAAGGAAGGAAGGACAGCACGGTTGACATCTATCGGGCTTGTCACCGGCCCGGTGAATCAATCCGTCACATTATCTCCGGTTCTTCTAGTATGGCTAACGGAGACTATTTGCATAGACATAACCTTGTAGCCAGGATTATCCATCAGCAACTTGCTCTTAAATACAATCTTGTGGAGTCGAAAGTACCTTACTACAGGTATGTGCCCGACCCAGTTCTCGAAAATGGCAATGTCACGTTGTATTGGGATCGGTCTATCATCACTGACAGGACTATTGTTGCCAATATGCCTGATATAGTGGTGATAGACCGACTAAAGCGTCGCGCAATGATTGTTGATATAGCGGTCCCACATGACGAGAACCTCGTGAAGGCTGAGAGAGATAAGAAAAGCAAGTATCTTGATCTGGCTCGCAAGGTTGTCGACATGTGGGACGTGAATACAGCGATCATTGTGCCAATAGTCGTTACGGCCAATGGCATAATAGCCAAGAGCCTCGACGAACATCTGAGGAGGCTCTCGTTGGGCAGCTGGATCAAGGGCTTGATCCAGAAAGCGGTACTCCTGGACACGGCGCGTATCATTAGGAGGTTCCTCTCTTAGGAGCCCTGACCACCGGTAGCTTGGACCCTGTTCCCGATACCGGTGGGCTACTATTTTTGTATTTTTAAATGTTTTTTTTTATTTTGTTATAGAATAATATTTAAAAATGTAAAAATATGTATATAAAATGAATATAAAATACAAAACAATACACTCACAATACAATACTTTAAAAAGATAAAAATAAAAACATTAAAATATACCTATTTCTGCTTAACTCTTTGGGAATTACAGGCTAGATTTTATATTATGACAACATCTACATCTGTAAAGAAACTTACCCTCGTTCAAGACCATAAAAGTAGATTAAATGACCATTCCTTCTTTAACTGCTGTAAAGCAGTAATTCCTAGTTTAAGTGCGGTTCATTTAACAGCTTGTCCGTACTTATTACGCGCGATAAACTTCTAAGATCCAACGATTCTATCGCTAGAAGATTGGGCAGCCTTTATGATTCATGGTTTAGTTAGGGATAGGTTTATCTTTCGTATAATATTAACCCCTTTAAAAAACTATGGTAAACAGATGACCTAGGGGTCTAGAAAATGAGATATATTCCATCAAAGATAGTGATGGTCAAAAAATCTAAAAATGACATTATATAGGCTGCCGAAATGTCGTATTGCATCACACTAATATTATAGGCGTTAGTTTGTATGTGTGTTTGAACGTTTGTTACATCTTCACACTCAAACGGCTGCACGGATCTGGATGAAATTTGGCACAGAGATAGATTATAGTCTGGCATAGCACATCATCATCATCATCATATCAGGCGAAAGACGTCCACTGCTGGGCATAGGCCTCCCCCAAGTGTCGCCACATTGACCGGTCTCGCAACCAGCGGATCCCCGCAACCTTCACCTTAGCACAGTTATAGGAATAGCACATAGGATAATTTTTATCCCGGGAATATGTTCCCTTGTGTTAACTTTCGACGTTCACGTGGGCGAAGCCGCTGGCAGAAGCTTGTAATCTTATAATCCCTTACCATCTGGCATTTCAACTATCGCTATCAATAATTATTTCAGCCGAAAGACGTCCACTACTGGACATAGAGCCCCAAATGCCACCTCATTGACCGGTCCCGTGCGTCTCCGCAACCTTCACCAGTTCATCGGTCCAACTAGTGGGAGGCCTTCCAACGCAAAATCTTCCGGTTCACGGTCGCGTCTCCAGAACTTTTCGGCCCCATCGGCCATCCGTTCGGCGAGCAATGTGCCCTGCTACAAGTTTGGCAATTCTTCGGGCTATGTAGGTAACCTTGGCATTTCTGTTCGGAAGTTCGATCACGCAAGAAAACTCCGAGCATAACCCTCTACATTATCCTTTAGGTCACTTTAAGCCTTCTGATGAGGCCCATTGTGAGCGACCACGTTTCGGTCCCGTATGTAATCACTGGCAACACACACTAGTCTTGAGTGTCTTGAGAGTCTTGGACTTTCGTTTTGAGTCACTGCTGTAAGTTGGACCGCTATCGATATAGAATGTAATTATTTTTTGAGTCCTCGGACATGATAAATGAATCCGTGGGATGCGAGAAGCACAAGACCGATCGATGAGGTCTGTGCCCAGCAGTGGACGTCTTGCGGTTGCAATGATGATGAGTATGAATAAAACTGTCATAGCTACTTAAGAGATAGGGTTCTTCCAAGGCGCAGAACAGAGAATTCCCACAACTGCTCGACCTTGAGCGGCAAAGCATCTCCCTTCTCTGTGTTAAGGTAAAAATAGTTATAGGAATGTAATCGTAATAAAATTCGAGAGACATAAGGAAAAACAGAGAGGAGGCTTGTGTCCCCGCAGTTGGAGCATTAGTAGGCTGATAATGATAATGATTTTTTATTTTACTTTTTTTTTTCTTGTGGGTAGTTGTACCAGTTACACTAATAAAAAAAACACTCGTGATAAAAATTTAATATAATAATATTTAAAGTAATTCATAGTCATATTTTAAGAGTTCATAAATGATAAATGATTTTATTTCTGTAAGTTGGTTTGTACAAACACTTTTACATGTCGAACATATTTTTAAAACTAGATGAGGTCGGCGTTTCCTATCTGACTACTCTGAGAAGAAAGGCTGAAACAAACTCAGACCTAATCGGTACCTGCTGGTGTAGCGTTATCTTCTAGCAATTTCTTCTCTATAAAACACTGTAAATTATCACATCATCACCATGGATTCGTTGGCATGCACTTTAGGTGAACTAAAGGAGTTATTCCACACACGCATGTCCAACTTCGAAGCTGAACTGCAGGAGGCCCTTCCGTCACCTGTCACAAGTTCTAGCCTAGCAGCAGAATTCACCATGTTCCGGACTTTCATCTCGCAAGCTCTGAACATCCTTCAGCGTCAGGTGGAGCTACTAGCCCGAAGTGTCGACCAAATAGAGATGCGAGGACGGAGGAAGATCTTGCTTTTGCATGGTGTGAATGAAGAGCAGAAGGAGAATACCGCCAAGGTGGTAGTTGAGGTGGTACGTAGCAAGCTGCAGCTTAGTGAATTCACTGTTGCTGACATAAACCGATGTCACAGAATGGGACGAGCAGTGGCGAATAAATCCCAGCCTATTCTGTTCAAGCTTGGCAGCCTCGCGGTCCGGGACAGAGTTTGGTTTTCGAAAGCCAAATTAAGGGCGTCAGGTGTCACCTTATCCGAATTCTTAACAAAAGGGCGGCACGACATATTCTTGGCTGCATGAGAAAGATTCGGTGTTTCCAACAGCTGGACTAAGGCGGGCTGCGTATATGTCCTTGGTCCCAACGATACGCGGCATCGGGTGGAGTCTTTAGCTGAATTGGACAGGATTGTGCCGAGTCCCTGTGAACCGGAGCAGATTGTTCATAAAGTGGCAGTTCCAGAGTCTGTTCCGACCGCTGCTGCTATGAAGAGCGCAAGGTTAAAACGTGTTGCTGCTGTGAAGAAGTGATATCATCTTTCTGGTATTTAACTGTAGGACTAGGTAGTATTATTTTCTTGTTTTGTTTTCCACTTTCACTTATTTCTTTTTGTTGATTGAAACCAATATATTAGTCTATGATTGAAACTTCGTATTTACAATTTTATTTACGTCACAAATTGACATTTGTCACTAAATGTTACTGTAATTTTCGTTTTAATGGGTGCGTTCCGTTTGAGGTAAATTTATTTTTTATGTAAGGAGAAGAGTTGACAAAATTTATCATAAAGATTGATAAACTTTTTTAATATTGCTCGTTTTAAGTTATTCTGGTTCTGCATGGGTTCTGCTGACTAGTGTTGCCCGGTCACTCATCTAGATGTTTGTTTTTTTATTTATTTATTCTTGTAACGTAATAACGCAACCAGCAGGTGAACTTGTTATTTTTTTTTTGTTTTAAGATAGTTTTATATATTTATATTATTAATAGGAAATATTTATGTCTACAGATGACAGCAGCGACAACAATAGTTATTTTTCTTTGGCAAGCAACGATGACAGTTTTGTGAGCATTCCTTCTCTGGCTGACAGTCTTACAGCGCAGTTCTCTGATGTTCCGAGGCATTTTAATGTTATTCATATAAATGCCCAGAGTATTTCGGCCCATTTCCACGATATGTTGGCAAGTTTTGACTGTAAAAACATTCATGCTATTCTTGTGTCCGAGTCATGGCTTAAACCTTGTCTCCCTTCGATTAGCTACTCTCTTCCCGGGTTCGTACTCATAAGAAACGACAGGGCAGTTGGTGGCGGTGGTGGTGTTGCCATATACCTCCGTGCACACATTCCCTTCTCTTTAGTCCATTTGTCAGCGCAGCCGCCGCCATCAAATGCTGGTGAACACATCTTTCTTGAAGTCGAACTACATCACACGAAATTACTTCTTGATGTCTAATACTGTCCTTCCTTACGCACACACACATTCTCACACATTCACATCGCATAACATCTCACATTTTCTCTTGAGTACCAGGGGCGAGTGCTCTCGGAGGCGTGACCTACCGAAGATGGTCCCAGACACCTCGTAAGGGGTTGCCTGGTATAGTGTGCCGCCTTATATAACGTAATGTTGGTGAAGGTGGCCACTATAGAAAATCTCAGTAGACTAATAGGGGTATGTCCTTCCTTACGCATCAATTTCTTCTCATCTTTTGAAAAACTCTTAGAACTTCTGGTCCCTTCTTACAGTCATAGCATAATCATGGGTGATTTTAACACTTGTCTTCTAAAAAAAGACCATCGCTCTTCTTCTCTGACTAATGTTGCAGCTTCTAGCAATCTATCCATTCTGCTGCTAAGTGCTACTCACAATTTGCCAAACTGTACGCCTTCACTTCTTGACTTGATGTTTGTCTCCTCACCTGATCGCCTGGCCAATGCACAGCCGACGCCTTTTCGCATCATGACCTGATTTTTCTTTCATATAAAATTCGTCTTCCTAAGGCTAAAGCCAAAATTCTCATGCTTCGCAATTTTGGTGGTATGAACACTGATAGTTTTTGCCAGGATGCCAGCAGTATAGATTGGTCTCCTTTGTTTGCATCTACGTCGGTCGATGAGCAGGTTAATGTCTTTACTACTAAACTTATCGAGCTTTATGATGTTCATGCACCTGTACGAGCTGTTACAGTTAAACATTTTCCGGCGCCGTGGCTGACAGATGAGATCAAAAAGTTATTGCAGAAAAAAGTCTCAGCAAAGTCTAAATATAAGCGACGGCCTACTGATGCGAATAGGGACAAATATGTCTCCATCCGCAAACTCTGCAATAAGATGTGTAGGAATGCCAATCGCCAACACATTCATAACTCTGTCCAAAACGGAGACGCATCCAAAGTTTGGAATTTTCTAAGATCATTGAGGGTCGGTAAAATGCGACAAGAGTCAATCCCTAAAGATTTAGATATCGATGCATTGAATAATCATTTCACAGCTTCGTCCAATTTCGATAGGACAGTAAAGTTGAATACATTGGATTAGCTTTTATATTTTTCGACTCCCAGTTATGCTCCATTTGTTTTTAGTCAATTCTCCGCATGTTATGTTAAGAAGAGCATACTATCGATTACTTCCAATGCGGTAGGAAGTGACTGTATCAGCCGTTAAATGTTACTCCCGGTGCTGGACGTTATCCTTCCTGTCATTTGCCACATCCTTAACTTTTCTGCGTCTAGCGGTCTCTTCCCATCCTTATGCAAAGATGCGCCGATCATGCCTCATCCTTTTCTGAATTTCGTCCAATATCCGTTTTACCATTCTTGTCCAAAGTCCTAGAACGGTTAATTCATAATCAAATAAGCACATTCCTATCCAAAAATAATCTCCTCAATCCCTTCCAGTCCGGCTTCCGTCCTGGTCACAGCACCACTACAGCTCTTCTAAACATTACGGATGATATAAGGTCAGCCATGGAAAAACGTAATCTGACGGTCTTGGCATTGCTGGATTTCAGTAATGCTTGTAATACTGTTGATTTCGATGTTTTGCTTGGCATTCTATGCTCTCTTAATATATATCCATCGGTGGGTGACTGGTTTCGTAGTTACCTGTTCGGGCGCCGGCAACGTATATGCATCGGAGAGAACTTGTCTTCCTGGTGTAGTACTTCTGCCGGGGTACCACAGGGTGGCGTTCTATATCCTTTACTTTTCGCAGTTTTTATAAACTCAATCTCCAACGAACTAATTTCTTCCTACCATCTTTATGCAGATAATCTGCAATTATACTTGCGAGCTCCTCCCGGGAAGCTGTCTGATGCTAAAGAAACCATCAATCTTGATCTGGCTCGCTTGGAGGATTGCATTGGAGCAAGAGGTATGGGCTTGAGGTAAACCCTATAAAGATGCAGGTAATAGTAGTGGGCAGTCTTAGAATGGTTTCGAGGATCGACTGGACATCTCTTCCCCAAGTTATTTTTGACAATGCAGTAATTCCCTTCAGTGAGAAAGTTAAAAACTTGGGTATATTCATCGACAGGCACTTTTCTTGGACTGCCCAACTGCAAGAAGTTAGCCGTAAGTTGTTTGCATCTGCTGCAACTTTGAGGATTAATGGAGTAATTTTCTTCCGACTGCCACCAAGATTGCGCTTGCACAATCTCTTCTTCTTCCCGTCATTGATTATGCTAATGCCAGCTATCTTGACCTTACTCAAGAACAACTCGTTAAACTTGAGCGGCTTCAAATTTTTTGCATAAGGTTAATATTCGGTTTGCGCAAATATGACCATGTTTCCGAATTCCGTGTAAAGCTCAAGTGGTTGCCAATTCGCCTTCGCCGGAATACACATATTCTTTCTCTTTTGTTTAATGTGCTCTTTATTCCTTCCACCCCTCTTTACCTAAAGGGTCGTTTTCAGTTTATCTGCGATTCACACACGAAATCTCTAAGGTCATCAGTTAACTTGCGACTTAAAATGCCAATGCATGCCACAACTTTCATGGACAAATCTTTTAGTGACCAGGCTGCTCGTCTGTGGAATGCATTGCCTGACTCAATTAAACGTGCTCAGTCGTTGCCTGTGTTTAAAAGACTTGTCAAGGAACATTACTTGTCGCTGTAATCGTGCTCTTAGTTTATAGACATACATTTTGTCTATGATTGTCATACGTATTTCTTTTTTCACTGCTTATATTTTAAGTATGTATGTATCTAATTTATAGCATATATAATTATCTATTTGTGTTTTTATTAAGAATTTCTGTATCTTTAAGTTCTTTGTTGGTATTGTTGCACCACTGTCAACCCCATGTCATGTCCAGGCAATCAATGTCCATTCCAGGTTGCCTGGAAGAGATCGCGGATAGCGATAAGGCCGCCCGATGTATATTTTTTAGTTTTAAGTTTCTTTTGTTCCTGTATTTTCTGGTGTACAATAAAGCATACATAAATTAATAAATAAATAAGGAAAAAAAATAATCAGGATGAAATAATATCATAATTATATTGCAATGGTAATAAGTAGAGGTTATCGTTAAATATACGGTAGAAGCCGTACAGCCGTACTGTTACCAAAACCCACAAATAAAAGAAATAAATAGACCAACAATAAAATTTAAGAGCTTGAACAAAAGACAGGTAACAAACGATTTGGAATACAAAGTATATGAAATCCCATTAACAACCTTTTGAACAAAAAGTTCCATATCGGGCTAACGATGGAGATCCAGAAATAACAAGCTATGCTGAACGAGCTATCAGCTACTGCACAAAATAGTTAGACCCAGAACGCCAGGAGCCCATGTCTGCTAAAGTCTCAATGGTTTCAGAATGGTCCATCCCGGCCATCATAAGAGTCATAGTTTACAAAACGGAAAGCTGATTAATGGAGCCGAAAAGATCTTTAGTGGTGACAGTAAATCGTAAGCTGCAGCGTTGGAAAGCCTCCCACAAGGTGAACTGATGATCTGGTGAAGATCGGGAGGGTTCCGTTGGACGCGACGAGGACAGAACCGGTCGACATGGCGATGTTTGGGAAAGGTATAAACCTTCCGGATATAAATCCAACAGTCTTTCGGTTAAAATGATGATGTTGAGTAAATAGATGCGATGAGCAGAGATGCGCATCTCTACTACGCCGTGTTCGCGCCAGCCCCAACACCATTCTTAGAACGTTGGCTGATCGGTGGGACTCTCCGATCTTGGGGCGATGGATACGACTGCACGCAGTCAAATAGACATTCTCCAGGATCGGCGTGCCTCGCACAGCGTATAATAAATGTAAAAAAAAATGTTACTAACACTATTTTATAAGTTTTTAAACTGTCATGGTCACTAACACTAATATTAACATTATAAGCGGGATATTTACCATGTTTACTGTTTGTAGCGAGTTTCCGATATTTCGGTGCTGTTGCAAGCACAATGATCACGGATAAACTGAAGTCATTACGGGTGGGTGTTTATGAGGAGACAAAACGGTCTACCCTCTTTCTTGTTCGTTTTTTGCACTCGGTACCGCTACCATTGTCACTCACAACTCGATTCTGTTCTCGACAAACGAAACTCACTGTGTCCGCTCGCTACAAACAGTAAACATGGTAAATATCCCGCATATAATGTTAATATTACTATTTTATAAGTTTAAATTGTTACTAACAAATATGGAAGTGATTCTGAAATAAATGTCTTTTAATAATAAATAATAAAATAAATAATAATAATTTATTTACTCAAAAACAGTAGGTAGTTACAGTACATTGTTACAAATTTTAGGATTACAGTTTAATTATAGATAAGAGAATGAGCATCCGCAGCTGAACTAGGCGTGAGCCTGTATCTCAGCTAACAGCGCCGTTTTTTAATTTGATTTAAATAAATTTGAATAGCCTTTATTTTACAGTGCACCAAGATTATAACTCATAATACTTATAGGAATTCTCAAAATAAAAAACATTTAATTGACGGTGTTATAGCGGTTTGAGAAGCCTCTTCATCCTTGTGTCTATCATGAAAAGTGGACTGTATTTGAAGGGTTCTGGCAATAGTGCGTTGAAAATAAGCGGGAAAATATTCACGGATCAATTCGGGCGATCTAGTATGGAAATGAGGGAAGTAGTACGCCTTACCTTGTAGTGGTCGATGCCAGCCCACGTGTGGCAGCGAGCTGGTGTTCTTCTACTCCAAAATGGCTCCTTCAGGAACCACACACTTCACACAATTGTTTTATATCCGCGAGGCGGTTTAATAGACACGGTTCACAAGGTTCTCTGCAATCTAACTAATTAGATGCATCAGTCTCCAGCCAGGTGGCTTGGAAAGCTGGCGGTTGAGATACGAGGCCCGTTCACGTTGAAGTTTCGGTTCGTTCTGGCGACCTGTCATTAAGGCGTACATAAAGGGAAAAGGAATGAGGAAGGAACGAGATAATTAAGATATCGATCGCCCGCGAAATCTCAAATGCGTTTGTCTATGTGTTTTCGGTCATTGATTTATGACATTTACAAGAGATGGCGCTACCATTTTCCCGGCCTTAAAGGGTCACCTTTAATGAAAATTAATAATTTCAATTATTAAGATTTAAGATAAATACTGCGAGTTGCATAATACATTAAGTTGCATACCTATAGTTAAATCCTAATAGAAAATTATGTTGCGTCGCTAACTAACTAAAACTAAGAGACCTAACTATCAAGCCAGGCCTTATTGAGTCGGTAACGGACACAGACGCACAACAGGGCGCACATAGCTACCCTTTGCGGTTTTCACAGTAACAACACGGGTTGTACCGTCCTTGGAGGTATGCAATTTATCAATAATGCCTAACGGCCATGAAAGGGGCGGAGAGTTATCAGTAATGATAACTACAATAGTACCCTCTTGTATAGAAGGTGCAGGACTATTCCATTTGGATCTAGCCTGCTCTATCAGCTTAGTAACCCGATTGGCAACAAAAGTTTGCCAGCGGTGCGGTGAGGAATTTATCCAGGCGAGCACTACTTTAGAGTCAGTAAACGCGTATACCTTATGGATGCGGTAGTGGGGCGATATTGTGTCTTGTACCTTGCGAAGCAACTTAGACAACAGTAGGGCCGCGCACAACTCTAGTCTAGCCACCGAAATGGTTTTCACAGGTGAGACTTTAGACTTCGCACTAACTAACTGCACGGAGTAGTTAGAACCATTGTATATTTGCATTTATAAGACTCCACCGTAAGCACGCTCGCTGGCGTCAGCGAAACCTACTAAATTCATGGTGCATCCGTCGACCAACCCCAGATGACGCGGGATAATAATTTCATTAAGCGTAGAAAGCTCAGTACAAAACTGCTTCCAAGCGGTGACTATATGTTCAGGTGGTATGTCGTCCCAGTCACACTTTGCTAGCCAAAGTTCCTTAATTAAGAGCTTAGCGTACAGAATAGTGGGGGCGACAAAGCCCATTAAGTCCCATAGCCGAGCCACTGTGGAAAGCATGGTTCGCTTGGTACATTTATCATCTGGTGTGGTGACGTCAAAGCGGAAACTGTCACAAGACTTGTCCCAGCGTAAACCCAGGACCTTATGCGGTACAGACTTCTCATACTCGATATCGGGCGAAGCCTTATGAGTATCAGGTATGTGTGCGAGAACCTCTTTCGAGTTACTTGTCCATTTGACAAGGTCGAACTGGCCTCGCTTGAAGAGCTGAATAAGCTCATCACAAAGCGAAATTGCTTGCGGTATGGACATGACACTACAGGCAATGTCATCCATATATAGGGCGGAAGAAGCAGCAGCAGACGCTGCAGGGAAATTATCGCCTTCATCAGCGACTAACTGGCGGACTACACGTAACGCGTGATATGGACTAGACTTAAATCCGAAGCAAACACGATTAAATTGGTAGACCATTATAGGTTCATGTTTACTGAATCTGTAAAAGATGCGTTGAAATCTACGGTCCGATTCACGAACGCCGACATTGAGAAACATTTGGCGGCAATCAGCAGACAGGGCTATTTGAAAGAGTCGAAAACGAATTATAATATTAAATAAATCACCCTGTAGATTAGGGCCTGCATGTAGAATGTCATTGATCAACTGTCCCGATGTAGTTTGACTACTAGCGTCTAAAACTACGCGAAGTTTAGTGGAAGTCTTATCTTCGCGAACGACACCGTGATGCGGAATGTAATATGACAGATTAGAAACGTTGTCATCTTTTAAAACCGGACTCAAATATCCCTTATTAATGTAGTCCCGCATGACGTCATTGTAAGCGCTGCGTAACCCTAAGGACGCATCAAGTTTGCGCTCCAAACAATGAAAACGCCTAAGTGCGGCAGCGTATGAGTCGCCTAGCGAATAAGGGTCGTCGCAAAATGGCAGCGACACAATATATCTACCACTGTCATCGCGAACAGTGGTAGCGCGAAAATGTTCTTCGCACTCGAGATCCTTACGGCTCTGCGAGGGCGAGGCGGAAATTTCTTCAAGCTCCCAGAATCGCTTGAGAAGCGAATCTAAACCGGGATCTTGAAGAACAGAACAACATGAAGTTGTACTCGTACAGTGTGAAGTATGTGCCGTAGGTACGGAACCCATAACCACATACCCCAACACAGTTTCAATAGCGGGAGGTATATTATATTGCTCGCTATGCACTATGTTAGGCAAAAGCAAGCGCGGGAATATAGCAGCACCAATCAAAACATCGATACCGCTCGGCTCCGCAAACTTCGAATCTGCGAGCGGTAATGTTTTGAGATGTGTAAGTTTAGAGACATCGACGAGAGCGGTCGGCAATGTCTCCGTTATACGTTCAACAATAAGCGAAGAAACGTTAAAATTAATATCACTACTAAAACGAGAATATAATTTAATATCTACGGAACCTTTAACTGGTTTTTCCGACCCACCGATTCCTTTAACTATTAAATTAGAAGTATGAAAGTTCTTCCAAAGTCCTAGACGCTTAAAACATTCAGAAGTAATAAAATTACTTTGAGATGCACTATCTAGTAAACAACGTATTATGTGCGGCTTATCATTTACATCGTAAATTACGACTTGAGCAGTAGCGAGCAGAACGGTTGTATACGCCGTACATTGCGGGCTATCTCTCGCCGACGGCGACGCCGCAACGCACCGAGCGTCAATCGAACGCGATCGAGCGGCGCCAGCGACAGAGGTCGTACACAACGATACCTCAGACTGTGAGGTAATAGAAGGTACTGTCGGCATAAGCGTTGGGACCGGATTCGGCTGTGACGTCACTACAGTTGATAATTGCGGGTTTTTATTAAAATGTAACAATGTATGATGACGTTGATTACATGTGCGACACTTTAATTTAGAAGAACAGTTAACCGTTTTATGTTTAATACTCAAACAATTGACACAAGCATTGTTGTCTTTCACACATTTGAAACGAGCTGTCGGAGTCAAATTATCAAAAGCGGGACATTTATATAAGTGTTCATGGATATATGCTTCGCACAGACACTTGTTTGAATTATTTAACTCAGAGCAAGCTACATAGGATTGTGGATTAGGAGCGGTCATTTTATTATTAAAACTACGCGATTTATTAGACTTATGTGAATTGTCTGAACTATTAGGCTTATTATTGTTAGCTAAGGGTGGTTGTTCCGTATGGTGTCGGACGTAAAGAATCTCACCATCCCATATCTTCCCATGGGTGTCGTAAAAGGCGACTAAGGGATACACCAGAGAATGGGCAGCAGCGTTCTCTGTGCACTTTAACAACAAACTGCGATCGCCAACCCGCCTGCCAAGCGTGGCGATTAAGGCAAACCCCCCCAAACCAAAATGAAAAGCACAAAGAAAAAACGGCCCCGAGTGCCCGGCAGCTCGTCTACCCTCGACTACGGTAGCGGTCGAGGCGATGGCGTGGCAAGGGGTGCGAAGAATCCCCGGAGTGGACCCGGCTACCCTAACAATCACCAACGACTGGACCTGGCAACGTATAACACGCGAACACTCCGGACCGACGAGAAGATAGCCGAACTCGAGGAAGAATTGAGCAGGTTGTGGTGGAGTATTATAGGGTTATCTGAAGTCCGAAGAGAGGGGGAGGACTCGATAATCCTCAAATCCGGTAACCTGCTCTATTTCCGAGAGGGTGACCGGCAGTCCCAGGGTGGTGTCGGGTTTATCGTCCACAAGTCCCTTGTGAACAACGTGGTGAAGATCGAGAGTGTGTCGACCAGGGTGGCGTACCTTATACTCAGAATATCCTCGAGATATTCGCTGAAGGTTATACAGGTCTACGCCCCGACCTCGGCTCACCCCGACGACGAGGTAGAGACCATGTATGAGGATATTTCTAGAGCCATGCATGGTTTCAAAACTCACTTCACCGTTGTCATGGGGGACTTCAACGCGAAACTGGGCAAACGAGACGTGGATGAGCTGCAAGTGGGCCAATTTGGAGTTGGACATCGGAACCACCGGGGTCACCTACTAGCCAGCTTTATGGAGAAGGAGGGCCTCTATATGATGAACTCCTTCTTCAGAAAGCGTGAGCACAGGAAGTGGACCTGGCAAAGCCCCGATGGTGCAACTAAAAACGAGATCGACTTCATCATGTCAACCAAGAAGCAAATGTTCAATGATGTCTCTGTGATCAATTCGGTGAAAACCGGGAGCGATCACCGCATGGTGAGAGGCACATTGAACATTAATATCAAGCTTGAAAGGTCTCGACTGATGAAGTCTACGCTCCGTCCAGCACAGATCCGGATCCAAAACCCCGAGAGCTTTCAGCTCGAACTTCAGAATCGTTTCGAGTGCCTAGGGAGCTCCGTGGACGAATACAGCGATGGGTTCGTGGAAGCTGTCCATACGGTTGGGTCTAAGTTTTTCAAGACCCGCCGTACAGATATAAACAAAAAGCTCTCTGATCCTACTCTCAAACTCATGAAGGAGAGGCGTGAGATGATCCTGCAGTCTTCAGACGATGCGTTGAAGTACCGGCAGCTCAATAGACGGATCTCAAAGTCCTTGAAAAGCGATATCCGCCGCTTTAATACCGAGCGTATTAAAGACGCGATTGAGCGGAATAAGGGTTCCAAGGTCTTTGCAAGAGATCTGACTATTGGGCAGAGCCAGCTCACGAAACTGAAGACCGACGATGGCAGAATCGTATCCGCTAAACCGGAGCTATTGAGAGAGATCGAGAGATTCTATGGGCAGTTGTACACGTCAACCAGTAAACCCGTCGCGAATTTAGCAAAAGACCCTAGAGCTAGATTGACCCGGCACTATACCGAAGACATTCCGGACGTCAGCCTGTATGAGATTAGGATGGCTCTTAAACAGCATAAAAACAACAAGGCACCGGGTGAAGACGGAATTACAGCCGAACTCCTGAAGGCGGGTGGAAAACCGGTCCTTAAGGCCCTTCAGAAGCTGTTTGATTCCGTCATACTCGAGGGCAAAACGCCACAGGCATGGTGCAGGGGTGTGGTGGTACTCTTCTTCAAGAAGGGCGACAATGCCCTACTAAAGAAATATAGGCCCATCTCACTTCTTAGCCATGTCTACAAGCTGTTTTCAAGAGTCATCACGAATCGTCTCGCGCGCAGGTTTGACGATTTCCAGCCTCCTGAACAAGCCGGTTTCCGTAAAGGCTTTAACACCGTAGACCACATACATACGCTGCGGCAGGTTATACAGAAGACCGAAGAGTACAACCTGCCTCTCTGCTTAGCGTTTGTGGACTACGAGAAAGCCTTTGATTCGATCGAGACTTGGGCTGTGCTGCAGTCTCTCCAACGGTGCCAAATTGACTACCGGTACATCGAGGTGTTGAAGTGTTTGTATAAAAACGCCACCATGTCAGTTCGACTTCAGGATCAGACCTCGGAACCTGTCTTTCTGCAGCGAGGTGTGACGCAGGGAGATGTCATATCTCCGAAACTGTTCACCGCTGCACTGGAGGATGTCTTCAAGGTTCTGGACTGGAGAGGGCTAGGCATCAACGTCAACGGCGAGTACATCACTCACCTTCGGTTTGCCGACGATATAGTGGTCATGGCTGAGACTATGGAGGACCTCAATACAATGCTCGATGACCTCAGTAGAGCCTCCGAAAGAGTGGGTCTTAGGATGAACATGGACAAAACCAAGTTGATGTTGAATGCCCATGTCACACCCACTCCTATTAGGGTCGGAGACTCTACACTCGAAGTTGTGGATGACTATGTCTACCTGGGACAAACGATCCAGTTGGGTAGGGCCAACTTCGACAAAGAGGTCAACCGTCGAATCCGACTCGGCTGGGCAGCGTTCGGGAAGTTGCGCGGTATCTTCACGTCCAACTTACCACAGTGTCTCAAGACGAAAGTCTATGACCAGTGTGTGTTGCCAGTTATGACCTATGGCTCTGAGACGTGGTCGCTCACAATTGGCCTCATCAGAAAGCTTACAGTCACCCAAAGGGCAATGGAGAGGGCTATGCTCGGAGTTTCCTTACGTGATCGAATCAGAAATGTAGAGATCCGCAAGAGAACCAGGGTTACCGACATAGCCCGAAGAATTGCCAAACTTAAGTGGCAGTGGGCAGGGCACATTGCTCGCAGAACGGATGGCCGATGGGGCAGAAAGGTTCTGGAGTGGCGACCGCGAACCGGAAGACGTTGCGTTGGAAGGCCTCCCACCAGATGGACCGATGACCTGGTGAAGGTTGCAGGGATCCGCTGGATGCGGGACGCACGGGACCGGTCAATGTGGCGACGCTTGGGGGAGGCCTATGTCCAGCAGTGGACGTCTTGCGGCTGATATGATGATGATGATGATGAGGGTGGTTGGGTATTACGGAATATCCGACACTGATCATTGATGAAGCTGACAAAACTATCTAGAGTGGGAATCTTACGATTACGTTCTGTCATCTCGAAAGCGCGAATAGTTTCAGTGTCAAACTTTTTTATTGCGAGGTGCAATAAAATGAAATCCAGAAGGTCAACTAATTTTAGATTCTTTAGGGAATTAATTGCGGTGACGAACTTGTCCACGAATAGCTGGTAATTCGAAACAGACGCGGGACCGGATAATTTAAGATTTAAAGCTTGATCCAAATAGGTAGACGCGAGGACACGAATATCCTGGTACCTATCGAGGAGTGCCTGGAACATGACTTGGTAATTCTCAGCACACGGTGTGACTCCCGCGAACACAGACTGTGCCTTCGGCGACAGCTTACCTATTAAATAGTACAACCTGTCTGCATCCGTCAGCGACTTACTGTAGATTTAAAACTTGCATAAAATAATGGCCAGTTTCGTATATCACCGTCGAACGACATGAGTTCGATTGCCGGCAACCTTGGTCCACATGTTGCGGAATCACTCATACTGTGCCTCCCGGACGGCTTATCTTCCAATTGAGACATCACACGTTTCACGGAACAATACATATCCTCGAATGAGGCGTAGGCTTGATAGCTAGGCTTCGCATCGGGATATATAGCCAGTAACCTAGCATTATAATCATCCAATAATTTATGAAAGTCCGTTCGAATATCATCTATTGTTACACAAGAACTGAGAAAGCCTTCTCTCACCGATTCGGAAGTATTAGCGACTTTAGAGCGATCATAAATTGACTGAATACGCTCGAAAAGTATATTACGCTTAGCTTCTAAAATCACTAACTGTTGATCTTCCGAAGAAGCGATTGCTTTCGCATCACGCGGCATTGTTATGTTATGTAGTTACAAATAACCACACAAACAAAACAATGTACGGTAATTATTTAAACGAACAACTATATGTAGAAAAGTAATACTACTGATTGTGACTGTACTGTGACAACGGGTTTCGCAATATTTGCGTAATAACGAAATACGTTTTTTCGTAGTACCCACTAACCAAAGTAATTATATAGTACAAAATGTTAATAGCATTACTATCCTAACCAGTTTTATTTTTAAGTTTGAATATTGTTTAAGATAAATGAATAGGTATAAATATGCAACTTATAGCCCGCAATCGTCTAAACGTATTCGGTAAAGTTATGATATTTATACTGCGTAGGTACCTACAAGTAGTACACCTATTTTATTTTTCTCTTATAGAATGAATGTCTACCCCGCGGTATTCGGAAAGTAACTTATTCCTAACACTTTATAATTGGAGGTAGGTGATTCCTATAAGGGCGGTTAAACTAAAAGACGCTTGAAATATGGAAATTTACAATACGACAAGTTAGTTTTAAATAAGAATTATTTTTAATAATAGCAGATACGTAATTAACAACCTGCTATAGCGGCGTTGATGGAACCACGTATTGGGTTTACAACTTGATTATGTGGGTAGGCGGCTAGGTGCCACGACCCTAGTAGGAATTTATGATTGATTCCTACGTAAGAAATAAAGGAAAATGGATATATTATAGTAATATATCGGGCTACGAAGGACCAAAATGTTATAGCGGTTTGAGAAACCTCTTCATCCTTGTGTCTATCATGAAAAGTGGACTGTATTTGAAGGGTTCTGGCAATAGTGCGTTGAAAATAAGCGGGAAAATATTCACGGATCAATTCGGGCGATCTAGTATGGAAATGAGGGAAGTAGTACGCCTTACCTTGTAGTGGTCGATGCCAGCCCACGTGTGGCAGCGAGCTGGTGTTCTTCTACTCCAAAATGGCTCCTTCAGGATCCACACACTTCACACAATTGTTTTATATCCGCGAGGCGGTTTAATAGACACGGTTCACAAGGTTCTCTGCAATCTAACTAATTAGATGCATCAGTCTCCAGCCAGGTGGCTTGGAAAGCTGGCGGTTGAGATACGAGGCCCGTTCACGTTGAAGTTTCGGTTCGTTCTGGCGACCTGTCATTAAGGCGTACATAAAGGGAAAAGGAATGAGGAAGGAACGAGATAATTAAGATATCGATCGCCCGCGAAATCTCAAATGCGTTTGTCTATGTGTTTTCGGTCATTGATTTATGACATTTACAAGAGATGGCGCTACCAGACGGTCTTATTGCATTCCGCGATGATTGTCCATAATTCGCAACGTAATTGTTGATTTTCACAGTTTCGTACTCTCCTTATCGAAAGGACCTTCTGTACCTGTCTCTTATGTGACTATTGGCCTGATTTATAGCATCGCCGAGATATTGGACTTTGAAAAATGATACGTTTGTGTACCAACTACGAGAATATACCCGTCTTCTGTGATCGATGAGGGGCGGGGCTTGCTATTGTTTTGGTATTACGTCGTGTTATTTTTTAAGTGAATGGCGTAATAGAAAAATTATAAAATGAGAAGTAAGATAGCAAAAACAACTAATGACCGATTTCTCGCAGCTCGATTATCGGGATGTTAACGTCTTCACCGAATAATCACCGGTTAACTGCTATGATTGGTTGAATGAATTTCCAACAGCCAATCACAGCAAATAACGCGTGCTTAACAATTTGTCACAATAGTTTAGCTTTGAGAAACCCG
This sequence comes from Orthosia cruda, assembly GCA_964057195.1. Classification (NCBI taxonomy): domain Eukaryota; kingdom Metazoa; phylum Arthropoda; class Insecta; order Lepidoptera; family Noctuidae; genus Orthosia; species Orthosia cruda. The sequence goes on from OZ059844.1 coordinate 16,434,040, forward strand.
GTATAAGGCTCTAGATTAGTGACATTCTATTAACGAAAGGCCGATGGAGCCGAAAGGTTTTTATTGGCGACCGTGTATCGGACGCTGTAGCGTTGGAAGGCCTCCCACAAGGTGAACCAATGTCTCTCTTCTCTGCGATTTGCTAGGGCTATCGAAATATCATGATAGAATTACAATTTCTCTGGAGCCTCTAATGTATTTGCTTCGCTTAATAGATAGTGACGTTATCCCTAATTCTGTCAAAAAAAACCCTAAGGATGCCATGCCAATTTTGCCTTATATTCTCGGCTAGAGAGCCAAGATTAAGCAAAATTGGAATGACGAAGCGGTTTTCCTTTATGCCTGTATACATAGCACGGAAAGCCACACCGGGAACGGTTCATCGTGGAATCGTGTTGTTACCTCGCGCTTGCGGCTACTACAGCCATTTTCAGAATTGTTACGGACCGTCAATCTCCATTGTCGGTCACTCACATTCGGACGAGTAGTCTCTTACACAAAATTTAACTGCCAGTTGCGCTCACGCCTGCTAAAGATACGCGTTTTATATTTGGCTAGAAAACTACTTGCAAGTCGCATGGCCTGAACCATGCGATGAAGTAGCGACAACATATGGCCTGGACGCTGAGCGCCTCTCACATGCGTACGAACATTCGTACAATGTACGAACATTAGTACGCATACGTGTGTATATGGATATGGCTAGTATGAAAAGTTTCGACAATGTCGTTTCTGGCAGTGGACGCCGAGGCGGCTCACAGGTCTGTGCCTATGAGAATGGGGGTATACGGAAAGTATACCCCCATTAGATAGTCAGACCAAGTCCGCACATCGCACACTAATCTGCACGATGCTCTCAACGACGCAAAGGACAGACATAGGTGGCACAAACTTGTGAAGGAAAAGTTGTTTCCACGATAGGGGAATCACGGCCCTAAATAAATATACGCGGGGAGGAGGACTTACACATAAGTCTACATTAATAATTCTTATAATTGCGATATAGCACTTGTAATCAACGCTTAGCTGGCGTACTATGTTCCGGGTAGTGAGTACTTCTGTTCAAATTGATGCAAACGCAATAGGAATGGGATTAATCACGTACCGCCACGCACAGGTTTAACAGGTAAATTTGTTTGATTTCAAGAAATGTAAACAACGGAGTTGAACCCATATTTATACATTGATTGACTAGATTCAACTGAAAACAATTTTCAATTTTCTGGGATGGCCCAGATTGGGTAGATTTGATCAATGAATTCGAAATACCTGGTAAACTAGGTTAAATTAATTCAATTAATTCTGCAAATTGTATCAATTCAGTACTACCCGCTTTAGCTACTATTTATGGAGCCAATTATTATGTCATGTAGGTACACCTTGATAATGATAAAATAATAATGACAGACAGTTATTATAATTGAGTAACTAATAACTGTCCGATAGCAAGGCAAAGATATCTAACACCAAACCACCACACACCAGCACCAGCACCAGCATTAATCACCGAACTCGCTCAAAACGGGTTGACGATCTTTGACTTACATTGATTTATAAGTTATGATTTATTCACCCAATGATCTCCAGTACTTATAAACTTAAAAAGTACGAGTATATAATATGGATTGCAAAAAAACATTTTCATTTTATATTTTGATTAAACACATAAAAAAACACTTGCCGCAAAAAAGTGCATTATAATAATTGTTTGGTCTTTTACTTTAATACTTTCGAACTTGGCACAAAATGTAACGCGCGTCGGCAGTCTTTAAACGTGATATCAATTTACTAAAAGCTTCAACACCGTTATAGGCACTTGAAGAAATTGCGATAGAATTTAACTGTGGCCTATTTTCAGGCAATTCATTTTAATTGCCTAATAGTCGTGACAATTTCTTAGCTGTTATTTGCATGATTAGAATAGTTATAAGTGTTATAACCCAAACCACTTTAGATAAAAACATTCCTACTCAAAGTAAGAAAAGTTTCAAGCGAAAACTTCACGAGTTTTCCAACTGGTAACTATCGAGGACTGTTTTATGCTTGAAGAAATGTAAGTTTTGCGGATATTCCATTATGACTAGCAGATATTCTTACATCTAGATATTTTCTACTAGAGAAATAGTTTTTAATAAAAGCTTTGCCAGGACCTGTCGATTGTTGGCACGTGTTGCTTTTCTTAAAAGTCAACACAAGTAAAAAAATAATAATTTGTGATTCAAGATAGTTGCATTGGTTTTCCGGAACACATCAAGCTTCATTTACCTCGGCACTTTTCTGATGAATCTGGTTTTCAGGCATTGCAGTGGTTGACACAAGCGTTGCGAGGTTTTAAAGACAGCTGGAACCTTCTTTTTCCAATATTTTGTCTGAAATATTATATATTTTTTCGTTAATTCTTATTTCGTCACCAAATTTTCGATGAGTACTTCCCTCCTTAAAAGTAACAAACAAACTTCATTATATTACAATAGTTCTACACAACCGTATCATTCATATTTATTGCCACCATCACGGCTACCCGACGATATTCCTTTGATCTGCAAACTTCTAACAACCTCATCCTGTATTCTACGACAGTTCAACGACTGTCGAACTTTGTCTAGGGTAGATGTTGACGACCCCACGATCTTACAATGTACTGTGCACGGCAGCTAGAGACTGTCATTATAAATCTATTATAGTTAAAGTATAGATATACTTTGTCTTAATTTGTTGCCGTAGTGGTAAACGTGTTCTTGAGACAAAAATCTAAAAAAAAACCTTTTTTCCAAAAAAAACAATTGATGTCCAAAAAAAAAACACGAACAAAGTGAAAAGTTACTTAAATTTCGGGTGTATCCGGTATCGTTTCTTCGTTTTTCGAACACCGATTTTCGAAATTGAAGACGTTTTTATTTGGACGTTGTATGTATTTTTTTGTAAAAAAATAATGATGTGGTACCTAGTGGGCAAGTTCTATAGAATGTACAATAAACAGACATGCTATTGTAGCAATCCAGAGAGATTTGCTGTTATTATTAATTTTGTATGGGACCAATACAGGCAAGCACTCTTTCAAACACAAATATAATTATCAAAATTGGTGCACAATTGATGGAGATATCGGTGAACATACATAAAAAAAAACATACAGTCGAACATAGAACCACTACAATAAATATGAATTTATATTCACCAGTTTGATTTTGTCTACACTAATGATTGGGCTTTATGGAGCAGGGCCAGCATCTTTTATTTGCAGCATATACATTTTTGTTTAATTGCTTTCTAGAGGCGGTAACTAACAATATATTCTCAATTAGGCAAATACATTCAAATTCCCATACCCAACTTGCCAGATATGGCGTAGGTACTCCTACACCTTATATCTACCTCCTCCAGGTATTTGCTAATGCAGTTAGCGCGCAATAACTTCGTCGTAGGAAAGTACTCGAAGCATAGGGTGCATGCAACTGCACCTCTAACTTTAGAACTGCTCTATCAGACTCCAGACTGTACTTACTAGAAGTGCTTCTAGGCTGTTTTGGAATGCGTATAATTTTGTCATGTGAAAATTATATTGTGTGTTGTTTTCAGTGTGTGTCTAAGATAGGAGCCTTTTTGGTCTCACATTGGGTTTTTTCTTTTGAATATTTATTTGTTTACTTTTTGTGTTTTTCTGTTTTTATCTCATGTGAATCTCAAATAAATAGTATTTTCTTCATTTCTTTATGCGAAAGTTGGATGGCACTCGAAGCATTGGGTGCATGGGCGGATGAAACTTGCCACAAGAGTAGAACAACGAACAAATAATACTTATGGTCCTGGAATTACGTTCCATTAGGTTAATTTCTAAAAAACACGCGGGCGATGACTACGGTTGCCCAAGTCGACGGCACGAACTATTTTGTGCGCGGGGTTAAAAAGCATGCTATCTCATCCGACAACACGTGCGAAAGAGAGAGATGCTGTGATAAGCTGTAAGAAGCTAGTTCGCGTATGAATTAGCACTTTTGCAAATTTGTAGCGGAATGGATGATGATTTTGGACGAAAACAAGCGCGCGAAATTTTATAAAAAGACCTTTGGGAGTCTGGATATACTGAAAAAACGACTAAATATTTTCAAAATAAAAATATTTGCTTTGTTAAACTGCTAATCTATCCCTATATGGTGGCTGCTTTGCAATTTTCCTATTTCTTATGGTATTTATTTCTGCCCAAAGATGCGTTAAAATTAGTGATGAAGTATGGAACTTTCGACGCTCATAACTTTCAAATAATTATGTTTTTAATTTTTTTTTGTTTCCATGCAGGACTAGATAATGATCGACTAGTGCAACCTTAATAATTTTAAGTTATGCTATAGCGTTATTATTATTCCAATTGAAATAAATATTCAACTTGTAATAATACGAAATATGTTTCGCGATAACATCAAAAACATTAAGTTACGCAATATAATAATACTCTAACAAACATTAAAGGAACAGACATTGACCTCTGTAAAAAAATCAAATCAGATGTAGCCCTGTGGGAAGACAAACTTACGGAATGATAGACAAGGTTAAGTTTAGTACTTATATTTCTAGAATGCTCTATCCAAGACGCTGTGGTATGCGGTGCTGGACTCATAATGGAATAAAACATTCTAGAATGTTTGTTCGCCAGAATATATGTCAGCGGTGAGGAAGATTATATTTCCGACACCGCATATCGCAGCGTAGACCATAGAATAAGTGGAGAAAATAGAACTCATAAATAAAACATAGACCTAGAAAGATGAGCTGGCATCATGAAGGACGGGCCCAAATTCGCAAAAAACCACGGCAAGTCGAAAGAGGAAACGACCTACTTGCCCTGTAGTGGCATAGCACGGTCTCGTAATAGTGGTAAGTTCCGTTTTCACCCTTAGTATTCGGAACCCTAAAACAAAAGAAAATCTGAGGGCACGTTTATCAAGATTGCGTCGTTCGCTCAAGGATTTAATTCATCTGAATGAGTCGGAGATCAATCAAATCAGATCCGTGAAGGAAAACCGAACAAGACGAAGGAGAATTTCATTGGTTTTGTTCCAGTTTATTACGCATTCATACTGAATTCCAGAGATTACTCAATGTTTCTTTGGGAATGGAAATTCACATATACACTCAATCTTGTTTGTACTCTTTTGATCATTTTATATTGGGTGTGTTGATAAGCAGTTGCTTTGATCTTGTGAATAGAATTTTTTGAGTTGAGATTTTATGCTGGGACTGAATATTTGAGGGTTTAATTATCCTTATGGGTTTCTGGACTGGATGCGCTTATCGAAGTGGGGATGTAATATAGGATTGTAAAAGATATGTGAAAAGAATATTGACATTCTCGCAAGCTTAACATATTTGAGGATAACATTATATGTTTTAGATCTTTTAAAGCTTTCCAGTGAAAAAGGGCATGCGATACTACTTTTTGATCTCTCAAAGGTTTGCTGGAAGAAAACTCCAAGCTCACCTTTGTACATGAATTTCGTTTTCACTTTGTTGCAACTCTGGATGTTTCAGCGGCTAAACTGATAAGGATAGAACTTGGGACACGGGTAGACGTGGAATAGCATAGGATACTTTTTACTTCTGTAGGTAGTATGTATCCTTTGGGATAATTTGCAACTTGCAGTTAAAGGCAAAACCTAGTTCCAAATAGAATACAAAATCAACAAAAAAGGGGACTACATTTCAGATATGAAAGTGGAAAACTTCCAGAACACAAATTGCTATCCAAATTTAGCAATAACAATGCTATTCGTATAATGTGCGAGGACGAAGTGGTGTTGATGTCACCGCCATGAACGGGGGAATATCAGAGAGCGAGATAGGGTTCAAACGCTTTTGTGATATCAAGGATATGTCCTGGTCAGGACGATAGGTAAAGCGCGTTTTAGATTAGAAGTTGGTGCAATACAACTGGTTTTCAAAATAAGAACCGGATTTTTGCTCATCTTCTTTAATTTTTATAGTGGTCGTTTAATATTTGCCATAAACCAGAATTTACATAATATGTATCTTGAGTCTCGTGAGTCTTGTGAAAATTTTTATATATTTTTTATATGTTTAGGTATTTTTTCCTCTTAAATAATCCAAGCTATTGTTTGCTTGTGAGTAATACGATTATAAAAAATATTTTACTGATAAAAAGCTACAAATTTAAAAGTTTTCAAATACAAATCATTTATTTCAATTAATCACCTGCCCAGCCTTTTCCCAATTATATTGGGGTCGGCTTCCAGTCTAACCGAATTTAGCTGAGTACCAGTGTTTTACATGGAGTGACTGCCTATCTGACCTCCACAACCCAGTAACTGGTTAACACGATACCTCTTGGCTAGGTGTCAGATCTCAAGCTTCTGACTACTCGTAACGACTGTCAAAGATCTTCAAATGACAGCCGAGACCAACGGCTTAACGATTTACGTTAACTTAACTAACTGTGAAATAGGCCGTGGTAAGTTGCGGGCAAAAGCAAGTTTTCCAAAGGCTTACAATATATTTAATTCCAATGTCTGAAAATTACAAAGCGTAGTGAGCGAAGCACGATGCCTTCAACTCAAAGATCAACTCTCTCAATTACTCCTTTCAAATCCCGATGAGCAAGGGTGGGCAATAGAAATTCTTTGTCCTCTACATACCATACATAGTAATTGGCAACCCTAGCATTGTAAGAGAAGTGGCCATTAGGAGTGGTACCACAGCTAATACGGATGCCTCCACGCTCCGGAATGGCCTGTGCAATCAAATAATATGCACTGAATTTGTACGACCATTTAAGTTCTATTAGAAGTCATGAAATTGTAATAAGTAGTATGACATCTATTATTTGCATAATACGACTAGTTTTCTTTTAATAGTACATTACTGCAGCGGCCAACAAAAGAAGCATTCATGGACGAACGTGTAAATGTGGGCCGAGGCGATCAATATTCTTTTACCGCGATAAAGGGTTCATTTGTTTTTTTTTCAATAAACAGCTTTCGATTTGCAAGCCAGCTCGATTTTTTTATAAAACCTTTGATAAGTTACCACCTTGGTTGCCATGTTTCGGCGTTAAAGATCGTTCCATTTTTAAATTACACGTCAGATATGAGTTTACTATGTAATTTATTTGGCCGCTAAGTACGACAGATATGGATTTTCGTAGTAGTTATCTACTGGACCGTGGCGGCCATTTTGACAGGTCTGTGAAAGGTCGGCCGGGCGCGTTGGCGCGAAATGCCCGTTTGTTATTACATCACCGTTATCTCGAAAGTTTTGTATAGGAACCCTACATGAAACTTATGTTGTTGGAATCGTGATGAAATAAGCTATCAAATTTTATGTCACAAAAAAAAAGGTAAATGTTGACGTCTGTGACAAGCGACTGAATCAGTCGGTGTCACGTTTCCGTATAAAATGTCACCTACTGGATCAGTCGGTGCCACGCTCGACAGGATACAACTTTTGCCGGCCGCTGCTCGCATGTATTTGGCAGTATAGCATTTTCGATTTATTTCGAAGAAGCTTGTCAAAATAATGCTCAAATTTCCAAGCAAATTTGAGAAAATCTTTTTTTAAACTTTGCTTTCGTATGTGTCACTGTTTAACTGATAATCCATTTTTCAAGCACTTCCTTTCATTCAAATAAGCTGAAACTTGGCGTGCTTATGTAACTTTGGAAAAATAATATGGTAAAATATAATATTTTAAAATTCTGCCACTGTTATTCTTGCTCATGATGGAACCGGAAAGTGGCCATAGAGTCTTCTCAACCAAACAAAAGAGCATCATCGTATTTGAGCTCATTGGATGTTTATTGACAAGTGATATTACATTTTAGCACCATTCAGTTCAAAGAGCCAAGAGCTGTAAAAAGGCCTCTCAAATTGTCTGCGGTTTATGGACGCTTGGGATTACCAACTAGAAAAACAATTGGGGTCAAAAGGTTTAAACCCTCATTTTACCTCACCATTTTAAGTGTGTATTTTTACTATTCAGAAAAAATGGGAGCAAGGTATGTTCTAAAATTCTGGCACTGTTATTCTTGTTGGTAATATAATCAGGGCAACATCGTAATTGTAACCATCTAGTGAGACAAGTCCTACCATGAGTACAATACACGTAGACACATTATCGCATACGTGCACACACACCCTCACACACAATCACACATACACACAAATACACTCGGTCACAAAAATACTCGCGTCTGACTTTGTTTTTTATTTATTATTTTTTAGTTTTAATTTTACCCTGTTAATTTGCATATGAATAAATTGTAATTCCTCCCCGGAAGAGGACTCTGGCTCCTGTAACACAGGTCAGCCACCTAGCACAGGAGTCAGAGAATCCATGTATTTGTATGTTATCATGTAAATAAAATTATTTATTATTACAAAATACGAGACAGAGTAGAGCGCGTTCAGACGACACGCGCCCGCTAAGCGTACGTTAGGCGCCCGCTAAGGCCGGGACTCCACCAAAGCGGAGATGTGCGGAGAAGTGCAAAGCGGGGAGGAGATGTTTTTTACACAACCAATAGAATTTCGTTATTCCCACATCTTTCGTCTCCGCTTTAGACTTCTCCGCACATCTCCGCTTTGGTGGAGTCCCGGCCTTAACGCACACCACGCCACATCTAACTCGCTTTGAAATCTGATATATATAATTTGAGCCTTATGACACACAATAGATCCCAAATTTAGAATAATCGAAGTCTACATGGCGTGTGCAACCGCGCGTTCACGCCGCACACGCGCTGCACCCACCTCGCATACGCCTTGCGACTGCGCTTCAGCTAGTGTCGTATTGTCTGTGATCAAGTTTAGTATAAGCGGGTGCGAGGCGTGCTGAACACGCGCTGGACAAAGGCCTTTTCGAAAACAGAGAAGGCACGTGCATTGATCACCACACTTGCTGAAGGCGGGTTGGTGATTTGAGACTTCTATTAACTACAAATCCAAGTTTCCTCACCATATTTTCCTTTACCGTTGCCTGCGACGTCAAAGATAAACTTAGAAAGCACATTTGAATTGAAAAATTCACATTTAACCGGATTTAAACTCACGATCTCAACCACGAGAGGGTAGTCTGCCACTGGCAAACCACGACAATAAACAAAGTTTTATCTTTTTGTTATTGATTTTCCTCCCTGTAGGTGTGTGGTGTATTAAATGACGTAGTTTGACACGCTCGACTGGGCCCATTACTGTATTAACTAAAGTAGGTAAACATGTTTGTAGACAATAGCGTCATTATTAACCTATGAACTAATAAAATAAGGTACGTACAAGAAATATAAGAAATTCTTCGAACTGTCAATACTTTGACAAGCATTCCGCAAACAAATCAGGTCTTCATATTAAGACGTATAATTAGTAGATAAGGTACTATTGTAGGTATGTAATTATTTTTTAAATATATTTTTGACGCCAGCAGTCCTATCAGACCTATTTTTAGGATCATATCAAGAATACATTTATTTTTGTTGAGTGGAGAAATGTTAATGCATACTGCGCTACCACGGGGAGATAAAGCAGTTAAGTGGAACTTCAACCCACTAAAACTCTACGGTGTCCTCCTGTGCCGCTTCTTGTGGGAACACGGGCACGCGTTAGCACTCATCCGTGAAACCCCCGCGGAGTCCCCCCCATCACCGGTGCACCAGAATACATTGCACGCCGTGACTACTCCAGGGAGTAGTCAAACTTGGTCATGGCCGCTAGACGATCCCGTGCATGGCACCCTTGGTCCCCCTGTGACGGGCGTGGTCAGTAGTCCCACCACCGCTGCCGCGTGCCATTTGGTGCCGCGTGGTACCACTTTTCGGCCGCAAGGGATAGGGAGAAAATAATCAAGAATACCTATGATGTCATAACAACAGGTTTCATCGTCTGCCTAGCTTTTCCCAACTATGTTGACGTTGACTGTGTTGTTGTTGTTGGTTTCCAATCTAACAGGATGTAGCTAAATACCAGTATATTACATGGAGCAACTGCATATCTGCCCTCCACAACCCAGTTTTTGGGAGTAACGCGAGACGAGTTTTTTTTTTTAATTAAAATTAAATTAACTACATTTAGCGTGTGGCCTCATTAGTGCGTTGCATTGCGTTGCATCGTCGCAGCGTCAACGCTGCGTTGTTTTACATATATTTTTAATGACATGCTACATAATGCATTGCTTCGACGCGCGCGACGGCAAAGTTTCATCGGATTGACGGACGAGAGACGAAGCGGCGGAATGCGCTGCGCTGTCGGAGCTCCGGTGCGACGACGGACTGGGTTTATTCCGATCGGATCCATTGTCGAATCTGAAATCCACACTGAGACGCTGCATTTGATTGGTGTGGCATACAATGCGTTGATCCGTTGCAACGACGCAACGCAACGCACTAATGAGGCCTCAGCCTTAAAATTACAAAAAAATAAAACTATATGGGGTCAGAAAAAGAAATACCACACCGTAGATAAATAGGTTCGCATCTTATAGCTATTGCAGTACTTTTAAGAAATTGTCATTTTAGTCCGAAACGAAAATCGTAAAGTTAGATTTATAGGTTCCAGACCCTCACGTTCTGCTTGACTAGAAAAGCCTTGTCGAGGAGTAGACACTATTGTGAACTTTTATGTCTTATTTTATGATTCGTCTGATAGCGACAATCAGGTGCGAAATTAAGAGTGACTTATTAGTCAAAGTCAAATATATTTAATTCAACTAGGCCAATAAGCGGCACTTTTGAACGTCGACAATTAAAATTTAATAGTAATAATAATTGATTCTACCGTGCATTCGGCAAAGTAGCTTGTTATGGAGAAGAACGCACAAGAAACTTCATTAGGAAATCATAAAACTGATGAGTTCATTATGTACAGTCAAGGGTCAAAAGTGCAGTCATACTCTCCCAAAAATCAAATGGCTAGTTTTTGTAGAAGAAGTTAAATTATCCACAATGTATTTAATATTTTGTATAGAAATTAAAGTACAGATTATTCCTACTAACCGCGAAAAGTTGTAATTCCGCTGCCTACAAAAAAAATGCCTGTTCTGTTTTGGTAGAGTGTGACTGCACTTTTGACCCTTATAGTACATACTACAATACTAAAAATAATATTGAGTAATTTGGTTCATGAGCTTAATAGCTACCTACTAAAAGTTAGTAGTTTAGTAGGTACCTACTAAAATAAGAAACCACTGACATATTTTTTTTTTTTATCGCCCGTTAAAGTAAACGATGATGCTTGCACAGAAGTAAAGGTTACTCCCCCTTGCTGATCTACGCTTAAATAAATAACGCGTTCCTAGAAAAAAAAACAACCAATACATTTTAAATTGTGAAGGTATTGGATTTATTTTTCTTTCACGTACTGGAAAAAACTTTTTCAACACATATCGCACCTTTCGTCTCGCGCAAAGTAACTTAATGGAATAGAATACTTCACACATTTTAGGTTAACCTAGAAGTTTCACATTATTGATAATATCAATTTATTAACCCCAGGGGACAAATAGGCTGTGTGTATCTTTGTTATATTTAGACAAATACTTTGTTATCCCGAATATTTTAAACCTTTGGGATAACTCGACTATTTTCCAAAATGGTCATGATTTGAGGTGCTAGACAAGTTGCATTCTATCAGCTAAAGCGTCGCCATAATAATTGGCAAACCATTTAAAAAGGCAAAAATGTATTGGGATGCCAGGCGCTATCGAAATGTTACCTCATCAATCCCTTTCATTTTGGCATTTCATTGCGACAGCTCATATAGCTATATATATATATATAGAGAATAACAGCCGCACGGGTCGATCTTCAAGGTTAAGCAACGCTTGACGAGGTCGGTTCGTGGATGGTTAACCATTTCAACATACCGAGTTTCCTCCGTGCCTCGGAAAGCACGTTAAGCCGTTGGTCCCGGCTGTCATTTGAAGATCCATGACAGTCGTTACGAGTAGTCAGAAGCTTGAGATCTGACACCAGTCTAGCCAAGGGGTATCGTGTTACCCAGTTACTGGGTTGTGGAGGTCAAATAGGCAGTCGCTCCATGTAAAACACTGGTACTCAGCTGAATCCGGTTAGACTGGAAACCGACCCCAAACAAAATAAAACAATGTCGTAACAAAACGCGGGTAGTCTTGCTAATTTTCCAGACGGTTGTTTTCAAAATTGCTTTGAAATGATTTATAGTTTCACATAAACTCTCTCGACTCTGGTAAAGAAAACTTCGTATTTTGGGGTTTCAACACAGGATTTAATATATTAGTATTCAAGGCAGCTCTTAGGCATTAGGTAGGTACGAGTATTGAGCTTTGTCAATGTTAGATTTAATTAATTTCCCAAGTATAGGTACACAGCTAGACACATATTGAATACGAAAATCATACTATTAGGATATGATCGATATTACTAGGACATAATCGATATTTCGAATGATTGTACTGCTGTCATCCCTGACGTTTCACCCAACACCTATAAAAGCGGTTGTCAATCGGTCCGCGACCCTTTTTCACCAATCAGCGCTCGCGCAGTAAGGTCGTTGGATTTCGTATCGGATCACAGCTAAGTTATTACGTTCATTTGGTTTATTTTCCTTTGATTATTGTGTGTTGTCGTAGTCAATTGTTTCCAATAAAATAGTGCGTAATTATTTCTGTAATTCGTGAGTTTGTAAATAAAATGTAAGGTAGGCTAGTCTACCAGTTGTCTGTTTTATTTAAAATCGCTCCTGGTTCCTAAAATCAGAAGTTGGATAAATCCGTGTCCACAATATTTTACTTGCACTTGGAAACAATCAGCTACTATTGTTGTTTTGAATAATGCCTCGATCGAGATCAGGTAGTGTATCGTCAGACTCGATCTACAACCAAAAGTGTAGAAAATCACGTAAACGGCCCCGTTTCCGTTCTCGTGGTCGGTCCCCGTCCCCTTCTCGTTCTCATCGTGTTTCACGTTCGCGAGCTCATCGTAAGTCGCGTGAGCGATCAAATCATAGCCGGTAAAGCTCTGTAAAACAGGCATTGCATACGATTACCTCGCATCTAAATGCAATCGAGGAAAGTTCCGCGAGTGTACCTCAAACGCCACCACGGCTTGCTGATCACGGCACGCCTCAAAATATCAATCCACCCTCAACTACACAAACTTTAGCAGAAATATTGAATATTTTTAATCCAACAAAATTACACGGTTATTACGTATCCAATTTTGATCCTGCCATTCATGATATTGAGTTTGGTGTGAAGAGGTGGAACGCGCGCAGTTGTCGAATCATTGGAACGACTATGTTTCTACTATCATTCGCGAGTCTCCAACTGCCTTAAAGGTGATGCTAAGACCTAGCTTAGTTAATGGAATACTAATGACCGATCCTGGTCTAATTTCAAATTAGAGTTTAAACCGTTATGCCAGCGTAAACTTGACTATGCGAATATTTTGTTTGAGGTTATGAATTCTACTTCCGATAATTACCTAACTTATGCCGAATATGCCCGGCGTTCGCTATTATGGCTGCGTATCGTCAAGGGTTTGAGTAACGAGCTGATGGTGCAGATTGTAGTGCGTGGTATTACCGACCCGCATGTTCGTGCAGCGGCTGAGAATGCTGATTTAACAGTCGACAATCTGATATCATTTTTAGCAATCTGTCAAGCCTGTCCATACTAAGAGTGAGACGAGTGTACCTTCCTCTAACGTAATGAAAAGGCGTCACGGTGCTTCAAAGGATAAATGTTTTTCGTGCGTTCGGATTGGACACAAAAACTACAAGTGTCCGAAAAATGAAGAAACATCCGGTAAACGCGACTAAATCTTCGGAAAGCCTCCCAAAACCTACGTGCTCGTTTTGTAAAAAAAAAAATTGGCATAAGGAATAAGATTGCTTAGCTAAACAGCGTTCCGAAGCGCGGAACGGCAATAGTCAAAGGAAAGTAAACCTGTGTAGGAATCGTGAGGGTAGTTCGAGTAACAATAATGTCTCACTGCCGACATTCATGGCATTCCGGTAGATGTTTTTCATGTGGAGATAAGGGTCTTACTCGGGTCACATGTAAGAAAAGTAAAACTGACTCTGGCGAGAGTTCAATTGTTACTAGCGTTAGTATTACCAATAGTTCCAAGCCTAGTTTTGTGACAACTAAATCTGAACCATGCTCGTTCTGTAAAAACCCTGGTCACATAGTAGACACATGTACTGCAAAAATAAAGTTTGAGTCGCGTAACAAAAACGAACCTAGCATTTTTCGGGAGTAGCGAGGTAGGTAGCGACCTACCCGCAATGGTTATTGTAGTAGTATGTCATTCAATGTACCCGTCGATATTTTAATTGATAGTGGTTCGAATATTTCACATTTGTCACAGCCGTCAATGTGGGTAGTACGTCCATAAAATTATTTTGAGGTAGTAATCTCTGTTAAGTTTAGTCAGAAGTCTGAATCGGATAACACGAGTCCCATACTTACCGTGAAAAAGAAAGTGATCATATAGGATGTGGATATGTGTCGATTATGGAAAGTTGTATATCTTAGGGCGTTATATTAGTCGTGGTCAGGTAAGACCGAGCTGTAATAAAAACAAAGCATTATTTGATCCTCTTTCAGAGAGACTAAATATGAGATGGGTCACAAACGCCTTTGGAGCGGCTTAAACAAATTAAAACGTACAAGACGCTTTTTTTTTTAATGCGTGGAGGAAGCCTCCTCGTACTTTTGCCCTTGATCCAAGATTTGTCAGAAAACAAGCCCAGTCGACCGGCAAGTTGGAATCCTGCTTATGGAGCCCGGCTGTTGTCTTCTTCACTGCGCTTGATGAGCGGTGGCTATGGCAAGACAACGCAGGCGGCGGCTCAATACATGGTGCCATGGCAAGGCGAGTGGTGCCCAGACACTTGTGCTGCCTTCTTCGAGAGTGAGTAATTTTCTCCAATTTGCTTAAAGTGTAAGTGCTAGTCGCTGTGGTACTAGTCACTCAGGCGTTTGTTGCTGTGCGTTTATCGCTACACTTTGATGCTTATTGCTATTGGTTAAGATCCATTTGCCCGACGTCTCTCATGTATGGATATGGCCTACATGTTAGACAAGCTTACACGTACGAATACGGTCTGCGTGCTAAGCGGCTTGCACGTATGAATACGGTCTGCGTGTCAAGCAGCTTGACGTATGAATACGGTCTGCGTCAAGCATGTTTCAGATAACTAAGACTAGTCGTCAAGGACAGTCGGCACGAGGTGCAGGGAGCTGCCCCGAGGACAACGGAGACCTTCAAAATAAAGGGCTCAGTTGGGTTTGAATTTTTAAAACAGAAGTCTCTGCTTAGTTCTAGAATGATGAATGTGTGTTTGCTGTGTGAATCCTTTGATAGATGATAAGTGAATTAATTGAAAGATGACGTAGAGAAAGTTGTGAATGGTGAAATGTGTTCATTTAGTCTTGTTGAATTGTCTTCTTAATGTAATTCTTTATCCAGGTGAGCATGCGGAAGCAGATGAGACTGTGCCTGTGCGCTGCTGCACCTCGATGGTGCCTGTGCGCTGCTGCACCTGTTCGGTGAGCTGCAGTGCCTGTGCGCTGCTGCACCTGGTCGGTGCCTGAGCGCTGCTGCACCTGGTCGGTGCCTGAGCGCTGCTGCACCTGGTCGGTGCCTGAGCGCTGCTGCACCTCGATGGTGCCTGTGCGCTGCTGCACCTCGATGGTGCCTGTGCGCTGCTGCACCTCGATGGTGCCTGAGCGCTGCTGCACCTCTATGGTGCCTATGCGCTGTCGCACCTCTATGGTGCCTATGCGCTGTCGCACCTCTATGGTGCCTATGCGCTGTCGCACCTCTATGGTGCCTATGCGCTGTCGCACCTCTATGGTGCCTATGCGCTGTCGCACCTCTATGGTGCCTATGCGCTGTCGCACCTCTATGGTGCCTATGCGCTGTCGCACCTCTATGGTGCCTATGCGCTGTCGCACCTCTATGGTGCCTATGCGCTGTCGCACCTCTATGGTGCCTATGCGCTGTCGCACCTCTATGGTGCCTATGCGCTGTCGCACCTCTATGGTGCCTATGCGCTGTCGCACCTCTATGGTGCCTATGCGCTGTCGCACCTCTATGGTGCCTATGCGCTGCCGCACCTCTATGGTGCCTATGCGCTGCCGCACCTGGTCGGTGCCTGCGCGGCTGTACCTCGATGGTGCCTGCGCGCTGTCGCACCTTGTCGCTGCCTGCGCGCTGCGGTGCGATATTGCAGATACGCTGCCATATATGTGTGGCGACTGGCGACCGGTGCTGCGGTGCTGGTTTGGAGGACAGTTGAGCGCTGCGGTGCCTCTGTCTTGTGCGATGAGGATGAATTAGTGCTGCGGTACTCTTTCGTCAGTTTTGGACATGCGCTGCGGTGCCTCTGTCTTGCAGACGCGACTCGTGCGCGTATTATCGAACATGTGCTGCGGTATCATATATTATGTAGAAATGTGCTGCGGTGCATTTATTATGTAGACACGTTCTAGTATGGGAATGTGTGGCACTGAATGAAATGGAGAGATGAATGTCAGAACGACATAACTCTGACTGACCGAAAGTGATTAGATATCTTAGCTGGCTTGTTTCAATGGAAGAGGGCCTCGAATGTGTGATGAATGATTGAATAGGCAAAAATGAGCTTTTGTTCCCTCGCTAACTCCTATTAATCTCATGATTTCAGGCGAGGATGATGTTGTCGTACAGCCAGGACCCGCGGACTAGCTACCTGCAAGCCGAGGCAGGGATCCAGCTCAAGATACCGTTCAAGCAGACGTACCCGAAGACAGCGCGTCAGGTCCCTTGAACGAGTCACCTGCGAGCCAGGACTAGGATCCAGGTCAAGATACTGCCCCAAGCAGACGTGCCCGTGGACGGCGCACAGTCAGGAGAGGCCGTATTAGGATATGATCGATATTACTAGGACATAATCGATATTTCGAATGATTGTACTGCTGTCATCCCTGACGTTTCACCCAACACCTATAAAAGCGGTTGTCAATCGGTCCGCGACCCTTTTTCACCAATCAGCGCTCGCGCAGTAAGGTCGTTGGATTTCGTATCGGATCACAGCTAAGTTATTACGTTCATTTGGTTTATTTTCCTTTGATTATTGTGTGTTGTCGTAGTCAATTGTTTCCAATAAAATAGTGCGTAATTATTTCTGTAATTCGTGAGTTTGTAAATAAAATGTAAGGTAGGCTAGTCTACCAGTTGTCTGTTTTATTTAAAATCGCTCCTGGTTCCTAAAAATACAATCAACTTCATATTTTCTCTATAATACACAGTCAAATGGTGAACCTATTCAAGTACAGTGCAACTATTTTCTTACGTCCCTCGGCAAAGTTCGCGTTTTTAACGATTTTCTTAATGTCCCTTGGCAATCTTCCTGTTTCGTCAGTCGTTTATCTTTATGTCTTGTTCTGCTATTTTAGTATAGTGCAATGAGATTTTACCAATAGAGACGTCATACTCATTACAAAGAAATAAAAACATGGCGATATTTTCTTTAGCTACCTACATAAGACATATCTATGGAACTTAGAACTTTATTTCTGTCACTGAGTAGGTTAAACGAACCCTACAGATCACTTGTCAGAAAGAGACTGTTAAAACGTTCGTTTGTGTCGCGGCCAGACGCAGGACGGCTTAATTTCAGCTTGTGTTTGTATTGTATTGTATATATATACAATCACTGGTATAATATTTAGGCATAATAATAAAGGGTGATATTTTTAACCCACTTCCCAAAAAGGTGGAGGTTCTCATTTCATAAAAAAAAATATCTTTCACAAGCAACCTTGACATTTATAACCCACATTTTCTCAAGAAAAACTTCAGCAACGATGAGTTTAAGTGTCCGTAAGACGTACAACGTGGTGATTGTCATAACTTAAAAGGATTCAAGTCGTGTAGCCGTCGCCTTATCACCCGCCGCCATCACTTTGAGATTACGTCAAGCTTATCACGTCCAGTTACGTTTAGTACTAGAAAATATAATATAGTTATAAACAGTTTGCTCGGCTTTTAGTGGACACTAAATACTCCATCTAGGTGACTATAATCACGGTAAATATATCTACAGTATTCTATCTTCATACAAACGGTCGGAACGCGAGTTATGCCTACGTGACTCGAGCTCAGCCCACACTCAGTATACTACCAGTCGCGGACGCGCCGCTGCCCGCAGTGTCGAACGAACGGTGTGATGGTTTTGTAAGCAGTAAGCGTGCCATTTGTGAGTATTTGATTAAAATACGTACAAGTACTTACTTACTTAATATGGCAGAGAGCAATTATATATTGTGCTATTTTTGGTTGCATGAATTCTTTTATAACGCCATCATCATCATCATCATCATTTCAGCCGAAAGACGTCCACTGCTGGACATAGGCCTCCCCCAGGCGTCGCCACATTGACCGATCGCGTGCGTCTCGCATCCAGCGCCTTCCCGCAACCTTAACCAGGTCATCAGTCCACCTAGTGGGAGGCCTTCCAACGTATCGTCTTCCGGTTCGCGGTCGCCATTCCAGAACCTTTCGGCCCCATCGGCCATCCGTTCTGCGAGCAATGTGCCCTGCCCACTGCCACTTAAGTTTGGCAATTCTTCGGGCTATGTCGGTAACTTTGGTTCTCCTGCGGATATCATCATTCCTGACGTGATCACGCAAGGAAATTCCGAGCATAGCCCTCTCCATTGCCCTTTGGGTGACTTTGAGCTTTCTGATAAGGCCCATTGTGAGCGACCACGTCTCGGTCCCATAGGTGATCACTGGCAACACACACTGGTCATAGACTTTTGTCTTGAGACACTGCGGTAAATTGGACGAGAAGATACCACAACAACAGGTTTTATAACGCACCCAGAGATAATATTTTTTAAATTAACTGCAACCTCCGAAAGGCAAGACTATAAAAAAATGCCTACTGGCGTACGTAATCTTTTTTTTTAATAGGTAGATATTTCGCTTTTACCGCCCAGTTAAATACCTGGATTAATAAATAAATTAGTGGATAGGGTGATAAAGTCACACACGAGTGACCTACCTACGCTCGGGTTAAAAAAAGACTAATAGGTATAATATAGTTTCCTAGTAGCCTAGGAATCTACCTAGGAGGCTATCTACTTACTTATGTACAAAGCTACTTACATATATTATTGAATTTGACGAAATATCATTGTGAAATGATTACCTATGAGAGTTATAAATGGTAGGTACCTACCTGGTAAGATTTAAAATAAGTATAATAAAAATATAATAGGTACCTCAGATTAGAGAAAAGAATCTGGGATATTTAGAATCACACAACTTGAAAGAAATTCAAGTAGGTAGAGGCGGGCAGCCCTAATGCGTGTTTACGTGACGCGGACTTGTAGGCACTTATTTCAAGGACAGGGCTGAGTCACAATACTGTTAGATATCTTTACCGTGCTATAATATTCTGGTCGGCCTACATTTGCGTAAAATCAACAAAAAAACAAGAAAAGAACAAGATTAACGAGAAGCTTACGTGTCTTACGGATTAACCTCATCGTCATTCATAAGAGGAAAAAAGGCAAGCCATTTTCAACCGACTTTCCAAAACCCCCCAGGTTCTGTGTTTACTTTAAGTTTGTTTTTTTTATTATTTTTTGTTCATGTTCCCCGATTTGTCAGTCAATCATGGACCGATTTAAAAAAAAGTATGTTGCCAAATTGGTCCCATTTTAATTTGGTCAAGATTTGATGAAGAACTTTGGAGATATGCAACAGATCTCTTCAATAAATGATAGTAAAAACGGCAGATTTTATTGTTTATATCATTTTATAATATACATCACGCCAGTACGCTCTAAAGGGATAAGCAGATGTGGTACACTCTCATTTCACCGGTTATATTCAAGTTACAGGATATTCGGGTAATCTATTCTGGCATTAAAGGTACCTTACTAAATAACCATACTATCAACCACCTACCACTTTGCCCAAACCCTACTAAAAATGTAACCTCACTATAACTTTTTACAAAAAAATACAACCGAGTTTCAAATAGAAACTTTCTTCTGACTTTGGAAGTCGGTTTTATTAACGAGAAGCTTACGTGTCTTACGGATTAACCTCATCGTCATTCATAAGAGCAGAAAAAGGCAAGCCATTTTCAACCGACTTTCCAAAAACGAGGAGGTTCTGTGTTCGACTTTAAGTTTATTTTTTTTGTGTATGTTCCCCGATTTGTCAGTCAATCATGGACCGATTTAAAAAAAGTATACGATATAAAATATAAGTAATTGTCATTTAATATCAACATTTATCCACTTTTACGTGTCGTTTTTGTGTTATTAAAGAAATATATACCCTGTCATGATACTAACAAGTATATTATAGGAACTGAAAAGTCATTACACATCAATTCAGCTCTAAAAAAGTGTTTGTGTGATAAACTATAATAGTAATCTCTAAACCAATAAAGTACAGTTTTATTACATAGTAATAATCTGGAACTAAGCAACATCACAAAATCATTCTATAGTAGGTTTTTTTGGTTAACGTACTAAGTACCATAGCAACGATCATAATCTCCTCAATACGACAAGGTCACCTTATACGAGTAGTTGAGTTTTCATCACTGCTAAAACGAAACGATTATAGCAGTTCGTTGGTAACCTTTATTACGCAAATCAGATGAATAAAAGCATTTTTTTTGAATTTTATAGATCAGTATTATTCTGTACTAGTGATATTAGCGCTTGCTATAGCACATACTATAACGGTTGTATAAAATGGCTTAGTAAATGTTTACATCATTTGTTTATGGGTATTTTTTGCCCTATAAGCTTATAGAGCAAAATTTTGCTGTCGAACGCTTTTATACAACACGCTGTCACCGCTAAAACCTTGATAACTTAATTATGTGTATTTTTAAAGATCTAAAAAAAGATTTTGTCATGGTTAATTTAATTTATTGATGTATGAATACTTATTATTATTTTAATGTGTGCAAATTTGCTGCTAGGTTATTTTAGTTTTATGTAATTTTGTCTGTTTGTGACTTGTAGCATCATATTGGAGCAATTTGTAAAGTTGTTATAATTGTCGATTATAAATAAATAAATAAAATAAATGCTTTCCTTCGGTGACCTACATAAACTTTACACAAAATGTACCTTACGTAGGTTCAAATAATTTCAGCCGGTCTCCGAGGTCAAGGTTTTATTTAGAAGTCATAATCTTTTACGACTCTCGTATATACTGGGGAAGGTACTTTGCAGATTCTTTTCACTTTAATACTTATGCAAAGAAAACTCATAAACTTTGCTAGAAGTCAGACCCAAAAGATATTATTGGTAATAGTTTCTAAAATAAATCAGGGGTACGTAATATTTCTGGGATCTATAAAAGGGTAGTTTTTATGTGAATGTCAAAGTAGTTATGGAAACTGAGGCATAAATATTAATTAAAGAAATATTGAAAGGTGAAAGACGGAGAAAGAAAAGGCTGCACTAAATATGAGCCATACATGACGTAAATGGAAAGGTCTCCTTATACATCAGTAGAGACCGGATAATATGCATTTTTGCATATTTCCAATTGCATATTTACCCCTTTCTCGACAGAAATTGCATATTATATCTAATATCTAGTGATGATGCGTATTTTTTCTATATTTATTATATTTTTCGGTAGGTTACCCTATTGCTTGTGTAATAATAAACTTTTTACCCAAAAAAATCCCATATACCCTAAACATATTCATTAATAAAAGTATTTTGATTGATTTAAGACACAATTACAAAGATATACATTAGAATACTTACCTACAGTACAAGTTTTTTCTTAATGTCCCTCGGCAGCTCGGCAGTCATCGCATTTCCGAATACAAACGAATGCTGATTTCCATGTCCATCAATTATTAGATTTATCGTGTATAATAATCTGAATTCAGAGCTAATTATGTTATTGTTGTTTCGTTTTGATTTCCGTGTGAAATATATAGAGTTGTAAAATTATCAGCTTTCCTCCTATATTTAAATAAAAGACTATTCATTATATTAGGTTGGGGAAAAAAGTCTTTTCGCATTATAGTATGTATGAACTTGTAATAAAATATCTTTGGCTATACTATTTGTATCTGGCTGGTTTTGGTATCATTGAAAGTTTAAATTTTAAAGAACATTATTCCAAATTCAAATTAGGAAAATGCGTGATTTTCATTTGTTTTTCGTACCGTCAAGATGAGTGAATCTAAAGAAAAAATTCGATACACTTTAAAATTTTACTACAAAAAAGGAAAAAAGCAACGCAAGCCGCAAAAAAAATTTGCGTTGTTTATGGACCTAGTGCAGTGTCTGTGAGAGTAGCACAAATTTGGTTTAAGCGTTTTCAATCCGAAAATTTTGATGTCAAAGATGCACGTCGCTCTGGTCGCCCTATTACGGATGCCATTTTTGAAAAAGTGGAGCAAGATCGGCATATCAGTAGTTACGACGTAGCTGAAGAACTGGGAATTGACCACAAAACAGTTTTGGCGCATTTGAAAAAAACTGGGTTCACAAAAAAGCTAGCCTAACGCTAGAGCTCACACAACTTTAGCCACTCAGAAAAATTAAGAGAGTTTAAGAAAGGCTGGGAGGTGTTAATGCATACGCCGTACAGTCCTGACCTTGCACCTTCAGATTTCCACCTGATTCAGAATTCTTTAGGCAGTGTCAGGTTAACATCACGAGAGGACTGCCAAAACCAATTGTCGCGGTATTTTGATCAGAAGTCCCAAAATTTCTATAGCAATGGGATCATGTCCCTACCTACAAGATGGCAATAAGTTATCGAACAAAATGGTACCTACATACTTTAGTTAAATGTAAATAAACTATATTATCTTTTTTTTTGAATTTTCTTAAAAAATGCGAAGAAACTTTTTCCCCAACCTATTATGTTAAAAAAGTATTAACAACTATATATACTTCAAGTTGATTGAGAGCGTGCGGTCTACGCCAAGTGCAAAGGGCAACTGATAGCATAGATTAATGACTATTATAATACAAATCCGACGACTGACGAAACACGAAGTTTGCCGAGAGACATTAAGAAAATGTTTTTGTGTAATATGTTAAATAATTTTTATTTTTAATGCATTATTATCGTCCACATAGTATTAACATTTTGGTATTGATAATTTATAATGGAATAATTCACCAATTGTATGCTGATTTTGAAATAAAAAACATCTAAACCTACCACTTTAAATGCATATTTCAAGCGTTTTATGTTTCATATAATCCGGTCCTTATAAATCTCTAACTTTTCCCGTGGCTGCTCTTCTTATCTGAACCTTGCATTTATTTCAGGATAGAAAGTAGCCCACAGCAGTCAGCAATAGTTTGGCCTTAAATCAGTTAAATTATTTATGTAATCGGCTTAGTACTTCCAATGATTACTTATATTTTAAAAACATATAAACAAAAAAATCATACTCTCTATACATATTTTTAATAAATAATAATAAGTCGTGATAATGGTAGTCGCAAATTCTACCAAGACACTCAAACTTCCTGTACAGTGCTCATAAATATTGATAGACTTGTATTAAAGCGAAACTAGGTATTTAACCGAGAAGTTTAAAACTCATTCCACTTTGACAACACACCAATTGTATCACACATACTGCAATTTAGATGAAGGGATCGAATACAAGGAAATACGAAATGTCAGTCCCACAACGAACCGATCAAAATTCTCTGAACTGTACCTATAACCTTCACACTGGATAAAGAAGCGACTGTCGATTTCATGTAAAAGTATCGACTGTCAAACCGTTACATAGGAGTCACAGTCGAAAATAGAATGAAGTTATATGACTAGATGAAAACCTGTGAAATTTCAGTTTAGGGTGCTTTTTCAACAGAGAATTGTGAGGTTTAATAGGCTGTGCGCTAGAAAAAAAAAACCGCCCAATGGAGTCACTTCATTTTCCAAGCCTGGCTTAGCGCAGCTCTGATGGAAATGGCTAGTAGAGTTAGGTATAAATAGAGAAGTGTGCGAGAGGTGTGAACGAGGATCAGGTACATGCCTTTTCACAGCTTCGCTACGCATCCTCTCTCCGCGCAAGCTTCTTACACACCTTTGGTGGCAAAAATCACTCATTATCACAGCGCTGCCACACATCCTCGCACCGCCAAGCTATCCCACACATCTCAACCTCTGACGTAAAAGCACGTTTATACACAATTTTCGGACACGATCCGAAATACTGCACTATTTCGGATCGTCCGAAAATTGAACCCGATACGAATGTTGATTGATAGTGCAACCATGTGCGAGCTACATTCAGGAAAATTGAATTTGATAGCTGGCTTTGTAGAACAACGTGATTTCAATTACCATGAAGGTTTGACTGTCGAACATTTGGAACGGAGCGTTGTATCTAGTTTTCCGATTAAACTTTATTTTTTCTATGAATCAATCGCATGATGCGTGTGCATCAATCGGCTGTAAAACAATGAAGATAGCGATTGAAGCTTATATTTCAATATTAAATATGTGACTTTGTCAGATGAATCGATAACCCTATACAAGAAGGACTAATGGCAAAAGTGACATTCCAAAAGAGAATCAGATATCGATTACCCAAAAGCCAAGATGACCTTGCGACTGAACCCAGTGACATTTGATATAAGCGAACATTTATGTTAACACGATCGAGTGAGTATATATACTCACACAAGATCACACTATTAAAAGGTCACATGATCATTGTAAAACAGGAGCAGCGGTCATCACCACTGCTCTAAAAACTGTGAAGGAAAACATCGTGGAAAAACCATGTCATGGAACCAAAAATTCAAAGACATGGATATCCACCAACAAGACATCAACAAGGCATGGGCCCACGTGGTGGATTAACATGATGCCTTGACTCACAGAAAGGAGGCCTGTGACCGAGCAGTTGGAACGTTAAACGAATTATCACCAAATGTCACTTTTTATACCTGGAGGTGCAGGCGTGTAAAAAGCCGTGCCCTAGGTGCGGGATGAGAACAGAGGCCTTAGTGCGAGTTTTTACTCACGCTCACTCGTGATACGTAAACGATTTCTCATGTCAAAATGTATTCAAAAGAAGTGGTTTCTTCATACCGTCACCAGGCGGCGCTTATCTAGTTGCAATACAAAATGATGTTTACGTTGACGCGATTGAGCGTGAGTAAAAACTCGCACTAAGGCCTCTTATTACGTCTTGTCACGTGGAGACGTGCAAGTCCTACTTCGTCTAGATGTAGTCTATTTGAAAGACACTGGGGACCATTCAACATGAAAACCAACGAGTAAATTGCAAATCGCTTACCGAGGCTGCTTCAGGGTCAGTCGCTCCAGATGCTTGAAGATTCCCGTTCTGGTGGCCACCAGTGTTCCAAATATCCAGTCAAACATACACTGTTGATATCTAGGCTGTTGTGATTATAACGTGTTCCAGTACTGGAGCATGATTTTCAAATTAGGAAGAAAACCAAATTCGCCGCTCAAATTAGCGTGCGCGCTACGCGGTTGAGTTTTTTAGACTAACTAGTGGTGGGAGTATAGCGTCGCAAACACATATACGATTCTGCTAGTGTGGCGCCCTCTGTGAGTTTTCGGTTTTACGATAGCAAAATCTGGCAAGGCAGATATCAAAGGTCTCCCAAGCCATCACATAGGCTATTAATAATAAATATTATGCTATAGGCTAATATGGGGCGAATATCCGCCACACCATGCTCCCCGCCTTGAAAGGTCGAAAGTCGTCTTTCAAAAAATGTATACCCTATCAGTAGTAACTTAACGGGGTGAAGATGCGATAAGCGGTTAAAATTAAAAATATGGCGGTCTGAATTCATTACAGAAACTGGCAATAGTAGTCTGTAACGATTTTTCAATGCATACAATAGCACTCCTTCTGAGTGCTATTGTATGCATTGAAAAAGCGGTTTAATTATGATAAGATTATTAATTAAGTAAGCGGTTCCATTCAATGCGGGTTTTAAGAAGCTCTTGTTTGATATCGGATTGCACGGTCGAGTTTAGTAAGAATGAATAAATGTCGTTGAGCTGTGTCTTAGCACCGATAAAATTGGTACCATTGTCTGAGTACAGAACAGACACTAGACCGTGGCGGGCTATAAACCTTTTAAAGGCAGAAAGAAAAGCCTCTGATGTGAGATCCGATACAAGTTCAATATGTATAGCCTTAGTAACTAAACATATGAACAAGCATATATATGCCTTGTGCGAATGCTGACCTCTGTGACGAATAGGTATGTAAGAAATGGGGCCAGCCAAATCTACCCCAGTATGTACAAAGGCCTTGGCATCGCGAACACGGTATCCAGGCAGATCAGCCATTTTTGGAGTTGGATGCACAGGACTTAAACGAAAGCAAGTATTGCATTTGCGGCAGCGAGAACGAATAACAGTCCTACCATCCAATATATTGTACATGCTAATTATATATGAAAAATAAATAAATTTTATAGAATCCTAATTGTAACTTTAAATGCTTATAAAGATATTTTTTTAAAGAATTGATAAGCGATATCATGTATATTGACTAATTACGCGAGGAACTTGAAAATGTTTATTTTTGTTAGTTGAGATATTTTGATGATGTTAGTGTCAAATGAAAGGTCTTGATCTGGAACCATTTTATCCGTTTGAATCATCTAAATCGGTACACGCGTTTACGAGATAATCGCTAATTATTATAATAAAAATGTAAACAATCTACAACAACAACAATCTTTCCTGTTTTTTTCTAGAAACTTTTTAACTGTGGCAAAATGTGTAAATATTATACTACTGACACTAAACCACTTAAAACAATTGCACACTAGTTGCAAAACTATCCTATATAAATGTATAAATTAATCGATCTTCCTATGCCCCATGTACATTTCCCTAATTCAAGTAAACTTATTTCGATGTAAACTGGCAACACCAACCAATTACCTACCTATTTCAGTACTACCTACGTTTAGCAAAATATTTGAGAAATTAATTTTAGAGCAATTGCAAAGATTTTTTAATAAACATAAATTATTACATACCAAACAGTTCGGTTTTACAAAGGGTCGTTCAACTACTGATGCCGGTGTTGAACTTTTAGGACATATTTATAATGCATGGGAAGATAAATGCGATGCCTTGGGAATCTTTTGTGATTTGTCCAAGGCATTTGATTGTGTTTTTCATGAAACGCTAATCAGGAAACTCCGCCACTACGGGATCCGGAACAGCGCTCTGGATCTTCTTACTTCATATTTGAGTAATAGGATTCAGACCGTTGACGTTAATGGAAAAAGATCTCCTGGATCTATGGTAACAATGGGAGTCCCACAGGGCTCGATTCTTGGTCCTTTCTTGTTCCTTATTTATATTAATGACTTGCCTTACCTCATAAAGGATAACCATGATATAGTGTTGTTTGCGGATGATACTTCACTTTTGTTTAAACTTAAACGTCAGCAGCTGGTTACTGACGATGTAAATAGCGCGATCTCAAAAGTAGTTCACTGGTTCAATGTTAATAATTTACTTCTTAATGAAAAAAAAACCAAATGCATTAAGTTTACCCTACCTCACGTTAGGCAGGTGAAAACCGATGTGTTGATAAAGGGCGAAGATTTGAATCCTGAAAATAGCACAGTATTCTTAGGCTTAACTTTGGATGCTAAGCTTCAGTGGGGCCCACATATAGATAAATTGTCAAAGAAGCTAAGCTCCGCAGCATATGCTGTTAGAAAAATTCGTAATTTAACTGACATAGAGACAGCCCGTTTAGTATACTTTAGCTATTTTCATAGTGTAATGTCGTACGGTATTCTGTTGTGGGGAAATGCCGCCGACATCCAGACTATCTTTGTTTTGCAGAAAAGAGCTGTTCGGTCAATTTATAAATTAAGCCCAAGACACTCTCTCAGAGAGAAATTTAAGGAGATTAATGTAATGACTGTGCCTTCTCAGTATATTTATGAAAATCTTTTATATGCCCATAAAAATATAAAATTGTTTAAAAAATACAGTGATATCCATAACATAAATACTAGGAATAAACACAAATTTGTAGTACCTACAACAAGGCTCAAGAAAATAGGTGGCTCGTTTAGATGTCAATGTGTACGCTTTTATAATAAGCTTCCAAGCCACGTACAACATCAAAGTCTTAATAAATTCAAATCTTTTATTAAACGTAAATTGTGCCAGAAAGCGTTTTATACAACTAAAGATTACCTTGAAGACAAAAAGGCTTGGGATTGAGCTGCTCCAATTAATTTTGTTTTTTTTATTATATTTTGCACCGTGAATTTTGTTTTTGTTTTTTTTGGTTTTCTTGCAATGACAAGAATATTTACTTTTTAAAGTATTATATTATTTTATATTAATTATTGTGAGTGTGAAGACTATGTGGATCATTCTTTTTTATTTTTATTTATATTTATCTTAGTTTTAATCATGGTCTGGCAGTTTGAGTAGTTTATGCGGCCTACCCGAATGTCCTTTCTTTGGTATTGTTCGTCGAATCGTTGAGCTCCTTAAATTCTGAGTTGAGCTGCTCGGTTATTGACAAATGCGTGCACTGACTGGACAGGTCCACTCAATCTGGCTGGTTCTTTCCTCAAAAGACCATTTCAGACATCAGTCTACATGGTCTTCACATGATCTAACTAATATTTTGTCTGGACTTTAAAAGAGACTGTGACCTCTGAGTTTGTTTCGGCCTTTCTTCTCAGAGTAGTCAGATAGGAAACGCCGACCTCATCTAGTTTTTAAAAATATGTTCGACATGTAAAAGTGTTTGTATAAACCAACTTACAGAAATAAAATTATTTATCATTTATCATTTAATTACTGCCAATATTTTGTGTTCCGAGTGAGCCGTAAATATTGGTGGGTAAATTAATAATATCAAAACTATAAAATATTCAAAAGTTACCTGTGTATGTTCTTTTTTTTTGTTTTTGGGATCAATTTTGCAATGACGGCATTTTTACACATAAAATAAGAAATTACTTGTGACGTGTAAGCAGTGCGACGCGTAGTTTCTTACTAACGCGAGATTGTAATCGTTTTTAAATTTGTATTTGTATTGGTGGTTGCGCTCCCTTGTTCCGTACGCTCTATCTGTTTACTTGTATAATCTAAATCTAAGTAACCCGAATTCAAAATATGGATGCCAAAAACATACATACATTATCATATTCGTAATCCAAAACATTTTCCAAGTGTTTTTCCAAGTTTTTCAGAAATTCATATTGGATGTTGTCAACGTCGTACATGGATAGACGGAGATCCAGCCTAACTTCATCTGTATTCAGGACATGAATTTATTATTTGGAAATAATGTATTCTCTAACAACGGGTTTACGTTATGTCATATTGTATGCTCCCAAAATAGTATGATACGTGACAGCATATTATAACTTATTAAAATTTATATTTACCGGTGCTTGTATTATCATACTTAGGTCAAAAATTTAACTTGATTAAACCTTAATTACAATTCAAGAACTTTGTTGAGAACAGTGGAGCCTATTTTACCTTGAATTGTTCAGGGGTTTAGTATCCAAAATTATCTTTTTACAGAAGATTTCCGGAAAAAAAATCCTTGGCGTAAGGCAGTCTATTGTCTGCCCCATGCCAAGCCAAGGATAAAAGTATCGTCCACGAAATTATTCTAGTCAAAAACTTTTACAGAAGAAATACTCGATAAAAATTCGAAAGGTTTAATTGTAATAAATGTTTCGAGTTTGTGTCTACCTGTGGCTGCTGCAAATACAATTACAGGAATGCTACAAACTATTATTCTACCGGATTAAAAAACTGGCTTCAAGCTCTCCAATAACAACTGAAACAGTTTAACAAACACACAAACTAACTCCGAACCGGTTAAAACTGCTAAAAGTTGCACCTCGATATTCGCAAACTGTATTATTAGGTTACGGACCACATCTAGGTTACACTACTGTGACGTCATGGGTGGCATTTAACCTGTGTGACGTCACTGCGGCTCGTTCGTATGGTACGTTGAACTCCGAACCGTGGTCTTGTAGTCTGTGTTATTCTGAGCGATCGCTCTATACCAGATACGTCACACTTCACATTATAAAATTCTTTCGAGTGGTTTTATTTGATTGCCATTGTATACAGGACTTTGCGGTGCACTAAACCTGTGTGGTGAATTTAGGCCCGTTCTCTCTCATAAAGAGGAGGCTT
Organism: Orthosia cruda; assembly: GCA_964057195.1. Lineage (NCBI taxonomy): Eukaryota > Metazoa > Arthropoda > Insecta > Lepidoptera > Noctuidae > Orthosia > Orthosia cruda. The sequence continues at coordinate 16,464,248 of OZ059844.1, forward strand.
ATGTCCCAACAGTGGGAACGTTAAAAGGCTGATGATGATGTATACAGGGTGAGTTTTTCAAGTGAGGGTAGATCGCTAAATCCGGAACGAATAGCGAAAAACACTCAAACGACTCACGGCTCACGGGCCGTATTTTGATTACAAATAAAACGGCATCATTGGGGTTTTGAGAAATCAATATTCCTGCCTATCAAATCACAGACTGTATTATTACCATGGTGACGTTAATAAGGATTTAAATTCTGGTTGCCTGGAAGAGATCGTGTATTGCGATAAGGCATTGTGTTTAAGTTTCCTTTATAAATGTAACTTATGGTGTACAATAAAGTATATAGTAAATAAATAAATAAAATCTGCGAAGCAATGATATACATTACTTAAGGGAAAACCTTATTTTTAACGAATATAAAAATCTCCTATCAAGTTATAGAGGGGCGTGCTAGACTGATTACCTGATATATTTGTGACGTCGTCTTTGTGTTACCACTTTTAAATTATTTTCGTGAAAAGGGTTGAAAGGTCAATAGGTTCTGGAAAGGGTTCTAGACTTTGATCCCTACTCAGATCTCTGGTATGATTTAAAAGTTTGTATACTATATCTGGTGGTCCTAACTTCACTTATTGGCAAAGCTTAAGTGGTCCCAAAATTTTTCATATTCAAGTAAAATTTAAAACCTCCGCACATTTTTATTTCATACTTTTTAAACTCCATAATTTATCTAGTAACAGACACGCTTCAATCGACAATTTATCGAACACTTATGACACGATATCTTGCGAAAATACCCTGATTCAAACAGTAAAACGCTTATAACTTCTCATCTGAACCGGTTTTCATCAAATATAAGTACAGTCTTGATAAATTCAGCATATAAACAAAAAACTAAATCAAAATCGGTTCATCCGTTTAGGAGCTATGATACCACAGGCAGAATACACAGGTACACACGTCAAACTTATAACACCCCTCTTTTTCCGTCGGATGCTAAAAATGAGTTAAAACACATAATTGATAGATAGATAAATTATTTAATTAGGAGACCATTGACACAAATCATCATGTCATCACCGACAAGTATCAAACAATGGGATTATTTGGGGCAAAACTAAATATAATATTTATTTCAGAATAAGTTACATTCCAGAACCTGCGAGCGTCTTATGGTGAAATCCTACTACACCAATAGACACGCAATACCCCGAAAATGGTAATCAAAAACTCTTATGTCCACACGAAAACAAACCCTAAAAAGTATACAAAATAATCCCTCTGTTAATCTCAAATAATTGCTTTTAAGACCCAGTATCCATAGACCCAATTATACAGAATCGTAATCCGACAACGTAACTCTAAACATCGATTTATTTTGTCCGAAAATAACGGATTGCAAAAACGGATTCGGGTCGGATAAAAATTGAAAGCCTTCTCGTTATGTTAAGGGGAGTCATTGAATAACGGTTCCCAAATAAAAATTCTAATGAAAACCTTTGATTTATTATTTTAATTTTGGTGTACGCTGAGTGCTTTTATATTTAGAGACAAGGTTATGGTAGTCGAAAAATGTTGGTAGAAAAAATATTGTGAAAAGTTTTAGTTTTTCCCTAGAAATTATGAAAACATTTTAAACAGCATTTTTATTAAAAGTAATTTAAATTCTGGTAGAGTATCATATGAAGGTAAGGTATTGTTTCAATATTTATATTTTAGCCATGAGCTTGTAAATAAGTAAGACAGATGAATATCCCATATTTACCATTGCGTCTTTGTGTTCTTCTATTATAATTTAGGGGTTCCGTACCCAAAGGGTAAAAACGCGACCCTATAACTAAGACTCCACGATCTGTCTGTATGAATATCTGTCACCAGGCTGTATCTCATGAACCGTGAATTAACCTTAAAATTTTCACGATGTATTTCTGTTGCCGCTATAATAACAAATACTAAAAACAGAATAAAATAAGGCTCTCATACAACAAACGTGTTTTTTTGCCGTTTTTTGCGATTCCTTCGTGCACGATTCCGACTCGCACTTGGCCAGTTTTTAAGAATGACACACTTCTGGTTCATAAAAAATCAGATATTAATAGGATCACTTGTACGACGTCGCTAACACCTACATTTTCCAAATATAAAGATCATTAATTACTAATCGATGTTCTTATATGACCGTATGAATGTTTACTATGCAAATGGAGTATATAAGGATAGTAATAGGTGGTTACTAGTGATTTCTGCTGCATGGAAAAATAAATACAACAATTTTTCAACACTGGTCGTGACAAAGCTCCAGAGCCTCGAACATCGACGCCAAGTTGCCAGCCTGTCGGTTTTTATCAGTTACATTTCGGAGAGTGTGCCACAGAACTGCAAAGTGCACAATTTGATTCCCCCAAGACCTATTCATCATCGGACTACAAGATGTACGGCAATGCGCCATCGGTACATGATGGACATCCCACCTATAAACACAAAGCCTTTTGCTAATACTTTCATTGTGCGCACAGCTAAGGAGTGGAATTCCCTGCCGGAGTCTTTGTTGCCTGATAGCTACAACCTTGGGGTCTTTCTATCAAGAGTGAATAGGTTACTTTTAGTCAAGCTTGCTTCACCCTAGACCATATCATCGCTTACCATCAGGCGAGATAGTGGTCAAACGAGAGCCTATGGATAAACTAAAAAAAAGAGAGTGAGTTTGTAAGTTCTAATTTATATATTATGAAATGTTCGATGAGACCTTGTTTGCACAATAACTGTTACGAAATTTGTCATTTCTAATTAAAAGAATCTGTCTAATAAGTCCTATTCGTGGCTAAACATAGTTTAACAATACCCACCTAATTTGGAGCTGGCATTTTATTACTATTTTCCAGACCTAATCATTTTAAGAAATTGATCGCCGAGTCAGACACTATTTACTACTCACCTACACGAAACATTTATTGAGTAATGCCAGGAAATAAGCAAAGCAAATCATCAAATTCTGATTCATACTTTTTTTAAACCAATTACAAATTCTTCTTCTTTTAATTTGGATCTACAGCACTCTTTAATTTATCTTTTTGTTTAAAACAAAAAGAAAATGTTAAGAATCTGTTAAAAGAATTAGGACAAAAATCACTTTACATTTTTGCGTTAAGTTATTTTTTATTTTAATTATACCAATTCATGAAGCTTTCACAGAAACTGGAGGGAGGACCTTTAATTACTTCGACGAATTTAAGTAGCGATGTGAATTTAAATCATGACAGACTAATGACTTTATTTTGAAAGAGCCTTCCAGGGCCCGTACCATGAGGTGTCAAAACTATCATGGTGTGGCAGTGAAAAAGGACAGATGTATACGAGTCACATATATCTGTCCCTTGCGCAAAATGGAAATAACCATGCTCTAAGAGCTTATTGTAACCCTTCTGGGGACTTTTTTTGGTTCCACGACATGCACAGCTTCAAACACAAGTAAAATTTCAAAATTCAAAAAACCCCCGAAACATTTTTATTTCATGCTACATAATTTATCTAGTACATAGTAGATACGCTTCGATCGGCAATCTATTGAATATCTAATTATGACACGATATCTTGCGAAAACACCCTGATTCAAACAGTAAAACGCCCATAACTTTAGAACAGCTAAACCGATTTTATTCAAACATAGCTAAAAACACTCTCGACAAAATCAACTTTTAAACAATAAAAACAAAATCAAAATCGGCTCATCCTTTTAGGAGCTATGATGCCACAGACAGAAACACAGATGCACAGATACACAAACACAGATACACAGATGCACACACGTCAAACTTATAACACCTCTCTTTTTCCGTCGGGGGTTAAAAATAAAAGAGTTCTTCCCGAAAAGGTTAGTCAACGCAACTGTGGTGCCCCTGATATTGCAGATGTGCATAGGGAGCGTTTACTACTTACCGTCAAGTGGGTTGCTTCCTTGTTTGCCACTGAACAGAATATTTTTAATGAAAAATCGCTATCATGGGAACTCCAATAGACAACAGTATCATCAGTCATATTAGCATGTTGGTGACGAGAACCATTAAGTTTTTCCCCTACCTAAAATTGCTCAAAGCGGTAAAAAAAAATCTAAGTACTTCAAAAATATTCTCTGTTTGTACAGGGTAATGCTCAAAGCGATAATTCCGTAAAGGCGACGACAAAAGAACAAGAAAAATATACCGACAAAACAAAATAAATAAATAGCTTAGACTTCAACCGAAGTCTTTGTATTCGGAAAAACACCGAACTTTGCCACTAAACCTGTATGACGGTAAGTGGACGAAGAAAAACGTTACCGCGAAACGGCTATTGAAAGGTCTTGATACATTGTACCAAGTAACGCAAAGGAGTTGCTTTGTTTTCATTTTTCGGGGTAACAGTATAAGATTTTGCTCGAGAGTTTTCGTTATAAAGAACGAGGTTAACGAGGAAATAATGGCTGTTTCTTTCGACATTCTAGAAGCTATGACAATGCGATACTGCAGTAATTTGTGATAATTGCTGCTTCGTGATTTGCCGATTTATGATTGATATTGGCATAATAGGTTATTGATGAAAATTGATGTTATTTCGGCAACTAATTACATCGGTCATGCGGTGGTAAAATGACATCGGTTTGGAACTTCATGGTAATATTTGCAGATGTGTTTTTAGGGTTTTGTACTCGAAGGGTCCAAAGGGAGCCCTATTGCCGTCACTCACGTTACCGTCTGACCGTCATCTGCCAAACAGTTACAGCAACAGTCTTCCAATTTTCGCAGTATAAGCATCTTGTTGACCAAAAGCCAATGTGTCAAAAAATATTTTCAAATGTTTTTAAGGGGGGCTACCGTACAACAAAAGGGCCACCAATTGATTATTTCGTATATTTTACTAACAAATAATGTTTCGAACCAAACGTTTCGTTCCTTTTTTTTGTTATTTTGTTACAACACTCATGTGTCAGCTCGCTGTCATCGATTTTGACAGCTGTTGGTTGAGTTGATGTTGACATTAGGACTCTAAAATTTGATGGATGGCGTCAGTCGGAAAAATGTCGGTATTGATTTGGTATTGAAGAAATTAATAAATAACCAACCGATCGTTATCCGAAATTGTGTTCGCGATACGCGCGTGGTACTGGAATTCGGCCGTGTATTTGTTTTTGTGTATATTTCGCGCGCCACGAAGTAGTTTTGACGGGAACGTGTATCTTCCCCCGATAACCCTCGACCACATACGGGATTGACCGAGCCCAGGACCACCGCGGGAATCAATGTGTCAATATTAATTATAATAGTCAAAATGTGGACAGAGTAGATGTTACAAAATTTCTAGGAATTTTAATTGACAGTCAAATGACATGGAAGGCACAGGCAGAAGAAATCTGTAAAAAACTTAGCGCATCTGCTTATGCACTTTATAATCTAAAAAAAAAAGTTAATATCAAAACAGTATTACTAGCGTACCATAGTCTTGTCGTTTCTATTTTAAGGTTTGGTATTATATATTGGGGCAATTGTACCGAAAGAGAGAGTATTTTTAAGCCCCAAAAACGCTGCCTACGAGCAATATTTGGTTTAAGAGTTACTGACAGCTGTGTTCCAATTTTTAAAAATCATAATTTATTGACATTTCCGTGACTTTACAGTTTAGAAATTGCTCTTTTTATTAAATGTAATAGACATCTATTTTTAACTTTATCGGAAAGCAGATGCCGAAACGTAACTTTGCGATCTCAATACCAAAATTTGTTACGCACAGGTGGATATAGGACTGCTTTGTTGAGGTAAAGTATTTTTGGTATGGCACCGGTTATTTTAACCACATTCCTAACGCCATAAAAGAGGAATCAGTAACAACTTTCAAAAATAAACTAACTTTACTTCTATTAAATAAATGCTACTATTCCGTGTCGGATTTTCTAGCTGATAAATTATAGTTGTGTTGTATATCAATGTTTGTATGTTTGATGTTAAATTTGTCAATTTTTGTAAGTTTGATGATAAATTGCATCAATGTTTGCATGCCAAAATGGTAGAATGTACAAGGATTCTGTAACCACCTTATTGTAAATACCTACATTCTGAGCAAATAAATAATATTCTATTCTATTCAAAGAACAAACCCCTAGTTTACCACTGCTGCGCATCGCAGTTTCGCGGGTACAGACCTTGTAGGATCCAGGATTCGAAGAATTGCTAATGGGCCCTAGTGTTCGCCTCTTGGCTTGTGATCCGCACAAGCCAAGTATCAAGCCGCAGGTATTAAGCCGCAGGCCTGTATTCAACAAATACCAATATATTGATAAATCTGTTTTATTGCTCGAAAAATTCATAACTTTTCCTATTACAACAAAAAAGGTTTTTTGTGTTTATTATTAAGAGAACAAAATGGTTTAAACTAAACTCATATTAAAAAGAGGTAGCTTTTTTGTTTTCTTAGGCATTTTCGTCTAAGGCGATCTCAGTATTTACTCTAGTTGATTACAAAATTTTCTTTTACTGATAGTAATCCACCAGACAATCGCTGCGCGGCCATTTTTGAGATAAAAATCCTAATTATCCTGAAAAATTGCATGTTCCCCGAAGAAAAGATATGGCCACGGCAGCAAAGCCGCGGTAAGGTAATGTTTTCCTTATATCCCAGGCAAAAAAAACTTGATAGATATCAACCTATTTTATTAAACCAAGAAACTCATAGCTATGCATAGGTAAAAGTCCCCAACTGGTATTAAAGGGCCAGAAATTTCAGGTTAACCTAGCTGTGAAATGAAAGCAATTTCTATTCAGTTTGGTAGTAGCCCTTAGATTTAAATAAAGGTCTGAACACGTCTCTGGTGTAATCTTGACTTATACCTGATATATTTTCTTTGGTCAATGTATTAGATCCATGTTTATTTTGCACGACAGCATTGGATTGTTTTCGCACGTCGGTTTTTAAAAGTCTTCTCTTCCGATTCTGGGTTTAGGTATTTTATTGTATTTTCTTTTTACCACATTTTCATGATGGCCGGACTTATTTTTTAATATTCTATACACAAACTCTGTTTGGTATATAGCAGGATAATATGATGAGTCTGTTAATATGGTCACTTATTTATTTATTTATTATATACTTTATTGTACACCACAAAAAACAAACAGGACAATCATTCACAATAACAAGTGTACAATGGGCGGTCTTATCGCACTTACTTAAATCTTTAAAAAAAAACAAGATGGTAACACTAGTAGTTAGCTCATAGACAAGTAATTCAACACAGCAGGTCGTGCGTTTACTTTTTTATCGATGCCATTTTGACAGTCAAAATTTATTACGTAAAAATCCTCTCATCAAACGTCGAAATGATCACTCCAAGTGCTGTGATTTGTATCTATGTAAATGAAAAACGCATTTTCTGTATGTTAAAAGGGCATTGGTGTAATTTTGTAGGTAATGTGATCTAGAATTACATTTTTTGACCATATTTGCCGCACATGCCCGAAATAAAGTCATTATCCCTCTTTTTAACCGACTGCAAGGAAAGAGTTATGTTTTTACCGTTATCATTTCCTTTTTAGAATGATTTTCAAACATTTAAGTAAGTAGTATATATATTTGTTACTTTACCCCACTCGATGCGAATGGAAGAAAAAAAATGGGGCCCCGACAATATGGCATCCAAAATCCGACATGTTTGTTTTTTTGAACGTCACTACGAACACTTGGGTGGTCAAAACGTATCTAAAGATATCTTAATTATATATATCCGTCTAGTGATTTGAAATATACGAGGTAATAGAGAACATTACGGTACATACAAGATACGGGCGAAACTTTACATACATGATTTTTGTCTTGTTTACATATTTTTAGTGCGCCTCTACAGTCGGGTTTTTTGATTAATTAAAGATACTTTCCCCAAATTTTCTAATCGTTGCTAAACTTTTAGTTAGGATATACACACACAAGCAATACATAAGGTGACCAATATAAGCCACCTGTACCTTATAAGTCTTTCGTACATCTTCCTTTAGGTAGGGACTAGGGTAACATAACAATAAGAAGACATTTCACGACTACCAAATACATATGTTAAGTCTACATAACTTCACAGCCTTTAAGAAACACAAAAAGGATTTAACTCTACCGTTCTAAATGAAAAAGGACATGCACCAGAATGTAGCTAGATAAAAACAGATCTAAATTACTTTTCCCAGAGGAATTCAAATAAACGAGAGACGTTGCAGTCCGAATGTGGTTAGATTCCACTGCCGCATCCAGGGAACCACAGACCGAGGTCCTTTAAATTAACTTTTTAGCCATAAACACACGTGAATCGTCCTCAATGGAGAGACATCTTGTCGAGGTAAACTTGTTTCCTTTGAAACGACAGCTAACAGCTGTGTACCAAAGTTTTTACCAGTGCATTTGCGAATTTAAAATCGGAACACTGGCGATATTTTTAGAAGTAACGCAAAGTTTAATATAAACATTTTGACATGAAGCGTTTTCTGAATATGCACCTTGTAGAGTTACTTTTAGCTCAGAGGAACTAAACGTAAGCCACGTTAATATTAAATATAAAAAAAATAAGAGTTATTAAAAAAACAACTAAGAAAAAGGATATTGAGAATAGAAATTCTAAGGGCTGGCTTCACACGTCGTTGGTTGCTTGTGGTCCACAGCTAGGCAGGCAGCAGGACGAACAGGAACTCTTCTATGCTCGAGGTAGGCAGGTGGTGAACAGGCACCTCGACGGACAAGCAGTCACACGGTTTAGTAAGCAGTTACGTAGGCATACGGTAGGCAGGCAATCGGGCAGGTAGGCAGTAGAATAAGTAGCAGGATGTATAGACAGGCAAACGGGTAAGTGCGTAGGCAGCAAGGGGTGTGGAGGCTGGCTATGGCTCAATACGCCAAATAGCGAGGCCTTTGATGCCAAGAGATGACCGTTGAGGATAAGGTTATGAATAATGCTCTCTTTAGGGAACCACACACAATATATTAAAATTAAAGCACTTCAGTGATTATATTCACATACACCAACTGGTTATAATACAGACTTGTTTGCAGATAAGACCAAACACTTAGTAATTCTAGATAAATAAAATCGTCTTTCGGCGTTCACTGCCCGAACCAAACTAAAAAAAGCTGACGCCCGTTTTTCTTAATTCTGTCATATCTTCTAAATTTCAAATCCAAATCTCAATTAAAAAATCAAGACCAGAACGAATAAAAAACGGTTTACAGAGGGAGGCAGTCTGCCGCTGCCCTTATTATAATGTACAACTAGCTTAAGGAAGGTCTAGTTCATGGTATGTTATGTCTATGGCTTAAGAAAATAAAATAGACAGAAAAATGGCAGATCAGATGAAAATGTCAGAGTATAAAATATTCCATTACAAATTAGCAATTTAGATTAAGTTGTAAACATTAAATCAATCAGAGATAACTAAAAATATGCTTTTCAGGTGTAAAAAGTATCAAAGAATACATACAAATGAGTCACATGTGTTGGTACAATATCAAAATATAAAGAAAGGTGTGGTTTGTATAGTGTTATAAAACGTAAGTAGATGTTGGAATGAGGTTTAGTTATCAAACTCATTAAGTCCTGGCTGAACAGAATATTCGTCTTTATTTTCAATCAATTGCACATGCTAAAACCCTTACATCTACACAAACACTTTGAATATCCTAAAGTTTTTCAAAACATTTCTATTATAACACCCTGTATATTATAAACTTCAACATAAATTTCACAAACACCAAACTGCCTTTAAATAACATCATAAACATACACTCATTAACATTAATATATATGCCCACTTCAACAATATTCTAAAACATAACAACAACATTTTAACAACCTTATAATATATCTCCCACTTAAACCATCTAAACATCAATCTAACATCAGTAAAAACTAATCATCTTTTTATTTATTCCTACTACTCGAAACCACAAAACATCCAATATTAAATATCTCAAAAAATCTACCTAACTGAAAAACATTTATTTAATAACTCAACATCAACATTACAAAACTCCTACATAACTTCATCATCACAAACCTCCTACTCAACTTCATCAACACAAAACCCCTACTCAACTTCATCATTACAAAACTCCTCCTCAACTTCATCATTACAAAACTCCTACTCAACTTCATCAACACTTGATGAATATATATAACCCACACCCCACCCTGAATTTTAATTGAACAACAGTAGACAGTAAAGATGTGGAATGAATACCACAACCTATGCTATTGCTATTAGGATACATAATAATGCCTCTAATAAAAATTACAGGGCTCACTATTCTTAATAAATAGGAACGAATGAACGAAGTAGCAGCTTCTGCCTTTTTCTTGACATAATCCATGTTCATAGACTGAACAGAATATTTTAAATTACTATGCCTATATGTAATTCGGTGACATGAATATGCACTGGCAGTTATGAGTATGTCATGCTTTCTCAAATGTCTCTCTGATGGTGGCACACGTGTTCGATCACTTGGTTTGCTTCCTGATGGTGGAGCTGAGTGGTGCTATAATCTATGCGTCATGTTCGTGAACGGGCACCATCAGTTGGAATTGATCACAATTTGCCCATCACGTTCTGTTTTTATTTGCTTGTTGTATTTTGGAGTTGTTTGTTTTAGCCTAGACGCTCTGCATGTAAATGCACGTCTTTTTTTTACATCGTTCTCACATTTATGTAATTTTACAACCAGAACGTCCGTAGAGTTTCTTCTTCATAGAGACCCACTGACGATTGCCAATGTGCAACTAGCTTCATATTTTGATTGCCAATTTAAAAGTAGTAAATAGTTTAATTGAAATAAAATAATTTGAGAACGAGTTTTATTCTGCCTGATTTATTACTGCATAATAGGCTGTAACACACTATTGGAAATGTTTCTCATCTCGTAGCAGTTCATCCCTCGACGAAAATGTAACTTTAAATGTGATGTATATTTTATATTTTAGTATATACTTTTCTTATTTACTAGTACGTACTTACCTGGACGAATACTTTCGAAGGTAAGTACATCAAACCAAATCCATCAGTAGTAATATAAATACTACTATAGGTATCCCATTGAATGTTGTTGGCTGAATAACATATAATGTTTGACTTCGTTTGCATAGCCCCTTACAAAGCTGCTACTCCAGCCTGTCAGTTACAGAAGCTCTTTTGTAATCATGTTCACCCGTTTACTTAGGTAGGAAAATCTTATATGCCTGTATGGAAGCAGGTTTTCGCTCAAATCTTACGGCCACAAAAGGGACCGAGTTACGTATTCAATATCTTGTAGTAGGCATTTTCAGTTAGGTAGGTAAATATGAATACGATTATGAAGGGCTCAGTCTCATTACATTTTGTATGCTAGACATTCAAACGGCAGCTTTTGTTGTAATACGGAAATATGGGAGAGACGTAAGTGTATCTTATTGGGCAATAAAGAGATTTATCCCTCAAGTTACCAACTCTAAGGTATATTAACAATAAATTTTATCTCAATAAATAAATTAACGTGAAGTGTGTGCATGTAATATCAAAATAACAACGTTTTATTGGATAAATGTGAAAGTATATACGGTACTAATAACAAATATGCAAATTATTAAGATTTATGTCTGTTTTTCTGTTTGTGCCGGGTAATCGCCGAAACGACTGGACCAATTTTGATGGGACTTTCACTGGTAGATAACTGATGTTTAAGGAGTAACATAGGCGAGACGCGGATGAAGTCGCAGGCAACAGCACACGCGCCGCGGCTAACGTACTTTGTGGCAACAGCTAGTCTAATATATTGAATAAAAATTCAAAGGGAAGTACTTACTTATACTAGGTACACATCCTGCCTGCCTCATTTAATAAGTTTTGCATATTCATACGTAATTTTCTTCCTCGTTTGTCGGCGTATGATGTTAACGTAAACAATCGAATATGTATATAGGTAGCACAATCCGTCTATAATGTTCCTTATGCTAGTACGCAGGTCTCCTCTCTGTGAGAGGGGAGTGTGCCGTAAAAGCTCACTTTCTCAGCACGGGTAATAAGAAGCCACACGTCTTCATTTATAGGTATAGTACTTGCTCGTTTCCTCGCGATGTTTTAATGCTGGCAATGTCACATGTGTCAAATGTTAATTTAAGTCATGACCATACTTTTCAAACCATTTGTAGGTACTACCCGGCCGCAGAAAGTTTGCCGATGACGTCTCTGACGTTCGGCGAACAAACGAGGCGAACACGGGTCGCGGGTAGGCGGTAGTGGAAGTCAACGGCAAACTTTCTGCAGCCGGGTAGTATAATATACATATTTTACGTTAACAAAATCCATCGTGTAATGAAGTCTCATATTTTGTACATTAAGGCGCTACCCCGAGCAAAACGCCGCTCTAGCCGTTTTTCGTGCAGTTTTTAGGAGCTATCTACTCGTTATTTAAAATGAAATATCAACTAATAAAAATACATTAAATTACTACATATTATTGATTCCAAAATAGTAGTATTTTTTTTTAAGTGTAGTATATGTTTCACTAATCTCCTTCCAATAAAATCATAAAAATGAGAAATAATGATTGATAGCATGCATCTCCTCGTAAAGTGTTCTTTAATATTTTTTGTACTAACACTAATGGATAGACAATTTGATAACGAACATTTTGTAAGTTTAACTTTTTTCAAAAGACCAATATTCGATTTTATAAAGATTTTATTCTAAAATCTGGGCGTATTCACTACTGTAATTCATGCGCCACCAGTGCCGCTAGGCCAATAGGAATGCTCATATCTCATGCTGATTTTTTGGTCAGGGTACGGCCTTAATAACGGAAAATACTCCTAGTTCAATATTTTCAGAAAAATCTATTTACATACCTGTGCATAAGTAAGTGTTTTATATTGCCAACTTGAACTCCTTGAATAAAAAATAGTATGCAATGGCTGAAATTTACTGCAGACATTCAGAAATGATATTTTCTCCTTTTTATTAAAATTCTCTTGTAGCATCTGATGAATAGTTTTAATTTTTATACCTGAACTTATTATCATGAAATTTTGAAAGCGAACCTTCATCCAATGAAGGTAATTTAAACATTAAATTAGAAGAAACATATAAATTAATTATCTATCAAAGAGAACATCCTGCAATTTGAACCTTATTTTTTTTTGGAATAGGTAAAATAGATTGAGATTGTTTTAAAGATCTATTTTTCTCAAATCCTTTTTATGCGTAGTAGGGTTTTTATAGTATGCGTCAATAAATTCTTGTTGTTTTTTCTTAGGTAGGCACTCAGGCGTGATTTATGCAACACTGATGCGATGTCCATATTTCATAAAAGTTCCACGAAAATATTGTCCGTTTCTATGGCCATCGCATCGATAATTTTCTTCGTCTTTTTCTCATTATATTCATCATCATCAACATCATAATTTCAGCCGAAAGACGTCCACTGCTGGACATAGGCCTCCCCCAGGCGTCGCCACATTGACCGATCCCGTGCGTCTCGCATCCAGCGCCTTCCCGCAACCTTAACCAGGTCATCAGTCCACCTAGTGGGAGGCCTTCCAACGTATCGTCTTCCGGTTTGCGGTCGCCATTCCAGAACTTTTCGGCCCCATCGGCCATCCGTTCTGCGAGCAATGTGCCCTGCCCACTGCCATTTAAGTTTGGCAATTCTTCGGGCTATGTCGGTAACTTTGGTTCTCCTGCGGATATCATCATTTCTGACGTGATCACGCAAGGAAATTCCGAGCATAGCCCTCTCCATTGCCCTTTGGGTGACTTTGAGCTTTCTGATAAGGCCCATTGTGAGCGACCACGTCTCGGTTCCATAGGTGATCACTGGCAACACACACTGGTCATAGACTTTTGTCTTGAGACACTGCGGTAAATTGGACGAGAAGATATTACGCAACTTCCCGAACGCCGCCCAGCCGAGTCGGATTCGACGGTTGATCTCTTTCTCGAAATTGGACCTACCCAACTGGACCGTTTGTCCCAGGTAGACATAATCGTCTACAACTTCGAGTGTAGAGTCTCCGACCTTGATAGGAGTGGGTGTTACATGGGCATTCACCATGATCTTGGTTTTGTCCATGTTCATTTTAAGACCCACTCTTTCGGAAGCTCTACTGAGGTCATCGAGCATTTTACTGAGGCTCTCCATGGTCTCAGCCATAACCACTATGTCGTCGGCAAACCGAAGGTGAGTATATAATGTACTTGCCATTAACCTTGATGCTAAGCCCCCTCCAGTCCAGAACCTTGAAGACATCCTCCAGTTTCGGAGAAATGACGTCTCCCTGTCTCACGCCGCGCTGGAGATGGATTGGTTTCGAGGTCTGATCCTGAAGACGGACTGACATGGTGGCGTTTTTGTACAAACACTTCAACACCTCAATGTACCGGTAGTCGATCTGGCACCGTTGGAGAGACTGCAGTACAGCCCAAGTCTCGATCGAATCGAAGGCTTTCTCGTAGTCCACAAACGCTAAACAGAGAGGCAGGTTATACTCTTCGGTCTTCTGTATAACCTGCCGCAGCGTATGTATGTGGTCTACGGTGCTAAAGCCTTTTCGGAATCCGGCTTGTTCGGGGGGCTGGAAATCGTAAAACCTGCGCGCGAGACGATTCGTGATGACTCTTGAAAACAACTTGTAGACATGGCTAAGAAGTGAGATGGGCCTATAGTTCTTCAGCCGGGCATTGACGCCCTTCTTGAAGAAGAGTACCACCACACCCCTGCACCATGCCTGTGGCGTTTTGCTCTCGAGTATGACAGAATCAAACAGCTTCTGAAGGGCCCTAAGGACCGGTTTGCCACCCGCCTTCAGGAGTTCGGCCGTAATTCCGTCATCACCCGGCGCCTTGTTGTTTTTGAGCTGTTTCAGAGCCATCCTCCACCCATAATCTCGTACAGGCTGACGTCCGGGATATCTTCGGTATAGTGCCGTGTCAATCTAGCTCTTGGGTCGTTTGCTAGACTCGCAACGGGCTTGCTGATCGATGTGTACAACTGCCCATAGAATGTCTCGATCTCCCTAAGAAGCTCCGGTTTGGCGGATACGATCCTGCAATCGTCGGTCTTCAGTTTCGTGAGTTGGCTCTGCCCAATAGCCAGATCCCTTGCAAACACCTTAGAGCCTTTATTTTGCTCGATCGCGTCTTTAATACGCTCGGTATTGAAGCGGAGGTCTCTTTTCAAGGATTTGGAGATCTGTCTATTGAGCTGCCGGTATTTGCACGCCTCATCTGAAGACTGCAGGATCATCTCACGCCTCTCCTTCATTAGCTTGAGGATATGATCAGAGAGCTTTTTGTTTCTATCTGTACGACGGGTCTTGAAAAACTTAGACCCGACCGTATGGACAGCTTCCACGAACCCGTTGCTGTATTCATCCACGGAGCTCCCTAGGCACTCGAAACGATTCTGGAGTTCGAGCTGAAAGCTCTCGGGGTTTTGGACCTGGATCTGTGCTGGCCGGAGCGTGGACTTTATCAGTCGAGGCCTTTCAAGCTTAATATTAATGTTCAATGTGCCTCTTACCATACGGTGATCGCTCACGGTTTTTACCGAATTGATCACAGAGACATCATTGAACATTTGGTTCTTAGTTGACATGATGAAGTCGATCTCATTTTTTGTTGCACCATCGGGGCTCTGCCAGGTCCACCTCCTGTGTTCACGCTTTTTGAAGAAGGAGTTCATCATATAGAGTCCCTCCTTCTTCATAAAACTGGCCAGTAGGTGACCCCGGTGGTTCCGTTGTCCAACTCCAAATTGCCCTACTTGCATCGTCTCGTTTGCCCAGTTTCGCGTTGAAGTCCCCCATGACAACGGTGAAGTGAGTTTTGAAACCATGCATGGCTCTGGAGATATCCTCATACATGGTCTCTACCTCATTGTCGGGGTGCGCCGAGGTTGGGCGTAGACCTGTTTGACCTTCAGCGAATATCTTGAGGATATTCTGAGTATAAGGTACGCCACCCTGGTCGACACACTCTCGATCTTCACCACGTTGTTCTCAAGGGACTTGTGGACGATAAACCCGACACCACCCTGGGACTGCCGGTCACCCTCTCGGAAATAGAGCAGGTTACCGGATTTGAGGATTATCGAGTCTTCCCCCTCTCTTCGGACTTCAGATAACCATATAATACTCCATCGCAACCTGCTCAATTCCTCCTCGAGTTCGGTGACCTTCTCGTCGGTCCGAAGTGTGCGCGTGTTGTACGTTGCCAGGTCCAGTCGTCGGTGATTGTTGGGGTAGCCGGATCTCGTCCGGAGATTCTTAGCACCCCTTGCCATGCCGTAGCCTCGACCGCTACCGTAGTCGAGGGTAGGCAAGCTGCCGGGTATTAGGTGCCATTTTTTATTTGTGCTATTCATTGGGGGGGTTTTGCCATAATCGCCACGCTTGGCAGGCGGGTTGGCGATCGCAGTATGGTTGTTATAGAAGCACAGAGAACGCTGCTGCCTATTCTCTGGTTTGTCCCTTAGTCGCCTCTTACGACACCCACGGGAAGACATGGGATGGTGAAATTCTTTACGTCCGGCACCATACAGAACTTTTTTATATTCATACTAATATTATGTTTTATAGTATCCATACTTATTATTAATATCACACTAATATTATAAAAAAGAAAGTTTGTGTGTGTGTATGTTTCTTACTTCTGCAAGCTCAAACGGCTAGACGGATCTGGATGAAATTTGGCACAATATGATAAATTATAGTCAGGCGCAGCACATAAGATTCTTTCTATCCCGGGAATATGTTCCCTCAGGATAATTTTCAACTTTCACGCGGACGAAGCCGCTGGCAGAAGCTAGTAATAGTATGCGAAAGTAACTCTGTCTTTCTATTACCGTTTCACGCTTAAACCGCTGAACTGATTTGGATGATATTTGGTATGGATGTAGTTTGAGAATTTGGGAAGGACTTAGGATAGTCTGTTCTTATCTCGGTAATCATCCTTAAGTAGTAGTAGGGGTGTGTAGGTTTGGATGATAAAGCAATAATTTCTCAAGTAAGGTGATCCACACACCTACTGCTACATAATGTAATATTTGTTCAGAATTATGTACATGAGAACCTCAAGTTGATTCAGACATACATCAAAATATTACGCCCTCTCAGCAAAACCACGTGATTCTAACGCTAGTTACGTCCTCGAACTAGTTAGAATTGTTTATATTTCCCTCTCAATGTCTTTGTTAAATGTGCTTCGCGACATGCCAGCTTACTTAACCCTCCCACCACACCTTACTTGCAACAGAATAAGGTGTAAATTTGTGTGATTGAGGGGTACATGATGTTGGTACAGCTCTTGAATGCATCCTAGCAGCTATTCAGTGCACTGATGCTGTATAAATTATAACATCAAACCAGAAGCAGAAGGTATTTTGGTTGGTTATTCAGATTTTCCGCTTATTTCCTTCCCTGTAAATGGAAAGTCTATGTGGATTTGTTTGTTTTAGGATTTTACATACATGTATTGTAAAATGGATGAAACATCTCATATTTATTTATTTAATACTTTATGCACACAAACTCTACCAGTAGAACTTTGGGCGATGCAGAGACAAATAGTGGTAGGTGAAATTGAAATATACATATATACCTATAAATGCAAATATACTCAAAAAATTAACTAAATCACACTTCACACTAATATTATAGAGGCGAAAGTTTATGAGTGTGTGTGTGTATTTGTATGTTTGTTACTTCTTCACGCTCAAGCGGCTTGACGGATCTGGATGAAATTTGGCACAGAGATAAAATGTAGTCAGGAATACAACATAAGATACTTTTTATCACGGGAATATGTTCTCTCGGGATAATTTTCGACGATCGCGCGGGCGAAGACGCTGGCAGAAGCTAGTATTAAATAAATACAATAATTGTGGTCTTTATTCTTTAAATAATACAAATATGGTTTACCGTATATATTGCACTGCAAGATATGGGCATTAATTTACAGTAACAATAAATGCTCGCTTGGCTTACGTCTGAATAATGTATTGAAAACAGTGTGTGCTTGCATTTAATTAGTTCACTGTAGGTTGTTATTACACTGCCATAATTAGTTGAGTTATTATTGAGCAATGCAGTAGATTTTGTTTCTCTGCAATAGTGTTATAAAATCACGAGTATTTCCTCATAAAAATTGCAATAATATTTTCTACGTAAAAAAAAACTTTTACAACAAAAATAAAACCGACTGCCAAAAAACAATAAAAAGTGAAAATGTCTTCAGTTTTTTTACTAAATAGTGTTTTTTAGAAGTAAGGTTAATAAAGAAATTGAACACGTTTCAGTTGTAGTGCATAATGGGCAAGTTCTATAGTAAGGTAACTATCACAGAACAGAAAAACGCCTTCTGTACCTACAATGCACAAAGTGATGCCGTAATAGATTACCCGAATAACATCATGGAACATAGCCGGTGGAGTCAGAGTGTACAAGGGCGAACTGTATACATCTGCTTACACCTTTCGATCATACCTACGTGATTTTATGTTATGAAATGGTGTAAACAATAAACAGATTTATGCAAATGCAGCAACCACAGAAAAAATAATTAAGTACATAGACTCGAATTCCTGCTTCTTTTGGAAAGTCGGTGATCAAGAGCTCTCAATACTCTTGACGTGTCTTACCGGTTTCTTGTAACCTGTTAAAAACCTCATCATTGATTTTACTATCACGGTTTCATAGAAATTGTTCTAATAAGTAGAACAATTTATGAAATATCGTGGTACTATTGTCGCGTTGCGCCCTTTTGTGCCTTAAAACCTTTCAATCATGCTTCTACAGACATGCAGACATACATACAGACTGCTAATAATTTAAAGGTAGTAACAGTACCTATAGTATATACCTATTATAGTATTTATTAACCGACTTCCCAAAAAGGAGGAGGTTCTATGTTCGACATTATGTTTGTTTTTTTTTTGTATGTTCACGCATATCTCCGTCAATTTTGGACCGATTTTCAAAAATCTTTTTTTTGTTTAAAAGAGTATATTTCAAAATTGGTCCCATTTTAATTTGGTGAAGATCTGATGAAGAACTTCGAAGATATGCAACAGAACTCTTCAATAAATTACGGCAAATCTCTCTCATTGCTGCAATCGCATGTCTGTTTATTGTTTATACCATTTCATAACATCAAGCCAGCACGCTCTTAAGGGGTACGCAGATCTCTCATTTCACCGGTTATGTTCAAGTTTTATGAAATCTATTCTGGCGTTACAGTTACCTTACTAACTTGCCTATTACGTAGGTACAACTAAAAAGTGAAAAATAAAAAAACTCTTTTGCAAAAAAATACTACCGACTTCCAAATACAAAACTACAAAGTGAAAAATATCTTTATTTTTTGAAGTCGGTGTCCATAACGCAAAAAAATAGTACCTACGAAAGACACCGACTTCAAAAAATAAAATTATTTTTCACTTTGTAGTTTTGTATTTGGAAGTCGGTAGTATTTTTTTGCAAAAAAGTTTTTATATTTTTAGGTTATTAAACGAGTAAGTTAAATCGTTTCCTAAGTCGATCAATCAGCCACATATACTCTAAAATTTCTGATTACCTAAACTGAGTTAATCAGCCTTTTCAAATCTTACGTAGTAGATTTGTTAGCGATACCAAAGATTTTTCATAAATACATTCCTAATTTGTCTCATTGCCAAAGCTACCCTTTTCACATATTTCTGAGTACCTCAAAATGTTTCATTTGGTTACATGTAATGTTATAAAAGTATCTTTTGTAAGGTCTAACAAGGTTCCCCAACAAAGGCGATGTCGGCTGTAATAAACGTGGGGTTACAATTAGTGGTGGTTAATATAACATAAAGCAACTAAAAGCAGCGTGCTTATTATAAATAGCATAAAGCAAACGCTATCGTGGAACTCACTTGGCGCTATGCGCTATTTGCTTAATTCGTTATAACGCAGTATCGCGCGAATCGCGCGCAACGCAATAACGTAAATAAAGCAATAAGCTTGGGGCGGCGGGCGGGCGCGGCTGCCAGTCGTTGCTAGCGATTGTTATCGGTCGCGCGCGTAATTTTATTCCCGCGTGGCTCACGTCGTATACCTACCTACGCTATTTTGCTTCGTGCTTTTTATTGTAAACAGTGATAGGACACGTAATATTGACTAAGTATAATATTGTGTAAGTAAGGACGATTGATTGAAAGATTGTGTTGTTGTTTAATCTTTTGTTTTTTTGTGTGTATAGCAGACGAAAATGTCTAAAAGAAATAGTGATTTACCAATATGGAACTTAAATAAGTGAAGTAGAACTGAAAGTATGAAGGAAAGTTCATTGCTTATTATTTACTGCTCCATTTTAACGTTCTAAATTAATAAAAGCGATGTAATATTTTAAGCATGCTGTCTGTCCAACGAGTCCAACGCTAGGATAGAAGCTGCGAGTTAACAGTCACCGCGCTTGCTTTTTTCGTACCGCCCCGCGCCCGTGCTTTAAAAAAAACGCGTTATTTTACACGCTTTATTAAGCGAGTAAAATAACGCGCTTAAAATATAAAGCATTAAGTAAGTTATTGTCATATAGCTACTTTGAACACTACTAGTTACAATATCTGACAACAATGCTTCGGGACATCAACAAGGTTGTCGCCCTCATGCCGTGGCGACAACCTATTTGAGTTTCTGATGAAAATTAGAATAGGTATGCAAAGGTAGGAGTTAGAAACGAATGAAATGGTCCTTTGGATTGCTTCTCAAATTTTTGATTATAGGTAGTTTATTATTTATTTATTAACCACAAAATAATAAATAAATAAAAAAAAACTTTATCACACTTATTGTATTACTGTTACAGCCAATTAAGGATTTACAATTTAATAACATTACAAAAAAATTGGAACAGAAACTTAGAACAACAAAACATACCTAATATTTGAAAATTCGTGTGAAGTGTGCAAAAGGAGTTGTGTGTAAGTGTGTTGTATTGTATTATGCGTTACAAATGAGAGGACAATCGACTACCCCCCAGCAAGCTATAATCGGACAAGACATCATTATCTACATACTAGCTGTGCCCGTGGCTTCACTTCCGTCAACTGGTTACCTACCTACTCTACCCTATCGTATCCTACCCTCCCTACCTACCTACCTGTTTTTTTTTCAATATCTTAATGGTTATTCTGTTATTCGAGACGGAGATTAATCAAAGTATTTAAAAATTATGTAAATCGGTCCAGCCGTTCTCGAGTTATAAATGGTGTAACTAACCCGACTTTGTTTAAATTATATAAAGATTTTTACCAGTATCCCCAATATCTGTAACATACAACATACAAACTTCATAACTCTTAGTTTTTTTTTCTGGGGTAGATCTATAGTTACAGTAATACTGAACTTCTATCGATTGAAAACACACAGTCACTGTCTTCATAAATATGGAAAGTGTCTGTGTTGTCTAGAGGCAATTCAAAATCGGGGTTACGATTAAAATATTCTATTTTCAGCAGATTTCTGAAATTAAAACCAAAATTAAACTCATTTCAAATGTTCCAATTAATTAACAACCACAGCAGTTGATTAGTTTGTTTTATGTTGATTTGGGCACATTGCTCGCAGAACGGATGGCCGATGGGGCCGAAAAGTTCTGGAATGGCGACCGCGAACAGGAAGACGATGCGTTGGAAAGCCTCCCACTAGGTGGGCCGATGACCTGGTTAAGGTTGCGGGAATGCGCTAGATGCGAGACGCACGGGATCTTTCAATGTGGCGACGTCTGGGGGAGGCCTATGTCCAGCAGTGTCAGCAGTCTGTCAGCTGAAATGATGATGATGTTGATTTTAGTACCAGGAAAAGGTGTCAGCCTATCACTTAAATACGTATCTACACATAGGAGCTTTCCATGAAACACAATGTTTGATTACAAGGACTTAAAAATATAAACATGTGCCACTGGGGCGGAACCCATAATACGTAAAATAATTGGATTCCGTGCTGACATTATCTTCTTCATCAAAAATTATGTGTCCATAAGCAATATGAATGTTGCCGAAATAATCATAAAAATGCCTGTTTATATTGATGAAAATGATAAAATTATGAAATGGATGATAATAAAGGTAAAATGCTGTCAGTGGCCAATTGAACTACTTTGTATTAATTAACTTTATCATGGATGAATATTAATCATAATCATTAATCACCTTTCTATATTTTCAGGGGTAACTGATAATGAGGATTTGTGACCTTACAGAGTGTTTGATAAAAATGTGCTACTAGTCTTAAATAGAGTGCTCCATATTAGTATTACGACTTTGTGTACTGTAGGGACTACATTCTCCGCACTTAGGGATATTAACGACCTCAAAAATCTTGCTGGGATAGACTGGACGCGGAAGGTATTGTGGCGCAGTTTGGGACAGGCTTATGTACAGCAGTGTATTGCAATAGGCTGAGTTGACACTAATATTATTTGGAAGAAGCAATATAAATCTAAAAACGTTATACCACGTCTTTATAATAGCTAGCTTTTCTATGTTTTACTGAGACGCAAAAAACATTGAAAGATCACTTGAATGAAAAGTGTTTTTGGAATTGATAGTATGATTATCTGAAAACGGAAAAGTTTCAAAGATCTATTTGTTTTTAAGAAGCTATTCATATATTTTATATTGCTGTAAAATGTATTGTTCACTGGTTCGTAATTTCTTGTACCTGACAAAGATGAATGTCAGAAAGGAACCGTCCTTAGTGCTGTGAGTGAAGACACCGATTTGTCTCAGTCAGTGTTATGAATCTGGAATATTGCTCAGTTATTTATCAGCGGTATCCTTTATACAATAAGCAGGGCGTTTGTTTTGCTTGTTGTTATTGGACATAGCTGATGACTTTTTTTTTAACGTGGGGAAATGCTCATGCGTACTGCGCTACCACGGGGAGATAGCGCAGATATGTGGGACTCCAACCCACTAAAACTCCACGGTGTCCTCCTGTGCCGCTTATGGCGGGAACACGGGCACGCGTTAGCACTCACCGCCGAGGCTGTCCGTCACCGGACCCTCCTTGGGGGAGTACCCCCATCACCGGCGCACCAGAACACACTGTGTGCCGTGACCACCCCAGGGACCAAACCAGCACATGGGTGCCAGACGACCCCGTGTATGGCACCCTTGGTCCCCTTGTGACGGGTCAAGGTCAATAGCTCCGCCACCTACCATTTGTCGGCCGCAGGGGATAGGGAGAGCGGCCAACGCTTTACCGACACTCCTTTTCCCCTGCGGCCGCAACGTCCGCCAGCAGACGGTGGCGACCCCGTCCAGGCCGCGGAAGGTAGGGAGAGCGGCGCACCGCAATACCGGCACTCCTCTCCCACCGGCCTCCAACCTTCAGCTATGATATCGTATGGGTTTGGGAGGTCCCATATGACATCGCGGCCCGCCTCAGTTGCGATGTCGCCCAGGCAACACCGCAACCTACATGTTGGCCGCAAAGTCGTCGGCTTATCGGCAAAAGCCCTGACGAGCGGCCCCTCCTCGGGTTCCTCTTTGCTTCACCGTGGGTGACCAATCCACGGTTACTGAGCCCCCCCGCCTCGACAATGCGGGAACCCACCGAAGGGGAACTGAATGACTCTTGTAGTGCTCCCACACCGCTGTTAAAAATGTTTACAAACATTAGTAAACATTATCTAAACTAACATTTGATCACAATGTTAAGATGCTCCCACTCTGCTGTAAAATGTTTTCATGTTAGGTAATGTATGTTGTATATGTGTATTGGTGTTAAAAAATGTCTGTAAAAAAAAATAACAGCGATGTGGGAGCATCATAAAGGTAAGAGATTGATCACGTTACATTTTTGATCTTTTACTAATGAATGCAATCGCGTTTGAATTTGCGCGCTGGTATAGAGTGAGGTACTTCAAAATGTCAACATTCATAGAGTTTGTTTTTTATATCCAATTTTTTATTGTTGTGAATATTTACCAAAAATGGCAGTTTTGAAAAATAGAGACGAGACGCCCGGAACCGGTCAATGTGGCGACGCCTGGAGGTGGCCTATATCCAGCAGTGAACGTCTTTCAGCTAAAGAGATATTGATAGGTATGGGTTTTACCAACTACTACTTTAATAGTGTCGGAGACAAACGCGGCACCGCCCGCCACTGCGACTACGGGAGCGCGACGGCGGCGAGCGGGGAGCGCGGGACGAGACAGCGACTGCCGCGCGCCGCTGACCTGCGCCGCCTTTACTCAAATAACACGGACCTGATAACGCGCGTTCTTACGTCCAATATACGGAACCATTCCTTTTATTACAGTCCGCTATTTTATTTCTACCACCTCGAAGAATCCCCAACAAATGGTCCTTCGAGCCGGTGGGCGAGTGAGAAATTTGGTTAGGCTACCGAAAATTGACTTACCACATTTCAGTGGTGGCTATCAAGACTGGCTTGAATTTAAAGACACATTCCTTTCTCTTATACATAACAGTGATTGCATAGATAACATCAATAAATTCCACTATTTACGGGCTTCTCTTAAAGGAAGTGCCGCTCTGATTATTAAAAACATTGATTTTAAAAGTGACAACTATAAAATTGCGTGGGAATTATTGTGCGAGCGATTTGATAACAGTCGCTTACTGATTAATAACCACTTACAAGCTTTGTTTAGCATAGATCCTATTCGATCAGAATCATGTAAGTCAATTCAATATCTTATTGATGTAACTAACAAAAACATCAGGGCTCTCGCGTCATTGAAAGAACCCACCCAGTACTGGGACACGCTCGTAATTTATATGATGTCAACTAAACTTGACAGTGTGACGGGTCGAGAGTGGGAAGAACATCGGAATACGTTGACTTCATCCCCAACCCTATCACAGTTCATAACATTTTTAAATAACAGAGCGGACTTATTAGAAACCTTAGAGGAAAACAATAAAAATAATAAAATAAAATCAGAATCTATAAAGGCGAAAAGTTTAGTAATAAATAATAGTACAAATAGCAAAACTAAAAATTTCAAACATAAATCATGCCCATTATGCGACGATGAGACACATCAGCTGTTCAATTGCGAATCTTTTAGAAGCCTACCATTAGAAACACGGCTTTCTAAAGTAAAGGAATTCAAGGTGTGTTTTAACTGTTTACGTTTCGGTCATGGAGCAAAGAAATGCTTTTTGTCACACTGCAAATATTGCAAAGAAAAGCATAACACACTTTTGCACGTAGAAAAATCTGAGCAATCAGCTTCTCGTGATTCGTCTAATTCGTCTTCAAAGGATATTGTGTTGACAACTGATGTTCTACCGGTTACTACTCCGATGCGTGTTTTCCTTTCCACAGCGTTGGTGAAAGTGGTTGACGACAGGGGTAACAATCACACCGCCAGAGCGATCTTGGACAACGGTAGCGGAATAAATATCGTTTCCGAAGCTTTCTGCAGTAAGCTGGGTTTGCCGAGGCGGAACGTGAGCTCCATGGTATCAGGTTTTAATAATCATGTATCCAATAGTACACAGTCTTGCAATCTCACAATTGAGTCATTGAATTCTAGCTATAGGACCAACATTGATTGTCACGTGTTTACCAACGTCACCACAGCAGTACCAATTACATACATTAACACACAACACATTCAAATACCAGCAGGCTTATGTCTATCTGACCCCTCTTATAACATTCCTTCTAAGGTCGATCTTCTTATCGGGGCAGACGTCTTCTGGGATATTCTCGGTTGCAAAAAGATTAGCCTAGGCAAGAATTTACCTATGTTACGCAGTTCGGAGCTCGGATGGATAGTCACTGGTCACATCACGAGTCCAAAAAGTACTTTCAGTCAATGTTTTCTTACCCAAGGTCAACTTGATATTGATCTCACTCGTTTTTGGGAAGTAGATAGTGTTTCTCTTGTGCATTCTCAATCCGCAGAGGAACGTGCGTGTGAAAATAGTTTTACTGTCAACACAACTCGTAACGACGATGGTCGCTTTGTCGTCACCATTCCTCTCAAGCAAGGTCCCCAGGTCTTGGGTGATTCTTTTGAGATGGCCAAGCGCCGTTTTTTATCACTTGAGAGAAAATTCGAACGAGAACCAATATTCAAGGAAAAATATTTAAACTTCATGAAAGAATACGAACAGTTGGGTCACATGACTGAAAATAAAATCCTTTTTCCATACAGTGACACTGCCAACTACTACCTTCCTCATCATGGCGTACTTCGGGAGTCCAGTACAACGACTAAGTTGCGTACAGTCTTCGACGCTTCTGCCGTCACCACTTCAGGAATTTCTTACAATGAAATTCAGATGGTCGGTCCTACTGTCCAAGACGATCTCTTATCGATTCTCCTCAGATTCCGCCAGCATAAATTTGTGGTATCGGCAGACATTGAAAAAATGTTTAGATCAATCGACATAATAGCCAATCAACGATCGCTACAGCAAATAGTATTTAGGTATGATTCCACTCATCGCTTAAAAACCTACACACTTAACACAGTTTGTCAGGGGACTGCATCAGCGCCATATCTCGCAACAAAATGTTTGAGTAGTCTGGCATCCACAGTCAACGATAATAGCGTCAAATACAGTATATCGCACGACTTTTACTGTGATGATTTATTAAGTGGATCCTGTACTGAAAGCGAAGCTATAAAGTTATGTAAGGGAATTACTGCCGCCTTAAATGCAGCACAATTCAATATTCGCAAATGGAAATCAAATAACTCTTTAATTCTTAACGACCTGTTTTCAGGTAAAATTAAAGATTCAAACACATTTTTAGATCTATCAGATAATAACATAAATACAACTTCAAAAACATTAGGTTTATATTGGCTTTGTCAGCAGGATACCTTATCTTTTTCAATTAACATTGAACTTCATGAGAAGGTTACTAAACGCCACATACTTTCTGTTATAAGCCAAATATTCGACCCATTAGGGCTTGTAGGTCCATGCGTCGTCGAAGCAAAATTGATAATGCAGAAATTATGGGTCAATAAGAGCTCTTGGGATGAAGAAGTTTCTTCAGACATTTTACATCTCTGGTCTTCATTTGCTAATACATTACCCTGTCTTAATAAGATACAAATTCCTCGATGGGTTCTTAGTGATCTTTGCGTAAGGATTGAAATCCATGTATTCACAGATGCTTCTCAAAGTGCGTATGGCGCATGCGTCTACATTCGGTCTGTGTGTCACTCGGGGAGTGTGCGTATTCAGCTCTTAGTCTCGAAAAACAAAGTTGCACCGATCAAACCCACAACTATCCCACGTCTTGAGTTGTGTGGGGCCTTATTAGGTGCAAGACTGTGTACTAAGGTACAAAATTCATTAACGTTAAATATTGACATGTATCGGTTTTGGTGCGATTCCACGATCGTTTTAGGGTGGTTGTCCACCCCTTCAAATCAACTTAATCAATTTGTACGAAACCGTGTTAATGAAATAAAGGAAAGCACCAGCGGTCACACGTGGAGCTACGTGCCGTCCAAGGAGAACCCGGCAGATCTAGTTTCTCGCGGGGTGAAGGCTGATATTATCAGCGACGCCTCCTTGTGGTGGTCAGGCCCATCGTATTTGCTCGAGTCAGAGCAATGTTGGCCAAAAATGCCTAATGAATCCCAGAAACAGGACCTACCGGATCTCCAACCTTGTCTTGTTATAAATAATAACGTTAGCAAGAACGATGACGATAAACTATTTACAAAACTTATACCTAAATATTCACAATTTACACGTTTACAAAGAGTTATAGCCTACATACACAGATTTATTTATAACTGTAAAAACAAAACAAAGAGATTCTGTGATCATCTTTCTTGTGAGGAATTGCAAAAATCATTTAATTTTATCATGCATACTGCACAGTTAGAAATGTTCCCAAATGAATATCTTATCTTAAAATCAGGTCAAGCGTTACCAAAGAAAAATAGATTAATATCATTGACCCCATTTCTAGATTTAAATGATATCTTGAGAGTAGGCGGTAGACTTGATAATTCACCTTATAGCTATGACACAAAGCATCCTATATTATTATGTGGCAAACATCATTTAACAAAAATAATATTTCATATGCATCACTTAAAGCTTTTACATGCTGGACCTCAGCTATTGTTGTCCAATATTCGTCAAACTTTTTGGCCTTTAGGAGGAAGGAATCTGTCTAAGTCCATAACTAAAGGTTGCATAAAATGTTTCAGATTTAAAGCCAGCAATGTTCAGCCCATAATGGGACAGTTACCTGAATCCAGGACTACACTGGAATTCCCTTTTTTACACTGTTCAGTGGATTATGCAGGCCCAGTTATGATAGCTAACCGTAAAGGTCGAGGTTGCCAACTGATTAAATCTTACTTGTCCATTTTTGTCTGCTTAGCCACAAAAGCCGTGCATTTAGAGCTCGTTACAGATCTGAGTAAAGAGGGATATATGGCCGCTCTAAATCGGTTTGTGGCTCGTCGAGGGAAACCTCAAAGTATAACTTCCGACAATGGGACTAATTTTGTAGGTACATGTAACGAGTTACATCGTTTCTTACAAGACTCAAGTTCCGAAATTAGTTCCGACGTCGCCCAAGAAGGTATAGACTTCCTCTTCATTCCGAGCTACACCCCCCATTTCAATGGTATGGCTGAATCTGCTGTCCGTTCCACTAAATATCATCTTCGTAGGCTTCTCCAACTTACGCATTTCACATATGAAGAAATGCACACTTGTCTGACTCAAGTGGAAGCTATCCTAAATTCACGTCCTATCACCGCCTTAAATTCTGATCCTACAGACTTCACACCTTTAACACCCGCTCACTTCCTAATAGGACGATCACTTGTGTCAGTTCCACATCCACAGCTGACGGAAAGAATAACTAGCCTTGAGCGATATAAGCGAATCGAGTTTGTCAAGCAACATTTCTGGAAACGATTCACCAACGAGTACGTCACTACTCTGCAACAAAAGACGAAGTGGCCTACTGCGTCAAGCGAACTCAAGTTGGGTTCCTTAGTCCTTATAAAGGACAAGACGCTGCCTCCGTTACGTTGGGCACTAGGTCGTTGTGTGGCCGTTTTTCCAGGAGTTCAGGATCAAGTCGCTCGAGTCGCCGATATAAGGACCAAGGGAGGAACCATTATTCGAAGGGCGTTTAATAACATTTGTCCCCTTCCAGAACCTGCTTGTTGAATCAGCTACTGACCTACCTACTTCAACCCGGGGAGTATGTCGGAGACAAACGCGGCACCGCCCGCCACTGCGACTACGGGAGCGCGACGGCGGCGAGCGGGGAGCGCGGGACGAGACAGCGACTGCCGCGCGCCGCTGACCTGCGCCGCCTTTACTCAAATAACACGGACCTGATAACGCGCGTTCTTACGTCCAATATACGGAACCATTCCTTTTATTACAGTCCGCTATTTTATTTCTACCACCTCGAAGAATCCCCAACAATAGAGTTTTATGTTTCGAAAAAAAATATCAAACTTTTTTTTCGAAAAAAAGGTGCTGTTCCAAACTGCAGCATAGTCCATTTTATATTTAATCGCACTTCTACGGCATTAGACAATATTTTAATTCAAACTTTGCTTCCGTGCGCGTAATAACAACGTTTAACAGCTATATTTAAGGACCTTATACGCTAGTGGCGCCAACTAGTGAGCATAAAATAGAAAGCCCTCATTGCTATCGCGATGCTTTCGTCAGTAGAATATCACTTGATTGATGACTCAAACGATGACGATAACCTATAACCGTAACGTTCTAAATTAACTTCATTTGACGAAACCAGCATCACTTTTTTCTATGTAGCTATGTCCAATAAATTGGAAGCTTTCGACTATAGAATGTCACTGGTCTAGAGTCTTTTTCGGCATTTCTACCGACGCCAAAGCTAAATGACACTTAGTTTAGAGCATCTGTACTACTTTAGACACAGAGACTTTATATGCATCACTAACGATTGTCAAAAGTCCAAATTGGTTGGGATTGGGTACATGACATTTAGATTAGCGCATATTAGGATCGGCGCAAACGGGCCACCAACCACAGTCACCGGTGGCTATCGCGCGCTACTGCCACATTTGTTACAGTTGCACATGTGCGCGACAGCCACCTTGGTGTTCGGAAGCCGCCACGTTTCTATTGCTGAATAGATCAGAATGTGAATCCCGAATAGAAAGACGTAATTGGATTTCCTATATGAAAGTATTGATATCCATTGAGACGTCATCGTGTTCCATGGTGAAGCGTGCGATGCGTAGGATGCCTAACGCCTAACTGCACGGAGGTGCAGTAGTGTGACAGTGACTATAAGTGTCGTGGACACTGCTCTAGCGAGTGGCAGACACCGTCTACACTTGTGCGGTGCGTCTAAACAAAATATATGGAAAAGTATGTTAAGTCGCTGTTGCTAGCCACCGGTGGCACTGGTCGGTTACCCGTCAGACGAGGGGTTCGTGAGTAACCCTCAAGCAAGTGAGCTCCTGTGAGCGAGCTGCATCTCCGGCACTTTCCTGGATAGAAAGTAGAGGACTACCCGTTGGATTAGTTTTCCGGCAACCCAGCTGTAGGCATTGGGTAGATGCGTTGATTTGTATTCGAGAGGTGAGCGTGCTTACAGCTCCGGGACCATTCTGGAGAAATGGGAGCCAGCTTCTCTGGCGTCCCTAACGGGGATTGAATCCGCTAGCACCAACAAGGTGCGCTGGTGCCGGTGCTTGCGCTAGTGCTGGCGTGCTGGGGTGCGTGTTGTGAGCGGCTTTACAGCTCCGGTACCATTCTGGACAAATGGTAGTGAGTAATCACGATGCGACTCACATTTTCTCTTGAGTACCAGGGGCGAGTACTCTTGGAGGCGTGACCTACCGAAGATGGTCCCAGACACCTCGTAAGGGGTTGCCTGGTATAGTGTGCCGCCTTATATAACGTAATGTTGGTGAAGGTGGCCACTATAGAAAATCTCAGTAGTCTAAAGGGGCATGGTCGGTTACCCGTTTGTGCCGAGCCTTTATCTTATAATTTCAGACTATTTGAAGAATCAATATCACTGATACAATAGCACTTCATTTGGGCTCAGGTTCAAAGGTAAAAAAAATGTTGGTTTGATCAATTTCAACTCTGTTATGTAATAGCTAAACGAACATAAGAATAAACACATTATATTACACTACATTCAGTTTCTAGATTGAGGTGAAAATTTAATTTGGCATATCAATGGAATGTCGGTACCGACACATAATTAGGTGTTGTCGCCAGAAATAGTTCCAATTTGTGTTAGACGTCGCACTGTGACGTCACTCTAATGACTTTGTTCATAAATTTATTAATTAATGTTTACAGTTATAGTATGGCAGTCATGGCAGTATTTGATTTCATATCAGAATTATAAATTATTATTGTATTGTTTTAGAAGACGGTTATTTTTGAACTACAAGCTGACCAACTGAACAAAGAAATTATATAAATAATATAATTTAATTATTGAATTAATTTTGGATTTCTAGTGAAATAAATATACTTACAATATATATAACATTTACATGTCAATTATTTTTTGTCAATTTAGAACTAAAATAAAACTAGATATTTTCTAGCTGCCAACTTTGAGAAGAAACACCGAAACTAACTCAAAGGTCAAATAAAAAGTTTCAGAAAAACACAGTTCTTGGATAAAAAAACGTATTATAATAATATAAAATTATGAAATCTTCAAAAGGGGCGCACTTCTTTCCTCCCTAACAACGAGGGTATTCGGAAACTTTTTTGACGAATGACACTTGAAAAGAACTCTCTAAGGTCCCTTCAAGTGTCAGAGCAGGTTTCGAACGAATTATTTCCAAGAAAAAATAATTTATTTTTACGCTTTTTGAAATAAAAATTTAGGTTTCCTGGAGTGAGATCTTCGTATTTCTGAATCATCTTCATGAACTTGAGGTAATGAACAACATTTTTTTAAAGTAAAGTACTTACAGTTTTCTTTGTAATAATTAGGCTAGTTTTAGGATTTTTTTATCGAAAAAGGGTCAGCAGTTTTAGTTGCTGACTCTTTTTCGATTATTATAGAATTAAAATTTGTTCCAGACGAACTTGCGTGACAGCCAGATCTATTTTAATGCTCTTTAATTTGATTAAATAAAGTGCCTATCTGTCACCTACTTAATTTAATTAATGAGAATATTAAATGAATTAAGTAGGTACTTACGTGACTAGTCGTCTACATACTCCCCAAAGACGTGGGCTAGACATAGGCGTACACGTTATAAAATTAAAACCCCATTAATAATCGCACCTTGCATTAGTCATAAAAACTAAGACTTTTGTATTTACTTACATTACGATGTCAATTTACAACACAATACCAAA
Organism: Orthosia cruda; assembly: GCA_964057195.1. Classification (NCBI taxonomy): domain Eukaryota; kingdom Metazoa; phylum Arthropoda; class Insecta; order Lepidoptera; family Noctuidae; genus Orthosia; species Orthosia cruda. The sequence goes on from OZ059844.1 coordinate 16,496,613, forward strand.
ATTAAGTCCTTATCATTAGCCTTTTAATAATCCCACTGCTGATGCTGAGACACAAGCCTCCTCTCTGTGAGAGGGAATGGGCAGTAAACTACCATGCGGGCCCAGTGCGGGTTGGTGGATGTCACACGTCATTGAATTTTTGGTTTAAAGAGATGCCGGTTTCCTCACGATGTTTTCCTTCACCGTTTTGAGAGCAGTGATGATGAATTAATTTACAGAAAGTAAAGCGCCTGCCTGAGTTCGAACCCACGACCTACAACTTACAAGTCGCGGAACTTCTCTACAAATGTAGGTATTTCTGGTAGTGTCGCTACTGTCTAGCTCATATTTTTACCCTAGCACGACCTAATCTCAACTCAAAACAACTGCACATTCTGTAAGTCAGAACCAACAGAAGCGACCAACAGAAAAGTGCCAAGACAATGAAGCTCGACGAATCCTCGTCTTTGATCACGCAACGAAATTAAACAGAAAATGGCTACAACTTTTCTTAAGCAGATTAAAAGCATTAAAAACAAAAAAAAGCTTGTTCTATTATTTTCAAGCCTAAAGATGACACTGAAAAACATACAGAATAGAAACGCAATAAATGCAGCCTGTACCTGTAGCCAAGTTGACAGTCTACAATCGATAACGCTAGTAGAAAACGAATCAATATAAGGGAATGACACATCTGAACGTTAAGTCACGTGGTCAGACCATACAAATAGAAGGCGTTAACTATTGTAGAAAGAGATTCGATACGAAACTTTTGTAACTTAGTTAGGGAGGCTGATATAGTTCCCATGACCCTAAGTAACAGTTCCTAAGTAACAGATATGGTTAGTGTTCTCAACATAAACTAAACCCAACTACATTTACGAAATCATCATCATTAAGTATTTTCAATGTTTCCACTGCTGAGACTCAGGCCTCCTCTCATAGAAGTGTTAAGGCTATATATAATCCACCACACGGGCACAGTGCGGATTGTTAGATGACACACGTCTTTGAATTTTTGGTTCTAGGACATGCCGGTTTCCTCACGATGTTTTCCTTCACCGTTTTGAGAGCAGTGGTGAT